>CM040632.1:9170939-11670939 GCA_022818045.1 Neotoxoptera formosana | reverse complement strand
TTAGTTATATTTAGTTTTAAGTACTTAGGTAAATATACCATAATAATATAATATTATACATTTATACCTAAACGAAAGATGTTTTGATATAATTCTAAATCTCCAGTAATATTATTCAGTTAACCATGGCTGTTAAAGCACTGTAGTCAATTAACTATTAAAGATAAAGTTCTGAATATCTTTACTGCACTTCTACTAGCCAATGTGAATCTAACAAGACCTCAAACAACAAAATCCGCTATCCGATTTAGGAGATCTATCTCACTAAATGAAAATGAAAATGATTTTTTTTTGAGGGGCTGACCGACGTTTTTCTAGATTTAAATTGTTATACCGCTTCACGCTTGGGTGTGGTATCGGATCTCTCTTATATATATTAAAGCAAGCTTAATTACCCACCTACTCATTATTACTGAGTTACATTATTTTAAAAAATAAAACTAGCAAAATGACTTCTAATACCTCTTAAATTCAAACCAGTTATATTCAACCTACTATATTCTACTATAATCTAATATTTTCTCAATAAATTAATTTGCAATTAATAATTTCTTTAAAGTACAATTTTGGTTTAATCATATTGTAATAAAATACATACGGTTACTACATTTCTAAAAATTAAAAATCAAGAAAGTTTACATGCATATCTCTGACTTTCTCTGAGCGGTTTTTTATGATTTATATTATACAGTATTTTTAAGAACATTTGAAAAAAAAAATTAAGGAAACTGAGCATTTGTGTTTAAAACTAGTTTGATAAAATCAACTTTGTGTTTTTGTTGAAATTTAAATATTAACTGCTGTAGAGACTTGAATTTTACACGAAATATTTATACATAGTATTTAGATTTATTTTCTAGATATGTTATAAATTTCAAAATATTTTGGCTCTTCATGTGATATTTATAGGTATTAGAAATATTCTACTCTATTTATATTTATGTATGATAAAAAGTTGGTTAATGGTTTGCGAGAATAAAATTTTGAAAATGTAATTAATTAAGTAGTTGTTCTTGTCGGAATTAATAATTTCAAAAATACATATAGTTATTATTATTTACAATTTTTTTGATAAGCATTTAAACTTACCTTCATGAAATTCGTCAAATGATAAAAATTTAAAAATTAATTAGTAGTTAAAAATTCTTAAAATTCAACACCTAAGACTTGATTTTTTTTATTTTGTTGAAATTCAAAAAATATTATTTGTTAGGGATTGAGTATTGAGTATTTTATTATTTACTATACACAGTGAAATTTTTAAAATTAACTTTTTTTTAAAACTATTTGTACCCCGAACATATTTACATCGATCTCCGGTAAGCCGGTTTTAATATAGGTACCAATAGTAATATAAATGTTACATTGTTACGGATAATGTTAACATTTGGATAATGTCGAAAATAGCCATGCTTTTTGGTTAATGTGTAATTCTTCGATTACAAACATGAAATATCAACACTATCCGGATAATGTTAACGTTAGCCAAACAATAGTGGATAATGTTAAAAGTTATGTGTAAGATTTTGTTAGCACTCTGTATACTATAGTATCACAATATAATAAAGCGTCGGACTGCCAGAGTCAAATACATATTTAATGATATCAGACGGTGATGATCAGACGGTGATGGTCAAGGGTACAAAAGGTGTTCATGTAAGGGAAAATATGATACCTGTAGATGTAAATGTAAGTCTTCTAGTATTTTGTGCAATTCGAAATGTCATGAAAGCATGCCTTGTAATTGTAGTAGTAAAATATAATAACATTTTAATTCTATATTTCAAAAAATAATTTGAAAAATAAAATACTCAATTTAATGTTATATTATTAGCAACTCATAAAAACTATATATTATAGTTATTTTAAATTACATTATACTCTTATTATTTAATAATATAACATTTGAAATATATTTTTATATTTTTAACTGTTGTATCTCTGTAAATTAAAATTAATGAAATTATTTTTTAAGTTTTATGATTTTTATTATTTAATATGTCTTTTATAGTTCTATAGATGCGGTAACTGCTAACTATGTATCTAATATATTTAATATTGGTAGTTAATTAAAATTATTTTATCTCATGATTGATGCATTCTTTTAGTTGTTAAGACACTATACAAAGGTCCTTCAGTCCTTGGCTAATGTCATATAATCCGGCTAATGTTAACATTCCAAGATATTAAAAATATGCATCATGGGTAATGTTAAAATTTGGGTAATTTGGGTAGTCGTATTTTATCCCTAATATAAGTATCCCAATTGTATACAAAGACACATTGGTTCATAAAATGTTCATTCAAATTTTTATTATAATATGATATAGGTACGTCATATACTCATATATAAATGTCTCGTTTATGATTATTATAAATAATATACCGACTTCTGAGACCTACATAAGAAAATTAATAACTAATAATTTCTTACCTAGTAAAATAATTAAATTAATTTCTGATTTTATAAACAACTGTTTACTTACCAAATAATAAAGTTTTTCAAAATTATTACAAGACAAGTTTTATTTATTTTCATTTTTCAGTATAAAAAGTATTTATAAATACATGGCAAGTATATATTTTGTATATTTTGTCTTTTAAATACTTTTTGAACGGATGTATTAATTGTATAATTGTATCTGTATTTAAGTATACATAATTTTAAAAGTATTTTTTAAAAGACTGTATGCGTATCGGACTCAATCGGGATATTTGTTTAGTTTTGATAACCATTTAAATAGTATTTTCTACCTACTATGTACGGGCCACAATCGGGATGGGTAAAAAAGTAAAAAGGGTACTTTTGGCCGCAATCGGGCAACGCCCATGTCAACATTATCCAAATCTTAACATTACCCGTGACATATAAATAATATTATATAATATTATAAATATAAACTGACATACCATATTACCATATCCCTTTCGAATAATTTTTTGTATTGCAACGATTTATCAATATATATAAATTGTACACTTCTATTACAGCAATGACCTATTTTTTGATGAGTACACTTGATATCTACTATACATTTGACAATGTTTGTCGCGGGTAATTTATCCACTAAAAAGTTTATTGGGTCAGACCCATGTATATGATATTATATATAAATACCAAAAATTATTATTTTATTATATTTTCTATAAATATATATATTTTAATTATTCATACTTTATTATCCATGTCTCTGATATTCTTGCCGCTATGACGATGGCCCAATATTTAATAATATTAAAGTGTATCACTACGTAAGGACAACCCATATTAAAAATTATATGGTAAGAAAAAATTAAGTATACAAAAATTCGTATCAATTCTAGAAAAATATAATACGTTAATTTCATGTTCCGGTTTAATAATCCAGCTTCCATAGTACAGCAACAATTCATTAAACCAACTATTTTTGAAGCAGTTATAAAAATATTTATCGTTTCTTCAAAAACACTCATTTTGATAATTGTACATAAAAATTAGCACCTGCGAGAGACTTCTTGTTTCATTAAAAGCAAATGTTTATTTATTATTATTTTATTGCAATTATCGGAATACCAATTTGACAAAAAAGTTCAACTTTTTGCATCATTGCGCAAACAATTGGAGCGAGTCACAACTTGAGTAAATGACAGTAGAGTTTATTATTCATGAACCATGTATAATTAAATATGAATCATATGTATATACTTAAAAAAGATGGGTAAGTGGGTACCACTCTGCTGTACAGTAGGTGTCTAGAGAAGTCACTGTAATAGATGTATTAAATTTGAATTCAATGACATAAATATATAATATCATCGTACCTATATGAAAAACGATTCTGAGCGAAGACGTTCGGAAGCCTATATTATGTACTAAGTATATTTAATATGATATCTTGTAGTTATTAAAATAACCTATTTTACTATTATATAGTGATATAGTAGGTTAAATTAATTTTTGTCGAAAACGTAGCATTTGAAGTGTAATTGTGAGTAAAAAATATAATAATATACTTTAAAAGTTTTAAGTACCCATGAATAGTTTAAAAGATTACCTATTTTTAATAATATTTTTAAATTACAACAAAATAACTAAAATTGTAATTCTTAGTTAAAATAATAAAATATTAAATTTTCCCCAAATTTAAAATGAAAATGTAGGTCCCTACTATAAAAAAAATGATTTCGTGTTTCGATGAATTTTGTCAACATTTGAACTTAAAAATCAGTATAAAAAAACGTAACTATAAATTTTTAATTTGTTTGAACTGTTGTTATAAAAACTTATGAGGAACCTTGTATTACATTTTCAAGTTTTTTTTAACCAAGTGTAAATGTTTTTACCGATATTTATAGAAAAAATACTAAAAAAAAACTACATTAAATTACATTTAATTGAATATTAATTGTCATTAAAAATAGCTTAATAACATTTAAAATTTTAAAATATTTTAAAAATTCTATCATGACGTATAGTGAAAGTATAAAATAAACATATGAACATTTAAAGTATTAGAGGTCATTTGATTTTGAATTACATCAAAATAAAAAAAACGTTCAATCAGAAATTGGGTAAATATTCAATATCTCAAAAATTTGAACTCATAAAAAATTAATGTGATTTTTAGGTGAATTAATTTTATTGTCAATGGTAGAAAAACACATGAGGAAACTGGTATTAAATGTTCAATCTTAGATGTAAAAAGAAAATTGTGTATGCATTTCTAACTCAAAATTATTTGAAAATATTGGCAATTTTGTCAACATTTTAACTTTAGACGCTCATAAAAAATATTGTAGATTTACGCACATTTTTTTTTCAAAAAACACAAAAGCAACTTATAAGAAATTTAAGTTTTTTGATCGAGTAAAAAATTATTTATTGGCAATAATTGAAAAATATATAAATTGAAAATTAATTATGATACTTTGATGAATTTTGGTCAAAATTTAAAGTTTAAATTATGCCTATATATTTTCAATATTTTTTAACTGTTATTATAACAACTTATGAGGATACTATTGTATTAAATTTTCAATTTTTTTTACTCCTACGAACATTTTTTTTCGATATTTAAAGAAAAACAATTTTGAAAAACCGAAAATTTTTTAGACCTACAATTAGCTTAAACAGTTTTAAAATATTTGTTCACTTTTATGGGTTATTAAAAATGATAATATCAACATTCAGTGAAGATTTCAAGTATCTACACTTGAAAAATCCTTAGTTTACGGGTAAATATTTTTAAAAAAAAATTTAACGAAAATTCCATAAGCCTATAAATAACTCAAAATAAATCAAAATATTTTGAATATTGTATGGTGTATAGGAAATGCTAATATAAAAATTTTATAAAATATTAAAACAATCATTGTCATGTATCTAACTACAGCTATTATTTTTTGTGTTACACCAAATAACATAGTCAATTATGCCAATAATTTGCTTTGAAAAAAAATTTCCGTTTTTAAAACGCGTTTAAAAATTATTGGGAATTTCTTATTTACTATTTTTTAGTTTTTTGACCCCCCAAAGTACCAACTAGATTCAATTTCCTACCAGACAAGATGCTGTTGAAGAAAATCGAAGCACGCATTGTCTGTCTCAAAACGTGATGACAGACAAAAAAAACATATATTATATACAAAAATGTATGTATAATACCTGCTTATTTCATTTGTTGAAATAATGTAGTTCTGATTTTCTATGAGTAGTCAATTGTAGTTGGGACAATATGGATGCGTCTAAGATGTAATTTGCTTTAAGTACCTAGGTATATAGTAATTTTTCTAAAACTATATTCAATACTTTACACTCGACACTAATTTCAGATGACATTTTCACCTTCATTATACACTTTCTATGCTTGTTAAAAATGTTTTTGCAAGTCTGTCAATAGGTATATACATACTTGTATGAAAAAGTATTTATTTAATTATACCTATAAATATATTTTTTATGTGTATGTAATACAAATATAAATAAAATATAAAAGTACTGATGGTTGTACGGTATGGATCGTCCATTTTGTCAGTACTCAGTGTTAAATATTTGTATTAAGAGTGACCGTTCTCTGGACTGTTTTTATTAAATTGATTTTTTCTTTCTACAATGCTGTTTGAGCTTATCATTACTAAGTTAAAGATCGAAGCTCTATTTTCTTCTGTAGAACGTGCATAGGTACATTTACCGGAATTCCACTCAGAATATATGGAGCATTTATATAATTAAAAATTAATCTTAAGCGTATTCACTTAGAAATAGGTACTCGTATTCTAATATTTTTTATTAATTATCATAAATATCACCTTTATAAGTTACCGTAAAATAAACCCATGGGCCATGAGTTAACAGTCTTGTAGCTAATTTGCCTATCCTACAGGCCGTGTGATCATTATTATATTTCTATTGGAGTGCATTAAATGCAAGTTGAAAATGAAACACATGAACTAATTACACTTATGTAGGATGTCCGTGAACTTGACCACTCTACATCAGCCACCCAAATACTAATTTGACTATTGTTTGTTAAATAATTTAGATGTACTTTAAGCACTAATTTGTTAATATTAGAATTTGTAAGTACACTCTGATTATAACAACTCTAACCTAACCAACCTGACCCATACGGTTACTCTAAGAACACCTAATGCACATCAGAGCAGAACCCCCCTTTTTTACTTTTGATATCAAACATCATGGACGAGTTTTTTGATAAATATATTACGGCCCGTGAAAATCATTATGTACAAAAAAATATATTAAATGTTGGCATTATAGACAAAAAACGAATGTGTAGTTAACGATGAATTTAAATTTATCGAATTAATGAAAACTAATTATGTATTTGGAATATTATAACAACCAATAGGATCTACTTATCTTCAAGAATCTCTTTCATCGTCCAATGGTTATATTTATTTAAACAATAAAATGGATTTTCTACAACCACACGATGTTGTTAAGGTCAATCAATATAATTTACATAATATCAAGTGTAGATAAAAAAAATAACAAAGATGAACTGCAATTTTTTAAAGGTGTTTATGCCGCAAGTACTCCTTGTACCGAAGGTTGGCACCCACGACTCGTACCACACCGGAATAGATAGCTAACTAAAATAAATTTGTTATTAACGATGGGCGATGGAGTATTTATAGCTTATATAATATAATTGTATTACCATAAGATAAGACAACAATAAAAACTTAACATATATATTTAAATAAATATATATATGTAACATCAAAATAATTTATATACATCAATATTAATAAATGAGATACTCAATACAATATAAAATGGGGGGGGGGGGGGTGGGAGAGTGCTGAACTGCGGATGATAAAGATAAAACCTGATGAATACCAAACAGGCTGCAACAAATCCAAAGTCAGATCTGAAACCTTGGCTTGTAATTGGGTCCACCGAATGACCGAACATGTGGATTGTGGAGACGATATCTTTTGAGATGATTCAAATTTAACTTAATAGTTGCCAATCACTAGCTGCGAAGGGTATTTATTGACGGCAACGGAGAACAATTAACTATTGTTTAAGAGAGTGGAACGAAAATGCACAAAAGTTAAAAACCATGTGTTTTTAATGTGTATAGAATAATAACAACGTTAGTAGAACGACGAACACAGGAACAAGACAGACAGAACTTGAATTTGTAACGGCGAAGTAGGCTGTCTGAGCTGGACGACGGTGAGTGGCGGTAGCGTCCGCACTCTGTGTCACCAACACTGACAAAAAGCGCCAATGGGCAATGATCAGTATAAACAACTGTCGGGGCGCGAACAAAAGGTCTCAAACATAAAAGAAATAATTACTATATTATACATTTATACGATATAACGGTAATGACTAAATATTTTATTTCTTACGATATTGTTTATCGGCAGTTATTATTAGAAAAAAATTATGGAAACATATCAAATATAAAAAAACGTATATCTGCTAGTTCTAAATAACTATAATATTAATAAATTAATATTATTTATTCATCCAACACAATGGTATTAACTATGACGCATACTAGTGTTGAGTAGTGTAATATATGATAATATTTTTAATCATAATTTATTAAATATTATATATTGCAATATTATTTTATTAAACACTATATTTTATAATCTAACCAAGTTTTATTTTGCCTTTTAATATTCACTTGTTCAGTCAATGAGTAATGACTGTATAATATAATAAATTATCTACTAATTTACTCTCTATACAATAATATTTGAATAATATATATACACATATACATATAATGTCATATATATATATTTTTACCAGTAATACCTACTTATCAATTATTGTAAATAACCTAAAAACCAAATGTTTTTTCGATAAACATCCTAATAAAACTATATATTATTATCTTATAACTAATATAAGTATGAAAAAAAGATCAATTAACTAATAAAGGTAAGAAATGAATGGAAAGACAATGTGCAACTAGAAATAATAATAATAGTATAATACTAACATAATATTATGTAGGTACCTACCTAATGTAATATTGTAATGTAGCTAGATTACATTAAGTTATAAATCATTTTAGTAATTTGTTGCAGTAATTATAACAACAATAACAATACAATTATTACATATAATAATTATGTCCTGATAATTTATTATACAGTATATTATTTTTTTAAAATAGGTACTCTATGTAAAAGCAGATGTAGTGATATTTTTAAAGATCATAATATTATAGTATAATATAAGTGATATTTATCGTTTTACACCAACAAGGGGAAAACCCTGAAAAGACTTAAAAAACAATTTTATATTGCAATTTTTTATGTGAATTCAGTTTAATGACTCTCCAGAGAAAAAAAAGAATATAATATAATATGGTTTGAGTCAATAACGGGTGCCGCACGCTTCTTTGTAGTTGGAAGCGTTGAAAGTGGTAAAATAATCATCATGTATGAACCTTATAGCAGACTCTATTGGGCATAGGTAAATTGACGAGTCTGTCCAGCTGCTAGCACGGGTGTTACAAAAAGCCACTGATCGGGTCACATCTTTGCCGTTGAAAATTACTCTAAAATAGAAGTCCCTGCCTGGGTATGTGGTGTCAACAGTGTTGTTACGATATACTTCAAACACTAGGCGGGAAGCATAGTGTGGTGACATGGTTTGGGCATTGAGAACTCCAAAGGCAGCTAAAAGGTACTGAGCAGTCAAGTCATGACCTGAGTATAGAACCAGACGAGGTTTACTTTCAGATACCATTTTCAACAAGTTCATGGCAACATTTAGAGCAAAACCATATGACTTTAGAAGTCCATATTTTCGCAACAGCCCATGTTTAGCGTAACGTTCCAAGTCCCAGTCAATGTAGTTGAAAAGCTGCTCTACGTTGTCATGTGTTATACAATCATTCTGATAGCAAGGCAGTGGTGCTCCATGGCATACATATGTCATAATAGAATCCCTTAGTAAGTAAGGATCTACCCTTACACTGCTAGACATCAGATGTACTACATTATGTATTCGTTTAAGCATTTTTTCTACTACTCTTCTGCTCTTTAACCGTCTAGCAGATGACTGTTTTATTTTCATTTGCAAGCTATTAACATTAAAACAGGCACAATGATCAAAACAATAACTGTAACTATCACTCTCCTTGAAGGTGACTTTGGACAATACATCTGGTGATAGAACTGCATACATGAAGGCCAGTGCACTTTGGAATGTACGCCTGTACTTAGTGCTATAAATTATTATGTCATCAGAATTAGAAACACTAAGCAAAGGGTGGTACACAGAACGCAAGGTCTGTCCAAGCTTCAGCATTTGGGATATACCAATTGATGTGAGCTGACTTATGGAACAATTGTTTTGTGGTGGATATAATGGGTACCCATGAAAAGGACCTAAAAACTGTAATGACATGTTGAAGAATATGTTTTGTAAAAATTTTGTATAACCATTATACTCCTGATCAGGTTCCATGCTGCAGTCTATATCAGCCATGTTTCGAACATGATTCATTGGCCCACGATCTCCATGTCTAATCAGTATTATTACTCCTTGAATTGTAAGACTGTTGTTTAGCAAGCCTATAAAAATAGATAATAGAATAGTAAAATTAGGCACTGTACAATAAGCATGGCTTGGTTATATATAAATACCAATATCTCCTTCATCACCACGTTTGATCATGTGGGGAGGATTACACACTTTAGTAAGTTCATTGTAATCGATTCTGGACACCGTTCTTTTATACTTGTGTGCTGAGTTTTCGGATGTGTTCACAGTCTTATTATCAGGTACAGGGCGATCAGAAATCTTGAAATATAACACTGAAAAAGTGAACATAGTTTTAAGATTAAATGCAAAATCAACTACAGGCAGACTGTTAATATGAACCTGGAAAGAGAATGCACAGCCATATGATCAAGTAGACTAAATATCGGTGGCGAGCCATATTTCTGACAGTCACGGCTTGGACGTTTGCCATGACAGTGTTTCAAGTATGCAGTTGTTTCCAGCAACAGCCTTGAAATGTTGGCTTACCACTAATACCTGCATTCATATTGTTACTATTGTCACTTAACTTTCAACAATGGTAAGTTAAGTACATTGTCAGTTTCCACTTTCCAAATCATTTGCATTACCTAGTTAGCTTACATGGATGTCTGTCCTCAAACGCCATATTCGGTGCACATAAATTGTCAACGAGTGCATTACACCACCTTTAAGAGATTTTCGGTAAAAATAAGTAGCAACAATAAACTTCACATTTTTATTAAGATATGTACTAATATTGCTCACAGCCCCTATATAAACACATACTGTTACTCATAGAACTAAGATTGGAAATTGCATTGTGCATTTTACAATACGCAATATGCATAATGCTTACGAAAAGATAATAGAATATTAAATGGATACTATTAAATATTAATGATATTGTTTAATAACTTATCGTCTTTTAACTACCGTAGTACCGTTTATCACAATAAGTACTACGATTCCCGAATTCCGAAAAAAAAAAAAAATTGTGATAACTAAATAACTTTGTTGCTGGCTGCTGCAATCATGACCACGATATTATATTATACAATAAATTGTGATAAGAAGACCGTGGTCCAACTGAATCGCTATAACAGCAATGGAACTACTGACAGGCGCCATCTAGCGATATAAACCGATATGAGACACTGATTTTTTTACCGCGATTTTTTAAATACAACTAATTGATATTAAAAATGACATTATATTTTTTATTTATATAAAAGAAATTGACAAATATTATGATATTCTGAACTCAGAATATTGATAACTGTTACCCACGATCGATGCTATTTGTATAAATTCAGTGTAGTGTAATACTGTAATTAAGTTTGTCTCAATTCAACATGCGGTGTTGTGTACCTAATTGTAATTTATCAATTGGTAGTACTTTTGGGATACCTAAAAATGCATTTAATTTGTGGCAAAATACTCTTGGTATAGAGCTGAAATCCAATTATAGAGTGTGTGAATTACATCTTAAAACAGATGATATTATTAAGACATGGGTTTCAGGCCAAAGTCAATTTTTGGTTAGTGAATATTTATCTAATAAGTACTTAATAGTAATTTGTATAATTGTATATTATAATTAAACACATTGAAGAATGTTTTGCCATACAAAAACTAAAACAATTCTAACCTATTGCAGGGGTGGCAAACCTTTTTGAGCTTACTTGCCTAAATGTTGTATTCAAAGTTTTTTAAAAAATGCTTATTGTTAGTAATAAAATGTTAAAAGGTACATATATGTTTACGAATTTATAAGTTACATATACATTTTGGGAGGGATCAGAGGTTTGAAAAAAAATTACTAACATTATGAACATTTTTATATTTTATCCTTTTTATAGGACAACTGAACTTCCATACCCACTACTTCATATTTTTTATGTAATTTTTATTCGGGGTCCTTTTTATCATAGGATGTTCTGTTAATACCAGGCGTTGTATTTTGTTAATTTTAATAAAAAACAAGCAGCACTAGATTCATCTATCAATATATTCCTTTGTTTTGATTTGATTACGTTCATCATGGAAAATAGATTTTTACACTTATTGGTGTGTACAAAGTGAACCCGGTTGCGACACAATTTTCTCAGATAAAACTAATAAAAGATTCAATTTTTTTTCGTAAAGAGAACATAACATTTGAAAATCTTAGATATAAAAATAAAAAATTTTACAAAATTCTAATTTACAATAATTAGTAGCAAATTTTCATCATTTAGACAAATTTTAACTTGGGGTGCTCATAAAAAACTATTGTGAATTATAACGTTTAATTTTTTTTTTTTAATTTCAACTTATGAGGAACTATATTTTATTAAATGTAAAAAAAAAAGTTTAGCCTGCACTACTGTAATATGATATTCAAAAAAAAATTATTGAAAATCGACGCCATGAATTTTGAGCCCTGCAGGGGCTCAACATTTCTAAATACGGCCCTGGCGGGTTCAATATTATGGCTTGAAGGTCGCTGCATATTTGACAATATTACTTATTAGTTATTACAATTACGTACCTATCATTATAGAATACTGGGCTACAAACCTCAAAGTCCACCCCTGATGTTATTAAATAAACGTTTTAGTGAAATTAATTATATTGTGATCAATAGTTTAAAAGTGCCAATTATTATTAAGTTATGTTAATGTTATCCTTATCTTATGCATAGAACTGCCAATTATTTTTCATTTATCTATCAATATGAATTTATAACTAAAATCTAAAACTGTACCCATAGTGTTCAAAATATTTAAATATATTGATGTTATGGCCATTATGTCTTGTGTTAATTTAGTCTTTAGATATTATTCTATGATTTCAATGATTGCCTAGTCAAATATATTATATTTTTATGGGAGAAAATGTAAATGTTCATATAATTGGCATTATTTAAAATTGTTATGCAGCTAATCAAAATTTATAATATAATTTAATTTCTGAGTCTAGCTTAAATATATTAATGTAGTATGCTGTATGCTCGGATACATTTTTATACCTATACACAACTTACATTATATTTTAAACATAAGTATTAAACAGGTAAATTACTTGTATTTTATGCTTATAAATTAGTCCATATCTGTTTTTTAATAAATAAATAATTATTATGTGTAACTTCTAATTTTATATTAGATTTTGGCATTTTTCTTTGGTCCAAACTATCCGTGCCACTGTCTATACTTTATAAACCTGAAATATATATTTTTTCAAAATGAAATGATTTCTTTTCTTAATCTAAGTTAACCACCATTATTAATATATAGACGCTCATTAATGTTGGGGAGCTGGAGGCCGGAGGGTTTGCCAAATGGACATTTCCTTGGGTCGGTAATTTTTGTAGGTGACCAACACTGGTCTCCTGACACCTATATAGCACTTAAAAATAATGGGTGTTACAATTTATAATAACTACACGCCACACGGGCCGTGACGAGGCGCAGGAAATTCGCATTCGAACGGGTAAAAGTTTTGCGTTGTGCACATGGTGGGAGATGGTGGAAGGGGGAAATATTTGTTCGGCCGTGGTCGGATGCGATCGCCTCGGCGCTCAATCGAACACGGGTCAAGGGACGCGGCGGCGGCCGACGTCTACCGCCACCGAGCTCGTGTGCGCGGCCTGTTGTGACTTGTGAGCGCGTGGCCGTCGTCCGGACCGTTCGACTGTTGGTGCAGTACTTGTGTGCATTGTAGTAACAGCTTTCGTGTATAAAGTTAGGCGCCACCGCGAAAAAAGGGTATTTCTTTGATTTGTTGTGGTAGAGGTGCCGTCGCCGAGTACAGTCGTTCAGATAGAACGAGATTTTCGAACGCGCTTATACCTGCCTAGCAACCGTCGTACACACCCTCCACAAACAATTTCGTACATTTTCAGCTGGGGACGATTTTCGAGTTCACCACCGTCGTATTTTCCATTCGACATGGCTACTACATCCTCGGCCTCGTGGTCGGCGTCTTCGACTGGTCAAAGTGAGTGCTGCAGCTTTTCTTAAGTTTTTTGATATTAAGTACTTATATACCTATATTTTTTTTTGTAGGGTTAGTGTAGTAATTTTGTGTATATAATATATTAATATACACTGTACATCTATATCTGCATAATATTATAGGTGTAGTCTTATACTTTAATATAGGTACCTATATATTATATATCAAAAATTTATTATTCGTAGTTATTCGTTTGACGCTTTATTGTAACCCGTAAATAGCGAATCCCGGGTGGCCCAAAAGCAACAATTAACCCTTGATAACTGTACAAACATGATTGTACAGAGTAATGTGTTACATGACATTGTATTAAACAGAGAAATGTGTCATGTAAACTATGTATAAGATTTATAAAAAAGATATGTTCCTACTTTTTAGGTAAATAGATTTTTTTTTCAGTAGGTATTATTTTTGTTGAAAGCTCCCCCCCCCCCTCAGAATTTAATCACAAAACATAGTAATATTATTATGGTAATAAAATACACTGACAAATTGATGTAGCCAATATTAGTTGCTACAATAAAATCTACAGTTGGCATAATATGATAATCCCCCGACCACCCACTTAATGTTTCGGTAGCCGGTAGGCACCTATCTCTTTAATGCTAAAAAATATTTCTTTATTAATAACAATAAGACAAGTGATAACTTTCGACCATGACTGACTTATTTTGCATAGGAAGTTGTTGCTTTTTAGGTACGTTATAAATCCATATTATGTATGCATAAGTACCTTACAGTTCACACTATAAATACGAAAGTTAATCTGTCTGTCTCTAACGTTTTCACGGCTAAACCGATGAACCAATTTTGATGAAATTTGGTATGAAGATAGTTTGAAACCTATAAGAAAGGACATGATCTTTTTTTTTTTTAATTCAATCTCAAAGAGGATGAAATTACCTAGTTACAAAGTAACCACTACAATGTGATTGAAAGTCAACTGCGTGAATATAAATATGAAATTCGGTGAGGGAGTTGATTTTTTATTGTAGATATTGTTTAAGAAGCTTTTTTTTAGAAATTTAACCCCGAAGTGGTGGGGAGTATATACTAACCTATGTGTTGATCTGATGGCAACATTTCACTCCCATTACTAGGCCTTCGAGGCCCAACCCAAGATCATCCAGAAGAACCCCTAGAAACTTCTGGACAAATGTAATGAATCGAGGCGTATTTTAAATAAACTTGGAAAATTTAATTCATAGTTTCAGATGACATATAATTTTATTTGAATACAGAAGTCATAATGTCAGATTTTTCTCTTAATTTTACGATACTACCATAAAATATTTGCCACAGAATTGGCTCTTTGATTCACCAGATATAATCATCAGCATAATAAGTTCCTACAGATTTACATCGTGAGGGTTGTTCTTGTAAAAGAAGGTAGTAGCCAGTAGGTACCTAAAACGTTAATTATTGAGCTTTGGTGTTGAGTTAATCATATATCATGCAATACATAATTAAAAAAAAAGAAAAAATTGTAGATTTTAATATTTTTAACTAAAGTTCATATAGGACATAGCCACATAGGTATATAAAAGGAAAAGACACTCATTCATTATATGTACATTATACCTAAGTACCTAAACCTACTACTTATATATTTATACATATACATCCATTACTACACCACTTTTTACCTAGACTACTAAGTACAATATTTCTAGTGTACTTCATAAATCATCTAATAGCTACTAAAATATAATATCGATGATAATATTTATGACGATATGCAAAATTAAAATTTCAATTCTAATGTTCATTTGGTCGTTATTAATAAAAATTATATTATTTAATTTCAATCGTTATAATTGTGACAGGGATAATTAATTAATTTCCCTAAAGGTTTTCTTACGACTTACACTGTCAATATTATCATTTGTGTCTAAAATTATATATTATACTTAATTTGGTTTTTTCTGTTTATAGGTACGCAGCATGTATAAAATACGTGTAGGTACCTATATGACTTATAACTTTTTGAAAAATAAAGAGTCAGTTAATAAAGTGCTATAATTCTAGATTCTATTGTGAATTCCTACTAAAAGCAAGGGAAGGAACATAATTATTCATAAATAGTTTAATGCAATAACTCGTTTCGTTATTTTTTGTATGGATTTGTAACTTGGCTACCGTTACGATTATTAATTGTGTATTATAATTTAAATTATACTTTTCTTCTGTCTCGATTAGTGTGCTGCCGGTGGTGGCATGTGTATACTGTACGTACACATAACATAACACATGATGATCTCCTATTGAAATGGACGTTTAAAGAGAACGCAAGATATAATTAAATTATCATAAATTTCTTATGATTCTAATTTATGACTTGGCTCAATGAAATAATCGTAACGATACATATTTTGGCACATCAAATCTGCCTAATGCAATCGCACTAATATTAAAAAAAAGTATAAAACCTAATCAGTTGTCGGCGAATTAAGCCATAAAGACAAAAATCTTGCAAACAGCTGCCTTTAATAAACAGCTGCATGATATTTTATATTGAAGACACCTATAACCGCGTCGTACACTTGGGGAGCGAAGGTTTTCTCGTCAATTCAAAAGATTAGAAAGCTAAAATACACCTATTTGTAAATGAAACTCTTTGTTGTACCTAATATAACATTTTAAAAAATAATACATTTTATTTCACTTTTGTTCAGTAATTTTATAATCAGTAAAATATAATAATACGCCATATCTGACTTCTTCTTTACTTTCTAAAGAATAAAAAACAGCAAGCTCAATGGCTTGTTAAGAAATAAGAATTGTTATACTTTACATGCGTATTATAAATTTAAAGAAAATAATTAGCAAATCATTTTTTGACTTTAATATCGAAATGAAATGGAATATTTTTTTAAATACCGTGATTTATAACATATAATATCTACTGTATTTAATTTAGATGAAAGATAATAATTGTCTGTAAAGACTAAGGACCTAGAGTATTTAATTATTTAGGGTTTGGGTAGGTACTAAATATGGTTCTGTATAGTATACACATGTAGAACACGTACCCATTCACTGCAACATGATAGAATTTATTAGAATCTGTCGGTTCATTTACTAATTTACTATAATTATTGTCCTCGATTTTTAGGTTTAATATGCTATCGGTCATATTGTTGTTTGAGATATTATAGTACACGATTTCACCTATAGGTTATTATTTGATGGTTATTAACTCATGGCAATGATTTATGAATACAAAATAACACAACTTCATTAAGTTAAATTAGCTTATCGCGTTTACTGAACAGCAGTAACTAAATATATATAATACGATTTTATTCACATTTATTAATATTTAATTGTAATTTAGTACATTTTAATATTTATCAATATCTTTATAGACAGTATTATACATAAGCATTTATTTATTTTTTATTGTACGTAATAAAAATGTATTGTATTTTCGCGAAATAGGTACCTAAATCACTTAATTTGTGTTCTTGATAAGATTCATTCATTTTTTAGTAGTACAATACAATAATATAAACATTGCTATTTGATGTATAATATACCTATATAGGTAAAATATTAGTTAAGTACAGTTTACCTAAATATTATACCCATGTTTTATAACATTTTAAAACTATCTACCTATTTAATTTTTATATTTTTTGAGTATCACATTTCATATATTCAAATATATATTTTTCGCTTGGGTAATTTCTTAATGTTTAGCCGTTTAGGTATACTACATATTATACCTACCTATATAATATTATAATTGTTTGAATTGATTTATTCCTGTGGGTTAACTTTTGTTGGTGCTGTTTTATTTCTATGAACACACCAATAGAGTGTATTTATAATTAATCGACTAATACATAAATATGACAGTCAAGAAAAAATAGTATAGATAGGTATCGACTCATTTAGCCACCATTCGCCATGTTAAATACTATTATAGTCATTTACTACTATAATCTTAGTAGATTAGGTATAAATATCATTACCACTACAGTTCTGCACCAAATGCACCATCGTCGGTTATGCAACTATTATAAAAAATACTGTACAAAGACTTTTTTATAAAGATATTTCTGAAACATTGATCAGTTTAATTTAGAGGAAAGAATATAAAGTATAAGCTTTATATTCGGGACGTCGGAAATTAAAGTCCCGAAGACCAATCGGCCGGAAATGTGGGATTTTATGACCTTCGTAATTTCCGATTCGGAATTGCCAGATTAAATTTTGTTTGCTTAGCATCGTATATATATATATATAATATTTATTGATCACATTGGTACAATATACTATTATTATACAAGAGTATTTTAATTAAAAAACAAAAATAAATTTAAGAAAGAAACGAACCGCTAAACTTGGAACAATGACGTACCTATATGACGTTTGAAATTCCAATTCGGTATAGGTACAATATAACTACATATTATATGCTTGTACACGAAATTAAATCCATCGTACAATAGATACCTACATGTACCTGTAATATATTACTGTCGTGCACGAGCACAGCTGCATCAACCTCTATACAACGGTAGTTAATGTGCAATTTACATTTTATACTGCATTCTGGAGTGCACATGGTTTTATTCATTTATCGTGCGTGTAACAATGTGGATCATTGTTTCTGCAAGATGACCGGATACCACGAGCACGGGACACGTTTTATTTCTCTCATAAGGTTTCGATGACAAAACTAATGTTCCAGGATTCGTAAAATATATATTATGATATACATTCATCATATTACGCATTAATAGGCCGATATATAGGTACCTACACCTCACGCATGTGCCCATTTTCACCAGTGAAATCTTGACAGGGAACTGGAATGCAGCAGTATTATACGTGTACGATACACTGATACAGTACCACCAGCATATTATATATTTTTGCACTCTGTATGACAATGAAAATATTTTTCCTTTTATTATACATTTAAACGTTAAAATAAAAATTCAATAGGTAGATATTTTTTAGCTTGATCAGTTGTAAACATGTAAAATGTGAAGAATGAAGTATACGGCGTGCACACTCTTTTTCTTTTAGTTCTTTTTCGAATTGTTCATAGTTTCTATCCCTCTATAATAATTTTTATTCTGAAACAATAAATTTCAGTTTCTATTGAAGTCACATTTTAAATCTGTCAATCATCATAATCAGTAGAAAGTTTTTAAAATATTTAAAAAGGGGCTCTTTATTCTGTTATTTTGAATTCAATGTTTCACATAAATAACAATAATTTTTTTTTACATTTTTTTTTCATTCTAGTTACTATTTTGTAAAAATGTATATAAGTATTAATGTATATACTTCAGGAAATTGACTTTAGTCGTCAATACTCCATATAATAGTATTTTTTAAAAATAATTGTATCGCTCTGACTTTTTTCATTTTGTAGTAATACACTAATACAGTAATACCTACTATTTGAGTTTATTTATGTCGTGTAATGATAATTAAAACCTAATTAATTGATTTTACCTTGAAAAAATGTTTCATATAGAAATAGAAAAATTGAATGATTGATAATCATTAATAAATAATAATAAATCGAATCACAATGATTATATATTTATTATAGCCAGTCATAATATTTATAAACAATACCTATTATAACATTATGTACAATGTATACATCATATACATGCAATATTATGTTACATAAATATATTTATGTTTAAAATCATGGCATACAAAAATAATATAATTAATATAACTTAAAACTGTTATTTTAATTATTATCTTCTGCCTTATAATTTGTGCGTTTCATCGTGTTATTTCTAATAGGTAGTTAAATTAAATAGGTAAGCCGTCCAACATTGTAAAATTCTAAAACCACGGTTTAATATAATATACTTTTTCTGCTTTTCCGATGACATCGACAAATAATAGCGAAGAACAATTTTTATAAACACTACGAGTTGCGGGTTTTCACAGTTTCTTTTTAGTTTTTTATTCATTTATAAGTGCATTTTTATTAAGTCACTACTTCGAAAAAAAAATCGCGGACATGACTAATCGTCGAAAATATGGTCCGTGCCGAATTCCCGACGACGTCTCGTATAATTTTATTCACCGCTTCTACAAAAACGTTATCTTACGGTTCCGCTTTTCATTAAACTTATGATAGTGATATACGTACCTATATCACTATGTACCTATATGTATACTCGCATATTTGTAGATTGTAGACATCACACGGAACCACAACAAACAGCGGAGATGACAAATTGACAACAGGTGATCATTGGAAGTCGGTCATCGCTGTAGATGGAAACTATTTGCCGCTATTTCGAAGCGCGGCAGTGCGGCACTATTGTATTTAATAGTTTTATACTATTCGTCTATTCGTTATACCTACACGAAGTACGCACTGCAGTGTCGTCTTTCGATTATTATAATATTATGTAGACGGACACTCGATTATCTGATAGCCTTTGTGTGCACGACGGTTTACACTCAGAGCATATTGTCGAGACGTCGTGATTCGAACAACAATATAATGAAAGCCCTACCTATAATAGGTATTCAATTTTAGACAGCGAATCGCGATATTGTTGAATCCCGCGAGCATCTCTTTCGTCGGCTGGAAACCCGTAGAAATCCGCGTAAATCGTTGGTGTGAATATTATGTTTATATTAATTTTATTTTTTACACGCCACCTATATATTTCATACTTTCATACTTCTTTATATAATTTCTAAACACTTTCTTTGTCACTTTAACGCTGACCCTTATCTAATTAAAATATTTAATAATAGTAATAATTTGATTGTTACACGTGTAGAATTAAAACATATATAGATACACGATAGCTAGGTGCTTATTACCTACAACATTTTTATAAAACTTTATTCACCGTCCTATAACTTCATTGGAACAAATCCAAATAAAAGTTCGGCTTTTCAGTGTTTTAAAAAGTTTCCAAGACGTTCGTAATACACTTTGAACCTTAATAGGATTAACTTAAAAAAGATTTCCAGTTCAGAAATATGGATTTATTATTATTATAGTACATTCTTACCTTGCTAATATAGTTGTTTTTATCTTTACTCGAATTCAAAAATATAATCTAGTATTCGTGTATAACCCATATATTGTGTGTATGATAATATTTATAGATATGGCACCTAAAAGCTCTATCTCTTAGATTTGAAAGCCTTGCGTTAGATCTTTTTCAATAACATTTTCCTCGTATTCCTCAGCTAAGCTTGAGTAGATGAGTATACCTATAATGTCTTTGTGTTTTTACATTACTTATTTTAATGTGTAAATCACATTGACTAAATGACATATTAGTTGTTATATATAGTTATATAATATCATAGATAGTAGTGTACAATTTAATTACAAATAAATCATAAACTATGTATAGTAAAATAACTAAATAGAATAATGTCGTTATTTGTCGTTATTAATTACTTCTTATGGAAATCGTATAATATGACAGATTTTAGATTTATGTACACATTGTAATATTATTTATCTTATATTATCTTTTTTGTTTCACTACCAAACGACACAGGCTTTTAAATATGTTTCCCCAAATTACCTAAGCTACTGGTATAATCATTACAATTTGTACTAATTACAAACACTAAAATACGTCTAATTTTTAGTAATAGTCGTTATTTATTTGGGTATTTTTCCATGTGTATATTATATATAATATATAAACCGTTTATGATTAATAAACATCTTATAATAATTTGTTGTGCTAATTATTCATATTAATATCAGATTTTTAATAATATCTTGAATAGTTATCATTTATATTAGAAAAGTATAGCTAAGAACCTTCTTTTTCTGAAAATATCTAACTCAGTAATATATAATTGTTATAGTTATATTTATATACCTATTTAGAACGTAATCTACTTGAATAAGCAACGTTTCTGAAATGGTTAACAGCCGACCACAGGGCTGTATATTTTTCTATATAATAATAAATTACGAACATTATTTTTTCTGCTATGTATATATAATATAAATGTATAAATTAGGTAGTGAACACGCGATCAAAGTTTATTGCGAGTGCTGTTGGGCCAACAGTGTTGGCAGTATATCCTTTTCATTTTACACACGTTATGACTTGATACAAATTTTTATATTACATATATATATATTTATAATTTATATACTTGTAGACGCATAGTACATACAATAAACATACATATCATTTAATTTGTGTCTTTTAGACCGTATAGTAATCAAACAGATATGTATCAATGGCGTAGGACAATATATCCCGTTTGGGATAGTTGTATTAGACACATATCTTATTGGTGTTTTCACAATTGATATTTTAGTGTTTTATACAAACTGAAGAAATAGTCGGAAAATACGAGTATAGGTATTCGTGCAAAATTAAACATACCTATAATCCGTACATACAGGGTGTAACAGGTCTATTTGACTAATGCAATAACTTTTACAGCAGTAACAGTGATAAGCAAGAAATAATTTTGAATTTTAACACACTTTGAAAATTGTTTAAAAATTAACGACTTGACCAAATTAAAAGTTTTAAACGCCAACATGGTTTTTAAATAGTTATTTATGAAATAGCTATCTTGGATTATTAAAAAATATTAAATAAAAAATTTAAATTATTTATTTTTGTTGTAAAAAAAAATATATATATATAAGATAAACAAATTATAGCGCAGAGCTCTACAAATCATTACAAAAACAAAAAACTTAAAAATATTGAATAGAAAAAAAGTTATTGCATTAGTCAAATAGACCTGTTACACCCTGTATAATACATTTATAAATACACACATTCAACATACATAATATTATAAAGTAGTACGTGCCTGGACTGCGTAACGTACTAGACGGACATACAAAGTTTTCGTCACCAAGATTCGAATCAGAGAAATAATCAAAAGAAGAAAAATAAATATGAAATAGTAAAATAGATAACCATTATGTTGCATTATATTGAATTTTATAGTATGGTAATAGTGCCGTAACCAGGGCACATGCCTAACATTTTAACTTCACTGTCTTCGATGTTACATTCTATAGACGTATGCAGTTGTATAATATGGCTTATGATTTTTGTAAACATACGATTAAAATGAAATTGCATATAAACATTCACGATCCACATTAAAAAGATAATTTGAGTTATCGAAAATAAAATGAAAGTTGAAGGAAACAGCACCAATCAATCCACTGGATGCATTAATATGTTGCACTGGAAATATATTTCCTAATGTAAAACATAATTAACAATAAACACAGTTTTACATGTGACAACTACAGCTGAAAAAAGCTACCTACTCTAGTCTGAATAGCGTAGGTATCAAAACATTATTGAGAAATTCAATTAAAATCGAATTCGATCGATTACTAAAAAATACATATCCATAGGGAGTAGGGACATTTAGATTGAATATTGCAAGACTATATAGATTAATTTTCCTCTAAAAAAAGGATATTAGATTTCACAATTTAACTATATTGTTATATCCTCGTCATGACTTACTCAGTTGAATTCTAATTTATAGTGCTAAGTTATTTACTTGATTTTCTCTATAATAAGCCAATTTCGATCATTTTTCAAAAATAAATTTGTATTACTTAGTCTTTTTAATATCTGTCTTATCGTTCTAAAAATTAGTAAACTATAATAATATTATTATTATGTGTACTTGCGGTATCGATTGGACATTAGGACCGCGTGCATATTCATATAATGGTATATGTTTTTAACTATTATGTGATCATGATGGCCGACAAGTGTCTGACGAACTTTATTTAGTTATATAATGTTATTATTACGGTAACACGTAGTTACAATTACTTCAGGTGTTTAATGATATATGAATAAATCATGTATTAAATAGTATAATTTGACTCACCATTAAAATATAGGTTTACATTTTTTTTTAAAGATCACATTGATTATTA
Organism: Neotoxoptera formosana; assembly: GCA_022818045.1. Classification (NCBI taxonomy): domain Eukaryota; kingdom Metazoa; phylum Arthropoda; class Insecta; order Hemiptera; family Aphididae; genus Neotoxoptera; species Neotoxoptera formosana. The sequence goes on along the minus strand of CM040632.1, from coordinate 11,647,018 downwards.
ACGTATAAAATAAAGCTTAATTACTGACTCAAACATTTTTAAATTACTCTAGCTGAATTACACATATAATCAAATTAATTATACTTTCATTTCACCTACATGACCAAATTACTATTGCTAATATCTAATGAAATATTCGTAATAATTAAAACATACACTATAATCAATAAAATTAAAATACAAAAAATATAATCAATGGACAGCAAAACAGAGTACAGTCAACTAACTTGAGTTAGTACTGCCTACTGGATAAGTTATTTCACCTATAGTGGCTAGTTTAATTGGGTTGTAGCCATATTGCCGCAATTGAACTAACACGCACATGCGGGGGAATACATTTTGCAGCTGTAATGTCGTAAGCCGTACGGTGTTGTATAGATAATAATAAAATACTACATTTGGTTTTCCATCGTATACAATAATATAAAAATGTCATATATTTTAAGCTTTTGTTTGTTTGCTTTTTCACGTTTTTTATTGATTTTTTTTGTTGTTTTTTTTACCAAGGGATAGACTAAAAAAGCACATCGGAAAATCGCAACTAAAATAGTAAAATATACATAATCACCAGAAAAAATATTCGAGCAAAAGTTTCATCGCTATTTTTATTTTTATATCCTTCTGTATACTCTTAGCGCTACATATTTAAGTAATATTTTTTTTTACACACTTCTTAGTTTTGACTTCGGTATACTATTTGTAATACCTTAAAAGCTATTTTTATTTAAATTTTAATTCTGAATGCGAAATGAACTATCACTATGTGAAGCGAGGAATATACTATTAGTTATACGCAACGAAGTTTTTTAAATATTTTTATTTACCGACATGTATTTGGGAAAATGAGTTTAGTTCATATACTTTGGAGAGGTAATTTTTCGTGTTTCTTAAAGTGAATGTAAGGGAAAATCTTAGAAGCCTTAGAATTGTCAAAAAAATGATTCAACGTTTTTTTTTGCTAACAAGTTCTACTGAGAATCGTTTTTTGAGTGTGAGATTTATCATTGATTTAAAATCTTATATCACAATAATTAAAGCATCTGTGTCTGACTGACTGATGAGAGTGATCAACATCAGGATCTCGTATCTGTATTCTTTTTTATTTTATTTATGTAATGTTATCAGTACTTATCATTCCTTTAAAAATAAATATATTACCCATACATTTTTATAACTTGAAAAGTTCATAGCATTATTTCAATTGGTTGTATCCCATTTAATCGTAACTATACTGGATACCTAAATCTATACTGTATACATAAAAAAATAACTATTATAACAAAATGTCTCTGACGGATTGCTACCACCGTATTATGAATTATAGTACGTATATAACATAATTACTATTTCTTGGAGTGTGCGGTATACTGGTAACTGATACAGGTGGTTGTCTAATTTACATAAATCAACACAATAAAACACTGTCTGAATAGAAATTATCATCGGTCGAGTAAAAATAAATGATAAAACAAAAAAACAAATACGAGTATAATAGATCGTCGTGTGTCCGGCCTTGGCACTGACCTTCCTCCTCCTCGCACTCTCTCCAACACTGTACCCGTTGACACAATAATATTTTACTTGTTAACGTTCGTCACCTATTCCAAATTAATTGTACGCAGGTTACCGCAAATCACAACTTTTGTGCCCGCACTAATATAAAAAACAAAAAAAACCCATTTCGGGGGCACGGCATCCCTTATAGAGTCGTTCCATGGCACTGATTCTGCCTATATTATTGGCATCACGATGTAAGAGAATAAAAAAATACGTTTTCGTGACCTGCGCCGACCGGAAGTTTTGATTGTTCGACGGCGTTATACGCCTGCACACTTGCTGCAGGGCGTTGACACGGTATCTACGCCGACAGGCCCCTTTATTGAATTTGTTTTTTCCATCAGAAATATACCTACCTAACCCACAATATATTATAATAGCTGTATGCGCTTACACGGCGGCGGCGGCTGAAGAAGGCAATCGAAACGATGGATAGCTATTGAAAGCTACACACGTGCTATATTATATGCATGTGACGCGTCTTGTCCCGCATTTGACCCGTCTCTTGTTGCAGCGTATACCGATATAACCGATGATATACACTGTGTAGCGGCGTCTTGCAAATATGCCGTTTTTTTTCTCTTTTTACGCGAACGAGATTGACGATTTCAAACACAATCGGTCGCACGGAACAGACTATACAGTCGCATAAGTTTGCTGCTTAGCCGGACTTGGGTTAGGTATAGGTATAATATTTAAACGAATATCGAATGATGAATGTGACAATATTCTATGATGTAATATTATATTGGAATATAAAATATAAAAATATAGAACCTATGAAATATGTTTGAATGTTAACAAAATAATTGTTTATAGTCTTTATGCATAATCATCGTTTTTCGTTTACCGCATCATAATACCCGCTATCATAAGATGCACGTAGCACATAATATTATAACATAATTATTATGCCTTGTTACGGATCAAAGCCGAATAAGGTTGAAATGTTGAATGGATATAATTTATACAATATATGTTGTTTTACATTTTTTACATTTTTACATCTAGACATACCGCATCTCAGCCCGTTATCATAACTCATAAGATGCACTTATTATAACATAATTATTATGACTTAATGACTTATATTTTGCATCAAATATAGAATGGATGATTTATACAATCTTTACATTTTTACTACATACCCGTGTCTAGTTTGGGGTATACTTATTACTTTTTAGTTATTTATATGCTCGAAAATTATGTGTTGTTTTACTTTCAGGATTAAGCTGTATTAATTTATAACCACTGCGCAGTGTAGGTACTGAGATATTTTGTGTAGCAATTAGATACTATTATATATACGTACCTATGGTGTAACATGCAACTGACTGTATGGCTGAATATTAAAGGTGCTTATTTATTAAAGCTTAATACCAAACCAACACATAATAATATAATATAATATAATGTATATAATATGTTACCGAATTATTACGTGGGTGTTGAATGTACAGAGTTGAAAAACGTAGTGTGCGATTTTAGTTTTTCGATTTATTTCGCGACTTATTGTTTATTACGTAAGTGCATATTCTACAAATGTCCGTACGATTCAAATTGAAGTTGTTCTGTGCTATTTAAAGTGTTATTTTCTGCTATTGAACGGGTACATTTTTATTTATTACTCGTAGCCACGAAAAAAAACTACTATAGTCTATAAAAGTCGATAAATAAAATACTTGAATGCGTATAATGTTTTTTTATTAAACAAGAATTAATAATTATTGTTAATTGTTATATAGGTACGTAATACGTATTATACATTTTTATATACAACATCTTCCAAATTTCGTGTGACAAAAATGTTAGGGATTATTCTTATTTTAGTATGGTTTTACACAATCACCTCCATTTTTGTATACATTATATATTAATTAAGAGTGATTAATGTAGTGTAACTGTCAAGTATTTTTTTATCGGAACTCAGATATTGGCTTGCGAGAATACAGAGTTAATATTTATGGGTTGTAACTTATATATGCTATATCAGATGTTTAATATTATACTTTTATTATTGTATCACACGAGTATTTTTTAACAAGAAAACCTCCAGTTAGTATGAAAAATAATAGAATTGAAAAAGTCAAAAAGGCGCACATTGTCAACGTCTGGAGGTATAGAATGACCAGAAAAATGTGAGTTATTATCATGAAATTAACCATTGGTAGCAAGATCGTCACATGCCCGTAGAATCGAGATAAAATATGCAGTAAGAAGGAAGTATATTTTTCTCTGGGAACATCAATATTATACCTAAGTCGTTCAATGAAGTTTAACGTACGATTAATGAGTTAAAAATGAGAAAAAAAGTTTTCGCTATAAAGGTAGCTGGTAGTAAAAATAAAAAATAAAATATGAAATAGCCAATCGCCAATTGGAATAAGTTAATTTATTACACAGGCTTGATCAAAATGGTCATCTGACATCTGCAACATGAAAACATCATTGTCCGCAGTCCGCAAATATATTTTATAATCCTACGTGATACGTATACTAATGTATATTATAATATAAGTAGATGACAGTAGATGTTATTGTCTGATTTGAAATTCGATCAGCAATATCTATTATTATGTTGGTGAATACCACGTGCGTTACAACAATTTAAAGATTAAAGGTGTATAAAGTATATATATATTGCTACAATAAACGACGATGAGAGATTTAACATATAGAACTTTTAAGCTCCAAGTTTTTATGACACGAAATACATTTTTGAGTGGTGCAGCTGAAGTGTTGTAATTCCAACTAGTTAATTTATAAAACTAATTCATAATAGTGTATTAATATTTGTAAGTAGATACAGTTTTCCACACCTGTTACCTGCAGTATAGGTAGGCGGGTATGTATAGGTACTTATATGAAATATTCATGACAATAATAACAAGCTTATCACGCCGAGTCCTATATAATATAACACGCAATCAACTACGATTGCGATGGTAACAATTAATAAGCTATTAACAATAGTTTTTTGTTTTTATTTTTATGGGAATTCAGAACTTTAGGAAGCTGTAATCCGAATAGTTTGTTGAACCTAGATTTCGAGGATTATCCTGATTATTGGAACTTAAAAATTATTATTTTTTCTAAACAAATTAAAATATAAAAACTGCAAATCAATAATAGAACCAATTTTTGAAGAAGAACATTTTAAGATTCGTTAAAAATAAAATAATTACTTTTTATAAAGTTTATATGGAAAAAATATTTTTTTATACATTTGTAACAACGATTTGAATCAAAATGATTTTTAATTTCATCTTATGAACCAATTAAACATGTTATATCAATATCACAGATATACCTGCATTAATAATTATAATTGTTTGTTTATTGTTCTTACAGCTTAATAAAAATATGATAAATTATAATAAAAATAATATTCAGATATTCCGGATTTCATTTTGATCCCGAAGTGTTATATATTTTAGATTCTGAGCGGAGCAAAAAATGTATTGATTTTACAACGATGTGTTTTTTCTGCTTATCTGCTATCACCTTTTGGTGTCAGTAAAAATACTTTGATTTTCAATTTTGAGAGTGTTTTCTGGTAGCAAATTGAATCTATAGTTGGCACTTTTACTGTCAAAAGTAAAACCTTGATAGCAATTTTCAAATAACTAGGAATTTGACAAATTTGATTTAGTTTTTTTTGTGTAACTCAAAAACGAATAACAGAAGATACTTTTTTCGCCATATGTTTATTGTTTACATAAAAATATCCTACTCAAGGAATAATTTAAATATTTTATCTACATGCATTTTATAATGATGATTAAACGATTTGAACGTCCTGCCATATTACTAGTTATAATAGTATGCTCTTGTTCGTCGACGATTCATTGAGGAAAAAAAATAAGATCGGAGAAAGCACGCATGCAAAATCACTGTTTATAAAATATTCTAAAATGCTTAATATATATTGTATTATTATTTATTATGACCAACGTGCAAGGGCTGCACATAATATAGATTTGATGGCTTAATCCTCAACGAGTTTCTCTAAATTATATTATGTATAATTATATATTAGAATATTAAATGCATACAAAAATATTACAATATAGCGGACCATATCGACGGGCGACGATAAATCATTACCGGATCGTGAGATGGATATTATAATAAAATGGTGATAATTGAAAAATAAATCATTGTATACAATAATTATTATATATTGTAATATATACTAATACGGCAATACACGCAGCCGTAGCAAGGCGTACGTAGTTAATATTATAATGATGTTGTATAGAATCGCATTATTGAACGCTTTAATATATCGTTTTATAATATATATACCTATTACGTACTATATTACTGTTAGTACGTAGGAAAAGGGTTTGTTAAAGTTCGATCGTGCATATTAGGATATTATAATGGATTAAAGGGAACCTACCTACATTTTACCGACATGAATATACTACAACTCACGTTTGGCGGTGTTTTACGACCCTCGTTAGATATAAGCTTTTCAAATCGGTTTTCAAATTAAATATTCTCGAGCTGAATGAATCTATACCTACTTCTTTTTATTTTTATTATTTAAAAAATAATAATTATTAAATATATTATGTTCTACATACGTGTACAGCATGGGTGCATACAATATATAATTATATGCATATGTTATCAATTTCTAAGCTGGTCACATTAAAGAGTCAAAAATATAAGATATAATATACCTATATACATTATACATGTTTCTTTTTTTTTTAAAAGCAACTTCTAGTATCACGATTTAAATTATTTTCTCTCGGTATGTAATTATTAATCAGTTTCATGATGGATTTAAAATATACTTCATTTGTACAACTTAATATTTTTATAAAAAAAAAATCGGAAATATTAGTTATATTGTTTTATGAACATAATGTATTGTAATTTGTAAATACTAAATAATGATTAGATTTTAAAGTGTGAAATGCACATTCGCGGATTTCATTAAGGATCTAAATAACTTTACATAGGTACATATAATATGCATACAAAATACAACTTGATATAAATTTCCATAGAAAACTTTAACCACACATTTTCACCCTAACACTATTAAATAACTCATTTCGACGTTTAAAGAGACCGTGATCTCTTTTTTTTTTATAGGTCGTTATTGGATTTTATAATACATAGGTACTCAAAGTTACCATGATTCCTGTAATAACAAATGTCAAATACCTCGTATACAGTTATTATAAATATTTGGTAGAAAACGATAAATAATTTAAAGTTTAAGCATTGTATTTATATGATACCCACGCGTTTTTGGTTTGGCCGTTTTGATAACGACTATTATATAAAGCTCTAGTAAGTTATCGATCGAATAATAAAAGTACTACAATGTAAAAGGGACTCGTTGGCGACCATTTAATCGTGTCGCCGCGCCAATGTAAATGTTTGAGTATCGTCTCCGTTTTATGCAATTTATGGGTGTATTGAACATGATTTTGAACGAAAGTCTCAGCTGCATACATACATGGTTTAATATAAATGAAAGAAAACACAATATTATATAATAAAAACTAATATCAAGATCGAATACCAAATTTAATTTCGCCTCATAAAAACGCATATATTTTGTGCAGCAATATAATATTATGTTTGTCATCATACTATTTTTATACTTGGGGGACAAGTTTATTCGGTCTGTGAAAATTGCCTCAACTACTGCGGTTATACATATAATATTATTATATTATATATTATTGAACTTGAGATCTTATCCGTTTTGGAAAAGTATAATCCGAAAAGTTTTTTAAATCCTAAACCGTCGTTTTTGTAGTGCTTCACCCTGCGCTGCGTGTGCCGATACCACGTCAAAGAAACAATGGCTGCTGCACTAGACAGGCCTCTGCCCGAATCCTATTTAAATATTATGCGGTTGATTGTTGACTATAGCCTACATATACCGTTTTAACCCAGCACTCAACCGTAATCGTGACTTATCAAATTTCGGTAGAAGAGTTTCGGGCAAAGATGTACGAAAAAAGAAATTGATTATAAACCAATTATTATAAAATTGGGTTCTCGTTACATAATCATACAACATAACAACACATTAAAACAAAATACAAACTTAATAGAGATATGTTATTTTACGGACGAGGGATGTACAACGTTATTTCACATCTACCTGATTCTATATCACGGGGGAGCGTTTATTTAATTACAAAATACACGACATCTCATCCGGGACGTTTAAATTTCTCATTATATAGTCACACGACAATCTCCATTAATATTTTAAATTTTAATGCTGTGCGACATAACTTTTTGTTAAATATACAGACAAAAATTGAATTTAGTTTACTCAATATAACGTAAAATATAATTTTAGAAGTTTAAATGCATTGCACCCGTTGCAGTAAATATACGATAATAATTTTATTATATACGTTTTATATTAATTTGTATACGTCTATATTATATTAATTATTAATCACATAATGATCGGGAGTTTACATATTATGTATCTACTATCTAGTCGTATGCAGTTTGCTGCAATGTCATCGAAGATATAATATTTCGCACACCCAAGGCCGTAGCTAGGAGCGGCGGGGTTAGGGTTCAGACCCCCTCCCCAACATTTTTTCCCGAGCTTATTAACTTTTTAAAATGTGCTAGTCAAAAAACATAATACATATTAATTATACTCTAAAGTTTAGAGCATCCCTCCCCCCCAATCTTTTTCTGGCTACGGCCTTGCTCACGCCTATAGTAATATAGCTATTCTATTACTATTTTGTTATCAGTGAGTGCGATATTGAGTAAGTAGTATATGCCCAACGTAGGATAAATTTTGGTTATTATATATATTGTAATATCAATTAATAGTTAGTACATATTATAATATATTCAAAAGTGAAATGTATTTCATATTTCCAAAATATAACTTACATGTACTTGTATTTAAATAAAAAAAAAAAATATCTTGAAATATTTGTTAAAATTTTGTTTCTCTAAAATATATTTACAAGACAATAGTATATGCATTGCTAAGCCTTAATATTACACACCTACTATTAACAGCAGATTTCAAAGGTTACAGCAATTTAAATTCGGTGAGCGTAAATCGTAAATGCCGCCATGGTTGTAAATTATCTCAAATTCCGTATGTAAACCGCAATGTGTATGCAAATGAACATGAACTGTGTAATTTTCATCCGTTTCCTGTCGTAAAATGTAAAATACTTAACGGTGATTTAGGTAAAATCAAATAGAAAAGATGGTGATACAAACATAATATTATATAGGTAGGCATATTTTATTGTGGTATCTGGCATATTACCTATCGTGTTAAAAAAAACATAATATATTATTATCTGTATGCGACCTGATGCATAATATATATTTTCTAACAGACAGAAATATCCGAAAAGCTATCAGAAAAATGTAGTATCTATACACAGCCGGAGCAATATAAATATATAAAGCTTTTTCGTATACAGTCAATGCCGACCCGCAAAACGAAAACTGTATATTTATAATATCTGTGTTTGCACCACCTTCTAAAAAGTAGTTTGGCGCCACTGCAGGGCAACGTATTACGGTGGAGTGGTGGTTACCTTTTATCAATTATCTAAATAAAATGTCAGTGAATTAAATGTCATCTTATCTAGATAATTGTCGGGTTATTATTTTACAACACTGAACCATAGAGTTCAATTACTCTATGCACTGAAATCAATGTTTGTACTCCATCACTGCGGACTCTGATAAATAGGCGGCAACGAGGACCGCTTGCAGAGTGTCCGTCGCCTGCCATTTTCTCTGCGTTGTCGTCCGCGAATTGACGAGGGTGCATCAATTGCAGCAGTGGCATTCGGGCGTACTCCGTACTCCGATGCTCACGGTGTAGTTCAAAAACGAGTATTTCTTTGAAACCGACGATTTAAAACAGTGCTTTGATGTTGTGCCGTGAGGGCGTGAGTGTAATATAATATCATTATATACAATACGAACGCGGGACGACATAATATAATACCTACGTGATTGCGATCGAGTGATTAGATATATCGTACTCAACATCAATTTCCAACAATGCTTCACGGTAGCCAAAAGATTATTGTTCATTCGTAGGTATAAAGTTCGCGGTACTGGTAGTTAGTGGTTTCCGTATTTTGGGTCGTCCCGTGCACATTTATTTTTGAATTTTGGATTTCGTACGACTGCGTCGTGTTTTAAATCGATATAACGACTTCAGGACCCTCTGAGCGTTCTCTCGGGGAGGAGAGGGAAATGGCCATTTTTATAACCCCAAATAACAGGAATTTATGATATTTCATGGGGATTTGCACCAGAATTAACCCCAACCTGGTCACCCGACACACCTATAAATCCCTTGAAAAATTAAACACCCGAAACCCATATATAACTCGAATGATTATTTTTCCAAAACACCGGAATTATGTGGGTTAACACTCTGAATAATTATTCATTTTACAAATTTCATGTAAATATTAGTTCGATTGAAAAAATGTACTTTATTGCTCCCATCAGAAATACAAAATTCATACAAAATATTTAATTTATTTTTCATACGGTGATAGAATAAGTTTGATTTAGACGATTTTGGTTCTTACAAGTTGTACATCAAAATGACTTAAACTATTCAACCAATCCAAAAATTACGTTACAAACAGAGGGCTTGATTAAAAAAAAAGTTTATTTTTGCAAATTTACTGCAGAGTTAACGATTTAAAATTATAAGTCGGTATTATTATTTATAGATGGCCCAGGAGTTTTGTGTACTTGCCGTTAACCGAATTCTAAAATATGCACAAGTTTTATCGAGTTCCCTGTTTCCGCGGTGAACACACGCCCCTCGGAACATTATGCGATTAGAAATTTATGAATTCCTGGATCACAATATACTATAAGTGGAGTTACTACAACTTACGAATCGTTTATAAAAATTTACGTATAGGTGAAAAATATGTATACAATCGACGTCGGTATAAAATAGTATTAGATAAAAACATAATGATATTGTTGTTAAGTGAGAAAAACGACTGTTGCGTCTTAAAACAGTAGTCGCAATGTATTAGTGTATATTGCCATACATTTATAACATGACACCATAATATTATGTATTATACACACGACAGTGTGTAAAACCTTGGCGATATTTAATCGTATGGAACAAAAAACACGGGTTATTTCGACGTTAAACTGGTGTACACGTGTAAGTTGTACACGTCACAATATAAAACATATATAATTTAGTAGTATTTATATAATGTGTAGTAAATACTATAGTAACTGATATTGTCAGCTACAAAACATAATTAATAAAATAATAAGACAATAAATATAATTAATTAACAACTATGAGTAGAAATGCAGCATGATAAATGATAATATAATGATTTTTATGTTTCTTCGACCCAATTTCTAGTGCATTTTTTCACCACTTCTCATCGAATAGAAGTATATTTATATGATGATGGCGTAAAATATATTTTTGTGAAATTGAAATACCATGTACAAAAATCGATGTGTGGTGGTATTATAAAATAATGTGGCACATCGTATATTACATGTATGTATTGACGTACTGTATGGATATTATATATATATATATATAAGCGGAAGTTAACTAATATACAGAGTGCTTCACCAAGTATGCTCACCACCATCTTTTCATAATGAATTTATTCAAATTCTGATTTATACATTTTTAAATATACTTAAAGACCATATTTTTACATTTTTCAGATTTTTTGCATTATTTAAAGAGTGTCCTATTGGACAAATGAGAATCCCCTTTTTTACTGTAAATTATTTTTGAAAATGTTAATGTATCTATAAGTAGTTCAAAATTTGAACGAGTAGTTTCTTAGTTATTAAAATGTTCATACTAAGGATAAAAGTCCTTAAAAATGGTTTTACACAAATTTAAAAATATGTAATATTGGATCTAGTATTTATTATACTTGGATTATTTTCAAATCACTATAGTCCTCTTAACTTCCAAATCCATTATCATAAACCTATCTATCGAATTTTGATGTTAATACGTCAAAATGTTCAGAAAAATTACCGGCTACATAATTTTTCATTAAAAAGAGGGTTTTCATTTGAAAAAACAGAAGTTTGTATCTTCACAGGATACTCCTTAAGAAGTAGAGCAATAAATCTCAAGAATTCAAAAATATTGTCTTAGAGTATATTTAAAAACTCCAAAAATCGGTTATTGAATAACAGCTTAATATTGAAGAAAAAATGGTGAGCATGCTTCAAAGAATACGCTGTGCAACTGTTTATTAATATATTATTACTAATTTTTTGTTTGTGACTTGTAAGGCACTAAGGCTATCCATTATATATTTGATGTTTGTTGAAATTTGTAATGAAAACTCTAAATTAATTCTTGAAAAATGTTTACAAATTGACAAATTTTAGATGACGTATATACTACAATATATAGTTATTAGTTATATTATTAAGGTGTTCAATTATAGTATTATAATATATTGTTTTATTTCTTCGATTTCAATTTTAACTTTCGGGTAAAGAATTGTTGATAGTTCAAATTTACATAATATTTTAAAATTTTAATCGTTACATAATTGACTTGTATAGTTGTATTATTACTATTATAAACTCCCAGACACGTGCAGTTACAATTTTATTTCGCACGATAAATTATGACATAATTATATATCACATGTTTAAACATCTCATAGAACTAATATAATTAATATAATTCATTGTTATTTTTAAAATAAAGTAACAATGAAGTTTTTGTAATTTACAGTGAGCATTAATACAATATGTGCATCATAGATTTTCGGTCTTCCTTATAGCTATTCCAAAAGAAAAAACTTAAATATACTTTGAAATTTTTCTGAAAATAACATTAAAAACTCATTGTAGTAACTAATAACTAATAAATATAACTGAGCTATGAAACAAAACATAAATGAAATATTTGGCTTGTTTATAAATACTTTAAACTACGATGCGTGTCATTGAATTTATTGTTGTAAAAATTACAAATAGATAAAAATAAGAATATTTGCACCACACTGCAGCTGTGCACGTGCATTATATATGGTTTTTAAAAATACATTCGAATGATTACTCATTTTTATGTCTTGTTTTTTCTAATCCACGACAATGGACGAAATTATGTCGCGTAAACAATAATAATGTATAAAATATAAATCGTTATGAAACATAGTGCCGTGAGAGGAAAAGCCTGGTTGAACAAGGGTGAACGCTGGGAAATGTTCCAGGGTGGTTTTTGAAAAAAATTGTGATAATATTTTGATATCGTTGTAAATTAATGTTTTTTTGATATTTTTTTTTCGGGGGAGAAAAGTTAGTTTCTCTGCGTTTGCTCCTGCAGTGGTTGAAAACATTTTAATCTTACTTCTATCGAAGAGTCCTTCGTAGATTCGTTTAATATGCAATGTAATAGATTAAATGATTTACACTCAAAATATAACAGTATATAAGGTTTATAGTGGATCAACATTTAAATGATACAATAAGATATAACGCTATGTTGCTATCAACTAACGATATAAAAATAATAAATATGTATGCCTGCATATTATAACATTTAATTTAATTAAATTTATTGCATTTTGTAAACTCTAATTATTAGGTAATGAAAAGCCGTTGCAAAAATGTTGGTTATTCATATATGTTAAGAATTCTGGCATGCCACTTTAACCCTTCAGAGTATTTTTATTTTGTTTGTTTGACGTTAGTATCGATAATATTGTTGATGTTTTAAAAAATGTACACGTATTTTTAACATTGCCCGATGAAAATTAATTTATTATTCATAAATTAATTTTTATAATGCACCTTTTCAGTGCATCAACCTATGAATGTAATTTAAAAGTAACATCACATACCTAATCTACTTCAGTTAACTAAGTTATTACTTTGAACATTATCACCCTGACACATTAATTTATTTTACACACTATCTCTCAGGTTATTAACTAACCAACAATAAAAAAAATCATAACATTTTGCATAAATAAAATTAATTACCTATGTATTATCTATATTAAGTATCTACATAATAATAATAGTGTAATAAATAGCTCATACCTGCATCAACCGGGAAATAATTGTTTTTTTTTCTATACAAATCTACTACAATCATAATTCAAATTAAGTCCACATAGTATTTAGTATTCAATAACCTTTTTAGATTATACTCAAGTGCCTCAGTCCTGAATAAAATATTCACTGAATCAATATTTACTAGTAAATGCCTTTATGCATACGTTTTGTATAATATTTATATTTGCGTTATGGTTTAATCATGAATCTTTTGTTATGAACACGATTAATATAATCAATTTTTTTATCGTTGGTTTGAACTTTATTAAAATCAGATTATCCTCTTGTTCTTCTCGGTTAACCAGACAAAGACCTAACCAAATAATATCCAAAAACCAAAAAGTTCATCAATTTTTGAATAAATGGATGTGAATGTGCTTCAACCTAAACAGCTTAATTAGTAGGTACTTACTCATATTTTAATTTTATAGCCTATAGGTACATACACGTGTGGTAACACTGTAAAAGTAAAAAATATATTACTTTACTTTAAATGGTGGCTGTAGTTTTATATTCTTCTGCAAATTTTGACTAGAATAAAAATAACCTTTTTTTAATAAAACACGCAAAATGAAAAATAATCATAACACTTACTTCTAACGAGGTCAAAATTATTTTTCTGTATGTTTTTGTTTTTGTATTATATTCGTCTATGTGCACGATAATAATGTATGTACCTGCAAGTTTTGGAATAGTGCCATATCCTGATTATTATATAGTAGGTTCGATAAATAAATTACTCACGTGCATAATCCTGATAATCTAACTTTATTGTTTCGTTTATTGTGTAACGCCTTAGTGTATCTGTTGTGTAAACAAAGGTTTTCTATTTACGAATGTTTAATTAATCTGACGTATAATATACTTAATATAGTGTACACTCTACCTAAAGTGTCGGCGAAAGTCCAAACACGGAATTAAACACGTGTCCGATACGTATAAATAATATTATATGTACGAACAAAGCAATCGTTTAAAGTGCATTACATTTACATACTAGGAGATTCGAACGGCTAGTTTCTCTGAACACCGTGTCGTTTCAGTTTGATATTGTCGCAGTAATCGTCATCGCCACAGCAGTTTTAAAATATACAATACAATTATTCGTTTAATAGTTTTGTTTTGTTCGCATTATTGGCGAATGCCAATATCATATTTCGTTGCGACGATATGTTTATTATATTGTTTACAGACCCCTCTCGGAAATTTCACTCCGAAGAGAGAAGTGCGTAATGTATATTAATAAAACTATCACGAGAACTTTGACGGCGAAAAGAAAAATCACACGATGGTATTATAGCTAGCGCATTTTATGGATTTGCGGAAACTCGGCGGCGGCGGGCCGGCTGACGAACGGGCGTTGGAGGTACATATTCTACTTGACGACGGATTGATTTTCGGCAAGGCGTGTGTGATAATGTTGTGTACATTACACTGCATGTGTATTGTGTACGTTGGCACGTCTACAGCAGTTCTACACTTGTGCAACGCAGCACGGTCAGTATAATTCGTCGAAACCACCGAATTCTGGGTGATTTTAATTATTATTTGCGACCGGACATAGCGAGTGGAATGTTCAGGAAATGCGATTAATATTGTATTTAAAAATCATTTTAATCCAGAACCTAATATAAACCGTAAAAATATGTTTATGGCTTGTTAATACAAGAACATTCATCACAGATACTATAATAATTATTAATAATACAGATGATGTCTGATTATTTCGTTTTGTCTCCCTAGCTATGTAGTATATTAATTGCATCGAATTCAACTTATTCTGGTACAGTACCTACGATTGCTTTCCGATTAGTATTTTCTGAGGCTGCAATAGAACGATGTTAAGCATCTGTAATATATGTACCAGTGATGGCTTTCGGAGTTGATGAGAAGAGAGGGATCAGGCAATTTTTTATATGTGTTTATAATTATTATCTATTTATAATTCTGAAAATTTTATTAAAATGATAAAATGTATACTAAAAACTTTATACATACACATATAAGGTGATAGGTATCTAATACCGATGATACATAATATTCTTATATATTCGAATTTCTAATAACTCATTTTCATAGTTATTTCAAACTTCCATGTCATTATGTCAATACTTTGATCCACGTCAATATTATCCAGTATTGAGAATTGTATATAATTAGAAATAAGGAAGTGGATATTTGATGTACTTTATAATATGTTGTATGCGTGCGAGATATACAAGAAATTAAAAAAATGTATAGGTACATTATACGTAGGTTTATTACTTACGACCTTCGCATAATATCGAAAAGATATCGAAAAGAACACTATATTATTATAACTTTGACGGTTTTATATTATTATTTTAAACGTCGTATATCGCTTGTATGGATACATTCGATTTACGAGATAGGTGTACAGTATATTGTATATACACATAAAAACGTACTTTCCTCCATAAAACCGCAACGTTATTATGAATGTATATTAGGACATAGGTACGTGATTGAGATAAATATTTTACCAGACCTATCTCATCCGTTTTGCACAATATTTATTGAAGTAAAATAAGTGTAATATCGGTCAACGGTAAATTACCTTTACTCTTATGACAAGATATACTTATATAAACAGACAGCAGTATGTTAGTATATTACTTACGAAATGAATTAATTACCATATTAAAGACGTGACCACACAAATCGAATTCTGTCGTTTAATATTATGTTTACGTCCACATAATAATAAATTATAATAACAATAATAGTATAATATTTGTATGAGTTGTATAGATAGGAACGAACTTGTATTACTTGTTGCATAGATTATATTTCAACGTCGTTTGCTTGGCGTGCCTATATTCTGTTTATTAATTATACATCGTTAGTTTAAAAAACTGAAAAATTCGAAATAATGCGATACGCCCTAAATAGTATATTTGGTTTATTTTGATTATTTTTACATGGATGGTACTTCGGTACTATTAGGTACTAATACTTATATGAGTTACGATGCGCTTCAAGTACCTATATTAGTATAACACGACAGTATATCGTATTTTTCTGGTTTATGATAAATAATCAAAAATGTATGATAACTCATAAATCGGACTAAAACACTTCAAAAAAGCTTACTCTTGGTGGATTGCAAAATGCCAAGAAACTATAAAAAAAAGTATAATAAGAGAGAGAGAGAGAGAGAGAGAGAGAAATAAAAAATAAAACTATGGTAATTATTAAAAATAGGAAAATAACAGGAGTTACATTTAATTAAAACTTAAAAGTTGAAAAAAAACCCTTGAATTTCCTGAGATAGCTTGGTTGAAAATAAAACCATGTGTCTAAATGATGCATCCGGACGCACGCAACTATTGCTGTGGCGTCTGTGAACTGTGAAGTACTGAAGTCATAATTTCTCAAATTAATTATGTTTTGTTTCATACATTTAGCAGTATTATTACACGCACATCTTATAATATTGTAATATATAAAATATATATACTTATATAGTAATAATATAAACGTTTAGCTCAAAACAATAATTAACTGTTTGAAAGTCTAATTTGAATAGGTCTTACCTATTATTATTATTTACTACCAATTACCTATTATCATCGTATGCTGCTGCATTAGGTATGTAATAATAAAAATATATGTATAGAAAAGTTGTTCGGTTTTAATAGAAATTAATCAAAATAATAATTAAAAAAAGCAATAATAACGATTATATTTTTCATTTAAAAATACGAGTAATCGTTTTAAATAATAATAATCCAAGTACTTTTATACATTTTTTCACTACATAAATGTGTTTTACACTTTTACATAGTTGAATGTAGAAAACCTTATTTCCTAAAAATGAAAGCTTTGTGATAAAAAAAAAACAATAGTACCTAGGTAGTATGTTATTAAGTTGAATAAATATGTTCATCTTAATATTATATTATTTTACTTTCAAACGTCGAGTGGAATCAATCGTCACTGTCTTCATAGTATACCTACTATACACCATATTAGGTATAACATAATATATGGATGGCGTAGGTACATCAAAAAGACGAAATTGTTCAGATCATAATAAGTACTAATAATAAATTATGAGCTATTAGAAAAAACCAAGCCAAAAAGGTTGTTCTTGTTATTGAGGAATGGGGACAATATATCCACCAACAAATAATTCATATGATTTTTTTATATGAATAAAATCGATTGTCGGTACTACGTTCTCTATTATTAATGGCACTATAATAGTGCACTAGCTACCGCAAACGAATACAGACGCAGTGCTGCGGCAATGTGTCATTTGGCCAATTCACAGAATGCATTAAAAAAATGTATAAAATGTACATTTAATGAAAATGTAGGATTATATATTTCGAGAAAACTTTAAAAGTAAACACTAAACATACAAAAATGCAATAGACTTATTCATGCGGTTTATAACTCCGAAGTAGGTATTCGTATAAATTTAAATATGTAACATAATAATTTTCAAAAGAACCTATATCGTGCACTCCCCTGCCGCGCAGTACCAACTCCGTTGGCGGTGAAATGGGCCAATACGTGGCCAACTTTTTATAATAATATAATACAAGTCACAGTGTTGTATACGATACGTATTTATATATATTTTTATTATAAATATACATAATATATAGACTGACAAGTGGCAAGGTGGATTCATGGAAATTTCGTATAACGAGGGAAAGAAATAAACTTTTTTCGTTACCTATTGCGTTCAGTTATTATTCCGTCGGGTTTGACGGGAAACTCCGTCAAAACCTAACCACATAATCCATCAGCTTGTCGTTTAGAGTTTGACGTGTACTTGTAGCCCTCTAACCACTACCGCCGCGCCGGCCAGGGGCTCGCCGTGCGTTGTTTGTAGGCGCTCGTCAAGTCTGATTAAACCGGTCGGTCGGGTCGTCGCCAATTGACCCTAGACACGCGACTGCCGTGCGTATACATGCCAATCGTTAGAAAAGTCATCATTTACAATATAATAATAATAATATATTACAGTACCTATACACTATATATTATTATAGTAGTTTATTTTTTATTTTTTTTATGTTGCCTGTCTGCTTAATAGAGTTTACAGACGTACAGTGGATGATAATAATATGTTAAGTCTTAATTAAGTCCTACACGAATATACATAATAATTTCCAAACTATGAATTACTAAATACTACGTTGACTTACATAGTTACATGCTTGCCTATACGTCAAATACCACAAATAAAATCATATTTATAAGAATCGGGTAACTTTATACAATATAATATATACAGAAATATAGGTATACTTAAAAGTTACTGAAATAATAAAATAAAGAGCTTTTCGACTGTACTCGAACGGTATCGTATAATTAATAACGTACTTACTAATGAGCAATCACTATTAACAACTATTGAATGCAGGAAAAAAAGCCACGGAAAAAAGAAAAAAAAAACTATCTCAATTTTTTATAAAAGTTAATTATATTAACTTTTTACATTTATATTATTAATTTTACTATAGTAATAGTAATATTGTTCTTTAGTATTTTATTTTTGAAACCCAGAATAAAGGTATATATGATTCAACTACAAATGCAAAATACTATTAGTATTGAATGACTAAAAAAGTGTCGAAAAAGCTTTAAGTTTTTCACTTTATTATTTTAATAAATGCTTACCTATAGTATTTTAAATAATGGGCAGGTATTTCTATTAAACATTTTAAAAAAATCACCCTATATGTTTAGTTTAGACATTATGTAATAAAAAACAATTACCACATTGTAACAAAACACAAAAAAAAATACTAAAAATTCTATGTCAATCAAAGAAATCAAAGAAAAAACAAAAGTTTACCAGAATTGTTAACTGCAGTAGCACACACTATAAGTTTTTATTGATTTGTTTTTGATTTATTTTATTTGAATATTCTGAACAACAATATGTACTACCTATTACCGTTATATCATTGTGTATTACACTATTACCTACCAATTTATTATACTTGACACTTTAACTTAATTAGTTAGTAAAATAATAGACAAATAGACATAGAAAATAGATTAAATTCTAATGACTTCACATTATTAATTAAAAATGTTGTATACTTAGGTGATAAATAATTTATAAATTGTAATAACAGTATGGCCATCTGTATTTAAAAATAAAACTAAAATTTACTGTGGTTTTTTTTCCGTTTACTCAACTATTACCCTTGTAATTTCAAGGCATAACATTAAACTGAAATTATGTGTTTGATACAATTTTGCTGAACATAAAATTATATAGTATAGATAACGTCTTATGAATTACAATAAGTAATCCGGCGCATTTAATTATACGATAATAATATTTTACGTGACTGTTCACAGCTATGAATATTTACCTCTGTCAGTTATTGTAACGACTTAAGCTCGTTACAGACTCATCTACAGTTATCAACCATTTCTTTCGAATATATTTTTAAATTAAACAAATTTTAGCGTCGATTTAAACTTTAATTAATACCCAACAACATCCCTCAAATCGACGTTTTTCGCAGACCTGACGAAATCATAGAAAAATTGACGATTACAATAAATGCACAATGTGTATTATTATAATTAATATTATACGTTGAACTAGCCCAAAAATAAATTATGTATCTATCGTTAAGTTCTTGATTAAGATTATAATTTAGATTTTGAGAATACGTCTTTGTATTTAAATGTAAGTTACTATTAGGTTATTTTTTAATCGGTGCATTTACTCTAGTATACTCGGTGAAATGTTATTTTTGAACCATTCAATAAGCCCATGAAAGTGTTTGAACACAAAAACAGTATAGAAAAATACATTCATCGCTTCTCTCTGCAGAATCTAAAAAAAAACAGTTATACTCGTCGAATAAAGGCCGGGCATACGCGTATAATATAATATAAAGCCGATTATACCGTAAAAAGTTTTCAGTATATACATAATATGCGTTACTCCAAAAACTCGAATTATCGACAGAATCCTTTTGGCGGCGCCGATGATAGCAGTGGTTGTGGCGCCAATGCCGCCATGTCTGGTGTGTTAACTATTAAACTATACGAAGACGCTATTATACGAAAATTATTTGGGAAACGCTTAAAATGTGTGGTTAAGTATTAAAAATCCTAATATCCTATGTATTTTATCTTATATAGTTATACGACCGAGTTATAATTAAATAATAGTTAAATTTACGATCGCGATCATTAAACAACATAATATTAATATAATAATCCATAATATAATAATATGTATCTTTACCCTTTGCCGGGCTTTGCACTGTATTGACATATTTTAAAATGTGCGTAATAATTGTATTTCAGAACACGACGAAACCGTCATCGAAGAACCTCCGACCTGTGAATCACCGGAGCCGATGTCCTGTTACCTGCACCACGATCCCGACCATTCTATGTCGTCGTTTTCCGTTATCAACAAGATGAGAGTCAACATCCAAGTACGATCACCTAGTACAAAAATATACAATATTCGTGTCAAATTATATTATGTTATCAGATGTAGTAATTTTTTTTCATTATTATTCTCAGCTCTGTGACGTTTCCCTTCGAGTCGGTAACAGCGTAACAAAAGCTCACCGATTGGTGTTAGCCTCCTCCAGTCCTTATTTTTACGCAATGTTTAACGGTAAGCGGGATAAGTTTTTCTTTTTTCATTAAAACATTTTTTTCTTTTTTTTAAAGACGACATGGCTGAAAAAATGCAATCGGAAGTCGAACTACATGACGTAGACTTGGGTGCTCTACAACTACTAATCGAATATTCGTATACTGGTCAAGTACACATAACAGACGAAAATGTTCAGGTTTGTATATACCTAATGAGTAATGACTAATGACGGTTATTACTTATTACTATATAACCTTTATATTCTTATCATAATATTGTACCAACTACAGTCTGCAATACATTCTGATATTTAATTATTATAGGTACAGTTTATATTACGATTAACCATTGTCCGAATGATTGTACCATTGATACGAATTGTAATAACTTTACTCGTGTATTATTATGAATGGCCCGGAGGAAATAATAATTTTCTTGGCTTTTTACATAAACTAAATATTACAATTTTATTACTAGAAATCCGTATATACTCTATACGTGTACGATGTACCTATGCACATTATACATACACGAGCACGTGCGCATTGTGTTTTAGTGTATCGTGTTGTTCGTTCGTACTTTTAAAGGTATAATCGTAATGTAAGTTGTCTATTAAAAATGGGAACAGATGAACAATGGTATTTTGGGTAAGTGTTGCCACAACGTATAAGTAAGCTATAGCAATATATAAGTACTATACGCAAGAAGACTTACACCGTGTCATTATGTCTTTTCATTCTTTAGAAAATTTTGAACTTTTTAAAAATATTATTTTTACATAATTTAATGTTATTGCAAAACAACAATTTTGAAAAAATGAATTATTATTTTTATATTTTTACATTTTTTATTGACAACAATACAAAATACATTTTTAATTTCATGGCAGAAATGAATAATGAGTTCTTCGGTACATAAAACATCGAATTTCAAAAAAGTAGTCAATTACCTATAGTTATAAGCGAGGTTACAATAGTATTTAAATTTAAGATACGAAACGAAGTAGCCGAACAACATTTTAAGGGATTACTCCTTTCATCTAAACTTTAAATACTTACCTAATTAACTACTTATTCAAAATTAGAAATTAGATTCGGAAATATTTCACAATCGTTCGCATATGAAAAATATATGTTATCATTTAAAATGTAAACAACTTTCAAAATATTAACAAAATGTTATTTTGCACTAATATTAAATTACGTGAACAAATTGTTTAAGTTCGAACTTTTCGAAATAATGAATACAGACACTTATAAATTAATCACAAAAATAATAATGTGGCGATTCCCAAGGGCTCATCAGTACAACATAATATATTAAATCTGTCACAAATAAAGTATAGGCTTGCGCTGTTTGCAGCGAGTCTTCTGGCTTTCCGGCAACATTTCTTTAGTTGCTGTCCGGCAACGTCAAAAATAACTAGAAACGACACGCATAACCTATCCGCGTACTTACATAGGATTATAGATTCACGTCTCAAAAATAAGATTAAAGGGCATTCGAGAGGGCATATACGAAATAATGTTTGTACTCGAAACGACCCCTCGGGGGGTATACGAAGGAAACGAGAAAAGAAAGAAAACCGAAAGTTAATAAATAAAAACACGCACACACGCCAACTATAATCCTATCATCATCAATCTCGATTCTCGAGAGAGGACGACTCAAGTTTTCTCTTTCTCCCAAAACAATTCAACATTTCTATCTTCTTTCTCGTACCTTATTTTTATTTTTAATGGTTCACAGTAGCCTATTTTTAGTATATATTTGTATACAAATATACCAATAAAAACCAAAACTCTTTAACCTGACTTATCGTATTTTGCAGCTATTATACGTCTTTAAAGTTTGCTAATTTAATTGCATTTTATTTTCGAATCAATGTAATCGATGTAAATAGTTGTTCATTTAGAGTTTTACTTTCGTGGAATGAATCGTAAAAAATCCCGTTGGGATACAAAATTAGACAAAATTAGTCGTTGACCTTATTCGGTCTATTACACACGATGTAGCCGGTCGTATCGTCGTGGCATTTGATTATAAACTTTTGTTTGCCCTTAACACACAATCCGACTCCCTCGCCCACGGCCATAACTAGGTCAGACGTTACGTGCTTAAGGACTGACGTTAAACGTCATATTATTATGTATTCATATATATAGCTAGTAGTGATGTCACGATATAATATAGTGGTGGTGTGACTATACGTCCAAGGACGTCACCAACGACGCCGCGTGTTTCCTTATCGACGAATTTTACTCTACACCAGATTTATAATTTATATTGGTTTATCAGTACACACAAGTGTACTAATTTGATATTATACGGTACCGTTTTTTTTTCCACAGGTACTGTTACCCGCCTCGTCATTGCTCCAGATAAACTCTGTCCGAGACGCATGCTGCACGTTCCTAATGAAACAGTTACACCCTACCAACTGCTTGGGGATTAGGCAGTTTGCCGGTAAGTGTCGTCACACGTCTACGTATTAATAAATGTAATTAAATACAAATATAACTTATGAGTTATGAGTAGTATAATTAACTGGTGACCAGGGGATGAGAAGCAATGCCAACACCTGCAGTTCCTCCCCCGGTTCTCGATATAACACGATAAAAAAAAAAGTCAAATTAACGTATAATAAAACGTATAAACCAATACGAATTAAATAATCATTGAACACGTACACGAGTATACATACATTTACAAATTACTATATAGCTGGTATAATACAAGTCCGAAATGTCACTTGATAAATATCTATTTATTCAGGACAATAATCGTTGTACAAGTTTATAAAACGTATATTATTTGTAGGTATACACTGGTTAATATAACATTGTATATAAAATGTCAAACTTGATCTACCGATATTGGTACTCAACTCTCAATACAAATCGGAACAAACAGAACTTGCTGATGTTTCTTTATAAATATTTGAGGGTTTTCAATGCCTACTTATAAGTTCCTTGCACGCAGGAAAACTATATTAACCAGATTCAAAAAATTACTTCTCCAATAATTATCACCAATATTTCTTATTTTATCGTATAAGTCGTCGTCGTAGTAAGCTTCCATTTACTATGGATAATTGGCTCTAAGCCATCTGGAAGCCGATTAAATTAACGATCAACAGCCCGAAAAATGAATTAATACTCAATAGAGCGGCGTACCTGTATTCTCAGATAGTCAGATACATACAAGATATAAAACCAAAATGAAAACTGTTTTTGTTATATACAATAAGGCTTTACTGTTATTAAACAATATATTATTATGTTAGCAAGCGAGGGTCTATAATAACAATATGGCGTAGATTTGAGTAAATAAAACTCGTATTTTGTCATGAGAATAATAAATAATTTATAAATTATACATTTTTTGCTTAATTTAGAGACGCATTCGTGCAACGAGCTGAGGACCCGGTCACACCGCTATGCATTGCAGAATTTCGAAGAAGTGGTGAAAACTGAAGAATTTCTTTTTCTATCGTTTTCCGAGGTAATTAACCTGCTACTACTGTAGCCTTTTGTTTTTACGTACCTACCAGAGATATTAATAAAAACCTGCCAGGACTGCAGCGGCGGGCCCCAAAGGTCGTCGACGCTCTGCGGTCCTTTGCGGAGTGGGTTGGTGGTCTGTCGCCCCAGACGGACTGGGGTAGAAGCTTGTAGTGAGCGGGTAAAACCTCCCAGACCTGGGTGAAGGAGGGTTTATAATATGGCGTCACAGACCGTCGGCGGCAGGTCCTTGACAGCGCGTGGTGTAGACTAATGAGAATTTTCACCTCGTGCAAACGTTAACTTGCGACTACCCTTCCACAGAATATTATTATTATAACTATAATTATTTATATTGTACCCACTGCGCGTGAAATTATTTTTTTATCAGGAAAAGCAATACGATTTTAATAAAACCAAGAAACGAGTATATTTTTTGTTAATAATACTATTATTATGAAATTAGTCATTAGCTTATTTTTCAAATGTGAGTTCATATATTATATTCATTTACTACAGCTAAAAAGTGAACTATTAATTAAATTTACGTACAGCGTAGACATACATTTTTAATAGTATAATATATTATAATATTTTTGTGTATGATATCGTTCGTCTGACAAACGTGGAATGAAATGATGTCGTTTTATTCGTCAAGACTCTCTCCACGTCTGTTTATTATATAGAACGTATAGATATGTTGATTTTTCCCCGCGGCAGACATCTTATTAATAAAATGCACATAGAACGAAACAATATTATATATGTAATAGAAAATCAATGGAACACGGAGATAAAATACGGGATAAAGTATTCCATCGCGAAGGCGATTGAATAAAATACTACACGAATTTATATTATGTTAGTAGAGAGAATCAGCCAGCTGCCCCCGGGGACGCGTATAATAGTTTATATGCAGCAGATAGTGTTTATTGTAAATAACTAATATGTGATATATATATAAAAGCGTAACGCGTGATTGGAAAATTGATTAAAACCAACGTATGAGGAGAACGACTGTGGTGAAATAATTTAAATCAGAGTAAAAGGTTAACTGGAGTATGGCAATAGGTAGATTTGCAAGACTCTACGGGTTGAACGTAAAATAAAATAGTGCCATTACTCATTTGGTTAGATAAATTGTTTATTAAAACGATTTATATACACGTGAAAGACGAACAAAAAAAAAATGCGTTATAAAACGTACCACTTGTGTAATTTTCAGGTCGAAGATTTAGTATTCAATGACAAATTGAACGTTGTGTCCGAAGAGCAGGTTTTCGTAGCTGTCATGGATTGGATCAAACACAATCCCTCCGAACGATCACAGTACATCGCTCAGGTACAATAACAAACTCAAACGACATCAATATAGAAACGCGACTCATTTTATTTACAGTGATTCGCCAAGTATGATCAACCCCATTATATTTTTATTTAATAATGAATTTATTCAAATTGGTTCTGTTTTTTTAGAATTTTCTAGTATAAGATTAATGATCTCATTTTAAAATACCTAAATGTTGTATAGGTAGGTACCTACTATTTAAATAATGTGTCCTGTGACGATATCAAATTATTTTTTTCAAATGAGAATAATCACACTTTTTTTGATAAATTATTAAGTACATGATGGTTTTGAAAATGTAAATGTATCCAA
The DNA here is from genome assembly GCA_022818045.1 of Neotoxoptera formosana. Classification (NCBI taxonomy): domain Eukaryota; kingdom Metazoa; phylum Arthropoda; class Insecta; order Hemiptera; family Aphididae; genus Neotoxoptera; species Neotoxoptera formosana. The sequence goes on along the minus strand of CM040632.1, from coordinate 11,620,584 downwards.
ATAGAAATTTGAACGAGTAGTTTTTGAATTATTTAACTATTTGTATACTAATAGGATAATAGGTGGAAGATATGGGGAATAAAATGATTTGAAAATTATAATTATTAATATTAATTGATCAACATTTTATATTTTGTAAAAACTGTTTTAGTATAATAAGTACCTACTAGATTAAATATTATATCAATTTATAGTTTTGTAAAACCATTACAATTCCGTGGTATAAAGGTTTAAGGTACCTACATAATCCTATTAACTCGGAAATCGGGAAATTACTCGTCTGATTTTTGATTTAGATACATCAATATTTTCAACAAAAAAATTATCGGCTTCATGATTTACAGTAAATTATTTAGCTGATAATTTTTCTAAAAATGTTTAAGAATCAGAATCAAAATTTGTACGAACAGTTTTTAGGTTATTAATTTTGTGTACTAAAAATAATAGGTTCATAATAATTTTTATTTTATTTTATTCTTCAGGAAGATAATGGGCCTCACTGAACATGCTTGTGTGGGGGACCATGAGTTCACAATTTAAAAAACAAGTTCATTAAATAGTTAATACAATATTCAGTAGTTACAGTACATTTTTCTCACATAATTAAAACATCAATATAAAAATACATATTTTTTTAATATATTTATAAAGTATAATGTAATATTATGTAAAAATTGTGTTGTTAAATAATACAATATAAAGCTATAAAACTAAAATTATCAATAGTTACTAAAATCATGTAATAACTAATAAGTAATGCAATTATCCTTTAAATTTGTTGTACCTAAGTATGTCTTTAATAATGGGTTTGTAGGATGTGGGGGCTATGGTGATTTGAAAATGTTGGTGATAAATATTAATCTATCAACACTAATAATTTGTAAAAATTGCCAACGTTTAGTAAATACTAGTTACTATAGGTATTACATCTATTTTATATTTTTAAAGTCATGTTTAAGGACTATACTACTAATCATTAAATAACTGAGAAACTACTCGTTCGAATTTTTAACTAGGTAGGGGAAACCTGGGTAAGGCGGGACATCGGGTAAGATGGAACATTGTATTATCTCAATATATAATATGTTTACACAATAGCTCTCGGGAACATTTATTTTCAATGTTGGTGACACTGTTATATTAACGTTTCACATTCATGATAACTATGTTTGATAAAGAAAACGTGATGTTTTAAAAAAAAGTCGTTTGGCAATGTAAATTTTCTACATTACATTGTAGTTGTTAAGTAAGTACATACTTAATTATTTTTTATTGCGATATACTATTATTCTAGTACATTTTGTTACGTATTTATTGGTTTCAATTGTAATACACTGCGATTTATATTTTTGATTTTAAATGTACTTAAATAATATAAAGCACATAGTGGCAAGATGGGACATTTTTTTAGGGGTAAAATGGGACGTCCCATCTTGTTCACACTTGTATTTCATAATACAATTAGTTTTCTGGTATATTAATCTCAAGTTTTCTTCACTAAATATTCTTTTTACATTAGTTGCCAAGCATTAATAATAGTTCTATATTATTGTGGTGACGGAAAGAAGAATTATTAAGGTCGGTACCTATAATCAAAAAAGATGCCAAGAGTAAGAAAAAGAGTTACAACTAGACAAAATTGGAGTTCCGAATCAATGAACAAGGCTGTTTTAGCTGTAATTAATAAGAGTCTGACATTTAGAGAAGCATCAACATCCTTTGATGTACCTAGAAGTACTTTACTAAGAAAGGTAAATACCTATATGGAAGCATATAATTTTTCTATTAGCATAGTCTTGTACAAAAAAATTAGTCTTCAGTAAATTTATTAAAATAAGGCAAACTAATATGTACACATTGTATTGTACTATGTCTTAGATTAGTGAAGGATTAATTTGTAAAAAAAATTAAATTTTTGGCTTATAGGTACATAAATTAATTAAAGATGATAAATATGACCCAGCATTAAAAGATTCATTAGGACCCATACAAACCGTTTTTACCATTGCTGAAGAAAAGGAACTAGTGTCATACCTACAACTAATGGAAGGCCGTCTCTTTGGTTTTAGTACAGTTGATTGTAGGAAGTTAGCCTACCAACTTGCTATAAAAAATAATAAAAAACACAATTTCTCTAACATTAAACAAGAAGCTGGTTATGACTGGTATAAGGGGTTTATGACAAGACACCCAGAGTTATCTCTTAGAAAACCAGAAGCTACATCGGCAGCACGTGCTATTGGTTTCAATAAGCCTGTTGTAATGCAATTTTTCAATCTCCTTGGTGAACTTATGGACAAATACAAATTTACTCCTGATCGGTTGTACAATTGTGATGAAACTGGTATTTCTTCAGTTCCTAAAAGCAAAGCTAAAATAATAGCCACCAAAGGCCGGAAACAAGTGGGTTCAATCACATCTGCAGAACGTGGTGAAACTGTGACAGTTGAAATGTGCATGAATTCTGTTGGAAGATATATGCCACCATTATTTATTTTTCCCAGACAACGACATAACATGGACTTCATGAGAAATGCTCCTCCAGGTTCTACTGTAGAATTTCACCCTAGTGGCTGGATGCAGAAAAACATATTTGAACGTTGGTTACAAAGCTTCATTACTTTTTCAAACTCAACAAAAGAATCTCCAGTATTATTATTACTAGGTAAGTTAATTTAAAAAAGTACCTATTATATTTTTAATTATTTTACTATTGAGGTAATTGTAATAAATAAAAAAGTATTATATTTATTTGGTTCACAGATGGACACTCCACTCATACTAAAAGCATTGAACTCATCAATTTGGCACGCGATAATGGAGTCATTCTCTTATGCTTTCCTCCACATTGTACACACAGACTACAACCACTGGATGTAGGTTTAATGAAGCCTCTTAGTGTTTACTATGACAAAGAAATAACTAATTGGCTTCGCAGTCATCCTGGAGAAGTAGTTAATCTGAAGCATGTAGCAGAAATTTTTGGATTAGCTTTTGCAAAAGCTGCTACAATGACAACAGCTATGAATTCATTCAAATCAACAGGCATTTTTCCTTTTAATCCTGATATATTCATAGATTCAGATTTCATTGCTTCTGAAACTACAGATGTACAAGAAAGTCATGATATAAATAAAACAAACACATTAAATGCAGAATCAACGGCATCTGTAGATGCAAGATGTGTATCTGTATCTCAAGATGAAAATGAGATAGTAAATATTTTAGATTTGCAAACAGTTGTATCTCCAATTCAAATATGTTCACAAACTTACAACATAATGTGCACTGGAGAAATTGAAAATGGTCAATCAAATATAATATCTCCAATTACTCCAGCCACAAAAAAAAAAACTTCATTTCCACAAGTGTCACCAATTGATGTGATTCCTATTCCTCAACAGACTTATGAGAATAAACAAAAGAAAAAAAGAAATGCTAGGGCCAAAGGAAAAACTGCAATTCTTACTGATTCACCATACAAAAACGAGTTACAACAACAGCAACTAAATCAAAAAATTAAATTAATTAAAAAGAAAAAACAGCTAACAGAAAATTAATTAAAAAAAAAAAAACCGTGAACAGAAAATTATTTCAAAAACCTAAACCAAAAAAAAAGCTTTTAGAAAAACTATCTGATGAAGATGATGTAGATGACACCGAATGTTTGTATTGTGGTCATATGTACATGATGTCAAATGAAGGATGGGTTCAATGTGTGAGATGCAAAAAGTGGGCACATTGTTCATGTGCTGGAGAAGATGATAATGATGACGAACTTTATCATATCTGTGATATTTGTAAACAATAAAGACTTACCTACTGTGATAAAAAAAATTTTTGTTCCTTGCAAGTAAATATTAACATTTAGATGTTCCTTAGTTATCTTAAGTAAATTTGTTTATATAAAATGTATAGCCTAAAATTCATTAGGATTAAATATGAAACAAATTGTTTTTTTTATTATTTTATAAATGTTAAATTCTAATGTAGTTATTTTACCTAAAGGAATAGGGTGAAATATTTTATGATATGTTATTTTATATTATGTATAACCTAAAAGTCATTAGGGTTAAGTTTGGAAGGAATTGTTTTTATTATTTTATAAAAGTTAAAATTTAAATTCTAATGTACAGTTATTTTATTTTTATACCTAAAGTAATAGGGTAAAATGTTTTATAATAATATGTTATTTTATATTATATTTATATAATACAATATGATTAAAAAAATAATAATGAATTTTTCTTATATGATTATATGTGTTCCATCTTGAACATGTCATGTCCCATTTTACCTCGACAACAGGGTAAGATGAGACACTTTGAACATTTCAGTTAAAACAATTCTCAATATTTTCCTAAAAAAGTTTTTGGAATTGTTATTGCATATTTAGGTATGTTATAATATTTGTAATGATTTGGAAACATTTTTAACATGATAAGTTATAAATTGTTTATTTTGTCTGAGTTTAAGTATTAGGTGTCCCGTCTTACCCAGGTCTCCCCTACCTATATTAACATTTTCCAAAAAATGTCCACTAAATATTTTACAGTAAAAAAGGAGTTTTCATTTGAAAAACACAAGTTTGTATCGCTGTATAACACTCGTACTCCTTCTACTTAGGTAGTACAAAAATATTCCAAAAGTCCCCAAAGAATTTGAATAAATTTATTATTAAAGGTAAAAATGTCGGTGAAAAATCACCTGTATATTTTATTAAACTAATCGTGCGCAATACGATTACACTGATGTTCTGCAGCAAAGAGACGAATGGTTATTTATTATAATTAATTATCCTTCGTTTGCTATACATATATTAAGGAAATTTCTGCTGGTGATAAAAAATATATAACGCCTATAACGTAGCTCGTATTGCAGCTTTTGGGCCACGTGCGACTAGCTCAAATGTCAAAGATGTTCCTGTTGAACGTAGTCGAAACAGAACCGCTGGTGCGCAGCGAACCTAGTTGCAAGGACCTGTTGTTGGGCGCTATGAAGTACCATCTGTTGCCGGACCAGAGGTCCGATTTTGCTAGCAAGCAGACTGAACAACGGAGCCCGGACGGCCTGATGCCGTACATATTCGCCATTGGTGAGCGTTCGACAAAGAATTATTCATAATATTTTATATGCTTATAATTATTATTATTGTTTAAAACGCGTTGTTATAAAATCGAATAATATTATATTTTATTGTTGAATTTAAAAAGGAGGTGGTAGCTTGTTCACTATACACAGCGCCGGCGAGTGTTACAACCCTAGACACGATCGTTGGCTGCCGATCGCGCCTATGTCCAAATGCCGAAGTCGTGCGGGTATCGTGTCGCTTGGAAAATTGATCTACGCTATCGGAGGGTACATATTTTTAATACAACTTTTTATTTATTATTTTGTTATCTAATTATATCAATATTAGTTGAAAAATATATGAATGAAACATTTAATCATATTTTTATCTCTAAATTGAATTGTTAGACATGTTAGAGTAGGTATTTATGAAATTGTTGAAATGTATGTTAAGTACCATATTAATAATATAATAGGTAGGTATAGATAATCATATATATAAATATATATATATATATATATTAATATATAGTATACAATTTAAAACAAATACTTTGTGAGTATTCGTAAAATACATTGTTATATAAGTATTTAAAAAATATTTTTACTACTTTTTTTGCGAATACGAAGTATTAGTATCTCAATACTTTTTGAAAAGTATTTTTATTCAAGAAGACTGACATAGTGACATATAATTTACACGCCGTGTGTTATAATAATATGTTATATAAAATAATGTTAAAAATAAAAATGTAATTTAAAAAGTTATCTACGTTATCTAAATTATTATTATTGTATAAGTATAATTATTATATACAAGAACAATATTATTAGATATTTATAATTTTTCATGATTTTTCTAAAATAATACTTTTACATTATAAACGACACTGAACAGTATGGTTTTTGTTGTACCTACTCAATAGTTTACTTCATCGTTTCTACAGACTTGTTTTCCACGGGAAAACGATTCTGATTACTTACCGTCTGCCGAGTTCCGTGTAATACCCCAACTTAGTTTAAAATCATATTTCGAACGGTTGAATGTGCTGTATTTAATATAAAGTATATGTACATACATAATATATTTAATATATTTATTCGTTGTATAACAATTTTTAACCCTTTGCTATTGTATTGTTCACCATATTGTTCAATATTTATAGATACGATGGTATAGTGGACCTATCTTCGGCTGAATGCTACGACCCGAACTGCAACAAGTGGTCGGCGGTCACGTCATTAGGCACGAAGAGGAGCTGCCTGGGCATTAGCGCCAACCACGGGTTGCTATACGTGTGTGGCGGTTTTGATGGTGCGTCCTGCTTGAGCAGTGTGGAACGATACGACCCACTGACCGGCGTTTGGTCGTCATGTCCTAGTATGAGCACCCGTCGGCGGTATTGTCGCGTATCCGTCGTTGGTAAGACCACTAGGTCAAGGATTTTAAGATATAATTATATACATTATGGACTTATTTAATAAAATAATTAAGATCCTATACCGGTATTGTGCAGTCACATTACCTAACTCGTCAAATCTTAACCCGGTATATTAGACCAATCGCCCGATTAAAAGTTATAATAAAAATAAACTATCATTATTAGAACAACTAATACGTTCCAAATAGAAAATTGATCAAATTTCCAACTAAGCGTCCAAGCAGTAGGGACTTGAATCGAAACTATCTTTTTAAAACCAAATTGTGTCTGACCTGCGCTACACATCATACGTGACACTTTGCGCACTCTTCGAAGTAAGTACCTACATGAAATGCTTGATATTATACCTCTAACTTTAAGTTATAGCCAGTGTTGAATCCATACAATTTTTCTTGGGGGGTCGGGGGTGGGTCACTTTTTTATTGGTTACATTTTAAATTTAGAAAAAGGTATTCGTAACTAGTATTATACATATACTAAATACATTTTGTTGTCAGTTGTATTTTTTAAGTTAACCTGCAATCTAGATTCAACACTGGTTATAACTGCTATAATTTACTAGGCATGACATTATCAGGCATTTGGTTTTGTCAAACATCTCAAAGTATTCCACATCAACGTTTCTGTTTAATTACGTTAATCGGAAAATGTATTCGTCTATATACTTATACGTTTTGTGGTTACCCTCTAGACAACTGTCTGTACGCTTTGGGAGGCTTTGACTCGACCAACTACCAGTCAACCGTTGAAAGGTACGATCCGAGAATGAGCAAGTGGATGACTGTGCCGGCCATGAGCAGCAGGCGCAGTAGCTGTGCTGTAGCCACGTTGGACGATATGCTTTATTGCGTGGGTGGCAACGACGGGACTATGTGCATGTCAAGCGGTGAACGGTTAAACGTCAGGCGGAATGCTTGGGAGCCCATAGCCACCATGCAGTGTCGCAGGTAACTCAATATCTAAGAAAGTATTTTCTCAATTCATCAGTTTTTACGTATTTTAATTTTTAAATGAGGTAGTTGGCACAGTATTACTACCCTTAACGGTCATTAATAATATTTTATTTTTTCTACTTTGTTTCATATCCACCTACCGTTAAGGTTACACAATTACTCCATGACTTTTTCTGCTATTGTGACAGAATTAGTTAAAAATAATGTATATATAAGGAGGGGGGCTAGGTCCTAAGGGTGGGTACTATACTATTATAAATCTAAACCTATGCAGATGCATGTATAATGATGCATTAATTTTTCTGATAAAATTGATGCAAACTACACGTAATTAGTACACTCATAACTTGTCATATTATATTGTAGACACGGGCATTGATAATTATTTGGATATAAAATATTTTTATTAAGTAGGTACTTACTTTATACAGTGGTGCAAATTCCTGGAAACAGAGGAGGCGCTTGCCCCCCCCCCCCAAAAAAAAAAAAACCAGTGGTAGGTATGTGTGTATATGGTGGATCACTGGATCCTAGTAGCTGATAAAGATTATATACTTATATAATTATATTGTATGAATAACTCATAAAACCCATAATTGATTAACAATGGTGGGTTGGTGCCGGGTGGCAAATGTCTAAGTTCCCCGTAAAAAAATGATTTGCGCTACTGGCTGTATGCCTGTACCTATATGTCTCACGGTTGCACTTGCACACGCATATCAGTAGTTTTTATATGATGAGTGCGATTTTGAGAAAGTAAGCATATAGGTACTGTAGGTAGTAGGTACTCTATACTCTATTCAAAATAAGACCGTGACCAGGCGGCCAAGTTGTGCGCATGGGCGTGGCTTTGTTCCGTGGTGCGGCCTCACGCGCCTCCGTGGTGGGGACACAGCGCTGACCGTCGACGAACGAAAACTGGTCGCCGCCGGGTCACGGTCTTATTTTGAATAGAGTATAGTGTACCTGTGTGGCTGTGTACCTATACCATCCGTTTTAATTTGACAATCTTTTAGTTCCAAAGCGGTTTAACGGCTTCATCCTACGAAAGTATCCCGAATTCCCAACTGCCTTAACTCCTTTATGGAATGTCATACAATTGACTAAGGTCATAAAACACATCTTTTTACTGGATTGTGCAGTGTGGATCAGGAAGAGGTGACTTTTTGGAATTCTGTTTAGGTCTATACCTACTCTATAGTAAGAGCGACGGAAAATTATAATGTGCGTATACACGAGTAAATTATACCATTTGACCGGCGTTTCCGACCGCAATATTTATATAATATCGACATAATATAGCAACAGCAACAATAGGTTCATTAATCGGTACGGTTGTCATAATTGCAGGGCCACCCACGACATGGTTGAACTGGATGGCGGGCTGCTGGTGCTCGGCGGCAACGACAGCAACTCGAGCCTGCATTCGACTGAGCGGTATGATCCTCGGATCAATCGGTGGACAATGTCGACGCCGATGCCGACACGCCGGAGCTCGGTGGGTGCTGCTCTTCTGTATTGCTTCAACATGGACGGCAAGCTGACGACGGCCGCCACCACTGGGACTATACATGCCGCCGCCGTCCTGGGTGGAGGCGTTGCGATGGTTGCCACCAGTTCTGGCACGGCGTCCGTCACCAATTCACCGTACAAGTCTACCGCCACGTCCGTATGATTGCCGTGGTCGACCACCAGCGGTTGGCGGTCGAACAACAACGATTCCGAACGTTCTCACTCGTTGCCAAACTAGAGAGCGCGCACGACGGTCGATACCTTTCTAAATTTCTAATTGTATCTACCAGTCGCGACCGTCTCTGACAGTGTACAGGGCGACGGCGTACACAACAATTTCCGAAAGCAGAAAATTACGCTACAGCGCAGCTATAGACTATAGTTGTGCGTACTATACATATTAATATTAAGTATATTCTCGTGAACGACGACTTAGTAGGTACCTATTCGCATTCAGCGAGTTCCACTCATTCTTTCTTTGCTTGCTGCTGATATCTACGATTATATCGATTGGTCTTAATCGGTATCGCAGCATCCGACGTTATAAATAATATGACGACGTGGACGGTGCGGTTTATCGCTCGTTCGATTTTGAACAATCATAAACTTATAAAATATGATACTACAAATGTATTAATATACTTTGATACATTTAAAAACTAAATTTTGGACGGACAGTCAAATTACCATTTTATTTGGGGGACCAACATTTTCATCCTAAGTAAATTGTGCGATACACATGCGATTTTTTAACGCAGTACCTAGATATATCTACTTAATATAGATTTTTATTGGTTCCTAATAAATTTACCATTTTTTTTTATTATTTAAGCACATTTTTATATTATACCAGCAGATTTAACGTGTGTCCTTTTATATATTTAGCTCGACAATTTGTTTTTTTTAGCATGTTGGTTACATACGTTTGTACCTATTATTAAACTATTTACTGTGATGGATAATAATAATTATTAATTTGTATATTTTTCGCCTGTAATTTTATCATGAGCTATATAATTATTGTTATTTTTTTTTTCTATAATAGAATAAACCCTTGTGATAATAGTGTTTCAAAAGTATGTTTTGATTAATTTCATATTGTATCAAACACCTGTTTGAAATGTTCATTTGCAGTTCAAACATAGCAAGTGTTAAGTCAATTATATCAGTGTGGACGAAACCTAAGAAACGACACTTGGGAAGGTTAAACAGTTAAGCTTCATCGTAAAATAAGACAATGTGTTACCATAAAAATATTCAAAATTAAATGACAATTTCAATTATTGTCTTAATTCATTTTAATATAATATTTTGAGCGGTATAGACTAATTAGGTATAATACATCTATAACAATAACATTATGTCCATACTAACTAATCTAATACATCATATAATTTAAATATATTGAATTCCTTATTTGTCTTTGTTTAGAGATATATTAAAACTTTCCAGTACAAAATAGAATAGAGAGCAATAATAAAATTCGTCTTTTTTAAAATTTACTTGGTTCAGTTTAATAAGTTGGATACAGTTTTGTTTGCAATACTGCCAACAGTTTCATTGGATTGAAAGAGTTCAATTTTTGTTTCATAATTTGATACTATGCTATATGATCCGCCTAGAATAATCACAAAAAACATCACCCAAACAATTTCTTCAATATACTATTTTTATTTAAGTTTTAAATTTACACACTTCTCACGAAGTACATATTACACATAAAAAAAAATTAATTTAACAAAACCATATATCTGAATTATAGATGAAACTATACAAAATTGTGTATGGAATTTATTAAAGCAGTTAACATAATAATTTCGTACTACAGGAGATAAAAATGCATCCAGTCTACTTCTTACTTTTCAATTTGTCGCTTTGTTCATCAAATGAAGGATCACTTATGTTCAACATGAGACCGTTTCCACTGAGGAAAACTTTGTTTTGTGAAGTGGCGATCTAAACAACAAGTTAATTGTAATTAAATATGTTTTTAGAATTATTAGTCTCATTATACCGTTCTGGAAATATTTTGTGCTGCTCTGATCTTACGAAGTTTCAAGTAACCAGGATTTCTGCCTACAGCTTCTCCTAAGTAAACATTTCAGTTAAGGGAAAATCACATCATTCACATTATAGTGCTATATATTTTTTAATAGTAAAGGATATCATTTTTGCTGCTTCGGCTTCTCCCTCAGCTTGTAAAATTTTTTGTTGACGTTCTTGCTTGGCTCTTTCAACAAAGAACACGGCACGCTGAGCTTCTTGATGCGCTACTTGTTTAGCCTCAACAGCTGCAGTATACTCTTTACCAAAACTCAGTTCAGTAATAGAAACATCATCTAAAATTATGTTAAAATCACGAGCTCTGTCAACAAGTTGTTTCCTAATGAGCAGAGAAACCTATAAAAGAAAAGTATTAGTTAAATATCTTTTAATGCTTATATATTATAAGCTAAAATACAAAATGTAATTAATGTAAAAACAATTCATAATTCAATAATTTTAACTTAATTTTATTAAAAAATAAAACTTATTTAAATATTTAATAAAATTATTAGTAACTTTATTAATTTAATCAGATAGTAAGTAGGTATATACATATAATAGAATTTTTCTAAAATGTATCTTACCAAATCAGACAAGAAATTGTGATGGTTTTAAAATAATAATTATAAAGATATATTATAGAGAAATTCTAAAATAATATATAGTATACTTGCTGTAGTTTTTATATACAAATCTATGCAAGGTGTTAATAAAAACTAGCCTTGAGCAAGCCTAGGGTTTGAATAACAAATACATTCAACATATTATTTTTTTATTATTTATTAGGTATTCAAAAAATTGCTTTTGTACCATAAAATTTGATTTAAACATCACTTTTATAAAGAAAGTAGGGCATATTATAGAGATTTTTTTTTTTATAGTTATTATATTCAAAATTTGTATTATTGTTACATCAATACATTATTATATATATATTATAAGTTATCCAAACAATAAAACTATATTTAGTTAAATTTGGAAACAATAACTATAAAAACAATCAAATTAGATTTTTTGAACATAGAAGTAAAATATATTTCTAGAATCTGTCTAGCAAGAGAACATACCGCTAAGAGTTAACGCAAATAGACTGATGGCCAAATTTTCGCCAAGGCCCCATTTCCCCCTTAAAGCAACCCCGCTGCTTATTATCACAACCGTTGGCAGCGCTATACGCCCCACCAATAACGATTGGCAGTCGGTCTCGATGGGTATGTCACAGCCAGGTATAATGCAGACCGGACCGATTTTGGCTGCAGTGTGTTCTTTTGCTAGACAGTCAAGTATATTTAACATAATATATTAACAAATCATTTGTAATATATTTAATACCTGCTGTCTTTGTGTAATTAGTTGTGATGCATTGTACTTGGCAACCACTGACTTTAAAACTTCATTGCAAATCGAAGGCAGAACTTTTTCATCATAATCAATACCTAAATGTTGGTACATATCTGGTAGCTTAATGGCATCTGGTCGGGATAATACACGAAGTGAAATGTTCACCTAAATTATTGAAAACCCTAATTAATATAAAAACAAGATCAACAGTATATTATAATTATAATGTTACCATTTGTAAGTCTTTGGAACCTGTAGGTGAAGAGATTTTTCTTGGTCTTGACCTAATGTCAAAGATGACTGGGTATTGGAACCATGGGAGACGGAAATGTAAGCCTTCAGGGTAGACTTCTCTTTGTATACCACCAATACGATTGAACATAATGGCACGATGACCACCCTCAACTATAAAAATTATATAGCCATAGGTAAAAATCAATTTTGTTAAGGCACCCGGTGCCGGCTATTTATAAGGAGCAATATTATTGGCAATCTTATTCACATATTGTTTTGGAGTAGAGAAATCTTGTGAATGTATAGTAGTGTAAATGGTTATTATTTATTACTTTATTAGTATGAGAGAATCCCTATACTACCCGTATATGGACGATGCGAAAGCACTCGCAGGTACATGTTATAGAACTAACAAATAAAAAATTATTAGTTGCCCATTTCGACAGTTGTAAATGACTTGATGGGAATATGGATAACTCATTGTCAATTGAATATTTGTAGATTATTTCTTTTTTATTTGATCAACAACAATATTTTACAGCCCTCATGGAACTCAGATTTTAAATAATGATATAAAATAATTTGTAAAAAAGCTTAAAATTGTCTTTTTTTTAAGCTTATTTAAAAGTTTGAGATTAAAATATTATAAAACTAAGTTTGATGCTGGTTGTAAAACATTTCCCTATATCAGTTAAAAAAAATTGATTGATTCTAAGGGTCAGGATCATTATTAATATAATTAGTGTCTGTTAATTATGGTTATAGATAGAAGTAGAGATTCTCGGTAGATTAGGTTAAAATGCCTAAACCTGATATTCTTTAATTTTATGGACAAATTTAAAATTCATGGCCCACCAAGAAAATGTTATTTTTATGGTCCTTGGTAAAAAGAAATTGGTTACCACTAATCTAAAATAATATTAATAACAAACTGTATAAACATTTTTTTTTCTTTGACATGTAGAAAGGACTGACATATTTGATTATTTAACAATATCAGTGCTTAAGTAAAGGAAATAAAGTTTAGCAAACAATTTAAAAGAGGCGGCACTCTAATTAAAAAAAAAATTGCTTTGGATTGAGAAAATAGAATGTATACTACTTATCACATTATTATAAATTAATAATATCTTTTATTATAAGATGAATGATTATATATGATGTATCACATCACACTTGAAATAACATTTCATATTATATTCTGTAATATTATGTGCATCTGCCAAAAATAATAAAGTATGAACTTCTAGTAGCCAGAAATCAAGAGCTATGGTCATAATTGCTGAACGACAAATACTTATTACACATTAATACAAGCTATGACATAAACAATTTAAATGGTATCTTGCATAAATTAAATGTAATCTTTTAATAATATCAAAAATTTAGCAATAACTTAATAATCATATTAATATTATGTTACCTGTGAACATGGAATTAGCCAAACCATAGCCGACGAGTCCAACACCAGCGACAAGTTTCATGCCTAAACCCAGACCTTTAGCCGCTCCCATTTTGTTGACAAAGTCGTTTACTTTGTTGTCCATACTTAGTGCGTTGAAATTGATTAAATACCTTTTAAAATTTAACAAAAACTTTGTCAGACAATAGAAATTCTAAACCCTAGTCAGTCCTTACTCCTTTGGTCTATCGTCTATTCGTTTGTGAAGAGAACGAAATTTTTTTTTATTATCACATCGACCATAACCTCAAAACCACCGGTATTATTTTTTTTAATGTATTATTATTATTGTTCTTTGGTATTATAGGATCACTATCTTTTGTTCCAGAATTTTTTCCAAGTTAACTAATTCCAATGATATTAGTCTCCAAATTGTATATTTGTTCCTATTAAAATTTGTTTCAATGCATGTTTGTCGAAAAAAATTTGTTTCCGATGGACATTTTTTTCATAAATATTTCTTCCTATTACCTATATCTTTTCAGTTTTCACATAAACCTTTGTTCCAATGAACATTTGTTCCACAGTTTATTTGTTCCACGGTATTTATTATACAAAACATTTGGAACAAATGTTCATTCGCACATAATGGTCATGGAGTAAAGATTAATCAAAATATAAATGAGCGGAAAAACATTTAAACTGCATCATTGCCTTATAGTTTATGCATAGGCCTTACACTCAATGGAACACCTAGGGAGTGGAGGGGGTGGGGGCTTAGAGGCGAAATCCTCTCCCTAATTTTTTTTATATACAGTAAAACCTCTAAATACCGGACACTCTCGGTCGCCTGAATTTTGTCAGTTATTTAGAGGTGTCCGCTATTCAGAGGGGGAAAATAACTTGCAGAAATGAATAGCTATGTACAACATTTATATATGCAATATGTATAATAATGATATATGTATATTATTTTTATTATTTTAATACAAATATTAATTATACATATTATGTATTATTTAAAGTTATGATATTATTATCTATGTAAAAATTAATGAAAATGTAAACAAAAATTAACATTAATTGAAAAAATCAATTACTTTAGCTTGATGCATATTTACATTTGCATGATGACGATTTTATCGACGCGATAACGGACGGATTAGATAAGCTATAATAATTGTACATAGTATAATAATGTATATTAGTCAGTTTAGATTAGATAGATATTTATTGAGGCATTCCACGATTATTCAACATTTACGATAAAAATCGTCAAAATCAAAAATTAAATTGCCATGAAAGTATTTTAAGAAATTACCCGCACCCGTTTATTTTAAACTGTTATAAATTCAGTATTATCTTTAGCATAAACCAAGAAGTATCTAGTTGAAATGTTTTCTTTTTTAAATCCATCTTAACTTTTATAAAATACCAACAAAAAAATGTAATTAATGTATCAAATTACTTAAAAGTAGCAATTTTTTTAAGGGGTCTCTAATACAGTGAAACCTCCTTTTTACGGACACCTCCAAATAGCGTATTAGTGTATTAGTAGTTGCACCCCGGCCTTCCGAAACTTAGACTCGGCACTGATGGGTAGGTAACGTGAAGTTGGCCTACCCATTATTATTTTTTCTGAAGCTCACAAACGACTATAACTTGCAAATTCTGAAAGTGAACTTGCAAATTCTCGCAAACTATTGGTGAAGATTTTGAGTCACTACTCCAAAGTGGGTGCAAAATGGGGCCACTTCGCGGACTTGACGACTGTGCTGGCCCTTGTGCAGTACATAGTGCGAATCGACACTGCGGCCGCGGCGCGGCGATCAATCGAGGAAACCGTACTTTTAAGATGTCAATCAACAGTTAAATTTGACAATCAAAATCTAAAATTCAAGAGATCGGAAAACCAACTCCCCTCTCATTTTAATTCAAAAAAGGCTAGTTGAATCTTAGTAGTAGGCTTAGTCTAAGAAGGTAAACTTTACCAGTAAAATAATAAAAAAAATTAAAACAGTCTATATTCTAACTAATGTTTTTTTAGGTATAAGAATCAGATTAGACTTAGATTTACTAGATTTAGTCCCTAGTTTTTACTTATACATGATGTATAGTTTGTTTTTAATTATTTTTTTGAAGAATGTATTGATTTTACTATTTGTCGAGACGTTGAGTGTTTATTGTTTACTGTTTTAGATTCCGAGTGGAGCGAAGAATGTATTGATTTTACAATGATGTGTGTTTTTTATTTATTTTTTTGTGTCTGTCACCACGTTTAAGGCTAGTAAAAATGCTTCGATTTTCTTCATCAGCATTTTTTCTGGTAGGAAAGTGAATCTAGTTAGTACTTTGGGAGATCAACATAAAAAATTCAAAATAGTTTTTAAACGCGTCGGGGAAAACAGAAAAAAAATTAAAGAAAAACGTGAATTTTTACACGAAACCAATTTTTAACAAAATCAATTTTGTTCTTTGGTGAAATACTAAAAATAATAACAGTAGATATATGCAATTTTCACAAAACGTTGATATAAGCATTTTCTATACAAAAAAAATGTTCAATATATTTTGACTTACTGTGAACTATATTTATAGACATAATAAATTATCGTTTTTTTTAATTAGTCAAAAAACTTGAATTTAATAAGGGTTCTCCATAACTTGTTGTTAGTGGAAATTAAAAATAAAATTGAGTATAAGTCTGTAATAGTTTTTTATAAATGTCCTAAGTTAAAATGTCGACAAAATACGTAAAAATCACGAAAATTTGCAGTTTCTTTTAATTAGGAAATTCATAAAAAATGTTATATTTCAATTTAAGATTTGAAAATTTATCACAATTGTTTCTATTTTTCACAAAAAAAAGTTTTCCGGAAGTTAAACAAATTTTTTATGGGCGTTTGAAATTAGACAGGATATCCACCCTTTTTCTCTGGGAACGGTTTTCTTATTTTGATATAATTCAAAAAAAAATAACCACAGACATTTGAAAATTTCACCAATTGTGAATCATTTTCTATATATCAAAATATTTTGACAACTTTTGAGCTAATTGTAGGAAAACCTAAGAAATTGTTGGTTTATTCAAATTTTTTTTCTATAAATATCGATAAAAAAAATGATCAATGGGTCAAATTGCTTGAAAATGTAATTAGCAGATCACAAATAATAAATATACATAGGCACAATTTTTTTTTCAAGCTTAAATAATGCTTCAAATAAACTTCAAATGTTGACCAAAATTGATCATCAAAAATTTTCAAATTGTTTTGTAATAAACTAATAACAAATGTATATAATATTTAGTTTTAATAGCTAAGAATTGAAAATTTAAAACAAGGTTTTTCGTAAGTAGTTACTGTGTAACCAAAAAATCAAAAATGTATATTAACATGGTTGTTCTTATAGACATTGTAAATTCAAATTTGGACAAATTAGATATTTAAATGAAGGTGAATAACAATGTTAGTTCTTTCGTTATAATTTAAAAATATTTTTCGTGGGTGCTTGAAACTTTTAAAGTATATTATTATATTTTATACACTTTATTAAATTTTGTTTTTAAGTTGCAATTGAAAACGTTTTTTTTATAATAGTTTGAATTAAAAGCTCAAGTTGTCGAATAAAAAATGTATTTCATTGTTGAAGAAAAATAGTTCTATTTAACTCAACTTGACTCCGCTCTCATTTCAATTAAAATCGTAAACCATTTTTACGTTGTAGATGTTTTTGAACAACGAGTTGAACAGCAAGTTAAAACAGACGGTACCCATTCACCAAATATTTAACCAAAAACAACTGGTGAAATACACACTTAGAATGTCTGACAACAGGTTTATTTGAAGTATCATATTGAATAAACCAAAAAATGGGTATAAGTAATATTAAAAAGATAAAGAGAGAGAGAGAGAGAGAAACAGTAAACGAGAGAGAAAACAATTTTACTACATTTTATATTTTTTACTCTAAACATATAAGTTTAATAAACAAATTAACATTGAGGTTTTATATAAAACGTTGTTTTGATTAAATTGTCAGTATAGAATATTAAAATAGTTATAAGAAGTTATTTAATATACAAAATGAAGTTTTTGATTTATTTTATTTTTTGGGTGGTTTACAGTGAGACTAAAGAATTCGACTCAATTTCCACTGATAAAAAAAGAATAAATGCAATAAAAATATATTGTGAAAATAATTTCTGGGAGAATAATATTTTATCAGGACAAATAATTATAGATAATCAATTAAAAACTGTGAATTACGGTGAACTATGTAACAGCTTATCCACATTTTCTACTGATGATAATATGACCTTAGACGATATCAATAAATCTAACAAAATTATAATTGAAATTGCCACGTCTATGTACATGTCGTTAAAATGTAAGTATTCTGATTTAATTATTAGTATGTTAACTTATATTTTTGACTGTGCAACTTCATGTTATAACCTAACTGAAATTATTGAAGACCAAGATGACAATTCAAAATTAACTAAAAAAGGACAATGTGTAGCAAGTATTATTAAACATATTGTCTCTACATTAAAAATGTATATTGTAAAAATGATAGTTGATTTAATGCAATTTCAAAAGATACATCCAAACTTAAGATCTACTGATCACACTTTATTAAAATCTTTAATCTCCATAAATGTATTTTTATATCATACAATAATAAAATATAAACTAGGTGAGATCTTAAAAAAAAATGACGATGACAATACTGATAAATGGGATATAAATTTCGAAATTAATATAAAAATAGTGCTTGCTCAAATGATAAACTTGGTTCAACGGTATAGCGGTAAACATTGTTATATTCAGAATGCATATACAATTGATGAACATTTAGATAAAACAATTAAAAATTTTGCTTCAAACGATCAAAAAATCGATAAATTATTAATAAAAGACACAGTTGACAAATTCCAACCATTTTTATTGTATGTATCCATCAATTATAATGAAGATGCCACAATTCGTAAGAAAATAAATTATGATATTTATAACACGGAATATTTATTATTCCAAGAGATATTCAACATTGACGAAAAATATTCATTTTTTTCTACTCTTAAAGTAAAATGGCAAGATACTGATGACTGGGATGAACTAAAAAATGTTTATGATAAAGTTAAAAATACTGATGACATTAGAATAATATTTGATTATCAAATATTACTAATTGAGGTAATTAAATATATTTATTATATTCAATTTATCAATATCCATATAAAAAATTATAAAGATGATAATAAAAAAGAAGTTGAATTACTTCACGAGTTTGATAAATTCATAGATAAAGTAATACCCAATAATTATCCAACAAATGTATATAGTCCGATTATAACATTAAGAAATTCAATTTATTATGATGTTCACTTGAAAAAGCCTACTAATGACAAAGTTTTTTCGGATAATACATTGATATTATTAGTTGAAACTCCAGTTATCAAATCCTGGGGCGAGTCAATTGATATAGATGAAAAAATAGATAATATAGTAATGTCGGAATTTTTAGAGAATATTTTAAAACTTACATTTTTCGACCATTTCATTCAGATTTTTGAACTGTTATCATACGAATCAAATACTCTTGGAGATTATTATTTATATCGTGGAATTTCAGTTGAAAAAATTGAATATAGCAGTAATGGAATATTATGTAATCAAAGCTTTCCAAATCTTCGTTCTAACTTCGTCAAATTTCAACTATGGCTGGATCAAATTCTGCAAGTTATTGATAACTTCATTGACAAATTAAAAAAATTAATTAAGCTATCCATCATTCAAGATTTTCGAAGTAATATATTGTGGTTTTATAAGACGTTTTTATATAATGATCGACTGAATCAAATTTTCTTACCATTAATAATCAATTTTTCCAAATTGGAGGAAAATGATGCAAGTACTCATAATTTTCTTATTTTAAGACAAAATATGATATTAGCTTTAAACTCACTTGAATATTATGAACTAAATAATTGTTTGTTGTCGAAATTTAATCGGGAAATATTACATGAAGTACTACAGATAAAGGGTAAACAATTATATATCCAACAATATTCTACATTTACATCACAAGCAAAAAATTTTAACACAATATCGGATGATTTAAGTAAAGAAACAAAACTATATCAAGTTAACGAGAACCAAAAAGCAATTTATTCGACAAGTGTTAAAGAATTCATTCCAAAGGTAAATCATATTTGTAGTACCATCACTAAACTATATACTAATCATGATGGTAATGATGATGTTAATGGTGATGGTAATGATGATGGTAATGATGATGGTAATGATGATGGTAATGATGATGGTAATGATGATATTATAAATTTCATATGGGATGGGTCCAAAAAGTCTATTAAGAAAGTATATGACAATATTTCTATGTTACCTGATACGATGGTAGATTATCAACAATTAGTTAGGTTTCAAATGTATGAAATTAAATGGATTATTATAAGAGTTTTTGAACATTTTTTTATTTATATTTTAAAATTGAAAGCTCAAGTAAACAAAATTGAGTTGTGTGATGATACAAGTTTGAAAAATATCTTAAATAAAATAAGATTATTCAAAAATCTTCCGTTTCCAGAGTTTATTAGATCATACATACAAATTTCTTTATATCCATACTTGATGGTATTAAAAACCCAAGATACAAAAATGATACAAGTATTTAAAGATAGAATACTTCAAAAACTTAAAATACTTAGTATGTCAACAGAAGAGTATACTGAAGAATATTATGAAAAAAAAAGTACGAATAACACAATGGTACAACTTTCTAAGATGTTGCGTAACACTATTCAAAATATAAAGGATTTTTTAGAAGTTGTTAATGATAATAATTTAATCGAAAAATTACAGTTTTCGAATATATTGCTCTAGGTTTAAGCTGAAAAAGTTTCTAATTGATTATAGATATGATGTAAGATATATTTTGATTTTATAGCTAATAATTAATACACATATTAATTATATTCAAAAAGAGTCAAATTATTTTCAAAATTTTACTATGTATAGAAAATGCAAATAAAAACAACCTGTGAAAATTTCATGTATCTACGGCCATTTGTTTTAGAGTTACACCAAAAACCAAAATCGATTTTGCGTAAAAATTCCCGTTTTTCCTTAATTTTTCTTTTGTTTTTCACGTCGCTTTTGAAAACTACTGGGAAATTTTTACTTTTGACCCCCCAAAATACCAACTAGATTCACTTTCCAATCAGAAAAGTTGCTATTGAAGAAAATCGAAGCAGTTTTACTGCCCTAAAAGGTGCTGACAGACACAAAAAAAAAATAAAAAAAAAAACACACATCATTGTAAAATCAATACATTCATCGTTCCACTCAGAATCTAAAACATTTTTTTTGGATGGTACAAAACGGTACAAAAAGAGTACAAAATATTGACAATATTTTTTTTTTGTTTTTGTTGTTTCGGGTTCCAAGTTAATATCGGTCTTGCTACCAGATAATCGGTAAAGAAAAATATATTATATTAACTTTTTACTTCAAAGTAGTAAAGACTCATAAAGTACTCAAGTCTCTATTAGTATAAAAATCTTCTCGTATTTCCCCGTTTGGTGTTAATCTGGGTGTTCTTGTCGTATGCGGTCTACCGTTTGTTTCTACATGTCATATGCGGTCTACCGTACACTTGTCGTCTACCGACTACCAAGGCATGATTTCTGTACCAATTTCAATGTAATTTTGAATTATTCCGTGTAATGTCTGTCGGTCTCTTTTTCTCACAGATATATAATACAACATGTTGTATTATATATCTGTGCTTTTTCTACAATAAAATATCTTGCATAGATAACACGATTTTCGTCTTTTTGACACATACCAAACACCCATGGACCAGTAAGTTTTTTGTCATAATTTCTATTACTAAAATCAGGTTCCTCTTCATCGCTCAACTCTTCTACATCCATATTTTCAGTAGCAATATCAGCTCCCAATAATCGTTCTCTATTGTACTTTCTTCTACCACGCATTAAAGATTCATCAACTTTTTTTTCTCTTTTAAGATTATATTTTTTGTAATGCTTAATTTAAGTTTTTAAATTTTTAGATTTGTTCAATTTGTAGTTTTGAATTTTATTATATTTAGCAGTAATCATAGCTCCCTATCTCCAACACAAGCTGCATACGCTTGATTTCTAATAAAATTAAAATAAATAGATGCGTGGCAGATGACAGGTGTGAGGTAGACCGCATACGACAAGAATACCTTAATTTGTCACCGATACATCATACCGAAAATAAACAACATTTTATAGTAACAGTATAAATATAATAATTACCTAAGTATTAAAATAATATAATAAATGCAATGTTTTCTATAAAAATTAATCCAGCATACCGTTTTTTATAGTAAAATTTATAAAATGTTATAAAAAAATTGCCTTAATAGCAATAGATATAATAAATATATCATAAAATATAATTAGTAATATAGGGTCTTCATTTAGAATCTAACAATTTAAACAAAAAAAAATGTTGTGGTTTTTAAAATGAATATGTTTTGATGATACCTTTAGAAAGTGTAGAACAAAATGCGTTTGATAAATAAACAAACGCAAACCATTTAAGTAGAAATATTGCTCATAATATCTCATATAAGTGGACCTGGGCTTAAACATAAAATATCAAATAAGGATGAACAGAATTCCCCTAACAGATTGAGGCTTGATAAACCTATATTTTCCGGTCATCATCTCCTAGAAGGAAATCTTAAATAAACACACTGGTTTATGCCTTATGGGACACGGAAGTTGAATACATTTGACGGTTCAAAAAATATTATAGAGACTAATATTGTGTATTAGTTGTGTGTTTAATTTTTAAAAAACATTTCCTTAACTTACATACTTAACTCATACCTACAAAATGTGTAATACAAACATAAAGCCAACAAAAATATTTACTGTATAGACCAATTTGTTTAATTAAAATAAATAAATTACACTAATTTTTGAATAAATATCATCTTTTTACGTAATAATATCATGGTTTAATTAATATAATCACAATTAATGTTCTTATAGCAAATATTATAACTATAACAAATTATTAGTAGAACAAAGGATAACAAAGTATAGATTATTTTGATTTATTAATATATTTTATTTTATTTTATTTTATTTGACAATTTTACGCCCCGAAGAGCATTTAGCTCTTAATATACGTATAATGTTATTACTAAGAAATCTTAAATGAATATATAGTCTATTCTAAATTTAAAAGTTTCAAAATAATGAAACATTATATATTGTCATTACTTCATCAGTAACGAACTGCAATTTCATACATAAATACATGTCGAAAATTGTACGTCAATAGAAATATATTTACTATTATTTAATTTTTGTACAACACTTTCTAAAAAGTGTAAATTAATTTGAATTGTTTTATTTATATCAATCAATTCTTTTAATGAGTTCAGATTAGTATTTTCTCCGGTTGATGGTTGACTTAATATTTGTTGTTCAATATTCAAAGATGACATAGTTGACATTTTAATATTATCCTCCGTAAGATCGTCGAATGGTAAGTTAACTAAATGAAAAATATTGTGTAGATACATATTTATAAACTTAGAAATAGGAATTTCTTCAAATTGTATTAGATATGTTTTAGTTAGATCTTTTTGTGTTTGAATTAAAGAATTATCTTCCTTTAAATATTTATACATTTTAAAAATTTTAAAAAAATGTTTGACAATTTGTGATACAAACCATTTAGTTATGGAACACTGATGTCTGACTAAATACTGATAATCGATTACATATTGGGTTATAGTTAAATAAATAGATTCAACACTTTCCATTGACCCATCAAAAAAAAAAACACTTACTGGAATATCTTGATCAGATTTACTGCTACTACAACTATTAAAATCTACGGTTTGTATAAATTTATCAACGGCCATTGAATGAATATCTCTTCGTTCATTCTTTGTATGATAATAACTTGTATTTGGATCTATCATATTTTCCATTATATATATTTTTTTATCCCAAAATGACTGATGCAATTTACATTTCTCTTGTTCTAAAATTTTAGGATCCAAAGTTTTCAAGATAACTTTAACTTTTTCATAATACACATCAATACTATATTCTGTTGTATCGCAATTATTTAATTCAAAATGTTCTATAATATTAATATTCAAAAATAAAACTTGAAGCAATATTTTTAAATTATCGTTTGTTTCAAGATTATATTTAAAATAAATCGTTAAAGGTAGAATAATTTTTTTTAATTTATCATGATTTATATAAGTTTGGAATAAATGCATTAGAATTTCAAAAATAAAATTCTTTGCTCTCTTGACATCTGAATCATCAACATTTCTTTGACTATCACCACAAGCTTGTTGAAATCCAACAATTAATATTTGAAATAACAGTAATTTTTCTCGGAGCAATGAAATATGTTTGCAAAATACTGTTATTGTATCATCACTCTTTTTAATTGCTTTTAAATTACTCACTGTTTGTATGTCATAATCACTTAGCGTATTTGATTCATAGGATAGCTCTCCAAACATTTTTTTGAATATTTTTAAACTATTCAGTTCCACAATTTGTGACAATAGTTTTTTCATTGACAGACTTTCTATAGTAGTTGTATTTATGTTAGATTTCTCAAAATGTCCATTGTGGACCACCCATGTAGTATTAATCAGAACTTTACGTAATTGTTGTACAGAAAAAATTGATAACACCGAAGTAGATTTGGTTAATTCTAGGTTATATAGTAAATTTCTCATTTTTTTAATCGGATCATACAAATTTGTTGGATAATTCTTGGGTATCATATTATCAATAAATTCATCAAATTCGTTTAAAAATGTTGTAATGTCGTCAGTTGAGGTTACTAGCTCTTTTT
The DNA here is from genome assembly GCA_022818045.1 of Neotoxoptera formosana. Taxonomy (NCBI): domain Eukaryota; kingdom Metazoa; phylum Arthropoda; class Insecta; order Hemiptera; family Aphididae; genus Neotoxoptera; species Neotoxoptera formosana. The sequence goes on along the minus strand of CM040632.1, from coordinate 11,595,665 downwards.
TCATATACTTTATGTAAAAAACACTTTTTATAACTTCCATTAATAATACTTGATATTCAAATATATTTTTAAGATTGTAAGTATTTTTAACTTTATTTAATACATTGTTTAATGTTGACCATTTGGTATCACTTTTCACTTCAACAATTAAATCGGGAATAACGAACGATTCGTCTATAATACTTTCGAATAACATGTTTTTTTGATCGTACAAATCTATCGAAAACTGAATATCGTTAATGAAATAACCTCGATCGTCATAAAACTTTTTTAAGTTTGTAAATGATTCTTTAATTAAACGATTGACACTATTATTAGGTGTATTGTTTAGCGATGCACAATTGATTTTTTTATTTCTTAGTAAAATTAAATGGTCATAATAATCTTCAATATAACAATGTTTACACCTAAAGCGTTCAACTAAGTTGATCATTTGAGCAATTACTTTCTGGACATCAATTTCAAACTGTAATAAATCAAATTCGCTTACATCATCTTGGTGTTCAATTATATTATAGCTCTTCATGCGTTCTAAACATAAGTTAATGGATAATAACGATTTTGTTAATGTGTGATCAGTAGACTTTAAAGTCGGAATTAAATTCATCAAATAGTATGTATTAAATATAAATTTTGCTATATATTGTTTGAGTTCAATAGTACGTTTTATAATTATATTTAAAGATGTTTTTATTGTATTTGACACCTGCTCATTTTTATCTTTTAAATTATCATCAGATAGTTTTTGACACGATGAAACGATATTAAAAAAAATACGAAACGCACGGATAATTAAATCTGCATATTTACATTTCTGAGCAGTGTAAAGAGCTTTTGAAGCTTTTAACACAACTTTCATGTCTAATTTAGTCAAATCATTAGAATCAGTTATATCTTTAAGGGCATCTTTTAAAGTCACAACTTCGTTTTTAATGAGTATCTTTTGAGGCAAAAAATTCTCGATCCAAAACTGTTCACTAGAAATTCTTATAATTTCGGTAATTAAATCGGTTTTATTGGTCACTGATATATTACTATAACACAAACAAATTAATGTGAATAATATTAACAACTTCATATTGTATTTAAAATTCTAAAAACACTGGATTGCCACTTTAGAGTATAGTTTGGTATCAAGTCACTGATAATAAATGTTTAAATAATTATGCCATAATATTACCTGCGGCTTGCGACAGTTTTTTGGATCGCATATATACAGCTATAAACTAAGTAGACTTGTAGTCATGCGTGTGTAATTTTATTGTGTATAAATTGAGACATAAAATATAAAATGGAGTTTTTTATTTGTCTTTGTAAATACCAGTTGTATAAATGTTGAATGCAGACTACTTCACTTAAAACCATATTTTCAAATAAAAATGTATAATTGTTTTCAAATATAATAATAATTAATATGAACTCCATAGTTTAACCATAGGCCATTTAATATATATATTCCATGTCCAGAGTAAATTAAAAATAATGTCGTGAAAATCTTATATTTTCACATATTAAAAAAAATAGAAATCAGGAATATATTAATTGTAACACCCATTTTTGACAAAATCGATTTTGTTAGTTTGTTGTAATTCAAATACAAAAAACCGTAAATACTTGACTATTTCACCAAATATTTATTAATTTTACATTTATCAAATTATTTTGTACTACAAAGTTTGCAAAATTTGTAGTTAAAAATGCATTTAATTTATAGATTTAATACCCAAGACTTTAAAATACATAATAGTTAATTGTATATGTATTTTATGATATTATTGCTATTAAAATAATTAATTTTACTATTAACAACACAGTAGGATTAATTAATTTTTGTAGAAAATATTGCATTTGAAAATGTCATTGAATGTTTAAAATATAATAATATACTTTAAAAGTATCAAGCACCCATGAAAAATATGTTTAAATTACAACGAAAAAACTGACATCGTTAGTCTTCGTTTGAATATCTAATTTCGTCTAAATTTGAATTTAAAATGTCTCTACAAAATTATTTTTTTAATATACTTTTTTGATTTTTCGGTTACATTAATAAATATTTATGAAAAACCTTGTTTTAAATGTTCAATCCTTAGCTATAAAACTGATCATTTTAATGAATTTGGTCAAAATTTGAACTTGAAATGCTCATAAAAAAGTGTGCATTCGTATCTTAAACATTTTTGAAACTGCATTTAGAACAATACTTACGAAAAACCTTGTTTTGAATTTTCATTTCTTAGTTATGAAAATTGAACATTTTATAAATTGTTGACTCTTAACCATTTTCAAATGTTCGATGATAAATTTCGGTCAAAAATTGAAGTTTAAATGTTTATAATGGGCATACGGCATTCAGATATGGGGCTCAGATAAACCCTCAAACCTGCGTACTATACAAGCTTTCCAGTCCATATGCCTCCGTCAAATCGTATCTGCCTCATGGTACATCAAAAACGCCAATCTTCATGACGATCTAAAAGTACCTACACTTTCACGCTGACTAAATCCCGCTTCCTCTCATTTCACTCAAAACTAACCCATCACACTAACCTATTAATAAAAAGTCTTCCTGTGCAATCCCTGACAATCCTCAAAGAAGATTGAAACACTCTTGGCCTAGAGACTTGCTGGATTGACCTGCCGAGTGGTACTACTGAGTACTTTCCCACTCTGTTATATTCACCGCTATTTCACTCAATAAAATTATTTATTGTACAAAATAATGTATAGCTTGTAATTATTCTTTTAATAAAAATAAAAAAATGTTTATAAAAAAAATTGTGCTTATGTATTTTTATTATTTTTGAACTGCTATTTTAACAACGTATGAGATATTTTGAGTTACATTTTCAAGAAATTTGACTGAACAAAATTTTTTTTATCGATATTTAAAGAAAAAAAAATTTGAAAAAACCAAAAGTTTCTTTCACCTACAATTATGCCTTACGCCTAGTTCAAAAGTTGTCAAAATATTTTTAAATTAATATATTTAATTAATATATAATTTTTATATAATTAATATTTTTTTTGTGTAAAGAAGATGATAATCCTAACATTCAGTAAAATTTTAAGTGTTTACGGTTTTTTGTTTTTGAATTACAACATAATAAGAAAATCGTTCCCTGAGAAATCGGTAGTTTACGAGTAAATATCTAATGTCTAATTAGTAATTTCAAACGCTCATAAAAAATTAGTTTGATTTTCAAAAAACTTTTTTTTTTGAAAAGTAGAAAATCTTATGGAAAATATTGTGTTAAATTTTCAAGTCTTTGATTTGAGCAAAACAATTTTATGCATTTTTCTTATAATGAAAAACTGTAAATTATCGTGATTTTTATGTATTTTGTCGAATTGTTAATTTTAGGCGCTTATAAAAAACTATTATAGACTTACGCTCCATTTTTTTTAATTTTCACTTTTTTTCTTGTTTTTCCCAACACGTTTGAAAACCTTTAGACATTTTTTAGAAATTTTTTTTTAAAATTTTTATGATTTTCTTAATCAACATCTTTTCTGGTAAAAATAAGTAAATCTATTTAACCAACCTCACCGTGGTGGTGAGTGGTTGTGACTTCGCCGACGATAAAGCCATCCTGGCCCTTCACCATGACCCTCTCGAGGCATCCAACAGAATCCAAACCCACCTCGACATGTTCTCGACGTGGTACAAAGAATAGGGACTCAAACTCAACGAATCCAAATCCATCCATTGCACATTCACTCTCAGACCTAGAAACTGCCCCTCTATCACACTTAACAACCAACCCCTCCCGACCGCTCAAAATGTGCGTTACCTAGGTTTATACAGATATATAGATCGCCGACTCACATGGGCTGCCCATATACGCAACAAACGACTAGACGACTAGTACTCAACAATCGTCTAAGACAGCTTCGCATCCTCCTTTCATCCAAACATGTTACACTACATAATAAAATACTTATGTATAAGGCGCTTCTCAAACCCATCTGATCCTATGGAATTCAACTCTGGAGATCGGCCAAAGACTCTAACATAAACCGAATCCAAACATTCCAATCCAAATGCCTCAGACAGATAACTAAAGCTCCCTTTTATGTATCGAATGATACCCTCCACAGGGACCTCCTCATTCCGACAGTTAAAGACGTCACCAAAACTTCATACAAACGTTTCCACCTTAAACTCTCGACGTGTAAAGCGTAGCTGGTGCCGTGACCTACTAGACTAGTGCACTAACTACTAATATCCCGCCATGAAGTGTTATTACTGAATAGCTTCTTCAGTCAAGCCCCCCCAAAAAAAATTAAGGGAAAAATGGGAATTTTTACGCAATGTCAATTTTTGACAAAATCGATTTCGTTTTTTGGTGTAACACAAAAAATAATAACTGCAGATACATGAAATTGTCAACAAATGTTTATATTAGCATTTTCTTTACATCATAAGACATTTTCATTTAATTTTTTATTCTTTCGATAGTTGCTTGGTCAAAAACTTGAAAATTGAATACAAGTTTTCTCATAACTTGTTCTTGGTGAAATTAAAAAAAAAAGTTGAGCGTAAGTCTACAAATGTTTTGAACAAGCATCTTGAGTTATAATCTCAACAAAATACGACAGATACAAGAAAATTTTTTTTTTTTATTATGAAATCCATAAAACAGGTTCTGTCTAAATCTAAGGTTTGAAAAATTAACACAAGATTCGCCATAAGTTTGTCTATTACGGTACTATAATAATTTTATTGTTAAAATAATTGTTTGTCACACAAAGGTGCTAATACATAAAACTTATATGCAAAATACTAGATAGGCAACCACTACAATCACCACCTGATTAAGGGGCCATGTCAGCAATTCTTATCATTGAGTGCCGCGTATTGTCATTTATACCTATTTATTATTTTATAGTAATTGACCAATTGACCGACGTCGGACGTATACACGTATAATATACGACCGTGTTTTTGACAATTAAGCGTATTGATATATTGATTTATTTTTTAATCATAAATACACCTTGTAAGTTGTATAGTTCTGTGGCTGTATTTATTATTTAACATTTTGACTGTATTATCGATGGTCGTAGCTAAATGATAGGTAACTGATAACCTATAGGCTTTAACTAACCTATTTTAAAGTTTATAAAGATACATTGATTTATGTGGTTGTATATTATGTATAAAAGTATAAAATTAAATGTGTCTATATGCAGCGAAACTACAAAATAAGAACCACTGGTTCATGAGCCACGTCGGAGTATTACAATTTACAACTCGTTTAGAACTTCATATATATTATATTTTTTAAATTAAAGATAAAAATTATTTTTACAAAATATATCTTGGTAGGTATAATAGTCCTATTCTTAATAATTCTTATACGTGTTTTCTATTATGAGTTAAGGAGAAGTTCATACACATTCTATCATTTTTTTATGGTGTTTTAGATTATTTACCTTTATGCGTTTTTTTTAATTAAGTACGTTTTTTATTTATTTTAGTCGTGAGTTAAAAACAATTTACATATATTCCAAGATAGACAGCAAATTATGTTATAATTATGTTTAAATAATCTTTATTGCTGCTTGTCGTTAATCTAAATATCTTTTATATTTACTTGCATAGTGAGAAAACTGTTAAAGTTTGTATTGAATACCCAATATTATATTTTGAAAAGTCAAAATGAAAATCAAACAGTTCCAAAAGACTGTTGTATCAACATGGTCACCAAAATCAAATCATCCAATCAATATAGCAATGGGTACAGCTGCCCAACAGTTAGATGCTTCATTTAATACATCATCAACATTAGAACTGTATACTGTACAATCTAATGATATAATACACAACGCATCAATCTCTACTGACTGTCGGTGAGTTTATAAATTAAAACAAAACTTTAAAGTTGAAACTATTATGTTTATGAACATTTACCTATATATTTATTATTTTCTTATATTTCTAACATATTATATACCTTAAAAATGATAAATTTTTTAAAGGTTTCATAAATTAATATGGGGTGGTACTAATAGCAATGAAGAATGGGATTCTGGCATCATTGCCGCAGGGTGTGATAATGGTATTATTCGTCTATATAATGCTTCAAAATTGGCAAGAAATGATGATAGTATAGTAGCTAAAAGTGATCGCCATGTTGGATCAGTCAAAGCTCTCAATTTTAATTTATTTCAAGTAAGTATTAAATTATTTTATTATTTATTGTTCATGTGCATAATATGATTAGTTGATTGATTGAATTTTAGACAAATTTATTTGCATCTGGTGCTTCGGAATCAGAAATATTCATTTGGGATTTGCACAGTATGAGTACTCCAATGACTCCAGGATCTAAATCAGACACTTTAGAAGATGTAGTTGATTTAGCATGGAATAACGAAGGTATACAACTATTATTTTTGTATAAATCATTAATTATATAGTTATATTATTTCTTATTTTATTAAAGGCTGAATAATGAGTATTGTAAATTGGCTTTTATTTTGTATTTTACTTCAAATACATTTATATCTATTGAATGGTTCAAACAAACATGATGTAAGTGTATTATTGTTTATTTAATTTTTTTCTTAAAAACTTAATTTCAGTTCAACACATTCTTGGTTCATTGTTTCAAAAGTATACTGTTGTATGGGATTTACGTAAGAATGAACCTATCATTAAACTATCAGACAGCAATTCAAAAGTATAAATATAAAATATATATATAATTTTATTAATTTCAGTTATTTTAATATATAATTAAAACACAATTTATACAGGTTAAATGGAAAGCGATGTCTTGGAACCCTAAAGTAGCAACACAAGTATGCATTGCATCAGAAGATGATCAAAATCCAGTTATTCAACTATGGGATTTAAGATATGCATCATCACCTGTTAAAAATTTAATGGGACATCAAAAGTGATTATTTAATTTGTTTATCTTATAATACCATTAAATTGATAATTTGAAATCTTGATAATTATTATTTTTTATGTGTTATAACTAAATGTTTTTTTAAATTAAGCATAACCATATTATACTTTTAGGGGCATATTATCAATGTCATGGTGTTCAGAGGATCCAGATTTATTAATAAGTTGTGGAAAAGACAATCGTATACTTATTTGGAATCCAAGTAGTGAGAATGATGTAATTTTAAATTTATTTATTTTATTGTAAACAGTTATAATGTTCGTATTTTTATTATAAGGAGCCGTTTTTCAAATTTTACACATTTCTTTAAAATTTAAAAATAATTTTTTTATTTTAGTTGCTCCTTTAATTTTAATAACTTTTTTAATCTACTTCTTAGTAGATATTTTTTATTTTTTTTGAGGGGAGGGTGAGTTGTTTGTACAAAAAATGACTTACAACATTGAATTCCAATTTTTATTTTATTTCAAATAATAATATAAAATAATTTGTAAAAAAACCTTAAAATATTGTTATTTTTAAAGATATATTTTAATGTTTGAATACAAAATATTAAAAAATGGAGTTTAATGCAATTTGTAGATGCTTACCCTATATTAGTTTTTTAAAAAAAATGATTAAATTTGGTTGATTTTGCAGGATAGAATTATTGCTGACAAACCTAACCGGACATATTAATACTTAGATTAAGTTTTTGTAGCTTTCCATGCATTCCTATTTTAGCTTACTTTCGGTTGGTAAAGTTAATTTGATCAAAAAAAAAAATAACATAAATAATTTTGGTTTAACTCTAAGAAAAAATACCTCCATAAAATAATAATTAATAATTTTATATAGATATTTAAAGATATTTTTGGAAAAAATGTATGCATGTTACACATTGTATGTTATGAAGGGTGATGACTATATGAGTTCATCATTACTCTGTGAAATACTACATGTTTCATGCTTATCGCTGGAAATTGTTTGTCAGCACTTGATACTCTTTAAACTTAATGAAAACTGTTGTTTATAACTTGGTTTCAATAATTCAATATAAAACTGTAGAAATCTTGTTTTGTGTTTTTTATTTTATACATCTATAATAATCTTCTAAATTTATAGTCTTTGATAATATAATATAATTCACTCTTATAATAAAATTAACAAAATTAACCATGAACTCTTAAAGCTCAACATAAATTTATTAATTAACTACTAAATTTTGTTAAAAGTATTATCAAACAAAATATTGGAAATGAAAAAAATGTTTTACTTATAATCAAGTTATACTAAGTATAAATCTTTTTCTAGGAAAATTTGCTAGTATGTGAATTAGAACATAATAACCAGTGGAACTTTGAAATAAATTGGTGTCCAAAAGATCCATTATTGATAGCTACATCAAGTTTTGATGGGCTAACAACTGTTTATTCAATAAGTGATCTACAGAATTCTGATGATCAGGTAATAATAATTATAATTGTATATTATGTTGTAAGTAGTAATTTGTAATAAAGTTGACAATGAAAGCATTCTGTTACATATGGGTGATCTTTGTGACTACAAGTGGTTTTAGGTACTATATATATTATTTTATTGTTTTAGAAAATAAATGGTGAAAATGGAAATGTCAATTCTCAATGGAAAACTGTATCTAGTTTAACAAACGCTCCCAAGTGGCTTCAGAGAAACTGTGGCGCATCGTTTGCAGTAAGAAAAGAAATTTATTAAAACAATTAGAGCCAGCTATGTTATTTAAGAATCTTTATACAGTTTGGTGGTTTTTTGGTGTCATTCGATGGTTCACTTAAAGCAGTTCAATTAAACAAAACTGTCATTGAATCTGATTTATTGGTATGGTCTGAGTATCTAAGTAAAATCTTAGATAATGGAAATTATGAAGGATTTTGTCATAATAAAAGTGAATTGACTCCTGATGATAATCTTCAGCTAGTATGGAAATTCTTAAAAACTATGTTTCAAAGTAATCCCAAAGAAGCACAGTTAGAGATACTTGGATATTCAACTAAAAAAGTTAGTGGTATAATTTCTAATTATTATTTTATTTATCAATTCTTAAGATAAATTAATAATAATTGATTATCTTTTTTTCTTTTATTGAGTATATTATATAAATTATTTGTTTAGGAAGAGAACGAAGGATTCCATTCAAATCTTTCAAACATTCAAGAAGAACACAATATAGTGGCTAAGTTTGATGATTTCAATTTAAAATCATCTAACCCTAATGGTACAGTAAAATTTGTATTCTTTATTTACTCGATTTTAAACAGAGCAATGGGTGTATTGGTTTACAATGATGTATGTTATTATTCTATGTCTACAATTTTTATAGTAGAAAAAATGTTAACTGTAAAGCCACATAAACTTTATATGATTGATTAAAGTTCTAATTTTAATGACATTGGTTATTCAAACATAATATAATAATTTTTATTATTTTGTTATTATTGAAATAATAATAATCATAGAAACTTGAAACATACCCTATAACTTAAATTATCATTTTCGGTATTCGTTTAATATGTGACCTACCGAGTGAAAATCGAGTTTAGTATGTGACCTACCTGCATTACCGGGTTTAGTATGTGATCTACCAAAACAATTATTTATACTATTATTAGCAGTGGCAACTTTTTTTGATTTTCTGTAGTGCACAAAGTGCGTCGTAGTACACACAAAAATAGCCACTGATTATTGAGTATGGGGTACGGACAACCAGCTATGCTTGCTTATCTTTTATATTGTATTATATTAATATTATATATAGGTAACTATTTAAGTGTTTGCCTCGTCATTTAATTGAGGCATGGAACTGATCTATTAACAAGCAAGATACAATTTTTTTAAAAATTTTAAATGATATACAAAAAGTGTATTGCCAAACATAACGTATAATAAAATAATTTTATAACATTTTTTTTATTCATTTTTTTTACTGATAATTTGTAGACTGATTTTGAATGTAAATCATACACTATATACAGTGAAACCTCCCTTAACAGACACCTCCAAATAGCGGACGTTTTTATGGGAATGGGGACATTTTCATCACTTTTATATAGGAAAACCTCTAAATACCGGACACTCTAAATAACGGACACTTATGGCAATTTAATTTTTGATTTTGACGATTTTTATCGTAAATGTTGAATAATTGTGGAATGCCTCAATAAATATCTATCTAATTATCTAATCTAATCTGACTACTATACATTATTATACTATGTACAATTATTATAGTTTATCTAATCTGTCCGTTATCGCGTCGATAAAATCGTCATCATGCAAATGCAAATATGCATCAAGCTAAAGTAATTGATTTTTTCAATTAATGTTAATTTTTGTTTACATTTTCATTAATTTTTACATAGATAATAATATCATAACTTTAAATAATACATATTATGTATAATTAATATTTGTATTAAAATAATAAAAATAATATACATATATCATTATTATACATATTGCATATATAAATGTTGTACATAGTTATTAATTTCTGGAAGTTATTTTCCCCCTCTGAATAGCGGACACCTCTAAACAACGGACAAAATTAAGGTGACCGAGAGTGTCCGGTATTTAGAGGTTTTACTGTAATAATAAAATAACCTAATTTTATGATTTTTAATTTGTCTGTTTTTAAATTATTTTCGGTCCAGTAGGTCATGCATACTAAACGAATACCTCATTTTCTATTCACAATGAAATTAAAAAAATAATTTTAAACTATTTAAAGGAATTAGACATTTTAAAATATTTTTTGTTTTTTTCTAAAGATATTGAAAAAAAATATTATACCCCTACAAACAACTTGGGGAAAAACTTTAAAAAGTAAAACAGTGTTTCTCATAAGTGGTACTTATAGCAGCTTAAAAATCTCAAAAATTCTCAAAACAAAAATTACTTGAATGTACTCTATTACTAATAGAATAAAATTACTAATTGCCATATATTTATGTATATTTTTATTTTTATCTAATAAAATATCCTCAAAAATATGGGTCTGTTTGTGCTCAAAACTGTTATTTTATATGCAATGATTTACAGTGATCAATGTATACTACTACACTCGACTTTTATTGAACATTAGAGAAAAACGACTTTCCCAGTTTTAAAAAATATTTATTTCCTTATTCGCTAATCAGTAATTTATTATATTATTTTTAAATATAGATTTTCAAGACTTAGTATATCAGTCACTTCTTATTGGAAATTTATCAACAGCTGCAGATTTGTTTTTAGATAATGGAAAGCCAGTTGAAGCTTTATTACTTGGAATAATCGCTGGGCCCAAGACATTATCTAGAATACAAAATAAATACCTGAAGGTAAATCAACACCATTATTAATCTACATAATTTTATCATACAAAAAACGCATGTTATAGAATTCAAAAGAACCAACTGCTGCCTTACTACATGCAATTGTGACTAATGACTGGAGTAATTTGATTGAAAATTGCAATTTAAATTGTTGGAAAGAAATAATGACAGCCATTCTAACTCATACAAATGGACCCAGTTTTATTTCTTCTTTTGAAAAACTTGGCAATCGTCTTGCAGCTAGTGATGATCAAAGCTTGTCAAAATATGCACAGCTTTGTTATATCTGTTCTGGAAATGTTGAAGCTCTTATAGATAATAAAAAAGATATCAAAACAGTTGAGAAGTTACAAGAATGTGTAGAAATGGCAATGATGTTGCATCAATCAAAATTGTCTAGTAATTCTCATTTAGAAGTTGGGCAAAAAATGTCAGAACTTTTAGTAATGTATAGCGAAACATTGATTTCTCAAGGTGATCTGGAAGGAGCCTTGAGATATTTAGAATTTACAAACAAGGTAAATAATGGTTGTATTTAATCGTTATGTAATATATTTATTTATATACTTAAATATTATTGCTTTAGGATTATAGCATTGAATTAAAAAATCAACTATATAAAGCACTTGGGAAAAATCAAACAGCTGAATGTTCAAATAATATTTTACAAGTAATACCTAATTTATTTATTTTATTAATAAAAAATATGTGTTAAGTAATTACTATAAACTTTATATCAGAAAACATTTAATACCGGTACTCAAGATTTACGAAAATACTCAACATCAAGTGCTACAGGAACTGTAACACCAGAACCACCTTTTCCATCTTATCCAAACAAATGTATTCAAGATAATGATACTTATCAAAATCATAGACAACTTCCCTCAAATTATCCACCTAATATTCAATCTCAACCAACATACAACATAAATAATCAGCCAACATCTATTTATAACAATCCTCTTAATAGTACACCAGAGTACGGAAATGGTTATACTAATCAAACAAATATGCAAAAAACAGTACCTCCAACACCACCACCAGACTCTAGCAGTAGATGTATGACTCCTAGCAGTATTAAGCCAGGTATATAAAATAATAACAATTTCACTATAATGAACTATTTGAAAATTAGTTTTAAAATATATCTCTAATTAATAAATCAATAATAACTTATTAATACCTTTAATCTTTAATCTTATTACTTATAGTTTATATTACTGTATATTATATTCTGTTCAACATTTATTTAGGCGTATATTAAATAAATACTTCTAATATATTTATATAATATTATGAACTGCAAAGTAATTTTTGTTTTTGTTTTATATCTTGTTATAGGTAAGCCTAAATATGTTGTTGATCCTTCTGTTAAAGGAAACAACATTTATGGCAGTTATAATAATGGATTAGGGAATCCATTGGGACAACAAAGTGGTTTTAATACACAAATAGGGCAACCACATACTTTAAACCAACCATTTAATCAACAAAGTGGTTTTAATTCACCAATGGGACAGCCACAACCTCATACATTTAACCAACCATTTGGACAACAAAGTAGTTTTAATCCAACAATTGGACAACAAAGTAATTTTAATCCACTAGTAGGGCAATCAAATACTTTAAATCAACAATTGGGACAACAAAGTGGTTTTAACCCACCGATGGGACAGTCAAATTTTATAAATCAACCATTGGGACACACAAGTAATTTCAATGAACAATTAAATCAACAAATGCAACCAAATATTTATGATCCAGCTTCAGCTCAAATAAATAATTTTAATCAACCTAAAAGTTTTGGTCAGTTCCCCAATTTGAATCAACAACCAACATTTCAACCTATTCAAAGTCATTTAAATAATTTTTCTCAAGCAATACCTCCATCTCCCAATTTTAATCAGTCGTCGTCAACTTACAATCAAAGGGCTCCATCAGGTAAATAAATATTTATTAGTTATAAAATAGTTTTATAAATTGCTTTTTTAATTTTCTTAGTTGAACCTCTACCAATAAATTACATGAAAAAATCAACTCCTGCTGGTTGGAATGATCCTCCAATGTTATCAACTTCTGCTCCAATTCAAGTAATAATAATTTTTTAATTTATGGACTGTATATTATAGGTAATTAGACAATTTTCCCTCTGTTAATATTTGCTAGACATCCCCCCCCCCCAATTATTTTATTTAGTTGGATATATTCCCCTACATTAAAACGGCGAACATGAACTTACATGAAAATTCAACAGAAGGATCTCTATAAGTTTTTTTTAACTTTCTAAAAAAAAAAAATTACAGGAAAGTCCAACTAATTTTTTATGAGCTTTTGAAATTATTAATAATGGTTATATAAATACAATATAAAATATCCTAGGCTGACAGACGTTCTCTGCTCAGAATCGTTTTTTGTATACCATGATATTCTATCATTGAATTTAAATTTAATACCATCCATTACAGTGACCCACTCGACACCTACTATACAGCAAAGCAAAACCCACTTGCTGACCCTTTTTAAGTATAAAATTAAGTTTTTTTTTGTATGGGTTATAAAAACATTAAAATACATTTAACATAAAAATAAGAGGTAAAATGAATGAATACAAATAGATAACAATATACATTTCATGTAATTTATTAAAATATATGTTTTTACATAAAATACTAAAAATAAAAATTTTAAAATGGAAGTAGGGAGTAGTACCAACATTTTAAGAATAATATTATTTTAAATTTCAAAATAAATATCTTGCTTAAGACTTTTTTATAACAACAAATGCAGATTTTATTAATTAATATACAAAAAAAAATATAATTAACAACTTGGCGCTGTGCAGCTATCAAAACGCATTGCAACTAGTTTGGGCTACACTTACTGATAAAGAATCACAGCCGTGTGTCAATTTATCTATTGCTGATTTTTATTGTAACTATAAAATTATCAATCAACATTAAAAAAATTATCAAAATATTTTCATATTAAAAAACATTTTTTTTTTTTAATATAGCCCCTTTTTATGAGCTAATCCCCCGTGAGTGGGAAATTTTTAGAAATGTACCAGAGAAAAATAGTCTTTTCATATGATGGTGGTAGGACAAACAGAACATATGTTAAACTGTTATTTATATGTGTTGTACTGTTGTCTTATAAACACATTACCTGGATTTAACTTAGCCATGAAATATGAAATAAAATTATAGAATTGTGTTAAGTTTTAAAAATAGTGTTGTACTAATATATTATAGTAAAAAGTAAGAATGCCCCTAAATGTCTTTTAATTACCACCCACAATATGCATATCTATCTTATATATATAATTCTAATGTACGTGTGTATGTCACCGAATTCCTTCTAAACGGCTGGACCGATTTGAATGAAATTTTTTGTATGCCTTTGGGTGACGCCCTGGATGGTTTATATTGATTATGGGGTGAAATGATGTGGTGAGGGGAGGTGCTCACACAGGGACTTCGATATTTACGATTGAAATATTTGTTTATAAATGGTTGCTATTGGTAGCCATGGTTGCTATGTACTGTTTATTTATATTGTTGTCAATGGTTACATATTTATAAAGAGGAAAGATTTGATTGTTTGTTTGTATTGAATAGGTTCTAAAACTCCTGAACCGATTTAAATGAAATTTGGTACATAGATAGTTTAGACACTGAGAAAGAATATGGACTATTTTTTAATACTAAAAAAGGCTGTAAGAAGTTGTTAAAATATGGGATGATATGTATTTTGCCCTCAACGTAACACCATTATTAATTTTTTTAATGGGCAACGAAGTGCATTTGATCAGCTAGTTACCTATAAAATATTAAAATATATTTTTAGAAATTAAATTTTATATTTTTTTTTTTAATAAAATACGTATTAATAAGAAACATTTTTTCATAATTTTTTTCACTTCTCATAAAAATAAAATTATATGCTTATAAATTGGTAAATGGTATTAAATACATTAGAATAATTATGACATAATATTATATTTCAAGAGTATTTATTTTAAATTTGATACAGTCCAATTTATCATTTGTTTATTACTGATGCTAACTTATATGTTTGTGATAGATATATATTTCTATGAATACAGTTTTAAGTTAAATCTTTCTTTAAACAGAATGATTGTTATATCAAAGAACACTCATTGTTTCAAAAACTATTAATATTTTTTTCACAACTATTACCAAAAAATGATATTTTTTAAGCTTTTTAATGTTGTGTATGACAACATATTTTTAATTTCATACTCCAAAGCATAATATTTGCAGTATTTTGATGTGTAAAATCAAATATTATACCAGTAATTAATTATACAGTCTCAAAAGAGAATAATCAGTCGACCGACCGATTTCTGTCAGTGCTGTGCGTCTTCCACCAACATCCCGGTGTTAGCATGATCACTTAGTTCTCAACATACCAATCGTATCATTCACAATGCACTAAAAGTGATTGATCTCTTTTGAGACGGAGAATAGTTTAATAAGACTTTATAAGTATTTAAAGTTTAGATGATTGAAGTAGTGGTTAATTATTTTAAGGGGTACCCGTATGCTCTCCACTCCATCTAAACATAAAATATTCAAAAGTACTAAAAATATTCTGCTTTGAATAAGAAATTAAAAATATATGTCAAAATGATTAAAACTTAAAGAAAATATCAATAATATCATTTTCTTCAATCATAATGTTTTGTAGCAACTTCAAATTATATAAAACAATAGAATTTTTGAAATAATAAATGCTCTTCAATAAAAAAAAAAAAAAACACCAAGTATATTTATATATTATATACTTTAAATATATATTTAGAAATCACCAACACCTGTGTTATCAATTCCAATTACACATCCGTTGTATACAAATAATCCGCCTCCGATTGAAGAAACTGGAACTTATATTCCACTTCGAAGTACCAATGAAGAACAATATTTAAACAATAATATAACGCAAGGTGTAGAAGCATTAACAAAGCTTCCTATTCCACAAGAGCATATTAAAATTCAAGTGATATTGGAGGGATTGCAATCAAAATTATTAGAAGCAGCACCCACTGCTGTAAGTAGTAGACATTTTTAAGTTATAGTTGTACCTATTATCATATCTTGTGTACATTTAAAAGTTATTACTTTATTAATTTTACTCTATTTATGCTAAGATTGTTAATTTACATATATTTTTTTTTTCTAATAGCAAACCAGAAAAAGAGTTTTAGATATTGCTAAAAAATTAGAGTTGTTGTATGACTCATTGCGAGAAAATTCTGTAAGTATCTTAAGTATCTCAAATAATCTCCGTATGATTAAATTTTTAGAGTAATCATTTCTGAAATATGTTAATGATAATTTTGACACAAATTTGAGACTATATGTTATATTCTATAAAAGTTAAAAGTGAAAAATAATAATTTAAATCATATTAATTTAACCCTTACATAACCAGTCTGAAACGAAAAATTGATTGCCATTTGTACATTTTCTTATACGTCTGAATGTGCAACATACCTTAATTGGATAAACAAATATTATAATTATTGTCCTAAGACCAGAACAATTTATTAAACTAATTTTTTTGTATTCTGGTTTATGTTAAGATTATTATTTTACATAATATAACGTAATACAGAATCTAACGTATTATGAAACTAAAATGTCTATTATTAAATATTAAATCAATTTTAATCATATATTACAGTTATCTGCCTATTTGATTCAATGTCTGCACAAGATGATTGATCTTGTACTGAAGCGAGATTACAATGGTGCATTCAATATACATACACAACTGGTTTCGGGGCCAGAATTTTCAAAAATATCTACTTTCATGCCTTCATTGAAAGCACTGTTTCAAATGACATATCAATATAATGTCAGCCTTGAAGGATTGTGATCGAACCTATTTTATTGAAAAACTATGTACTTTAGATGGTTAAAAAATAAATTTATGGTTATAACATTAATAACACTATAGCAAATTAATATTTCTTCATATGTATTTATATATTATAATTTTATTAAACTGGTGGTACATAAAAATTATTTGATTTATATGTTAATATGTGTATATTTCTTAAAATGTTGTAGTAATACATAATTTATTTTGTTTTAAAAAAACTAGTTAATGAAGATTGTTTCATGCCTTGGCTGGAACTATTTTTAGATTTTTTATTTTTGTTTTTTTTCTTATCTGCAGAATCTGATTCAGAAATTTTAATTTTTTTGATGACTGGTTCAATGTTTACTTCTTTAGACTCAGAAGTATTGTCATTTTCAATGGATTCCGAAAGTAATTCACATTCTGTTTCCACAATTTTTACTTCTTTAGTAGTATCTACAAAAGAAACACATTTTACACAAATTAGTCTATAAATACATTTGACTTATTTTATTGTTTCAGTATTAAGTTTAGTTGAAATATTTTGTTATCATAAAAATGTATTCTCACGGACAAAACCATCATCATCTATAAATGTAGATGTGGTTGTTTGTTTCTCTTTTTTTCGATTCTCTCTTGGCGTTGGGCGTGGCGGAGTAGGCTGCACAAAATCAACATCATCCTCAACATTCAGAACATGTTCAGATCTTTTCATATCTAAAAAATATATTTACAATTATGAATTAATATATAATATAAACATTATATATTCTGTCTCATAAGAGTAATTTCAGATGCTGGTCGATTTCCATCCTGTTTGTTCAAACCATTCACTTTAATGAAATCAAATTTTGTTTTAATCTTACGTTTCCGAGAGCTCTGTGTGTAGTAGCCACTGCCACTATGCACAGGAGCCCACCTAAAGTTACTCGAATATGAGATAGAATAAATATATTACACGCACCTTCTTCTTCGCTATCTATTTCTTCATCTGAACTATCAAAAGTTTGAATACGTTTTCTTTTAACTTTTTGATTATTTTTACTATTACTTTTAATTACTTTGTCTTTTTTTTTCTTTTCTTTTTTTAGAGTTTTTTCCTTGTATACACTGGTTGAATTATCTTGTACATTTTTCAGAGGCTCTAAATCTTTTATTTTGGTATCTTCTTTTGTAATGTTTTCTGCTGAAACTTTGTTTTTAGAACCAACAGAATCATTTGTTGTACTTGGACTTTTATTGGAGTTCTTGAATTTTGTAAAGAAATCTGAATTGGTCTAAACATAACATATTTTATATTAGATTAATATATTTTTAAATTTTGGTTTTAATTAGCTTACTTTTTTTGGAATAACTTTTTTTTCTACTTCTTCCAATTTAGTATTATTGGTGTTATTACTTTTAGCAAAGAAATCCAATCCATTTTTCTATAAAATAAATTTTAAAAGTCACAAATTACAAAATTAAATTAAATATTAAAATAACCTTTTTCTGTGTTCCATTTAATTTTGTGTTGGTAATTGTTTCATTTTTATTATTTTGAACTTTATTAGGTGATACATTTGTTTGTTTGATTAAAGGTAAATTAATTTCCATTTCAATAATATCTCTTTGTTCAGGCATTGAATCATATCCTTTTTCTTTCCTTTTAATACTCGTAGGTAAATTAATATAATTATTTTGCGAATTGTCCACTAGATATAAAGCATTATTCATATCATCGAATCTGCTAATAGGTTGAATACTATACACATGTTCAAAATCAATTTGTTTAAAACGCCTGTGCATAGTCTTAACATGATCATCATATGCCAATACAATACAAAACTCATCATTTTCTTTAAGTATCCCACCAATAACAACAGTGATGGAGTATTTTTGATTATCAGTGAGTTTAGAAACATAATCTTTTAACAATCTGTATAAAAAAAAAATAATAATTAATATGTTGCTGAGAATTTACAGAGGATATATCCACAAACATTAGTGTAGTACTGCTCTGTTTTTCTTAAACTTTAAATTCTTAAGCAATTTTAAATAATAAACCATATGATTTTTATTTAATATCTATAAACAATAAAAAAGGGGGCAAGTGGGTACTGCTTTGCTGTACTGTAGGAGTCAAGGATCATAGATCAAATTCATTTTTACCAAAAACATTGTATTTAAAAATATCAATGTGTATAAAACATAATAACATACGTCTTATATACTTTAAAAGTTTCAAATACCCAATATACTATGTTACATATATTATTTATTCATAATATTTTTAAATTACAACAAAATAACTAAAATTGTTATTTCATGTTAAAATATCTAATTCCGTTCAAATTCAAACTTAAAGTAACTAAACCAAAAAATGGTTTATTTATTTTTTTGTGTTTTTGGTTACAGTATGAACAACCTATGAGAAATATTTTTTTAAATTTTCAATCCTTATCTAAAAAATAATTAGCAAATTTTTATGAACTTTGTCAAAATTTGAACTTAAATATTAAGTAAATAGTTTTACTTCACGGGCCTTATAAGGTAATTTAATATATGCTATTTACTTACTGTTTTGCTTTATTTGGATGAATGTCTAATTTTTCAGTCAAATATTTATATGTTACCTGAAAATACAAAATATATAGTACTTATATAACATTCTTCAGTAAATTATAATTTTATTTTAATATTTTTTTTAATGTTATATTATTTATCAAAAAAGTGTTCGACCAGAAACATTACCCTTTAAATCTATAGATCAGGGGCCGGCAATTAATTTATATGGCGGTCCAGATATTTTAAAAAAAAAATTTCGAGGGCCAAAAAAATCTTAAACTTAATTTTATCATTAATGTATTTATTTTTTAAGCCGTAACTGCGGCACGTTCAACAACATAGATAATCATACACCGTTATTATTGTCTCAGCGCCTAATGAAATCAATTTCAATATTATTTAATTTTTGTTATGAAGAGAGGGGGAGTGATACATAGAATATATAGGAAAATTAAGAAAATTTTTGGCGGTCCAGTTATTTCCCTTCCGCGGGCCGGACATGGCTCGCGGGCCGCCTATTGCCGACCCCTGCTATAGATGCTGCACACTTTTTCAACTTATTAATATAATATAATATGAAGTTATGTGTAATAATTATTCTATAACAGATATATTATGAAAACATTAAATATTTGTAACTTAGTAATCTGTAGAATATTACTTTTTTTACTTAAAAGAATATTTACAATCTATGCTATAAGGCATAATAAGCAAATTTGAACATATTTTTTTCAAATGAAAAGAATTTTACTCTATTTGTATGGTAAATTGCAGTCGCAAAGTAATTAGGTAAGTATGTCATGTCCAATAGATTTAATAGGTAGATAGGTGCATTGATGATAGATTATGGAAACTAGTTAACATCATAAATTCATAACCTATACAAATATGTATTTTAAAGCTGAAGAGTATGTATGTAGAAACTAAGAAACGGGCTACCAAAACTAATGGATCGATTCCAATAAAAGTTATATCAATAAATTTCTTGAGATATAGTGTGTTTTGAGCTTATTCTTTCAATCCTTGAAGAGGTGGCCGCAACACAACATAATATAGAATGTTACCAAAAAATGTGATTTTATTAGATATACTAAACTGATTTATTTTATTTTATTTTTAATTTTTGTTTATTTTATTATCTAAGTATTTACCTACATTTTATTTTACTTTAAAGTACTAATATAATATAATTGTTACTGGCATTTTTATAATCGGACACGACAAGAAGAAGAAGACCGGCGAAGTCGGGATTTATAGCTAATAATAATTAAACTATTAAGTCTTGAGGAGTATAAATTATGAAGTCTGTCATTATTGTTTTATTTATCTAAATAAGGACTTAGGACTCAAGTTAAAAGTAATTTACTGGTGAATTGTAATTATTATAATGCTCTTTATTTCAACGATAGTGAAGCACTGATGTTGCATTTAATTATTAGTAAGGATAAGGAAAAAATTTAAATAAACCATAAAAACCTTACAATTTGTTGTTTATCTTCAAGTTGTTCAACAATAATTTTCGTTTCCATTTTAATTCCAATGAAAAAAATTTCAATAAAAATATAGTTTATGTATAGCTTAATTTAAAATTAAAATACTACTATGTTATATTTGTAATACTAATTAAAAGTTGTTTACATTATAGATTTTAGATCAAAATATCGATGAAAAGAAAACCAAATTTTTTTAACCAAAAGTCCGAAACGGCAAATGTTAAATAAAAATGATACCATTATCTAATGGTGTAATTTATCATTATAAGAAAAAACACATTTTGCCGCCAAAAAAGAACAACAAAGAAATATAACCATAGAAGTTTAGCACGGTAACAATGGACCAATATTATAATTTTCGATAAAAAAAAAAACCACTAGAATGTAGATTGGTCGAATGTTTAATCATAGAATAAAATATTATTATGAAAATTAAAACAGCCAGAATAAAAGAATCCTGGAAAATATTCAAACAGATAATAAAAATATATAATATATCTGTAATAGATGTATTATATTATATCTGTGGTATGGTCACAGAACAAATGTTTTGTTCTGTGGTATGGTTACCCATCGACTTGTGATAAGAAAGCCAGTACAGCAATGTGGATATATTTGTCTTTATATCCACCTTGCAATACAGTGAAACCCACTTTTTTTATTAAAGCAGCGCTCCATGTGAGCAAAATAGCGTCGTTAATTCGTAATTCGCGCCAGTTGCCGATCACTAGGGATAGGATTTATATGCAATATAAAATGGTAAATTATGCATTTGATGTATTAAAAATATGCAAAAACATGCAACAAAGAAAATCTGTGATTAAATATGACACAAAATACAAAAACTAAATTTTTAAATTCTAAAATATTAAAAATATTTCTATAAACTATTAATGCTATTAAAGTATTACACAAAACAATGATGTGGTGTTTAAAATTTTCAAAAATAAAAGACCCTATTTCAGATCTTATAGTATGTTTTTATACTTGCTAAAACTACGTTCAACATCATATGAAGTAGTTTTTGCGTTTTCGATTTTCCCATGCAGTTGATTGTAATGAAAATCTTCATCCAGATTATCTATTTCCATTTTTACACTTTACATACCTTTACATACCCATATAAATACTTGAGTATTTTTTTTTATATTATTTATAATATTCTATTTTTGTTTTTTACCTACCACTGCGGCTAAAATATACTATACAACATCCATTTTAGGTGTTAATTGTTAAAATATGCAATAATATGCATTTTATTCAAAATATGCAAAATAAAATAACCACCATTTGCTTCATCATAACGTAATTCATGGACATTTCAAACAAAAGTAACAATCAGAAGTTGCAAAAAAAATATGCCAATGCATATAAATCCTAGCCCTACCGATCACTATATGGCTATATCCAAGTATGGCGACTGCCATAGTGAATTATGTGGTGGGTGGGTAATACCTATTAAATACGATAAATTAATATGAAATTGATATATTTTAATATTAATATCAATAATGGTGGTGTACTTAGGACTTATTGGGGGGACTTGAAAATAAATATGTAACATTAATGGCTTAAAATAGTTTTAACGGTTAATAAATCACATTTAGCGTACCATAGCTATACCACCAGTCTGTAAAAGTTCAAGTCAAGCATTTTCTCCAAATGTTTCCTAGCATAAAATAATGATTATTATTTGATATATTAATTATAATTATATTATATTATGTTTTTAAGATACCCAATTTAAATTATTTGATTTTTTTTTTTATTCTACTAAATTTATTTCCGATCGATATTTAAAAAAAAAATATGTTTTCAGTAAAAAACTTCGTAAATGTAGTAAAACCTTCCCCGTAATGCACCTATTTGTTTATCATTAGTTTTATCTTCAAAATAGATGATTGGTTTAATATTTTTAGGTCAATATGAAAAATCCACAGATATAATAATATATTGAAAATTTGCAACTATCGATATCCGACATTTAGTGGCGATGGCGTAGCGAACTTAAAATCATATGGAAGCGAACAAATTATTTATGACCAACCCCACCCCACTCGGATAAAATAAAGACTATGCAGAGTGCAGACTACTTTATCTTTTACCCGCCTAAGACTGTATAGGTACCTATTCCGGGCAGAGCTCTTGTATAATTAATAAAATATTACATAAAACATTTCAAACATATTAATTGTCATTTGATATTTTATTATGTAAATGTAGTTTAATAATCAACTATAATTTTGTTTATTTTTTAAATAATGAATATGGCGTATGTTGTGTACCTAACCATTGTGTCCCTTTAAAAACTAGTTTGTTTGATGTTTCTAAAACTTCTCCTTTAAGGGATGAAAAACTAAACACAATACCAAAAAGAAATTGTCAAAATGAGTGACCACATAAATATTTAGTATTGTAATTATACACTAATATATTATTACTATTATACATTTTTTATAACTTTATTATATTTTGTAATCTAGAATATTGTTTGTAATAAAACTATTGTGATTATTGAATTAGGATCCGATCAGTGGATAACATTTTTAAAAACTTGAGTCATTTAACCATTTAGTATAGGTACATAATAGAAGACTATCGCGTGACTGAAATCATACTACATAATGGTATTGGTATTATGAGTTATATTATGTATCTATATTCTATATGGCTATAGTGTTAAATGACTCAAGTTTTTATAAATGTTATCCACTGATCGGAACCTAACTCAATAATCACAATAGTTTTATTACAAACAATTATTAAGTTATAAAAAATGTATAATAGTAATAATATATTAATTTATAATATATACCTAATATTGTAATTAATTTAATTATAATATTAAATATCTATGTGGTTACTAATTTTGACGATTTCTTTTTGGTTGTGTTTAGTTTTTCATCCCTTAAAATAGAAGTTCTAGGAACACCAAACAAACTAGTTTTCAAAAGAACACAAAAGTACACAACACGCCATTTTTATTATTTAAAAAATTAATTTCATCCATTGCAATATTACTAAAATCCAATCCTTCCAATCCAAATTCCTACGACAAATAACTAAACCCCCCTTCTATATTTCTATGTCTCTAATGATACTCTCCACAAAGATCTATCCATCCAAACTGTAAAAAGCGTTGCCAAGACTTTCTACAAACGCATGCACTCAATACTCCGCAATCATCACAACCTCTTGATTTCGGATCTATCTGTCCCCACCATTCCTGGTGACCCCAGAAGGCGCCTAAAACAAATATGGTGTCGTGATTTACTTTTAGACTAACCCCACCCTCACATATCAAGAAGTTCCATCAATGGATGGCCTCTTCACCCAAGCCCCCTGTCCGAATTGATGTAAATAATTGAAATTTAATTTGACTTATTGTTTGTTACATTATCCATTATTTTGTTTTTTCTATATTAATTATCTTTTCACTTGTGCTTATTGTAAACCTTAATTTACAGATGGTACAATTCTCTAGATTAAAAATAAAAAAAATAAACAAAAATATAGTTGATTATTAAACTATATTTATATAGTAAAATATCAAAAGACAATTGATATGTTTAAACTGTTTTAAGTACTATTTTATTAATTATACAACAGTTCTGCCCAGAATAGGTACCTATACAGTTTTAGGCGGATAAAAGTTTAAAGTAGTCTGCATAGTCTTTATTTTATCCGAGTGGGGTAGGTTATAAATAATTTGTTCGCTTCCATATGATTTAAAGTTCGCTACGCTACTGATGTCGGATATCGATAGTTGCAATATATTTAATACTAGCTGATCTCGTGCACTTCGTTGCCCGTTTAAAAAAATAATAATGCCAACTCTATATGAAAAATAAGTTTTATTTTATAAATAACGGTTACAACTTACAATATACTAAGTAATATCGTTACAACAATATTCAATTTAGTCCCACCCGACGTTGCCTGAGGGCTGAGCCAAATATTAAGTTAAGATTAACTTCAAGTGATTTACATACATCTAAATCACCTAGGTGGGCAATCAACTGCATATCACGGACAATATGCGAGCAGTATATTATCAGGTAGGCAATCCACCTGCGGTGGATTGCGGACCCCATGAGGTGCGTGATTGAATGGAAACAGAATTAGGTAGGTGAAAAACAGTACAGAGTTGTCATTTTGTAACACCACTCGCATATTAAATTTTTCTAGCCGATCCCGTGCACTTTTTATTTAATTTTTAGCTGTTAATCTAGGAATTACTGGCAGCGTTTGGCGAAAATCTTCAACTATAAAGGGAGTTCATTGATATTCCATTTTAAGTCTATACATAGTACATATATATAAAAATCGACATGGCACACGTATCTCGCACATCCCAGTGTGTTGAGTAGTTTTGGAATATATATATATATATATATTGTAATATAGATAAATTGTCGGGTTTTACTTTTTGGAACAATTCATACCTACACACTGCTGATGATAAAACACACACAAAAGAAAAAAAGGTCAGGTTACAGGTAGCTGGAAACCTACTATCGCGGTCGGTCACGGGAATATCCGAAATACACCATGCAAATAAGCAGGTAAATTTAAATTTAATATTAAAAACTTAATTCCGAACATTTTCATATTCACTCACCGTTTAAACCATAGACCTCATACTAGTATAAGGTCTATGGTTTAAACCTTCTCTGGACTTCCACAAATAATGTAAGACCAAAATGAGCTAAATCGGTCCAGCCGTTCTCGAGTCTTAGCGAGACTAACAAACAGCATTAGATTTTTATTTATATAGATTATGTCTGTGGATTTTTCATATTAAAAAAAAAAAAATACATCGTATCCTTAATATTATTTGTACATAATACGTGAACAATTTTGAGGAAAGCAGCCACCCATTAGTAACACTTTAATTTGCTATTACATTTTTTTATTTTTTTTTCAGCGTGAGTGGTAGCCACAGTAGGTTTTAGTGTGACCATATTATTTTGTAAAGCACACGAATGGAACGGCGTACTTACAAGTTAAAATTAAACTAATAATTTGGATTGAGATTAACGTTAGCAATTTTTACATATCACTTAAGACATAAACGGTTGCGATGAGCAAGAACGAAAACGAGATTTAACGGAGTTAAATAAATACGTGTGCGTCGGGCGCAGTGCGAACCGGGACTGATTTTTCATATTGACTAAAAATATTAAAAAAAAAACTAAAAAATAATAAAAATATAAAACTCATCATCTATGTCAATTCGCAATCGTTGCAACATGCAGCGGTATCTTTAAGTATTTAGCCATGGACGGCATTAACGATTCTAAAATTTTAATGAACAAAAAATGATTGAGTTCGGTTTTATTTTTTAATTCAAAGCAGTTTCCTGCACGTCGCGCGTCGGCGACGTGAGTACGACACAAGTTTCACCGGAATAATCGATGTTTACGTAAAATTGTTTTCGTATTCTTTTCAGCATAATTCATTCACGTGAGCAACACAAACGTCGCGTCGTCGTCGTTTCACCGCCCCCAGGTCGTAGAATAATTATATAATATACCTAAATGAAATATGAATAGAGTTATACATACCCGTGGACGTTCTTATGTCTCGTAAAAACAACAATTGATATTTTTGAGATTAATATTTTTAATATTTTTCAATCGATCAACATTAATTAAGATAATTCAAAAAAATATTTACAGTTATAGAAAATAGAATGAGACTGCAGTCTGTTTTTAGTTTTTGTATTAATATATTGATAAACGCTATTCTGGCTTTATAAAACAGTGCTCAACCTTCATCCGGGCGCGCTCCATTCCATAGCTCCAGCGGGCGCGCAACGGCAATTTACCGTCTCCTAGTTTCTTTTTACTTTTTAGCCCCACGTTACGTCTAAATATATTTTAGATTGTGATAAATATTATGAAAACAATCTAGTACACAATATGTAGTATAGTAATATGATTTATTATAGGTACAAAATATTATAAAACTACAAATATAAAAAAAAAATTTTTTTAACGCCAACTAGTGTCATATTGTGATAGCTGAGAATACTGATAACTCCCGTCCTCCTCAACACGCTCCAGTAAAAATGCTGAGTCTTTTTATGAAAGAGGCGGTAAATTACCGCCCGCGCGCCCGGATGAAGGTTAAAATTATGATAATATTATGTTCGGTATATGGCTTGGCCAATTTAATTTTATTCAGAGGTATCTCTAATATCCCACCTACCTACCCAAACCTGATAATTACTAGTCAATATTTATTAACACCCACCCAATTTACGCTGCAACTACCCAGCAATCCAGCAAATCATTAATTTCTGGAAGGCAGCTGCCCCAAGATTATTCCCTTCAAAATGCCACTGACTGGAGACAAGGCATACCACCGTTTGCTCGTAACCAGGGATGTGCCAAAATCGGTGGTTCTCAAGCCCCGTCTCCGGCCTGCAGAGAATAATGTATATGTATAATGATTTTAATTTGATTGAAATACATATTTCGGAGTCTGTGCGGATCAATGAATGTATTAATTGTACATTAATGAAGTGTCATCTGTATATAAGATATAAAAAATCCTTCGATCATAAACTTTGTGGGGTGATCTCTGATAGAAAATTGGATCGAGTTGGTTCTTTTAAGAGATCAAGAACAACAATTTTACATAAATGTTTTCTTAAACTATGTCCTGCAGTATATTTGTGAATAATGATACAAAACTACTGTAGGTACATCACTATAGTATACATTTGGGGGGGGGGAGGGATTAACCACCAAGTCCTCCCATAACTTCGTCTATGGTACAACACTGCAACCAGCAACCACATTCTCTCGGCGACGGGCGAATGGAGTGGCCGAAGAGCTAAAATGTAATTATATGGACAAAATATTAAACACTGCAGTAATGTACCTATTTTGCCTATATTATACGCCGGGTAACACTTTATAAATTATAGTATGTTTGCACGAAGTATTTAAAACAATGTAACCTCGTTTGTATCAATATTTACACCCATTTTTACCGTAGTTTATATCAATAAGTTTACAATTTTATATTTTATTATATTTTTGATTGAAATATAATAATAAACTTCAATATAAATTGGTTATTATCAATATTCACAGTTAGATCCAGCACGACCATAAGAACTCAGACGTCTAGAACAAATAGAATCGATACAAACTACGAACTAAAAAAACGTACTCTTTGTAGACGTTTTCAAAAATGGATTATGATTAAACAATGGCCCTTCCATTTCTACTTCAACCTATGTGAAATATAATAGGAATTATTCATGGTTTTTTTTTTACGTTTTTTGAAAAACAAACGCTATTTAGTATTTAACTATGAATAAAAAATAATATTTATATTAATATAAATGGTATAGATTTTATTTTTTGTCATAACACTAAAAAGAATAACTGTAAATACATGACATTTTCACTTAATGTTTAAATTATCATTTTCTACACACTTAAAAAAATGTCGACTCTTTTATTAAACTATTTATAGGCATAAGAAGATTTCAAATTTTATGAATCGAACGTTTTCGGCAAAAATTAATTGTACTATTTGTATTACTAATAGTAAAATAAATTAGCATTTACTTATATGTATAGTAATAATATCACCAAACATAGGTACTTAGTAGTTAGTAATAAAAACTGACAAACCGTCTACGATCAAAATCGTTTTTTGTATGCAATGATTTATCATTGAATTCAAATTTAACACATCCATTACAGTTACCCACTAGACACCTACTGACTACTGTACAGCAGGCAATACCTAAACTTGCCCACCTTTTTCTTCTTAAAATAACTATCAATAAAAAATTCTTTGCTGTATCAAACAGTTTGAAAATTTAAAAGGTGGGCCGTGGGCACAACTCTGCTGTACAGTTTTAGGTGTCAAGTGAGTCACAATAGGATGTGTTAAATTTTAATTCAATAATAAATTATTGTATACAAAAAATTATTTTGAGCTAAGACAGCCAATCAAATATTTGGTGAAAATTTCAAGTGTCTACAGTTATTTGTTTTTGATTTACATCCAAAAGATTATATATGTTAATTACTGATTTTGCATTAACATTTTAGTATCTAATATATACTTGCATATTATTTTCAGTTCAAAAGTTATAAATATATTTGTTCCAACTAGAATTAAACAAATATAATTCAAAAATAAAAGCATCGCCATCTTTTTTCAAAACCTATATATACTCAAATATGTATTTTTTAATTTATAAAATAAAGTTCTTTATTTTGCAATAAGGTTGAGTGTACAATGTAAAATATAATATATATAAAACAATAATAATAAATATTTATATAAGTGTTAAGATACCGATACCGCCGATTAAAAATTATACAAAATAAAATAACTAATATAATTTTACCCTCAACATATAGTAGATTAATATAATCGCGTAGTTAATATAAGTTTTACGATATAGCCATAACATAAAAAAATACAATTATTATATTCTTAGATAACAATAACTCATGTTTGACATGATAATATAATTTGACAATATTTTATAATAGGATATAATAAAATAAACGCTTATCGCAACAAACATTATGGTAACTATGAGAATTTTAGTTCAGTTGCACATTTATAAATTATAACTAAATAGTAAAATATATAGATTAAAACAGAAAAGAAATAAATCACAAAATATTGTAACAAATTATTGTTACTTGTACAAGAGTTAGTTATACGTGTTCATTGTTTAATAGTCCAACTGACCGTTAATTAAAAAATAAAAAAAAAAATATAATAAAATTTCATGTCATACAAGAAAACATCAACATTATTAAAAATAATAACTATAATAATAATAATACAAATATCACATTATTTCAAATAATTATAAAGCATTGTGTTGTTTGGCAAATAAAATTGGTAAAATTCAAGAAATACAAATATATCATGTATATACTATTTCAATAGTTAAAATATAGAGCACCAAAGGCTAACACTATGAGTTTAAACTTCTTCTACCACAGATTTTTCTGATTTATTTTCACCACCATCCCATTTTAATTCTGCTTGTTTAACACCATTACTGTTGTAAGCATCGTCCTACAAAAAAAAATAATTCTTATTTCCAATACAATTCAATTTAAAATTATTTTTTAATAAAACACACATATAAAGCTGTAATCAAAATAATAATTAATAACTTACTTGTTGAGCAGTAAACCCTGTAGAAGTGGTACTTGACCAGATACCATCAGCCCAAGTAGTTATTGTGGCTGTTTCAGAATGCCATTGTGTCTTAAAATAAATATTAATCAATTAAACAATTGTTGATTTGTTGATTAACTAACTAATTAGTTTAGATGTAACATGTAAAGTTGACAAATTCAACTCACAAAAAACTCAAGAATCTTTTTTAAAAAGTTAACAGTTAAATGTAAACTTAAACCTAAGTAATTTAAATTATCAGTGGTATTGTTCTGCATAGATTTAAAGTTTTCAAAACTACAAAAATTATCAATGTATAGTCTTATAATATCTTCACCTATAATATTATGTATTTCAACATTCAAAACCAAAATAAATACTCACCAAAAATTGCTGTTCTTTTGTTTGAATGTCTCTTTCGATTTGTGCCAGTTCTTCAGACAATTTATCGGTTTCTTTAGCTGCTACATTATGAGTGGCAAGCTATATAAATAAATTTTAATTAGTATTACATTGCTAAAATCTTTAATATAAAATAACGTAAACAAATATTTTAAGGACATTACTTTAAGATCATTGATTTTTTTCTCCAAACTTTTTAATTGGTTTTTCATTTTATGTGACTCTGCCATTAAGCTGTAATGATAAAATATGTGGGTATACTATATAATAACAATACCAACAACTATAAATATCATTAATACTATTAACTACTGACCTTTTGGGAGTTTTATGGCTACCAAAAAAGTTTGGTGGTTCCATTATACCAGCTGGACTATGTATAGTGATGTAGCTCTGTCCAATTGCACCAACAGGAGACGCGACAATATGTGCAGCGGCTGGGTAACCTTGAGGTGAATTGAAGAACCAAGATGCAGCTACTGGACTGTTACAAGTCCCACGAAGTGTGCCTAATGGTGTTGTTATGGTTGTGGTTGTTGTAGAGCTGAAAAATTGGGCCTGTGCAGCAGCGGCAGCAGCTGGTGTGGGTATTGATAATGTACACGGTCGCCGCAATGACTTGCCATTCTTCGCTCCAATTGCCTGGTTGTTGTTGACAACCGTCGATGATTGCGGAGGTAGAGGAGATGCTACAGGGTTACTACCGTTACCTCCAATAGGACCAAACTTTCCATTAACAGCCAACTCAAATGGCACAAATTCATCTGGATCTGCCAAAATTGAATCAGACCTGTCAAAACCAATCAGGGATTTTAATATTTATTGCAAACTATTATAATATTCAAAATAGCTCTTTAATTTTTCATAGTCAGTGGTATACTTAGACGATAGTATTAATAGTATTAGTTAAATTAGTACCTTTCTCCCACATTCATTAGTATACCACTATTAACTGTAATATACATTGTTAACATTTCAATAATTGTGTAATTTAAGTTAAATAATTAATCATAAAGAACAAGGGATGTTTTACTTAACTACATTTTTAATTAACTATTTATATATACCTATAATAGCATTGGTTTCTCAAGAACTTATACATTTTCAGAAGATATTCTATATATATAGTTTAAGTAAGGACTTAATTTCCATTTATTGTCAATAAATAAAAAAATATTATACACTGGCTGTTACTAGTAGTAACATACATTTATCTTTTTTGTTATTCACAAATCTAATAAGCAAGTTTAATGTTCTACCATTTTTTTAATGTGAGTACTAACTATATGAGTATTATTTAAAAAGAAAAGATGAGCAAACCAAGTGTAAAAAAACCATTGGCTTCTACAAAAACTCGTTTGCATGAGCTCATTTCTTGGCGTTTAATCAAGAAAAACCCATCAGGTGGATTGATATGGGGAATTCTAGGTGCATCATTAATAATGGATGGTTATTTTTGGATTCATTTTTTGAGGCGTAAAGAATATCAAGTAACTATCAAACATGGCGTTTTTATTATTATTTTCAAACATTAATTCACTTTTTAAAAAATAGATTGACCACAAAAAACGCATGTGGAATGAACGTTTTGAAATGCTTGAAAATCCAATAAAGATGAAATTATATTATTCATCTGATGAAGTAAAGCCAAAACCATGTCAACCACTGATTGATGTTTACAAAAAAATGCAAGAGGCAGAAGGGTCCATCAAATGTAAGATAGTTCAAGAATGTATATGTGAAGTTGATACTAAAAATGAATAAATATATTTTTTATTACCTGATTAACATGGGACGTCCAGTTTGTATATTGACTGGAGAAGGCAGTCCAGTTTTAGTGTGAAATAATCCATTATCCCACATTGAATAACGATCAAAATCCTTTAATATAAAACAAGCGTTTAATAATTATAATAGTAACTATTTGTTTTTCTATTACTCCTACATGATTAAAAACAAGAACTTACCACTTGATCAGGTGTAATAGAACATGCTGTCATTACTCTGTCTATTTGCCCCATAAGTTCTTGTTTGCGATTCTGAAGGGACATTAAACTTGATGATAAATTTTTCTAAGACAAAATAATTGTAAACATTTTTAAACTTGAATCATTACAATATACTATATAACGTATAGGTCATACCATTTTATTAGAATGGCCAGGAATGTTTTGATCCATATACATTGTATTGTTTGGATTTATCAGCACCCCATGTGGTCCAGGACTAAAAAAATATTTGCACATTAATTTTGCTATGAAACTTAGTGTTATCATAAGAGACATCAATTAAATATTAATAACACTTACCCGTATATTTCATGACCATATTGCCCTATAGGATAAATCTGTTGTTGACCATTCTGATAATAATTCTGACCAGTTGGTACAATATAAGAATGTTCTACAGGAATGGGTGTCAAATCTCGAGTGTCTAAAAAGTTTGTAAGCCACGTTAAACAAAAAAAAATATTAACATTTATTTAAAATTTAAACATTTTAAGGTCATACTTTCCGACAACATCATTGGTGTTTTATTATTAATTAAATCAATCTGTTCTTTTGGCATAAAATTAGGTTTATTTGTCAAATAATCATGATCAACAATCATTGGTGCCAATCGACTGTTCTTTCGATTTTTATTCCTGTACCTAAAGTTAGAATAATGATGATACTCATGAAGAATGAAATATGTTTAATAATATTTACTTTTCTAATTCTTCTTCTGAATGAGCAAATGTACAACCACCACCTCTTGGACATGTACCTCGTATCATTAAGTCTCGGCATAAACTGACTTTATATCTAGGCACATTGGTTTGGTTTTGTATGGATTCATTCTTTAATCCTTTATTAGTATTGCCATGGGACTTTACAAAATCAGTCAAACCTGCTACTACTATTCTAGCACTTTCAAGAACAGAATGCAATTTTTCCCAAGTACACCATTCCAGACCTATGTCAAATAAAAATAAAATTGTAGTGAATTCTAAAAAAATAAAAATACATAAAATATTCCAAAATAAAAATAAAACTCACTAGGATTGGGGTCAACTGCAGCCAAAAGTTCAAAATTTGACCTTAAAGATGATAATTTAGCTGGATCACCAGTCCGCTGTAAAGCTATAATAAGTTCCTGGACAGATTGTGAAAACGACTGTGGGCTTTGTAACTTATCCATAATACTTTGCATGTGTGATTTGTGTGCTGAATCACCATAAAGAAGTGCTGACCATTGGTCAGGAGCTATGCGAAGTCCAGCTTCAGTAGCAATTTCTACAATTTGGGCATCATGTTCACGCCTTAGACTCTCATAAGTACGAAACTCTTCTTTTAACTGCATCAATGAAGAGTCACCATCACGCTTAGAAACCTAATAAAATTATGTGTTCAATAAAAAGGTATACTTAATATAATCAAATGAAATAACACAATTAGACTAAACAACATATTATGAAAAACATAGTTTAAATTTACTATGTTTTTATTTATGAAGTATAAAATACTTAGTATCTATAAACAATAACCACTAACTATAAGTATATTATACTTCAAAAATTATAAGTATATCTATGAGTGTATCTAAACTCAACAATAATAAATAAATAATACATAAATGCGCTACAGTGTTATTAACTAAATAGGTAGTGAGCCTACAATCAATTTCAGTATGAAGTAACTAATGGTTTCTATAAAATGTATTACCATTTAAATTTTTATAAAATATAAATTATTGTTATGGACAATAATTTATATCTAATAAAAAATGTTCTGATATTCATAAAATTAAAAAACATGGTTTCAAATATTTGTAATACTTTGTATAAGCTATCATATGTAATAGGTATTACTTTTTCTCAAATAATAAACAATTAACATACCTTAAAACATGAAGCTCTGTAAAGTAGTTGAACTACATGGCCAATACTAGTTTTAGATGCTTGAGGAAAATGTGGTTCTAATCGTTGAACTACAAACATTACTAAGACTTTTCTCGATAATGCAGAACCATCCTCCAAAGCTAGTAGGACCAGTTTTAATACTTCTTCTTGCATTGCTGGTCCCAAAAACTGACAACCACGAGCTCGGACAGCAGCCCACAAATTTGTCGATAATTGTTGAGCGCTTTGATGATGGAGTATAAGTTCTGTCATACTACGCTCGCCTAGAGATCTAGCAGCTCTGATGGCTCTCATGCGGCCTTCATTTTCTAAAAGTTGACAATTAACTAGAGTCACCAATTTACGCTGCATAGGACGCGACAGTCCAGCACTTGTTGATTGACCACCACCTAATAAGTAAATTAATATATTTATCTGTGCTATAAATTGTACAATGTATCAAATTCCAAAAAAAATACCAGTAGCAAATGATTTAAGGTATAATGCGAGATGTTCCACACATTTTTTTGATTTATTATATAGCAGCCGTTCATCAGATGACATACTCTTTAACATGGATTTTGGAATGTTTTCAATGTTTGGTATTGATGCTCCCACCAATTGAAGTAGAGCATAATTGATTGGAAGTTGATCAATTTCTATGTTAATTAAATTCTGTAAAAATAGTAACAATGTATTTAACTAAAACCTAAACTAATTGTACCTAAACAAAAATAATTTTATGACAATTTATTTGAAACACAAGAAAATATTCTAATTACTTAAAATACCATTTTTTTCTAATAATATAAATAAATAAAATTGTATGTGTACATCAATAATTTATTACTTATTTAATAAAATAACATATTGGAATATATTATGAAATATACAGTAGATTCTAGGTAACTCAAACATTGATGGACTGGAAAATTTACCTTCAAACACCATAACACTAAATTTGTGTTTGATATTTCAAAACAATGTCTTACTTAAAATTTATCCACCATGAACTTTGAGTTACCATAACTGTATTAACATTTTATTGAAAATTAATAAATTATTATTTACATTGTCTAATGTAAACATAAATAAATATTTTATAAAATAATGAAGTAGGTGTAATTGCTAATTTATGGCCTACTAATTTTAAACCCTGTGGCAAATCAAATAAAGGAGCCATTTAATGAAAAAATGCAGAACATTAATATTTTTACACTCATCTTCACAGATTATAGAAAATATAACTAACATAGAACACACCTCAATTATATACATAATTAACATTCAATAGTAGCAATGCTTCAAATACAAAGATATTTATTGATGACTAAGTTTTTCAAATCAAAGAAATAATTAAAATATTATATTATTACAGGAACCTAACAAATAGTAATGATTTTGGATAAGAATAATAGCCAACTATTAATACAAACAAATTAAAATTTTAAGATTATCAATGGAAAAACTTAATTAAAGTATAAACTATAGCTTTAATTATGTAGGGTACAATTGTTATATTTTTAAACTTCAATAGTTAAATTATTTAAATTTGAATAATAAATTCTGGAAAAAACAAAATTAATTTATTAATGAACTTATTTTCAATATTCATCATTAATATGAGTTAATATCATTTAATTCGTTAACTCAATATTTTAAAAACAAAGAAAGATTTCATAGTTTTCATCCGAATGTATTGTTACTGTATCTGGCAGAGGGACATTTATTCACACTAATACTACCTATTTAACATAAATATTTGGCTACATAATTAATAAATTATTTTTGCTTAACACATTTGGCAGGTATCTTAAAGCAGTATGTCTGTCGGATATACCTGACATCAATATAATTTCATAAAATGTGTATTATTTATCATTATCATATTAACTTTTTAGTAACAAATGTATTAAACAAAAACAGATAAAACAAAGTTTTAATTTTTTTTAAACTGATGT
Source organism: Neotoxoptera formosana (assembly GCA_022818045.1). Lineage (NCBI taxonomy): Eukaryota > Metazoa > Arthropoda > Insecta > Hemiptera > Aphididae > Neotoxoptera > Neotoxoptera formosana. Next base: position 11,559,062 of record CM040632.1, on the reverse strand, counting down.
CATGGATTATGGTAGCCTAATTATCATTTCAAAACTCTAACATACTCAACGTCTATAATAAATAATATTATCACTATCTAGTACAATTCATTCAACTCAAGTACTGAGTGCATTAAGTAGTAAAACGCTTAATAGCAACATCTAAAAATCTTACGATGAATTGATTAAATGAATCATAATACGAAATGGGTATACCCATAGGAAAACAATGTCGCTTATGAACAAACAATTGCAAACTCACTTGATCAAATGGGCATTGTTTTTTGGGCAGATTCGACAGACATGATTTGCACACAGTATGAGCGCATCCCAAACTGATGGGATGTCGGGTCTTGATGTCAAAACCATTACAACACACTGGGCACGCCAGGAAATCGGTCCACTGCGGAGCTTGAATTGGCATAGCTGAGAACGAAAATTTTTTTTTAATGAGCGCAAATAAATGATTACGCATACACAACTGTTGGGAACCGTTATAAGAACCTCTTACCTGTTGTTCACCTAGTCGTTTTGTCTTGAGTTTTATGTTGTGGCCGGACTTGCAACTCGCGACCATTGGGGTTCGCGAAAAACTGAACGAAAGGGCCTTAGACGCGGCTGTCGATTGTCAGTGTTGGTGTCGACATCACCAACGACGAAGAGTGTTGTATAGGAGGAACCTTGGGCAGCGTCTTGAACGCAGATAGCAGAAAGGCTTCTTCTCCTTTGTCGTCCGACGACGATGCGGTTATTTTTACACGGGAAATACGCAATTAATACCGACGAACGTCCGTCCGAAGGTAGGCGCGATGAAAGGTCCAAAGGTTTTATTTTATTTTATTTCTTCTCTACTTTTATCTAATTGCCACTCACCGTTACAGGCACTATGAGTAAATGAGTAATGACTAATGAGTAATGACAACAACAATTGAACAATATTATCGCTATCACGTCGTTGAGTTCTATTTACACACCGTTTTCATGGTTTCGTACGTATTTTCACATCATGTCGTCATCTATAATGATCTCACGACGTCGTCCGGTCGTCGTCGTCTTGGTAGACTTCGTTATCACGATTACACACACACACACGTACACCAGGCGGCCAGCTCAAAGCCTCAAACTGATGATCAGGTGGTGTTATGCAGCTGGTTTGGTGTGGAATTTTGTGGATGGTGCACGCGGGGTAGCGGTGTGTAGATATACAGAATAGATTTAGTGTAGCACTGTACACACTACCAAATACCAATATAATAATATAAACAACAAACAAACAAAATATATTAAATATTATGTCATCTATATTCTATAGTATTTGCAACAACTATAATAACAAGTTACAAGCCACAAGGTAAGATCATAACGTTTGACGGTCAGATCCTTCGGTGTGCACGTGACGTAAGTAGCGTGTAGACGTAAATTAGTAATAATTGAATGATGAATGACGATAATTATGATTATTTGGGTTAACACGTGACGTATTGCGCACACTTGAACCAAATCTGGACCTTTGCGATCGTATGTACCGTGCGAGTGAGATGACCTACAAAATACTTAAAATTATTTTATCCGAAAAAATATTTTAAAACAGAAAAGTATTTTATACGAAAACTAATCGATACAAAAATAAAAAATATTTTATTCGAAAATAAATTGTTAGAAAATTATGTCCCCGAAGTTTATCCGAAAACTAACATAGCTTTCGGATAAAATATTTTCGCTAAGATAATTTTTCGAATAAAATATTTTCTGCTGTTTTACTTTTGGTGTATTATGCTATGGTAAAAGTACGAATACTGTAACATACATATTATTCGGAAGAAATACGGTTCCGATGCATTATTTTTTGGATTGAATACGGTTTGTGCAAAATATTTTTCTTATAACATATTTTCGGGATAAAATATGTTTCTGACGAAATATTTTCGGAAATTTCACGCACCCCCGTGCGAGTGGCGTACTTGCGTACTGCCGCAACTACTGTAATACCTACACTAAAATAATACTGTCTACCAAGACACCGAGTACCAAAGAAATATAGAGTAGAGAGATTAAATTGGTTGTGCCACTATTGTGTGTCGTCATCGTCGTGCATGCAAGCGTGCAACCTGCCACTGAAGCTAAAATAGTGAGATCGGGATGGGATGCGGCAGGCGGGCTTTTGAGTTTTGGGTTTACCTGCGATGACAGCGATTTCGTGTCCTCGCTTTTACCACGCACACAATTCGGTTTATGCCTCGACAGTAAAAAATAAGAACAGAATAATAGACAGTCGAATAGTTGATGGTTGGCGGTGGTCGGGACTGTGATTACGAGTTACGACAGTGCTACAGTGGGCAGACAGACGTGCGGGAGAGAGATCGACGGCGGCCGAGAGAAATCGACTCGAGACGCATATGTTGGCCGTGGCGATTCGATAACTCTCGAATTACGTAGGCGGAGGTTTAGTCGTATTTTGTTTTTTCCCGGGGGTTATGCACAATGTACGTTATATTATGGTGTTCACTGTTCAGACTTATTTTAATGAAGCTTAAATTAATGAGTAAACAAATGTGTATAACAATAATTGTCACAACTACTGGACTACCTATAAAAGATGAAAAAATGTATTTGGTGACGGTAGTACGGTACCTACTACCTACGATAAAATAATGTGACCATTAGAGAGGAGTTTTTTCGGTTGGTTAAAATTTGACGTGTAAGCTTGGTTTCGTTTTTTTTTCAATTATAAAATAAATGAATAAATCATTCCAATATTAAATGTTATAAAATAATAATAATATTTATCAAACTTGGATATTTGACATTTTGGAGAGTTTGAGAATTTGTTCAAGTTAAACTCTTTCCTCTCCCAATATCACCGTATATGCCGAATTAACATTATTATATGTATTTAAAATTTTAAACACGGAATAAATATAATTGTATTAGATTCTGACTTTTGAGTGAAGTAACCTCAGTTTATTTAGTAAAGAATACATTGATTTAACAATTGCGATGTGTTTTAAAAAAAATTGTCCTGTGTGTTTGAAGACCGAAGGGGGCTTTTTCTAGTAGAGAAAATATTCTGATTATCAACTTCGAGAGAGGTTTCTATTAGCACAGTTTTAATATGAATATCAAAATAATATTGCTTGGTAACCTATTGGTCTTTGGTTATCAACAAGTTAGATCGTCTTAGCTAAAAATCGTTTTTCATAGTGTATCATGATTTTTGCCATTTAATTAAAATTTAACACATCCACATCAACTCAATGACATGGTAATCAACATAATATGTAGGAAAAGGTGGGAAAGTGGGTATCGCTATTCGCTCTGCTGTACAGTAGGTGTCTAGAGGCACTCGCCACTGTAATAAATGTGTTAAATTTGAGTATAAAATCGTTTTATACGAATTAACGGTATTTAAGTGTCATTAACCAATGTCTAATAAAGTCGGTCTATGCCACGAAATAAGATATTAAGACATAATCTTAAATTAAGATTCTTAATTCGTGGTCTATGGGCTAAGGCCGATAGAAACAATTCCCATTCACCACCTGTTCTGTGGATCTGTTTTTTGTAGTGATGAATAGTGTTATCAAAACCTTGTTATCAGTTATCGGCGTCAGCTGTCAGAAACGGACACAAATATAATATAAGACAACAGTAAGTTGTTTTATATATATTCTGTGGAGTGGATGTGGATATGACAAGTGATAACCATATCGTGCGGACTTTCGATAACAAAGTGATAATAATATTATGTTAAAATGGTTTTTTACTATAAAATATCATTCGTTATTCATAAATCAATATTTAAGACTTAATATGATTATTTTATCATAAAACGTTCAGTTACTTAAATGATTGGTTATTGGTACCTTCAACAACAGTTGTATATGCCTCTATTATAGTGTTTATTTTAAGAATAACAACAGTGTATTTTTTTAAATTAACGCAATGAAGCTTATATTTTGAACGAATAACTCCCACACAATGGGAATCTATGGTGTGTACATCGTGTCAAAATCAGGGGGGCTGATATTCAATTACGATTATACTGTGCCGAAAATAGAAACCGAGCAGACATTTGGTTATCCTCTAGATCTAAAACTATCTTGTGAAAACAACAGACTATTAGTTTCATTTGGTCAACGAGACAGCATAAAAGGTATTGCCAATTTTTCAAAAAATAATTAAAACCACATTTTGACTTATATTTTTAAAAATATATGACTATTCAAAGATCAATATGAATTGTTCAATGCTTGTTTTCAAATCAAAATAAGCTTTTTTGTATTTTTAGTTGGTCATGTGTTATTAGCAATCAATGGAGTTCCTGTTTCTGGTAGAAAACTGGAAGATGGCAAAGATGCAATAGACATGTTAGACGATGCCACTAATTATCCACTGAATTTGAAATTTGGTCGGCCAAAAATGACTATCAATGAAAAGATATTCTTAGCCAGTATGTTTTATCCATTATTTGCCATCGCATCTCAATTGAGTCCAGAACCCAGGAGTTCTGGGATTGAAACTTTAGAAGCTGATACATTTAAACTCCAATGTTTTCAAACTTTGACTGGTACTGAATACAATTTTCTAATACATTTTATTGGCAAACTAACAATGTTATATACTTTAGGAGTGAAATTTATGGTTATTGCTGATCCAACACATATAGGCCTTGAACAACTTTTGAAGAAAATTTATGAGATATACGCTGACTTTGCTCTAAAAAATCCATTTTATTCCTTAGAAATGCCTATTCGATGTGAATTGTTCGATACTAATTTACAAGCACTTTTGGAGCAAGCTGATAAAAATGGTATTAATAGTATTTAATCAAATAGGTACTTTATTTTTATCTATACTAATTTATATTTTACAGTAAAGTTCTGTATTTAGTGTCTGGTCTTATAAAATCCTATAAATTTAAATCATAGGCAAATGTCACTGTTATTTCAAAAATTCAAATTGTTAAAACATAGTAGTTTAAACTAAGATACAATTATTTTTAATCTAAACCTTTTAAATTATAATTTAAATATTGTTAAGAATTTATGGTTTACAATATTATAATTTATAAAAATAAAATATAGTTTGTATGTAATTTTTTACATTATTAAAAAACTTTTTTTTTGTAAATACTGTGGATAAAATTTAATTTACCAACTATCTATACATTTTTAATAGTTTAGTATGATTTTAACACTGAAAACCATAAAAGTCAACATCTTGCATAATAGCTTGATTATTAAGTCATACTTAAAAAGACTAGTATTTTATAACTGATTGATATTACAATACAATTTTATCAAATTTATAAATAAAAATGTATTTATTTTATTAAATTTGCTGCACATATATCAGATTTCCTATAGTGTTATCATTTCAGTTTATCTATTTATGTTAAATACAACTTTTTACTCGTGCACTTCTCATTAATATCTGTTATGCAATATTTTCAAGGAGGAAATTAGAGCACATCGATATGTATCAGTTCAATCAGTTACATGTATAGTATACCACTATACCCAGTGGCGCCGAGTTCACTAAAAATAGGTGGTTCAATTCTCACCAAAGCCTACCCACCCACCCACCCACAACACTGAACGACACAAAACCGCCCACTACCTAGCGTCCTAACTCCTAGTACCTACTTTATACTTACTATTGTAAGTAATAGTATTAACTATCTTAGGTAAATATGTTTACTTACCCACCCAAGACCCACCCACCCACAATTTTAGGTGGTTCAAATGCACCACCTTAAGTGCGTACTCGGCGCCACTGAGTCTATACCAGTAAAACCTACCGACCTGTATCGGAATCTGACTTTGTACCAATTGGTACATAACTATTCCATATTGATACATATCAAATTTTTCTATTTGAAAATCTTGAGTCATGCTCTTATGCCTTGTGACATAATAACAGAAAAAATGTAATTTAGAAATTGTATTGAGTGATTTAGTAGTAGATCATTTTAACTAAAAATCAAAAAACTTTATACTTGGGTCGCCAACACATAAAGGTTGAGAACTGCTGTTTTAAAGGGTTTACCAATGAAAAAGTATATACCTATTGAAATCTATAGGTAGTAATATAAATATCATAGTAATAATATAATATTAGCAATGACTAGTTTTTACTGTTTTTATTATGGTGAAATTAATAATTAAACAAAAATATAATTATTTTTAAAATAATGTATGATGATACAAATTATGTTAGTTCATTGTTAATGTACTACAATCAATGACAAAAAACTAGTATAAAAATAGTTTGCCAAAAATCATTTTTTGTAACCACCTACCATGGTTAATACCATCTCCAACTACACCACATTTTATTATAATCTAAAGTTGATGTCATGACATAATCAAAATTCACCTTATTTTTTCTAGTATTCCATACAATATCATAACTTTCATTTTTTCAACATTAGCCTCTAAAATACATTACTTACTAATATTAAACACAATATACAATAATTGTCAATATAATATTATGAATTATGATGGATAACTTTTAATTTTCTTCAAACATAATAAAAATTTGTAATAACATATTTAATCTACCTTATACTATTTATCACCTACAGTGATTTATCATTTGAAAATTGTTAATTTAATTTTTTTAATAGTTTAGAAAATTAAATTATGGTTCTATAACTAATGTTTAAAAATACTATACTGACATACTGTACTAACTAGTCAAGGAAGTATTTAATTTATTAAGGTATTATTACAAATTAAGGTATATCTTAAATTGTGGGTATTACTATGGCTATATATACTATATATGATCTAAGGGTTTGACAAAACAAACAAGTATGCTGGCAATGTGCACAAACATTGCTGATGTTTTTCTCATCTTATCAAATTCATGGTTAATTGGGTAAGGTATAACCTATATAATATTTATTAACATTTTTACAAATGTTGTACACCTGGTACTCCCTAAGTTAGGTCTGGCAAAAGCTAGACTTGCACCATGTTTTTGGTGCCATTGACTACTATTATGTATTTATGTAAGTAGTTAAAAAAATCATATATTTTTTGAAAATGTTTTAAGCACAACAGTAATAATTGAATAATTAAACTTTCAGTTTAAACTTCAATAAGTATAATATCTGTATGTGTTAGTATGCTGTCTGTTCAATATATCAGCCGGTAGACTGCTGAATTTTGACAATATTACTTATTACCTATTAGTAACTACTATAATATTAGTAATTAATAGGGCTATATGCATTGGCATATTTTTTTTGCAACTTCTGATTACTACTTTTGTTTGAAATGTCCACGAATTACATCATGATGAAGCAAATTGTGGTTATTTTATTTTGGAATATTTTGAATAAAATGCATAATATTATTACATATTTTAACAATAAACACCTAAAATGGTTGGTAAAAAACAAAAATAGAATATTATAAGTCCAAAAATGGAAGTAATCTGGATGAAGTTTTTCATTACAATCTAACTCCGTGGGAAAATCTAAAACGCAAAAATTACTTCATATTGTGATGTTGAACATAGTTTTAGCAAGTATAAAAAATACTAAGATCTGAAAGGTCTAATATTTTTGAAAATTTTAAACACTATATCATTGTTTTGTGTAATACTTTTAAATAACATTAATAGTTTATAGTAATGTTTTTAATATTTTAGAATTTAAAAATTTAGTTTTTGTATTTTGTCATATATTTAATCACATATTTTTTTTGTTGCATGTTTTTGCATATTTTTAATAAATCAAATGCATATTTAACCATTTTTTATTGCATATAAATCCTAGCCCTAGTTATGAATATAAATTATTGAAGAATATGAGGCCGCATACCTTCCAGTCCACCTCTGTTTAATCATATATGTATTTAAATTCAAGGATATCTTAAACTGAAAATTACTTTTAAGTTTTTGTTTTGAAGAACATGTAAAATATCATAATAGGTTCGGTACATATTCTATATTTCACATTTTAGCGCGGTTGTATAACATTGATGATTCCAAATTAAGCCAGACTTGGTCCATTCGTTATATTCTACTTTTCCATCGTGGTCTATTAGTATTATTGTGTGTGTTCTAAAATTAAGTATATTTTAAATTAAATCTTATCGTAATATTGAATTATATAACCACAATAATTTACCGAGTTCCATATTGACGAGTTGGAATTTCAACAAAAATAGAACTAAATTTCTTTTGGTTATCAGTTCCAGGGTATTTTGGAGTCCGTTTGATCAACTCTTCATCAGGATAATGTCTATAATATGTTTAAATTTAGTTTTGATTTCTTGTATATTTGTTTACTATTATTTTTTCTAACTGCTTATCCCATTTCAAAAGTCCTAGCAGTTCTTTGATCAATGTATCTTTATTATGACTATGCCCATATTTTGTAACAATGTCGTTGAAATGTTTCTCTCCCTCTGCCACTTTTAAAAAAGGTCCATTCCCAAATCCTTGTACATCCGTTTGTAAGTGCTTCATAGCTGGTCCTCCATCTTGTACAAAATTGGTAAAAAAATGTGTTTCTAAAGATAATTTGCTTCATACACAGGTACAAAATATCAATATATTATTAAAATACATAACTTGTTTCAAATTATTTATGCTAACTTAATGGTAATAGTGATCAGTTTAAATCCATTATATATGTTATGTGATCCTTGCAATTCTTGCAAATATTCTTGAGCTGAAGAATCACCTTTCACAAAGTTCTTAACCAGCTGGCCTCTGGATTTAGCGTTTGGTCTTTTATCTGATTCAAACACATTTAATAGGGCAGCCAACTTACCACGGAGGTTTAGAGCCAACCATGTGCCACCCTCATTTGGCGGTGTCAAATCACGTCCTGCAAATTAAAGCATTCAAACTATAATGATAAACAATAACATTCTACAATAATTGTTTACCTCCAATGATGTCCTGGTCCTCTGACCAATAGTTTGCTGGCAACGTCTGACGATTATAATATTCGTCTCGGTTAGATGCAATAATCAATCGATATCCACCATTAATGTGTTGTACATTACTTATGAATATGATACACATAATGGTGAACCAGGTATTTGAAATCTACGTCTAATCAATTCAAATATAATATTTGTATTTGAAAAAATATATATACAATTATGTATATTCAATAAAATGTCAAGAAGAACGATAAGTCCAAGAAAGTATCATTAAAATGCATACACAGACATAACTTAACTTATATAGGTAGGTACTAGAATAATAAAAAACTTTAAAAGGGGTTTTATCAAATGTTTATTTGCCGTGATAAAAATGTAATTTGTGAGGTTTACTTACATAGGTGATGAAGGTATTATTAATAATATTATTTGATATCTCACCTTTTTTATCTGTCATGAATCAAGATTACCTTCAATTAATAATTTGTATGTACATTTTCATCACTCATAAAAGTAGCTAGCAAGTACTGATAACAAGTGTCAAGTACTCAATTTATCTAGGTAAATTAGTAACACTACAATATTAGCATTTAAGCACTTTAATAATACTACTAAAAATTTGTTCTTTTAAAGTTTACAACATAAAAACTTGAATTGTAATCAAGGACCTATTAATCATAATTTTGTAAATTATTTTGAAATATCATAATTCATTAATTTCCTATAAACCTTTAAACCTTGCTAATCGCAATGAAAATAACTATTTTTAAAATTAATATCTTTGAAAAATTGTTTCTGCTGTAGTGTTTTAAAATTTAAAAATTGAATGCTATAATTATTTTAATTCATACTTTATCCAGGACCAACATATACAAATTACCACCGATGAAGTAGTTTTTAACCCCTCGATTTTGTCTTTATGCTCCTTCCCAATGCTAAAAATGTTGTAAAATACTAAATTTAAAACACAAGAAGTACAATTATTTCTAGCAATAATTAAACTATGAATATACCAAACTGAACTGTGACTTGGTTTTGAAAATCTTATAAACTTATAAATATATACATATATTATAATATGATGAGTATAAACGTTAGCTATATCGATAGTAATAATTATTAGTATGACAGTATGTAAATTAATATTAACTATTATTCAATGCAGGAAAAATAATTTGATGAAGTCAAAACATGTTTAAGAATCATAATATATTATTTAAATAAGTATAATCTCATAGAAAAATATACAATTATTCATAGATACCTTATTATGGCTTACATTTCTTAAGTACAATTTCAAACTATACAAAATTAAAATTAATTTAACTTCTTGATTTTATATTTAAAGTCTAAACATCTATCGTTTCTTTCACTAAACATATTAATTACTTTTTTATTAAAATCAGTATCATTTAAAATCATTTTATTTTCAATATTTATCATTGTTAGAGCATTCAAATTTTCTTCAACCGCATTGTTTCTTAGGCATGTTTTAATCCTTTTTAAAGTTGAAAAACTGTTTTCCTGTTCATTGGTCATTGGAGGAACAGTTATTAATATTTTTAATAGTAAAAAAACTTCTTTAAAAGTATCAACCATATTATTCTTAAAAATATATTGATGTGTTGGAATAATACCGGACAGAGTACGAAAATCATCTCTAAAATACATAACATCTAGTTCAGTTTTTAATCTATCTTTATCGAAGAATGGGTAACAATGAAAAGTACACAGAAGTAATTGAATTGGAAATTTTTTCGTATATACGGGGTATTTTTCAGATTGAAATAGCTTAACTGCGGTCAAGTGTTTAGTGAACTCTAAACGATCTTTAGTTGTAACTATTAAAGTGTTACAAATGTTAATAGCTAATTGATTTCGGGATTCATTGTTGTGGTGGTTCCCAAGATTATTGCAACCCTCGTCGAAACGTTTTCTTTTAACATTCACGTCCGGCAAGTTCGAAGCAATTTCAATAATATCACTAACCTTATTACGTACGTTAGATATTTGTTTTTCGAACTGTTCAACCAAAATCGGTATACGTTCGTCGGCAGAGTCATCCAGTGCGGTGGTTTGCACACTGTCGTGGAGGCTGTGGACGCATGGCATTATTTCATAGAACACTGCCAACCACAGTACAAACACCGAATCGCTCAGTAAACGTTTTATCGATCCCGCCAGGTTAATTGTCGACGTCTGTTGCGATGTTTCTATTATTATGTCCATGCACTGTATCATCTCACTTCGATACATGTACACGGTGTTCAGAGTGCCGCTCGTCCCGACGAAATTACATTCTATCCGCGACGATCGGACGCCCGTAATCCCGTCCAACACGGCTATCCTTTGTGGCGAGTTTGAAAAGAATTCACTTATGTTCGACAAATCTGAAAAGAAAATTTGGATTTCTTTGGTCCCAAAAACTGACTGGATAATTTCTTCATGCAACTGGTGCAAATGGCAATGCATATAGTACGCGTAAGGGTACAGTTCCTTAACCTCAGCGCTTACTTTACTCATAATTGCTCCACCGCCGGACGATTGAGCTACTACTTTGTACGGTGCGTCTTTTAAGATCGAGTTCACTTCGGACAATATTGTCTGCGTCAATGATTCTGAATCGTGTCCGTTGGCAGCGTTAAAAAAACCCCAAAAACGTTCGACGGGTTTACCTTTTAGCTCGTAGCGAAACAGTATAACCAAATGTACTGTACTTGAAACATCGGTAGTCCCGTCAACAATTATTGAAATGAATTGCACCATTTCGATTTCCGATAAAATGTTTTGCCGGGCTACAAGAAATATGCAGTCCAATAAACCGTCGTGGATTGTCATTGAATTCCAATTTACGTTAGTCGAGTTTTCCAAATAGCAACGCAGACTTACGTCAAAACCTTTGCATAGTTCAACAGCGCCTTGGAACACGCCGTAGTTATTTTCGGAGGTCATTGTATTATTGTCAACAAGATCCTTCAGCGGAAGGCTATATTTTCCACAAAACTGAACACATTTGAGATATTTTTCTAGAATATAACGGTTTTTTTCGACTTGCTCGTTGTGACGTTGTATTTCTATCTCGTTAAGTCTATCAGTTTTATCGTTCGAGTTACCATCATGGCCGAGGACTTTAAGGTTAACTTCATTTTGCAAATGATCAAATGAATTTTGGTGTTTTTTTATTTTCGATGATAAATGACCCAAGTGTCTTACACCACAATCAGTCCACGAAGTTTCATTACCAAAACATAAACATGGAAAACAAAACACTGCTTGTTCGACTTCACACCCGCATAACCACGTGTGTTTTTTGTAGGTATCTACATGAAAATGACGAGTGTATTCCTTGTTACCTTTTTTCGATTTTGAAACAAGACCTTTTAAGTCTGGAGTCGGTCTTCCTAGTTGCTTTATTTCCATTTGCTCTTCAAACGTCAACGTAGAAAATGGATTTTTGATCAAATTTTGTACGGAATTTTTATTTATTGACGATTCCATTGTGCGTTAAGTTATATTATTATATAAGATATAGTATTAACGCAAGTAAAAAAAAAAAATATATTACATACCTAATAGCTACGCGTTGCGTCAACAAAACATAATATATAAAATAATATAATATTATTACTTATTATATTATAGTGTTATAATATAATATTATTATTGAGTCATATAGGTTCGGATACAAGAGGTAATGGCACATTTGACAATGACTGATTCACAGTGTTGGCAGTTACAGGCTATCGCTATCCATATACGAGTATTATACTCCCGGCTCGCTATCCTTTGGCGATGCAAGCAAGCATACGGGCGATTAAGTCGATTATTTACAATCGTTTCTCCTTCTCCGTTTCGTATTTTTCATCACATCGACATCTGTATCAGAGTGACTTAGATTCAAAGCCTGGCTGCAGGTCTATATTAAAATAATGAATAAGATCGAACCATTTATACAAAATTATTACAATTTACAAAACAAATATTTAAAAATATTACCTATACCTATATGGTTATTTCTGATTGTTTCAATAATTATTGAATTTGTCATTAATAAGCATCCCGACGAATAAATTAGCCCAAAACTACTAATTTATTAGAAAAACAGTACATCTTATGAAAGCTATTATCTCGATTTTCATTCTGGATAATATAGAGTATATACCTATTTGAATTTTGAAACGCATTATTAAAAAATAAGTTAGACGGTTTTACGATAAACACAATATAAATAATTGTTTTAATGTCTGCATAAATTGCATAATCAAATAATTATTGACAGTTTAATGTGTATACCTAGTTATACCCTTGGCTTAAATATATAAGGTTATTGCGACTATATCATTGTATCACGTTAAGGAATTAAAATGGCAGCGTAAGGGGACGACCTTATACATGTACTGGCTATACTTAAGATATGGAGTATGGACTGTACCCCTTTACAGTGCCATTTTATTTTGTTTGACAACAATATATAGACTATATGTGCAATAACCTTGTATATTTAAGCCATGGTTATATCTATAGTGTTATAATTTATGAGGGTATAGAAATCTGCAACACGGTGGTAGGTTATTTGTAGGCTATTATTTAACTACAACGACGTCGAACATGTACATAATAAAACACTAAAATAGAACAAACTATGGTATATAACTATAAAATTACAAAGAAATTAAACCAACTCTAACAATAGTATAGGCATTATTAACAATATTTTAATTGAAATTATAGAATGTTACCGCGTTAGCAGTATATTTGAAATATAGTGAATTTTACATTTTCAAATGTTAGTTACACATTTACACTGCTGCAGTTTTTATTAAGCCTATATATTATATTATAAAATGCATATCAAACTGAAAAATAATTTCGAGGAATATACAGATGACGCACAAATCCATTTTAGAAAATATATTTGTTTAATTTTGCTAAAATAAACTACAATTAATATATAACATTATAACTACAATGACCTGAAAAATAAAAACCTGACTGTTTATTATGGGCATACGTAACATGTGCCAACCATGGTCGCTTTTACTTTTGTATTGGTTTTACAATAATATGTGATTATATTTTATTTTTTGTATCTGAAGATACACTTATTCGAATAGAAAAAATGATCAGATCATCAACTTCCAGTAGACAATTTAATCTAGTTAGAAATTTAACGAGGGAGTCAAAGTGGATACTCTGCTGTACAGTAGGTGTCTATGTAATAAAAGTGTTAAATTTTAATTCATTGTATATGAAAAACGATTCTGAGCGAAGACAGCAATCTAATTTAGACCAAATTTAAAACTAAAATGTCTATACAAAAACTGTGTTTATATATTTTTTAAATAATATATTGGTTATATAGTATTAAAGTATGAACTTCTTATGTGAAACCCAATATTAAATGTTCAATTCTTAGCTATACAAATTGAATATTTTATAAAATTCTAACTACAAAATAATTTGAAAATTTTTGAAGATTTGCAAATTATTTTTTAGTAAATAAAATGTATAAACAATTTTTTTTGTATAGCTTATAAGACTGATTATTTTAAACTAGTTTTCTCATAAGTATTTACAATTTAATACTGTAACAAAAATTTTTTTTTACAATTTTTCTTAATAGACATTTGAAGTTCCAAGTTTGGGCGAAATTAGATATTTAAACGAAGAATAACAATTTTCGTTATTTTGTTATAATTAAAAAATGATATCCCCATCATTCGTGAGTACTTGAAACATTTATTGTACCTCTATTGTTATATTTTATACACACAAATACACAATGCAATTTTCAAATGCAGTGTTTTCGAAAAAATTTAATTATTCCACTGTATACCTAACTAATGGTAAAATAAATTACTTTAATAGCAATAATATCTATAGGACACTTATATATAGGCTGACCGCTGACATGTCTTAACTCAGAGTCGTTTTTCGTATATAATGAATAATGATTTAAAATCATTCAACTCAATACTCAAATTGTACACATTCATTACAGTGACCCACTTGACCCCAACTATATATCTTAGCGGTACCCACTTGTCCACCTTTTACATTACCTGCAAGCTGTTGGATACTGCTTAACATTTTTTATCGATATTTAAAAGAAAAAACTAAGAAAATCGAAAATGTTTTATGACTCTAAATAGCTCAAAAAGAGCATATTATAAACATTTTGCGAACACTTTAAGTAGGTACCTACGGTTATTAGTTTTTGAGTTACACCAAGCAGCTAAATCAATTTTTTCAAAAACTGGTTATGCGTGAACATTTTCGTTTATCCATAATTATTTTTGTGTTTTTCCTGATACGTTTGAAAACTACTAGGAATTTTTACCGACTTATCGTAGAATGGTGTGAATATAGTTTCGTCGGTTAGTGGTATAAATAGGCAGTAATAGTTTAAATTAATCTAAATAATTTAAAAATGTTAATGCAAATTAAAAATATAAAAATATTATAGTATAGGTACGTGAGTTTAAAATCCCCAGAAATAATATTTTTGAATATTATTATAACAAAAAAACCTATTTTATACCCAAATTTGTCTCCATTTGAATTTTCAATAAAATGTCATTAAAAAAATTGCAAATTTTCATGATTTTGACGAATTTTGTCAACATTTAGAACGTTTGTAGAAAAATACCCATGCCCATGTATTTTTAATATTTTTAAATTTAAAATAGAACACCTTATGCGGAATTGTATTCAACTTCAATCAAAGTTCCAAAAATGAGAAGGTTCTTAATTCGGCGAATCATGTAATTTTTTTCATACGCATCACGTTATCATCACATTCTCTATTGTTCGATATTTATGAACAGATTGTAAAATAAAACTTTAAAATCAAAAAGTTGTCTAAATATTTTGATTAAATTTTATTGAGTACAGAAAATGATAATTCAAGAAACAATGACATGTTTTAAGTATTTTCAATTAATATTTTTTGAATTACAAAAGAACATATCAAATTGTTTGATGAGAAATCGCTATTTTGCACTTCAATATCCAAGTTTATCAACATTTAAATTGAGATGCTCATAAAATATATTTATGACAGGTATTAAAAATATTTATAATACTAGTAAGAAAAACTTAGGAACCTTATTCAATTTTCAAACCTAATAGGTATAAATATTAAAAATTGTATGCATTTTACATTTATTTATTTATAGGTAGTTTATACAAGATAATTTGAATTAAAAATTTTTTTTATCGTAATTTAAAAATAAACTACTGTTTAAAATTACAATTTTTAACAAATTGTCGATACATAATCAACAATTTTCAAAATAGGTACTTAGGCTTTCCTTTAGGTATTAATAAACATTTGGAATTGTCCACTTTTTTGAGTTTTTGTTTGACTTATGAAGTAATGTATGATACAATTTTTGTGTTTAAATAAAAAATATTGACAATTTATTTAAAGGTTCCTCACAACTTTTTATAGCTTTGAATTAAAATGTTTACAAAATGTATTAAAATCACGATAATGTGTAAATGTAAAATCCACGCGGAAATTATAATATTTTGAATTTAATACGATTTATATAAGATTGCAATTTAGTGGCAGCGCGTGAGCGCTGATTAAGGGAGTGCGATAATATGAAAAAGTCCTGTCTTAGAATTACAAAAATATAATAACACATCATATTATACATTTATACTACCACTAGCCGACCAGTTACGGCTTTGCCCGTGATTGGTTATTTATTTTGCATTTGGACAATAATATGTAGAATTTTTTATACAAATTTTATCGTTTAATGTAATCGGCAAGTAAATATATACAAAAAATGGTTAATGAAAATGTATTGAAATGTTTTTTTAGCGGTATTAATGATAAATATATTATTATTAAAAATGAATACAGATACAAAATAAATGCTAATTAATCTGTTGACAAAAAAAAATTAAGAATCGGGTGATGTTGTGACATTCAAGAAAGTATTTGGTAAAACTCTGTGAAAAAAAATTGTAAAAAAGTTCAATAGCATCGTCAGAAAATTGGAATATTTAAATACAATACACCCCATCCTCATCCCCTTCAGACAAAAAAAATTAAAAATTGATCGAAGTGTTGACACTCGGGAAGATATTTGGAACATCTCAGTGACAAAAAAAAAATGGAAAAAAGATAAATATTGTTGTCACAAAATGGGAACATAAAAAAGTTCTGTTATTGCGGACATCGTAGTGAGGCCCCAAAAATTAGCTTTGTTTTTTAATTTTTCAAGAATTTTCAACTTATTTTTTACTATCAAAAGTGGTACTAAAACCTTCAGCAGACTGTCAGATATAACAGTAAAAATGTTCAGCCAAATCGGTTCAGTAGTTTTCTAAGTTAGCGTGGTCGTAGAAAACCCCTTAAATTGTATATATTAGTTTAGATATAGATAGATAGGTATACAATTTACACGTTTATTTTAATTAATAATAAGGTTTTTTATTAACTATCGGACTAAATTTATGCCAAAAACCTTCTCTGTGATGTCCTCTTTAACTGCACGACGATCCAATAAGTAGTTTCGGAGTTTATTGTTTATCCAGAACAAAAAAAATTCGACTTCATTTTATATAGTAGTATAGGATATAGTAATAGAATAGATGTAGATTAATACGAATATTTAGTATACATGTTGTTGGTGTACGTGCGATAAAATTCTCGGAACAACACCGATATCAAACACAATACAATTTGACGAACAAAAAGGTCAGGTTACAGGTAGCTGGAAACCCGTGGGCCGCACAATACGTACAATAATATATATAGGTATACAATTTACACGTTTATTTAAATTAATAATAACTAATTATTCATTAACTTAATCGGACTAAATTTTTGCCTTAAACCTTCTCTGTGACGTCCTCTTTAATTTAAAAAAAATTGCACGACGATTGAATAAGTAGATTCGGAGTTTACCCCGAACAAAAAAAAGCGACTTCGATTTATGTAGTAGTATAGATATAGATATAGATTACTTTATTGCTTAGAAATTACAACTGGTTAATTGTATAATAACATAATGTTATCGATGGGTCTATTGCTGTCTGCGAGCGTATGAATTGAGAATACCAAGAAAAAACGATTTATTATTGATATTATTATTGTTGGGGACAAAATATGCTATATCATACGATCACGGTTTAAATTTATCCGCACGCACACGACCGAGCTCGTCGCTTGGAATCTCGTAAACGGCTCGGACGATGTCGAGTTTCGTACCTACATAGCGGCTGCTATTACACACACTGACACACTTGACACGTCTTGTCACTTTGTAGTTTGTGCGTACAGCGTATTGGATCCTGGTACCCCTATGCAACTACGCGCGTCGCACACGTTAAAAGTAACAGTTAAATTGTGTTATTTTCTAAATTTACTGAACAAAACAATGATCATAAATTTAAAATAAAATCGTAATTTGTCCTTTCCTTCAATTTTACACAGGGCTATCGATCGTTCAATTCCACGCGCCGCCACTGGATTAATTAATATTTTATTAAATTGTAGAAAAAAAAAATTCTCCCTAGGTTTTGACCACTGTGAAACATTTACTCGGAAAAACTAATGTTTCATACTCGAATATTCAACGCAATATGATAAGGATATTTTATAGAAATACCATCATCCTCATTTTAAAACCTAAAGATATATCTCCTAATTGCTAAACTGCCCTTCGTCATAGTATCATTCAGACCAATCACTTCCCGGTTATCTTCCAACTGTGCATTCTACCGACAATTTTCCAACTTAAGTAGGTATGTGGTCTACCTTAAAGACCTTTATTCTACATTTAGAATTTTTCACTCATTACTCCTGTCTACGTAGTGCACTAGTGCATAATATATTATAATTGGCTATACGATTATAAGATTGTCACAGAATCTTCTCTATTAATAACCGAATCAAAATCCTTAGCCAACATGTGGTGGCGTTAGCGCAATATTAATATTTAGTAATGTTGTGCTACTACGGTCATAACGCATACATTGTTTTTATTAAAATAAAATAAAAATAAATAATATTACACCGATGACCGTATTAGACTATAAATTAGCGTCTGAAATCTGAATGAAAATCACAGGGTAGACCGCATTTGTACCGGCAACGACAGATGGTAGAATATTTTTTCGCGGTAGACCGCATATTGGAAGACAGCCTTACATGCTTCTCACAAAAATATTCGAAAAACTTATTATAACGTATCTTACCAATATTCGACGATTTTCTTGTATCACTTGTCAGTTGGCAAAAATATCACGCCTTGCTGCCGCCTGCCACCGACCACCAGGCACCAACGATCAGTTTACAAAAGCAATGTCAATTATCATGTATGCAACAAGATTTCTTTAATTTTTTAACGGCGGAGATGGACTATAGTTTACAGATCTATGGTACCCCACTACCCCAATGGCCTAATAAGTAATACCACATGGTACAATCACGATTCACGATGTAGATTGTAGATACCTAATCGTATATACATAGTGGATACAAAATACAATATTATTGTACAAATAGTAAAAACCAAAGAGGTTACATATATTATTGCATACAATTTCGTTCAAATAAAAATTATCATTACGTAGACCTACACCAAATTAAGTATAAACAAGAATTTTGTTATCAATCAATAATAATCAACCATTCAACTATTTCAACATTCAACTTACTATATAGTTATTAGTTACTGAACACTGAACACTGAACAGTATTCAAGTGGCAACTGTGAAGTGCCAAAGTGCAATTGATAGACAATAAAATGATTTCTTTTCGATGATCCCAAATAATAAATAATTATTAGACGCCATTAATTTATGGGTTTCCAATTGTCTGTACACTTTTTTCGCGAACTTTTGGAATGCAATATTGTTAAATTGTACGACTTAACAATTTCCTTAAAATGTTTCATTACCTAATATCAACATAATGTACTTAATTTGTTTCATATGTTTAGCTAGTTACCTGAAAGGTAAATAAGTGTTTGGTATTCAATTATTTCTTCAAATTATTTTTATGTTATTATTTTTTCAGGTATTTTACCAATAGTATTATCCAGTAATGTACTCACTCAATACAGTTTAATTCGTCTTGCTCGCAGTACACAGATCCACAGTTTAAAAACTGTCCCCTCTAGTTTAGGACTTGTAAATAATGTGCAACTGAACAATAAATCACAAATTGTTTTGTTAACAGAAAATTCAACAGAACTCAATGATAGTTTTGTTATAAAAGAACAATATGAACTTCAGAATGAAACAGGTTTTTATAAATTTATCTTACAATATCTTCAGAAAAAAATATTTAATTGATACATTTATTTACAGATATAATTGATAGATCAAATGACACATATACAAATATCACATCTTTACCTGAAATTTCAAGTTATATGAATTCTCATTTTGTTTTGATATCAGGAGCTTCTCTTGCTGGCTGTGTGATTCTTCTATCATTTGGTATTTTATAAATTATATTAATAAGAAGTAAAAACTTAAAATCAGTAATATTTTGGTACATTGAAAATATAAACTTAGCAAAAACTTAAGAATTTTTAGTTTAATTAAGATTAATAATAGTTTATGTTGTTTTTCATTCATTTTTTTAAGAATTTATGTATTATTTAAGTGAACTTTATAAAAAAAGTTGTACTACCTATGACTAAAATTCTCTTTTTTTTTTTTCTAATCATAAAATAAATTAGGTAAGTTTATTTTTCTGATAAATAATTCAATACTTAATATTTCTATTAACTTTTAAATGGGATGTTTTAGTTGCTTTGCTAAATTGTGGGTAATAATAAATTATTCTGTATTTTGATAAAAACAATTTGAAATTAAAAATGTAGGTTGCCATATGAAATTTGAAAACAGATAGCCGTGAAATACTTTAAAAGGGGAAAACTATTATTTTTTGATTTTTAACTCAACAATTTGAAGTCTTTATTACTAAAATAATACCGAGTATAACTTATTCTTCCTTTTTGTCTATACTCTATGTCTCTATTCAGTTTAAGAGTGGCCAGTCTGATGGTCGAAAATGCATTGTAACTGCAAATTTATCCCCACTTGCTATCTGCCACTGCCGCCTCTAACCATAGTTTGCTGACTTCAGCATAAGGGAGTTTGAGCCAATGTATAAACTGATTCAATATGCTCAAAACTAACCATTATTAAACTAATTAGTGTAGATACAATATTTAATATAATATATGGCTGAATTGTGCTTGTGTTAATTTTTTTTTTTTTAAAGTAATTTTAGGTTATATAATGTACAAAAAAAGTAGATGGAATACTCCCCAAGCACTTGATCATTGTAGCAATGCAGACTCTATTGGTTATTTAGATGACATGTTCAAAGTAAGTTAACCTTAGTGTATCATAATTTTTGTTTGTTGTAAATTTAAAAAAAAAATCATTTTAGTTGTTGATGTTAAGCTTAAATTATTTTATGTATTTAATTAATATTTGTGTTTATGCTTCTGTGTAATACTATTCGACCAATTTTAGAATTCTAATTAATTGTTGTTAGGGTCACTTAAGTTGGGAGTCAATTGAACAAAAATATTTTTTTATAGTAACAACTAAAAACTGTATTTAAATCAAAAAATCATTAAACTTTTCAGGAAAATTCAGATGAAATGTATAGTTTGGACAATGATTCATTTCTTAATAGTTTGGAAGCCATGACAATCCAAAACTACTGGACAGAAAACGTCAAACATACTAAATTGTAAATTTAGTAGAAAATTATCTTAATATGTAATGAAGACATGTTAAGTTATTTATTGGTTTGCTGCATATCACACTTTATAATATACAATATACCATAAAATAATTGTATTCAATGTATTCCAAACAAAATTATATCCAAGTTAACATTGTTATGCTTATGGTATATCCTTAAATGTAAAGAACATATTTTTTATATTTAGTCTTTTCCCGATATTTTATTTTAGAAGTTTAATAATAAAATTAATATATATTATATTTTTTTATAGTTATATTGTATATTGTTAAAATATTGAAAACAATTATGACTAAATCTAAAAAATAGGTTCTGATTAGAATTTCTTATAACCTAATAATATGATGTTACTAAATATTGGAGGGTTTAAAAAATATTTTGCAAATTATTGTATACAACAGTGATGAAAATACAAAATTGTGTAGCATACTCTTCTAATAAGGCTAGTTATAATATTTACTCATTTTTTTTTTAATGAACACTATTACTTAAGTATATTATTCAAGTTTCATTCCTTGTTCTCCATAAAATATTATGTTATGAATGTTTCTAACTATTTAGGTAAATTTAGTATTTTTAAATTTCTTGAATAATGTCATCTTTACTTTTATTTCAAATTTAAATTGATAATTTGTGTGAAAAATTAATAATTATTGATCTTATAATTATTTTTCTTGTGAGTGATGTATGTATTTATTAATTTCTCAGCTGTTAGTCACATTTTTACACTTCAGTATTTGTTATAGGTTGTTAATAGATGTAAGTTCCTAAGATGTTGTGATTTCTTAATTAATCTGTACTAATTAAAGATATATATGTACCATAGATATAATTTTATTAAACAAATTGTATATTATTTTATAATAAAACTAAGAATTTCAAATAGTAGCAATAATGATACAAATAATGTAACCCAAAGTATTAAATTCATATAATATAAATTAAAATAAATATATAAAATGTTTTTAAAATTATTATTATAGATTTAGAACCAACCTGTAACTTATTAGTTCTTTGCAAGTTCTAAAGTTTTTTTCTTTTTACTAAGTATATAATAAAATGCATCTTCTGGAGAATATGATTCAATTTCATATTGAAGTGAAAAATAGAATTTGACTATATCCGCTTCGCTTTTAAGCACTGTTAAAACAATACGTTTCATCTTGTGGTGAAATGCTATAGTTTCCAAGAGGCTCATGAGATATTTTCCAAGACCTTTACCACGTACGTTCTTTTCAATTTGAATTTCATATAGATACAAAACTTCAATCAAATTCTCAATGTCAAATCGAAAATGCACAAAAGCTGCTAAAGAGTTATTACTTGAATCCCGAACTAAAATATATCTATAATATAATACAAAACATTTTAATTGGGATATATTTCATGATAAATTGTATTTAAACAAAAATGTAATTTACCTTGAATCTTTGTGGAATAGCTCTGCACGTTTGTTTTTCCCATCCCATCCCCAAGGACACTTCTTATATGTTTCCATCATATTGTCTTTGACCATAGAAAATATTTTAGATTTGAGGAAAGTGTTCAAAGCAGGTGCTTTTATAAATTGCATAGTCATATCAAGATCATTTTTATTATATTTCATAAACGAAGAAAATGGTTTAGTTGGATCCGCTAAACCATTTACCTTTTTAGTAACTTGAATACTCATGTTTACTTTAGGATTACTCATCTTGGATGCAACAGTTATACTTAATACAAACCAGTTTTTCTCAAAATAAGTATAAAAGAAATTGCTAAAACCTGTAAAATAAAAACATGTTAAATTGATATATACACCTGAGAAAATATTAGTACCTATCATAATATAAGTGAATTCATGATTCATAAAAGGTATGAAAAACAATGAAATTAATTTTTTTTTTTTGCAGTCAGATATAATGGATTTTGTAACACTCATAATCTTGGTTAACTTTTGTTTTTAAAATGCAAGTCTATTTGAGCATGTAGTGCATGACAAATGTTGAGAGTATATGTTGTAATTTTTCTTGTTTACTTTAACTTAAATCAATAATATTTATTATAAGTAATTATAACTTATAATATTATAGTTTAATATTTATATAATATGTACACATTCTGCTTCTAATAATTAAAAATATAGGGTGACATTAAAATAAAAAAACCTAAGGAATTTCCATTAAAAAATACCATGTATGTATAATGTAATAAATCATAAAATATTATATACTTCCTCTAGTAAAACTTTCAAAACTATAATAACCAAAAACATTTGATAGATTGAAAACTATAAGAAGCATACATTATTATAGCTCACTCTTTGTAAGTGTGTCAGTTAACCTAAAGTTTAGATTATTATTATCAGAATAATTGTTCAATGTTTTCTGATGTTATAGTTCTTGTGGTTTACCGTGTGCACCACTGAATAGTAGTGAATACTGATTGCAATTGCTTAAGCATGGGTAAATTATAGATACATAGGTATTTATTTATTTATTTATTTAAACTAGCAGTTCTTAATATTTTTTTGCATGCGGACTTTGTAAAAAAAATCATTTAAGCCATGGACTTTAAATTTATGAGCAAACAAATATTAATTTAATAACCAATTTTTTTCTCACATTGTAATAAAATTTGGATGTTTTTTACACAAAAGTTTATTTATTGTCTAGAAAACAATAGCATTGCGGATCCCCGACCACAAGTTAAAAACAGCTGAATTTTAAATAAAAGTATAATATTTTTAATGTTATGATTTGAGACAAGAAAAAAATGTAAACATTACCTTTAATTATTTGGTTGCATAAAAATTATCTTAGACACATAGAAATAGAAATTACCTTATAGTATATTATCTACATATATAGTAGAAATGTTCATTTAGTTAATTATATTATACTATTAAATGCAATATGTATTTTTTCAATATAATATGCAATGTAAATGTAAATACATAACACAAAATTATAATATTAAATGATTTAACAAAACTACCTATATTTTTTTTAAATATTTTTTAACACTTTAACATAGTAAATGTAGAAATACACAAGAATACGAAATGGAATTTCTTTTTTATAACGACATTTATTTGTTATTTTCTTATCAAATGTCAATGTCTTTGTAATCTTCAATCTACATTCTACGACCATAACAAACTAACAAATTACTATTGGAGCAAATGTTTTGTGGATAAAGTGGTTACATGAAGAAATATTTTTTGGAACAAGTAATAATTGAAAGTGTTTTTATGGAAAAAAAGGTGATCAAAGTGATCTCTTGTCGAGTAGATCCACGATGCACGGAAGATAAGGCCGGGAAGGCGGGAACACACAGGCGTTATTTTACCGCGTGACATTTTTACCGCGCCGTAATTTTTTTATCTATTTAGATATTAAATATTCATGCGGTAAAATAACGCCCGTGTGTTCCCGGCCAAAGGTGATAACTAGGTTTATGATCTTAAAAACACTAAAAAATGCATGCAAATGTGCACAATAAATATCAAAATATGCCCTTAAAAAAAATTAAACATGTTATTTTAAAATTGTATTTCTAATCCAAAATGTATTTTAAATTAATTTACAACTTTTTAACAGTCTACACAGTAACGACCTGTGGCACACCATACACTAAACTAAAGATTTTATAATGTAATTATGTAAGTTATCTTGTCCTATCGACACACTATCGCAATCATCGGTCGTAATAAACATAGAGTTAAAGTTAAGATAAGTAGGTAATAAAGATAAGTTATATACTACGAGTTTCATATTTTCTCATTTTCGTTAAATGTGAAACCGACTGTACCTACCTATGGGTTTTTAATGTTTTTATTGTATTTAAGTTATTTTTTGGCCAAATATGCATTTATTTACAATTTTTTTAATAATATGCATTTATTCATAAAAATCCTTAAATATGCAAAAATATGCAAAATAAAATTGAATGTATCTGATTCTATGTAGCACAAAACGAATTTATAACTTGGTCTGCAATTTGCACGACTAAAAGAAAAAATATGCAAAAGTCATAATCATAAACATTAAAACATCCTAACCCTAGTGATAACATTCATGAAA
Source organism: Neotoxoptera formosana (assembly GCA_022818045.1). Taxonomy (NCBI): domain Eukaryota; kingdom Metazoa; phylum Arthropoda; class Insecta; order Hemiptera; family Aphididae; genus Neotoxoptera; species Neotoxoptera formosana. Next base: position 11,533,356 of record CM040632.1, on the reverse strand, counting down.
AAAGTGGCACAATCGTAGGCATAATAGAATTATATCTATAGCACAATTTTTGATGGCATAAATTTAGTGAACATGAATACCAACTTTAGCGCCACTTTACTCAAAGGCTGGTTATATTTGTTATTGTTTATTTTCTACTATATAGTACATTTAAAACTATAGACATCTAAATATCTAATATTATTATATTCAAACATTTTATAATTCATACGCAACTACGCAAGTCGTGCAGTTATTGACTGTTGACTAACTAAACAATAAATACCTAATACAAATAAATACTAATTTTTTCAAAAGTTTAGCTGAAACAATTAATTAAAATTTTGTCGAAATTTTAACTTAAGACGTATATAAAAAACTATTGGAGGCTTACGCTCAACTTTTTTTTATTAATTTTTACTTACAACAAGTTATGAAGAAGATTTTATTCAATTTTCAAGTTTTTTGACCAATTGAAAATTATGTTTCATCCAATTTGATTATGCCTATAAATAGCTCAAAAAAGTCAAAATAAATTGTAAATTTTATTGTGTATAGAAATTGCTTATATAAACATTTTGTAAAAATTTCATATATCTACTGTGATTACTTTTGGCGTTTCACCAAAAAATAAAATCAATTTTGTTAAAAATTGGCTACGCGTAAAAATTTTGTTGTTGTTTTTCTTTTGGCGAACAGAGTTTACTTGAAATGAGCTAAAATTTAATTATGAACATTATTGAACACAGAAGTAATGTACCTATTTTGCCTACACAATACGCCGGGCAACACATTATGTTTGCGAGAAGTATGTACAAGTATAACAATTTATAATTGTATACACAATACACCTCATCAGTAAAATACGAAAAAAACCAATATATTAATCATGTAACTAACGAAATCACATACCCAATGTTTGGGCACCGGCATTTGAATGTCACTGAATTCATGAAGATTGTTTTTAAACCAAAATATTATATTAATCATTTATCTCAATAGTGAACGGATGTTATAGAATTGTATACCTAATGGCTAATAGAAGTATAATTCGCATATTCAGCATTCTTATTTGTTTTCGAAAAACTTCATTCATATTTTGAGAAGAGTCGATTGTGTTAGGTAGTTATATAATATATTATAAACTTTAATACTTAAATCCCTACTTAATCGTTGAACTTTAGTCACTGTTTGCCATTTTCCATGCACAAATAACTATTAAGTAAAATTGAAATTGTTTTCAGTATCCAATTAAAAGTAAGTAATCGAGATGACAAATGTACTGAAAATAACGACTAATGACTATAGTTGAATTAGTAAGTAAAATAGTATTCAATGTTGTGTACCTACATAGTTAATAATCAGTACAGTATTAGAAACCTCAAAAGAAGGGAGTGGGGGTATACTTAATATTTATTAACTGAAATAATATACGCTTGAAACATATGCATATTTTTTTTTTTTAAATTGCTAGAGAAACTACAATTTACAAAATAATGATCGATTTAAAGAGATAAATCCTGCATTTAATTTTATAAATAACAATAGAAAACAATCATAAACATGAATAAATACAACTTCATTAAATATATATATAAGTAGTATGTATAATAATTAATAAGTGTATAACATATAAATACAATATAAAAAAAACACACATATAAAATAAAATAAATTTAATGTTGTATTAATATGAACACGGAACAAAAGCGTTGGGAAAGTCACGGAAATTCAATGATATATATTATATAATATAAAAACATAATAACATAAAGGAAAATGAGATATTATTAAAGAGATAATTTTATCCCTAAATCTGCAAAAACTAAAAATGTTTTGTTAGTAAGTATAACAAGTAACAACTATAGGTCTAGCTTTATATTCACTACCCAAAAACTGACGATAGCAAAACATAGGTACATCTAAATTCAAAATGTGATTTTTTCAGTTTTGAATTCAGTAAACAGTAAAAATTATAAACTTATATTCCACGCGAGTACCTAGATGATAACGATGGTGGACTGCCGATTTACAATATTTTTAAAAATGATCATAAGACTGTAGGACGCGCATAATAATATATAGCGCCTAATATGGTAATAATTATAGGTACGATAAAGGTAACCTACCTATACAGATATTCGTAATAATAATAATAATAATAATTGACATGTACCTACTGGCTACTGTGTTATAGATAGGTACATCAGTTGCACCTGGCATGAAAATTATTGTAAGTACCAAGTACCAATAAAATAATGGAAATATTCAAATAGCCAATAGGTATAGAAACAATTTATTACGGGACCTGGTATAGCGCGGTGGTTGTCTGCTGTCACTAATGTGTGCTGCAGTTAAGTATCGTCAGGCATCGCTAGCTCCTGGGTTAATGACTACACATGTTTTTAGCGACGAATCTTCGCCCTACATAAACACATGTTCTTCAACCAACCATACCCCCCCCCCCCAAAAAAAAAAAATTACTAATGGCATAGTTGCCAATACTTGGGTTGTATATATATATAAAAAAAAAAATTATATGGTATAATATTATAATAACATTTATGAAAACAACATGGTGGATGAAAAATGACGATATTATAAATAATGATTTATCAAGTTATTTACATGATTAGCCAATTTATTACAGCGAACGCTGTTCTAGCGAATACATAACGTCTGTACAATGAGGCAGTGTCCATAGAAAATTTGCGCAGTGATATACCGACCATTGAGAGTGAACGATAAAGCATTACATCTTTAAATGTAAAACATACAAGCGTTCGATATTAGTTTGGAACTACAAATAGACAAAAACAAATGTTTTTAAACAATCCGGTGAAATTCATTTAATCTATCATCGGTGGCCTCCTTTTCACTGAGACTTGGAAGATGCTGCTTCACGTCTGATGTACTCGGTCTTTGCCATTTCGGTGGCTATCCATTGCGGTACATCCGGGATCAGACAGCTTAGTGCACATCGGAAAGCCAACATTATGTGCTGCAAAGTAATGCGATAAAATTACTAAAATAAATTATCGTCTCACATAATATATTTATAGGAGGTATACAATATCAATATACCATGCACAATACACCTGCCGTCTATCATATACCATCAGACCATGTGCAAATATGTTTTTCATACAATAAACAAAAATATAGTGTCTTCAAGGTCGTAGTCGTAATATTGTACATTTACTACTTTCCGTTAATATACAAATTTAGTTTTATCATTGATCATTATCCAATGGTATAATGTCATGAATATGTTGTGGATTACCAAAATTTAAACATTTTACAAAATGGGTCATACCGTGAAAATTTTGAATTACAGTCACTACTGTTTTAGGTGTAATATCACCTAGTAACAAAGGATATTTAAGAAACATTCACCTTTGAGATTTATGTGGGGAGCGAATGAATTGTGTGGTCTATAAAAATGGAAATATAGTACATCTACTTATACAAGACAGGATAAATTTTAGGACTTGGGATGTCTGTATCCCATATTATACGATATACCACTGCAGACTAGATATATGCCATTAGTGGTAATGTTATGAGGCTGGGGAACAGGGGTATTTACATGGACCAAAAACAGCCTCTATGAACATCACTAAGTTAGTAAAGCCTATTACTGCCGTTTTATTTATTATTATTTAATGTCATTTCAAGTTTCAACCAACCTCAAGAGCAACGATCAACAGAACTGTTTGAATAGCAGTCATGTCGGGCAGCAATCGGTGGACTTGACCGCTGAGACCGATCAGGGCGCAGTTTACAAGCACCGCGATGAATCCCATCACTTCCATGATGTTCTGCGCATAACGAAAGAATAACAATAATTTTTAATTTTCCAAAGGCTTGTGTCTCAACAAATATAATATTATATAGGTCAAAGAGACAGGCCTCATACCTGCCACATTCCGATGTCCTTGATTCGTTGACCGAACGGCCTTTGGTACACGTAGCACATTTTGAATGCGTCGCTGCGTATTTCGATCAGATTGTTGAGGAATGCGCACAGGGCGGCTAGAGGGAACGCTGACGAGAACATTACCACGTAACCAAACTGGATAAAAATCTCCAAATGTTCGGAGAACGTACCGTCAAACTGCGAGAATAAAATGGGAATTTTAGGATTAGTAAACATGTTAAACGGACATTTTATACAAGACTGAGAAGAGGATTAAAATGAGTGGACGTTTTCACCTTACCGCTTTTAGGCTGAGTAAAAAGCACTTAGGTAATTATCAAAATTTCGATTTTTGGTAGAAGGGAATGTTGTTTTCTCCTATAGTGTGGCAGGGGCATCACTAGAACCATTTGTAGGGGGGGGGGAGTGAAAATTACTGTTTAAACTCATTGTCTTTGCATATTTATTATTATTGTAAAATATTTATCTATTTTTATAAATGTTTTAAGAGAGTCTTACCAGCATGTATTGTGTCTGTCTTACAAATAAAACATACATTTGAGTTCAGAACTTCTAATTGTATGTTGTTGTAGCTTAAATATTAGAGTGAATTCACCTACTGGCTACTATGAAACGTTGTCTGTGTAACTGTGTTCTCTGGTTGGTATTGACAATATTTTAATTTTAAAACAAGTTATGACAATTTTTAAATTGTAATTTTTTGTAACTTGTAACTTGTTTTAAAATTAAAATATCAAAAAAGCCTGAACACGGAGCCTTAAATAATATTTTTATCAAGTTATAGGGGGAGGGGGGAGAAACTACCCCCTTCACCATCTATACCCTTTGAAGAAGCCCTTAAGTTGGGGAAAAAAGTGCTATAAATTTGATAAAAATATGGTATTAACTTTTTAAGGAGTATATAGGTATGTCTCATTATTTCTAGTTAACTCAAGCGAATATATTTAGGGAAATCTCTTACTTTAAACATTGAACACTCGAGTTCCGGCTGTGACACGACGCGCTCGCCGTTCGGTTTGGCAGGGCCGTCAGATGGCGTCAACGCACCAAACAGGTCAAAGCTGATTTTAGCGAAACGTATTTGCTCTAGCACGTAAGGAAGCGCCGACTCTTTGATGTTGCGTATCAGCTGCCTGGTGATGAGAAGCACGGCCAATTGCTGTATGTGTCAAATTGTATACATTGTTTGTAAATCATTCAATAAAATTAATTAAAAACTTTTTTTTACCGTTCTAAGTCTTTCCTGGTCTTGCAAATAGAAGGCGATGTAAAAGAGAGATAAGAACGAGTTGACGAATTGAAACTAAAAACGATTTACACATTAATGATTCAATATCATGATGCATATGTCGATTGAAAATATTTATATTATTGTCAGATTAATATTTTATTAACAATAGTAATTTTCAACGAGTACGAACCAGTGTAACTTTGATGATCAACTGGTTTTCGTATTCAGTGTCCAGCCTATAGTTTTCTAAATGCAGCATATGTACATAAAGAGTGAACTTAAATTCAATAGAAATCAGTCTGATTCATTTAAAAACGTTTTTTTTTGGAAAGGTCGTTAAAAAAGTTTAATTTTAATCATAATTTATTAATTGTATATTATGCATGTATTAAAGTTTAATGTAAACATTTCAATACGATAGGTCTTAAAAATTTTAAAACGGCTTACCACAATCATTCAGCCACACGGCAATAATGTTGTAAATGTCATCAAGCACAGCGATAATAAGTGCTAACATAATTTTAGAAATGTAACTTAAATATGTTGGATATTCATTTGTTTCAATGTATGAGTCCCACCAGTCCTTAAATATTAAATTGTGATTATTATTTATAAAATTATTTATTTATAAATAAATTTACTTGAAATTTTATTTGTAATATTGTTAAAGCGAAGACTACAGCCAAACATAGACCAATGATGGGTGCACTTACAAAATAACTGAACAGCCTTCGTTTCCAATTAGGATACCATAGTTCTGCCTTACCAGTTATCGGACTAATTCGCGGATGGCCCTAAAAATGAGTTCAATTAAAAAAAAAAAATTATTGATATAATAGTGTAGTTTATAAACCATTGTTACTTTACTTTAAATTCTAAGCGAGGCTGTAACAGAAACTGATGTCTTTGATCTAGTGTAGCCCATCGATAGGCTAATTCAGCACAGTAGCGTTTCCATGTTTCTAAGTATACTGTCAGCCAGAGAACATTCATAAAAGCCAACACAACAAACCAGACTCCTTCTGTCCATTGATCCAGTTGTCTTCCAAACCCAAACTATTTCATAATATACATTACTAAATTTTAAACTATTTTATGACATTACTCCCACTATAATAATATATATATTTACCCAAAATGTGGAATAGGCAATAGCTGGATATATTAATGAACCAGTGTAGTGTCCAATCCATGCAAAGTACATGGCAATTTTGACACCGAAATAATCACAAACCTTATCCAAAGGTTGCAAGCTGAAAAAAGACTTTACCCAAATAATACGTAACCATTTTAATGTTTTATTTTCATGAACCGGAAATAAATGTTCAATTATTCCATTTGACATACATTCTGAAACTGAACAAAAACATATAGTGTAATTATATTGTATCTATAATAAAGTAATAAAATATATTTTATGTAAAACAAATACAAAATATAGCATTACTTAATGGTTGGCTTTCGACTAGTTCTGTGAGCCAATCACAATTTTGTACCCTGTGTGTGTTTAAGACATATAAAATCAATGTTTGTCTTTCTTGCATAGTGAAAAAATTTGAATGATCCTCGATTCCTTCAAATATGTTCATTTCAGAGAGTATAAATTCTCTTAGGCCACCACCGCCAATAACTTGTTTTGGTAAATGTACATCTTGAGCAGCTTTCATTAGACTGAATAATAACAATAGCATTATGTTTACTTATTATTAGATCACTCAAAAAAAAAATACTTTACACATGAAACGAAGCTGTCAAGTAAAAACAGTACGAGTCAGTTGACGAATGATATTGGACATTCACGGATAGACTGAAACCATTAGATTCGTCTACTATTAAAGATTTTACCCATTCGATAGTCTTATAGTCTGTAGTTTTAGTGAATGTTAAAACCACATCGCAAGCCTACAAATAATAAAAAAAAAATTGATAATTTTTAAAAATATTTTCTCAGGATAGGTTTATAGTATATTATACAGGGGGAAAACTAATTTTCTTTTTTCAATATCAATTTATTATATCGTTGGGCGTTGGCTTAAAGCAAAAACTCACTAACGGTAAAACAGCAATATTTGGTAAATGCATTTTTACTTTTAAAAACTGTATTTAACACAATTAGTATATTTTGAAAAAAAAAAAAACAGGTTTTAAGTAATAATTCAATGTTAAGTGCCCCTACACAAATTATAGACTTCAAGTTTATAAACATGATGGCATCATAATAAAAAAAAATTGAAATTTCGCAGTTAATGAGTTTTTGCTCTATGCCGACGATATGACGCAAAAATGGTAAGACATGGTGGCTGATCTTTTACATCAGTTGTGTCTATAGTTAAGCTGTGAATTGATTATACATTTATTTACTTTGGGCGGAATTGATTGGATCCATAAGTGCCGTGGAGTCATTAAGTGGCCAGCCCTTGGTATTTTCCTGCGTATTAATTTTGATGCTAAAAATCAAACAACTTATTTTAAAAAACACAAAATTATAAACATTATTTTTTTTAACAATTTTCATTTTGCATTTTAATTTATTATATTTTTTTTAAATATATATTATGTACTTAAATTTCAAGTATAATATAACACCGTGAGTTCAAATATTATTTTATCATGAATTGGCGACGCAAACTAGCAATGTGCCAACGCCAAATAAAATGTATAATGTATAACTAATAACCATATAAATTATCTAACAATATTATACTCCCTAAAAATAACCTAACCCTAAAGAAATACCTACAATGAATTAGGATTAAAGCCACGTAAAGTAGATCTTTTATTGGGATTAGTGACGAAACTGTACCTATTTAGTATCTACCGATAAAGCTAAAGTACCTACCTATAATACTTATTTGTAAATGTAAAAATTTAATATTATATAATTATTTATTATAATTTATACAGGTCCTAATGGTTGTATTAAGACTTAAGACGTGCTTATGATATAAAACATTTTTTTTTTTGTGAGGGGGGGAGGGTGAATAACCCCCCTTAGGGCACTGAAAAACTACCTAAGAACTTCACTAAATCTAATGAAAATATGTCATCGTTGCAGGCCCTTATGGCTATATACAATTGTGTTATACGAAATATGGAATCGATTATTCGAACTGCGAAGGACATATTATTATTAACGAATTAACCACACTAAAAACAAGAAAACATTTTTAAGCACGTGTAATTAAAAAAATATATATAATCTATAAAATAAATAAAAATTTTTAAATTGTAATTATTATTACATTTTTTAGCTATAGGTAAGTGTATTGTAAAGGGCGGCAAATTAGTTAACACAGCTCTTTCATGCTAAAACACAGTCACTCAGAGCAATAAAATACGTAATATTTGTCGAGGAGATATTGATTATAAGTACCTAATTAAGATACTTTAATACTCATGAATTGTACTGTGTAGTTAGTGTAGAATCTACACTATAGAATATAGTTCATATTATCATAAAATATTTAAATAAAAACAGGTAAAAATAGTTATAAAATCGATCAAAATTTACATGATTTTTAATTTATTTAGTCATGATAATTTGTATCTCATCTTATGTTATTTAATAATACGCTTCATTGCTTCAACTGATGACGTTACGTGATTGTTAATGATATTTAGAAGTGATAGCTTAATTAAACATTTTTCAATGTCTTATGCTGCAAAAACAAAATTCTAATAATAACAAATTAAAAAAAAAAGTCTGGGACAAATTATTATTCGTGTATAAAATATCACAGGGGCCATTTAATTGACAGCATTTACGTCGTTTTTTCGACTTTATCCGTGGTTCACACCGAAACACCAAATCCTGAATCCCCTGTAGTCCTGTCCACAGATATGTAAAATGATTAATGTACATATCTGTGGACTGTGGTCCTGTCTCAAATTTATGCTTAAGACTTAAGAGCATGATGTAGATAAAACATTTCTTCAATCTTTTACCTACATGGTGCTTGAGAGTCAAAAGGTCAAGAGCCAAGAAGTATCTGAAATAGTGAGATCAATAATAATATCATGGATTTACAGCCAAAGAGCCAAAAATTACCATATCATTTATTAAAGTTTTAATTATTCTTGATAATTTTCTGCATGCCGCCTACACCATATTATCATAGATCAATGATACTATAAATATAAGGCGCAAATGTTTGTCAACCTGATACGCCCTATAAATTATAATCACGGAATCGAAGTGATAAGTGATAACAGTGAAAATATAGATTATTTCATAATAAATTATTATCAATTTTTGCACAATCTAAGGCAAATGGAATGCGCCTCGGTCAAACGACATAATATTAGTATGTTACTATAATTGCCGTTGTGAAAACTGAAGAGTGAAGTTTCAAGTTCACAACACTATGACCTAGTACAACTAGTACAAGTGAAGATATAATTTCCTAGTTAAACGTTACCAGAAACACTCAATTGGTTTATTTTCCGAGCACGGACACTTGGTGAGTATTATTAAAAATTATATTAATTTATTATATATTTATGTTCATTGTGCAATTTTCTTAAACCTCAATTTTTATTTTACTTTTGTCTTTTATTTGAAGATCTTCTTAAAAAAATTACTTTTTTTATCTTGGGTCAAAGAGGTATACTGACATAGATCAATTCCTTAATAATTACAAGCAAATAAAAGTTAATTTAAGACACATCTATATAAGTATATTTATAAAATATAAATAAATTAAATTATGACATTTTTTGAAAATAAATAAAATAGTTAAGAGTTTGATTAACTAATATCAAGGTTTTTAGGAATGTTTATTTATAAATAAGCTATAGGCTATGAACTTTGTAGTTCACATTTTTATTCCTCACTTTTTACTATTTAATTTGCTTATAATTGCATTATTCACTTTTTTCCTTTTACTATCAAAAATGAATGCACTATGGTTGAAGTTAGAACTATTCAACCGATCCAATTTATAATCAAACTATTCATTGTAGTCATCACTATAATATTTTAGCATATTATCTAGAATCAAGATAGAAATTGTAATACATAATATAACAAACATAAATATGTTGAATTATATGTATTGCTACCTATACATTTTTAATAGCTGGGAACCAAAAAATTGATTGTCTGCCCACCCTTACATATGCTAGAACTATCACTAATCAAGGGCATATTAAATTTTAGGAGAGAACAGAAATATTGTTTGTATAATCAGTAAAAAATTATTTAAAGGAATGAACAATTTAAGTTGATTTTTGAATAAAATATTGTATATATTGTTCATTTTATCATTTTTAGTTTAACTGCTCAGAATTATTTTTTGTTTCACTAAGTGATTATTTTTGAAATAGATTTGTAAATAGAATTTTAAGAACTTTGATATCCTTGCAAATTTTTTTTAATAAATTACCATTATTAATTAGTAGATATAATTTTAATTTAAATTATAATATAGAGAAGGTATTATAAAAAAAAACTGAAACATTACATAACTAACTCTATTATTAATTATAACTGTTTAGTAATTATTTAATATGCATACTTGTATGTATTAATTTGATTTACATTTCAGTAAATTTAAAGTTTGAATTTCCAAAATTATGGAGGAAGACAATTCTTTTTCTAGCAGATTCACCAAAAAGTCTCAACAGATGCCCTTGTATCCTGTTGGTATGTAATATTAAAAAAAAAGTGTTTTATAATATTTTATGCATTGTATTTGTTTGAAATTCAGGAATATTGGGATTTGGATTAGTAGCAGCTTATGGACTTTATAAATTTAAATCTCGCAAGGGACGTACATCCTTGTACCTTATTCAATTACGGTTAGCAGCTCAAGGAACAGCTGTAGGAATCATTGGAATAGGTGTACTATATAATATTTATACTGAAGCAACTAAAAAAAAATATTAAAGCTAATATAAAACATGTGTGATTTGTTAGTAAAATGTTTTACCTATTAAATAGTATCATTATTAATAATAATTTAATTTTTTTTGTGTTAATGTATAGTTATGTAAGTATGTAACTAAAATATAGTGTATACTCATTTTATGTTTTTTGTTTATTAATCAAAAATAATATCGTTTATTTTTATCTTAATATATATAAGACTTAGCACTATGATATTTTATAAATTATAATACGTGGACTGCTAAGATCCTTATTATAGGTGCTAATGTACTGTTAGAAATATTGTACATTTGAATCAAATCAGGAAATGTATACAAATATACATAGAAATTCTTAAAACTTGTGACTTGTGAGTAGAGGATAACTTAAGATTGTTCTTATTTTATTTATTTAATTACAATTATTTTCAATTGAAGCAAGATGGTGACTGCAGTTTTAAATGGATTGGCTTAATTGTCATTTTTAGCTAGTTTATTTGGAAAGAGTATCAACTAGTTGCATTGTATAACTGCATAAGCAGTGGCATTGAATAACCATTGAGTGGGGGAGGTTTTTTTTTTTAATTTACAACTTTTAAGATATACAATACAATTATACAGTTATTTTATCTGTAAAACATTGTGTCATACCTATTTTGATTATTAAGACCACAGATATAAAAGTGTATATGGTATTATATTTTACTATCCATAGCCGTGGAGCATGTATATTACTAAAGGCTTATAACAAATTGAAAAAGTATAAAAAATTATGAGGACGACATAGCAAAATTTGTTGTCTACATATTACAAGTATGTAAGATAACACATTTGTATTTAGTTCTGTTAGATTTAATATAAGATCAACATGTGTAATCCCTTGGAGATTTTTTAAAATATTTTTATTTTGAAGTAAAATGAGACATATTAAATTTTTTTTTGTATTGTATTTTACTAGCTTTCAAGTAAAAATACTAAACAAATCCTTTAAGAGGACAAAAATATTGTAGTTACCTTTAAATTTTATGATAGGTAAATTGACTAATGTTATAAGTTAAGTACCACTCAAATGCACTAAACATTTTTAATAAATGCTATATAAAATGTTATAATATGCTTTATATTATGCCCTATAAAATGTAATTGTAATATAACATATTACTTATAAAATATCAATATTTATTTTTTGATGCTAAAACATCAAAGTTTACAACTAAGTATCAAAATACACACTCAAATATCAAATAATATAAATTAAATTTGTTAAAAACATAAAATAAATATAAAAGATTTTAGCACTAAAATATCAATATAACCAGTTATAAGTGATCTAATAAAAATAGGTATACCAAAAGTGTTAAGTATAAGAATTTGTATACAGTTTAAACTTTAAAGTTACAAAAAAGCATAAATATATTAACATGTTGAAAACATTGCATGTACATCAATGGATTTTTCTATCAAAATTTAAATAATCACAAAATAAATATTCTCTTATTTTATTGATTTAAAATGTTATTATATGACTATAAAATATCAAAATGTGTGCTAAAAAAAACAAAATTTTTAGATATCCTTTGAAAGGAAAATAGTCCAAAATATGCCAATATATGCAACATAAAAATGTTATGAAGAGGGAGTAAAAGGATACTTTGGATTTATGTTCTTCAATTATTAATCTTGTTAAAAATGGAAGAAAGTTATTAAACATTTTAATTCAGATTCAAATTTTAAGTACCATAACTCATAAGCTTACAAATTATTTACTCTTAAGAATTTTTTAATTAATTAAGAACAAACAAAAATTAATGAGTAAAATAGGTAGGTTTATTAAGAAAAATCTCAAACATTGAGCTACATTTCATCCAATTATATTGAAATCATCATATTGTGCAATCAACTAAATATATGGTTTAGCAGTGACAGTATTGGACCAATGTTTTATGACAATTAAGAGGACAATATACTCAACATTTATAATTTTAACATGCTCTTTAAAAAAAATCTTTTAATGGGCCCTAGATAATATTCTTACCTTTAAAATTGATTATAGGTCAATTAATTATAATATTAAAAGTAACAGTGTAAAACAGATTCTTCCGAATGTTTAATTGTCCATGTTATACGTTAGTAAGATGGAGAGAACACATGCAGATTAAACTTCATCTTAAGAAATAAATGAAGGAGATTTAGTCATTTTTAAAATAAGCACTAAAATGTTGTTGAAAAAAGTTTTGTTCGACATTTTATTGATTTTCTGTAATGTTTTGTAATCTCATTAAAACTACTCAACATTTCTAAAAATGTTTTTTGATGAAATATTTGTGTTTAAATGATAATCAATAAATAAGGTGTACAATTTTGTATTTTATATCATTTTTATTAAATAATAACAAATTTTAGTTGCATATTTTGGTAATTTTAATTGCGTATTTTAAAGGTTTTTAGTACAATAAATCCCAAACCCTAGTTATGATGTTTAACTTGTAAATAGTAATAATGAATCATAGCTTTTTAAAAAAATGATACTGTAATGATTCTAACCACAATTGTATTGCTAATAATCTTTATTGTTTTAATTTAGTTTTCCTGACTACCTAAATTAAGGTTTTTAGTTATAAAATACATTTTACAATTTATGTTATATTTTTATCCATACCTGAAGATTGACTGAATGTATCTAATATCAATGAAGAAGATTCAGCTGAATTTGATTTATCTGGAGATAATTTTTCTAAAAAAAAAAAATTAACAGTAAAATTCTTCTTTAATAGAATATTATGTTTAAAATTTAAACCACCTGTCAACTCTGTAGCAGTTGATGGAACTGAAATATTAGAACATGTTAATGAATCATCAGAATCCGTTTCTGGTTGTAAATTCAATAATTCAAGAGATTTCTGTTGATTGTCTATTATGTTTGATTCTATTAAAACAAATTAAATTATTAGTTAAACTTAATTCATATTATTTAAGCAATATATAAGGTAACATAATATTATGATGTAGTATATTATTAATTAATTTAAGCTATTCTATAATATTAAGCACAGTCATTAAACAATATATTTTAACTGTTCTAATAAAAGTACTTACTGTATCCAGTATTAGTAATTGGAATCTTTGAATTTTTCTTACAAATATCATGCAAGCTAATAGTTTTTGTTGGCGTTTTATTTACATTGCTCATTATTATTTCTTATGTTAATGTATAACTTGGAATGTAGAATTGTAGACAACCGAGTTGAACCAAAAATGTCTGCAAATTACTAAAAAATAAAAATCATTAAAAAATCAACTAAATAAATGATAACTGTCAACTGATAACAATAATTCTTACTATCGCGCACTAAGATAGATAACAATATACATATTTCTGTATCACTGAGATAGATAAGATATACGTAGATATACTAGATATATATAAGACAGGTATATCTTATCTATCTCAGTGTTCTGTATACATCACGGACTAAGATAGTACCACAGACTATATGAAAACCTAACCTATTTTCATATAGTCTGTGATAGTACTATTATATGAAAATAGTTAATTTTCATAGTCTGTGGTGGAGTGGTGGACGTGGTATACACACAGACATAGAAAAAAGATTAAACACAGATATATAAAAAACCTTATACCACGATGTAGAGAAGACATTCTGATTCACGGTTTTAGAATAATGATCTTACTAGTTTACGATTAAAGATAAATATTATAAACATATTATACTATAATATTTAGTAAATAGTGTACTAGCACCACGATTTATGTATAGACTATAGACGTATATCTTAATTGGTGACTAGTGCAGAATAAATTATGAGTATAGTCATATTAAAGTCAGTGGTACTAGTATAAGACCTATGGTTAACTATCAATTTTATTATATTTTATTTATTTTTATTATTATTTATTTTTTAATTTTATTATTTTTTATTATTATTATAGCGTTTTTCATTACGTCTCACTAGTTGTAGGTACTGATGCACATTTTGATGTTTCACCATCAATTCCAGTACCTATGCACTAAATTCTACTTTTCATGTTCCAAGTTACTGCACTATGCTAGTTGTTTGCACTGAGTGGCGAGTGCAGTGATAGTTGCACTAGCTCCAATAGCTGATGCGCTTTATCGTTATTACGAAAATACTGATTCTGCGTATTATATGGGTGCGACATTGGTGCGTCAGTGCAAAGAGGTGGAAAACGCTGTAAGTTATACATTGTGGTTATCGCAGTAGTTGTAGCCACGATGGCACGATTAAAGATATGTACCTACTAACCTACCCTAGGAAGGGTGGTGGTTAAAGGTTGTAGCACAGGCATCGAGATACAGAATATCCGTGTTACAAATGTGAAGATATTACTACAGTGCTGGCGAAGAAATGTTTATAAGAATTAAAATAGTTTATTCCATCTAGATTTTTATATACATCGTGATTTGTGCCTTTCTATGAAGTATGATAAATTAACACATTCGTAAAAAATGTTGGCAAAAATATTATGTAGGTACTCTCAGAAGAGTAGTTGTTAATTACTACTATAGTAATATACCAAAAGTCCAAAAATAAATAATAATAATACCAAAAATAAAAACGAAATAAAACTTAAAATAATACAGAGTCCAATATTTTCAAGTTTTGTAGTGAGACAGTAAAACATGCTCTATCAATTGAAACCATTGAAAATATTACTGCTATAACAGTACAGTACCGTGTTTATTTTAACGATTTAAATTCTACTGCTATAGCAGTAGCTGCCCTAAATTGATTATAATTTTCAATGTCATTTTAAAAAATAAAAATGGTCTTATACTCTCATTAATCAAACATTTAACAATAATTTCTTATCAGTTTTGGTTTAAGTCATTTTTGATCAGTTCTCAAAAAAATGATGAGGATGGGAACCCGAGATTTTGATCCCCCGCTTTTATTCAAAACACCACAACCTACGCTTTCGTAATTTGTTAGAAATCAGTAACAACGATTTTGTTAAGTTTTACATACTTTATAACTTGTTATACTATACAACAAAATGGAATTTGTTAATTAACTAATTAACACTTAGTATTATTAGGTATTGACTTTGGTAGTATTTTGAATATAGTATTCAAGTATTCAAAATATTTTTAGAATACTGTTTCCCAAAAGTATTTACTGCTGTTTTGTTTAAAGCGTTAAAATTAAATTTATTATTTTAATATAGTATGGTAAAGATTACAATCCATTCTTCTTATTACATACCTAATATGTAATTGATATTATCAGGTGAGTAGTTGTGACAAATGAACTACGCTATGACCTTTTTGCTGTTGCAAGACACAGAGGTATCTATTATATCTATTTTGTATATTATGGTCTATGAAATATGGACTGAATGTTGCTATTTTAAGTGGATAATTATTAGTTGCTGTGATTATTTAATTAGTGATGATGTAGGTACAAGTCCGTACAACTATTATGTTTCCATATACCTATGTTCAATATTACCAATTAATATATTACAGTTTAATAACATTGTAAGAGTAAAATACGAATTAATAATTAGGTATACATATTATTATGGTGTGGCGTTGTTGATACAGTGCTGCATCTATAGTTCCCTGTCATTCTATATTTCTATGTCGAAATTAATTCAATCTGATGAAAATAGTTTTACTGAATACTCTGGAAACTTCTAAGTGTGTTTTGCATACAAACGATAATTTCAGAGAAATGAGTATATTGGTAGGTAACTAGTGAGCTATAAACCTATAACGCAGTGCATTTTTTAAGGAATTTTCACTGGGTGTCAAAAATATATTCTCAAAATATTAAATTATAGTAGAATAGAGTTATTTCATGATCGCCCCCATAATTATTAAAAATATCATCAATATAAAATATTAATATATATAATATACATATGTATATTTTGTATTATCATAAATATTAATGCTATAAAGTAGAAGCAAAATAATTAATAAAAGTGAGCTATAATTTATTGAAAACAAGAGGTACTTCGAAGGAAGATATATTATTTATACGTCACTTAATTATTTTTTTACATATAAATAGTATAGAAATTGGTCTTTTGAAAATTGTGTGTCGCCAAGTCTTTAAAAATACATCCAACTGGCAACTAGGCGACAAAATATATTCAGTGGGCGACATTTGTGTCACCTAGTTTACTAGTTTAAAAAATGCACTGTTATAATGCATTAACGCCTATAACTGCTAACCTCACCTATGGAGTAGTTATGCCTATACCTACATTGCTTGGAATAAGTTCCATGAACGACGGAGTAATCTCTGTAACAACTGAACTGATTCTAAAAAATATTTCACTCATAGAAAGCTACATTATCCCCGAGAACAAAGTAATTTAAGTATGATATAAATATATAGTGTATTTAAGTGCCTTTTTTATGTTTGGGATATTCTCGGAAACTACTGGCTCGATTTACACGAGTTTTATTATGTAGATAATTTTTTGACAGCAAACATATAGGCTGATTGCTGCATGGTTGTCGGTTGTGTATGGAACTTAAGGGTGACTCACAAATTAATTTCGTTTTTGATCACGAAAATCGACTAATTTTGTTTTGGTCATACCTCATACCTATAGAGTTGCCATTGGTGACATAAATAAAATATAAAATTGGTATAGACTAGCCAATATGCGTTTCCATACGATTTATTTAAAATAAAAATAATATTTAATTGATTGTTACTCAATTAATGTACAACAAAAGGCAATGGCTGTATGATTGTAGATTAAATGCACAAAAAGTACTCTGTCGATTTTGGTAAACGTTTCTGAGATTGTTTTTGTAAATATCAGAAAAGTTTTTGGAGAGTAGTTTGAACCACGTTCGAAAATATACCAAATGCTATTGCTCATCTCAGTCGAATTAGCTCACAAGCGAGGTACGCCTATATGCAGATTTGCCCAAGAACTGAGGTACATAAATACACTAAAACCGAGATTCACATTTTATATTTTTATGTTACATGTGTTTGTTTATTTTCTCGCGGGCAAAATAGGTTTATATAGTATAAGTAGTATATATATATATATATAATATACTTGGCATACATATAACGATGACATAACATATGTTTTCATTTATTCTACAAGTGTGAACATTCGTCAGCGGTTCAACACGTTTAGACATAGTCATTTTTCATCTTGTCGTATTTATTTTTTATAGACATTATATTTAGCATATGATATTATTATAGTATAAATATGAATATTGGTACTCTACCCAGAAATTAAGACAACAAACGTGTTACTATTTGTTTCATTATTGTAATACCGTATTGTGTACAGTTAAATAATCACAATTACCTACCAAACATAATATGTTACGCCTTTTTAGGACTATATAATAATTTCTAAAACGTTAATACTTCCAAGATATAATATGAGTGTTTACTATTAAAAAAAACACGCCACACAATAAGATAATAAAATAAATCATTAACAATAGGTAGTTTAATTTAAGAAATTAGATTAAGTATAGATACTGTTGATCAGTTAAATCCGCATAATATCGAACCAATTGTTTATTTGCTTGGCGTGCATTGAGCTCTTAGGATATTAACTTAATCGATATATGACTATCTAGTCATAATAATATCAGCTATTTCTATATTCCATGCCAGTCCGTCACCATTTAGTAGTTATCTGCGCGATTGCGTCTGTTTGACCCAATCAATCAATTGTAATAATATATATAATGACGTAGGACGTACCTAGGTGCAAATTATTGTAGTGTATTAGCAATATATACTACCTACTATAGTACCAGATGTATATATTAAACTCAGACAATATTTAGTTGGTATTCCACGATAATGACAATAGGAATATAATTGAGCGCTATGTGCAGAACAAGCTCAGTTTAGTTGTTTATAGTGTTAATCTACCTATATAATTAAACGCGAGTGCAAAACAATCGTATTTATTTTCCAAGGAATTTCGTCCGTTAAATATAACCCATATAAATAATATTAAATCAATTCAATTAATAAATTATAATAATTTATTCAATAAATAATTTATAAAACGATTAAACCCTATTATAATTATCTAATGGAACATTACTGTATAAACGGTAGATTAATGCGGTTAATTGTCAACATGGTTGTCGGTATAGACAATTTTAACGATTAATAATAAGCAGAAAAAAATAGTAAGCAGTAAAAATAGTTTTTTTAAAGTATTTTGAGTACCTACCTACTATTTCGAATGATTGTATTATTATGTTTATTTTATAGCTAAATATATTGAAAAACTTAATTTTAATACCTAAGTTATTGGTACAATTTCTTATAAATATGTGTAAACCAAAATTATAATGTTTGATCGTGGTTTTTAAACGTACCCTAAATACTTTTAGATTCTGAGCGAAGCGACGAATGTATTGATTTTACAATGAAGTGTTTTGTTTTTTTTTGTGTTTGTTTTATACACGATACGTATTTAAAATAATGCTTGGATTTTCAATTTCAGTATCTATTCTGGTGAGAAAGTATATCTAACTGATACTTTTGAGAGGTCAAGTTGGAAATTCTTAGTAGTTTTCAAAAATCAGTTTTTGACAAAATCGATTTTGTTTTTTGGTCTAACTACAAAAAATGTCTTTAGATACTTTTTTTTTCACCAAATATTTATATTAGCATTCTCTATACATCATAACAATTTCAAAATATTTTGAAACTGTTTTAGCTATTTTTAAGCATAAGACATTTTTGTTCTCTATAATAGTTTCTTTAAATTATTGTCGATTAAGAATTTTTAATACAAGGTTTGTCATAAGTTGTTACTAGTGTAATTAAAAATTGAGAGTTAATTCAAAATCATTTAACGTGAGTCTGAAGTTAACATTTTTTCGACATTGGTTATTTACCCGTAAACTATCGATTTCTCATGAAACTGTTTTCTTATTTTGTTGTAATTCAAAAATATTATTTGTGGGTACTTGAAATTTGTATATTATATGTTGTTAACAATTGAGTTATTAATCAACCAATTTTTACAAAAAAATGTAGAGGATGCGTTATGCGTTGCAAATTTGTAATCCTTGATTTCCCCCCACCATTCATTTGTGGCTCATTTTTAACAGTGTAATAATAGTTGTGTAAAAATGTCACGTTGTTTTATTATGTACTACTCCATAGTCCATACTATACGGAAAAGTAATGAAAATACTATTTTATGTGTAGTTAGGTACATTTCAAAAAAAAATAAAAATAAAAATAAACGTGTACAAAACAATTGAGATTTTTTTATTACCATTATTGGCTGTTATTAATAAATATAAATTTATATGGTCCTTTATTTCCGGTTACTAACGATAATACTTGAGTACGTGACACGTAATAATTATTAGTGTAATTACGTGTTATATAATAATTTGGAAATTCGTTGGTATTTCTAATTTACTTTAATTAGTGACATTTACGAGACTTGACTAACTGGTGAATAAGCGTTTAATATTTTAAACTAAGGTAAAAGACTTAACTATTTTAACTATAATCTAATATGTAAAATATGAGAGTGGAGTAGGTACACGAAAAAAGATCTAAATAGGAGAATATTTACCTCAGATTTCCATAGTAAATATATTATATAGTACGTAGGTTTATCCGTCTATGTAATTTGGCGGTAAATTTATTACATTAAACATAACTTTAAATTATTTCGCACTAATTCATATCGCTGGTTAGAGCACAATACTTATGTAAATCTCATATTATACTAGATAATATATTCCACGGATATGGGTATATAATATCTCCAGTCTCCACAATGTAATAATATAATCATATTTCTCGTGACATTTTAGATTCTGAGCGGAGAGAAGAATGTATTGATTTTACAATAATGTGTAGTTTTTTTTTTTACTGTAAATATTTTTTGTTTAAAAATGCTTCGATGTTCTTCATCGTCATCTCTTCTGGTGGGAAAGTGGATTTTGTTGGTATTTTTGAGTATTTCATTAGTTTTTTAAAACTGTTGTATATAAACATTTTTTTGCTCGATCAAAAAACTTTAAAATTTAAATATGGCTCATCTGGTTGTTAGTGAAAAAAAAACTTGAGCCTAAATACGCAATAATTTTTTATAAGCGTCTAAAGTTAGAGTTTCGACAAAATACGTCAAAATTACAAACAATTTTTTTGTTTATACCTAAAGATTGAAAATGTAACACAACATTTCCTACAAATTTTTCTGTGTTTTAAAAAACGGACTCCATGAGGTGCCCAAGCAAGTGAAATCAGAATTAGGTAGGTACATGAAAAATATTGCGACTGTTGCCTGTGTCAAAGATTTGTTTTTTTCTATAAAACTATTTGCCAAAATGTGTATATATAATATATTCTTACTAATTATAATAGTTATAAAATATGGAACCATTGACAACCTTATAAATAAACAGAGATTATACAAACCAATAACGACCATGTTTACCAATAGGCAATAGCAGCCGTTTATAAACAAATATATTTCCATCGTGAATTTCAATATCCTTGTTTGAGCAGCTTCCAGGGCTGGACCTCTGCCTTTTTAAATTAGCTTATATTCTTTTCAAAGGTCTAATCTATCTCTGTCCCAAATTTAACCGCAATCGGTTTCACAGTTTGGGAATGCATAAAGGACAGACAGATAGACAGACAGACATTCATTTATATGTATAAATATAGATTAGATATTTAGATACATAATATTATTCCATGCAATGGGTATTGTAGTAAATTTGACCAATGAGGAAATTTTTTTTAAAAATAATTTTCAGCGATAATACAAATTTTGATTCAAGATTTTTAAGAAGAAAAATTTATTACGTACCTATGTCAGATTTCGATACTGGTCGGTACGTTTCACTCGTGTAGTTACCTCACAATTTTAAATTTCAATTTCTTCCTTGAAAATCTTAAATAATTTTTTTTTATCTTAGTCTTAATTTGATCATACAATTAATTATTATATCAGAAATACTCATATCAACTAGATAATGGTAGTTATGATTTAGCCTAGCGAATGTTGACTCTTTTGAAATGTGAAGAATTCAATACTGTGAAATCACTCAATTACGATCGCGAACTACATTGATCATGTAGATTTTGATGTCATTTAGCCATTATAAAATAATAACAACTATTAACAAGTACCTAAGAGTTATATCATCGTATAGTATATAATAAATATCCAGTGGCGTAGGGGTGGCATTCTGGGGTAGCGAAAAAATTATTCACAAAAAATGCCTTCTGTTCATTTGAAAAAAATGTATCATTATTTTTTATAACATAAATAAATGTTATATAGGTATTATGTATATATAAATAATTAACACTATAACCAAATACATTTTTTTGTGTCTCCCCGATCTTAGAATATAGTATACATTTAACATTTTTAACAATCAAAACTCGAATAATAAACATCGAATATAATTTGTTTTTGAGTAGCAAAACAATACCCTTGCTACCACAAAAAAATGTATGTGGTAGCAAAAGTTCCACTCGATACCCCTCAGTGACGCATATGCAGTGACGTATACATAACTTTTGTATGGGGAGGGGGGGGTCAGTTGTAAACATATTATCATGGAAGGAAAATTTCTGAACCTAGGGACCAGCACATTTAAATAATAAAAAGGCCTAAAGTTTACGCCTCTGAGCTGTTTATCTGTGTTAGTATTTGTCTTATAAGCGTAATGCACTAATACGTATTATATGGAATATTGATACCAGTCATTTATTATATTATATGTGTAAACTATTAAACTTATAGTGTTCACATGGGTTTTATTCGATCGGAACACGACATTTGCGTATTTATTCACAATTTCATAAAAAAATTATTTTTTAAAATTATTTTGTTTTTGTGAAATACAGTAGAATATTTGAAATACTATGATTATTGATCTTAATTAATCACATTAATAAACTCAACCGAAATATAGAACATATATCAGCTTAAGGTTTCTCAGGCTCAACTATTAGTTATAAACTTATAAGTAATATTTATTAAGTTTTAGGTAATAAGTTATAAATAAATTATGACTTTAATAGGTACTTGATTGTTGTTGTGTCCGTCGTGATTTTCGTTGCCTTGGTTAAATATTTCCCAATACTTATTACTTTAGACTCTATAGTATAGACTATAGAGTATAGTTGAATTATAATTTACTGAACGGTATTACATTCAGTTTACTGGTATCATTGTATGTACAATTTATTTTAAAATTGTCATTCAATTAATCAAATCTTGTATTATTATTTCATATAGACCAGGACAGTGAGATATTGCAGATATGTCTGCTCTTACTTGTTATTGAATTTGGAATAAAAAAAAAATGCTAATATTTTGATATTTGTGTAGATTATTATGTCATTGTTAAGAAAAGTCATCAATTAAATTAAAAAATTTGATATAATAAATTCGGACGAATAACAGTCCAATATATTATAATATATTCTTATTGTTTTTTAAAAATACATTTTAGATGACTTGTATTTTATCTGAAGAATTTAAGGTTAAATATAGTTTTATAAATAATTTGCACACATAACATTTTATAAGTTATCGAATTTTGAAAAAAATAAGTACTTTAACCACCTATTTATTATTATAACAAAATAAATATGTACCAAAATATTTTTACGCCACGTAGTTTGTTTTTTAAAACTTTAGTCATAATTTTGGTACCATTATACTTTTAATGTTTTGAGTCAAAATATTTAACCAAACTTTATTCTTCAAAAACAATAGTGGGTATCATCAGTATTGGTGACTTTTAATGCAAACATTTTAAGTCATTTTCAAGACAATTATTAAAACGTTATTCTAAAATTAGTAATATTTTTATGAGGCATATATACCTGCTGGAGCCTGTAAGTCTTTAATTAAATTAAATTTTCATTACCTAATGTTCTCTAGTCTCCTGTTTTTTCATCAATACAAAATAAACATCTGTCGTTGGTTAGTTAAATTAAATTTTAGATTCAATATAATGAAGCAATATTTATGATATTATTTATGTCTTACACTTTTACTGTAATATTCCTTTAAACGTTAAGTGCAGTTAATAATTTCTATCTTATTTATCCGTTTCGCATGATTCTTCTGATACATTTAAATTAAATAAAATCCTAATACAATTTAAAAAAATGTAGTAAATTTATGATTTATTATTTATATTATATTTTCATTTGTAGTAACAAAAGTGATAACATATTGATTATAATTATAAACAAATACATATCTACAGACTTAAATACTTCAATTACATGAAATAAAAATGTTATCATTTTATGGCATATTTAGTTTTTATACATTTATATTTTAATGTTATACAAGTACTTTTATTTTTAATATTTTATCATATAGGTATATTATTACTGTAAAAACAAGATTGAAACTTATTGTAATCAGTTAGTGATTTGAAGAACGATGTAATATTCTATTGTTAAAATTATTTTTATTAATAATCAATTATTAAGATCGACAGATTTGTTTGGAATTTGTTTAATTCATAGTCCTTATTTAAGTCTTAATCCCTTATTTTGTGTTGTTAAAAATAATCGGATAATAAACAAAAATTAAAAACACAAAAGAACAACACAATAATGAATTATTATATTTATATTTTTTATTTTTAGAACTTCCAGTATATAACTATTATAGGTCGACAATTATTACAATCGAAAATTATTATATTATATTGAATTGTTAAACCGATTTTATCTTATGGAAAATATATCTATGTTATTAATTAATGAATTCTGTATACGACGAGCAAGTAAAATTATTTATAATTTAATTTTAAATGTAAAAAGCTTAACCTAACTGGTTTTAATAATCTACAAAAGGCGCCTCTGTCGTTGTAGTACCTATTATTTATTAAAGCAAAACAATTTTTTTTTGTGATAGAAATCTGATAAAATGTGTTAAATACTTAACTTTGAATAATTATTCAACACAAAGAATTAAATTTATTAATTATTTTAATCATTATACATATTTGTGAATCCCTCGAGGAGATATTTAAACATATACGTATAAATATAAAATATATAATATAACTTAAAGTTATTCATAAACAATAGACACATTTTATTTACCTACTGAAAATTCCATTAATATGTCATAAAAATAAAGTAAAAATAATGGAGGAGAGAATCGCCGGGTTTCTTTAAAAAACTCCAGATGATATTGCTTCATACTTTGATATAAAACAGTTCAAAATCTTTTCGTTAAGTATAATATATAATAATAATTTAAACCCTGATGGAATAAGGTCATCTATTTCAAGGTTTTATAATTTTTTTTTCTACTAGAAATGAAAGGTTGACGGCATCAAACGCTTTGAGTGCGTTGCATTTTATGATTCACGGAAATATGTAATAATTAATTTTTGGACCACTATCATGGTTATACACTTAAGCCTATTATATTTGACAACATTATGGAAGTAATAAAAATAATATCTCATCATAAAGATAATTTAAAAAAAAAAACAGAAAATTCATAACGTCAAAATCAAACATGACTCTGCGTCCGTGAATATGATAATAAAATATAACATTTTAATGTACCTGTATATAGAGGACGAAAAATAGGAAAATATATTTTGAATTCTTGATAGATTTATACAAATATACACAACGCACGTATTCCATTTGAATAAAACATATATCAAACATTATTACTGTTTATACGAATACATAAGTATAAGTTTATATTATATGGATATACACATATATGAACAAACATATAATATGTATGGATAGTATTAATTAATTTAAATCAAGGCATTTATATTTTGATGATTTGTGCATTTCTCGACTAAAATGATTGCATTATGAAATGGAACAACTTTATGTGTTAATTTATATTACATTATATGCAAACTGTGAAGTGCAAAGTTAAAGTCAAAGTTTCGGAACGTATTAAGAGAGCCTAAATGCAGAATACTAGAAAAGTGTGTTTTCTGAAAGTTGAAATTTGGTTAGCAATGGAATTTTTTAAAAAGTCGAACCTAAGTAAATATTTTAATAATTTATCTATGTTTATTTAGTCACAACATTAAAAAGAATACTGTAGAAGAAGTGTTTTAGTGAAAATTAGTATAATTATAAGTGTGATGTAATGTAATAAAATGTAGAGTAATGCACGCGCAGGTGATATAATATTTAACGATAGAAATTTGGGAAACGATTTGTAATCTTTGTTTTTGTTTTTCATATTTTTGTAAAATATATTTCAAATTTATAATATATTATTATCTTTGGATATTTACTCTTGAATTAAAAATTTTCAATATTTTTTTACCATTGTATATTCATTATTCATATTTTCCACAAAACATTACCGAAATAGAATATGGTGTATAATACGTTTCCCCGTTCCATCTTTGTGAATAGTTTATTACCTTGTTTGATGTCTTAGTTAGTATTATAATATGTAGCGATATGAATGTCGCGTTAAATCTTATCTCCGTGTTTGCTTTTACTATAATAGTGGTAAAAGATACCCATGCAAATTAATTACTACGGTCATCATCTTTGTCTAATAAGCATTAAGGTATATATAATTCGAAAATTATTTTATTTATAATTATATTCAATATGTATAGTATAATAATATTATATTATTTGTTCTAATTATAATTTTTTTTAAATAATAAAAAAGGCGGGCAAGTGGGTACCGCTCTGATGTACCTATAGTAGGTGTCGAGTGGGTTCTGTAATGGATGTGTTAAATTTGAATTCAATGATATATCATTGTATTATAAGATAAACGATTTTGAATGGAGACCTGTAAGTCTTTATCAAGTATATTAAATATTAATTCATGATAATATGTTGATAAATATTGCTACTAAAGTAATTTATTCTACAAACAGTATTACGTTAGTTGGTTTATTTTTGAAAAAAACATTGCATTTGTTAAATTATTAATATTAAATTATGATAATAGTGTATAATTTATATCATATTATACATCATTGTTATTAACTTTTGAGTCAAAACCATTTTATTACAGTACAGTGCGAATATGTTCATGATATAAATAGGTAATAGCTTAAAATTAAACTTAATATTTCGAAAATGTCGTTACGTATAGTAAAATTTATAATACACGTAAAAGTTTTAAGTATCAACTATTCAACTAGACTCACTTTCCTATACTAGAAAATATTAAAATATGCTAAAGTTGAAAATCAAAGTATTTTTCTACTATTCACAAAAAAAAAACACACACAAACATCATTGTAAAATCAATACATTCATCGATCGCCGAGAATCTACAAGGATCTAAATACTAAATACAAGTTACAAAAGTAATTCATTACTCAGTTAATGTCTAAGCCTGTATAAACTATATTGTATATTTTATGTTATAGTGTATCAAATATTCAAATGAAATGTTGGAAATCAGGTTAATTAACTAATTTTAATTCGGGTACAAAGTCTAAGCCATAATGATTAACTGAAGAATAAATGTATTGGGATACCTAGTTGAAATTTTCTACCGTTTACTTTCTCGATTTGTTACTATTTTTTTTTGTTGCAGAAATGAATTTATAAATATATTCAAACATATTTAAGATTTATTTATATATTACTCAAGTATATAGTTTATAGTTTTTATAGTTTAACCCTAATAAAAGAATTTTAATTTAAAAAACATACATATTTTAGTGAATAAATTATCTACAGTTTGCGTTCGTGTAGTGTTTATAATAGATAATAATCTTGATTGAGAGCATTACGTCAATAAAGTAAAACCAATTTTTGCGGAAAAATTAACGTTGAGGAACCAAATTCGAAGTTTGAGTCCAAAATATCCAATTATTAGTTTTTGTGTATACATTGTAAAAATAATAAAACAATTCAAACTTTATCATTCTTTTATTATTAATTTGAAAGTTTTGATATTTTTTTTCATGTAATTGTGCATTTGTCACATCAAATTTTATTTTGGTGTCCCATTGAAACCTTTCAAAATGTTAGAAATATTCCGGATTTTTATTCTAGTCTCATAACAAGAGAACTTGTTTATTGATAGTAGCAATAAAGAAAAATCAATATTATTAAACGTTTACTGGGTATTGATGTGCTGCTTCAAAATACCCGATGAAAGAATATTTTACATTTTTTAGACGGCATTGCTTTTACCATATTACTAGTATATTCTATAACCAATGCTTTTACTATTTAATGAACGTTAATTATTATTAGATTTTATATTTTTTTAAATACTTCAATAATTTTAATTTATAATGTTTTCATACTTTTTTTATATTTATAACCTATACAGATCAGTTGTAGATATGTATGTTGTTCAATAGGTAAGTAACAATAATGGTTATTTTTTAAAAATCTATGTATTCAATATGATTGTAAATATTACAATGATGTATGCGGTCGTAAACCAAAGATACATGCTTTGTATTGTTTATGTGTGCATGTGTATTTATGTCTAATAGCTTATATGGTAGATCTTTATTTATTATACGGAATTAACTACTTAGAGTATAAATAAAAATGTATATAAATTTAAAAGTAGGGACAACAGTTGTATTATGCATTTATTCGTAGGTTATTGAAAAAAAATAACTAAAGGACTTTTTATTGTATAAAATAATTTAATCGGGTGTTAGTGGAATCCAATAACTATCACGAAATAATTTAACGCGATGAACTCGAGTATAATGTTTTAATTAAAAATTAAATTTATAATATTATATACCTATATAAATATAAATTTATCGTTGGTATTAGCTGTAGGTACCTGTGCCCTATATAATGATGAGTCTATAATTGATGTTTTTTCAAAAATCTATTTGCGTAGTTTTTGTTTGGATAGAATTTATTTATTTATTTATTTTTTAAAGCTTCGATAACTGGACCATTTGCTTGTTCAATACTTAAATAACTTAAATTAAATTGTACAAATTAATATATTTTGTAAATAATAAGATTTTTTGAATGGTGTCTTCGTTGAGTCCAAGTGCGTCGTGAAGGTGCTCGAGTATGTCGATTTTTTGCCGGGCCTCTTGTGTGTCTCTACATTCTGTGGTTTTAGGGAATCGGACATTTCGGAACGGCTGTTTCGGCGCGAAGACATATCTGGCCATTTAGGCGTGAGAATATCTTGGCGCCGCAGGTATATTAATATACAATTTTCAAAATGAGTATTGTCCATGGTGGTTTTAAGAATACTTCTCTCAGTCATTATGTTTTTTAATTCTAATTTGAGTTCACTCTCTTTATCTTTAATCCTCCTGTTCATAGAATGTGTTAATTTTTTATTGTTATTAAAAGTATTTTCAAAACGATCATGGAAAAGTGTAGGATAAGTTGGTTTATTCTGTTCTTATTGCGTATTGTAACATTAGTTGGTTTCTTCGACTACTAAGTGGTTGTTCTCCAGCAATATTTAGTATGCTGTCTATGGGACTTCTTCTAAAGGCACCTATTGCCATTCTTAAGTCTGCATTATGAATAACATCGAGAAATGTAAGTACTGCATTTTTTGTTGTCATGTATAAGGGTGATCCGTAATCCAAAATTGATCTAATTAACGATTTGTATATATTTATAAGTGTTTTTGAGTCTGCTCCCCATTTTGTACTTGAAAGTACTTTGATAATGTTCAGTCTTATTTTGGCTTTGTCTTTTCATTTTCTTATGTGTGTGCCCCGTGTAAGTTTTTCATCGAAAGTTAGGTCTAATATTATTTTATGTGCTTTGTGTTTTGAATTATTGTGTTGTTAATTTTTATCTTTGGTTTATTAGTAATTCTTTAGTGTGAGAATATTATGAAATTGTATTTCTAGGGGGGAAAATTTGAATCCTGTATTTATGCTCCAATCATTTAGTGAGTTAGTGTATTTCTAGGGTTATTTTTTTATAGTGTCAATACATTTATGGCGGAAAAAAATATTGCTGTCGTTAGCGTATAATGTAATTTTTCCGGGGATAGGTACAGAATTTATTGCCCCCCAGAACTAAGTGTTAATATGTATTTGTACAGAATTATAGTAGTTTTTATTAATATTTTTAATTTCTTTTAACGCCATTTCATTGTCCGCAGGGACTGCGGGACCCTTTTTTGTTTACCCGTACCTGAATAAGACAAATGAATCATCGCGTTTCACGGAATACTCAACTTAGGGGTAATGTTTATAACGGCCGACCCGCGTGACTCATTAATGCCGTGGTTTTTATATTTCCCCGTCAAGTTCGATGGCCAGTCGTCATCAAACCGCACGCACATGGCAGTGAATCATGTGGAGCCCGCGCGCGGTCCCCACCAAAACGGTTTTAGACACATAAAAATATTCGGTTCACATGCACTACACACACACACACACACACACACACACACACACACACACACACACACACACACACACACACACACACACACACACACACACACACACACACACACACACACACACACACACACACACACACACACACACACACACACACACACACACACACACACACGCACACACACGCACGCACGAGCCTCTTGTGTGGAAGAAGTAACAATACCGATGCGACTGCCAAATGGCCCAGTTGCTTCCATGTGGTTTTGACTTTACGATGTACTGCCGCGCGCGCGTTCACGATTTTTAAATTTAATGTGTGATGCTAAGACCCATGTCCAGAAAATATTATTCGTTTGAATTGAAGTGACTAGTGCGGTATAGTTTTTTCTGTAATTATTATTATTATTCGATTTCAAACGAAAATGAACGTTAAAAGATGAAGTGGCTACTGTTGATTTTGTTCATCGCGCAGACTGTATACCAAATCAGAGGTAAATAATTTAAATAATTTAAAAATAACATTTTTTCTCTTCATACGAATGAGTTTTAGTTCAAATATTTGATATAATATTGTATCGTTCATAAATATTTAGGCTGAATTCGAATACACATTACTACGGTTTAATATAATTTTTACATTAAAAAATGAAGAAGGTACCTATATAATACTTATTTTTAAACAGAATTAATTACTGTATTTTTGTGTTTACCGTATGTATTTAATATTTATCAAAATTAATAGGATTCGTCAAAACACATCGTTTCATTAGCAAAATATTATTATAAAATTTAAAATGTTTGAAATTTGAAATAGCTTATAGGTAGTACCTAGTGTCTTAGTAATAACCAGTAGGTAATCTAAAATGTAAAACTAATAATGTTTCATGAGTTGAATTTTAAAACAAATTATTGTTATGTCTTGGCACTACATGCACCTTTATAACTTTTTTTTTCTAAATTCGATAAAAAGTTTTTTAAAAAAGAAAAAGATATTTTAGTTAGGTAAATTTACCGGAATAAAAATAAACCATCATCGAATTGGCGCAACAACATTTTTTACAGTATTTTAAAACTATTAAAACTTATACAACTTTAAAGAAGTTTTGTGAAAACCATGAATTGTATATATTGTGTGTGTTCACATGAGTTATTGGGTCTTAAGTGGGTCAAATACATTATAATAAGTTTTGAGTGGTAATGTGGTATGAACACTGAGTTCAAAGTGACCAAGGAAAGTAAGAGTAAATCATTCAAAATTAGACACGAAAATAAGATTTTTCAATTTTCTAATTTCAATCCAAGCTTTATATATAAGCAGAAAACCATAATATATATAACTTGTGTAGTTTATTAGCCAGTTGTAATGAACATTAGCCAAACATTTAGGTTACAAAAGCCAAATATTAATTAATATTTTCTCAGAGCTTTTTCACTTTATTGAACGGATGTCGCAAGTCGTTAGTTTATTTCCATAATATTTCTTTTACAAAGCTATCACACAGCCACAAGCCCACAAACTATCATTCAAGGTTCGTAAATGTATAAACCTGATTTGCAGTGCGAAAAAAACGTGCTGTAAACATAGATATATTTATAATTATTGTCGATGGACCACATAGATAGTAATTAATTACTTACATTCTCTAGAAGTTAGATGAAAAAATTGTATGGTTTTCTAATTATTAGAATCTAGTACAGTTTTTATTTTATTTAATTAATTGTTTAATTTTTAAAAATTAAAATGGATTTAACAGATTTTATAAATAAGTTCTTTTACCACGCGTTAAATTCATTTTACGTCTAAATAGATGTATCCAATATACAAAATGATTTAATGGAGCTCTTATCAAAACACGATTACCTATAGCCTATAAGGTAACATTGGATATCACATTTTGCCTCTGTATAGGGACGTACTATGAAATTATGCGATTTTCTGTACATTGTATTTCATATTATTATGATGTGAAATAAAATTAATGATTATATATATATTATTTTATATTGTATTGTATAAGATCACTATTGGATCCATGCATCAAATTTTGTTGTACATGATGTCTGATGACTATTATAGCGTGTTGTCCACGTTTTAATGCTGCTTAATGTGTACTACATCTTCTAAAGTTGTGTGTTAATTATTTATTACAAATGCTGCAAGTACTATAAACTATAGTATGGTTTAAATCCCTCGGAGCCTTTAAAAGTAACCACATTGACTAACCTATAGTACCTAATGCTCTTAATATTAATATTATATTGGGCACGTTGTAATATAACACTATAACTGTCAAAAATAAAATATATATTTTATTATTTATAAGTAATTCGTCTTATATATGTCTCATGTAAGAAATCCATACACAAAGTACTAACGGGGGTTTTTTTTAAATCTAATAGAATTTATTACAAATTATTTCAAATACGAAACACCCATTGTTTAAATAACAGTGCCTAATATAAATTGTAATATAGAAATATCGTGTTACAAGAAATTATAGTAGCGTTTATACGCGTAGTTTGTTTGATTACCCTAAAACTACTTAATATTAAATGGTGATTACAAACACTTTTTCTTAATAGGGGTTAAGCATTAGGTATAACTAATATAGATATATAGTATGTTACTATGTTAGTCATACAAATGTACAATATATAAAACGGAAATAGTAATTTTGAAGAGATGTGACTTTCTCTAAAAATCGTTTTGTTAACATTATTATTTACGTATTATAATCTGCAAATACATTTTAAAAATATTATTGATTTAAATAGAATAAAAGAGCAGTGATACTATAGTGTAGTTGTACTATTACTTAATTTATATATTAGCAGCCGTTCTCATCTGAACAAAAGTACCTATAAATATTTGTTAAGTTCTTTTCTATTGAATTTTGTATTATAATAATAATTAATCATATTATTATTGTGCTTTACATCGAGACAAACAATACTGATATTTTATAGAAATGTATGAAATTATTTTTAAAAAAAACTACGGTTATGAAAGTAATAGGAAAAAACATCGAATGAGCGTTATACTATTTCATTCTTATTTATCTCTGTAGTATTTACGAGCTTAAAATGAAGTATAATTTATAAATCAATAATTTTTAATACTATACTCCCCTATGAACACCAATATGCACACATTTATATTATAAAAAACTCAAGACGTTAACAATAGGTGATAAATATTGACTGTAGAGGAAAAATATAAAAATATAATATGTATTACAACGTTAGGTTAGGAGAGTAGATGTATTGTAATACATATTACACATCTTATTTTTATTAAGTAGATCATCTACTCTCCTAACTTTATCTAACCTAACCTTGTAATACATATTACATTTTTATATTTTACACCCCGACACATGAATTTTGTTTTTGCTCACGAAAATAGAATTATATATTATACATTGTTTATATTCAGGGTTGTCATTGGTCGCAGATAAAAAAATTTAAAACGAAATTGATAAGAACTAGCTGACCCACCATGCGTTGCTATGGTTTTTTTTTAAATTAAAAAAAGTAATATTTTATTTATTGTTTGTTATTTAAATGTACATCAAAAGGCAATGTTCTTGTGTTTGTAGTTTTGTAGACCTTATAGACTCAATAACTACTCGACCGATTTTGATAAATATTTCAGAAATTGTTTGTAGAAATATCAGAGAATCTTATAGAGTAGTTTGAATCACGTTCAAATGTATATCAAGTGCTATATCAAATCCACAGTAAGTGGATTTCTTATTTTGGTCGAATTAGTTCATAAAGCGATGTTCACCTATGATGATTTGCCAGTGAATTGAGGTACTAGGGTACCAAAGATAGATATTGCGCCGAATTGTATGTTTGTTTAATTTCCTGGGCAAATCTGGGTCTTACAGTTAGTATAAAATAAAATAAAAAATGGTACAGACGATTTAGTAATATTTACTGCTCATAATAATAATAATATCCCTTGAAGTGGTAGGTAGGTTAAAAAGATCTTTAATATTAATATGATATAATATTAATAATAATAATGTTCACAATCATCGATAGAACGTATAATTGGTAACCATGGCAACATATTCAGTTAAAAATTCTAAAATGTAATCATTATTATATTGTGTTACGATTGTTTGGAATTTGATGAAATATCGACTTGCAGCTAAACATATCAATTAGATGCCTTATTTAAGCAATAGTATTCACTTTCAAAACGTTTTTCCGAAACGGTATATGGATATTGTTGAATGCTGAATGGTATATGAGTTAAGGGATATTCGGTGTATAGGTATGGATTTTTCAGAAATGTACTCAGAAACAACTCGTACAAGAATGGAGTTTGAAATAACTGAAAGTGTGATGGTGTAAGGTAGTAAACTGTGTGTATTATACTATTATAGAATAATATAATACAGGTCGTATATAATTATAATAAATTCAGTTTATAAATAATAATTTACCAGTTTCGGATATTATTAATTACAAACAAATGCGGTAGGTATAATATTTTTCAAGTTGGGCGGTAGTTGTGATGGTACTTTATTAGTATAATACTATTATGATGGTGTAGTGCATCTGTTTTCACACCTATTCGCACATGTGGTTTACCCCTTCGCTTTCACCTTCGTCACCGTCTATATGGCTTCGGGATTCCTTCGTATAGCTCTGTGTGCAAGAAGTTCTTAAAAAATATTTTACGTAAACCTCTATTACAGAAAAAGTACAGATTGTTTTGTGCTTTTTTTAAAATTAAAATTGAACTTTTTTGTTTCAGTCTCCGCAATACACAACGGGTTTTTTTTTGCTTTTAACACCGTTTCATTCCTACACGCTTCCGATTTAAAAAGGGATTCCTGACTTCGGGACCGTCCACAGAAATGCGTTCGTTCTTTTTTTTTTTTACAACAATCTATATATTACTACTACAGTCACAGCGTGTACAGTGGCTGTTCGTGCTTCGACGTTTAAGTATAATAATACACTTCGTATAAATACTCATAAGATTTCTGTTATTGCCCATTGTTTGGTTTTTATCTATGTCCACATTAGTAGTCAATACCACCGAATGTAATATCATATTGTAAAATCTATACCTATAGTCTTTACCCAATTCTTTCCCTCGAACAACTTACTGCGAAGGGCGAGTGGGGGCCACTTTACGATTTATATTTATTCACGAAAAATACATCACATGGCAACCAACGCGCAAGTATTTATATAATATTTTTCTATACCTGGCTTTTGTACGAATACACCCTAATCATATATTTAATATTTATATATTTTTGATTTTATAAATTTGGTTATTTCGGATTTGTTCTTGAAATCTAGACGCTGTCATGTTTTAAGGATGTAGCTAGCTGGCGCCTTGCTTTGTGTACGTATAATGCCCATTTTCTTAAAATCCTCTTTTATTTTGCTTATTTGCTTATTGCAGACTACAGATAATATTCCTTAATATTTTAAAAATAAATGGGTATGATCCATAGTAGCTATAAAATTGGTTTCATTTATGTGGAAACAATATTTGAATGGGTTATTAAATAAGAAAAATTTGTTAAAGAATTAATTTGATTTTTTATGTTTAATAGATTTTGATATAATAATAATAATAATTACGCAATATTTATAACATTTTTGTTTTTGTTTTTATGATGATCAGTTTATGTTGTCCCCAATATTCTCATCATAGGCCCCTCATACGCGTGCTTTTCCTACGATGCCATTTTTAGAATTCCATCATCTATAAATATTTCGTTGGCCGGACAACAACAACTGCTAATGTTTCTTGCTCGGTGCATAAATTAGAGTTATTTTTTACGGTCCAATCGTCCAATAACTTGTAATTAGCTGTTTCCTGTCAATCATTTGCACATGTTACTGTAATAACTAATAATCAACACACAAAAGAATCAATAATGCTAATCTATTAATTATTTTTTTTAAATTTATTATTTCTATGGGTATTTATCACAATTTATAATATGGTATCATACAATCCTCAACTTTTGTAAACTTTTCCTGTAATATAAATTTAATTAACATTATTTTTAATAGGTATATTCAATATATTATATTAAAGTTTTTTAGATTCTCAGGAAATCGATGCATGTATTGATTTTACAATGAAGTGTGTTTTTTAGTTTTGTGTTTATCATCACTTTTTGGGACACTAAAAATGGTTCAATTTTTGACTTCAGCACCTTTGGGCTTTTCTGGTGGGAAAGTAAAACTAGTTGTTTCTTTGAGGTGTTCAAAACTCAAAAGTAAATAATTCCTATTAGTTTTCATAATATAATATATATATAATAAGTTTTTGATTATTTTAAAGTTTTTTTTTCAACTATTGTCAATAAATAATGTTTTGCTGAGTCAAAAAATTTGAAAATGTAATATAAGGTTTCTCATAAGTTGTTTTAACAGCAGTTCTAAAATATGTGAAGAATTTGGGAAAAAAATAAGTTTTTAAATATTATTTGATAATTATGAATGAGAGGTGTTCCTCTTTTCGTTGTAATAATCTTTGAGATAAGAGATATATACATTCAATTCTAAACTCTGATATTATGTACATTAATAATATTATAATAGTAATTAACGAAATACGACTTTAAAAAACTGTCCTCGCTGTTTTTTGATATTAATGACACTCACTTTTCGTGAGTTACTATGACTATGGAGAAAAAAAATAATGGTTCCGCAAAATGTTCAAGTTCCTGAAAAGGTTCCGGGAGTGAAAGAAGTTGGGATACACTGCTATACTATGATGAAATCCATTGATGTTCCCTCGTTTTTCTTTATGTCTTAGATTTGAATGGAATATAATAATAATATATTATACGTATCGATAACATGTAAGGCAATGTGATCATTAACTGGATTGTATAGAATATTATACCTACGAAAGTTAGAGACAAGAGACTGATTTAGATACAACGGACGTTTTGGTTTCGAGGTTTTGTTTTAATTGTATAAATTATGCAAGTTGAAATTTAGAACTCAATCCGAATCAGTTTACCTTAACGGAAACTTTTACTCGAGGGACCCGAATAATAGCGGACCAACGACGGGTGTGATACAAGACGCCAATTCCGTGAAATTCGATACGCTCTAAAGCTCTTAAACGGTAACGAGAATATTATGTTAGACACACACATTCCGGACACTTTTTTAATTGACTTTTCGATAGTACTGTGCCATGGTGACCCAATGTGAAATCGATCTGTGGTGCCTATTAACAACGACTTTATTATACAAATGATTATTTTTAGCTCGCAATTATTTCTCAGTCGTGTACTCGTGTCTTGTGATTTTCAAAATAATATTATTTTTGAGTTAAGTTTAAAAAATTTTTTCATATTTTATGTTCGGCTTTGTTTTTGTGATAGATAGTCCTTAGGTTTTTCAAAATATTTGTATTACTTTTTAGTGTTTTTAGGCTATAGCAATTATTATTCAACGTTTGGTACTTACTGTATATCTTAGCCATTTTCATTTAAAATTCAATTTTGAATTAAAATATAATAAGTTTTGTTTGTTTTATTAGGGAATATATTATCGACTATCTATTTATTGCCTACTGGATTATTCAGTTCGAGCATCACTGTAGATTGTAAGCAATTATAGTGTATGGATCTGCGAACGTTCACGGTTGGCGATACATATATACCTACCTATAGACGAAACAAAAATAATCTATGTCGCCTGGCACACGACGATATTCTAATATTATTATTTATTATTATATAGTTACTTGGTTTTATATACGATAGCAAACCCACTACCGTTCTGGTGTAGGCGGGGTGGAGGTACTGTATGCTGCACAAAAGTACGTACAAAAAAACTCGGTATTAGCCACTAAAACAGATGACGGCTGTGGATCGGGCGGTTGTGGATTATAGGTATAGGTACCGGTGCGTCGGAATATACGTAAAAGCTAAGACGAAAGAATGAAAAAAAAAACTACAAAACACAAACGGTCGCATTAACACTGATATTATGTGTGTGCCGTGTGATGTACGTCCGAAGAATAATTATGCACGTCAGTAGGCGAGGCGTATTTTAGGCGAGTGCCGCGCTGTCCATAATAATAATAATATTATACCGACCGGCGTTGAGATGATAAATTATCGTAATGTACGAAGAAAGAAATACAATTATATCGCCGAGCGTTCGTTCCGTGCGGTTGGTGGTCGGACCGAACCGGATCCGAGAGTAGGAAAAACAATAGACGACAAATTCGGACGAGGCGGCCGTTATATTATTATGCTTATGGTGTTAAATTATTATAATAATACTATTCGCCGCTGGCTGGCTGGCTGGCTGTCGTGCGCGCGCTCGTGTACTTGCGCCGCGTGTCTGACGACATCTGTTCGTGTCCCCGCGCACCGTTTATTGTTATATTATTATTATTATTATTATTGCTAGCGGCAGTCGTATTTTACTACCTACAACTTGGTGTTATATCAACGGTAGCGGCCCGTCCTGATCGTATTGTGCGTCTCCCGCGCGAGCCACAATACCATCATATTATTATTATTATTATTATTATTATTATAGATATCTACACAGTGTAAAATATATTATTATTACACAACAATACACATTATATTATTATTATATTATATTTTGTGTCCCCGTGCGGCCTTTGAAATGCGCGTTTACTCCTCGTAGTATTATAGCGTGTCTGCGCGCGTGTGACTCATTGACTGCGTCCGTCAAAAACTCCGGTCACCCTCCAGTCTCGTCATATATTTTATTGCACATTCGAAATAGAATTCTCCCCTTCCCTTCCCTGCACACTCGCCACCCGGGATCAACCACGGTATTAATACGTTCGTATCGGATGTGGCGGCAACGACCGTACCGCAAGAAGTTTTTATTGCCGCCTCCGATGTTCATATAAACGCGCGCATCGTCCCGGTGCGAAACCCTCCTCTGCGACGCGCGCGAAACGTACTACACAAATCACACTACACACAAAACAACCCCTTGCTGATATTATTAAACTGAGCTTTAACATTAAACATAATGTGTGCGTGCGTGTGGGTGTGCGGTGTGCCCACAGGATAGACGAACTTCCAAACGGAAGCACGAGTACACAACGATTGAACGACATATAATCGCTCGATTTTTATTACACGATATAATATATAATATGTATTTATGTGTTTTTATTTCGCAAAGTTTTACGCACCCAGATCCGCAGAGTTGACACTTTTTGAGATAATTATTGTTCGTAACGGTGTTGTATGCTGAATTCGAGAGGGTGGGCGAAAAAAAAAACAAAATTAAAGTCACGTTAGATCGTGTCCGACTCCACAACACGTCGCGTTTTCGTAACCATGTGCGACGATGAGATATTAATTATTAAAGACGCCACATTCGCCACGTAATATGTACGCTGATAGCGAATATATTAAAGTTTCAAACCCCATACATCGTTGTCGAAGGTTAAGACCGACAGTCTTATGGTTAAAATTATCTTTTGATTTAATTCTCATACATCATATTTATCATCATGCGTTACGCTTTTTGTTATTTGCAATGGAAATAGTTGAGTATTTTTGTGCACTAGGTTTGCACACCAAATCAATTCGTTATCTTTTATTTGTATTGCATAATATATTCTCCACCATAACAGAATGTTTCTGTAGCCATTAGAACATTATCGGAGTTCTCTAGTCGCAACAATTTATTATTTTTTTTATTATGAAAAGTCGAGTTTTCTGTTGGGTTTTTGGAGGAATTATAATAATTATTGTAGTATTGCATTTTGAATTCATCAGGGGTTTCTTAAACATAATTTAGTATACATAGGTAATAATAGATTAAAAAAATAGATTGCCTTACGTATAATATAATATAATAAAAGAAGAAATAAATAAATCTTTAATACGTTTGCCAACGTATTCAATGGCTTTTAAAATACTATTCATTAATATAACTTTTTTTTATAATATCTAAGACAAGGCCTCACCTGCATTGGTCATTGGTAATGATTGACTTTTAGTACATAATAAGTACTTTTATAAGTTACAATAAGTTGCGATTGTTTACAATATTTTCTTTGATTTTATTTAAAATTGTATTGAACTTTTATTATTCGGTATTCCTGATAGAGAATCGCTATATTATGCTTTTTGGCTTTTATCTGAAGTTATAAATTGAATATTTTATTCGTATTACTATATATGCTATATTAGTATATGCTATATGAGATGTAAACAAATTATTTTCCGGGTAATGAAAACCCAAAATTTCTATATAAATCCACTAACAACCAA
Source organism: Neotoxoptera formosana (assembly GCA_022818045.1). Taxonomy (NCBI): domain Eukaryota; kingdom Metazoa; phylum Arthropoda; class Insecta; order Hemiptera; family Aphididae; genus Neotoxoptera; species Neotoxoptera formosana. Next base: position 11,492,709 of record CM040632.1, on the reverse strand, counting down.
ACATTATTTTCAAACATTTAGAAACACTGCTGAATTACAGTTCGTTAACTTATAACTTGAACTGAAAATGGGAAGCAATTTGTGTGCAAAAATGTGAACCTTTTTTTGATGATAAAACCGGAGGCAACAGGAAGACAATTCGACTAAACTCTGTAGTTCTTGTTAATTATATATTTAAAATTACATTAATTAACGAACAAAAAACAGTATCCATATTAAATATATTACTCATCAATGCAAAAAATATTCAGTTTACTAATCGAGAAATATTAAAATAAGTATGTAGGTAATAGCAGTACCGTACTGTGTTATACAAATGATTATACTCCTATAATCTTATAATACAGTGTTTCCCAACTTTTTTACCACCACGGATCACTTCGATAATATTTTATAGGTCGCGGACCACCTCAATTTTACGAAAACTAAGAAGACCTTATTACTTTTATATAATATACACACTTAAAATTGGTAGTTAGCAGAAACAACAATAATAATATTTACGGTTCCTCAATAAGGCGTAATTTTTCCCTATTAAAAAAAAAAAATAATAATTTATAATAGAAATCGAAGAAAAAAAATGTATGCGACCGCGGACCACCTATAACTGGCCCATGGACCACCGGTTGGGAAACACTGTTATAATATGTTTATTGTATAGTCCAAATTTTCTAGTAAAATATCTCATAGAAGTTGTGCACATTTTTTTTTATTGAGTTAATTGTCTCAATTTATTGCGGATTATTCAAGCGTTTACGGATACAACAAACAACATTTGAAATATATTAAAGATCTACGAGTAAGTTTGGTTTTGCTATAATTTACTAAAGATCAGTCTTCGATATTGTGCCACAAACCTATTCCAGGGGCACAAAGCTGGACGAGTGTCCATCGCACCTACTATACGCGACTTATCATTCCAGGATTACAAAAAATTGTTTTTAGACTATTTTAACATCGCTTTATAATTGTTTTATTTTTTATTATCAATTTAATTAGTCTTAAATAGTTTAAATTTGATTAGTTTTATCTCTTTATATTTCAAATCCTCCTATGAAAAAAATATGAACATTTAGAAAATGTGCATGTTGAATGTTGATATAAATTTATGCTTACTAATATTTATATTTTATAAAGTATAACATATTGATGTAGAATTTATTATTTTATTTGCAAGTTTATGAAGTTGATTATTATTCAATTTATCTAAAGGTACATGGTACTTAATATTTAGTGCCAATTAAATATTTGCGGTGTGACTGCCAATTTCCAACATAATATTATACGTTTAATTTTATCCTGAGGTTAAAAAACTTTATTTTATAGTTTAAAAGTTAACGAAATCCAGGCAAAGAAAATGTTTAAATTCTACATTTTGTATTTGATAATGCTCGCATTAAGCAAATTAAATCGTCAGTGAAGACTCTGATAAAATTAAAAGAAACATAATTTTATCTTGCAATGTAAAAATAAATCAAATTAAAAGCAGTTTATCAAGACATGTCGTTTTGAGTTATTATAAATTGACAGAAGTAGTTTTGTAGTTTAATATATGAATCTATTAATTAATTTAGTAATTATTAAAGTTCTTAATACAGTTATTATAAAGTATTTACTAACTTAGATTCATTTAAAACATTTCCATGGCAATTATTAACATATTGTGTCTACTCAAAGAACAATGTAACCATGTAATTTAGATAGGTCCAATAATTCAAAATGTAACCACATACATAATTATTTTAAAACTACTTCGTGAATTAGTATTATTATTTTTATCATTTTTATTATTACCATGACCTTGGATATATTATGTTGTTTTTTTTAATATGCATGGACAATTTTCTATAAATAAAATTTGCTGGCATCATTGGAAGGGATACCATTTTATGTGACGTTGTACAATATTATTATAAGTTATAACTTATTAAATTATAAAAACTAATTAAATATTGAATTATAGTATATTTGTAATTACTTGCAAATGAAATTGATTTAAGTCGTATATTATACAAAAATTCAGTATTTACCATAAAATTAAATAATTTTTCCGAATTTATTATATTTTTGGAAATGTTGTTGAGATGATGAGAAATGTGTTTAATTTTACTAATCTTGATTTAAAATTTTAAAGTAATGATTAGCCTTTATACAGTTACTAATTAAATATTATTACATGCAAATTAAAATTAGTATGTAATTGTTTCTTAAATAAATAAGGGTTTGATGGAAAAAAACAGACATTTTGAAAACATGTCACATTGAAGTAGACAATATATATACCTGACTAAATATTTTACATTTTTACATTTAGATTGTTGAGATTATTGTATGTCAAACTACAATGTAATTGTATTTGTGTTTGGTGAATGGGAATTAAATAGTATTCATTTTAAAATGTGTCTAAAATCTAAATGTTAGACAAGAAACTAAAAAATTAAACGGCATTTAAAATCCAATTCTTTGAAGCAGTCGGATAATTTTTATTACAAATTTAAATCCCTTTAGATAAACTATTACTGCTTGAATTTTAAATGAAATAAGGAGTTAAAATATATACATAATAATGAACTAAATTCTTCCATAAATGTATTCATTTTTTAAGTTTTTTTTTTATATCTTGTGAAAATTAAAACAATTCACCGTTCCATTGTCGTTCCGCATCGTTAAAGTGAAATTGCAAAACTTTTATTTATATTATACGTGTATTTAAAGAAACAAAAGTTTTAGTATTTTTATAGCAAACGTAATTATTTCTTTGATTAGATTATGAAGAATGAACTCGCTAAAAATTAAATATTTATTAAATTGTTTAAATTGAATTTTTTTTCATGCATTTATCAAATACTATTCAACAATTAAAATTTGTAAATTATAACCATTTGTTAAAATTCTTTTTTGTTTTGCTGTGTACGATATTTTCGTAATAGAAATTACAATTTTTTTTATGGTTTATCTATACTAGCTTTTGTGTCTGTACCTGTTAAGTCTGTATACAAACATTTAATATGGTAATTTGCATATTACTATATTAGTGGTAATTTGAGACCTTGTTAGCATGCATAGTGATAAATGCGATCTCATAATTTCAGATAATGATAAATGCCTTTTACACTATAACGCTTGTCTATTAAGTATTAACTGTTAAATTAGTCTGGGTGGACTGGACGTTGTTCTATTTAATAGATAGTGTATAGATAGTGGGCAGTTAAATTAAATGCTTGCTCACCCGGACCTTAATAAGAGGTTTTTGGAATTATTAGTAGCAGCCCTCATGCCCCCACCATCTGCTATCGCCCTACACATTACAGGTGGTGTGGTAGTTTTATTTAAAACTACTGCTGTTTACAAAAATACACCCTCGGGTATTGGCCGTCCTATTGTTATTACCCTCTGTAACGTTTCCGATATGTGCGTGTAGATTTTAAGGATATAATTTTGAAAATTTAAATTTATTCCCCAGGGAAATTTTCCTCGACGATATGACACGTGAACTAAAATTGAAAGAAAATTTTAGATTGTAACTGCGTTCATGCTTGATTGAATCACATGTGATATGTATAATCCACGTACAGTTCATAATGTCAGTTCAGTTTATAGAAGTAACCTCTGTGTATAAATTATTGTCATACGACGTAAACCTGAAACACGTTAGTAATAATGTGTTGGTAATAGATATTTTAAATAGTATATTGTATTATACATATTAATTCCATGTTTTAACTCTTATAAACTAATATAAAATAATAACGATTTAATGTTTTGAAAAATAAGGGTCATGGAGAATTTTTAGCAAGTCAGTATAGGAATTTTATTAATGCGTAAAGTCTATAAATTTAAAAACATAAGACTTATTATAAAAATAACATAGCTAGATGAAATAAAATAAAAATAAAATGTATTTTCACACTAATGACGTTTTATAAATGTTTATTAACATTTCCTCAATTGCCTCCGTGTACTTGGTGATATATTTGTATAACCATGTATTTATTTATTCAAAATAAGACGTGATTTTATGTTATTCTCGGTAGTAAGACTTGAGGTGCATTGAGTGTCTTTTAAAAGCATTCCATACAGCTTTAATCCACCACGTTTCCAGAGATGCAACTAATGGTGGCGGATTTAACACACTCATACATTTTGATAGGCCCCAAAAAGCAGAAGGTGGCAGATGCCTGAATGGTGTATGGGGGATAGGGTCAAAAAACGACTACTTTTGACATGCACTGTTTTTACGGTCCTTATCAATCTTATGTTTTAGAGCATGTGAGCCGGTGGTTTACCGTATGCGCCATTATTACTTTTAAAAGTAATTAAAGCCCGCCGGGTGAGAGTCTCCTTGATGGATTGCCCGTCGGCAGATGGTCACCAATTTACGAGACACGTTTCCCTATTATCTGTGACCACAACCGAAACGGTTTATAAACAATTAAAAAAATGTATATATATCGTAAAATATAATAATATATTACATAAAGAAAACCAAACAAACTAAATTATCGACATAATTTGTTGTGGGTTCTTTTTTTCCATTCGCGTTGAATGTATTCAATTTCACGGCGCATCTAAACTCTTCACGGCCGGCTTACGCGTGGCTAAACACTGACTCCCTTCATCGTCGATGTGCCGCAATCGATATAAAACGGTTCGAAATTTTTATGAAGACGAAAGATAAAAAAACCTATCCACAAGCTCGCTAGAATGACTAGTGATGTGTTGGGACGTGATGTCGTACGCGAGAGAAATTTTGATATGAGCAATTTCGGAAACGAATAAACGCACGTAAGCACTGATTATATAGTTTTCTTTACGCTTCAAACGAAAAATAAATTAATACTCTCTTAAATATATTATATTCTAGTAGCGGATTTAAATTAGACATTTTATTTTTCGACCTATTTATTATTTATTTTATTATTATATTAAATGAGTAATATTATAGATGTATCATATTATTTTATTTGAAACATGTATTGTTTAGTATTATACTTTTGTCTAATTATAACTAAGTTACATATTATACTAGCATTCGAGAAAAGAAATAACGATAATGGAGAGTTGAACATAATATTATATTACATTGTAAGTAAACACCAGCTGTTAATTCATTTTTAGGCTAAATGAGTTTGCTCAAAATAGTTTTTTTTTTTAAAGTAAATTATTTATTATTGATATCAAATAATTAATTAATGACACTACTCACAGTACTTTTAAAAATAAATAAATACTATTTTTTGGTAAGAATATGTTTGTATTTTCATGCACAATTTATTTAGGTTTTAGAATCTTTTTTTTGGTTTTTTTTTGTGTTAAAAAAATCATGAATAAACTATCATGGTTTAATTTAAGTTACTATCTTATAATACTACTAGTTGCTGAGTTATGGAGAGGTAAAATTAATAGGGTTTTGCACCCCTCCTAAACACAAACAAATATTCATAGCCTCATAAATAGTATAACTAAGAAAATGTAAATCGATTTTTGTGTAATAAATGTATGGTTTCATTTTATATAAATAACTACATTAACCAAATCGAACCTCACTAAACAAAAAGAAAAACTCACATTCATACGTTGATGATAAGTTTATATTATGTTTGTGTGGGTAGGAGTTGAACGTTTGGAAAAATTGGATTTAATTTGAAATACATCTATTAAACCTAAAACTATTTAGAAGTACAAATGTTAATTTAGTTAATAATTATAATACTATTAATTGAAATGAAGACTGTTGAGTTAATTGAACGTACCAATTTACATTTAATAACAAAATTAATCCATACTAATTTTAAACTTGTTGTATAGAGCATAATATTAAAATGACACGGTCGTTTGTTTGTGTTTTTACTGCCAACCATTATTTCTACACATGTTATATTAAAATCCTATCAATTATTTGAATACTAGATGCCAGCAGGTAAAATTAAACTGATTTAACTTCATGTAATTTATAATAAAATATATTTTTTATTATGAGTGAATTCGAAAATGTATATACATTATATAGCTTATAAAAACTTGAACATTTTTACTAAAATATCAGGATTTATCAGTATATTATTATCCAAATTGTATTATTTTTTACTAAAAATACCTTATGTAGGTAATTCATTATAGAAATTAGTATAAAATAACAAATGTTTAATGTGTTAGAAAAGCTAATATTATCTGATAGTAAAAAAAACGTTAATATGTACGAAAGCTTTAAAATTTTTGTACATACAATGAAATTTAATTTTCATCAATTGAATTATTTTAAAATCATATTTTATAATTTATATGGAATATTTACAACAATGAGGTATTGAGGTATGCTTTGTTTTTTTACATATTGATATCTATTATCGATCACATTATTGTATAATTTATATAAAAAGATTTAACATAAGCCAGTTACAATAACAGTGTCAACAATAACTAAATTTAAAATGTATTTATTCAATGAGTTTGTTTGTTTTATCAATTGAAATAAAAATATCACGGAAATCATTTTATAATATGTTTTTGAAAGTCGTAGTTTGTTCAAAAACAATGGAATTAAAAGTGCTTTTGGTAGACCAAATTATGTTTGAAGAAGAAAAAACGAAATTCTATGTAGTCTTGTGTATACAGAGTAAACAATATTGTTAATATAAAAAAAAGAACGACATAATACGAAAAACACGTATTTTTTTATGTCATCCCTTTGAAGTCAGCGGAGAGGTTTTGCCTAAAGCGCAATATGTGAGGTGTTAAAATGCACACTTGCAGTTTTGTCTCTCAGAGCAAAGTTCAACCATAATCACTAACAATCCCAATTAATTATTTTTTGTAGTTAATTAAGATTTTTTTTTTCATTAAAATTCACCAATTCGAAATATTTGTTGGACAAAAATGAATTTGCATTCATTATTTCATTGAGTACGATAATTATTTATTCAAAACTATCATATATATTCTAAATCGTCGATATGCCACGATATTGTAAATCAACAATATACATATACGATGTGGACACGGGCTTAGGGTCCCAGCCAAATTAGCCGGTTGCACGTTATTTAGCGACCGCCCGTGAGAGAGCTCATAATATCAGAGGTTTGGCAAGATTGATGATGTCCCAGATGATCATCGTTTCCTTGTTAATGCCTTTGGCCTCAAATACCAAAAATATGAATGAGAGAGACAAAGAGAGAGAGAGAGAGAGAGAGAGAGAGAGAGGAGTGAGAGAAGAAACCTTCTCAGCCTTCGTCACCAAGTTGTGTCAGGCGGAGAGTAGAAAAACCACCAACACCCGTTACTTAACGGATTATGATATTACCCCGAACATACAGCCCATATCTATACTTGGTACATGGCAGAAAAAAAAATAAAAATGATAAAAATGATTGTTTTTTTGTTGAGCAAAAACTATCGTTATGGAATGTAATGAAGATTCATGTCGTTTTAATTTAATTTGTTTCTATTTAGTTGCAGGTAATGTAATAAAAAAAAAAGTCGATGAACAACAGAAAACGTATTTTGAAAATGCGCCACAAAATGTGTTCGCGTCCGCAGGCCAAAATGTCTTACTGCCATGCCGGGTGAGGCATTTAAACGATAAAGTGGTAAGTGCACTTGATGTATAGTATAACATAAGCATATAATATAGCTATTAGTTACAATACATAATGCATAAAAATTGTTGATGTCTTTTTAAAGTGCAGTTATAACTGGGTGACTGTTCTTGAAATTCTAAGATTTATTAAATCAAACAAATTCACTATGCGATTTTTAATACATAAACTGTACAGTTGTATATTGTGTAAAATAACAATCATAGTCAATGGGAGTCATTGCCATTGATTTCATATTATAATAATATGTATTATTGCATAATGGTACCTATATAGGGTTTTTATCATGTCAACATTGTTGATTTATTACAAAACTTTACTTAAGTTATAAGTATGTTTTATTTGATTTATTTAGACAATTATTATTATTATTGACATAGTTCGATAATTTTACCACTTTTTTTTATGAAGAAAAGCTACAGCAATCATGGCCTTTTGCTGCTAAAAAATATTATTGCATTAATTATATTGTATTACCCATTGGAAATTGGAATACATTAAGAAGATACATTTAAAATGTGTACAAACTAATTTGTACATTTGCAAGTATCTATCAAATATTTAAATATAAACAATAATTTTTACAAAAAATAAAAGTATCCTAAAATTACAATTTGAATTGATTTATTGTGATTGACTTTTACTTAGTTGTAAATTGTAATGAAAGTGTTCTTTATTTAGTCAATAAATATGTAAATTTTTTTATTTTTATACATATTCAATAAAAAAAGTGCAATGAATAAATAAATCGTAGATCGCTATAAATAATGATGATAAATATTTTCTTGTGAAGAAAAACGAGTGACATTCTAGTTCGAAAATTGAAGAGTTTAAGCATAGGTACTAAAAATTGAGAATAGGTCACTTTTACTATGAAATATTTACAGATTATATCGTATTGTGCATACTTATACTGGCGACCATTAAGACCTAAACAATGTACTGTATATACATTAGTACATTACTAATGGTTGAAAACAATTATTATACTCTAGTAGTGTTTAAAAGGGTTTTCTGAATTCAAGTGATTTGAAGTGAACTCTTGCTAGAAGAATGGCATAAAATAAAGTGGATAGATAATAAGATAAATAGTCTATACCTTTTTGTGGTTTTGGATGTCACTGGGTCTCTTTTTCAAGAACTTTTCAAGACTTCAAGAGATTTCGTATTAGGTATTTTCAAATTGAATACAAAATGTACCATCTCCTAAGTATAAGCATAAACTCAATTGCTAATTGCATAATAAGTGCTTTTTTAATTTATAGATTAATATATTTTACAAAACGTCTGTTTATATATTAAAATTGTATTTTTACTTTTGAAGTAAAATTTACAAGATTATTTAGATTATTTCTAAAAATATTAAATTTTTACTTGCTGTAGGAAGTTAAATGTTAGGTTTGAATACAAATAAATTACTACCTATATTAATACAATATAGTTCAGCACTCTATGCTTAAAACAATGTAAATATATAAATATAGTTTTACAAATATTTGACAGTTAAGTATAAATATATTATAACTGTATTATTAATTTATTATTTTTTTAATAATTCAATAATAAAAGTAATAATATAAAAAAATATTTGTTTGCATTATTTTTTTATTCATGGATTATTACATTCAAAATGTATACTGTTCGCCATTACAAACCTTTTTAGTGTACATAATTTATATTTTATGATGCACTTTAGGATAAGTTCATGGTGTTAAGAGTTCAGAAATCAAAGGAATAAGAAATTATTCAATGATTGAAATATGTTTCTTTAATTAATACTAAAATGTTAATTAGGTACCTACCATACATTTTTAACCTTAATGTTTTATATTTCTGGTTGATATTTGAATATTTAATATACATTATATTAAAATATATAGTGGATTATGTTAATTATTTTGAATTAAAAATGAATCGTAAGTTAAAAACTTAATAAATAATAATGCTAAGTATCTTTATATAAGAAAGAAATATTTATTATGACATGTCACCAAGCCGGGAATAACACTTCTATAGCAACCCAGAGGTGGATAGGTTCATATAATATTCTTATTCTTATATATAATACATAATACAATGTATATTAGACATTAGGTATCTAGTTATCTGCACGCGGTACGCCGGTACTATATATGTCTATAATACTTTACTTGCCATTATCAGTGGTTAAGGAGCCCAGCTGAGAGGGTTTACATGAAAGTTGCTGTAAAAGTAAAAAATATTTTATAAGTAAGCACTGTTTGTATCGATGGTTTATCCAGTGCTGAATATCAGTAATACCTATCACCATTGATTAATTATATACCCACATAAAACGTAAGATTAATTAATGATATTACTTTCATTAAATTTAAAGTAAAAATGTCACCTTTTTTAAATAACATAATTTAATAGTTTGAACATGTTGTTATTATTTTAATACTTACATATTAGTTACCTAAAATAAAAGTTCAAATTTGTAGGTAATTTTACCCCAACACCTCTAATAATGCACCTGCTATCGATGTATATTTATGTTTTTTTAATGCATTTAAAATTTAAACACTCGTATAGGTATGCATTTACGCTGTGTATCTGGTTTAATTAATTTCGACTAAATGGCCATATCAATGATAACAATATTCGAAACAATAACAATTATTATTGTTGCTGTCATAGTCGACACTCGTCATCCTCTGGGGAAAAATAGTATAATTAATATTTTAAAAACTTACGAAAGTTGAAAACTCAGTCTAGTAACGACATGGTAAATGCACCTTCATACTATTTTCACACGAATATAATATATTATTATAATTTTTTTTTCTTTAACTTGTCTTAAAATGTGATATTTTTACATTAAAATTATAAAAAGTTCAAATGACCACTTAATACATTTTAAAGCCGGACACACTATGGGCCTTTTATATACGTGGGCTCTCCTCCTTAATCCAAGCTCCTTAATGGCAGACAGTTGCATGCCATTGGTTTAAATTATGATTGATGATACTATTATACATAATTTATACAAATAGTAAATACCCATGTGATATTTAATACATATTCTATATGCATAAGATAAATAATTCGATTTTAATTACATATTTTATATCATATTAAATAAGTAATTTGTTAGTTACATTTTATGAAAAAATGATAGGAAAAATATCGTGGTTGATGGTCAATTATCATGCAATAAAAGTGCCTTTAACTAGGTATTTAATATAAACTCGCTTTTGTTTTTTTATTAAAAGTAAACGATACACGGAAGAAATGTGAAAAGAAAAGGTCAATATTTTGATTAGGTGAATAACTGACAACCTGCTACTAGTACTTTTAAAATCAAACCATTTCTGTGAAGAATACTATAATATATTTTCAAAAAAAGGCGAGGGAAATTTATTTGCAGAAATATGTGTGCAATTTCATGCAATACGATCAAAGAAAACACATCCTTTGATGTCAAATATTTTGTCAGTAAATGCAACAATAAGTGTTGTAAGAGTTTTATAAAAAATATTTATATTTATATTGACATGTAAATATTATGTACATAAATACATAATAATTAAGGAATAAAGTATACATGTTTTAAGTTTAAATGTAATATATAATTATATATTTACAATACAATGAGTTGATTATTTCACATATTATATATTTTTCATTTATAAGCTATGTTCGAAAATGTATTATTTTATTGTTATTAACGTATAGTAGGTGCTTACTTATTTTACATTCTCTTATAGTTTTCTTAAAATTATTATAAAAAAAATATTTAAATGTGTCAATATTTAATTTTTAAATTAAATTAATTTTTAATTTCAAGAGTTAATTAATATAATATCGGTATTATATTATAGTAATGAGACATTGGCTGGTACAAAGTAGTATCAATATTCAATACTATGATTCAATATCTACGATATACTAATGATATTCTCTTCCACAGTAGGTAAGCTTATCAATTAATTTGTTTCTTATAAATTACAAAATTCTAAAACAATGAACGCATATAATATACAACATAATATTATTATATTGCATCATATAATAGAACATAACTATAATTTTTAATAATACATTTAATAAAGACCACGTTATACAATTAAATATGGTTAGGTACTAACGTTATGAAAAATAAACTATTGGACGATTCGTTCATTTCTATAGTATTTTAGTTACCTACATAAATATATTTACGGAGAAGTATGGAAAGCTATAAAGTTTTTGTTCTGATGGAGTTTGAGTACTATTTCTTTTATGTATATAAATATATATTTTATTGGTTCAACTTACATTATATATTTCAAAATGTATCGAACAAATGATAAACTTTAGTAGAAAAGAGGATCATTGTATGATAAAAAAATATAGCTTATATATCATAGGTTGGCTTCAACTTACCCTAAAACAATATATTAATGTTTTAGTGCATGCACGTCAAAAACGTCTTTCCCCCGAGATTTGCTACATTCGAAAGAGGTTTTCTTCGTCCTACTACTCTTACTACTTTAAAATTTCGTGTATGATATCGTATAACCCTTTCGAAAGGAACTTTTAAACTTTTACGACATGATGAAAACTTGTTTTTCCAAATGGTTTTGAACTGGGCTAGTGGATTTTGATTCAAAATAGTAGAATATATGGTACAAATAATACGATATTTTAGGTTTATATGCAAGAGTTATATAGCACTATAGGACGATCACTTAAAATAGGTATTAGCTGGAATCGATCGAAAGGAAAGTATTAATTATTAATTACGTACTTTAACGTTATTATTAAATTTATAATAAGACCAAATCCTGAATGATTTTTGTCAAAATTATCCAATCATTTTGCTTTTTGTTTTAAAATTGGAAAATAGTGATAAATTATAATAAAAATAATATTATTATTATTATTATAATAATACGATAACGATATTATATATTTAATTATGCTACTTGTTTTAATGTGTATAATCGGCATTTTGTTATTAAATATTTAAATGAAACGTTTCTATACATAACATTAATACGATTAAAACGAAATTCATACGATAGCAGATTCAGTGTCAATACAGTCGTTCTACTAGTTGACATTTTATTTTTATAGACGAGTATAAACATTTTATAATGTGATATAAATTAAAACTAACTGTTCATGTAGGTAAATTTGCGGTCAACACTGGCAAAAATAATATACCCCCCAAAAAAAAAAAGAGGGAAAATTCTAAAAAAAAAAATGTCGGTCTACGGAACGGGGTCTTTGACGTTTGATTTCGTCAGCATACATAATATATATATGTATGCAGCTGATATACGCCGCCGTGACCTGCCGCCCGCTATATACGCGTATTATATCTACCTCTTGTTCTATTTTTCATTCCCGAAACACGACACGGCGCAAAGGTACCGGCTAACTGCTCCTCGCCCCGGCAAGTAAATGCACGTAACGTTCGCAGTCTATATATTTGTATAATACATTATATACAGCGGTAGTGGTAGTGGCGTCGGTACGGATGACGTTTTAATGAGCGTCCCGTACACGCCAAAGTGCGCGCGTAATGGATCTAATTGAAAAGCTCTGGCGCATCATTAAAATCCCAGCGCCGAGTCGGGGGCGCTACACACACACACACACACACACGCGCGCGCGCGCGTATATATATATAAAAGGATGAATAAAAGTAGCGGCCGTCACAGTTACGCAATACGCAAGCAGCTTATGACGTATAGTGGTAATGGTCGTCGTCGTAGTAAAAGTTGTAGTGGTTCAGTGGTCGTGGTATAAGTTATTATTGTATATCGGTGCCGTAAAGTATATTTTAGGCAAGTGGACGGAGAAAGGGTAGCCACAAATTACAATGCGCAGTCATTTAGAAGATATTATATTGGCTAACTAAAAGTTTTTCAAAATATTTCAGATAAGGATTAAAAACAAATTGTTATTTTAAATATAAGTCTTGACTCTCGACAAGCAAAGTCACGCAGCAATTAATTTGTGTACCACGAAATTGTTATCTTCCGAATAAACTGATCTTAATTTTTAAATATAGTAGGTATCTTGAAATACAGTGTTATTATTAAATACGGTCGTAACTCGTAATAAAACATATATAAATCATAAAAATATTTTCTTTTATATATTATTTATGCTGCAGTCATTGTGAATGGACTATAATACAAGTAACATCGCTATCGTATCATATGGTTAATGTTAATTTAGATAATTTTGGGTTGGGGAGGGGTGCCAAAAATTAGGAACACTTTCTACCTCAATGTACACGCCATTGGCTGTATAGAAGTAGAAGTATTAGAAGGTTTAGTAGAGTAGTAGTTATAATATAGTATGGCATTGACGACGGTGGTAGTAAGAACAACACATATACAATATACATATAGGTAGATGTTAGTCGGTTATCAGCGAGGGTGTGTGAGGCGGAAGGGCGGGCCCTGTAAAACCGTTCGTGTCGGCGTCGGCGGCGGTGTGATGAGATGCGATCGCGGGTAGAGTCGTGCCGGTCATTAGAGGGTCTGCTGACGTTATGAATAATCCGCGAGCACGGCACAGACACAAAGGGAGGTCGGAAACGACACACACGCACTCACTCGCACGCTTCAGAAACACTTTTCACCGGGAGATTCTCCCCCCTTGCCACAGCGTCTATCTCATCACGCCGTCACCCTTGGTACTTATTGTGGGCGATCTATGATTATGTTCGTCCAAATCCCCACACTTCTCTTCCAACCATCACGCTTAAGCGTACACCTGTGTCGTGGTTTCCGGCCGGTTCCGGTTTCCGATAACAGCCTAAGGGAGGGTTTTCCATTAAAAACATTTTTTTTTTTTTTTTTATATATATTTATTCCTTGCCTCGGTCGACCATTCACACCTCATAATAATATAATATGCATATGTTTAAAATGTACAGTAATGTCTATCCTTAATATTATATTATTCGAGATGATTCTTTTTACGAACATTTGGTCGATTATATAAGCATAAATATTCGCAATAATTTATAATTAGGTATTATTGTTTTATTTCTAGGGTGGGGGCAAACCCCTTTTCGCTTTGCATGCCAAACCCTTTTTTTCCGGAACACTTGCTCTTCGTCTGATATCTAGGCTCTTTCTATCCATCATGAAATGTACAATATACCTCTAATATTAGTTTCCAAGGTAATTATTATACGCTACTGTTTTTAAAACTTGTTTGTATAATAATGAGGTAACTATTATTTTAAAACTTGGTCATGCATGTTCTATATTCTCTTCACCCTTTTATATTTATTTAAAACAGTATCAACTATTAAGATTTTTTAAATATCTATGTTACCTTATTACATTTTCAAAGAAATTAACTGTTAATCAATACAATAAATTACCAGTCACAGTTAATCATTTAAAAACTAACTTCTTAGTAGTAATTTTGTTTTTGTTTAATCACTACAAAAGTAATTGTTGCAAATTATAATGCATAATATATGTAACATAATAAATAATGAACATAGGTACAAGGTAATACACATATTTCACATTAAATCTACTTTGAACTGTTACTTCAACAAGTTCTACAAGCAGTGACATCATTTAACGGGAGAAAGGAGGGTATTTGCCCCTGTCTGATTGTAAGACAGCTCAATGGTTTTTCGTGAAAATACATGACTATTTTTATAATTTTGAGGTAATATATGTACTTAATATTGAGTAGGTACTAGAAAATTATTTTCACAATAATAATGAATATTTATAGTTTTTAGTTAAAGTATATAGACTCGTGGGTTTGCATATAAAAGTCTTTTTACAGTTATATGTATGTACTGGTCAAAATTGTTGCCTCACCCCCTATTAAACACTGATATGATGTGATGCCACTTTCAGCGAGAACTTTCTTAAAAATTTCCATTTAAACTGTTATCTAGAAAATCCACAATATTGTATGCTGCTATATTTTAATAAGTAATAACTTACTATACCTCTAAAAACCTGTCCCGGAAATTTATATTTTGTTTTTAATTATAATTTTGAATGAAAATAATATATGTGTCTTGATGCCACGTTTATAAATATATTTATATATATTGTACAATATTATAGCTTTACTATAAACAATGATAAATTATTAGAATGTTTTTTGAATATTTTATTTAGTACACTACACTTAAATATCACAATCCGAGTTATAATAAAATGGTATAATAATATATTCTATATGGTTCACTGAAAAATAATACTTATGAGTAAAATAAATAAGTGTAAATTAACTGCTCAGTCCTCAGTAATGTGTGTATGTTATTGTTTAATTTTTGTTTAGTTTGGTATAACACTTGAGTGTTTTATTAAAAATGACTTATTATATTTTTGGTATTATGAGTATTATGAGATATATGACATATTATATCATATCAGATATCATATACATTGTATCTATCTACTTTGCTGTGATAGTCAAACCTTTTTGATTATAATATATTTTATTGGGTGCCGCTAATGGGCGACTTCCCCTTCCCGCCATTCTAAAATAAACCATCAAATTTACTTATTGTATAACTTGAAAATATAGATTGTAAATATAAATTGTTTTCAAATAAAAAAAAAAAAATATATATATAAAGAATAACGATAATTTAGTAATCAACAATACCCATGAGGTAAATTTAGACATTTTCAATTGGAATTCCATACATTTGTTTGAAAATAACTAAAAATTAGCAATTAACATGAGTTACATGGATTTTAAGGATAGATCTATGAAAAATATATTCACATAATTTAATTAATTGTTCATAGTTCTAGCTTCAAATATTCGATAAATATGATCTAATTTTTTTTTTCAGATGAAATTTCTCTTAATTTTTTAGCTATTTATTTCCAATTAATTTAAGTGTAATACTACCTAATTATAATATCATTATAACATCGCATACAATTTTTAAGCTACTTTATAAATATAATAAAGCCTTATTTATTTTGTATGGATATTAATTATTTAAACGCGTTGATTAACCATTGCTTTCAAATAAAAAATAATAATACATCAATATCTTGATCCAATACGAGAGTGAAGCAAGACGAGTGCTCAGTATTAGGTAGGTACTTCTAAATTATATTCAAAACATTGTTAGTCGGTTGTTGTAGAAAGTAATATTCTGTGTTATTATGACTTATTTTTCATTTAAGAAAATATATTACTATTCCATCTGTTAAGCCAAATAATTTACCAAGAGAAACAAGGCCAATTTCTCACTTTTAATATGTATATGTGCAGAACTTTGAATTATAATGTTTAACATTCCAAGTTTAAATAAAATTAGAAATTTTATAAAAACGAGATATTATAACTTTGAATTCCCTGCAGTCATAAAAAGTTTACAACTTTCTTGTGACTTGGTTTACGCTTCATATATTATTATGACAAATGTAGATAATGTGGATATTGTAATTTACATTATGCGATAACGAGAATCTTTTGATTTATGCAAAATCCTTAATCTCAAATATAATAATTATACGTTTCTCTCATATGCAACTGATCAAATTACAAAAAAAGTTTTACTCGAATGTCAGGTTAGTCTCAAAATTCGTTATTTTGAGAGAATATAATTAAACTTTTTTATTTACTTTATACTACTAAATTTGTTACAGATAGAACTTATTAGATAACAGTCTGTCATTGAATTTTCTATACGAAAAGAAGTACATATGTTTTATTATTACCTATTTAAGTGCAGCGTATCAATAATCGATTTGAACTTAGAAAGATGACATGTGTGTTTTCTTAAAGGGTTAAGTTTGAAGTGGGGCATCCGTCTGTGACTGTACATTGAGAATACAATATAATATGTTAATATTAACTTGATATAATGTCTTATTGTTGTAATAATATATAATGGGGTATACATTTTAGAATTTTAAATTATGTATTTTTCGATACAATAGAAACCTATTTGCCATTAAGATATAATTTTAAAAACTTTACTTTAAATTATGTACAATCTATGAACAATTATATTACCTACCTGGCTACCTATTATATTATGATTTAATAAAATCATGTATTGAAATAAACACACAATCTGAGACGGTCATAGGTAGTTAAAGTATATTTAGGATAAAGATATTGGTGTAGTTTTATTTTTGTATTAAATAAAAAGGTTAAACGTAAATTTATTTATGCTTAAATATTTAGAACTATTGTTGAATTCAACATGTAAAAAGTATAATATAGGTAATAAATCTGGTACTGATCTAACAATACATATATTTAGTAGAAAAAAAAGCAATATACATTTAGTTTTTACTGATACCTAGATAATTTAATAAGCTTCTAAGAGGTATCTTTTAATGTCGCTATAAAAATGGTATAACATGTTTTGTAATAATATATTTTTTGTCCTCGGTAAAAGGTATTAAATTTGAATCCGATCACCCGCCGGGCTGGGATCATTTCTCTCATCAAATGGACTCTAATTTTTTAAATAAACTACTATTGTTTTATTTGAAAATGAAACCTGACTATTTTGATTTATGGAGCAATAAAACTAAAAACTTCGGTATGCATATATTTTCAAACAAATTCGATTTGTATGGAAATTCGCGGTCGAGATTTTGCAAATTTATAACCAAAAGTTATTAAAGTCGACATATTATAAGTATTTATTTTTTCTATGTGTTTTTGAATGGTTTAGTAGGTTTCTAATTTTTCCCACTATTTACGTTGGACTTCAAATTGACCCGGTCAGAAACCCGTCTAGAAACGTTCGAATCCATTTAACACATTTTACGAGACACTTTAATCTGAACTCGAATGACTACACTTCAACATGCTCTCAAGCGTTAGAATCTGTTAAAATACTAATGATTTGAATATTAAAGTTGTTTCGTTTGAGCGCATACTGAGAAATCTGATGTAAAAATAGCTCTGAATTGTGATCATTGTTATTTATTTAAATTATAATACAGACATTTTAAATCTATACATAGCCACATGGGTACTACTATGAGTGTTCAACTTAGTTTTTATTTATTGAAATCATATAAGTATTTACAATGTTTATAGGTACATACAAGTAATACAATAAATAAATTCGATGTTTAATATTAATAATTAAATCAATAGAGAATATTAAAATGTATTACAATTAAAAAAAATAATACATGCAGGATTATACATAGTTAATTATAAATAATACATTTAGGTATATTTAGGTAACATACATAAATTTAAAGTTATGAAAAAATATAATTTTTTTTAAGAATCTATTGAAAATATACTTGTAATATTCCAATTATAATTGGGCTGAAACAAATTGGATAATATTAATGTATAATGAATTACAATAGATGTTTTAAATCAAATTATAATTGTTTCATATTTTTCATTAAATGCATTTAACTAAAGGTAACACTCAATAATATATTCGTAGTAAAAATACTTAATTAAGTGAAAATTTTTAATATAAACTGACTTACGTATTTTTTTTTTATCACGGTGTTCCTTGAAATTTATTTATGAAAATAGAAAAGTACGGACGTGATTCAATAATACAAATACTTGGTGCTCGACATTAATCACATCGCATCGCTCATCTTGGTGCAAGCTAAAATTGTATTATTATCATAACGTTGAAAGCAATGATAAATTATTTATAACGAAACTGAGTGAAAGTTTGTTTACTATAATAAATTTATAATTAAAAATATTTAAAGCAAAAATGTCAGTTTTCAGTGTTCTTAAAATGTTTTCCAACTAAAAAATTCTATCTTGTCTATGTACAAAATCATTTCAAATTTGTACTCATATATTGTATGTAATTTGTATGTATTATTTAAAAAAAAAATCCATTTTTGTATAGTTTTCATAGAAATTCAATATAGCGATACAAAAAAATAAACTGTTCTTTTTTTTTTAAAACACATGTTTATCACAAAATTATATAGGTATATTATAAATAACTAAAAATAATTGATTTACTATTGATATAAACTATTACAACTTTAACAGTTTTTATTTTTTTAAATCCTTTATTTTGGTAGGTATAGTTTGTCTAAGGTCGTAAAAACAATATGAGACTGTCTTTTATTTAATTATGTGCATGTCAAGATTTAATAGTTGGATACTTTTAAATGAAATATTAATATACATAAAACCATACTTTAAGGTATTTAAAGCAGTGAAATATTTACAAATAATTCGCTATGGTGTCGGCAAGATTCAAATTTCACAGAACCCGTTTAATAAAAACTGCAGTTAATGAAACAAACACACTAATATAATATGTATTTTTTCTTCTGTAGGTACATTAAAAACGAAAAAATAAATCCATACAGATTTTTTCACAAATTAATAATTACTTCAAATACACTCATTGTACCGTCTGAGCAAACATAAACTGAGTACCGACGCATATTCGAATGTTCAAAGTGCAATACTCCAGATATTGAAAATAATCACTTATCGGCATGAATAATTAATTGAAATTAGAACGACCATTATTGGATCTTTATACACCTAGACTATAATAATTCTTACTATATAATGGCATTATATTTGTATTTTTTATGAGGTGTACTTGCAGCACTAATTTGATCTAAGGTGTTGAAAAATATTTTGATGTATCGATTTGCACCACCAAAATACCGGAATATATTTTGTTATCAATACATACTATATAATAATAATAATATATATTATATTCTATATATTTTTGGATGCATAATTCGATGGATACGAAATTTGGAGCCAGTTGGCACTCATTTGCTCTGCCTAACCCCTCTAAACATACTTCGCAAATGTCTTTAAATATTATGCTTTAATTTTATTGTCAATTAAAAAAATATGATTAAAAACGATACACTAGTATTACACTGTATAAATGTAAAATAATTGAATAATGTCTATTAAATAAACATAATAGTATACTATTTGTTAATACGTTGTAATAAAAAATAAAAAACATAATACATTGTTAAAAATAATTTAAGTAATATGTATTGTTAACCTCATGGTAATATTTAAGTATATTAAATAAAATTTAAATAAGTAGAGCGTATGAGTGTTAGTTAAATATACATAATATTACATGTTAATCAATGGTTTGACGTCCACAAAATAATTTATGATGATAGCTGTGATATATTATCTTTCGGTCATAACTAATTTTTCATTTTAACCAATTTACAGAAACTTATGTCCATATTCCTTAGTATAATATTTATTCGATTATTTTTATTTATTTATTTGGTACCTATGTAATATTTCGAGAAGTCCGTTTTGAAGTATTCAGAACATTTTTTTTTTCGCGGAAATTTAATCGTGTAATTATAGTGAAGTTGATGTGGGTGCATGTTGGTAATAAATCTTACAAAAACTATAAATTCAGATAATATTTTGAGTAAGTTCCTATACAATCTGTGCATTACTATACCATGAACTCAGGACTCGTATTTAAGTCATGCACCAGTGGTATATGCGATATCCTGGTGAACGATGATAAGTTATTATCAGAGGTAAGTTCAACGACGGTGATGCAATTGTATTATTGACTATTGCCATTAATTCTAATAACGTACAATTATCAAACGGTTAACTTTTTATTATTATTTTCTTATAGACCTACCTATAATACGGCTATACAATTATTAAAATGACAATATTTTTATACACATATTTTAATCGTTCGTTTAAAGAACACTTATGGTAGGCACATGAGTGAGAGTACCTAGTAATAATTTAATGTGTCGATCCAGAATAATTGTTAATTTTTTTTGAATGTTCAATGTTAGTTTAGTCATATTATAGTTATAATGAAAGCATAACATAAAGAATACAAATAAAGGATTTAGAGGGCGCAAATATATACAATATATTAATATAGGTAGGTATCTTAAAATGATTGAAGACTATCGTCTAAATATAAAAAACAAAAAAAAAGCACCCACGTACAAACACGGAGAGAGATCGTTGATAACATTTCAGGTACCTAACTTAATTTCGAAGGCGTCATCGCGGCGAATCGAGATGAAGGATACTGGTGTTCTGCGCGTGCAACAGAGACTGCATTATCGTGTTTCACTACGGGAGGCTCAAATCTAATAAACAACAGATTTGATAGAAAATAAATAAAAATACGATTAGTATATTATATTTCAATAATATGACATGACATACCGAATTCTCACAACGAAAAACGTCAAGAACCCGTACCGTCGTTGTCGGTATTTTATTATTATCATCATAATATAACCTATTATAACAATATCCGCTTCACATACCTGTACGACGTTTCTTGCCTTATATACCCACCGTGCAAGCGTATAATATACGATTTACTTGAAAATTATGGCGCGCGCTCATATTTATTACGGACCGTTGTCGCCTCCACCGATACACCCTTACGGCCGTTAAAATCGGTAACGACGACGACGACGACGACGACGACAACGATGACGACATGGACCCATTATTCAAAAATGTTCTTCCGACCTAGGACTGTGGTATACGGCATCAGAAGCAGCCGCTGCCGTGTAAACGTTGCCCGAGCAAATTCGTTAATAAATTAAACTGCGTTTATGACACACGACGTCGTATGTATGTCCTACGCGGCGGTGGCGTGTCGACACGACCCTCGTCGGAGACGCATAAATCGAACGGAGGCCACACACACACACAAACAGGCACGACCCAGAGCGAGTCGGGTTGCCGCGGGGCGAACACATGGCTCTCGGCACATAATATATTATTATTATTATTACACTCGCGAGTTAAGCCGTGTCGTAATATTGTTATTATTATTGTATTTTGTGTACGTCGCAGTGCACTAATATCGTTATTATAATATACGCGAGTGACTTACTAGGATAAAAAATTGTTACGTTATCGAAATTTCCGTTTAATATAATATAATAATATATAGGTACTATACCTACCTATGGTATTTTGTGGCTGTTGTTTTATTCCTTATTTTTTTCCTCTCTGACGCGAAATAATTTAATACGTTATATATACATACGGACGGGCTTTCGGGTGGACTATAAATACTAATAGACCACGTAGCGGTGTAAGCGCGCATAAATTAAATACTGCCTCGTAAAAACCATATTATATAGAATACCTACACATACGTGTTATATTTTAATACCTATTATAAATACCTACTATAAAATGTATCTATGGTTGCTTCTTCGATGTCGTACCATAATCAGTAGCGGCGCGAACTTTTTGAGTCTTTGAAGCAAATTTTATATTTTAAATATTTTTATCACCATCCCACCACCCCGTTGATTACACCAAAGTGAGTCGCAGAGAGCTAACTCTAAACTAGGTTACATTTATTAATAATTCTAATACTTTCTATGATATTTTTGTCGAAGACTTGAGGTCTTACGATGACACACATACCCGGGCCCGGCCACCCACCCATTACAGACATGAAGCCATTGCTTCAAATAGTCCTACACGCCGCCGCCATAGCCACTGATAACATGGCATAATCGTATTCGCGTGAATAAAAATAAAGTAAACATATCGATTAATGCGTTTCTAGACTGCGCAGTTTCGCTCGAGAACATTAATATTTAGTTACGCCAATGTTAAGTAGAATAGAATATCGCACACAATAGGATCTGACGATCGATCGAAATGCTTTGTGTAAGTACTTGTTTGGTACCGAGTCGGAGTTTGCACGAAACAAAAGGTAATTCCAGGAGAGAGAGGTTGTGTGGTCCTTGGTACTTAACTCAATAAGGAATGCCAAAAGTTTTAATTCCAAGATTAATATTTGTTTTAACATTGGAACATTGTTATATTATATATGTTGTACTCAAGTGAGTATGTGCAAATAAAAATATAAAATGAAATATGTAATTTTTTCATAGATATATCTTAAGACGTGTACCGGTCTACCGACTTTATATTTAATTATTATGAATATTTAAAGTTACTAATAATATAGTAACTTATAACCATACAAACAAGACGCAATAATAATAATTTTTATTACTGGCATTCGAAATATTAATTTCAAAGTCTAGAACGTAAGATAATATTGTAACACGTTTTAGACGCAAGTCAACAGTTTCTTTGCAGTTACCTATTTGAATTAACAATATATTATTTTGAATAAAAACTGTACCGTGCATGCTTACACAACCGCGAAAAGTCAGTTATAATAATTTTGCCGGCGTAAAAGTTTTAATAAATAATACTATCATCGGCGCTCGCGGAAACTGAACATTTTAATCGTATATATTATACCGCATAGTTTTATAAAATTATTAGCGGTATCGCCGCCCGTTACGACTCTCCGTATTTTAATTTGATGGTTTTAATTAATTCAAGTTTACGTCGCATTATGTATTTAGGTGGAATACGCGCGGCATACTTTTGATATATCAGTATAACGACTGCTTATTTCAAATGCACGATCACGTCGTTGTACTTGCAATGAACTTTATAGACGAAATAATGTTTATGTACAAGTAATCGCGTTCCAACAGGATTGTACGGCGACAGTGCAGCTATCTCATAACATTGTACATTATGTTATGAGACGCGTAGATTAATTTAAACTATCGCCCGAGTTCACTCGGCTTACACTTATATGCGAGATATAAAAAAAACTACCAAATAAATAATCAAAATTAAATTACCGCTCATGACAATTATATGTAACGCAGTTGTCTTTTATATTGTTTAGTTAAAAAAATCATTTGTAAACGGCATAATAATATTAACACTAGGGTCGACGACTCGACGTAACTATAATAGGAAATCCGCAGTAAACACAATATAATCAGATAAAACTGCAGCATGTAATAAAATATTATGCGATGATTTAATGTATTGTACTAATAATATTACTAAGGAGTAATTAGGTATTCTGTAATAATATGATTTTTAAAATTATAAATACATTGTAATTAAGTTAAACGCGTATAAAGACATTTCATCTCTATAAGTGAAATATTGTTGTATTTTATAATATATTGTATACTACTATACAATATTATCATGATTTACGATGAAGTTATTAGCTGATATTTACTAGACTGCATGTTATTTATACCTGTTGTTAATTTTCTGTACAACGTTGTTAATTTTATTGTAATTATGAACTTTAAATTTTATAATAAATTCATTGACATTTGACTTAATTAATAGAAATAGAAAGCATTTAGTATTTACATATAATGATAACTCATGATTGTTTCAAACTTATTGTAAAGATAATAATAATTTTATCCGAATATATATTTCAATGTTTTCATAATATTTATGTAAGACCTTTGAAAAATAATAATTAGTACTTACCATTTTTAGCTTTGAATCGTGTTTAAAAATAAAGTTTGATTATCTCTAAAAGTTAAACAATAACACCTGTGGTATATTGAAATTTTGCTTGTCTAACTTACTGTACTAGACTCAAGTGGAATAATATTATTTTATCAATACTTTTGTTCACTTTCAACGGGGATTACTAACAGCAGTAGGCATACGGGTTCTTCTTGTATTTATATAATTAATTATCATTAATATCAACGTTTAACATATATTAAGTTTGTAAGTTTAGAAGTGGTGTAATTACGGGGGGGGGGGGATTTGAACGTCGCATGACTTTTTTTTAACTGGTAAACTACATTTATGTACCTCTATTTCAACTATAAATATTATTGTTTAATATTTATAGGTACAATATAGTACCTGTATTTTTTTTTAAAACCCGAATCCCCTATTGAAGCTTTACATAACTATGATTACCTATATATTAGTAGTTATTACTTCGTAATAAACGTTAATCACTAACTAATAATCAATATTTCACAAATATATTGTAATACATTATATTATTATATTGTATTTATTTATTTCAAACATTACGGATAGAGCCTAATTACATTTATATGAATTCATTGAACACATTTACATTTACACTGGAGTACATTGATAACAATAACAATAATAAAATATAGGTTATGTGAGAAAGGTTCATTAGCCATGTGCATCACACGATAGATGGAATTATCACGACCGTATTTGTGGAACAATTCGGAACTGAGAAGGTAGTATAGGAACGGAGGGAACGCTGTGGCACTATAAAGTTGATGCTGGAAAGAAGACCTGGGCGGCGTCTGTAGAACCGTCCAAAAGTTTATGCAGAAATGATAGATTCGCAGCTGCTCTTCGTTCGGCCAGTGAAGTTAGTTTTAATTCACTGAGCATAGGAAAATAGTCATGTGGGCTATGACCAATCTTTAGTACATATGCGACGAATGATAAAAACCGTCTTTGGATGCGTTCTAGTTGGAGGGAGCTCGGAGCTGTACGAGGGTCCCGTAACACGGATCCATATTCTACAAGAGATCGAACTAAGGAGCAATAAAGTGGTTTTATAAAAGATTCAACCTTAAATTCAGTTGTCATTTACTTCACAAATCCTTATACTTTTAGAGCCTTGCAACATGATGATTCAACGTGGAAGTGAAAATGTGGTATTGTGCGGTAGGTACAAAAAAAAAAAAAACCACTGAGCGTTTGAGTATTATTTTATCGTGAAGCAACGACGCAAATCAGCAACGCGCCTACGCTAAATAAAATATAAAATGTATAGACTTACTATATAAATTATTTAACGTTATTATACGTCCTAAAAATAACTTAAAACTGAACAAGTACTTGATGAATTAGGATTAAAGCCACGTAAAGTGGATCTTTTATTGTGATTTGTAATGAAACTGTTTCTAGGTATCAATCAAATTAAGGTATAACACCTAACAATAAATGTAAATATTTAAATATTTTATAATTATTTATTTTAATGTAAAATAAAAATGCTTTTGGATATTCGTTTTTAGTGAATTCCATTTTCGAACTTTTACTGCACGATAATTCTATCAAAGATTCTTTTTCGGTCTTAGTTAAGGTTATATAGGAATTAAACGTCGTACACAGCAAATATTAATATTATTATGAGTAATATTATTTTCAATTTATTTATATTAATTATCTATTAACTGTTTCAAACACAATTAAAAATATTTATTCATTTATTCTTCGGCGTACCACTAATGGTACGTATATCATATTTTGAGAACCACTGTTATATAGGTATGATACACGAGCACGCTTTATAAAAAAATCGTCACATTATCTCAAATAAAATAAGAACGTTATTAATAATAATAACGTTTTATTTAAATCGATTTCAATGCTTAATATCTTAATTACTTTTAATGTTAATGATCTAGAATCGTACAAAGAACTTAGGCTTCAAAGTTCGAATACACTTTCAGAAGTTTGGTTTACCAATTCTCTGTTTATATATGAAGGGTTGATTGCTTGTTAAAGACTAATAAACTATGAACTATCTACTATACATACTATTATAATCTTTACTATGGAAAAAATATTACCTACGAATTATTGTCTATAATATGAATTTATGTGTAATAGAATAACAGATATAAGCATGTATAGATTTTAGATCAATAATGCACAAATATTAATAATACGTTCTAATTATACTTCTGGATATTTCAATATTTTATTATATTTTATTCAGAAAGAAAATTAAAATTTTATTTAATGGTATACCTAATAGATAAACGATTCTTATTCTAATTATGACCCAGGTAGGTACCTAATATACCTATTCGTAGGGTTGAATATTATCATTGACGTTTTTATACTTTAATGTGCTGAAAAGTGAAGTAGGGTGGTTGCCGGTAGGATAATTACAATATTTTTAATACCGAGGTAGTAAATTAGCATTGCTGTGTATTTTATGATGTCAATGTAGTAGGTACCTCTGTGTCAAAATAGCCTTATAGTATGCTATATCCAAGTATTTGTGAATCAAATTGTTGGACATTTTGAGTTACAGGTTACATTCGAGTAAGAGTATTACAATTCTTGATTAAATCATATTAAATTTATTTAATGCGTTTTACCACTAGCTGCGCACTTTCAAAAATGAAAAATGAATAATATACCTAAGTAAAATGTAATTTAAGTTGTAAATGAAATATCTGGGTTTTAACATAATTCAAAAATGTAAACAAACTTCAGATATACAAAATAGATATTCCCGAAATGTAAATTTTTTTTCAACAAATTCTATGTCTATGAAAGTGGTTATCAATATTTAACTGTGTAACTTGTATTATTTTTTCTTCAGACACCTATACGTTTTATAATATTGACTGTTGTATACACATTTTGTAATTTGCATAAAATAGCAGATAGTTCTAAGACTTAAATTTTTAAAATATTTACTTAAGCCAAGTTTACTATAATATGTGTTATGTGAATGTGGTCTTTTATTTTATTTATGTAAATATTTTGATCAACTCCTCGACAGAACAATATTGTTTTGTACTTTTTCTTTGAATATTGAATATGTTGTTGTAGATTTCATTTCGCAGGCATTCGTCCAAAACAAGAAAGAGGTGGTTTATATTAGGCAATATTTTTACACAACGTGTAACATAATGTGTGAATTATTTGGTACGGCCTTTACCCTGTCGTGGCTAATCTGTCTCCTTTATTTCAACTAAACAAACATTTACCCGTAACACTTTATGCTCAGTAAGATTTATCGGAATTTTATGTGAAAATGAATGGATCCTTACTGAAATACAAAACGAAGACATTTCTATATTAGGAGGCCGACCAAATGCATATGAAATGGTAGCAAGAGATGTGATTTAAATTAAATTTTTGAACAGCTTTGTGAATGGATATTTTTACTCAAAACTTTTAAAGTAATTTGGGAAACATAAAATTCGTTTTTCATATCCGATTTTTGTGTACCAATTTAGACCGTGGCTTGATTTATTTTTTATAAAAAAAACTTGATCCCTGTGCGATGACAGCACTATACAATTTATGATACTTTGTGTTATATGGTTGATAAATTCTTGAGTAATGAGATATTTTTATTTATACAAAAAATACACTTTTGATCAAATTTTTATTTTTTAAAAGTATGTGTTTAATTATAATAGTTTATTTTATTTTATCCACAGTTTAAGAATATTAATCAGTTACACAATTATTTTTTTTGCTGAAGACAATTTTATTTGGAGTTTTCTTTATTTAAGCCTTACAGTTATTGTTTTATTGATTTCAAACTAAGTAAAAATGAATTAAATCAACGATGTAAGTAAATCACGACTCACTAATAGTTTAAATTGTATTATGAATTATTAGTGAATGTATTAAGATAAATTGTATCTATGTGAGAAAAATAAATATAATTATTTAAATAACAATAGCACAATTATAAAAAAAAGTATTAATTAATAACTTAATCATAACTAAGTTTTCATAATTAGAAACAAATTAAATAAAATGTATTGTAAATAGGAATGTGTTGGCGTTGTTTTATTGGTTTTACATTTTTAAATTGGGTACTTATACATCTGATTAATGATTAATCAAATGATTCAAATTATATTAACATAATATTAGTTTGTCTACGTGTAAAAATATAACTAATAGTTTCTTATAGTTTTTGGGGATTGGGAGCTATTAGTTTGTTTAAAGGTATGGTAAAACGTATAACGTATAAACGTATAACCATACGTTTTAACGATACATTTACTGCAAATTCAGTGTTAAAAAGTTTTAATATTTAAATTTATGTAGATGAGTTATTATTTTAAGAAAATTAAAATGAATGTATTATTTTATCTCATTTTATTTTATACATTTAAGGTTTTGTCATGGATTAGAATGCGTGACTTACATATACTTACTTCTGGACCACATTTGTTTACTAACGATGGCCGGTTTGGGATTCAACATCCTCTGAGAGACTCGGCTATTTGGAATTTGCAGATCAAAGATGTATCTCCTAAGGACATGGGTTCTTATGAATGTCAAGTAAACACCGAGCCAAAAATTAAGTTCCTGGTCAATCTCACTGTTTTTGGTAAGCAGTAAAACAATCAATATTTTAAATTAATACAGTATTATAATATAATATATATGAAATAAATCAAAATTTTAGAATTTAATCGAACATAAATAATTAAAATTTACATGTTTCTGTTCTTATAAATGTTAATATAAGTTATAACAAAGAGAAATATAAACTTAAATTTAAAACTAGCTCTACGATTTGGATTATAATTATCATTATTGTATCGTCAATATAGGACTGTAGTCGACTATAGGATGTTTGTACAAAAACGTTGATACCAACTAATAATAATTTGAAATTAATATTTTCACTTTTGTTTTAAAAGCAGTCAACAATTTTCCAGAATAATTAAAAAACATATAACAAAATTATTGCACATTATTGATATTTTAAAATTATAAATGTATAATACAACGGTTATACTTAGTTATTTACTTGATATTTTTTATAGTAAAAAATGTAATAATGTGAAAACTTATAACAACAACAAACTAATGACTATTTCGTAAATAATTTTAAAATAAAAAAAAATATACACGGGTCATATTGTTGACAAAAAAAGTGATCGAAGAATATCGTTTCTACATTTTTTTTTTGTTTTTAACCTTAATAATGGGTTTATTGGGATTATTTGAAAATATATAGGTATCAATATTTACTTCAAAATATTATTTCAGCTTTTTTTTATCGCAAAGAATTAATTAAAAATTACATTTTAATTGTAATAATAAATATGAGCATGTTAAGAAATTAAAATTGTGTAAATAAATATTCATATAAGTCTTAATAAATTTGGGTTCTGTATGTATATTTATACTATTAAAAAAAAATAAAAAATATCAAACACTTAAATTTCACAAATTGAGATGCAGGACTGGTACTCCCAACTCCTGCAGTTCAGTGGGATCGGTGTCTTTTAATTTAACAGAAATAATAACTAGGTAATTTAATTTAAAAAACGATTTTGAATGATTGCTTACAACTTTGAACAAAAATGCTCAAAACTCTATTAAAGACGGACGCTAGCTTCCGTTTCTTCACCTATTGTTTGTTGATTTCCAATGCTATCAAAAACACTACCAAGCAATTCAAAAACTGATTTCATTATGGTGCAATATGTATTTAATTTTCAATCTATAAAAGTTCAGTATGAACTTTTATGAGATTTTTACTGACCTAAAAATTGTTTACTGAAGATAAAAAAAAACATTGTTAAGCTAACATTTTATTGGCTTCATTCGGAATAATATGTATGAAAAAAAGATTAACTTCAATTTAAATGTAATTAAAAAAAAAAAAACCTTTAAATTGTACTATTACTTATCTATTTATCTTCTTAGTATTTAAAAATATAGAAATAACTTCTTTCCTTGTCATGATTCTAATAAAGTTCTAATTATTTGGTTACAAGTTGGTTTGCTGTTTAATTAATAAAAAAAACAAATACAAATCAACCATGATCAAACACATTAAAGGTTATCAAGATTAACAAGGTTAATTTAAAACAATTTTCACGTCACTTTAGTTTTCTTAAATTTGTGACTGGAGCTCCGAGTTATATTGTTTGATTAGGTAATCATAAATATTTAAATATTAAGTGTTAAATACAATAATGGAGTACAACATTAAAATAATCACCAAATTAACTAAAATATACGTCTATAAACAATTATTGTATTTTCATCAATTGCATTAAAAATTAAAATGTACATTTTATATAACTCTTGCTTCTTGATAAAGTGATATAAGACAGTGGAATTACTTAAATTACTACTTCTTGGTAACAATGCATAAGGTAAAAACATTTACTTATAATTTTGTATGTAATGCAACTCGTATTAAATCAATAAACTGTTTTACGCAGTATATTACACTTTGCTCAAGCTAAAACTAAAAACAAAATACA
The DNA here is from genome assembly GCA_022818045.1 of Neotoxoptera formosana. NCBI lineage: Eukaryota > Metazoa > Arthropoda > Insecta > Hemiptera > Aphididae > Neotoxoptera > Neotoxoptera formosana. Next base: position 11,461,316 of record CM040632.1, on the reverse strand, counting down.
AACGTTTTTAAAAATACAGAGGTTCACTCTATAAAATTGTGATTTAGACTTAATTTTCATGAACAGAAATTTGAAACTAATACATGCCATTTTCATTAGAGATTATTTAAGGAATATTATAACTATCTTTATATACAATTAAAAAAACATTAACCCTTTTTTTACAAACTTATGCATATTTTGACCCAAAATGTGGTTTCTTTATTTATAATGAACCTTACTCAGAACGGGTTTTTCAAACACTATGATACTTCACTTTAAAATTAAAAACTAAAACGTAAATTGAACACATCTAACCCAAGTGACCTACTTAAAACAATGGTTTATTTTATTTGCAATACATGGTTATTGATCATATTTTATATTCTGAGTGGAGCGATGAATGTATTGATTTTACAATGATGGGCATTTTTTGGTGTCTATGTACAGTGTACACGTTCAAAGTAGAAAAAATGCCCCAATCTTCAACTTCGAGAGTGGTTTCTGGTACCTAGCAAATTGGACCTAGTTGGTACTTTGTGGTATCTTCGTTTTATTCTACAAGTTTCTTTACAAGATAATAATTTATTTACTTTACTCATTAGTCATTACTTGGATTCATTAAAAAATATTTCAAATTTTTTTTATTTATTTTGAATGTATTTTAGTAACGACATACCTTTAGCGATTTCACAAACCAATATTAATTAGAATTATTGACTTTTTGAAGGTTTGTCGAATATTTCTATAATATTCCAAAAAAATATTAAAAGAAAAAAAAATTATTTTATTTTGTTGATTGTTGATTTTGCTTCTTGTTTAGTATCATTCAAATATGAATCTATTTCATTTGATTGGAATAAATAGATAAAAACTTAAAAGAGAACTCCAACATATCTATTCTTCATTTGCATTGATTTGCATACTGAATGACACGACCAACAATGAAAATACCTAATAATCTTAGCATTGATAATTTTATCCAACTATTTTGTCACAAATTATTAAAGATAAATAGGTACCTATACAATTTTTTTAAACAAATTAATAACAACAAAATTAAACTTACGTTCTAATTTGGCGCTCTTAAAATGTTGGTGACTTAGGCATCTCTGTGACCCCCTTTGCCCCTTTTCACGCGGTCGTGCATACATCATATTATAAGAATATTTTAGGAGAGGAAATAATACATTTATTCAGCCAATACTGGATTTACATTGATGTAGGTACGTGTTTTTTTTTTTAAACTGTTGTGTCTATTATCACCTTTGGAGCATTGAAAATGTTTCAATCTTTAACTTCAAGGGCATAGAAGACATAGAAATATAATCTTAGACCATATTTAAAATAAGAATATACATTATATTTTTAACAAATTTGAATTTTTAAATCATTTTCTATGATTACATAGTCTTAATTATTTTATCTCCCGCAACGTCATGTCAAGTTGTATTTTAGAAAGATATTACGGTAGTACGCTAATGTTGTACATAAACATATTATCTATAACAAACCATCCTGTCTGACCTCAAAAGTCGAGTCTATTTGTTTAGATTACTGAACCAATGCTTTAATTGAGGTTGCCAAAGCTTGCATCAGTGAATTTGAAGTGGAACTTCATAACGTCTAATGAAATTGAGTAGTGTACCAGAATAGAAAGCCTTTAATTCAGTCGAAATACTCGAAACTCATTTCTACTTATTGATTGTATATAGTTATTGGTACTCGATTTTATGCATGACGTTAAAAAATTTGACATCCATTCTACTCAAAAATATTATAATTGTTAAGAATAAAATAATATCCATTCAGGAAATTTCAGGGGACATGTGTATTAAAATTATCATGTTGACATTTTAAGTACACTTATTTGAAATTACACTTTTGGTATTTTGATACGTTTATAATTTATCGACCAATTAATCTAGCCATTATAGAATGATAATTTAGTTTTTGTTATTAAGTTTAAAGAATGATTTATGTTGTTTAGGTAGCATATACAATGCATTACAACCTTAAGTCATGTACAATTCATTTTTATTGAGGATTATAAATTAGTGTAGTATTATAGATTCTGAAAAAATGCATTTGAAAAAAGGTCGTGTTTATATGCCAATTAAAAGTGGTACCTACCAACACGAGATCAATAACATTTTTTTTTTTTTTTAACGAAAATATATCAACATGAGTAATTGTATCTCAACCATTATAATCAGATTAATATTGAAAAGACATATTTTGCATAGACTCATTGAAACATTTTACTAGATTTCATCATGAATATTATAGGACACCATTTTAGACGTTAAAATTGTTATTCTAATAGCTTGAACTAGTGTAATTATAGTCAATATTATTATTAATTGGAAATATTAATAGTGAATAATATTTATATTCAGTAAAAATAAAATAAAATATTTGATTTTACCTACTAGTTTGTATTTAATTAAAACTATATTCATCTACATATTACAATTTTTTAAAGAATATGCATTTATAAAAAATCAAATTTGATTTTTTAATGGCCATTTGTTGCTAATTTGATGAACGTCATTTGTTATTCACGGTTTATTTGTGAATTGTCCAGATGTTTGTGTTCACATCTTTAGCCATACTTATGCTATTGATTCGTCAGTCAAATTGACAAAAGATAAAATAGACTTAAATAAAAATATAAGTGAATGCCACGTCAGTCTAGTATTGAAAATTGTATTTAGAACTGTGATAGAATAACACAATGATTGTCAAGAAAAATAAATCTCAATATATTTTACTGAAAGGTTATTTTCTTTTATCTTTTTTATTGTGATTGATGAGTATATAATGAATTGGTTGTCAAAATTGTAAATATTCATTTCTACGTGTTATAGAAATATAGAATATTGAATTCATCGACTCCGTAGATTTAAAATATAGGATATTTCTAATAAAAATATGATAAGGTACCATTTATGTAGTTATGTGTAGATTACAGCTTAATTTTAAATGTATTACGTACTGTTTTAGTTAAAATATAAATATATAATATTCCATTCCATTAATAATTCCTTATGACGTACGGCTTGAGAGTTGAAAATAATTATAAATAGTAATAATTTAGTATAAAAATGTATTATAATTAGTAGTAAATTTAGTATTAATATAGTAATATTTTACTAGGAAATTATATTGACTAATCTTCACCGTAAACTTACTGTACGGATATAAATACTACAGAGAACAATAATTTCTGTTACTTAAACTTGTGCTTTAATCATTGGGAGATAGTACAAATTATGATTTCCATAAACCGAAATTCATTTAAAAATAAATCTGTTTTATGATACTATGATAGTAAATATAATGGCTTCCAACAACTGACAGTTGCATAAAAATTGTTTTCCTTTCAATTATTAAAAATTTATGAAGTTGGAATGACCTTTCCAAGCTTTGCAGGGCATGATGAATATCTTTCTTTTCATTCTTATATTTGAGGTGTATACACACAAATATAAGTGAAATGAAAAATGTTAGTCAGCATTTATATTATAAAAATATATCATACCTATTGCAGTATACAAGTTCAAAAATAAAAATTAGAAATTAGAGAATGAAAAATAGCTGCAAATGATAATTACAAACAGGATATTAAAGGAATATAACTAATTTTATCGAATTATTGAATTTTTGAAATTATTTTGAGTGAAACAATAGATAAAAAAAATGCGTTTTCAATGTTTAAAAATAATTCACGGTTAAAATATATTTCTAACATTCATTATATAAAGTAAGGGTACAGGTATTACAATTGACAATTTTGTGAAAAGACTAATTTATAAAAATGCTAATATAATAATTATAGTAAATGGGTAAATGTTTTTTATTTTTTCTAAATGTGTATGATGATAATGTTAATAAATGAAATCAAGGAACTCAGTACTCACTTTGTTGTATTATAGTAGTTGTCGAGTTTATCTCGTCAATGATTAGGTATTACTGTAAGGTTAATGATATGTAAAATTTAAATTTAATGATAAATCAAAGTAAAAGAAAAATATTCTGAGAGGACACAAACCATCCGGCTGATATAGGCTATATTACTAAGTATACTATTTTATTATACATTTATATTGCCATAAGTAATTTAATTTACTATTAGTTAGGTATACGGCAGGTTGAATTAATATTTTCCAAAAATATCAGATTTATTTTACTATAAATTATTTAAATAGTATGTTATTATAGTATGTTCATTATAATAATATATCATATATTATTATTTATATCAACTTTTGAGTCAATTCCGACTTACCGTAGAACAGTGTGATACATAAGCAATAACTTAAAACTAATAAAAATAATTTGAAATTGTCATTGTGTACATAAAAATAAATAATATGCATAAAAGCTTCGAGTAAAATAAAAAAAATGATTTTTTGAACAAGGTACAAAATAAAACTAAAATCGTTATTTTTAGTTTAAAATTTAAAATTTTGTAAAATGTTAAACTTAAAATGTCTGCATAAAAAAATTGTGCATAGTATGTATCTGTTAGAATTTAAGGATTCTGTAAGAAATACTTAAGGGAAATCTTGTATTACATTTCCCAGCGTTAGCTACTATGGCCCCTAATAGAGATTTTCAACTACAAAATAATTTGTCAATTTTCGTTATTTTGTCGAATTTTGTTAATATTTGAACTTCTGCTTTTAAAAAGTCGTGTTAACGAATTTTTTTAATTGTTAAACAAACAACATAATATGTAATTTATTTAATAAATATTTTAGCTTTTTGACCAAATCTAAAAAAAAAAAATTCGAAAATTTAAAAAACGTATAAATAGATTAAAATTAGTGTAATCATTGAGTATAGAAAATAATAATTTAGATAATTGTTGAATATTTCATGTTTCTAAAATTAAATTTTTAATTATATCAAAATAACAGAAATTGTTAGAGAATAAATTGTTAATACAAAATTATAACTTCAATCATTCATAAAAAATGTGTGTTGTTTTACACTTAACTTTTATTTTAATTAAAAGTATTAAACAATTTGAGAAATGTTGTATTACATTATCAAACTTGATGAAAATTGAAAATGTACTTACAAAATATTTTGCAAATTTGAACAATTTAGATGAATTTTATAAATATTTGATCTTTAAATACTTATACAACTCTAAATGGTTATAAAAATAATTGTAAATACCTATGTATTTTCGTAATATTTAATTGCTGTGAGAACATAAGTTATGAAAAATCTTAAACGGTCGAGCCTTTTTACGCAAAAACAAAAATGTCATACATTTAAGATATAAGTGGTGAAAAGTAAAATACTTAGTACTCTTCAAAATCATTTAGAAAAAACTAAATCAAATAACGGAAAATATAAATTTGCTATTTTTTTTACCTATTTAAAAATAATATTTTAAATTTTAAATTTTTTTGATTTTCGATTTTGAATGATGATACCATTTATTTTTTAAGCTGAAAAACTTTAAAATGTAATTTAAGGTTTCTCATAAGTTATTCTTATAGAAATTTAAAAAATATCAAAGATACATATTATTATTTTTTCTAAGTGTTTAAACTTTAAAATTCTAATTCAAATTTTTTTGTACTTCTCAAACTTAAAAGTTTAATACAACATTCCTTAAATTTATTTTTACTGAAAAAAAAATGTTTAGAGTAACGCTACATTAGATTTTTTTATGAGCGGTTGAAGTTCAAGTTTAGAAAGCTTTGATATCACACCCACACGTGCTATAGATATGTGCTACGATTACTCCCCAAACAATTTTTATTGTTTTGTTGTAATTCAAAATATATTAATCGTAGAAACTTGAAACATTCCTCTATTACTCAAACTATTATTATCTATATATAATGACATTTTCAAAATATTTAGACTAATTTGTGCTATTTATATTACGAACCTATTCGCACCATTTTGCTGTATGTTGATAGTTGGTAAATCATTAAAACTTTTAAAACTTGATGCATTCTTTTTTAGAGTCTGACGTGATGATTGGTGATATGGGAGAAGCCAATTTTAGTGAGTATACCATACAATTGTATTACTATAGTCATTATTAATTATAATTTTAATTATATCCTATGTCTTAACAATTTAAAATTATGATACGTCTATGTAAGTAGGTAATAATTATTTATATTTTAAGTTAGCGGTAACGTTTATAACCAAAATTAATTATAATTTAATAAATACAAATTTTACTTCACGCCTCACGGTGACTGCTTGCGCCTCCCCAGCAATGTGTACATGCCCCCCCCCCCTGGTTGGAAAACACTGGTTTGGACTGTAGGTACATATTATATTATTCACACATATTTTAGGTATAAATTACTTTTATCTTACTAATTTAATTAGGATGAATAATTTTAATTTTGTGTTATTGAATATTTATATTACATTACCTAATCAAATCTATTTTTAGATTTATTTAAGGTAGTTAATCGAGTTTTTTTAGAAATTATAAAATAATGAGATTTACACATGAATTCACTTTACATAAAGGTTTACATTCATTTCAGCCCTCGCCTCAGGGAGATTTTTCGGTTTATTAGGGCTCTTAAAATTTAAAATAATATCAATTGTTTCTATTTGATCTGTAGTCTCTGTAATTTGTATAATATTTAAAGATTTAATGATTTTATTAAAATAAAATAAATTATTTGAATTGTGTTTGAATACACATTAAAAAAAAGGTCAATTTTATTTGTCCTATAGAAAGACAATGGAGTTTTTAAAGGAGTAAAATATATTTTATAAAAAATAATTAATATTTATACTAAAATTATTTATTTTAATAAATATAGGTATGCACTTATAATCTTTTTAAATGTTTTGTTTTCAACATTCTTTCAATTGCTAACAATACCTATGCTACAGAATATATATGTATTTTGTAATGTTAATAATGATAAAAAAATCAGGGTACTTGCCTTGCTGTATATTAGCTGTCAATTGTACTTCATCATTTAGTAGATCACTACGTCTGTGTTAGTAAGAATATATGAAATGGTAAAAATGTCATGTTTTTAGGAATAATGTTAATGTAAAATCAATACATTCATCACTCCATAATTTAAAACAACTAAAACGTATATTCTTATTTTAAAGTTGATCTAAAATTATATTTTTATTATATTTTTAATAGTATTGAAAAATTTTCATTTCAAGAAATTACTATCATTACACAAATCAATAGTTTAAAAGATGTATGAAATCATTTTTATCACAAAATAAATAGGTATGTAGTAAAAAGTTTGGAAAATCCAAAATCAATTATTTTACTTAAATTTAAATAAAAATGAATAGTAACAAAAGCTCATTATAAGTTCATCCATTGACTAAAATAAATGTTTTCATTAAATATTATTATGGATAGACTTTCCATCTGAATTGGTTTTGTTGAAAACATTTTTATAACATTCACCTTATAATATATATTATTGTTATAATTTGTAATTTACTCTGTATATCAAAGTAAAATGTTGTAAACAAATGTATAATATTACTAAAATATATTTACTAAAGTCAAAGTTATTAAATTTTAAACACATAAGTGACTAGAAACTTAAAGAAATCAGAACATCTGTAATTCTGTATATATAACTTATTAAAATGTTAAATAAATGTAGAATAAAACGTGTTTAAAGTAATAAATAATGAAACATAATAACTGATGCTAATCTTTAAATTTGAACCTACCTAAAATCTCTAAGTATAATAATAAATCGATACCATGTTAAGTTAGTATCCACTGTACTAGTATTTGGTATATATTTAATTAATGCATAATATCACTATAAAAAACACTGGTAATAAAATGTATATTCAAGATTTAAAAATGTAGTATATATTTTTTCATTTAATCAGGATTCAGAAAATTCAGCACAAGATATTAGGGTTGAAAAGAAAGAAAAAATTCAGTGAATTTGATAACAAATAAAATTTGTTCATGTTTTGTGTGCATACAAGTCTAAAATTGCCAGGACACTGGCTTAAGTCATACAAATTTAAAGTCTTGATATAATGATGCCGATTAAAAAAAAATAACAATTTTATTGGTGTATATGTGGAAAGGAAACTAAAGCATTTTAAATCCGGAAAAGTCTTTAAAAAATGGTTTCAAATACTCCGGAAACAGGAAACCACTTAATATTGTTTATTTATAGATGCATAATATATGATATACCTATACTGAGTGGTTTCTAACTCATGGTCTTGTTTAACAAAAATCAATAAAATAAAATAAAAATTGGGATTAATCTACATATGAGTGATATATTAATAATAATAATTATGAAACTATGACCCTCGTCAGAATTAATCGATTTTTATGAATAATTTAATAATAATTTAACTCACTAAACAATTATTATATCACCGTCAGACTGAAATGATAATTTATTAACTAAACTCATAGACTAAAAATATTCATCATTAAAAATAAATTTAAATTTAATTTTATTGTGCAGATTATTTATATCAAATAAAAAAAATAAATAAAAAATTTAATTTTTAATGCTTATTTAAATAATTGAGTAAATGTTTTATGATTAAAAAGTCTTGATTTAATTCCTTATAATGTATTAATTCTTTATTTATATTTCTTAAATAATATATTGATATGGCCACCCCATACTTTAAAACTAGCATAACGCATTTGTATTGTGTTAAGACCTATTACTTCAACAGAACATAATAATATATAATACGTATGTTGTACAACGAATGGTTTCTTTTTCATGGAAGATTTATTTCTTCAATTGCTCTAGAACTGTAGAAGGTACTTTAATAATGAATTATGGAAACAAAGTAAACTTGAACTCTTCATTTTTACTTCTTTTCTTTCTCATATTAAAAACTAATATTAGTTTGGTTTTTTTTAATAATTATTAAAATTGTGTAAAGTTTGATTTTAACTTAAAATTGTATAAAAAAGGAATTTTTCTTTAAATTGTGAATTAAAAACTGTTTTAATAGCTTTAGACTAATGAGTATCGAAATAAATTACTTATAAGTCTTGTTAACAATATTATTATTAATTTATTTTTTGAAGAAAATTATCATCAAACATGTTTGGTTTAGAGGCTTACATGATATCAGAATACAATAATTAATAATATAGTTATATAACTAATTTATAAAAAGATTTAAATTTAAAATAATACAAAATATAAAAATTTGAGTATAGAAACAAGGGATCTTTTGCTTTTTTTTATAAGAAATGCAAATTTATGATTTTAGTTTCAACAATTTAAATTAATCGATTTTTAAGAGCAACTATTAGCAAGATTTATTTAAAAAAAATTTAATTTGAGCAGGTTGTCTGTTTAGTTTTTTGCGTTCTGTCATTTATAAGAAGTATAGTTACTTTGAAATTGAACAACGATCTAGTTTTGTAGCTATAATCAGTATTACAAATGATTTATTACTTTTTTTATAGAAGGACAAAGGTATATAAATATTTAATAGAATAATTTTTCTCAGGTGGTATTTTTCATTTTTTGTATAAGTTCTGTTACTGGTATAATTTTCTGAAATTTATATTGCAGTGTCGATTGAGTCTGTTTTATTTTTATTTTCTCAGTTTCAAAGTTAAATGTTAAACTGTGTCAATTTAGAATTGAAATTGTTGATTTTCGAAGGATTTAGTAACATTAGATTATTATGAGATTAGAAGACAGTTTATTCGACTTGTATTATTTATGTTTAAGTGTAATATTATTACAGAAATAATGAAACCGTCTGGAAAAAAGGACTTGGAAAGGGTCAAATTAAATATGTACGATAAGGGTCAAAGTGGATTATTAATATTTATTTTGAACATACCTACTAATTGTAGTCAGTAATTCCATTAGGCAGTGGCGGCGTCAGAACTTTTGCACCATGTGGACCAGATTAAGGCCAAATTGTATAGGAAGTGACAACATTTTTCCAATATTAAGAATGCAATAAATTGTGATTTAAGTATAATAAAATAAAATAAAAAATATTTTTAATTTACAATAAATATTATATTTTTTATAACAATTCAAGTACACAAAAAACTCACATGTGCTCTACAAATTAATATAATAAATAATTATAGCTTAATTAAGTTTAAGTTTTAACAGTTTTAAGTGGTAAATTTATAAAAAAGTTCATAGTTCTTAAGTCAAAAGTAAAATTTCTTAGGAATTTAAAAAAAAAACTTAAAAGGGAAATAAAAGTAAAATCATTAGAACAAACCAGGAGTGTCACTAGAGTCAAAAATTCAGAATTCTGGGGTAACGAAAAAACATTATTTACAATAAATTGCATGTGAATTGATGAACTCAGTTTAAGTATATTCATGCAGAAATTGTAATAATATTAAACAAGTTGTAAAATATTATTGATAATTTATTATTTTCATCCATTTTTTTTAGTATGATATTCCAACGTTGATCAGATTATTTTCAAGAAAATAAAAATAAATTAAACAAGTTAAAAAATTACTTATTTAGTAATAACACTTACATTTTTTTTTTATTCCCAGTTTAGTTTCTGTGTTATAATACAGATCATGCTACTGCTAGAGTTTCTATGTCTGTTTATAATGTGTAAAAAAGGTAGAAAAAAATGTTCAAAAGTTTACTTTAACTTAAAGAAAAAAAAATATTTGATTCAGTCAGTGTTCTACTGTATTTTATTTCAAAAGTTAAAACAAACAGTGATTATAAGAACTTGGCATTATTTTTATTGACTTCATACCTACAAAACAGAAAACAATTTGTAGAATTAAACGGTATTCAAAATAATGAGTAGATACTATACTTCCTAAGGAGTTACAGAGTGGTGCAATTTCTTTCTCCACTACTCTTTTATTTCCTCCTAAAAAAATACATTTTTCTTTTCCTTATAAAACTGAAAGTTGTTTTTACTTTAGATAATATTATAAAATTCTCATATTTTATTGCAGTTATATTTTGGAAATACGTTTTGAACTATGATGTTATTAGACTCACTGGACTATCATTAAAAGATAAAATATTTTATATACTTAATTATAAATAAAATATTTCTATTTTATTTGTTACCTACAAGTGATCTTAATTTTTCTCTTCTTACAGTACTAATAATAATACATTTTAATTTTATTAAATTTTAGTGTTTTAAATACTTAAAGTAAGTATCTTTCGAAGAATAAAAAAAAAAGTTCGTACATATTTATTTTGGTACCTCCCTATATAGAATTACGTAGTGACGTACATAATATATACTGTTACGGAGTACAAAGTACTTATATTGGTCTAAGAAATGTAATTATAATGTATGTTAGAAACATTATTTATGTATGTATGCCTATTACCTATTTATAGAGTAACTTCAGGTCATCGATACTAGTTGACTGCGCCTGGTGTATCTAACATTTGTCATTCTATCTTACTAAACATTGATAAATTAATTAAGTATTGTATACACGACAATTTATTTATTATGTGAGATGATGTTTAAACAAGGTATATTGTTAATTCGATTAATATTAAATGCGAAATGCTGAACTTGTCATCCTGAATTTCGAATAACATAGCGTGTAATAGTTTATGAAAAAAAAATACCTTATTTTAAACAGCTAAAGTATACACGTTGAAAACATAAAAATAGGCGATTCCTTACCTGTCACTGAGAACTGCTATAATACTGTCATGCGGGTATAGTAGAAATAATTTAGAGATAAACTGGCCGGGGAAAAACCACTACCTAGGTACTGAAAGAATGCATTACGAAATAATTGGAACCGAAATATGTAATATTTCATCCGGAGATACATACATGATCATTTATGACACGAAAAATGTTGTGGATTACACAATGACCTAATGCAGTCCTCGTTATTTTTATTAGGTACATATAATTCGAAAAACCTCGTGCACGTGATACCCCTTAAACGCATTACAAAAACTAAAATTTAATACACCGGAGGTAAAGGTCCTATTTCAATAGGATAACGTTGCTAGCTGTAGTCATATTTTTCGATATAAAAATGTTTATAATAAGGTTACTTTTTGACGCTGTTATAGTCTGTACGAGACCCTATAATATTACATTTTTATTGTAAAGGAATAAAATAAAGAAATTATAAGTAGCTTTTATAATATCATTCTCGAGAGTCTGTCAATATAGTTCAAATACCTACTACAAATTCCACGATTGTTAAAATCTTAAAACAAAACTTAAGAAGTTTTTAAAAGTTTCGCTTGTTAGAAAGAAATTTAAAAGATTGGACATGGTATCATTCGATGAGATACATACCCTATTATTATTGATATTTTTTTTTCTACACGGTTTAAACTATTGAAACTACACATAGTGTATATTAATAAGTACCAACGTATCGTAATTAAGTTGATAAATTATTTTAATAGGTATGTAATATAATAATATTAATAGTATAAATAATGCAATATACATTTTTTAGTATACGATTTACGTGTTAATAGTTTATATTATAAATTCTGAGCGGAGCGATAAATGTATTGATTTTACAATAATGTGTGTTTTTTTTAATTAATTTTTTATTTTTGTATCTATTTTTTGGAGCAATAAAATTGCTTAGATTTTCAACTTTGATATCTTTTCTGGTAGGAAAGTTAATCTAATTAATATTATAATATGGAGGGCTAATGGTAAAAAATTCTTAATAATTGGGGAAAAAAATAAGAATTTGTACTCAAAATTATATATAAATAAATAATAATAATAATAATAATTTATTTTATATAAATCTAGACTGTTATAATAATTAAATATTAACTAATACAATAAATTCAATGTTTTTGAAAAAATTAAATCAACTTACCAAAATAATAATTAAAATAAACGACTTTAATAGCAATATTAAAATACATTTCATGAAAATTTTTACGTTGTAGTATGTATGCTGACAGACCGTCTTCGCCTAGAATCGTTTTTCGTGTGTAATGATTCAAATTTAACACGTACATTACAGGGACCTACTGTAAAGCAGAGAGGTTACCTACTTTCCTCCTTTTTTTTTCTTCTAAATAAATGTCTTATTGAATTAAAAAATACAAAGTTATACTTTGGTGCATAGATTTTATTATAGTAGGTATATACCAACAATATATTTTAATACCAAGTCCTAACCACTGTGATGTTAACGTGTATAGGTTATTTTTTTTATATCTCTGTCCTTTTTTATTCAATTATAATTTTTATTTAACATAGATTCAAAACTCGATAAAACTTGTTTTATATTACAAAATATTTTATGTATAAAACCAATAAATATTTTTATAAGGTATTTTTTAATATAAAGATCTAGTATCATTGTATAGCTAAATATAACTAAAAGTTTTAAATTATATTTTAAGCTCAAAATACGAATTCCAGCTCCGGGTAGTATAAATAAATCATGGAACTTAAACGGCTTATGGTTGGTTTTGTGTTTGAATTTATGCTAAACATATCTCGATCCATTAACGATGGAATAGTATGGTACCTTTTGAATATTCTTGTGGCTATGATATGTTTTTATAAATTTATCATGGTACACATTACACACCGTTGTCATTGATATTAACCTCTTAATTAAGTTGATGTTTCTTACGTCGAATATTATATAACCACAAACCATACAGACAGACATACAGTACAATATAAGTACAATTTATTTTTACGCCCTCTGAAATTCAACTACACAAGGTGACGAATATATTTTCCATTCAAGTATATATATTAGTTTTCTTATAATTGTTGTTATTTTTCAATAATTAAATTATCATACTCCGAATTTTTGTTTTTGTATTGAAATTAATGACTATAATATAATTATGCACAGTGATGGATCTAATTTAAAACTATTTATATAAAGTTAAATGATTTCCATGCTTTTTGACAAACTTGTCATAAATTGTGTTATTCTATGTAGGTAGGAGATTTAGTAATTTTTAATCGTGCACACACAATATTTTGTTTACTTGTTAAGAATGAAGGGAATGAATATAATATTATGTTTCAAGTTTGAACACATCAATTAAAGGGGTTTTTGTCACTTAAAACTCCTTGTTTCAATTCTTAATGTTATCACTTATGACATATACGACTCTCTGTACGACCTTTTCAATACTTGTTAGATAAAACAATAATTATTATTATTTTTATAATAATAATTCATAGTTTTTTAGTAAAAACCTTCTTGTTTTTGCCTTCAAAATTACGTTTTCACTGTACAGAGGCCAAAGTCAACTACGTCTATTATATTTACATTTTTAAGAATAATTTACGCACGTTCACTGAGAAAGTAAATTATTGTTCCAAATAAACTGTCAACATCTTTGTAGAACATTTTATGATATTATGAACAGTGAAAACCGTAACAAAACGGAACCACTAAAGTATACTTATATCTACGCGCTTATTTAAAAATTAAATTAGCGTTTATGAAAAACTATACAACATTTTCTCGTTTTATAATCCTAGTGTTATGCACGTAAACAAGACCCTTTATACACCGCAGGTCTCATTCATTTTGGTAGTTATGGTACCTAAATGTTTATTATTATATATTTAGAACAGTATATAATAGTAGGTAGATACTCGTGGATTCTCGGTCCAACAGTTTTAAATAATTCCGGTGTTGTAGGTATATGAAGGAAACACATTTTGATAAATGCTTGCATTACTTTGTTTTAACTGTAATCCGAGTGAAATAATGATACGAAAATACATTTTTTTTCATCCTCTTCTCTTTTCTACTACATCAACAAAATACGATTTCTTAAAAAAAATAATAATAATAACAACATTTATTGATGTGAAATCAGTTTTAATAAGGGCATAAAAAAGAAATTTCGATTTACGTTATTTAAAATCTAAACGTTAAGTACTATACAATTTCTGCGTTTATCATTGTTTAGAAGTAAGACGTTATGTAACCTTTGCGTTTATCGATTTATTGTTAAAAATAATATCTAATGAGGAGAATAGCCTGGATACAGAATATATTATAAAAAATTCTTGGATTGATTTCTAAGATAAAAATAATTCACGTTTAGGAAGTAAATATTTCTATGAAACTTATATTATAACTTTTAAGTAGATGGATTGCAAATTATTTCATTTTATGTTATGTTTTGTTTAATGATAAATTATTTATTTTGTTAATCATTATGTTTTGTTTTGTGATATTTAATTAGTTTTGTTTACCTTTTAATTACGTTTAAAAATAACAATAATTTTTTATCATAATATAAAACGTCATTATACAGTTTGCACTACCTGATTTTAATACATCTATCGTGTTTAATGTATATGTTATATATTATATTATATGTATATGATAATATATCGTGTGCGGTGGCAAACTGAGCTCTTCCATTCTCTGTTTTTGTTTAGAAGAAAAACAACTATCTAGAAGTCTTTTATTATTTTTGTTGTTTAGTCTTCTGACTTTCTTCATGTTTTATTTTGTTTTTCACAGACGACGGCGAACAACAGTCGGATACCGTCGACCAGCAGCCGAAGACGTCCAACTATGAGCCGCTGGAGAGGCGAATGACGCCTGGCGGATCGATAACGTTCACCTGTAGGATCGGTTTGATCGAACAGGGCCGGCAGAGCATACAATGGTATCACGACGACAAGCTCATCTCGATAATGGTACGCATGGTTGATAATGTCCCACCAAAGGGTCGGTTCTTGAACTCGTGTGAAATAATAACGAATACATAAAACGTCGAATGGTCGAGTCGTAAACAATTTTGAAATTATATTTTTGAATACCATTAGACCCTGACCGTTTTTAAGAGCTCAATATCGGCGGAATACGTTCAATACGTGCCATGTGAATGTGTGCGCATAGTATGTTGTCATAAGCGTAGGTGACTAGTGTCTGAAGAGATGGCGAGGTGCTTACGCGTATGCACTCAAATGGTCACCAATTCGTAGTCAATAAATAATTTTTTTTTTATTGGAAAGCGAGTACTGTGTGTCTGTGTGTCCAACGTACCGGAAAAACGTATTATGTGATATGAAATCAGAAAACATTTAAATTTGTTAGAAAGTTTATTTCAGGTCGATCAACTCAATTTTTTTCAATTCCACTTAATCACTGTTTAAGAGTTCTTAAATTTTTAAATTTTAAATCAAATTTAAGGGGAATATAAGAGTTACATTTTTAAGAATTGGAAGATCGATATAAAGCAAACTTTAAAATGAATTTAAGTATTCATAAAATTCAAAACTCAAAACTCTATCCCCCGGGCCCCGGCTCGATTAAAATGATTCTTATTTCTTCGGCCACGATCGTTTTACTTGTCTATCAGACGTCGTAGCCCGCAGGTCTCCAATATAATAATAATAAAAATTATGGTAGTAATAATAATTAAATTACACGATCTTTATTAATCACCCATGTACCACACGCTATACGCTGTCTACGAGGATTTATATTTTATGACTGCATATGCGCGCGCTATAAATCACAAGCGACACGTCAAAATTACCGGACATGATACAACGCAAAATATAATAAATAGACAAATAATTTTTTCCCGTTTGAAACAACAATAATAATAATTCATAAACTATTTTAACCGGCTTGTGAAATACATACGTGCGTATAATGTTCATAAAATACATTTTACCGAGCTCGCCACAGAATATAATAATATCGTTTGGCAAGCGTACTTTTATATAGTTTTACGAAACACTAAAACATTGTATCACAAATAATTTCGATTTCGACGGATTTAAAGTGCTCTTGTTCGTCAAAGAATTTTAAAGATAAACAAAAACAGTCCAATTTCTATTTAAGAGAATTTTATTTCCGCTCATAAGTCTGCTTCTTGTAAAGCAGCCACTGAATATTTCGTTTGAAAATTGTAATATTTATTTAGACAAAAATCATAAATTCGTTTCAATTGGTCACGTATTGGTATAGCGCTATTACAATATCGTCATTATACAATTTTATTTGTTTTCCACTCCACAAATATAGTAAGGGATGGGGGAAAATTATGATTTGGATATGAATTATGACGAGTACGTTGATCGTAAATGCAATGAGGCTATTATTTTATTTATTTATTATTCGTTGACTAAAAATAGTTTTATTACCATTGATAAACTCTGCAGAGACAATTGTACTCCTAATTTATTATTATTAATATCGCAGTTGTCCTTTGTATTATTTTTAATGAATGAATCCGATATAAGCACCTAATAAATGCATTGCCTATAAATGCGTTTTTAACCTAAACGATAAATATAATTTTTATTTTTTAATATCTTGATTTAATCAATTATATTGGATTGTAATAGAATTATAAATTATTATTAATGGCTTCGTGGTATACAATTAAATTGATTAACTAGATACCTTCATTTGGATGTGGATATCATTATACATAATAAGATTGTAATTAGTTAACATTATAAAATAAGCGACTCGTCCAGACAACATAATGTTATTCGTTCTCTTCTAAATTAAATCTCAGAACCAAACTACTCATGTAAAAAGCCATGGTACGACAATTTTAGTCATGTGGTACACCGATTTAGGGCCTTGTCAACCAATAGAAATTGCACCATAATTGAACAGATTTGTGTTACATTTTTAATAAAAATAACCTTGTACTCGGAGATCCCAATGTAATTAAAAATACAAATGTAGACAATTATTCTAAAAATTACTCTCGTTCCGCACGTTTCAGACGAGAATTTAATCTCGTGAGAATAAGCACTTTAGTTAGGTCACTTTAGTATGTTAGTGTCGTGTTGTTTTTTTTAAATACGAAAACGATTAATTATTGCATTTGTAAAACTACTCCAAACATAGGCCTTTGCGTTCTACGTAGTTTAACCGTAAACATAACTTCTTTCCTTTTATTCTTTTTGTTGTTACTCTTTTGTAAAATAATGAGAATTTTGAGATTCTAACGCTCTCGAAGTACCATCCACATGTTTGTTTCAAAAGATTGTATACATTTTTTTTTTTAGAACTCAGTTACCATGAAAACACGAAAATACGAAATCATTATAAAAGTAAAGCGAGTTTTCTATATCCACCTGGAAATCGTCAAGTTTTTCTTCTTTGATTACCTACTAATGCTAACACTATACCCATTTACGCCGATTGTATTTAATTGGATATCATCGAACAATATCAGATACAATTGTTGGGTATATGAATATTATAATTATTTATATTATTACATGATTTAATGTTTCATAACATTATTCACTAACGGTCTTAAAAATTACAATATTATCATTTTTATACGAATATATTTTTATTTTAAATCTTAATCTACTTTCAAGAACTTTGACATATTTGCTAAACATTATTTTAAATTCTGAGAGGAGCGATGAATGTATTGATTTTATAATGATTGTTTTCTTGTTGTAACTCGAAAAAGAATAACCATAGATAATATAGACATTTGTCATTTTTGATTTTTTACTATAAATATCAATAGTAAAATGTTCACTTGGTCAAAAAAAACTTAAAAGTTTTATCATAACATAGCAAAGTGTACCCACTCTCCACCTTTTTTTATATACTTTGTTTACTTTATCTAATGTTATAATTTTAAAATTTTTGTAACATGAAAAAACTATAAATGTTTTATGTCACAATAATATCAATCATATGCATGTAGTCACATTATGAAAATGTATACATTTAAGATTGTAAGAAAATTTGGTCCATTATTTAACATTGAGTATCGTTTTTGGTAGACATTTTGATATATTTGGTATTATAAAAATCGTAGATAGAAAATTCCTAGTAATTTTCTTAATAATTAGGGGAAAAAAACAAAAAACTGAGAAAAAATGGAATTATATTTACGCAATATCAGTTTTAAACTAAAATAATAGTTGTATTTCAGAGAAGAATAAATCACATTTTTACAAGCTTTTATATTAGAATATTTAAGAAATTTAAAAAATATTTAGACTTATTTTAAGCTTTTTATTTCACAATCCTATTCACATCATTTTTTATTCTACAATGCGTCAATATTTACTTATATGAATTTATATGTGAACATATTAGTCCAAAGAAAAAATAATCATATGATTATAACACTAACGAAATGTCTTTAAAAATCAGCTTCCACCCTTATCTTTTGCTCAGGATCAATTTTTCGTATGAAATGGGATATCATTGAATTTATATTATAGAAACTTTGGTTAACATATTACTTTGTATTTGAACTCGCCTACTCCAAACATAAGCTATGCTTATTTGAGGAGTATCAAGTACCTTTATTAAGTACATTATGTCATTGTAAAATATTATTTGATAAAATTAATACATTTAATTAAATTAAAAAAAAAAAACACCTACTCAATGACGAGATACACTTGAAATCTCTATACAGCAGACGTAATGTATTTCAATGAATGAACATTTCAAACAGCGTGTTAGAACTTTAATAATTTATATCAGGTATTGCATTTTTGAATGTGATTTATTAGGTAGAAATAATACGATTCCAAATAATTGATTTTTTCGAAAAAGTGACAAAATAAAAAAAATTGGATTTACAAAACATCATACATAAAAAAAATTATTGACTTTATATCAACCGAACAATATTTCTGTATTTTTAAGTCTATTAATCAATTCTAAACTGACACTATGAACGAAAAATGATACTATTAAAGCTTATCGCCATAAATCTCGCATAGCTGTTTTTGAGGACCAGCTCGTAGTTATCTATAGTAAAATACAGGCTGGAAACAGTGAAACAATTTGTTCAGTTTAATTCAAGAATTCATAACATTTATAATAATTGATAAAAAATAACACAAATAAAGCAAAATAAAAAGTAGTAATAGAAGGATTTTTTTTATTTTTATCAAATTACGACAAGGCAGATTAAATAAAATGCAATTGCCGTAATGCGATATCCAGCTAATACCTTGTTGATATACTTTCTCGACTTTATTTGAATGTGGGTATATATAGTGTACGTGTCACGATTTATAGGGATCATTGTTTTTATCAGATATATGAAACCCCCAGAGCCAGAGAGGTTGTTTGTGAGAGCCATCTGCTGATTGCTAGACATGTTATACTTAACTGTTACTGATTTTTGAAGGAATGTTATTGAAGAATGACTTAAGCAAATTTTATAATTCCATTTTTCATGCTAAAATAAAATACAATATAGCTTGATTTTTAAATCAAAAACCAAATTTTAAATAACGAAAGATAATAGAATACATCATCCTGGGCATGATTTTTTTTTTAAAATTACAAAGCACGGGAACATTATTAATTTACTTTTTAAGTAACCTTAACAATATTTAAGTTATCTTTGGGTTTCAAAGAATATTTGAATGCACTTTGAACTTTAAAACCTACGAGTAGGACTCGATGACGTGTTTGTTTGGTTATTTAAGTGTAATTATTATTAATATTGTACAATTGTGTATCACCAAGCTCTGTATATTATCATGTTTTAATGAAAATTAGAATTTAATTAAACTGTTTTGTCATAAATATGAAAACTTTCAAAAAAAAGATGGTTGTAGAAGACAATGTGAAATTATTAAACAACAGAAAAGAAATTCACTTGCATTTTTATATTATAAAAAAAAATACATACACAATTTTCTTAAGTGTTACTCGTACGAATATAAAAAAAAAATTGGATGATTTATTTTGTATTTTTCTTTCAAACTATGATGCTGTTATAAAAAATGAAATCTTCCAAGAGGTACTGTAGTACCTATCATTATTAAATTTACTTTATAAATTTCTTTCATTTTCTGATTTTTACATTTTTTACAAAATATATTGATTTATATAAGAATTTAAATCTATACAGGTTATAAGAAGGTGCAAAATCTCGTTAGAACGGAATGTTTCACGGGAACAAAAATAAACGACATTTATAAATACACAGTTAATACATATATTATATATAAAATTAGGAATTTGCGAAAGACAGAAAACCAATATTCGAATACATTATATGAATAGTATTTAGGAAGTAATACAAAATATAAAATATTCAGTTATATCTTGTATAATACCTATACAAAAATTATTTTTTATAACATTTATTTTCGTTTGTTTGTTAGGAAGTAAGTAACAGTCATTTAAACAATTGTTTCTTGATGACATAATATTATATAATTTATAATAAACAAAATATATACAATTAGTTATAGTTTTTAACCTGTATAATTTTTAATAATAGTTGTTATCTATACTTATTTGAAATGCTACAGTTTTAGGTTTCTAAACACATCTTATCTTCTTTTTACGGTTACGAAAGTAACAAATCAATCGGATTGTTATTTATTATTAAAAAAAAAGTTATTACTTTGATTTATAATAATACTGTAAAATAATTAAATACATTATATGCCAAAAGATAAATTATTACTTCTTCAAGAAAAGAAGAGAAAATTAACGCTTCTATTAAGAAAAAATTCATACAAGCCAGCATTGAAAAATAGGTATTAAAATATGAGTTTTTAATATGGATTTTTACTAGCCAATATTATATTAACTTAAAATATAGCTAAATATAAAGATATTTAATTCATTAAAGTTTCAGTACATACGCATATTCAAGTCACCAAATTATTTATAAATTGTACGTATATGGTATTATAGTTTATTAATTACCTACTAAATAGTTACATTTAGAAACCGGGAATTTAGCACACTCACATAGTGGGCTTTCCCAACTTGTTTTTCTTACAGCTAAATAAGTTTGATATCATATTGAATAAACTCAGATGAATTTTATTTTAAATTTCCATTTTTAGATTCCGAGTAGAGTGACGAATGGATTTGTTTTATAAAGTTGAGAGTGGTTTATTTTACTGTGTATGTTAACGCCTTACTGCTCCACAGTTAAAATTGATTCATCCTTCAACTTTGAGGGTGGTTTCCAGTAAAAATCGGATCTAGTTAGTACTTTGGGATTAAGGTTTTCTTCTTATATCATAGAATTTAGTATTAGGAAATTATAAAAACATTTGTCATGAGGTGTTGCTAATCGGAGTTGGCACTTTCTTGCCGACATAGTGATGCTGATAAAAATAATAAATATTATATTAGTTTTACTTATTATAACAAGACTTGCAGATACAAATCAATTAATTACTATACAAATTGAATTGTTGTTATTCTTTAGATTAATAAATATTCTAAAATAAAGTTATTTTTTATTTTCATTATACATATTTGTATTATAAGTGTAACGCAAAATGTATTAGTGATACATTTTTATATTTTAGATTGAAGTGATATTGTTTTTTTTTTATGAAATTCAAAAATGAATAACTGCAAAGATGGAATTTTTACCAAATATTTATTTTAGTATTTTCTAGACATAGTATAATTTTTAAATATTTTGGTTTTTTTTGGTGATATTTATAGACATTTTAAATACGCAGTTGAATTTATTTTTAGTTTTTTTGTCAATTTATATAATGTGAAACTATTTCTATTTTGAAGTAAAAAAGCTCTACAATCTAACATATTATGGTTATCTTTATAAGTTGTTTCTTATATATTATAGTTGGTATATTTTACAGTTTTCTAAAAATATCGAAAATACGTGGATTTAATTTAATAGTCATTTGATGTTATAATTGTATGAAATTGGATATTTAAACAGAAATAATAATTTTCTCATGATGTTAGTTGATATTTTGTTGTAATTTAAAAATATAAATTGCATAGGGACTTGAAATTCTCCTCAACTACGTATTATTTTCTATACATACACAATGATATATTTAACATACTATTTTTATTAATTTTAAGCTATTCATAACATAAAACTATTCTTACCGTTAAATCTGGGTACTCGATATTGACTTATAAGTTAATAACAATAATAAATTATGATTTATAATAATTAATAATAAAATATATGTGCGGTGTTTTTGGAAAATGTTAGTTCAAAATACCGTTCTCCGAATAGAAAAATAAGCTACTTATAGTAATATAAATTAATTATAACATATCCTTAGAAATTTAGGCTGACAAACTGTCTCTGCTCATAATCATTTTTTGTATGCCATGGTTAATCATTGAATTTATATTTTAAACATCTATAATACAGACATACAGTTATTTCCTCAATGAATTAAGTACACTCAATATCTATTTTTAAAAAGAGCGACTTCTCTGGTTATTAATTAAATTATTATTTAAATTTAATATAATGTATTATATACACTTATTATAAAAGATTTATTTTGCAGAGAAGTCAAGTTTTAATTTATTAATAGGTAATATAAATTCAAATGTGTCTAGCAGTTATTATTATTTTTTTGATAGTCGAATAATTCCGTTGGTTTTAGTCATATTGAGTTATAAAAGGTTATAGTTGTACGACAATAAATATAATATCTCATGTATCAGCGGGTTATGAATAATATACAATATATATTAAATATTATATTACAATCTAATCCTTTTTTGAGTGGACAATTTTTTATGGCTGGATTTATAATATGTGCTTATTACAGGAGTAGAATTGTTAAATTGTATACATTAGGCTCTTAGCGGTACAATAAGTGTTCTATTTAGCTATTTTTAACACATAAAATAATAAATAGGTATAGTTGTCACCTATTTACGAGTGGAAAAAAAATCAACGTATTTCATCAATTGAAAAATTACTAGAATAGTAGAATAGATCTTATACATGGATTCGGCAATGCTGTAAATTATAAATTTTTTCGAGGATTAAATGTGGTTTTGTTTGTATATCACAACATTTAGAACTAGGATTATGAATTATTTTTTTTTTTTTCGAAATTTGTCTCACTTTTTAGATACGAGAATACATTTAAAAAGTTTTTAAAGTTTATTACAAAAACTGTGATTTATTCATTAGTAAAATGTTATAAGCTCTACCCAATGTCGTTATTCAAATACTTTGATTCATAACTAGCTCTGGAATAATATTAATTATAGCAACCAACTACACACGAAAAGTTTTTCTGCATATGATTTGTTTTAAATTTATTTAAAGTATAACTATTCTATGAGTGGGAGGGACCTTACCTTTTTTTTGATATATATATTGTGAAATCGAGAATAGAGGATGGTATTCTGATATAAGTCACTACCCCCTCCCCCCACAGTATCCATTGTTTATTTATAAACTTCACATTTAACATTTTTATTTAATAATTAAACGTACAATATAATAGCCTTAGGTCTACAATAGACGCGTCTTAACTACATGCGATTAGGCATCTTCGTTTTCCACTTTTTTTCTTAACGTTGCATCTTGAGCATATTACGCATGTCTTATTGTTTCATTGCATTTTGTTTATTACGATGTTTGATGAAAAGTCTTCTCCTCTTTGTGTTTATACTCGTTTTATTTGTTGTTCCCTAGCATCGAAGATGAATATCGTATCGTGGTCGTGGTCTTCATCATGTTTGCAGTGTTAACACTTAAGATTTTTTCACCTGTGGAATTATTCCACGTTACACCCATCACTCGTTATTGGCTGTGTTAAATGGAAATTAAATTGACCATGTCTCTATTTATCCATGCTACTATGAGTGGGATAATCCATATTTTCCTTCTTTTTGTACTTACATACCAACGTTCTTGTCATTTGATGATTGTTTTTTTTAATGTTATCGTTAATTCCTCTTTTGTAGTGACCGTGGAATACCTCCTTCCCCCCCTCCAAATCTACCCGTTGTAGCCTCACTGTTACTGATATCATTTCACTTGAGACCTTCCTGTTCGCCGATAATATTCTAAGCGAAATTGACCTCTGGTTATTTTCTTTTATTGTGTACCAAGTGATATATGATTTGTCCATATCATCCCAACGTACAGTAAGAAAGATTTGGTGACTTTATTTACCAGTAGCACCCTACATCTTGATCTAGATGTTCCTATATTGGGAATTATTCAGTCTGGATGATGATTTAATAACTTTGTAGGCATTGGTTTCCGTTAAGGCTACGTGTTTTTCGAAGTTTAGTTTCTAGTCAATCTGTAATCTGGAGTATCTGGAGTAAATGTATTTGTTTGGTGTAGTTATTATTTGTGTCGGACTGTCGGCTAACAATCATGACGATTAATAAATTGTTCATTTTATGGATTCTGAATAAAAGTGTTCAGATAATTCAATATTCCCAATTATCCATCGTCCTACATTAAATACATTAATTATTAAAATTTAAAAGTCACAGTTTTAAGGGAATTCGATCCGATAGTTTTTAAGAAGTTCAATATAGGTGGAAGTGAGTGTGTGCTTGTCGTAAGAATGTTGTGCAAATAATTATACGATATTATTTCTGAAACCGAATTTAAATTATTTATAAAGTTTACTTGAAAATTACTTTCTTACATTTTTCAATTAATTTTAGAGTTAATTAATATTCTTAACATTTTAAAACTCTTATTATTTAACATTTAAAATCAAATTTTGAATGGTGTTAGTATTCTAATTCAAAAAGTAGAAAATCTGTTTTCAATTAAGCTTTATGACAAGTTTAAATATATTTTCAGATATTTAATCTAATCACTACGATAGTTGGTACAATAAGTCTAAAATAGATATATTTTGGAAAAAACACAGTCTGGGTCGAATCCTTTTTAAATTAAAAAATGATATTATATTATAGGACCGTAGAGGCAGTTTGAGTGTGGAGACGGACAGATCATTGAAATTTTTTGCCAGTCGACTAACACTTGCTAGTGTTACTAGATCTGACTCTGGAAAATACACTTGCAAGTCGGGCAATACGAATTCCACTACTTTTACACTACATGTTACATCACCAGGTAAACATAATAATAATAATAATTGTTTCATTAACGTGAAAAGGCAATTTAACATATTGGAACAGATATGATAAAAAAGTATTCAATATGTGAGTAGTTATAATACAATAACCATAGATAAAATAATTAAAAACAAATAATTTGGAAACATATCAGATTGAGCAATTAATTAATATGAATTACATTTTAAACTTTTAATGTATAAAGATTTTTAAAAATTGTAATCTAAATAGGTGTGACTGTTAATCTTTTTGAAACCTGACTTTTGATTTACAGACTTTATTTTTGAATTAACACAACCATTAAATCGTTAGTAAAATCTTATATTTTATGCATTTTAATCACCTGATATTACTATAATATGTATATTATATTGTTATAATATATTTTATATAATATTATATATATATATTATTTAGGTAAGTCACAATATGTGCACAATGCGTTAGTTGTGTCTAATCACCATCGTTTCGCGTATAATTATTGTATAATTGTATAATTTCTTGCCAATTAGCTTTAAGTTGTACGTATAGAGCTTCAGTGGTTGAGTGATGTTAACCAAAATGTATTAGATGGTGGGTTGCTACATGTATACTAAATACATATTAGTCATTATAATATATACCTACGAATAAGTATGATTCCGATTTTATTGTTATAGACATGTCAAAATTGCATATGCCGTGATTTAAAGGTTTAATATTCATACCCGAATAATGTAGGTGTCAATTCATCAGCACGTCAACTG
This sequence comes from Neotoxoptera formosana, assembly GCA_022818045.1. Lineage (NCBI taxonomy): Eukaryota > Metazoa > Arthropoda > Insecta > Hemiptera > Aphididae > Neotoxoptera > Neotoxoptera formosana. The sequence continues at coordinate 11,434,790 of CM040632.1, read as the reverse complement.
TAATTTTAAATGTTGATTTGCCATTCACACGACGGATTAACAATGACTAGAAGTATAGGAACCTGTTTAAATCACAATTGTTACACCATACAATATAATGTAAATTTCGATAAAGTGGGAAATATAAATGATAGAACGATGAAAAATAATATCACAACAGCCACTGTAACTAGGAAGTGAACGATTTCTGATATTCCACACATTTCAATGAACACGCATAATACAAACATTATGAATATTGAATACGATGCTTAAAAATTGTTTTATTACCTATCTGTTGAGTGTTTATATTTTAGATATTAATTATTTAGTATTAATTGTTTTTCAACTATTGAAAATATATATTTAGTATTTACTTAAAATAACTTAAAAAACAATCAGTCACCCAAAGATATAAAGAAGTAATATATATAATAGTTTTAAGTGTTGCAGTTGATTTTATTTTTATCAATCTATATAAAAAAATGCATAAAATATTATTATCATGACTCATCTCAATATATTGGTAATACAGAAAAACAAATATTTAAAATAATATAATAAGTAATATATTTATACTTATATTTATGAACATTTTTTGTTTCAGCGAATGGTTTAGCTTTGCAAGATGGTTTGGTATCAAAAGGTTCACGTAATTACCAATCCGATTATGTTATATCAATGATAATATTTAATTTCATTGCATGCTCAATATTTATATTTAAATTGCCTCAATGATAAACATAATATTTGTATATTTTACACGTTTTTGTAATTATTTTTACATTAGTTTTCAATAAGTACCATTATTTTAATATGATTTTTATTTTCTATTGTTTTGGAATATTATAAACAAAGAAATAAAAATATCAAGAAATAATGTACATGTGTACCTATCAAATAAATGTACGTTGTGTAATAATGTGTTCGTTTTGTTATTTATATTTATTATGACTTCATATTTGACATTTTTCATTTTACTTTTCGTATTCTCAAAATACGAAAAACATTCAAAATTAATCTTTAAGTATTTGTAATTTAGTTATGAATAAGCATGTAGATAATCATGTATTTAAAAACTAATTGTTCTTAATGAAATAGGTACTTATTAGAATATTACGTTTTTTATAGTAAAAATAATTTATTTCAGTTAATTAAGCTAAGCAAAAGTAATTTGTTTCTTTAAAAATTCGAATATGGTTAAAAAATTAATTCATCACTTTAATACCTAAAATGTTGGACATTTCACGTCGCTTTGAATTTTAAAATTAATTTATTTTTAGCGATTACTATACAAATAATAGCAAATTTAAAATCATGACATTTTTTCTAACATTATCATTTATCACTGGTATTAATATTTTAATTTATGTAAATAATTTATTAATGTCATTTTTAAATGAAAACAATTGATTTTAAAATGTAAAAATTATATATTTTATACTTTTATTATAGTGTTTACTATTTAGTATTAGGTACCAAATTATTAAAAAACTATTTGTAGTGAGGTGTTGTCAATGGGTTGCAACTTTCTGACTGACGCTGCACAATCAATAAATACTTATTTAGTTTTACTTATTGTAACTATAGATTTAAATATTTTAAAAATAACGAATAAAACAGTTTATTTGTCACTATGACAATTGAATTATTGTTGTTACTTATTATTCAGATTTAGCAGAAAAACAGAAATATTTACACAAATCCCTTGAAATTGTCATAAAATATATTTATATAAAAATGTTCAAACATGATAATATTTTTTTAAAACTATTTTAGTTTTATGCTGTTAGAGACATTTTAAATTGTTGACTCTATAAAAACTTCTTATCCATTTATTTATGGTAAAATTTTTGTTCTGGAAGTCAAAAAGCTCAACAGTTTAATACAAGGTTTACCATAATTGAGTCTTATAGTTTTCTAAAAATATCAAACTATAACCTACACTTACTAACTTATAAAGGCTATATAGAGCTCATATAACTGATACTCTCTGAATATTGAATATAACCCAAGTCTTAACACGCAAGTATAAATATATTTTAAATCTAATTGATGAATCATATGCATTTTGTACCATAATTGTATGGTACATTTTCCAATAACGTCTTCAAAATCATGTAGATTCTTCTAGGTATACATAAACAATTTATCCTGAAATTTCCGTCTCAGAAATACTCCAAGAACGCCAAATGCTAATAGAAAAATAATTGAAAACAAATAACTCGTAGTAATGCTTTGTCTAGTTTTTCAGTACTCGCAACTACTTTATTTGTATCATCCTTCATTATTATTAAATTATTTAATTTACCATTTTGTTATTAGTAACTGTTTGTCTATGAAATCTATATTTTTTTTTAGTCATGACGCGGTGAAAAAGTTTTAAAATGTATACTTGTTTGGTTACTGGTACAACTAAACAATTAATAGTAATAATTAAGTACTGATTTAAAAAGGCTTTTCTATTTCAATTTAACAATGTATACCTAATACAGGATAAAATCGTGCTTCATATTTGTTTTATGTTAAAAAGAGTTTTATTTATTTTCCATGCGAGTCAAGATAATTGTAACAATTTAAGCAACAATTCATAAATATTTTATGTTGAATTTAGATGTTAAATATTTGTTAATTTAAACATTATATAGGTGATTTTTAACAAATATATCGCTATTTTAACCAAAATATAATATGGCGAATTCATTCAAAGATTAAAATGTTAACTTATCTCAATTATTTAAATAGTTTAAAATTCTAAAATTTCTCATCCATTATTGAAAATAAAATTTGTAAAAAACGTAGAAAATTAAAATATCCAAACAAAGGATTAATTTCAACAAGAATTATGTTAAAAATGCAACTGGTGGAACAAGACAAAATTGTATACCTAAGTTTAGATATACAAACAAACTTTTTTTTTGGTTTTCAACAACGTTTTTCTTGTTTGTATCAGTAAATTATAGTTCTTACTAATTTCTGGTTTCTTTTGCCACATATTATATTAATCTGAAATATTTTATAAGCAACTTAGATTTATAATATACATGTTAGTATATTTATATTTATGTGTTTAATATTATAAATGTATTATATAAATTTACAACATTTTTATGTTGTAAGATTATTTATTTCTGCCACTATACTCAAAAAGCTTGGTAGCTATTGTGTTATATAGGTTAGATTAGTCTTTTGTGTTTTTGAATACATTTCTCAGAGTTTTGGCTATAAAATATTTTATGGGTGGATTGTATTCGTGGTTTGTGACGCTAATATTTGCATATTACGTGAATAATGTCCATTTCGAGTACCACAGAATGGACTCTGTGCTGTTTACTGAGGTATTATAAAGAATACAACAAAAACGAAAACTATCAAACAAAAAGACAAGACATCTCTAAGCGTTTGTATTAAATTTGTTGAAAACACCATAGGCTATTACTGATAATCATTTAAAAAAATATATCTGGCTTTCATTTCACCACTATAACTCCCCCCTACTCACACTCACCCAGACCACAGTCGTTATTTTCTGTCAAGCGAATAAAAAAATAAATAATGATGTGTACTTTTTGTCGACTGTCGTGATCTTTCGTGGTTGCCTAAGGGCTAAAGCCAACATTTATTAATGCTAGTTTGCAAGATAGGGTGTGGGTCAGGATTTACATTACAAATCGAGCCATTTGACTGGGCAATTAGTCGACGAAAATGACATTAAGGACGTGAAGTGAAAAATCCACCGCAAGATTAATCGCCATCAAGGATAGGAAAAGCTAATACTTTTTTTTATCTTCATCTTTCGGTCGTTTTTTTTTTTTTTCATTTGTGGATCATGTATTCTCGTGCTGCGAATCTGATAAAAAATAAAACAGAGATAATATTTTTGTTATGCTAGTACAGATAATATCGTCTTCTGTCATAATCATTTATCGTTAAGTATAGCCAACACGGTAATAGTTGATCGCATATGACTTGATTTTGTTTTTAATATTATTTATTATTAATTTTGTTTAATATCTCAGATAATTGAAAACTTTTAAAAAATAATTAAACTATTAAACTATTATTGAAAATTAATATTTTTTTCATATGACTGAAACAGTATGATTTTTGTACTGTTATACATTTAATTTTATGTATTTTCGTATTGATATAATTGTATGCATACTGCGGAGTACCTACTCTTAATATCTGTATTTCGATTTTCATATATTCCGCACAGTTATAATACGATATGTATGAAATAAACGGAGTGTAAAATTATAATCAAATGTGGTTTGTGAGTCTGAGAGTTTATGAGGAACAGGACGTATTCTATCGTTGTAATTTTCAAATGTTCCATACAGATTACAGACATTTACATTCCATTTCAACAGCAATAATTAGGTTAGATAATTTGTTTTTTACACGTTTAATCAAAAATAAGTTTTGCATATTTTACTGATACATATGTACGATCGATTTTCAATGATACAAAATACTTTTTACAACTTAAATTTTTTACTGTATTCGTACTTTACTTAGTTAGTGTGTGACGTTTTTTTTTTCATATGCATAGTATTGACCTATTTGATATTTCTGAGTAAATGAACTATGTGTACTACATTTTAAACTTCAAGTGGATATAATTTTATGAGTTTTGGTCATAAATGTAAATTTGATTTCTTAATCTAGACTTTAAATTATTCTCAAAAGTTATTTACATACTGTATCTGCTACGTATTTACTATTTGTATAGTGGTTTGACGTATTATATTAAAAAAAATCTAGTTTGAGTTAAAATCAAGAAAACCGTTTTACTGTAATACTGAATATATGTTATAACTTTATTAATGGAAATACAATTTATAATTGAGGTATACCAATTTTGATTATTTTTCCCTCTCTCAAAATAATCAAACATTTCTTAGAAAAAAAAAATGTATATTTTACGATTTTATGTAGGTATAATATTATGAATTTATTTTCATTTCAGTTTCTATTGCATAAAACATTAAAAAAATATATATATCAATCGATTTTTAAAGTAAATATTTAATTTTACAATAAATTCGTCTTATTATATATTTGTCACTAACATACGAATGTTAAAATTAAATATCCTCGGGCTATGAACATTGTTATATAATTATATGATTGGAATTTAAAATATAATACTTGTGATGCACATATTTATTTAAATATTTATAATATTAATTTGTAAATGAAATAATTTGTGAACATAATCTATCAAATCTGATCCACATTAACACAACTACACAAGTACTTCATAATGTGGGTAGGTAATTATTATATTATACGAACTTATGGGTTATTTATTCATAGGTACCTATATTGTTTTATTTTCAAGTGGTGATATAATATGTACATTGTACATACATACACATTTTATATGTATCATTAGTTGTCATGATAAATACTATAATAGGTATTACCACTTACTATTTACCTTTTATTTTTTTCTTGCCTACATCTCCGACTATATTCATTGTTGAAACATAATAATGTCTACCCGATTAAGAAATTGAAGATATATATTGTTATTATATTTGTGTTTGTGACAAATTTATTTAAATTTAAAATACTGACTGTCAGTCTTTTATTGTTTTAATAACAATAATTTGATACATTTAAACATTTTTCTACTCACAATTTTTTGAATTTTAACAGATACACAATTTTAGTCTAAATAGGATAGGTCAACCTTTTTCTAATTTGTGCCAAAAAAATGAGAATGTGCTATAAAATTTAACACTTATAATTTAAGGTCCCCTCACACACTGCAGTGGTAGTTGTAAAATGGAGCAGGGCACAATTTACCGCCAAGACAATAGAATTTTACTGCCACTACTGCAGTGTATGGTGACCTTTACTTTACAATAATATAATATATTTATTTCTTAACATAAATTTAAATTTTATCTGATGCTAGTGTGCCCATCAAATGTGCCTCAAAAGACCCCTGGTCTAAATCATAAAAAATATGTGATCAAATTAAAACTTTATCTTAAGTTATAAATTAATTAAAAACTAATATATCTCCAGAAAAATGATTTTAAATACCTAACAAAGTAGCAAAATATATCTCCATTGAATTATTCATAATAATTCCAAAAGAAACTTATTTCAATACAACTTCTTATAGTATAATATACTATATTATATATTCCAAAAGTACTTTGGATACTTTTCAGCTATTTACTATCTAAGATTACACTTAACTATTTTATTATTCAATCACATATTTATTTATTTACTTTTGTTTATAAAAAATAAACAAAATCTATGTATGACGTAAATTCATATAAATTATTCTTTATACTTTTGGAATAAATTGTTATTGATTATACTTCAAATCGAGCTCAAGTTTATAAAGAGCCTTTATTTAGTTTAATTTGAAGTTTTATAATTTCGATTTACATCCACAGTTAATTGCAAAGATGTCAATAAAAAAAAAGGTTTCATTCTTTCAATACAATGTCAAATCTCTCTTTATTCGGTTTCCTATTTTCTATTTCATAGTGCTCTACTATGTGCATTATACATTAAGTATAAGGTAAAACGCAGTAACTCATAGGACTGAATCAATAGGAATAATCGATTACTCGCATAATATATATATGCACGATATGGCAGTGAGCAGACAATAATAGTTCTATATTATAGCAAGTTTATACATATGTATATACATATATATATAATAAAGCTCCAAAGGTACGAAATGTACATCACATAGGTACACAGAGCCATCGTTATGTAAAACGAGAACACCGTTATGTGATATTATTTAATTTTATTCCGTTAAAATGAAATAAAACTGAAAGTAGGCTGTGTAAACTTAATAAAATACTCAAATTGTAAACATTGATTCAATATTTCAATCGAATCTTGTGTTTTACCGTGTCAAAACCGTGTTTTAATTGTGTAATAAAAATTTACTAATTGCGTTAAAGCTTGAGCAAAATGAAATTATTAACAAAATATTTAGTTATAGATTCTGATACAAAAATAGGCTATGAATTTTAACTTAATGTTAACTTTCCACAAACCTATAGCTCAATAATGGCTTGATGTTTATAATGAGTAAGTAACATGTAAAACATATTATACTAGACAATGCATTTAAAACGTCTTTTCTCACTATTCTTCAGCTAGTTAGTAAAATTATTGAGATTACCAGCTACTTTCTGATTTGTAAAATATATTGTTGTATAATTAATGAAAATTAATAATATAAGATAATCCGATTCGCTTTCATTGTTTAACAGTACAAAATAGATTGGTGCACACAGTTAAATACTCAGAAATTAATAATACGGATCCGTCAGTTTTCACTCCTCAGTTTTATGAAAATGTATTTAACGATTATGGTTTTATGTAGAATTTGTATACATAACGACTATTATCTGAGATTTTTGGATTTTCCCAAAAACAGTGGGACACAGACAATAACAGTATTATTTATAATTATATTCCTTTTTTTTAGATTCTGAGCAGAGCGATGAATGTGTTTATTTTACAATGTTGTTTTAATTTTTTTGGAGTCATCACCTTTTGAGGTAGTAAAAATGTTTCGATTGTTTACATCAGCATAATTTCTGGTAGAAAAATGAATCTAAATGTACATTAGGGGTCAAAAGTAAGCAATGTCCGGTAGTTTAATAAATCGTTGGAAACCCCCCCCCCCAAAAAAAAAAATAAGGAAAAACGGATCTTTTTTGTTTTTTTTCGGTGTAACTCAACAGTTTTTATGATACCCTTAAAAACCAGAAGTAAACTAGTTTTATATCAATAATATCATACAATTTACTTAGTAAAATTGGCTGACTAATTTTATATCATTGAGTTAAAATTTAACACATCCATTAAAATTACCAACTTGACACATACTGTACAGTAGAGAGATATCCCCTTGCCCACCTTTTTATTTTGATCATATTATGTTAACCATAGAGATTTTTTCCCATCGCGGTTTATAATAATATATTATACATTATGTACGTTTTTCTCATCAATAGCATTTTTGAACTTACATTAGAATTTAAATGAAAACAATACTTTGTATACGATTTATTATATTAAAAGCGTAAATAAAAAAAAATATATCTATATATTATAATATATAAATATAAAATAAAATAATATATTCTACTTTAGTATATATTTTACATTTATAAACATACTATATTATCTATGTGTATACAGCATTATATTGCAAAAAAACATTGTGTTTTCTAAAAATGAGTGTTTGTAATAATAATATTTAAAAAAATAGTTGTTGATATTTGTAAGTACATTGATATTCTTAGATACGCAGAGCATTGTACATAAAGTGGTGTTTTTTTTCATTGGTTTTTTCAATGAAGTGACCTTTTTTTAGACAAACACAATCCAAGCAGTTAAAAATCCAAAAATGTTTCGTAAAGAATGTTTTACATATGTACTTAAAATAAAACATTATTTGACTCGAAGCGTGTAATTTTTCAGATTTACAAATAGTTTTAATTATAATTACGATAAATAGCAAAACATAATAGTTAATACATTTTTTTTAATAACCACTTAATTTTTCATAATTAATTAATTAATTAATTAATAATTAATAATGTATAAATAATATATTGACTAAGTATTTAACTTTACAATTGATCTTATTTGTCGTCATAGGTATTTGTAATATTATAAAATGGCATTTTACTTAATTTCCATATTATACCACGTCGTTTAAAATTTAATCATTACTAATTTTAATTTTTTTTAACTTAGCTTCTTTTTACACGGAGTAACGACGAAGTGTTTTTGGTGTGATATCAGCTATTTTTTTTTATAAAAGATGGACCATGATGGAAAATCACAGAATTAAGAGCATATGATTTGCCATATCGACCTTAATTTTTACCACAGGTAATGGATTAATCATAAGAAATAATTATAATAAAAATTATTACCGTTGCGAAATGGCAAATGACAAGTCAATCGCAGTCGATAGTAAGTTTAGAAAAGGTTGGTCTCCGGCATCCGAGAGACCGGTCCGTCGCATTGTCGCAATCGCCAATCGCCGTTCGTCGTCGCAATGAGAGTTATGTGGAGATGGATAAGCGGCGGATCGGGCAACATTTTATATTTTACGATATTTTCGTTGAGTACGTAAAATCGGTCTAGTACTTGAAACATTTTTAGTCATAACTTATAAGCCGTCTAACTGATATGCTTGGCTAGTTGCTCTGTCCCCGTCTGAGGATAATATTTCTGATCGATTGATGCCTTATACGACTCCCGATATGTTCAGCCGTTTTCCCCGTAGAGCTGGCCGATGGACTAACAAAAAATAGCACGGTATTTCAATGGTACAACTCGGCTTCCTGTTACCATACGTTAATGGCTACTACGCTACTTTTTTTTTTTTACTCAGCTTCGCGGTACTACGTCGCGCTGGATTATACTAGATCAATAATTGTACAACGATGTTCACTTAGAATCATGATTTTTTTTATTTATGCATAACATAAAGTATAATCTAAATGATTGTTTGAGTTGATCAAACGAACATTTTACAAAAATACTATTTTTTTTTTTGTTTAAAGTTATTTGCGCATGCAAACGATTTTTATAGATAACTTTTATTTAAAGCGTTAAGTGTAAATAATTTGTCCATTCCGTTTTATAATTTATATGAGATTCAATAAATATATAAAATGTATATATTTACTGTACTCTGTTATTAATATTGAATGATTTACGAATACGTTATAATATTATACTGTTCGTTATTAGAACCATGTATAAATCAAGTTGAATAAAAATTTTATAATTTTAATTTTAGTAAATGTAAATATATTTTATTCTTGAGAATACGTGCTTCAAAATACTTGAAAAAATTTCATATTTCAACCAAAATTGATAATAGTACGTATGAATGAATGCAATTATGTAATTTTTTACATTACTTACAAATAAATATAATTATTAAAATAATATACTATTGTTTATCAGTGTTAATAAATTATAGTAGGTACCTATATGATTCTTTTATTTTAGATACATGCATGAAATATACACATATTATAATAATAGTTGAAATAACAAACAAGAACAACCCAACCTAACCTAACCTAACCTACACGTCACGGAAGTATAAAATAATTTGTTACGTTATTTTGTTAAAGGGTGGGTTCTGTATATAAAAGCTCATTGTATAAATCCTGCTACCTAATGTGCAACTTTTACATTGGTCTCGATTGGTATCACTCGAGTTCTTGCTCCGTAAGCATCCCAAAAACCCATTGCATTTATTAATTAATATAAACTCTCATTTATTTTTTAAATAGTAACTTAGATTTCGAACTGCATTCTTACGAATATTGACAAAGTAAGCATATTATATTTTTAATATATTTGTGTTATAATAGTTATACTCGTAAGAGTGGTACAGAGTGGTTGCTCTGCAAATAATGAATATTCATTTTTAAATTTGACAAAAAAAGTGATTTTTCTAGAAATATACGAGTTTAATAAATAATATTAAAATATACAAGTATGATGAATGAATAATGAAATACAAACATCGACATTAGTTCCGATACTCAAATGCGCGTAACTAAATGTGCGGTTTTTAGTAAAGCAAAACATGGTTGTTATTCTCGATACTTTTTAATGATCAAAATAATTATATTCGTTTACCGGCGCGATGTATAGGCAATCTCGGTACACCGGTGAGTAGATGACACTCGTGGTTCTATCGTTAAACAAAATGTAATGTGAGTATATTGTAACATTACCCTCGCTCTGACTGCAATAACATGAACTAGACATGTGCAACTGCCATGTAATATTCGAACGACGGTAAATTCACGTATCTGAAATAGGGTGACAACGGATCGACGGTATTAGTAATACTTCAGTTAAGTTTTCATAACGAATCCCAATACTAATACTAAGTTGTAGATTCAATATTGTTAGTTGTTCTAAAACATAAAACGCCATTTTGGTGCTGAACAAGACACTTAATAGTTAACTATTTAATTATTGTAAACAATAACAATATGTGTAAATGTTGTATATTTTTTTATGTTTATTTATGATTTGCAAAATGTATTGTACGTATAAATAGACAACGATTATTCTTGAACATAATATAGTTTTTAGTTATTTTATTAATAGTAACACTCTTTTGAATATATTATTTGTAATATATTTACAGTTACAGTATGAACTACTTACGAGAAACCTTGTTTTAAATGTTCAATCCTTAGATATATAAATTAAAAATGTTATATTTTTTTAAATACAAAATAACTTGCAAATTTTTGCAAATTTTATTAATTTTGTCTAAAATTAAACTTAAAACGATAAAAAAAAAAAATCATAATAATAACAACTTAAGAGGTACCTTATATTAAATTTTCAAGCCATCCGAACCAGCCACATTTTTTCTCGATATTTATACATAAAGAATTGTTTTTTAAATATCTATAAATAGCTTAAAATATTTTTAAAGTTTTTCCATAAATAGATAAAATTAGTACTAATATTTGGTGCAGATTTCAAGTACCTATGTACAATTTTTATTGGAAGCTTGTGTTAAAATTTCAAATCTTAGATATAAAAAAAACAATTTTTACGAATTTCTTACTTAAAATAATTTGAAAATTTTTATGAGTTGGACGAATTTTGTCAAAATTCGAACTTTAGATATTCGTATAAAATTATTGTAGATTTACTTTTTTTTTTATTTTCACTGTTAAACTTATTAGTAACCGTTGTACTCAGTTTTCGAATTTTTTAGTTGAGGAAATCAAAATGTGTTAATAACATAAAAAAAGTTTACGAACTCAAATGTCTATGAATATTTCAAAAGTATCCAAAATACTTAGAAAATGTATAAGTAGAAAGTGGTTATTTTTATAATTTGGTGGACATTTGAAGTCAAAGCATAGTTGATTACGTTAAAAGCTAGTGTTGCGTATATATATCAGTTTTCTTCTTTTTTTTAGTTTTTCGTAGAATTTTCTACTTTTAAGTTTTGGTCATAGAACTAGATTCAAGTTTCTACCAGAAACCACTCTAAATATTGAAGATTCAAACCTTTTCCGAGTCTAAAGACTCTAAAGGTCTAAACACAAAAAATAAACTTGTATAACTATAAGTAATATTCCGCTATTATGGTTTTTCTCGATAAATAAAGTAAGTGAAAGTATATGAAGCACTAAACAGTTATCAAGTCTATATATTATTAATTATTATTAAACTTCTCGAACCTCAACTTCCATATCCACTCATTCCTTTGACTTCATCCAGAACTAAACAAAATAATTCCCTATACTAACTATTTTAAGCCCATTTGATTTTAATAACAAGATTTAAATTTACACTTTCGAATCAAATGAAAATAGTTCACGGTATTTTTAACCTATTGAGTACTACTATTGTTATTTAATATTTACTTAATTTAGTATTAAATTGATCTGTAAATATAATGTTACTTATGGCCATTGCTGCCAAAGTTGTTAAAAAAGATCAATAAAAAAAAAAAACTACTTAAATATTTCAACACCAGAACATACTGATAGGTCGATGCAGAAATGTGTATCAACTAGTAATAACCCAGCGTTAAATGTATTGACGATTTGACGATTCCGATGCGTTATTTTTACTAACACACATTTTGCCATTTCCTGTTTTTCGACTATTAGTATTCGCAAGTTCAGTTGTCGGGTGTATAATTATTTATTATATATTTTGTATACGCACCTTTAAACTTTTTTTTAAGCAAGCCACACATCGATTGAAAAAAAATATATTTAAGATGGAGTTAATATAATATGTTAATCTAGGTACTAAAGATTAACATTATGTAGCTTATTGGCCTAACAAAATCATAACTTTTGGTCTTGTAAGATAATGAATCCTTTATTATAAATTATCTTATAAACTGTTTAAGTGATGTAAAAATTAAATTAAAGTCGATTTAATATAAACAATTGTAGATGTACATTTTCGTTTTGTCAAAAACGTTCTATCATAATCCTTGTTTTCTGCGTCGTAAGGTTTTGCTCTAGGGAGGGAATATCATTTGCTCAAATTGATGTCAACTTTTCATTCAGAGTAATAAACGTCAAGAAAACACATAGGACGAGCATTTTCAGAGTAAATATGATTCAAAACAATAAGGTAGAAAAACAGCTTAAATTGTGTGCAGCTAAGTAACATAGTTACTATATATTATAATACAGCTCAAATAATATATAATTAATTTATATTACGTTAAAAACAAATTGTATATTTCTATGAGTTTAATTTTTGTCTCAGCGATTACATTTTATTATAATCATATTTAATTAACCATGGAACGGTTTATTATTCAATTTTAAATGAATAAAAGTTGCAATCGTTTAATTTTTATAGACACAATTTATACCTAGATAAAATAGTATTGTCAATTCTTTTAAACAAAAATACAAGCACAATTAAATCAAAAATGCAATAGTTACCTATCATAATAATTTTGTTTCAAGATCATTTAATTATAATTATCTTAGTTATCTAAGATGTTCCTCGATTTGTTTCGTTTAATTATACATTTTCAATACCTAGGTTTAGAACGAAACACAGATATTTGATGACACACATGTGATACGTGTATTATTAAGACGTTATAGCGAAAGTCAGCTATACTAACAGTATATTGTTTGACGTTAAGAAGTGGGTCAGCGATGCACTTAAAACAAATAATATTTTTTAAATGACAGTGCAACCATTAAAATTTAGTATATTCTGAATGTTTTATTTTTATACCATTATATACAATTTTTTGTTTATGTTATTTTAACATGTAAATTATATCATCGAGAATTATTGTTTTAATATTAGTAATTGTCTCAATGCAAAAATGTGATAAAGGTCTATTCAACGATTCTAATATAATATGATAAATGATTTGTGTGATTTTTGTGTGGTTTAATGACACAAATAAAATAGCTATACAGCTTTCTCTTAATACATGTTATTTAAAAAATAAATTATTATTATTACGTTGAAAACGCGTAACAGTTTTTTTTTAGTCATGAAAAATGTTTGCATACTCATAACACGACGGGTCCCTAGCGGCAGTTTGGCTGGTGAAAATCTAATTTTCAAATAAGAAAAAAAGACTTAACATGGTTCTGGAGAAAGAGTGAGTGCAAGGACTAGAGAGAGACACAGAGAAAAAGTAATAAAACGAGAAACTTTTCAAAAAGTAATTTCATAAAGCGACTCTAAAGAGTGGAAAAAAATAAGTTCTTCGAAGTTCTTAAATATATTTTTATTCTATTTTTCCTTCACCCGGTCTGCGGTGACAAACGTCCGGGATTTCGAAGTTCATGTGCTCTCACATATTGCATAACCCGTTTCCTCGCCGGAAAAATACCGCTTGGAACACGCCCAATCACTGGTTTCCGGGGTAAACTAGAGGTGGGTACAAAAAAAAAAAAACAACAAAAACCTCAGATGACAAAATTTGGTTTCAACTTAAAATGAAAAAACTTACCCTTAGCACGTACTTAATCATATTCGCTGCGGGTTTAGCGCAATGTGTATTTTAGTATCCTCCATTGCTGTTTGTTAACATTGCCATAATAATGATTAAGTATGTTGAAAAAAAATGTTTGACCCAAAGTCAATTGAATAATAATATAAAAAAAGTTTAATACACCATAGTAAAAAAAAAATTGTGAGTTATAGGTATGATATTTTGTAATATTGATAGGTACTTACGGTAGTTTTTGTTTTGTTCTGCTGTATTATTTTATCATATAAAGAATTGGCAACCAGGAAGTAGGATATATTTTTAAGTAAACGGTTTTAAATAAAATGTGTATTTTGAGATTTATGTGTTATTGAAAAATAATTAATTTAATTTAACAGATAGTTTATAAAGTGCAAATAATTAAAACCACAATCCGCAATATATAATATAAAATGGGTATAATACTATAATTGTTTTAGGGATTTGTGTAAACAACAACTAGACATTGTAATTTGTATGTCAGATGGTTATAGGTATGAATTATCATTAATATTAAACAAAAGCTTAATCGAACAATATGTAATTTTTTTTAAATGTGAACATATTATTTGTTTGATAAAATAAGATGATCTAACAATTATATAATAGTGATTGTGTTATCAGTTTATATTGTGACTAATACAGTTCACAGATCTTCATAAATAATTTTCATACGAAATAATAATATATAAATTCTATTAGAAACAATAATACGGAAAACATTCAGCAGCTATTGCCAAATTAACTTTTTCTAAAAAAATCATGTTTTTATAATATCCTGTAAGGTTTCCACTGCGTAAAGTTTTTGGCATGTATACGAAACTTCTACCATACATTGAAAAAAAAAAACAAAACAAACATTTCTTAGTACTATCTGGATATTTTTGAGGAAATCCGTGTTAGTTTTATCGAAAACTCATATAGATCGTTATTAGGTTATATTTTCGTTATCGTTATAATGCTTTAGTGTTGTTCTCGAACCATATTTATACATTTTATTGAATCGGATCTTATGGGTATAACCATGGTAGTAACCTATATACATTTTTATATCATATTTTACACATTGTATAATATAATAAGTGATAATAATAAGCGGTTAAAATATGTCTAAAAAAAATCTATAATTTGTATTTTGTTTCAAATTATTTATGGCTGATACTGAATATTTTTAGCAACATAGTTAAGTAGATCATTAGAGTTTTTAAATGTTTTAAGAATTTTTTATTTCACCATTAAATTATTATTTTGATAATATTGTACGAACTATAAAACATTATTATATAATATTACATGGTTAGTAAAAATGTCATTACGTTACGTGTGTTATGATATATAGAATAGCTGGTGGGATACCATACCATGTTTTTTTTTTTTTATAAGGTTAACACAGAGAAACTTGAAAACACGGTGGCCCATCATGTAAACAACAAAAATGTATATGTTTTTGTTTCAACCGTACTTATAGTCGTAGTTATTGGTACACTACACCTTGATATTTATATGGTAAGTTTAAAAAGAATAAACGCATTGTATTTTAAAGATTAAAAAATAAATAAAATGTATTATTTAATTATTTAAAAATATTATTTATGGTTCATAAGAATAGAGAAATGGGAGGATTAATAATTACGGAATTAATACTGTATTGGAAAATATTTATTTAATATAATATGTGTGTCAGTAAAAAAATGAATTATAGTTTATATACTGTTGAAATATTAAACAGTGGAAAGGAGTCAAATACTCAAATGTGACTTTGAAATTATTAGTTGGGTTAGACGTACTAAGATATTCTTGTTAAAAAGTACCTTTGTAATTTCCAAGATAAGTTAAATAGTAGAAAATAAATATATTTGTATTCATTCAAACTCAGTTACAAAATAATTGCCTATTGATCTAGTAAGTATTTTGGGTAAAGCATAAAATATTAGAATCGTTATAATATGATGTAAAATATTTTTCTTACCAACTTTCTACTCGATACTTTTGGGATTTAAAAATAGGAAGGATGGTGCAGTTGCGTATTGAAGATCCCAAGATTTGTACTAGGGCAATTACTAAATTGAGAACACAAAATAAAAATCATTATTTTACATTCCTCAAAAGTGAAGTGATGGCGTGATAAATTAATGAGGTTATGAATATTATGTATAGTTTTTAAATAGCAATCATTTGAGCGTGAGTTTTAAATGAGTAAAAATATTGATAAAAATGATTGGACACTAAAAAAATGTATTTACTTCCTATTATAATTTGTATATTCTATTCATATTTTAAAAATATGTGCGCAGATATTATTACAATTATTTAAGTATAATTTTGATGTTTGTTTCACCAAAAAACATAATAATATGACGTGTTTAATAGTAGTTTGAAATTGAGATTGTTAAACAATACAAATAGATATTTGCTACCAATTATTTTATTTGCGATTTCAAACATTGGCGTACGCACTGTATATCGTTAAAATTATACGATTATGTAGGTGTATACTAAATACTAAAAAAAAAAACCATGTTTGATTTGAAACATAAAATGTTTAGCTAGGTAACCCCCATAAAATACTTCTAAAAGATTCATGTACCTATTTAGTTTCTAGATAAAATCTTATCTAAATAATACTTAAAAGTGGTAATTTTTGTTAGGTTTTGTCCACATTAAACGGACGTGTAAATATGTTGAACCCAATACCCAGTGCGAGAAGATAATGGCAAGGGTAATTTATGTGGTGAATTATCGACCCCATTTTGTCCGTTTCCTACATCCACAAATATCACGACTCCATACCGCTATTCATCTCTTTATTATTTATAGACGTGAATAAGTAATTATGATATAAATCATAAATACTGATGCCACTGTGCTTATACCACTACAACAATATTGATACAGATACTCATTACTCATATAAGTATGTATAATAGCATTTTGTATAATATTAAATCATATAGCAATAATAATTTATTATTATTATGATTGTTATGATTCTGTGGTCCATAATTTAACAATCAAATCAGATCAAACTAAAATCGAGTTATATGAAGAATGTCAAATTAACACAGCTGTATAGAAAAATTGAAATGAATGGCATTGAAAGTTTTCTAGTTAGAAAAAAGATTTTAGAAATTACAAAATTACTAAAGATCAAGTAAATGTGTTCAATTTATTGTTTTATACCTAAATTTAAATAAGTTTTAAGAAGTATTTGTTTTAATAGACAGTATAAAATATTTAAATTGACTGATTGTAAATTAAAATGTAGTGTTGAGTTTAAGGTATTATACAGTTATCATGTATCTATGTTTATAGTGCAGTTTAACACCCGAGAAATAACGATGAGCAGCGCGGAGGATAGAAAAACTATAAGCAGCAACATATTTTTAAAAAATCAACTTCGGTTGTCGATTAGGGAGAAATATATAGGTCGTATGCTTTTAAGTTTCTGCAATACAGATAATGAGGCATGAAACAAATTTAAAAGTTTATTGCAAAAAAATTTTTAACTCACTATAACTCACTATAGAATGTAATTGAAATAGGAAGTATTGAAAAAAAAAATCAGTTTTATTTTTAACGAACATACTTACCGTGTACTATGTATTGCGCTTAGGTATCATATATATATATATATTAATAAACTATCGGGAACCGTACGGCGTAAATAATATTTCTTCGTAGTAAATAAATACCATGTCGGATATATTATGGTCACCGTTGAACGTGAAAGTAAAACTAAACTGACACTCACGCAATGGCCAATGGCACGAACAATATTTAACAGTTCAAAATATTTATAATAAAGACGTTTTCTTATAACACATATTTGATAATATTCGTATTATTTCCAGGGGTGTGTAATTTGAAATTAATTTTACGTTAGATAACACAAAGACACGGTTTTAAATTCTTATAATTAATTTAGTTATTCTTCTATTCTAATTCATCATTGTTAGGCAAAGTTTATTTAAGTGCCAAGTAAGAATAATGAGAATTTCTATTTTTGTCCTTAACATAATGCCATTTATCATACCCAATTTATGACAGTACATTTGCAGAAAAAAATCACGTGAAGTTTACGGTAAAGTTAATAGGAAATACGTTAAACAAACCTCATTATGTACACAATGCTCATAAATTTGTTGCAGGGTATAATTCAATTAGCACACATACTTTGGACCGTATATACAAACCCTACAATACCATAAATTATTATCAAGATTTAAGTAATGTAAAATAGGAAATGCAATAGTTACGTATTAAAAAACATAAAACGGTTATTATCGTCATAGATGATTGGATCAATATTGATATCTTTTAATTTTAGTTTGTATTGAACGTTCAAATATATAAAATCTTTTCCCAATTTAAGATTAAAAAAAAATTTATATCCGGCATTTTGAATATTAATTTTTCTTTAATGCACAATACCAATATGCGTATGTTTTTTAAACAAGTATAGTATAAATTAAAACTCCATGGTGTTGTAATCATAGTACAAATGCAGCGTTGTCTGACATATTATTTGCGTTATTATGTTTTAGTGTACCACTGGAGTACAGCACTGCAATCACTTTGTGTGCTCACGTTTTTTTTCATCATATTATACTAAACTTAACAGAATTAAACTCGTGTTTTTCAAACAAACTTTAATACCATAAATCATCAGTACTTATTTCTCTTTTTAAAAAGTATTTACCAGGTTTGAGCTTCATCTCGTTTAGATTTCCTATTCGTAATTGTATTAGTTGTTCCTTAATATTATTGAAAATAATTTATTTTGAAGTTGAAATCATTATATAAAACTGAATATATTAACATATTATGAAAAAGTATAAAATATCATATTATTGATTAATATTTGTAATGTAAAAAATCAGTTTTATTCCACTAAATAAAATAAATTATTCATAAAAAAAAGTTTTATTGTTTTCACATAAGCCAAGAATTTTCATAAACCAAAAAATGTTTTTTTTTGTAATTAATAGTTATCGATTTTTTTCGGTTAGGAGTTTGAAACGTTTTACCATTTTACATTTGTCAAGTTTCAAACATAATAATTTTATTCACCTTATCATTAACGACTTACGTTATTTACTCAGTTATAAAATAAGCATACTTTTATAAAAAAGTGTATAAACACGAAACAGTATTTGAATTAAATATTAGATAAATATAATTAAATAAATTTCTAGGAAATGAAAATTACATTCGTTATTTATTTTATCACCAAAAATAAAAACTGAAAATATAATAAATTTACCATATTTTCTAAAATTGATTCAGTTTCAAAAAATCAAGATTTTCTTATTCTGCAAGAGACAGAAAAACAATTTTAAATATGTTTATTATTGACGTATGAGGCAATTTCTACACGACAGCCTCACATTAGCCTCTACATTATATAGGTACATTACCTCTATATACAAGTTTCAACTTTTTTTAAAAATAATAATGTACTACTTTTTTTTAGAATCTTAATTGGATACTTTTAATTAGCAACTATATAATTCAATAGTTTCAACATCATCTAGATACCTACTCATCACACACTATTTTTATTATTTTTCTGACTAAGTCTAAGTATTATTTTTACTTCAACCTATAATGCTGCAATAGGTAGAAAAGTATCAATTATGATTTCAATGAAACGTAATATAAATTATAAATTAAAACCATTAAACGTCTTATGAAAATGACTGCAAGGAGATTCAATGTGTTTTGAATTCTATCTGAAATTCTTATGAAATCAATTTAATGTATTTTATTTTATCTGTGCTTTAATTCTCTGGAAAAATAAATTACATAGCTTACAATAATGGGAATCTTTTAATGTTTATATTATATGTATATATATATATATATATAAATACACATTTAAGCTTAATATATTATTTATTTGAAATATATTGCAATTGAAAATATATAGTTGCCTAAAAGTTCATGAATCTCTTGGTATATTTTATTATTTTGGACAGAGTTATTCAAACATAAATGTTATTGCTACAGTTCTCAAATGTTGAACATATTAATAAATCTCCCAATTTCATGAAAAATAATAACGCTTGACAAAATAATAAATGTATACAAACAATAAATAACAATTTATAATCTTTAGGTAGTTTTTTAAATAGCATTAATTTTAGATTCAAACGATTCAACGATGTTAGTTTTTTGTGTGGCCTTTAAGAACAGTAAAAATGCTTAAATTTCCAACTTTGAGTGTAGTTTTTGTTAGTATATTAGATCCTATTAGTACTTTGAGGGTCAACATTTCCAAGCACATTTCAATATAATCCAGAAAAAGAAATATAGTAAATTAATATCCTTTGAAAAATAGACTGACAGACACAGGCCGTCCCCGCTTAGAATAGTTGTTGGTATGCAATGATTTATTATTGAAATCAAATTTAACACATCCGTTACACTGATCTTTTGACGAGATACACTCTACGCCTACTGTAAAGCAAAGTAGCTATATACTTTCCTTTTTTTTTTCTATAAATATCGTTAGGTCGAAAATCTTAAAAATGTAATACATGGTTCCTTATTAGCAGTTATTATAGCCTGTGACAGTTCGGGCACTGGGGTGTCAAAAGTCATGTGGACGCCTGTAATTGTATTATGTAATCAAGGTCGCCAACCACTAGACTAGACCCGAAAGAACCGGAGCGCTGTTGATTTTATATATGTATTTAGAAACATGGAAACAAATAACAATGAATAATAATAATAATAAAACTCATGACACGATATAATATAATGTAAACAAACACAACTAACACTGGACGTTACAAGCCATTAAAAAACTTAAAATATCAATACATAAGGAACGACTTTTTCATAAGCATTTTAAGTTCAAATTTTGATTAAATTCGTCAAATTTAAAAACTATTGACTTCCACATTTTTTTTTTTTTTTTATTGTTTATGTTCAACATTTTTTCAATTTGTACGACTGATTAAGACTAGTCACTAGATGACACCAAGATATTGTAAACTTTGATTGTTTCAATCACTTTCCTAAGCCTATACAATTGTAATCAAACTGTTTGAAATCGTATCATTCAATTAAAATAAATACTCTATCAATTGGAATAAAATAAATAATTTAATAACTAACTATGGTTAAAAAATATAATACCGTTCTGAAATAAAAATATGATATTGTTTAGTTATATAATAATTTTTATGAAAAGAAAATTTGGCAACATATAATAAGTTTATGATCAAAATAGTATTTACAATTTTAATATAATACATGCAATATACATTATATTATAAGTGCCCGGTACCTACTATTACATTTTTAAATTTATATCTTTACTATTTATTTTTATTTAGAAAACTTGATATTGATTTTCAAAATGTATTTTTCTATTCATAACGATCACTCATAATAACGAATTTTGTTTGGAAAATGTTGGTTATCTACACGTGTTACAAAAATCGATGAATACAATATTGGATAACGAGTGGACCGTAAACGTCTGAAAGTTGATACAGGTTTTGGATTCAAGTATTGACGTTTGTGCGCAAGTGGTATAAGAAGCTTAAATATTTGAAAAGGATGGTATAGACATTTTCCCAGAATTTACGAATCGGACGCTTCCGGTTCGACGGACAAAACGTCCACGTTCATTTCCGGAAATCCGGCGAGATGGAGCCAGAGAATTTCCGCTTGTTTTTCAAGTAAAATTTTTCTAAAAATATAGTTGGACGTGTGATAGTCATTTTTAGATTCAAATGCCATTACATTTTTATTTTTGTATACAGCTTTTTTTTTAAGTATGTAAACAGTTTGTTAATATTTTTATAACCTAACATATTTATATAAAAAAAAAATAAATGATTTATTGTTATAGCAATGCTTGATTTCATCACTAATGGCAATTTTTATACTTTTACGTTATTCGATTACGTTGTTAAAGCTTTATTTTGATATAATAAATATATGCATGTGAAATTGTAAGTACATTTAACATTACGGCTACACTACATCAATATAAGTTAGCAATATGAATAAACATGTTAATTTACAATTAAATGGAATATGAATAATACCTAAGTGTCTAATAAAACTAAAACTTTGTAGTAGCATTACTATTGGCTTACGAACATTGAACTATTGCAGTTAATATTACTGGCTTGGTAGATTTTAAATGTATTACCTTACCTAAAGTTAGGTTAGTTGTTTTCAATCCAAGGTTATTATGTAAAATAAAGGTTAGTAATATTAGGTTGAACTCTTTATTTGAGTTTTATACATATTCTTTTCTGAATGTTTTGGTTAATGTTCAAATGTATTTTAATTGTTTGGAACTTCCATTTTGATGTATTACCTAATATATAATTATACAATGGAATACACTGATTCCAATGTATTCTATATACATCAAAATATTTATTGACAATAGCTTTTGAATTTTCAATTTCAAAATCTGCAATTTATTTGGATTTTTGAATACTGTTCAAATTTATTTTATATACATTTATCACAATAGTCATCATTTCTTAATAACAAAGTATACAATTTTTGTAAGTAGAAATATAAGAAAGTATAATAAAGTAACCTTGGCGAGGTCAAAATATGCCATTATCAAAATAATCGAATAAAACAAAATGTAATAAAGTTTACAAGTAGATTATAAAACGATGTTAAGCACTTATTTATACCTCGAGAACAAGACGTAAAAAAAATAAATAATTGTGTATACTATCGATAAATCGAATTTGTGTTTAATGCTGGATTTTAAACAGAAAAACGGTTGTCGCCAGTATTGTTGTAACTCTGGTGCAGGTTATTTAATCACGGAACATCGTTGCCGCTGAACATTTCCATAATAACCCTTTGCGTGTTATTCGGTTTCCGACACGTTGTCGTCGCCGGAGGGAACAAGTCGCACAACTGTTAGATTGAATCCGCGAAACGCCTTTGTATTAGTCGGTCGATCGAGTGCCGTTGGTGATACTATTGCTGTTTGCGTACAAAACAGCGGAAAAACATTTAGATGGTGCGCGACGGGCCGAGTTGAGTGGAATATGGGTGGTGGTGGTGGTGGTGGGGGGAGGGTATGGGGGCTGCTAACACCCAGCAGCTGTATAGGTACTCGACAAGTCCATCAGCGGTACACTTAAGAAACAATGGGCTTTCGCATGATTCGGCACCGACCGACCGACTTCCGGCCGATTATGTCCGAATCGAAAAACACGTGGACCATGAAATCCATGGGCGTGGAGGGCTCGATTTCAGACCGGCGGGCGGTGTGGTGGTCGTACCCCCTTCACCATCACGTGGAATACTCGCACCGCTGAAAACGCCGATAAATCTTCGACGGCGCTCAAAGGCGGTGTTGGTGGTGGAGGCGGTGGATGCGGTGGTGGAGGGTAGCGGGTTGGAAGACAAAAGTGGTAGGTAACGGAACGTTGCATGTAGAAACGTACCCGCGATTAATCACCGCATTGGCTGTGGCGTGCTATCGTTTGTGTCTGCGCTGGCGGTCGATGACGTACAGTCCGGTTCATTTTTCATTCGGCGAGAATTTCGGACGACTCGTTTAGCTAAAAATATAATTGTGTAGAACGCGGTCAGAAACATTTGCAGGCCCACACTGTGCGCTTTGGGACAGTGTAGTTGGAGGGTATGATGGAAAGGCAGGGAGTCATGTGTGAGATTTACGAAACCGTAGGCGTCATGAGTCATGACCCTGTTTTACTCAACACCGGACGGTACACACATTTGCTGGTGGACTATATTATATACGGGTGAACAATGATGACGATGCTGATGATGATAATAATAATAATGACAACGAGGAAATCGAAAATAAGTATGTTTTTGGACGGAAAGTACTCATAAGCAATTAAGGGGAGGGGAGCTACTACTTCCCTGGGACCACAGGCGTTAGGGACCCGACCTGCTATCAGCTTAAAATTATATTGAGTGGTAGCTTATATTATTTTTTATACAATAACCATTGATATTTGTAATAGTTTTATTATTATTATTGTTACACAAATGGTTTTAAATCCCTATACTGGAACTAGAAATATATAATAACTTCTCATCAGTTAAGTTATGATAATTTTAATAATTTCTAAACATTTTAAATTATTTCTTATTGTGATGACTACGTATCTGCTATACTTTATACGCTATTTATATATTCGTATTTTGATTTATTGATATATTTTACTTTAATTTTCAATGACGGAGCAATATTATTTTTAAAGCTATGTGTCGGTGACTTATACAAAGTTCACATTTTTTATTAAAACAACTACACAATAACTGTATACATATATGTTTCACCGGTGGGAGCCTATAACCTGCAAGTATCAACCTATGTCAGGGATGGCGAATCCACGGCACTCAAAAAATAATAATCGAGGGCACGTGAAAAATCAAAATATATTAAATAAATAATATTTTACATAATTCAATAAAAAAAAAACATAGTTCATTTTTAGTACGTAGCGTCAGACAAATTTGCCACCCCTGGCCTATGGGTTTCTAGTAGACTTAATCCATGCAGTAGCTCACACAGGATTTTTTTTCGGGAGGGGGGGTTGCTCTATTAATAATTTACTATAGACTAATTATAGTATAATATAATATAATTATGACCTCCTAATCCCCTTCTCCCCTGTGTGTGCAACTGAATCCATGTAGTGTGGCTCCAGGTATTTGAGTATTTGACATGCGTCTAAACACTATTCTATATATACATTATTTAAATAAAGCAATCGACGTTATAGTCGCGTAAATCTGACGGGCTCATGCATTTTGTCAAATAGTGCGTATATTGCAGAACGATGTGCGTTTTGCAGTTATCTTTACACGCGTAATCGTATTATGCGTGCGATGCTTTTGATAGGCAAATATCCCCACGTACAGTTGTAGGTATTCTTTAGACGTTTTCAGTAATCTGTACACGGAGATGAAGCGACAGTGAAAAATGCAATAGTGATCGGAGGTGAACATTGTTCACTGAACCTCAGACAAACACTTATCCTTTGGTTTAGACTCGTTGTCGGAAATTCGGTCGTGTTTTAAAGAGGAACGAGGTGTTAACTAAATTTACCAAAAACTAGAATTTCAATAAACTAGCAATTTCCCATGACTCTTTTTAATATTTTTGTTCTTTTATTTTCATAAATATAACTTACTACCTATCAATATTGAACTTCAACAATAATGAATAATTACATGTTGAACATTTGAATACAATGTAGGGAAATAATAAGCAAACATACAATTTCTTTAACAGTAATGAATTAAAAATGCGTTGATTTTGTAATTTTTGTTTAATATCTTTAGTAAAATAAGAAGATTTTATTTCCAGTGTGAAACGTTTGGGCAAAATATACAAACCGTTAACTATAAAAATAGAATTTTATTTATATGATACTATTAGACTCCGCCAGAGAAAAAAACGGTTCGGTTTGTTTAATTCTCGCATGCCTATTAAACAATTCAAAACGAAAACTCGTTTCCGCAGAAACACCTGACAAAGTGGAATAATAATTCCAGTCCAGTGCGGGCGTGCCCTGCGATACGTATACGAGTTTCTTGATGTTTTTTATGACAAGACTTGTACGTTTGCATCCATGCATTATTACGCAAGTGAACGATTCGATATACAAATGTGTCACGTATAATAGTATATACTATATACACGCGTAGGTGACTCGTCCACCGGTGCAATCGTTTTATAATTTTCTCCAACTGGAAGTTTTCCAAAAGACATTGACACGGAAATCAATATTGTATGCGAAAAAAGTAAAAATAAACCAAAACAAAACTAGACGCGACGACCAACACCGAGGTTAACGATTAAGTAAAAACTTTCCCCATTATTGCCGAGGTCAGATAATAATAAGGAATCGACTGTAAATAAAAAAAAATAAAAAATTCGCTTCTCGAGTACACGTTTTTAAACAATCCGATCATAAAACTTGGAAACTCGTATTATTTTCGAATGTTCGTAATAATTCATCATAATTTCACCATAATAACTTATATCATGAAGACAATAAAAGCTGTTAACGCGTTGCCTAATAACTCATAAAATCAAATTTATGATGTTAAATTAATACTTTTATACTTTCTTTGTATTATACTTCAAACGGTTCAAACCAATTAAAATATAATTAAATTAATATTAAAATATCACGAAGAACTTAGATACTGGGATACCGGATGCTGGTCAATCGTCTCTTAAAAGTATTAAAGTACTTTTTAATTTTGCTCCAATTAGGTGCATAAATTGGGATAGCTAAAATAAACTATTTATATTTTGTCTATGTTTCATAGTAGAATAAAATATTTTGAAAAAAATGAAAAGTTGTATAATTTAAAATATTCGATGTATCATTTAGACATAATTGAAACTTTTAATAGGTAGTTAAAATTTGATAAGTCAATATAAGTGCCATTATAATTCAAACAAAATAACAAATCTGAAATTCACATAAAATGAAATAGATATTTTACCCGAAATATGAGAACCTACGTATTTATGACGTTTGAAAAAACTTCAAAGGTTTATTTTACGTTTAGTTTTAAAATAAAAATGAATATATTTATATTTTTAGTACAAGTTTCTTATATAATTTAAACTATAGAGATACAAAAAAAAAAAAACATTTTTAGAGTAGGTACCACAAAAATAAATTATAAACGACTTGTTTTTTAACAAGATCTGCATTCATTAATGTACTATTATTATAATATATAATGTATTGTAATACCAATTTAAAAAACGGAAATAGTTACTTGAACGTTTTATTGATCTAACTCATAACCAAACATATTTTTATGTTAATCACTTTAATTTGACTGTAAAATATGTATTCTTTATTATTAATACATACAAACGTATTGCATGTAGTGCTTTGTCTACACTAGTTGGGAACCACAAAAAAAATATGTTAGGATTGTTCGAGTTAATCATTTTTTGTTATTCCCGCGAAAAACAAGCACTTGATGTACATTATAACTGCAATGGAATGAAGTATCATAGTATTTTTTACTCACTGATAATATTATGGTCAGTAAAACATTAATTAATGTATTCAACTTTTGAGATATAATAACATTATAATAATAGCTCAATTAATAAAAATCATTTAAAAATATCATGTTATTACTGGAAAAGTAATTACCTACCTATAGTCTATACCCTCATAAAAAAATAATACACCAAAGATATAAAAGAAAGGGCGTTAACTCACCAGAGTGTAAAAACTGTTGTCCTGAAAAATTCATGAACCTCGACTTGGATACTGTAATAGAAAATATATTACGGTATACTGGGGTATGGGACATTAAACTAATTAGGATAAGGCTCTCTAAAAAATGAAGGAAAAACTACAGGTTTTTTCACTGATACGTATTACCATATGGGACGTTTTGCTTGACACGACAAGACCTTTAAAAAAAAAAAAAATTAAATTAAATTAATAAACTTTGAGAAAAAATTACATTACATTAAAGTCAATCGATTGATTAATCTATTTCAAGAACAATAAATATAATGAGTTATAAAATATTTTTTTAATAAGCTAATTATAGTCACTTTAAAGGTAATCAATATACAATTAAATACAGTTATTGCTAATAACATAATAATAATATTATTGTAATGAGTAATGGAAAATTATAAAACACTTTGTACCTAATGCCTCATTTTATTATTTATATTAATAATATTAATACATTTTATATACTCAATCAGATATAAGTATAAAATATCTTTTTGAATTATTTTTGTAGATAAATAATTACATAATTAATCATATATTATAATATATCACATATAATCAAGTTTAATGTTTACCTCATCAAATTATTATTGCAATATAATATTGCGTATGTAATGTACATTGTATTGTTTTAATTAACACTTAGGTTTTTGGTTTTGCAATATTTATTGAACAGGGACCTCACTTATAACAATAAAACTTTTTTTTTTAATTACTTATTTAAGTTATCTTTGAAATATTGTGTTTAATGCTTATTATACTAACAAAACCATTTGCATTTTTTTATGAAGCAAAACATGATTTATTCAACCGATAAGATCATAATAATAACAAAAGATAGGTACATGATCGTGTTTTATGAATTACAATTTTCAAAACCAAAAAAAGCGTCATTTAAAATAATAATTTAACATTGTTATTTACAAACTACATACAAACTTCATAACTACTGTAAGTTTACCCAAAGGTTAGATACGAGTTAGGAAAATAAATAAATAAATAAAATATATTTATATGATATCAATTTCATGGTTTATTGATGATTTAAACTTATACTTATTTGGTTATATAATATGTATATTATTGACTATCAGACAGTTAAACATCACAAGTAGCTACATTGGCAGCTGGTGTGAAAGAATATTATTCAAACATAAAAAAAATAAAAATAACCAAAACATTGAATTAAAATGTCACAATTTACGTTGTTGACGTACATTATTAGAAAACAATATTTATAAATAAAAAGTTACTAGATCTAACTGGTAAATTAATTCTTTATTAAAAAACAGTATAGTTATTATTGTTACTTTTAAAAATTCTTTGAAATGTATTAATGTTCGTAATCCAAAGTTGAGGATAACAAAGGAGAAGCAGTTTATCGGGCACTCAAATAATGAGGTATTTTCGATAACCAACAAGATTTATGTTGTGATACAACTGCTTTTAACACAAGTCATATAAAATGGGCGTGTATAGTGCTGTTTGAACATTATTGAACATTATATTAGAACGTCATATTTTATATATTATTTTTCTTTTGGATATAAAATATGATCTAAAGAGCTGAACTTGAAGTAAATGTCAATGTCACTTTAGATTTTGAATGTTTAAGAGTAAATAGTCTATTTAATGGTAAAAGTTATAAATTCGAATTATTCAAAACTAAAAATGTATAATCAAATCAATGTCAAACACAATGAAACAGATAAAAAATATAAATTATTTAATTAGTATATTGTTAAAATAGTATTAAAGTTTATAAAGTTATACTTTTTTTATTAATATAGTATTAATTTGTGTGAACATTTAATATCTTACGTGTGTCTGTAATATTTTGGATACTATGCTTATTATGTAAAATTATATTTTCAATAAAAATAACGAGTATACATCTTCATCTTTTATTAGATTGAAATCTGGTAAAGATTAGTTGCACATGTGTTCAAATCAATAATTTTAATCAATGATAAATAGATAAATCTGTTAATTTTTTTAAAAATATATTGATTTTTCGTAAAGCCATCTAAGGTTATATTAAATAAATAAACCGACACCATAATTTATTGACTTTACGAAATGGATGTGAACTATTTTTTATATGTTTTGATATAAAATAAATAAATATAATACAAAATATAAAACCAATTAAATATTTTCTTTTAAAACGGGTTTTTTTATATCTTATAAATATGGGTAGGTAGCAAATGGCAGATGGGATGGACAGAACGAATACTTTCTTATAAGCTCCATGGATACCATGTAATGATAATTGTTAAGCGTTTTATATCATTTTCATAAAATAAAGAATATGAAGCAGTTAACTGTAATTAAAACTGAATGCGGTAATAAAATAATATGTTTCTGCATATTTTAATCAAACCTTCCTTGTAACGTTATGCTTTTATATTTTTGTCTATATTTTATTTTTAACATTTTAGATTAAACAAACTTGTAACTTTTTTTTTGAAACCAAATTAAAATTTTTCCTGTGAAAAAATATATGAAATACGAATTCCAATCAAAAAATTCCATAATTTTAAATGTTTTATTTTATAAAGACAGACATAATTTTATAAATGTTACGTATCACATAATAAATAAAAAAAAAAATATTCAACTAAATGAAATATGTCTTTTTTTATTAACTCTAACTGATATTTAATTTATATATTATATTTGAATAATCGCATACAACAATAAAATATCAATTTTTTTGTTATTAATTCCTTGAAATATTATCATAACCAATAATTTATTTATTATTTTCAAGGAGTTTAATTAATATTTTTAATCATACAGAGCAATTTTTTAAAAGATAAAAATAAATTTCCTCAAAAAGTAATTAAAAAACAATATTTTTGAAAAAAATAACATTACAGGTAATTTTTACTATTTTATATCATTATAAATTATTTTTTAATATGTTTACTTTATTGAACGACAGCATACATTTTAGTTTTATATTGCAAAGCAGAATATTCTTATAAGAATTTCGATGCATACAAATTGAGCTTCAATCCAGTAGTTAATTTTTTTTTCCTTTAAGTAAATAAAGTTTTGATGAGCGGAGTAGTGAACCTACATTTTGCAGAGTACTACTGTGCCATTCCACACAGCTCATAAAAAATGTAAGAGTTTACAAGTTATTAATAGTAAATTAATCATTCAAAATTCGAAATAATATTTTTTAATTTTCAGAAAAATGGAGTACATAATATATCTATGTACAAGAGAAAAAGTTCATATTTCCAATCTATAATGTAAAAAAATTGATAAAAAAAATCATTGTAAGTTAAAGAATATTTTTTTTCGTAATTACATACAATTTAAAACGTTAATACTTTCCATGATGATGGACTCTCATGAAGTCATGACTAATGAGTGTACTGCTCAAAAAATCACCCTAATTGTCATACAACTTTTTACTTAACTTATAGTTACATAATATGTAACTATAATATTATTATTGTATGATTAACTCTGTTGCATTACATCATTGTTTAGACAATACCAGCCCTTATTGCAATCGAATAAGTGACCATGTCAAAGTGTGTATTTAGATAAATGTCAACTGTCAAGCCACAAAATGTCAATGAACAACTTATATGCTTGATAGTTTAGATTCTAAACTTTCTAAACTTTAGAATGTAAATAAAAGCTTAAGTTGATAAATATATTGATTTTTAATGAAAGAATAATTCTGTACAGTATATGTAATTGTTGACGCATTGAACACGATTTATAAACATGTTTAATAACACGATTGTTACGAGATAAATTATTAAATACTAATTACAATAATAATTTATGTGGCAATAATAAAAGTCAGTTGTCGAAGCAAAAAAAAAATAAAAAATATTATGTACTGTGTAGGTACTTACTAATAAATAATAATATTTAATAGGATAATACACAAAGGTCAAAACACAGTGTTTTTTCCATCTTATTATTTCACTGAATAAAAACATTTTAAGAATGACGATAAATATATGGTTCTTACCAAAAAGAAGTTCTTACGATTTAGTAATTTAAATATTTTTCTGTAAAGAAAGTATTTACACTAACCACATTTACATTAAAAAATCAATAAATCATTAAATGGTTTAATCATTTATCATTAAATTTATTTTTAGAAAACACAGGAAAGTCGATCTGCTCCCTGTTGTGGATGTGTTAAATTTGAATTCAATGATAAACTATTGAAAAGGGATGATGAAAACGACCCTGAGCGGATTTTATATGTCTACAAAATAATTCGCGATTTTGACAACATTTCGCAAAAATTTGAAATTTGAAATCTTTTAAAAAAAAACAATGACACTGTTACCTATATTTTAAATTGTTGTGCAAAAAACTTATAAGGGACCTTGTAATTTTTTTTCAAGCTATTTTACTTACAAACTAACATTTTGTCATATGTAGAATAAAAACTAAAAAAGTCAAACATTTCAAATATTCATGAATTGCTCAAAAATTGCAAAAATATTTCAAAAATGAGATTATGTCTTTCTAGACAATAATGCTTGAAAAAGCTTGCATTTTTTTGATGTAAGTTTCAAATGGTTACGATAATTTTTGTTTGAATAACAGCGAAAGACAAAATCGAATTTGTCAAAAACTGGTTTTGTGTAAATATTTCTGTTTTTATTTTTACTTCGTCTTTCCCTATTATCGTCTAAAGTTCTAGAAAATTCCTATTTTTTAAAGTACAAACAAGACCCAATTTAACACAAGAAATTTCTCTCGGAGCTGAAGTATGGAGTATTTTTTTGACTACAAAAAGTGTTTTCAGACACAAAACACACATAAGATATTATAATATATTAAATTTAATATTATTGCTTACCTATACATTTTTTTTTTAATGCACATGTAATCCTATTAAATTATTGATTAATACGATTTAGATTATGAGATCTTGGAAATATAAGAATATATGATGTGATTATAAAATCTGAACTTACCTGGGATTTGAAATAAAATGATCTTGATTAATCAATTAATAAAATAAAATTGTCACCATAGGTTGGCTGTTTTGTTTACACATATCAAGTCATAATACATCAAAACTGCACATATGGTTATTTTAAATATACAATTTAGTATAATTTAGAAGAAAGTATTAAAAAAAAGAATTTAATATTTGTATAAAATATGTATTTCTCTCACGGGAAATACTTACTGTAGTCTTAAAAAACGTGACATACTGTCATATTTTTTCTTTTGGGCACCGATATAACATCATATTGCATTGAGATGTGATAACAACTTGTTTTTATTTCTGAATAATCATATATCAGAGTGTGTAGTTACACTCTAGTGGAAATCAACGTTTTTTTGTGCCATGGTGAAAATACAACGATAAAAGCGTACATTTTAACAAGACTCTGAAAGTGTATTGGAAACATGAAGTGGATAACAATAAGAAAAATGTAGGTATACTGAGTGCTTCTTTTAACAGTAAACATTCATTATTTTGTAAAGTAATAATGTTTAAAAAAATGTATTTTTACATAATTTTAAGTCATTACAACAAAATTATTTTTCCTATTTTACACCGTTATCATATATTTTTGTATTTTTTACTTTTTCAATTTACAATTTCATACCTAATCCAAAACAGGATATTTTTCCAATCATTTTAATACATGTAATTACATTTTGATCGTTTAATTATTTATAAATATTAAAATTTTTTGATGAGTGGAGTAGATAATAGAGGTAACCCGAAAATGTTGGTTCACTATAATAATATTATCCTCCTATAAACTTTAAGTACTTATAAAGTTACCAGTAATTGATCTTTCAACAATTTTGTAAATTTTTAAATGATTTCTTGTTATGTAAAAAAAAATAATCAAAAAACATTAATACTTTTAAAAATAAAAAGTGTTTAATCATTCAGTAAATACTATATAATATAAAGAAATATAGTATCTATACTTACACCGTAGTATGAATAAAAAATGGTTATATATAATTTCATGTACCTTATATAAGTATGTAATTATTTTTTTATATTTATTTTAAAGCAGCTTTGTAATAGTTCGAATTTATAAATTAATAATACGTAATAAAGTCATGAAGTACAAGGATTGAAGAAAGACGTTTGAATAAATATACGATAGTTAATTAAATAATTCCAATATTCGTAGATCTCAAAAGATATCTGGATCCATTGATTATAAAATATATTAAAATTTAAAGCAAGAACTCTTGTTACTCATAGAACATCGTGTCAACACTAAATATCAAAGGGGTGAAAATCCCTGTGAAATGGAATGTATAAGTTTACTTAATGAGCATATTTTTAAATCCTTGGATTTTTAAAACCATGTAGGGAGTGGTTATTTACCAAATAATTATTTTCAAATAAGAAATATTTTTTTTTCCTATAAATAATTTACCAGATGAGTTATTTGAAAATGTTGATCTACTAATCAAATTTGATATTCAAACTAGAAGTTTTTGAGTTATTTAACTTTGTGTACTAAGGGTAACAGTTCCGTTTGGATAGGGATTATGATGATTTAAACATCTTAGTAATTAATATTAACAAGGCTTGGCTAGTTAACTAGTTTCTTGACTCAATAAATTAAGCTAATATATAGACAAATTGAACTTATGTTTACAGTTAAAAGCTATTATTTTTAAACTTATAAAAATTAGAAGTTTAGTAGAAAAAAGAGTAGCTTAACTTTGGTAAAAAATCACTCGTAGCCCAACTGTCCGCACACGTTTAACTGTTAGTCCTTGAGTTATGTTTGATTTAGTTTACTTAACCCTATCGTCAATTTTTTTCTTTGTTGCTTTATTCGACCTAGTTTCAAAGTAGTTTCACATCTCAATATCTAAATATCTACCAGCCGTTTTCACTAAACCTTCTGTGAAGTTTAAGTTATATGTATTGTTAACTATAAATTAAGTGTTAGAGTGTAGTATAATATTTTTTATTAATTTCATATTCCAAAGCTCTATAAATGACTTTTGTTGACCTTTGGATTCTTGATTTAATTATGCCATAACGTCAATAATATGTATACACATAAATAACCAAACTATTTACCAAAAATTAATTCCCAAATGTTAAAGTTCTTGAGTTTTTGAGGTTAAAATTAACATAGACTAGTACTACGTCATTAGATACTGTAATAAACTATTAAGTACAAAAAAGAAACAAAATCTCTCCAAATTTCCATCATCTCTTCATGTGTTTTAAAACAAATATGAAAATTAATTGTTCACCTCAAAAATCACTTTAAAATATTTAAATCAGTCAAAACTAATGATGAACCCATCACTGAAAAAAAACAGACCAATACCCTAGATACATAACTTTAATTTATTTTTATTCTCTTCTTCACCATAATATTACAAATGCTATTTTGGATGATTACTTTAATATAATTAAAATAATTGTATTATTGGTGCCGACTTTAATACCAAACGTAATTTTGGGGTTGTCATGCTCACAATTATCGTACCACTGTTTTATGAAATTTCGCCAATACGAACAATTTTTTTAAAATTTAAATATATTCTAACTTAGTAAGTAGATGTTAACCTAAACATGAAGCTCAAGTCAAATATTTATAGATAACGTAATGAATAATCTTACCACACTCATACAATCGACCAACGGACTATTTGGTCAATTACTAAACCTTATACAATCTACAGCTCATTATCTTATTTTCCTTTGATTTCTGATCAAATTCAATGTCTAATAGATAGTTATAGTTGACAAATATTGAGCCAGATCAAGAGATCAGTTCCTTTGGCTTTCAATTCACAAGTCACAAATTAGTTTATAATAAACTCGCAAAACAAAAATCAAATACTATTGAAGAAAAACTACACTTATCAGCATGATACAAAAATAATGCTAAATTATAAAAATGCCATACCACCTCTGATAAAATATAATATAAACAATATTCTAATAACCACAGATATCGAAAAAGTATGAGCATACCAAGCTTCAAAGCCTCAACTCAAAGCCTATCAACCCCATTATGATGTTTTAATTCCAAAACACGAGGTGAACATGATAAAAGATTTATACATTTTGCTTAGTTCATGCTCATTGCTCATCCTAAAAAATAATTTACACCAAATAAAGTTAAAAATATGATCGACAAGTACTCTCGTAAGTAATTACCTGGATTCGATTTGATAATGTCTGACTGAAGTTTCTAGGGCCTTACAAAAAAAAGTCATATTACTTTTAACTTATATCTATAACGCAATCGGTAAGACTCCGTGTTTTCCAATATTATGAACATTCTCACAATATATTATGATTGATAATCTAAAAAACCACCAGATATTTCAAATTAATAGATCCCATACATATCTTACATTACAATTTAAAAATAATTTTCCTAATACGAAATTCGCCACATATACTTCACATATACTTAGTCGTAAACAATATACTTTTTTATTCAAATCAATTTGGTCTGAGGTGGTTTTAGTACGATACATCAGGTTTTCAGTGTAGTTGATGCAATCTATACTTAATTCGAAATTAAACACTTGTGTAACGGCGTATTTTTAGATATATTTCAGGCTTTTAACAGTGTTCGACTTTTCTGTTAAACTCCAGAAATTTTCACCACAACGATTTTTTTTTTTTAATGATATTATTATGTCTTACAGAACGACGCATCATCCACCTTAGAATTAGCTATAATTAATACAATAGTACCCCATGGGAGGCTATACCATCGCCTATATTATAATTCGCAGTCGGATTGACTGGATCATAATTGCACTTAAACCAAAGTTCACGGATGGTGACTCTGATAACCAGACACTCAAATATGGCTGTATACGTTACAATCTTCTAACACACGTAAAATCACTGTACGAATGACGGCTTAAAACATTATACAATCCACCGTAGGCAAATTGCCCAATCTGTGGTTATCGACTTACACCGGTGATGACTGATGGCTAAACCATCGAATCCACGGCTATCGACTTTACACTTTTTTTACATACAAAAAAGTGATATTATTATACATTTAACGACTCTTGACTCCACGAGTCAGCACTCATACTGTTCATAATTTAACGCGTATATATATATTTTTTTTTTTGAAAACAAACATTTCTATAGATAAATGCCACTCAAAATGTAAGCTCCTACACGAATAACCTTTTTGCCTGATAATAAAAAATATGTAATATTTTACACTGACCATTTCACTTGATGACACAAGTTTGGAATGTCTCAAAAAGCTTGACCTTTAACGGTAAAAAATACAACTCTTATTAAAGATTACTTTTGAAGATATTTAAAAAATAATTTTTTGATAAATGTTAAATAACATTTAATATTTATATAATAGTTTGAGTTATTTAATGTAAACTGCAAAATTGCTATTTATTTTTTGTGCTATTTATAGGCGTTTAATTGTTCAAAATTATTTTTTCTTTTTGTGTAACTGATTTAATTTTGAATATTATGTAACTATAGAAATTGTAAAATTTATTTTTTCTTTAAACTTTTTAGTAAAAGCTTGTATTTTAGTTAAAACTATCTCGCGTAGGAATTAACACTATATATGTATTGTAGGCGATTATACTTACTTTTGTAGGAGTTTACCATTCCAAACTCAAACAATAGCCTTATAAAAGTGTTGTTCCCTGATCTTTAAATATTTCAATCTTTTCAGGAACTTGAAGTGGATGATAATAGGAAAAACGTATACATAATAGGTACATTGTATACTGTATAAAAGTAGTTTAAATGCAAGAAAAATCAAAGAATGTGTTTCAAATTTATTTACGGTTAGTATTTAGTTGGTAAAATTATGTTCGGTTTAAACTTGAATTTTAAGCTCAATTTTGGCTATAAAAAAATCTAAAAAAATCTGTAAAAATATAATAAAAGAAATTTAAAAAGAAATAAATCTATAAACGCGTTTTTATTTTAATTACCGTTCTTGAGTATTGTTATATTTGAAACTATTGAATAAATATAGTAATATTGCTGTACAGGAAGCTAAAAACAATAGCAGGTAACTAAATACAATAAGTAACAACGTAGGTACTTTAATATAATAATATTTTTTATTTTAAAATTACATAATGATACTAAATTTACATAAACATTCAGGAATAGGATTAATTTCAGATCATTATTGCACTATAGTAATAATATAATACATGAACATTAAAAACTGACAGAATTATAATGGTTTTATTTACAATTAACTTATTTACAATTATTTTACTTTAGCAATTATTATATCTAAACACTAAGGTAACTGATAAACTTCACCTTTCTTCACTAAGAGTATGGTTTCAATATTCTATAAATGTGTGTAATGTATAATATAATATGTACGTTGCGGTAAATTACGGAATATAACGTTATTCGACAGCCATTGACTTTATATACCTAAACAAATGTGGCAATTATCTTGATTTTTTTAGTCAATAATTGATTATACTGTTTATCTGTGACTGAACGAGTTAGTTTCAAGCGAACAATAAATTTATACACTCGAAAACTGGTTGTTCTCACGTGGATGGAAATATTTAAGTTGTATTGCGGGCCCTCGAGTGCACTGGCGCTGCCATCGCAAGACTACTTGCAACAATAAACGTTGTGCCTGCCGCAGGGCTGACAAGTGACAAGTTGTGTAACAGTAAATGTCAAACAAGTACTTTTTGTAAAATCAGATAAGTTATAATAATAATAATACATTGTTTTAAATTTGAAAAATAAGTACCAGCATGATATTTTAACTATCATATTATTTGGGATTCACGTGAATATCTGATTTATAACGATAATAACCTATGTATTTGGTACGCAGCCACTGACGCTAATGACCGGCAAATAACCTTATTGTCCGTTGAACATAATTCACCGTAACATTTACATATTTTATATACTTATATGTGATATACATATATATTTATAAACGTAACTTTCGTTATGTACATAACAAATTAAAAATGTTTAGAAACTAAGAATAAATTGTGAATTGGAACACCATTTATCATTAGTTTTATAATTATAAACAAATTATTATTTTTAAAAATTATTTTATTTATTGAAATTTAAAAACCGTTAAGTTGTATATTACATTGAGTATGTCTAAATAATGTATTTTTAGATTCTTAAAAGAACACGATAACTTTGACTTTATATATCAATGTCTGTTTAATTTGTTTTGTCAGTAAGCTAATTACGTATTGTGCAATGATATAATTTATATATAAAGACAATGAATAACAAACCATTTTTCTGTTAATGGATCTAACATTAAACCATAGAAAACAAACAATCATTTAAACATGTATATCATTATTATATAATTTAACTTAAACACTAAATAATTTTTTTTTTAAATCGTTTCTATTACTATTTAAAAAAAAAATGGGTAGGTAGTTTATATTAAGTGGCACTGTTTGTTATATTTATTTTTCGTTATTTCTGAAGTTTTGGTAGAAATAGAAAAAAA
This sequence comes from Neotoxoptera formosana, assembly GCA_022818045.1. Lineage (NCBI taxonomy): Eukaryota > Metazoa > Arthropoda > Insecta > Hemiptera > Aphididae > Neotoxoptera > Neotoxoptera formosana. The sequence continues at coordinate 11,395,518 of CM040632.1, read as the reverse complement.
TATCTTTTTACAGAATCATATTTACTATCTAATACATAGTATTTCCATGGTGTTTGTGAACAAAAATTGCTAAATTATTATGATAAAAATGACATAAAATAACTGAACTTACACGGTATCGCAAGCTATACGCCATTCAATAGAACTAAACGTATAAAAAAATAAACAACAATAATTGGATTTTTAGTTCGAGAAAAATTAAAAAAAAACTTAGGCACCTATTACAACGTATTTTCTAATCTTTGTATATAATATTGTGTAGATCAAAAAAAAAAAAAAATATGAATGTATGATAAAATCAATTTCCAGTCATAACTCCTTTCAAGTGTTTTGATATTTAAATGTCTCCTTCTAGAAATTGTATACATATCTTGACTTAAAAGTTCAAATTTTAAAATATTAAAAATTGTGTTGAGTCTCAGCAATTAATAAAAATTGACTGCAAACTACTGTGGTTCGAATTGACGTTGAATAGTTAAAAAACGAAACAGATATTACAAATTGTCATAGAATTTAGAAGATAATATTTTTAAACCATTTTAGGTTTACTCTATAATCGATGTCATAATATTATTTACGTAAATATTTAACTTAATCATATTTTATGGTGTGGTTTTTAAAGTGAAGGGAATGGTTCATGTAGTAACAAATTGTGTAACTTTATATTTTTCGAATTTTTCTGAATGTTCAAAATTATAAATACATATTGGATGAATAATTCACATAAAATGAGTATAATAATTAGTCAGTCACTATAATTATTTAGTGCCTGATGGTTTCTTTACAATACTATGGTCAAAGTATTTAATGCCATAAGTTGTAAAATTGTAAAAAATCACGCTAAGATTTAAATTTAAAACAGAAAATTGATTAAATCATAAATAATATTTGTTATAACAAAAAAATAATATTAAACATATTATTATAAGATTTTTTCCGCGGAAAATTGACTGCTCTGTTTATCTCGTGAGAGTATGAGCAACACTATATCGATTTGTTTAACATCATCTATAAGACAGAGCAAACGCAGCCATGGTTAATGTCCAAGACCATGCCGCTAGTTTGGAACCTGCACCGTGTTCACCGTGTTGCATAGCGGCAGGGTGTTCACCTATAGACGGACAAAAAAAAGAAGTGAGAACACATATTTTATTATTCATGTGTACAAGTCATTTCAATATTCAAGAAGCGCTCATCGGGTGGAGTGTAAAGACATATTATGCCGAGGATTCGTGACATCGATAACAGTGAAACAAAATTACACCAAACATTAACTAAACATATTATTATGTATTACTGCATATTAAATATGTATATTGTATATATTTATAGAATTGTATAGACAAAAATATAGTTTATAAAGCTTCTTATTGCATGCTATTCGAATTTAGATGTTTTTAAGAGTTCTGCACATTTTAAGTTTTTGTTATAAATTATAACATTGAACACGTAGATACAATATGTGAATATGTAAAGAATGCTTTACGCAAACTAGCTTCGCAGTAATCAGTCAAAATATTTTTTATGTTGAGGAAACCAAATATGATCTTTTAACTATTTATGTATGTCTTTATTTATTTATTTTAAGAATCAGAGAATAATCTAATACAAATAAACTTTATCGATTTGAAATATAAAACTGGTTTTGTAATATATGTACTTACCTATGCATATAAATTAGATAAAGAATAATCAACTTTCAATAAATTTGGAAGAGAATGATCAAAGATAATTTTTAATGAATAAAGTAGTTTTTACAAATATTTTATTTATGAAACCTATAACTAGGATCCACCTAATGATTATTTTTGAGTTTATGAATTGTGTGTTTCTAATATTTAAAAAGTGACTATAACGCAAACAATTCATAAACAATGTTATATATGAGTACGATGTACATATACATTTAGTAATATAGTAAGTATTCATCAGAAAATTAAATTTGTTTTTGACGATTTATATTTATCAAAGTTGATACCTATACATTTAATAGAAATCTTGTTGAAAATAAAGTTACTGTCAGAAAAGTGTTTTTAAATCAGTTTTAGTCCTATAGGCTATATGATATATATTTCGAGCACTTATCGTATAAAATGCCTCTCAAAATACGTAAATAAATGTAGGCCTCTAGTGATTTTTATCATAGTATCATATTCACTACCTATGGAAACTATTGGATATAAATCGATATTATAGCTATTGAACTTTTTCTAGCTTAACGTTATTGTACATAAAACCAATCTGCTATTTAACTATGTAAGATATCATAGTTTTGGTAAAAAAATATTGATTTAAATGTTTGAAATACGAAAAATTAAATTTTTTTTTAGACGTAACTATTGTTACGAACCGTATCATTAATAACTGTGTGAATTGCAGTAAATGTCAGCAAATTAAAGGAATAAAAAAAATTATGTAATTTACCTTTTTCATAATAACCCTGTTTTAAATCCCCGAATAGAAACATATGTTACAATTTAATATAAGCTATATTTAGGTACCTAATGGGTAAATTCAAATTTACCTATTAGCTAATAGCCTATTACTTAACACTATAACTACTGAAAAAAAATTATTTAAAATTAAGTTAATTGAAAACTATATACATGTATTTATGTATCTGTGCATATGGTAAAAAAGTATTACATAGTCGTTGTGAAAACTGTTAAGTTTACATAATTAATTTTAATCTGAATATTCTATAAATGTTTAAATCAGCTGAAAGGTGCTATACAACTAAGTTAAGTTTTCGTAACAAAACTATCGTCTACCAAAAAAATGTACACCATTAAAATACTCTATGTGTTCAATTTATAATCAATAATACAAATTTAATGCTCCACATGAATTGTTTAGCTTTTTTATAACCCCCAAAACTGACCATAAAAAGCACTATATTATCTTAAACTACATGTGGTATCTTAATCACTTTGCACTAAGTTAAAAAGAAAACACTGAAATATGTTGTGATATTTTTAGATAGGTATAATATTTATAGAGTCAAAATTAATGCGAATTTGCATAAACTCCATCTGTACTATAAACCCTATAATATTAATTAATATATTATGTTTTATTTCTATTTCTATAACACTGATGGTAATTCATAATTGTTTATTATTTCATTTATTATTACCATCAATAATGGGCATTTTGTTAATTCATTAATACTAGCAATATTTTTTAATTACAGTTAATATATTAGTACTTATACTACTGAACTTCAAATATTTATTTTTATTTTTATACCTTTAAAACATTTATAAATAAATAATAATTAATATGACAGAATAATTGGCATTGAGAAAGTATTTAATGACAATACATTTCCCAACAGTATTAATAAAGGTAGTTTATCTACCTATGTGATAAGATTGAATATTATAATATAACATTTTATTCAAAAACATAATTTTGTAAGAAAATAAGTATTTTAATAAATAATTTAACGTTATTACGTTTTATTGTAAATATTAGTAAGTTTAATTTATATACGAACATTGCTTATACTATTGTTCTAATATTGTTTAAATTATTGTACAAATTTATTTAGTTCAGAAAATAACTGTTCGAATTATTTTAAGTCAAAGTACATTGCGAATCAATTAATTATTCTAATAATTTATAATTTTTATTACAAAATTAATTACAGGGATTGGGTTTGCTCACAATCAATTTAGTAGTCATATATTTTTGAAGTATCAGCTTGTGGTTAAAAAAAAAAAAACAATTCTATTTAGTTTTGTATAAAATATTTATTTGGCATTTATTCACTTGGTTAATTGAAAAGGAGCATGAAAAAAGACGTAACTAATGGCCTTTCGGTTTTTTTATGTTTATTAAAGAGTAACATTTAGAAATCAGTACTCAAAGAATTATATAAGATCAAACGCCAACCACTGTAAAGAATACTGTATAGAATCAAGAGGTTGTATCAGTTTGACACTTTACAAGATTTGAAATGATAAGCGACATATGAGACAGATTCTATCGTAGATATTAATTTCAATATATTAAATATAACATCTTTGGAAAGTAATAACAAAATACATTTCACTCATAATAATTTACTAGGTATTTTTTTTTTAATATTTGCGTTTTTCAGGTAGTTCGACTGAAATATAAAACTTACTTTTATACTATAATCAAAGTGTTTCCAGCGAAAAAATAATAAAATTACGTAGCGTATAATACTACACACTACCGAGTTATATATTTATAATAACTGAATACTTAGTAGGTCAGCCTTAGGCTCTTAACAATTTGTTGTTTTTAAACATTTCAATTTAAGTGTCATACTCAAGTAATGACTTATAAATTAAACTTACAACAATTAAACATAATTTAAAATAACATTATACCTATAGAATTTATGAAAAATAATCTTTTGTTCTGGGAAAAATCATGATAAAAATTGCAACCGGTTTAGACCATCTATTAAACACATTTTTAATTTATAATAATTATTAAGTATGGATAGTTTTTTTTTTATTCAATCTTTGTTATCAAACATTATTGTCACTCATTTTTGGTTTTTCTATATCACCATCTTAAGTGATGCATATTTACAATTTACATGTTTATATGGGAGGGCAACAAGATTTCGTTAAATATTTAGATTTGAAAACATTTGTTCTAGACGGGTTTTAAAAATGTCTAGTGTATTTTTCTTCTTCTTTAATTGGTGTTAACGAACCCTGTTCGGAGTTTTACAATTCTAATTTACAATCACCCATGTAATTAGCAATAAATAAATGTTACGACACTACATACTTTTACTTCTTTGGTCCCGAGATTAAAAAATTATGTATACTAATTGGGTCACACGTTTTGACAGGTGGTACACAAGTTGGGTCCCGATTTAATTTCGGTACCTAATACATTAGTTCGGTTCAATAACAAAATGCTGCTACTTCATGACTTTAATGTTATATGACTTAGGTTAAAGGTTTTTTCAGTTTTTAATTGAATACAACTAATCTTGTAAGATAGTAGAATATTTTCAACCATATTCGTGTTTGTTTTATTAGTTCATAGATCACAGATCTTTATTCAAGCCAAGTAAGGGGCAAAGAAAAATGTATTGCATTGGGCCATAATAAAAATTTGGTTCCAACTAATGTACTGCCTACCCTGCCTGCCCACCTAACCACTTGGCTCGGTGACCTAATTCGTTTAACGATATCTCTGCGGCTTAATTAATAATAATTATAATATATCGTGTAAAAGTAGATTCGGCTTACCGTTGAGCACGTGGACGAACACCGTGGCCGTGTTCGCGTTGCTCGGCTGGCACGTGTAGTTTCCGGTGTCTGACAGCCCGGCCTTGGTGACTAGCAACCGGCTGGTGGTGCCCGACTCGGTCTTTTCCGTTTCCAGGCTGATGCCGCCACGGCCGCGGGGCGAGTCAAAGTCCACTACCTTGGTGCCGTGCAGCCACACCACCGAGCTGGGCGGCGTCGAGTGCACGTTCACCGAACATGTCAGGCTGATGGTGCTGCCCTTCTTCACGAACACCTCCGGGGGCCCGTGGATGTTGGCTTGGGCCGCTGTTGACGTAACAACAAACAAACGGAAATCATTAGCCAAACCCGTAGTCAATACGTGGTTTTTATTGTTCGCACGAACTTATGATAACAATATCGTTATCAAAATATATTATAATGGTCACTAGAAGAACCATAATATATCGTCGATTATATATTTAATTTATCGACCTGACTTAGACGCTTTCACATAACATCGTGTAGAGTATTTTTTGCATCATACTAAAATATTTCTTTTGCCCTTGACGGTACCCAACCTCGTCTCCAAGATATTGGTTGTTCTACTGTTATCTTGTGTAAACATTTCTACTTTTTTTTACCGTCTTAGGGATAATTTATACTGTCGGAAATGAATACGTTATGCTGATCGTATGAATTGATCCCTATAGAGTATCAACCTGCATTATTATCGTTCGTTCGCGGAAGAACGTACTTTATGCGATAAAAATAGTTAAAAATGCTAATAGGGGATAAAGACGTATCAACTTGCCTTTTTCAACCATCTATAATCTGTATTGCGATGCAGTTTTTTCTTTTACCACAACGAAAAAATATAATACACAAATACGTCAGACCAGGGTATAATACCTAAACGATATCCGACTTAATTATAAAATTCTACACATACCGGTAAGTAATAAGTATAATAAGTATATTACTATATATTATTTATATTATATTTTATTAAATATAATAAAATACCATAACGTCATAAGTCATAACCCATAATTATTGCAAAATAATACATTTTATGGTGACATGTTAATAATAAAATATGACAAATTCAAATTATTCAGTACAGTATTATGAATACTATACAATCACCTCGTGATTACGACGTGTAGTCACCACAACAACAAAACCGTGTAAAAGAACATATTATTATTATTATCAAGAGAACGATTCGATTTTTTAACTGTACTGTTACCTTCCCTTTACCGTGCTCAAAAGATGTCATCTACTCGTTAATTTTTTTCGCAAATTATCTGCAAATAATCAAATTTCTACGTTTTAACCATGCTGGAGCAGCATTTTTTAAGCACAGGGTACGCTGCGATGGAAATGCAATTGTGTTTAAGTATTATATATTGACGCAAGTATAGACAATTTAATGCATGCACTATAATGCACATATTATATTAAATTATGGTTGCAATTTACACGAAATATGTGACACATTTAAATTATACAATACACGATATAATTGCACAGAATCATCAACTGTCTTTGAAAAGTTGAAATTTACTGATTTGTGTATTTGAATTACAAATCGTGTTCGAACAATTAATATTCTTATTGCCCTTGAAAAATAAATAGATTTGTCAGAACTCAAAAATTAATAAATAAGGGTAAACTGACTTTCAGATATTGACTGATAATAACAAGTTTACTTAGTTATAATAATACACTAGAAAATTAGTTCTTAAAGCAATTGTGAAAGAAATAACATTTTTTAACAGTCTACATCACAGAACATTGTTTCAAAACAAATATAGAATTAAATATTGTAAATAATACAATCATCACGTACATTTATTATTTTATATACTTATATTTTGTTTCTGTTAGATTATTTTTTTACATTATACAACAATACAACATAATAATATGATGTTATGATATCCAAATTATACATTAGGTAACAATAAATTATATTTTAAAGTAAGTATCTAATTATCATTTTTTTCTAATTTCTAATTATGTTTCTATTTAAATGTTATTGAGGTTACAGAACATGGTATTTTTCAGATATTTTTTTTTATAATTCAAGACCGTTATTGTATTTAAAATTATAACTTTTTTTTATATTACTCATTTATATCAAAATTGGACTAGATTAAAATAAGAACTTGTACAATTTTAAAAGTATGATTTTGTTTTACTTATTTCTAAAATAAATAAACAAATACAGTCGATCAAAAAGACTCGGGAAATGTTATTACAAATAAACTGTATTCTCAAACAATAGTGATAATAGTAATTTTAAGTAAACAATAGCTATCATTTCTCACAATAATTCATGGCTTTCGTGGTTTTCAATTCTTCCAGTATTGAAGTTCGAATACATTTTAATTGTTGGTATTAATATTTATTGTGATAGAACAAGGTTAATTTAAAAAAAATTGTGTAATGTAAAATAATAAAACTATTTATTAACATTAGGTAATCAAACGTTTTACTCTGTAAATAGTATTTAAATTATTATAAATACGTGTATAAAGTAGTTGGTTTTTTAAATTAATTTACTAATTTAGTCTTGTATTTAAAAAAAATACTATTAATAATATTATCTGTTTGCGTGATGAGTTTAATAATTTTATTGTTTTTATTAAATTCAATCCAAATAATCTTATAGCGGTTTAAAGAATAAAAAAATATTGTAAGTATTGATCACTGTTTATAATAGTTAAATGTTGTGTTATATCATATATTTTTCGAAGAACACAAAAATTAAATTAATTAAACTTTATTTGTAAATACAATTGCATTGTAAATAAATTGCATAATACTAAATTTATGTAAAATTAATACTACCTGTAAATTATAACTGTATAGTAATCATATTTTGAATAGTATTTCGTTATATATTTCTATAAGTATTACAACGAACGAAGAACATAATATTATAAGTATTAATTAAATCAACAGGTATAGTTCAAAGTCAATACTATTATATAGCATAAACTATAACTACTTTTATACTTCATACGAAATATTTCTCATTCAGTTCATTCTAATTATTTTTGAAACAAAAGTTTAAGTAGTCCAATTACTCGAAAATTGTTATTTTGTATATTTTGTTTCATGATACACCAAAAATCTTAGAATATAATTTCTACAGGCCATAGAACTGAAGTAATAATAAAGTTTGTTTTGTTTAAGTTATGAAGAGTTTTTAATTTAAAAAATGTATTTGTTGTCATTTAGAACACCCAAATAAAAATTGTATAGCTTGATCTAAATACGTTCAGATAGTTGCATTATCACGAAAAAACACTCCATATTTACCTACTTACATTTTTTTAGTTTAGAACTATAGTACTACAAAGTTATTTACTGAAGAGGGACAGTGACAAACAATGTGTCAACAGTTATTGTATGTAGGTAGATATATAATACAATCGTCTCTACTATACAAAATGAGCATTTTCTTTGGGATTGAATTGGAAAAATACAGTACAAGTATAATATATTTTATTATAATATTCATCTACGTATGCTTTTTCGTTTTTTGTCAATATAGTATCACTGAGTTCAATTTTGTTATTTTTTTCACACTCAAACGTACAATGAACATATTATATTCTGAAGTGTAAAAAGGTCGGCAAGTGGGTATCGCTCTAGTGTACAGTAGGTGTCGAGTGGGGTCACTGTAATGGATGTGTTAAATTTGAATTCAATGATGTACAATCATTGTATACGAAATACGATTCTGAGCGAAGACGGTCTGTCAGCCTACAAACCTAAGTGTATTATATGATATTATTGCTACTAAAATAATTATTTTTACTATTAATAATACATTAGGTTGAATATTCATCTTTGCAGAAAACATTGCATTTGAAAATGGCATTGAGTGTTTAAAATATATAATAATATTCTTAATAAAAATTTCAAAAAAAAAAAAAAGAATGAAGATTTACATTACGTACAAATTATTGAATATTGATTTGCCACTAAATAATAAGACTAATAATGACTATTATATTAGGTAAATGGGTTGATAAAAATTAAAAATAAATATTACCTAATATCATTATTGTGTTATTGAAAACGATATCAAAATATACAAGCTAAATCTATAGGTACCTGATGGATAATAACTGAGATATAAAGTAGGTAGTTGATTGTATATTAAACTTTGGTGTTCGAGTAGCGGGATAGTTAAATTGTATTGATTGCGTTTACAACAATAACAATTATTATAATTTATTATTCAACGACTTAATGTGTAATATAAATGGTTATTACGACATAATTTATTGATGTCGCAAACGAATAATAATATATAAACATAACTATTTAACGACTAACTATATATGCTAAAATACCATACATACATTTAAAAATGATTTGTTATACGTACTACCTTCGACGTTCAGTTGCACAGCTAAGTTGATCTTAGGTTCGGTGTTCACCTGACACTCGTATATGCCAGCATCTCTTTTTTGCACAAACTCCACCTTCAAATCCCACTGTTCGCTGTTTTCTGGATGCACGACGCTAAAACGCCCGTCTCCAGTATACGTGTGGATGCTGGACGTCAATATGTGCAAGTCTCGTTTTCGCATCCAAGAAACCTGAAATCAAAAAATGTACAACAGTGCACACTATTAGGATGTTGATATCCCAAACTAATCCCAACAAGAACAAAACACGAATAAACGAACGACCAAAAAATAAATAAATACAAAATAAAATAACAACTGCAGTGAAAAACGAAACGTAATTTCCCTGGCGCGCACGGCGACGACGACGTCGACGCTCATTATTCGCTATCAATCAAGCGGATTACGGACGTTCGTCGGATTCTCTCCGCTTTTCCCCGTTTATAAATAAATCACTAAGACCTACAAAAATATTAAGTGCCTTATCTCTTGAAATATACGAGACTTTAAAGATCACTGTTATTTAGGAATTTTTCACTCAGCGATATTTTCCCTCTAATAAATGAATACAGCCGTGGCAACCAGCAATGAATCAAACTATTCACCACCATAGCGCCGTTATATAATGATGTTGCCAGTAAGAGTTAAATTCAAATACATTGACTGGATCATATTTTATTGTTAGCAAGAGAAGATACACCACGGAGCATAACGAATTTCCGTTCTTAAAATATATTATTGTATTAACCTGGTGAAAATGGATAGGTGTCCGTAAATCCCTTGGCCTAATTTGTCTGTAATTAATCTCAATATATACAACAAACGTGGGTGACATTTTTGGACGCTTACTAATAGTTTTATTTTCAGTAAAATAAACCTATATACGAGGTAATCACACTAATATTATACTCTCTTATTGTATATATTATGAAAATTATCAAAAACTTATGTATAGGATTAACCTCCAAGCACACTCTCACACATATTTCTTTTTTAAACCGAGCATTTAATGTCTGATATTAAAATAATATTTTCAAATACTTAGATATTTTATATCATTTTATGAGTCTTTTGTTCTGTATTTTTTTCAAATAAGAATTATACTTTTTAATAACAATTTCTAAGCATACATAGTTTTGTGAAAACTATATTGAATAAATACATTTTATATTTTATTTAAAAAAACAAAAACTATACGTCATGTTTTAATTTTAAATTTAAAGTTACAATTAAAAATGATATTTCTTATTTGAAAAAAAAAAGTTTATATTGCTAGAACAATTTGTATATGGTATTAAATTATGAAGTACCTATTGGAAAATATGATCTTTACGTATGTTCAAAAATGTGTTATCTTAATAATTACAAAAATCAAAATTAAATAAATGCATTATTTAAGGATAAACGAGAGATGAGCATGTTTGATGAATCACCCTATATTATATAGTAAACTGTAAACCATTATTATTATTTTGGTTGGTTCAGTAAAATGATACCCGTGAAAAATAAATTGGTGAACAAAGCCAGTATTAAGGGGTGACGTAAAAACTGTTTGCAAATAATTGTGTCAAAAAAAAAAAAGTGTACAAGGCGTATTCTTTCTGTATATGGTAGTTTTATTTTTATTATTACGATTACCAAGGGTATCAAACAAAATATGAATTCCATAACTTGCGTATGGCATGCAGATTTCCCATACAATCTAAACATCAAAAGAAATTATTTTTATGTTTTTTTTGCCATACAATTTAGTCTTGAATCATAACCATAATTTATTCAACGGCGGCAAATACATGCGGACAATAAAATATTATTTTTAAAGCACAAACACTAATTAAAAATCAATTTATTTTTCTACTATACAATTTCACTCGTTTTGTCATTATTTAAAGAACGATTAGTTTTTATACAACGTTATTGATTAATATCTCATTTATGATAACATTTTGGTTTGGTTGTCAGTTTAATAAACACAATATTATTTTGTACAGCAATTTTTAAGTGTAAAATAAAATTTTCATTTTAGATTCTGAGTGGAGTGGTATTTTAAGTCTGATGCCACATATTGAAGCAGAAAAAAAATACAATTTTCGGTATTGAAGATAGTTGCTGGTAACAAACTGAATCTAATGCTGAACAAGGAAAATTTACTAAAAAAATACAAAATGCAAAAATATTTAAGCAAAACCAGTTTTTTACAAAATATATTTATTTATTTGACTTGAAATTGCTTAATAATTAAATATATTGTACTAGCATATTTCATAATATAATATGATATTATATTTTGGCTCTTTTTGAGTTTTTAATATACACAGTATAAATTTAAGTTGATAAAATGTTTATTTTGAGGTTGAAAGCTTGAGCATTTTACTCAAGTTTACAAAAATGATTTTGCTTAAGCAGCTAAAATATATCAAAATAACTGTCAACATTTTTTTTAATAAACGTTTGAAATTTAAATTTTAACAAAATTAGATATTTACATAAAAAATAGTGATTTTTGTTATTTTTTTAATAATTCAAAAGTAAACATGAACTTTTTCAACTGTATATGTATTTTACTATTGAGTGAAATCTGTTTGTCCACCCATCTCATAAACTCATAACAATTTTTCGTAAATAATGATTTATAATAAAATTTAACTCAAATTTAAGTAATCCATTATAGAATATTTTACTCAATACGAGGTATACACAAAAATGTAATCACTCTACTTTAGAATGAGTTTCTAGATTTTTCTTACCATCAAATTTACTAATTGAATTGATAACTATTTGTTATGGGTCTAGTATACAATAAAATAAGGTTAATATTAATGACCATAGACTATATGGATTGAATTTAGCACATTGATAAAATACGACTTTTAAGATTGTAAAAAAAAATCACATAAAATCTACGAAAGAAAACCATTGGATTCTGTACGTGACTTTCATTTCAATGGCTCCAAATAATTTCCAATTGAAATAATAATTATATATTAGGTTTAAATTATTTAGTCAACTATACTGACTCTTTTATAAGTTCTTTCATATATATATGGTTTAAATTGAACAACTTACAAATATAATATTTTAAGTGTATATCATAATTATAAAAGACACAAACAATCATATGTGAGAAGTTACGTTTTATAACTAATTTAGACTACGTTAATTTTAAAATATTAATTTAAAATAATAAAATAATATTTAGTTAAATGGGTTTTTTTTTTAGTTATATCACTGTTATATAATTGCATATGAAATTGTTTAATATATTCAAATAATGTTAAAGTTAAAACAACACAACGACGATTTTTAATAGTTCGTGGTTAAAATTATAAGATACATTCAAACAATATCCAGCTAAAAATACAATCTATTTACTTGATTATGGCAAATTAATATTTTAAAAATACACCAGACTAAAATTATTATTTCGATATGCATTGTTTTATTTTATTATTTAAATTTGTGTTATTTACTTAACTATATTTTATCTTTAACTGTTGTATTAATATAGGCAAAGGAAACATATGGCTCTCGTATATTCATAAAATATATAATTCTCAATGTTTTTATCTTAAAAAAATCTTACATTAAAAAAAACATCTGTTTAAACATAATATTAACAATTTTATTTTTAAAAAAATGACAATTGTAAAGTATTATTTTATCAAATATATCCTAATATACTTCGAGAAATTTAGTACCATCTGTGACGTCCCAAAATGATTTATGTAATTAATATGCGGATCTTAAGAAATGTAATTAACGTTTAACAAACACTTAGAAGATAAGATTGTATTTGTTTAAAGATTTATATGCCATTCTTGAAATTTAAAATGCTAAAAAAATAACATTAGTCCGTTAAAAGTTTGAGGAACTCTTAATAATTCATTTTTGGACAAAATTAATTGTGTAATTTTGACAGTTATATCAATACATAATCATGCATTTCTATATATTGTGATTAGAGCATGAATAGTGAATAACAATAATTGTTCGTGATATTTTAGTAATTATAATTAGGTACTAAATATATATATATTTAGTTTTTAATGAAGGTATTGCTCACGACGATTAATTCAATTTTGTTATTTTGTATCAGTATTATTTGGATATAAATAATGTTTCTGATGCCATATGACAGATTTAGTTATATTTTATATTTTATAAAGAATTTAGGTTTTACGTAAAGGTTTAACAATAATGGAATAAAATGTAGGTAAACAATGTTTAAAAATATTATACACATTTAATATTCTTTTCAAACTTTTATAATTGAATAAATAGAATTTCCTTTATGATGACTATATTTTTATATATCGGATAACTCGAGATTAAAAAAAAATATTGATATATATTTATTTAAGTACCAACCTGGTTAAATCTTTATGAGTTAAAGAAAAATAACTGGTTAGTAATAAAACAAAAAAAAAAAAAATCAGTAGTGTATAATAGTATATAAATGTATATTATATCATATTAAAACAAAAGGGAACGGAATAAAAGAGCCGAGGGGGTACTGGTCGAAATTATTCACGTTAAAACGAAGAATTAAGAATAAATGACAGGAAAAAAGTATCGAGAAACGAATAGTATATTATTACTCGTGCCGAGTTGTTTTATCACGCAGCACACGCGTAATGTATGTCCATACGTATTGCTGAATATAGGCATCGCGAGTTCGGGTGTGATATAATATTATGATACAGTGGATGATATTAGATTATTGTGGCCGACGAATACCTTTACAATACCTACAATAAATATTGTGCATTATCGTACTACTGTTTGTTATATATTACCTATGTATATATTATATTATTATATAGACGATATTATGACGTACCTACCCGGAGGATTTGACAACTCTACGACGCAATTACATTTATCCATGCCATATTATTTTCTTGATATGATTATCATATATATCACCAATATCTGTGTGTACTTTTATATTTTAAAATATATATCATTTTTTTAGCTACTGTCTGTCATAATATTTATTATACTTTCGAGTTTAAATACATTATTGGTATTATTTTTTTATATTTACATATTTTTGGCATTAACAACAAAGTTATTAAGCCGGTTCAATAATATTATTCTTATATTATGTTAATGTATTACAGGAAGTTATATTTTTTTTCGAAACTAGATAATTCAATTTTAATATTAAAAATGAAATTTATTTTTAAACCCTTGTAAATTTATATCATGTGCAATATAATTCGGTTAGGTAAAATAGAATTTTATAGCGCGATTAAATCATGAATGAACAAATATAATAGTTATTGAAATAAACAAATGACACAAATACATAAAATAAATTGAAAAGCATTACGTAATAACTTTTCATAATTTCTTCCGATTAAGAACATTTTTTAAAAACTTAACAATTCATAATTTCATATTATGATTAAAATAATAATTGGAAGAATGTTTTGTTATAAGCATTTTGATAAAATAATCAAAATAGTACTGAATTCAATAAATACTATAGAGATTCCTACAATTTTTTTTCGCATGTACTTTTGTTTTTCTCGTCATAATCTGTTTATATTGTATAGTCATCGAAACTGTGGTTTAAATCTGATTGTATTTCCATTTTTCGTCCTCCCCGTAAAATATAATATCATATGAGTTCATCCCAATAACTGAAAACTGCTTACTATGACATATTAATAATAAAATAAATAGATAAATGTGATCAATATTTAAGAATATACATTTATACCAAAATAAATAACAATACCATATTAGGCATGGTGTAATTTTAATGACATGTACACATTTTTAAAATTGAAACACTAATTGTTTCAATACAAATAGGAATGAGGAATAATTTCTAAAAGTTACTGTTCACAACATTTTATGTATTACCTACTTATAATTCTACATATTTCAAAAATATTTTCTATTCGAATTTGTTAAAACAGCGTACAAAAATACTGTTAGCAGCTGGTTCCCTTTTCAATGGATTTAATAATATTCATTGGTTATTTATAACGATGTTCTCTGTCCCCTTCATCTTTAACACAGAATAATGTGTATATTAAAGCAGTAAAACCAAACAAAATACGTCAAAAGCTCTGTAATAGTTTTGGTTGAATTCCGTTTGCAACATTGAGAAATAAACCAAAATCCTATAACCTATGACAAACGTACAAAGTCAAATAGCAATTTAATACAATTTAATTTCTCAGACACGTATTTCTTCTTTGAACCACCTGACAGCTGCTGTAACTTTTGTAATATTATGCATACTTGCTTCATTCGTTATACTTTATTCGTAATTGTCTTAAGACTCATTAAATGCTTTAAAACTTCTGAAATCTGAGTTACATCACAAATGTATATGGATATTTATTCTGTTGAAGTTATATTGTATTATAAAATAAATAAATATTTGTTTCTATTCACTAATGATAATTACATAATACATAATATAATAGTAATAACTACTGATTTCAAAAACATATGAATTATATGATAAATATAAATGATTTCAAAAAATAATTATGAAAAACCAAAGTACTAACTCAAAAACGTACATATTTATGCAACATCAGCGATGTTCAATATTTGACAAAACATATTTTAGTCTGTTACCTATTGTAATTAAAAAATGAATTAAGTTGATAAATATTTTTTTCCTTTTGTGAAATGTATAGACTTATACAATTTTTTATATAATGTGGTCTTACAACATATAAAATATATTAAAAATACATTCTCCAATTTTTTTTAAAAGCCTTTGAATCTAATGTTTACAGCATTAAATGCTGGTAAGGTTAGATTTTAAAATTTTTTTTAAAAATCTAACCTTACCTAACCTGGGAAATCTTGTGTTAAATTTCCAAATATTAAAATGTCAAGTATTTTTTCCAAACAAACAATTTTTTATTGACAATAAAAAAAAATATATTTACTGACAATTTCTTGTGCTTCTTTGCCTATAAATAGATCAAAAAGAGTTCAAATATATTGAAAACGGTAGTGTATAGACATTTTTAATGACAAAAAACAAAATACATTTTTTGAAAAATTTGCTTTGTAAAAAAATATTGTTTCTGCTTATTTTATTTTTTGTTTTTCCCCAAGGCTCTTAAAAATGATTGGGAAATTTTTGTTTTTGACTACCCAAAATACTAACTAGATTCATTTTTCTTCCAGAAAAGTTGCTTATGGAGAAAATTGAAGCACTTTTACAGCCTCAAAACGTGGTGACAGACACAATCAAAAAAATCACACAGGTTTGTAAGATTTAATACATTCTTTGCTCCGCTCAGAATCTAAAACATCAAAATCTGACTAGGAAAATGTCATGAGTGTATCTCATTTCACACCACTATGCATATTATATTAATTGTATAAGACGTAAATATTTTATTTTAATCAAATAAATGGTAATTAAACACATTATTTTAAAAGTTTAAAATCCGGAAATAAAATTCGGGATTGGTAAATTGGCTACAGGGTCCTGGAAAATAAAGGTAATACGCAAGTTGTATCCCGAAGAAAAGGTAGTAGGTAAATTTAATAAATAGTGCACCTTGTCATTTGTTCCCTAAAGTTTTGTTCTTTATAGAGCTTACATTTATTTTTTTGTTTGGTGCTACGTCATTTTACATACGACTGTACTTTAAGAATAATTCGTCAACAAAGTGAATATTAAGAAGTGGGCTGTAAGGGCGTCAGTCTTTTCCGCCAAAAAGTTGATTTTCGTTTCAGCCAAATCTATTATTGAGATGGGGTTTGAGAACCCCTAGTCCATGTTTAATGGGGCTGTCGGCGTAAGAAGGAACAATTTTAATTTAGAAGGTCCAAACTAATCTGTATAATTATTGAAAATTGTAAATATATTATGATTTATAGAATTGTTTAAAATATTTGACATGCAAATATATATATGTATATATTGTAACATACAACTGATAATTAACTAAAAAAAGTAGTTGGGGGTCAATGAGAACCGAGTTCTCGTGGTGGTCTTTGGGGTAACTTTGAAGTCTAAATAGTTCTCAAATTATAATTTAGACAGGCGGAGTTATGTTTTGACGAATCCGATACAATATGGCTGAAACGAAAATCAAATTTTTGGCTGAAACGATGATAGCCCGGCTTTTAAAGCGTCAGTCGGAATGATATAATTCGCAAGCATTTGTTGTGACATGGTGGTAGGTACGTAGGTAGTCGGGTTGTGTACCCAACTTATCCACTACTTTTTTTTCATCGAGACTCAATTTACCGCTTTCAAAATGTACACAAATTATCGTGGACCCATTTTATTTAGCCCCATAAAATGATACCTTCTTTGCGATTTAAAAATAACCTAATTACCTTAAAACTAACTATTCAAAATACAAATTCTACGGAAATAAACATCTACAAAAGCATTTTTCATGAATTATTTCACACATACTTCGATGACGAGTATGTAAACTGATGCATCAAAAATCGTTTCTAGCCGTGATATCATACGATAAGAATATTACATTTCAAACAAATAAACAGCAACAGTATTGAAACTAACTTATTGGAGAAATATAATATATCTTGTATGGATTTCTGGATATGACAGCAAAAAAAATTGCAAAGATGACCAAAAAACCCATAAAACTACTGGTTTAAAATTATGCTTTATATCGCACTACGATTTTCAAAATTAAAATAAATCCAATCACATCGTTAAATAGAAAGTTCAATGGTTTATTTTACAAAATATTCAACTCAGAGGGATTAAATAGTTAATCTTACCGTAGCCCAAACCAGTTATAACATAAAGAAAATACAACGTTACAATGTGCCACCTTTGCAGAATAGTCCAAACTTGCATAACACATGAATACTTCACGGCCAAAAGAAAGATCAATTTAATGGCCAGCTTTTGATAAACAATCTCTGCCAAACACATACTTATCAAATGCCAATAGTACCGATACCAAATGAAGATACGAAAATCAACATCCGGAAATTCTACAAGAAATCCTCGCACCTTCGACAAAAGTAGTCAATACACTCATTAAATCTATAAGAAAATTCGATCTCCGTAACTAAGTAAATATAATCTTAGACAATGTAGATGATTTAGTTAATTATTATTTATTAGTTTAATAAAATCATAGTTGATGCCATTAATAAGTAAAAACAAATATCATATAATATAATATTTATAATTAATTAATAAAACAAATTATATACAATTTTGCAAAAAAAAAGTTCCATCTGCTGTATAACTAGGTAATTGAAAAATAAAATAGCAATATTAATAAATAATAAAATATCTTTAGGTATAGAGGTTTTTGCACACCATATCTGTTTAAAATCATTTTACGTAAATCAAATGCAATATGGTTAACAATTGAATTCAATTGGAAAAAAAATAATTGTGTTAGTGTCGGCATAAGAAGAACTCCAGAGTTTACGTTTGATGCCTTTAATAAATACATTTTATTTATTAGATAAAAATTGCCTATATGCAACTACAATATCAAATTTAAAAAGGTGTGAAATATGAACTGAGAAAAATCGTTTATTAATTATTATAGCGTTCAATACGTTGAATGCATTATAGAATTGTAATTAGATCCAAGGAAAACCCATTGATCATTATAATATATTTTATATTATAAAATACAATTCGATAGAAATGATTATTTATTCATTTTAAACAGGATTTAAAAAATAAAATATATATTAAAAGCACAGAATAATATGTATTCACATTAATTGTATTAAATTGAAAACAATATTAGTTCTTGAAACGTATTCTTGTTTATTTTTCGTATAATACAAGATATAGGTACCATTAGTGTTCTTAGTAACATAAAATATATTTTAAAAATTCAGAACTGTAATATTTATATACACCTAATATTATAACATACTATGGAAGATATTATTAATAATAATGAATGTTAATGTCTCATTTAATACATTTTCGAAATGAGTAAGTACCTTTTGTAGAGTTAAGGTGTGGAAATACATCCCTTTTAATCTGCTCATATTTTTCAAATTGATAATAAAATATTCAATCGGAACGATTTTGTTTGATATTTTAGTACTGAAGTATGGTGTTTTACCAAATACCTGAATAAACACAAACTGGTTTCTTATTGTTCTAATTCAAACTTTACTAATTTTAACATCAAACTCCGCTTATCTTAATTATTATGGCAAGGTAACACTATGTGTTACAAAACTTATATGAGCTTTTTGCGCAAAATCAAAATTAATGGTATTTTCGTCTTACTAAGTCTATAATACACCTAAAACTAACTCCAACAATGAGCAAAAAGCTGATATTCTGTATCGAGAAACAAACGTTTCAACATTTTTTTTTCATAGACATAATTTATTGAGATAATTGTTTAGTTATTTTTGGTGTTAATAAACAAAATGCATGTCTATAATAAATTTGCAAAGAAAAATTAGAAATGTTTAGTAGTTTTAAGTAGTATTGTAACAGTCACTAAGGATATAACAAAATTGTATTTAACTAATTATTACACACTGTTTTCTATGTATTATAATTTATAAATATTTTAGGACTCAATACAATAGATTTTTATTTTAAACTATTTCATTTTAAATGAAACCCGCCGTCCTCTGTACATGTTTTTCTTTAATATATATAGAAGAAAGATATTCAATTGTTATATTTTCGTTCATAATTAAATAAAGTTTGTATAAACATTGCGTATTAATTGCACTATGGTGTGTTATTAAAATAATTTATTTTAAAATAAAATTATAATTTTTACCATCATTTTAATTTTGTAATACATTTTTTGAAAACAATTCTGTTTTTAAATCCATTACAAACATATTATACAAACAGTTTTTAGTTGTATCTTATTCGGTATAATATTAGTGTAAACTGGTCAAAAAAACTAAGACAATACACATGTTTTCAAACTATCTTTTCACATTTCTAAATATTATTTTCTGCACTTAATACTGAATTAAACCATTACATTTTATACAAGATAAATCAATTTTTTAATTTCTAAATTACTAAAACGTAATGTGTAGAATAAACAACAAAATTGTACCTAATTAAAAATAAAACGCCATATAACACATAATATAATATTATTGATATTAAAATTTTTTAACTGATGGTTATATTACCTAATTTATTTGTTCTCGCCTAATTTTATATCTCACAGGTTATTTATTTTGAATAATTCAAAAGTACTCTTTGCGTATATTAAGGAACTTTACCTTGTCGTCACTCGTCATATGATTTAACACATGTATGCCAAATAAAACGTAGCACGTGTTAAAAAAAAAAAAAAAAATATTTAATGGCTGAATATAAATTTTCAATTCTCTTTAGATGGCGAATTCAGCGAATTTATGAAGTGTTAAATCGAAACAAAGATCACTATTTTACACGATTCTATTGGACTATATACATCATTCAATAGAAAACATCTATTCAGTATTCTCAAGCAGTTTGTGTTCGGTTCATTAGGTTTGTTCGGTATTTCACACTTTTACAGCATATTGTATGAAGAAATTTCGTACGTTCGGTATAGAAATAAAACAAATTTGGCCATATGTTATTTCGAGTCGTATATATTTGAACACTTAACCAATTGCGATCAATTTCCCGGTCGTATAATTATTACTATACAATTATACATATAATTAGGACTTAGAAATTATAGAACAATACAACATTTTACTACTGACTGAAATTAAATATAAGTTTATGTATAAGAAATAAAATAATTTGTATACTTTTATCTAACTGTAATATAATAAATTGTACAACCACTATAATAACATCAACACACCATTATTACAACATCAACTTTTTTGTACATAATATAATATGAAATATGTATATACTATACCATATAAATATGTGTATATTTAATGTATATACATCATTGATCGCGGCAAGCAGATTTTTACCCCACACGTCATTGGCACGAAAAAAGGTAGGAATGGTCTCATCTTAACCAAACACTTAAAAAGAATCTGCTGGGTACAAGCCACTCTGATCAACAGTCACAGTTGACATTCGACGTAACAATGAAGACGATATAATCAATACTCAACAATTTTTTTCCATATTTATACTAGCTATTACTATTACTACTAGCTGTGTGTGTTTTTATTTAACATCATTGTGTATACATAATTTAAAAATATTCATCTTTCATACCTATAATCATATCCATCACACATATAATTTCCAGACCAAAGTATATTTTACTTATGGAGACTTGAGAATAAGAATGTTTGACTCTATATAATAATACTGCTTATGATGGTTTTTTTGTATTTGGTAAACATGCTCTGAGTTTATTCATTAGGTCAACAGTCGTCCTAAAATTAATCTTAATATTATATTCTTCCGTGAACCAAGTTATTTTATGTCCACATTTCAATATTTAATTTAACTTATAGTAGATGGATCCTGGCATATATTTATTGTTATTAAGTGCATACCAATAAGTTACGGTGCTCTAATCCAGTGCATCTCAATATTTTTACGACCACGGCCCAAATTTTCCTCCAAAAGTCCATCCCAATTCGCATGGTTTTACAGAATAAAAAAGTATTTTTAAAAATTAAAAGTTAATAATAGAAATCTCACGATAACAACGTACTGACAATACTCGTCGTTCTAACAAACATAATCATATGCATGGTATTAGTTTTTGGGTAGTTTTTGAGATTTATAATACTTCAGTATGAAGTTTATACACTTTAAAAAAACATAAATATCTCGCGACCCACCAAAAGTTGTCTTGGGACCTACCAGAGGGTCACAACCCATAGTTTGAGAAACATTGCTTTAATCTATTGGTTATACGAGGTCTAAGTGTGACAACATGGGGTGTCTGGTTACCATGGCCTACACTTAACTACTTATTGTATACATCTCACAAACCCCTCTCATTATCAGTAATTAACTCGTCAATATAAGATCAGTCTAACTTACCATTTATGAAACACGTGTAGTATAACGACGTAGTAATATCGTTCATTTTACCCAGCCCAATAGGGACTCAAATTAGGAATAATCATTGTAAGTAGATAAGGAACAATAATAATAAGTATTATATTCACCAATACATAGTTTTATGTTATTTTATTATGTATATACTCACTGATTTGTACACATACAATAAATTACTCCATAAATAAGAAGTATAATAGTATAATGTAACCCGAATAAGCTATACTACGATAAAATTGAACCACACACTATAATATGAGATCATCAACAACCCTTCTATTCCTCCCGCTAGCTCACCATGTTTAACCTTCAATCTTTCTGTATTGCACATACCCGCATTTAACACGTAACAAATTGTAAAAAACATTCGAAAGAAGTGAAACACTTAAACATTCAAAATATAAGAAAATAACTACACATACTACACTCCAACTAAAACCCACATGTCTTCCATAATTTCGACGCACTAATTTCACCTAATTTATACTATTTTATTCTACCACATAACTTTACAGTTTATACACATGCTTTTAAACCACACAAATGCTAAAAACTAATAATGATAATGTTAAATATTCCTTAATTAAATAAGATAATAACTAAAATGTTATGACGTATTTTATATATTTTATTATTTCTGAAAATTAAATATTTTATTTTTATATTTAATATTGTATATATATATATATATATATATGTAATAAATACAGTTACATATTTGTTTAATAGTTGAGCATCACCTCAAATAAATATGTGTTACGTGTTTGTGATATCGATTGAAATATTACTCAAATAATTCGATAAAATTCTCAACCGCACTTTAACTATGGAAAAAGCACTTGGAGAACATAATACTCATTTACACCACAGCTTTTTCAAAACTATGGTATCGATACCAAAAGTTAAAATAGGACAACTTTGTAGTCATGTGAAAAAACTTAAAAAAATAAAAAATATAGAACTGTAAAATTTAACACTGAATTCTAGTAAAGCAAATAATCATATTATGTAAGATGTAAGTAATATATTTTAATTTAGATGTAATTGTAGGTTAATGATACTGCCGTTAAGGGCATTGATAGTTTAATCCCAATAAAAAAAAAAATTGATAAATTATTTTTTTCCTTAAATTCTTAAAATAAATTGTAATCTAATATATACACACAGATAATGAAAAAAAAAATATTCAAGATGTTTTTGTAAAAACAATAGTTATATCTTACACTAAATTGTTATTCATTCTATTGAAAGTATCAAAACTATTTATTTATATTCGGTTAAAGTAGTACCTAGGGGAAACATGAGATAAGATGAAGACTAAAGGTAAGATGGAAAATCGTTGTATCATGGACCATATTGAGATTTAAGAGAAAATGTTTAAAATGCGATATGTTGGATATAAACTATAATAATATAATTTGATATCAACAAAAATTGCAAGTGATAAGATGTACGGGTGTGTTGAAATCGAAATGTTGAATATAACGGCATTATGAGATGTAATGTTTTGCTGACATCAACTAATGAATAACAGAAAATTCAATTTAATTATTGTTTATTCTTAATTACGTCTTTATAATATTTTTAATGGCTAATTTTATTAGTTTTCGATTAATGTGAATTTGATAGAGTTTATTCATATTTTAAGACTAATATAAACGTTAAATTAAAATATCACTATTTGAGGTAATACGGGAAAAGACCAAAAAAGCAAGATGAACCATGTCCTATGTTAATATTTTTATTTCAAGTTTTAAATTCAGATTTATGTTTATAATGTTGTATGAATATACCTAAAGTAGATGTTTCCATGCAATTTCTAAACAAAAATAATCAAATAGCTAACAATAATAACAATAGGTACCTATTGTTATTTAGAAATAGTATAATATACAGCTTAATGCCTATAGGCTATTAATCTTTTTTTCGTAATAAATGTTTATGCCCATCAATTGTATGTGGTTAATGTATTTTTACAATAAAAAAAAACAAAAATATTTTGCTTTAATAACATTTTATTACCTATATGATATGAAATTAATTGTAATTGTTACCAATATGAACCTATGTTCCGTTTTACCTCAATCTCGGTCCATGATTGGACAAAAATCAATTTTATGTTTAGTAAAATGATTTGTTTACTGAATAATAATATGATATTACTGATTGAAAATGTAGAAACTACATATTATAATACAACATAAATAAAAATCTTTGTTTTATCAGTAAAATAAAAAAAATAACTTGTTAAAAGATAATTAAAGTTAGGCGTCCCATCTTACTCAGGTTTCCCCTACCCGATTAGACGAAAATGAGGGTTCTGTATCACTCCATATAATATATGTTGAATTTATTTCTAAGAAAATTAACACTTAGTTGAATCCCGACGAAAGGAAAATATTTTTCTTAGTCACTTGCACTTTTTTGCTGCTAAAAGCATAATATTTTATTTTGGGTATTAAGTTTTTTGAAAATGGCATTTATTGTGATTGGAATTAAAAAAAAAGTTTAAAAAAAAACAGTGTTTTATAATAAAACTGTAAAATTATTACACACTTTTATAAATTACGTGGATATATTTTTTAATGTTTCTATTTCCGTAAAGGAATGTTAGTACTGTAGGTCTGTAGTGTAATATTGCATATTACACAACGACCATTAAAGCACCCGGGCCGATGTAATCTTTTTCCAAAAACACACTTCACAGTTATAGGAAACCTATAATCATTTTTGCTTTTGATTAGGAAAATTAAACAATTCACATATTTTATATTTATTTTATATTTGTCGATCTTAGCATCGATTTCCGGAAATTGCCAATATTTACTATCAAATTAAAACTTAAATTCCCGTGCGGAAAACGTATTTTCTACCACTAATATTGGTAAGCGTTAACAATAACAGTGTTACAATAATTGCAATAATAATTTATAAATTTAAAAATAATTAGTTTCCATTGAAAAGGGCGGCCGTGGTCAATTTCGATCACACGGCTCATTCGGTGAATATTATTACTAATAACTCGATCGTGGTGTGATATATTTCATCTCGCTCTCCCGTGCTTAGGCATACTAAGTATCTTTAAAATAATAATTATTTATAAATTGTAATATAATTATGTATTACTGTGTTATAATAGTTACCCATCTAAGATGCTTAGGAGAAAATCAGGGATTACTTGATAGAACTTGGGGCCACACAATTCTTAAGAAGCCTAACCCTCTTATAATGTTGACGATGACTATTTCTCCTTCCAACTAAATACTTGCAATTACAATATTATTATTATTTCGTAAATAATAAACACAATAGTGTCAGTGTTGTATTATTTTTTTTTTGTCGTTGTTTATGCGTTGGTGCATTTGTTTGAATTTATTTTGAACAATTTTCCCTGTATAACTATCAAATATGCTGAAAATCCTTAAATTTCCAAATATATGCAAAGTACAATTGCTTGTCTGAATTATGTATTCTCCAAAACATATTTGTATTATACTTCTCCTTTATATTTTACTATTACATAAAATACGGATGAGCAATCGTTATAAGTCCCAAAGTCCGAACCCTGCATATGTTTTACTGAACTCGTCTAAAATATATTCATACAGTAAAGCATATGACGTCGTATCATTATTACACACTTATGATGTATTTAACGTGTAATCTATTAGTGTAAAATACGAAAATGATATCAATATAGAGCTCAATACTTCGGCGCAGACGTAATTTGCTCGTCGGCCATAGGCAGAGGTATCCACACAATATTATTATTATTCTGTTATAATATGCAAACCCAAGGTACACGTGTACACGTATGAAATGGGATGTATCGCCGTCCCGAGTTTCGTTTATATTTTTCACGGTGACTGGGACGAGAGTTTAATTCGTTCATTATTGCACCAGCAGTGGTGTGGTGCAGGTGGCAGAAACGGCGGCGGCGGCCAACTCGCCCATGGGGTAGTAGTAGTACGGGATTAACAAAGGCAATAATAATGTGCACGGGAACAAAAGGGTTGTATCGTGTGGCACGCGCAGGATAGCCCGGCAGCGGCGATGGAGTCGTCTTCGCATAGTCCGACTCGGAGCAAAAGGGACAAATTATTCCGAAGTTTAGTCAGTGCGATTCGTAAACAGATTAACGGCGGCGGCGGGCCGACCGCTTCTCGTGTGCCTCTAGATTGTTGGCACCGGAAGCCGTTATGTAGGCAGGATACTATAATACTACTACTACTGATGCCGCTGCCGCCGCCGCCGCCGCTGCTGCTGCCGCTACTACTGCTATTATTCTTGCCGATCGATAACACCCGACACCGTCTTCCGATGGGTCATCGGCGGCAGTGTTAACGATTCCTTAACATCGGAACCAATATTTTGGTCTTGCGACCTGTGTGTGTGTGTTTGTATGTATTCGCACATATACTTGTCATCACATTCTAACTTCTTCGCTATATTATTATTTTACTTCTCTACATTCGTAACTCTGTTAACGACTGTTCAATGTTTATGTTATAGCTTTCAACCGACACTTTTATTTTACACGAGCTATACATAAAAAAAAATACAAAGTATAATGCGTTCAAATAAAACCAACTAAATAGTCTAAATAGAATTGCATTTTATATCATATATTGACGAGACCACCTATAACTACTCGACACTTCATACATTTTAAGATCTACGTGTATTGACACATGTTTACATAACTGATACTGTCTTGTAAACTTAACAATATACTTTTCCTTAAGAATTAAATAAAATCATTACGAATAACTTTTAATTTATAATAAACGTACCGACAGGATTTATAAAAACGTATTAAAATATTTATTTTTATTGTAGTTCTTAAATTATTGAAGACTAATCTTAAACTGTTCAGAGTTTTAAATTTGTTAAATATGAAAACATTACCTATCTGTGAGAAATTACAATTATTTTATTGAAAAACAATTATTGAACAATGAATAAAAATTTTTTTTATAGTTTTCTTATTTCCAAAATAATGTATAAATATACTAAAGAATTGTGTTTGTAATAAATAATCAATTTTCTTAAAAAAAAAAAAAAAATTGTACAAACCTCAATTCAGAAGAAAATAATTTTTATATGTCTATTATAATACATACAATATACTCTTATAGTTGTATGACATACTGATAAAATATGTATTGAATACATGTATGAATGTATACAAAAATGTTCAGCAGAAGGTAGACAGTAAAAAAATGTATAATATTATATGTATCAAAAAATAGCTCTAAAAAGGAATTCCATATGAAAATAAATGAGAAGTCATATTTGTTGAGTGTAATATGCACTATAAATTGGCAACTAGATATATTTTGAAAGCTATAAACCAAAGGATTTTGTTATTGATTTTGTCTAAAATGTCGTCAAGACATAAAGGTATTTTTGAATACTGTTAAAGTATATAGAATATATCTCGAATAAATGGTTTTAATTCTTACGTATTTAATAGGTATATTATTTTTTTTTATATAAAGATTTAATATTTTTAAATTACATTTTGATATTGGTTTATTATTTAATTGATGTTCAAACGGTTTCACGTATTTTATTTATTTTTAATAGTTGGTACCTATTATTTCTTTAGCAACATAAACATAATTTTATTTACAGACAATAAAACAATTCAATGTCAACATTTTTAATTCCCTTATTTTATTATTTTTTTGCTTTTTTAATTTTGTTCCAGAAATCACATGGAATTAATTTTAGTTACAACACAGTGCCACTACTGGTACTAAACATTTAGTCATTAAACTATTACAAGTGTAATTTAATATTGTAATTGATAGGTGCAAACAAATACAAATTGTATTAGAAGGAAGCTTAACAATTATTTAAAAAAGTGTTGTAGAAATAGTAAAAATAAATTCAACTGATATCATTTATTTTTATTTTTATTCAGGTTAGGTTCAGCTTAAAATTATTTGTCTTGGTGTTGCATGATAAAAATTTATATTTAATGGCTGTAAACGTGTAAAATAATGGAGAGGTGTTATTTATTATTATTATTTAAGCAGATAAATACTTCATAATGATGACTACAATGACACTATTATAATTATTCCATATTAGTGTGTATCCGTATAGGCTTTAAACTATTTCAAACGATATATTAGTGCCCCTTATTAATGAATTTGTTTTTATCGATTTATTTATTATCCTTATATTCGTTAATTGTTATACACTTTCACCCCTTAGTATTTTACAATATGTTGTTTATTAAAATGTACAATGTCTATTTACTACCTAGGTTTTATGTTTATAGATTAAGAGTTTTGATGTAGAACAGTTTAATAGTAGGTACATTTAAAATGTTGATTGGTTATTATTAAGATTTATATAAGTGTTATTTTTATTACACATTATTTAAGTAATTAAGTTTACATTCATCCAAACTTTTTTTTATAATTTGATCAGAGCAGTTGTAGCTATTTCTATAAAACAATCACACATTTAACACTAATCTTTCAAACTTAACAATCTAATTACTATTTAAGTATACCTAGGTATATATATATTATAAAGTACAGGACCTACCAACATTATTTATTAAACACTTCATAAACACATTTAATTGGTTTATTGGTTAAACCAAATTTAATCACTTACAATTCATCCATTAAACACCAATTAAGTATTTTAATAAATATATTTTAGCTTTCAATCATTAGCCATGTATAAAATATATTTATGCATATGTTTTAAATTATTAGTGTTTAGTTAAGCTGATTAGCTGTATAATATATGTATATTACTTAAAATATGTGAAATAGTATTTTTCGAAACAATATTGTTGAATGTCCAATAGCTAAAGTTGTTTTCAATTACTTAGGTGTACTGAAGTTTAACATTTTAATTGGAAATGATAAACTATAAATATGTTGAAAATGGGATTGTCTTTGAAAATATAAATTGAAAAATACAAGGGTTTTCTCGTCGAACGCTTTTTATTATATAGCCTTTAGTTATGATATTTTTAATATACTGAATAATATTTAAAACTCATGCGTATATGTGTTTTCCCGTTTATGTCTTAGATTGTTTCCAATGCGCGTGGGAGGTCACGTTTGGGTGGAGCACAAAGTAAACATATGGGACTCCTTATTTATATATAGCTCAGGACGAAATAAATAGCTAGAAAATCGAATGTAGTGGTAATGATGAAAAAAAAAATGGTATTTCTACAGCAGAAACGTATACATTTTTATATTTCTAAAATAAGCGAACGTATTTCGATTTTATTCCATTGAAATGGGGAGAATCGAACGCATCTTGTACGCTACCGTGTTCTTGACGGGAAATTCGAAAGGAATATGTTTAAAATACAGTTGAACGGTATTAATATTCTTTCCGAAAATATGCGAAAATAAATGGGAGACAAGTAGGTAGTGAAAATACGATGGTTCTGGAAGAAATCGCTCACTCGTTCCACTCGTCGTACACGGTGGTAATAGTTCGTGCAATGACGCTCAAGTAGTTGTATATAAGTCGTTCGGAAGATATTAAATTTCCTTGGATTACTCTGCGTTTCAAGTCGTAAAATGACACGAGTGCCATTAAAAAAAACCACACATACGCTATGTAATTGACAAGAGCAGAAATGAGCAGCGCTAAATTTTTCAAAAGTCTTGTTGGAACATCAATGCTGTTGTCGGCTTAAAAATAAAATCTATTAACTTAGAAAAAAGTGTTTTTTCAAACACTATTATTAGAAAATTCTAGGTACATAAGTGTCCATGCACGTTTGAAATCTTTAAAAATCTTTTCCACACATTTTCAAAACAGAATAAATTGAAGAAAGATATTATGTTGTGCAATTATCTTGACGGTACTTGAGACTTGTCTATACACATCTTCATATTTTAAACCCTCAAAATTGAAATTAATAAGAATGTTACTGCACACACTTGAAATATATATTCGATAAAAACTTCAATACATTTTAAAAATAATATATAATTTAATTAAAACAAATATCTCTATTTGATGGGTGGCTAAAATTAAAAATTCCTATTATCTTTTTAAGTGATGAAAAAAAACCGAAAAAATGGGCATTCACGCAAAACT
Source organism: Neotoxoptera formosana (assembly GCA_022818045.1). Lineage (NCBI taxonomy): Eukaryota > Metazoa > Arthropoda > Insecta > Hemiptera > Aphididae > Neotoxoptera > Neotoxoptera formosana. The sequence continues at coordinate 11,364,796 of CM040632.1, read as the reverse complement.
AGTTTTTAACATAATCTTTAATTTTTAATGATGTGTTGCCAACGTTTATCTAAAAACGAATAAAAAATATTTGAACAACACTAATAAGTTATAGGTATTACCGAAAACACTGATCTGAAACTGCAAACATAGTTAATCTTATTTATCAATTGTTTGAGAATACATAAAACCTAAACCATGCAATTTACAAACTTGATTCAGCCCATTAATTTGTATTGATTTTTTAGACGCAATGGCTTACTAATAAATAATAATCTGCTCAATTAAACAATTAAATACGCTATCCATACCCTTTACTGAATCCGTGTCATTTTTCTTTGTGGACACTGATCTCAAATGTTTACATGAAAAGTATTTTGGATTATGTAACCAGAATAATCAGAATTAAATCAATTTAATTTTAATCAACATTTGTGAGTTTTTGCATTTACGATTTATTTTTAAAAAGAATATTCACTTGGAAAACGCCGAAATAGTTAGTTACGAACGAAGTGTGATTTATTTCAATTTACATGGTCAGTAAAATTTTAATTTAATTTAATTTCACAATATAATATAGGATCAAAATATTAATTTAATTTAAAAACAATCATAATATAGAATATTATTATTAAATACATATTATACCCTATAGAAGCTACAAAGTTATTTTTTTTAAGTACCTAGTCATAGAGTTAAAAAATTGAAAAACCAATATATTTAGAGTGTCTTAAGGGTTTCTGCATTTTTTATAACAGGATAATCAAGTTAATATAACATAAGTCCAGTAAAAATAATATTTTATTTATATAGTTTATATATATTTACTTCGTCTGACTTCAAGTAATAGTTTATTATATTTTATTGTAATTATATGCATAATGTTGAACATGGTATCGCAGCAAAAAATAAAAACAGAAATTTAGATAAATACAATTATTGTATAATGAAGTTTTTAAAGGGGTTAAAAACAGTTCTTACAGTTTTAAAATGTATTTGATTTGTTGTGATTTGGTTAATAGACTAATCGAAATTGATTAGAAGTTTACTGTAAAAAAATACTATGAACCTATTATACACTATAGAGTATAGAGTACTTATAAAATTTTAAAATTATGTTTTAAAAATATAACGATTGCTCATTAAAAAATAAATTTTCAATTATATGATTTGAATAGTTTTAGCGTTTTGCCACGCTTATAGTTCAATTAAAAATATCTAAAATGAATCATTATGATAAAACAAGTACAAATCGATTCTACAAAAATATACTAGCCTAAGCTAATTACGGTCCAATAAAGTGATGGGTTATCAATTACGTGGAATGAAGTTTTTAAATAACGCAAGTAAGCTCCAAGGTAATTTTTTCGTGAAAGAATTACGTAGTAAAAAAAATACACTTGATATGGGTTTTCCTGGTCGGGTCGTAAATAATACGGTTTTATCGATACATCCGCATTATGTGACAATATCGCATTAGAAAGTAGCCATATCACACTTTACCTCGACCTATATATGCTTCAAAATACGTATAATTTTAGCTTAAAGGTAAAAATATATTTTTTTCTACTCATCGCGTTGATTTATGCGTTGCAGACAAATCTGTACGCCAACGTACTTATGTATGCACACGTTTTGAATTGTACGCTTGTATTTATTATTTACACACAGGCATCAGTAAGGCATATCGTACATGAGAATATTTTGAGTAGGATTTAGAATTCAAAATGAATGAAAAAAAGCAGTTAAAACTACTCACAGTTTTACGTCTCTGACCTTAAACATAACTCATAAGTCTAATGGTGAATTTCATTTAAAAAATTAAATAACAAAATATGATCAGTCAATATAGTTGAATTCTACAATGATAAGCTTAGTGTACAATTAATTATTATAATATGCTTTTTGATTATATTTTAAACCTTAAAATAATATAATATATTTAGCTAAAAACTACTAATAGACCAATGTTTTTTTTATGTATTTTAATTTAGGTGGTGAAGTGTAGTAATGGCTGGAAAAACTCTTAGAGAGTAGACATGCCAGTAGAAGTGTTTGAAATTTTGAAAATGTTAAAATAATGATCACTTACAAATAAATAGTAGTAGCCACTAGCCAGTAGGTAATATATTAGATAACCTATAGCTACATTGATGTATGAACGTAATATTCTCAAGCAATTTATTTACGTATATTATACATTTTTGAATATTATGGCGGGTAGATAAGACAATATTCAATAACCATGCCTTAATTATCGTCGTTAATACCATTCACCTTTTTAGAACTTATTTTTCTACAGTCAAAAATCTGTGAAAAAATTGATTTTTATTCATGAGCAAAAAAAAAAACACTAAAATCGAGTCGTCATATCAAAAGTTTTCTTGGCTCACAATGTAAAAAAGGTTGGGAAACACTGACTTAACGGATCATTAAATAATGTTGGATAAATAAGTATAGATGCAACAGTTGAACGATTTAATTCAAAAATGTTAATATTATATTTTAATTTTATTTATATGCAGTAATTATACTATTACCAAATATTATAAAGTCAAATATATACTTATAAATACACGTCATTAAGCTTTGTGGCCAATACAAGATTCACTTCTAACCTCAATCCGAAGGATTTATAGTTACGAGTCTCCATAAAAGACAGCTTAGGTATTATAGAGATATCGAATATAGAAATGATTCAAAAAACCATTCTGTCATACGATCCGTATTCATATTATAGCTTGTTTCATACAAGGACGAGACCCCTCCTTTAGAGACAAAGACTCATTACTATGCACAGTACAATGCAACGGATATGATAACGTTTTGAGCGAATGTCTACCTCCCCTATGAATAAAATATCAAAGCAACGTGCCAAAAGAATTTTCATCGTGGGATAAAACTACGTAAAATATAATATAAGAAGTTGACACAACACAATGGAAAGGTAGAAGCAGTTATTTATTTAAGAAGTGTTAGTTTGTATTAGGTGGTTTTCGTTGTAATACGGACAACAATATAAATATTTGAAATATATATTCCTGTTAACTATTTTAGTGATCTATTTCTCTATTAGTAATATGGTTTAAACAATAAATAGGCAATAGAATAAAATTAATGAAAATGTTTTGAAAATCTCATTGTGTATAGTGTAAACTGTATATAAAATAAAATAATATACGTTAAAGTTTCAAGTCTCCGCAAAACATATTTTTTTTACCCGTTAAAATAATGAGTTAAAAATCCAAGTGTTTAAGTGGACAAGTGGGTACCGATCAGTGGCAGTACATTAGGTGTCGAGTGAGTCACTGTAATGTATGTGTGTAATTAATTGTAAGTAAATAATTTTACTATTAATACATCAGTATGTATAATTAATTTTTACCGAAAAAATTGCATTTAAAAATGTCATTGAATATATACAATATAATAATATACTTCAAAAGTTTCAAGCACCCACGAAAAATATTGATAAATTACAACGAAATAAATAACATTGTTATTCTTCATTTAAATATCTAATTTCGTTAAGATTTGATCTTAAAATGTCTATAAAAAGCAACCATATAAATACTTTTTTTAGATTTGTTGGTTACAATATAAAATACACACGAAAAACCTTGTTTTAAATTTTCAGTCCGTAGCTGTAAAAACTGAACATTTTATTATATTATATTTAACTAAAAAATAATTTGAACATTTTAATTATTTTGTTGAATTTGGTCAGCATTTGAACTTTAAATACTTATAAAAAAAGTTTGCTCTTGTACTTTTAATATATTTGAACTGCAATTAAAACAACTTATGATAAACCTTTAATTTTAAATTTCAAATTGTATGTTTAAACTGAAACATTTTTATGATTTTCTAAATAAAAAAGAACTACACATTTTCATGATTTTGACGTATTTTGTCGAAATTCTAACTTTAAACTCTTATAAAAACTATTGTAGATTTACTCTCATTTTTTTTTTTTTAATTTTCACGTACAACAAGTTATGAGAAACTTTGTTTTAAATTTCCATGTTTTTGACTGAGCAAAACATGTTTTATCGCCTATTAATAGCATCAAAAGAGTCAAAATATATTGAAAATTGTATGATGTATAGAAAATAATAATATTAACATTTGGTGATCATTTAACGTATCTACAGTCATTCATTTTTGGGTTTCACTAAAAAACAAAATCAATTTTGTAAAAATTTGCTTTGCGAAAAAATTTTTTCCCTACGCTTTGTCAGACTATTGGTCAATTTTTACTTTTGACCACCCAAAGTATCAACTAGAATCACTTTCCTACCATAAAAGATGCCGATGAAGAAAATTGAAGGACTTTTACTGCCCCAAAACGTGATGACAGACACAAGAAAAAAACACACTTAACATTTAAAATCAATATATTCTTTGATCCAATCAGAATCTAAAAATATAATAAGAGAATAAAATAACAAACTATATCGTACTGAACAGAGCACATTTTATGTGATTTAATTATTACTTATTAGTACACACACACACACACACACACATATATACTAATGCTATTCAACGGTCTACGATTGTACATAAATCTAGTAAGAGTAATACACCTAAATAATAAATCAGTATAGTGTGCATAAATATAATACTAAGTAATATTTCACAATAAATTGATTTGTTTTTTTTTTATAAAAAAATGTAAACTTATATAATATATAAATATGGTTGTATATGGGATTTAATAAGATATTATATTTGTCGTTACAAATAATACTCGTATCTAATTAGCATAAAATCAGTAAATATAAGACCTAACCATTGATGATTTTAATAAAAGCATCTATGAGAAAGTATAATATGTATGATAAAGTATTGATATTGAAATAATTATATAAAAGAACACTAAGCTGTTTTATATATTTTGTGGTTATTTAAAATTAACAAGTAAAATATTACTAAAAACATTACAATTATAATTATGATTATAATGTTCATTCAGTTGTCATTTTTAATTCTTATGGTATTTTAATACACAGATTATAAAACTCCATTACATTGTTTTTGGTTATGACAGCTTTAATGAATCAAGGGATGAAAATTATTTTTTTTTAACGTTAGACAGATACATAAATTATTCAAGTTTAATATTTACATTTTTTTTGAGAAGGAAATATATTCGTAAATAAAGCAGTGTAATAAATTTATAACACAACATAAAAATTTAGTTTTACTGAGGTAAGTATACATATTGGGGGAAGTGATTTAATATTTTTCTTATATTATTTATTTCTGAACATGCGAACGTCGAACGGCAACAAAATTAAAGATACATAATAATTATAATAATAATAATAATAATTTTAGATTCTGAGTGGAGCAATAAATATATTGATTTTACAATGATGTGGGTTTTTTTGTATCTGTCATCACCTTTTGGGACTTCGATTTTCTTCACAAGCATATTTTACGGTAGGAAAATCAATTAAGTTAATCAACAATAGTTTTTTATAAGCGTCTAAAAATTAAAATTTCGACAAAATACGTCAAAATCGTGAACATTTGTAGTTTTTCATTTATTCAAAAATGCATAAAATGTTTCTGTTTAAACCTAAGATTTGAAAATTTAACAAAAGATTCTCCGTAAGATTTTCTACCTTCCACAAGAAAAAAAGATTATTGGGAAGTGTTTTATTCTTTTTGAACGTTTGCAATTAAACATTGGATATTCGCCCTTAATTCATAAGCTACCGATTTCCCAGAGAACGATTTTCTTATTTTGTTGTAACTCAAAAACAAATAACAGTAGACACTTGAAATTTTCTCTGAATAGAGAAAATCTCTTGATAGATTATTATTTTTAATAAAATTGTAAAAAACATTTTGACTCCTTTTAAACTATATTTAGGCATAAGAAATTTACTAAATGTTTATAGATTGTTTATGTAAAAAGGGATTATTATTTAATTTATAAATTGTTATACATTTATAACGATAGGTGTTACAACTTTAAAATTACCTATCAAAATTGAACATCCTATAATACAGTTGTCCACCTAGCTGTAGTATGCACTTTTTACTATATACACAACTACTTATTTGCTTTATTTCGGGTACCTAATTGTGTTTAATGAATTTAAGTATACGGCTGTAGCCTGTAATACAACTTTATATTTAAATTGTATACCGTCAAGCCGTTATTATTGTAGTAAAATAATAAAAAAAATACATATGAATTTCATATTACAATATAGTAATGAATTTTTAGAAAACAATAGAATATTATATTCATAATAGTTATAACTTATAAGTTATACGTGTTGCTTTATAAATTGCAATTGGTTATAATCGAGGTTATAATTATTATTTTTTTGATGTGTACGTTTGGAAAGATGGCGATTTGATGAATACAATGTTTGCTCATAATAATAAAACTTTAGCCTAGTTCTTAGTCTATTTTTGTTTGTTATACAATATTTACAGTGTCTAGGACAAAATTATAAAATATGTAGTAAACAATTAATAGTTCTGTATAATTTTTAACAAATTCAAATTTCAAATTCTAACAATTCTTAACAATTTGTTTATATGCTGTACTATAAAGTGTGATTTACGAAATATTGCAAAAAAAAAAAAAAACTCCGGTCCATGAGTCTAAAACAACGTAATGTGCACACATAACACGAACTACGATGTAAAGTTGGCTGCGTGAATAAGGAAAAATTTGTTGTTGCCGATATTTTTTAATTAAAATTCGAATTATTATTTATATCCATTGGGTTGCGAGATTTACTAATAGCCAATAGGTGACTTCTGTACATCTGTTTGTAGGAGGATTTCGAGCTGTAATCGAATTTAATGTAGAAATATTTTGGGTACGATGACAACAACGTGCCACCTACATATTATTATGGGGCTCGTGCGACTATTGTTTGATAACGAACTATGAGAAGTTATTTGTGGATTTCATAAAACTCGACCGACTGTTTTAGATATATTACAATTTACAGTAAAGTTCCCATAATGAATAATTATAATTATCAAGTTTTCCATACAGTCTCAACATAAAAACGGCATTTATGTATATTTAGAGAAATGCCGTTTCAATGTTGAACGAATCGCACTAAAAATAAATGACAAAGTAAAACTATTATCAAATTTCTACTTTGTTGGTATCATTTCTTCAAAAATTATACAAAATATTTTAATAAATTATTATTAAAATTTTGTATTGGTGGTATGGAATTAATTTATCACCGGTTTAAAATTAACACTACAAGTACCTCCATTGGTTTGTATTTAACAATCAACAATGCATTTGAATTTTGGCTTACTATGTTATATTAATATTAACTACCAAGTTGTATAACCACGTTCTAGAGCAATTGATGTCATTGTGTTTGTTGCTATCACTTTTGCACAATAATCTTTTCGGGACCAACATCTTTAAGCACAAATCTAGCCTTAAGGTTTTGCTTATCGCATTGAAACTTTTAAAAGGCAAGTATTCCACCTAAGAGTATTAAATAACTGATATTTACTATCCAATCCACAGGCCATACACCACAAATTGTAATGCTCTCCCAGATATAACTCTGCTTCTACATAAGTTTTACTATAACATTTACATTCATTATTAAATGTATTATATTGTTCTTGAAAAAAAAAAAATCTTTAAATAATGAAATTAAATATTCATTAAAAATGCACACTAAAAAACAGCTACTCAAAAGTTTGAAAATTTGTATCAAGTTAACTAGAATAATTCTAGTAATTATTATTATAACTAGAATACTAAGCAAATTAGCGCAATGATCTGAAAAAGGTTCGGTTCGGTGACATAATATATTATATTTTAATTAGTTATTCTATTACTATTATAATATTATCATGTTTGTTGCTGTAGGGCCTGTGGTCATACTACAACATGTATACGAGGTTTATACACGACATTTCACTCAATTAATAATCTAATTCTGTATACGCATTACTATATAATATTATATTGACACAAGATTTTAATCATAATTTTTGAAACGAACAAATAAGAAGAAAATTGTTATTTAATGGCTAGGTGCAGTGATTTTTTCATTCGGAAGTATCACCTCAAGTCTACACGTCAATAACGTATATGTCCTATTGCTTCAACAACAGTTTTAGTTGATGCAATATACATATTATGTAAGTATGGTATGACTTACGGTCTGTAATGTTCATTTAATGGTTTTCTGATGTGTTTGAAAACGTTTTCACTACTATCATGTCGTTCATATCAACAATCGTATATTGTTTTTCCCCGGTCTATGTTATATTATTGAACAGTCGATTATTATTTAATGTACCAACAAAAGTATTAGCTGAATTAATATTGTGTTTTTTTTTTACCTAAACAAATACAACCAAAAACCATAACCGAGGCACGTTTAAATATATTTTTTCAATTTGTTTTAAATCATTGCTGTTACTTACTTTTTAATAATATTTGTTTATAAATAATAAACTGTATTACATTTATCTTTGTATAGAAAACATAAAATTAACTTTTTATTTATATTGTATTTACTATACAAAATTATTATTACAGAAACTTTTTATTTATTTTTAGATTATATTATACCCAGTTTTATATATTATTATGTATAATAATTTATAAATAAATTATATTTCAACACAAATTTCTCTCAATAATAATACTAATAAATTGTATAAAATGTTTTCAACAACAATATTATACGCAAGCACTATATCAACATAACATTTTAAATAATACAGATACAAAAGTAAATTTATTATTTTTACCATGCGTTTAATGCTTACACACAAGGTAAATATTATTAAACATTAGAATATTTAAGAAATTTTAAAAAATGCTTTACCTCAACATATTGTATACTACAAATATTTGTACGTAATATATTATATTAAAAATGTGTTTCACTTTTTAAATTGTAATCTTAAAAATAATGTTGTTTATTTGATTTTATATTTAACTATAATTCGTAACAGGTTAAGATAACCGATCATCAGCTAATGCAAATCGTACACACTCACATTTACCGAAATAATTGTAACTCGCCAGAAAAAGCCAGTAAGAAGCAATCGAATTTGCCAAATCAAAGCATTTCGGTTGTCGTGGTTGAATAGTGTTCGTACACGAATCGCTATCGGAATAGGTTCACGGTAAGGCACCGAAAGTCATTACCTAAATGGAGACTCGTCGGAATCGGATTATGCTGTTGTACGGCTACTGTAATTATTGTCAAGGGAGCATTTCGTTAGCACCACAGGGCGAACGATTGTAAATTGCATTTCGTTTACACCGTCGTTGCACGTGTAGGAACAACAACATCAACAACACCCCAGAGCCACCGCCACCGCCGCCGTCTTTCGAGGACCGAAAACGTCCTTTTCCTTTGTACTCGTGTGCTCCGGCATCATATACCATAAAAACATAGAGGGCCCAGAGAGTCGTACCATGCAACTTGCTCATTAAATCTCATCAAGGCCAAAATTGTTTTCCGGCCGTATTATAAACGTAATTTTCCAGCGTAATTGCCGTAACTTAATATCCGGATATTATATCAACGCGATAAGTGTTTGATATTAAGTACTGTACACAGTGTACACTAGTACCAGTACTTATAATAGGGCAGGTTCATCAGTGTTTCAGTCTAAAAGTATTATATATAAAATTAAAAATAGAAATTTTCAAAAATTGTTTATGATTTTTTTAAGTAAGAATTTTTAAAATGCATAATTTTAGATATTTAGTGCATATAAATGCATATTTTTTAACTTTTTAAGTCACATTTCAATGCATATTTTGCCAATTTTGAGTGCATAAATGCATGCTTATTTAGGCATGCATTTTTTGGGGCATGAACTTACCAGTCCTGCCTATAGCTATGACATTGATGTCAATTGAACTACAACACAACATTATCGTAAAACCGAAGTTTAAATGTAATAATTTAATATTAAACCAACTATAGATTTAATGTATATTTAACTTAAAAATAATAATTATAATAAAGTAAAATATTGATTTTTTAAAATACAATTAATTTAGTTTCTCACAGTATGCAGCCTCTGCATTTCTATCAATTTAGAGCAATGAGTTAGGTTTGTATGTACACTTAACAATGAATCGCCTAAAAGTCCAAGACATAAAATTTGTTTTTGGGACCAGTGAAATTAAAATGTATTTGAGATATAGTAAGTTTATTAGAATCTTTTAATTCAGCATGTTCAAATAAAATTATTAATTGATTTCATACCTCGCATATTTTTGTTATAACCTCTAGAAGTAGTCTAGAAGTAGTCACTTCTTGAAATGTTCAGTTTATATTATATTGATATGAAATAAATATCTCTGAAAATGTAAGTCAAATAAACCTTCATTGAAATCCTGCGCACGATTTTTATAATAAGACTACGAATTTAAGTTTTTATGTATGCAATAAAACACAGGAAACTGTAAACCAATTCAAGAAGTTGTGGTTAGTTACACAGATACGCAAATTTCTTGAATAATGTTTTCACATAATATAACTGTACTATTACCATTTGTCTTTAGCTAATACAATACAAAAGTTTACTGTCTAGTGTATTCTAAAGAATGATTAACATTGTATTGGTGAGTCTAATTAGTTGGCTCAAAAAAAAAAAAAAATAATATTTTTAATTAATTTGAAAACTTATTGTCAGCCAATCTGGTGAATATTAGTAATATATTTGGAATATCCCGAGAAGGTTACCGATATCAAGTAAAAAATGTTTGATAAGAAAATAATTAGTTCGTCATATTTATTAAATATGATACATTAAGGTGTCTACACTCATTTTGTTTAAAAGTTTCAACTTTTTTTAAAAATATTTTTATCATATAATTTGATACAATTTCAATTCAACATCTCTGAAAAAAAAGTATTTATAACTATTTTTATCGTTATAATTTCTTAACTTTTTAACTTTTTTGAATGACACGATACATTTTTTTTTATTAAAGAAAAAGCCTCGGTAACGTGGCCATTGGCTTGTTTTTACATGGAATGGTAACTTAAATTAAATTGTATGACTTAGTATCTTTCAAAAATAAAATTATACTTTGGATGGATTTTTCACTAGGGCCCAGTGCGTCGTGAAGATGTTCCGGTATATTGAATTTGTGTCGTGCTTCTTTTGTGTCTCTGCATTCGGTAATGATATGTTTGATAGAAGTTGTGATTCCGCATGTAGGGCATATTTTTGGTGGCTCTTTTTTCATAAGGTGGCCGTGAGTGTGATGCGTATGGCCTATTCTGAGGCGATTTAGTACGACTTCCTCTCTTCTTTTGAGCGACATTGGGTTATTCCATTTTTCGATAATTCTTTTTATTTCTTTTAATTTAGTGTTCATTTAAAGCCATTATTTTTGCCAGTTATTTTCGATTTGGTTTTATATAATTTTTTTAGTATCTTTGTCGGGTTTAATATTCCACACAGTTAGTTGATGTGGATTATTGGCTTTTTCCTTGGCAAGTAAGTCGGCTCTTTCATTACCAGATATTCCGCAGTGTCCGGGAATCCATGCGAAGATTAAGTTATCGTTAAATGTATTAGTCAAGTTGATTATTTTATTAGTTATAACATTATTGTTATTAATATTACTAAGACTATCTAGAGTGCTCATGGAGTCTGTTAAAATTATGTACTTATTATTATACAGGTTGGCACTTATTATATAAGATAGTGCTTGATATATAGCCAGTGCCTCAGCTGTATATATGCTGCAATTATCGGACAACCTTTCCGAAAGTTCGGTTTGTAGGAAAACTGCAGCAATACCCATCCCTTTCTCTGTTTTTGAGGCGTCGGTATATATATGTATGTGGTCTGGTAATGTGTTTATTAGTTCATAGAATGCATTTTTGTATGTAAGATTTGTGGTTTCTTTTTTGTTGTAAATCGCTATCGACAAGTCAAATGAGTATTTTGTCGTTGTCCATGGAGGTTTTACGGGTATTTCTATAGTCAATATACATTTTTTTTTTATATTCAGAAGCAGAATGATATTTGGAATTTTAAATGCATAAATATCAAATTTCGGACAAGTAAGTAGTTCATTAGTTAAAACTTATAAGCATTTAAAGTTTAGATGAGCGGAGTATAGAGTGGTACAGGGGCACCCCGCAAAATATCGTCCTCTACTCAGCTAATTTATAATTTAAATATTTATGAGTGATGAACTACTCGTCAAAAATTAAATTTTTATAGATTGAAATATTCTGAATAATGTTCCGTTTCAGAATACGAAATAAAAAATGTATAGTATCATTCAAAAAAGTAATAAACTTATAAAATTATAACAATAAAATATAATACAATTTGAATTGTTCATCATAATTGTGATTTTGAAATGACATACAGTATTGGTAAAAAGAATAGTTAAACTTAAAACTTAAAATTGTTTGAAATAATGAGTGTAGACACTTAAGTGAATTGTCGGATATAATAGTAGCCAGTAGGTATGACAGTTTTAAATGTATAGCGTAATATATTAGTTTTATCAATCAAATTTAAACTTTTTAAACTGAAATTCAATAATATCATAATATTTATGATCTTATATTATAATATACCCACTTAGCTAATTACATAAGTAATAATAGTACCCAACAGAGTATAGTTGAGTATAGATATTATATGTACAAGTATAAAATAATGTATGAGTATAATTATCATTTGCAACGTACACAGTACACACTAAATGGCACCAAAGACAAACAAATGTAATAAACAAGTAACAATTCAGCCATTGATTTTATAGTCAATATTATAAAATCAACGGTATAGAACTAGTGCAGTCGTAATAAATCGTCGTAAATATTATGAACCAGTTTGTGTGAATAATTATCAGTTTTATTGTTCTTAATCGACGTAGCTGAAACCGTTAGTCTGTATCTTATGTTATCAAAAACCAAAAACTAAAAACGTACACATCACTATAATCTGTCCAGCGAGAGAACGCGCCGATTGTGTACATCGACACAGGCAAAATCCTATGACAGGATGCGCAGACGAACCGAATTTCGTCGGTGTGCAGCTCGTTCTCTCGCTGAACGGATTAAACACATAATACATCCTTATTTAATAAAAATTATGCAATCTTTGTTGCGCGGGCTCATACAATTATCAATAAATCAATACATAATAAATTACACTGTACAATTTTTGGTCTATGCTCAATCGTGCTTTACCGCAATTTTTTGCATACTACAGATCTCATGCTTATTGCTGACAATCGACAATCGTCGATCAATGGTCGTTCCACGAAAACCTAGTCGATATACCGCTAGTAAGTTTCAAACCCTGTGTATAATATTGATTATTGTGGAAACAAAATATATCGAACCTCTTTTTAATTTAGCGGATACCATCATAGTATCATGTAAATAGAGAAAACAAAACTGTTTTTTTTTTTTTTGCATTTGTGTTACTTTTATTGTTGAACACAGTTATTGACTAGAGTGTGTGTATTTGTGAAATATATAAAATAGAATATTAACACATTTAAATGTATAGGTTTTTTATTTGATTTCGTTGATGGAATACCACATACATAAGTTGTTAATAATGAACGAATGTGTGCGTCCGTAAAAGCGTAATATCTTGTTATTTGATGTACAGAACTTAATCTCTGTGGACTTTGACGTTTCTCATATGCAATCTATGAAAGAAAGTTTTTGACGTGAGATATCGAGTTGTGAACATAACAGCTCCTCTTCCCTGTAAGACCCGAACACCTTCACAGGTAGTTAATAAATTTGTCAATGGGACAAAGTTTGAAGTTCATAATAATGTGGTTCTATTATGTTGGGACATTGGAGCATCATAATAAGTTTGAGTCTTATGTGAATTATCAGGGCAATGAATATTTTATGAGCCTTTCTACAGACTTGTCTATCAAAGTTTTCCAACTTTCTAGAGGTTATTAATTCAATATTACGCACGCATTGGTTGAAAAAAATACGATGCTTCGATATTATTATATCTCGAGGTATATAAAAGTAAAACTTTAAATAAATAATGACTCATTCCTTTCTTAAAAAGCAGTTTTTTTTTAAATCAAAAAATTCAAATAAAAATAATGAACTTCATTTGTTAAATTTGTGATGTATTAATTGAATCCTTTAATTTTTTATTCATAACTATTATTTTTTATATTTTATTAATATTCAAAATATTAAAAATAGCAGCAATGTTGTTAAATACATATTCCCCTTTTTTTAAGAATAATATTTTTATCTTTTGAAAGAATAATTTATGAACTATTTATTAATGTTAATCAGTTAATCCCTATTCATCTGATAATAAAAACCAGGATTTTCAAAGTATAATTTTGGTTTTGCATAAAATATTAAATTTAAAAAAAGAATGATTATTTAGATACCTAATGATTTATTAGTTTTTGTACAATTTATTTTAAGAATTTTACGTAAGAAACAATATTTAATACATTAAAAATAACTTATGAATAGCTAAACATAAACCTATTTTTATTTTACAAAAACTATCTAATCGATATACTTAACACAATTATGGGTCGTAAAACAGTGATTTATAAATGAAAAATAAGGACCTATAAAATATTATTTTAACTCATTGGAACATATTGTAATTGAGAATTTACAAGAACCATCACCAGATTTGTTAGATTAAAAGTGTACATATTATATTATGTATATTTATAACATTTTAGTTTTATATATCAACCCATGTATTATTTATTTAAATTTCAAAAAGAATATTTTGATAAACCATAATTGATTATTGATCATCCTTCAGATATTTAATACAAACCGTTGTACATTTAGACGGGAGTGATTGATACACTGTTTTGAAACAAAAAATAACCTGACCTTTATGTTATTTTAAATATGAATATTTGTATTCAAATTGTTCTACACTGATCAGTATTTCATACAATTTATAATAAATTTTGAACTTTTACGTAAGTTATTAAAAATTGATACTAGGTTTTTCATTGTGCTTAATTACCACATATTATTAATAAAACTATTTTTTTAAATACTTTAAATTATACATATTTTGTTTTCTGATCAAAATAACATTTAAATCGATGGTTATTAGATGTACGGTCTTATTTACACAATATTGTATTTTATTATTTACAATTTAATATTATGTTGAACTTAAACTATAGGTTGTATAATATTGTTTGCTTTATTTGTTAGTAGGTCGGGTTGTAGTGTTTTCCCTATTCGATGAGGTACCTATGTGGTATTTGATTCCAATATCCTCATATTTTCGGCATCGTGTTATGATATACTTAACTATATTGTAATTCTTCACACCACACGATTTACACTGGCGGATTGTTTATTGCTATGAGACAATTTTGTGATATTCATATATGTAATTTAAATTATATCTCATACACACACACTATCGTATACGCCGATACACTGCCGCGGCTAGCTCAGTCGGCAGAGCAAGGGACTCTTATTAATCTCGGAGTCGTGGGTTCGGGAGCCCTACGTTTGGCGTCACTTTGTCGTATACGCCTATAAATTCAGACGTACGCGAAATAAACGAATAAATAATATTGTAAGCACTTCATCAAAAAAAACGGAGTTCAACGGTAATCGCGTGACCCACTATCAACACACCTGGACCCAGTTCTGTATTCAGATATTATAATTTATAATATCATCAAATTTAGTTAGGGTTAAATCGTGCTTGCCGACTTTGGGTAAAATTGTACTTTTTGTTATTTTATTACGTAAATTTAATCTTAACCTAGTTTTGACACGTGTATGGTTTGTTTTGTTGTTTTCTTAACCTAGTTTTGTATGATATTAGTTATTTATTATAGCTACATACTTTAATCTACGCATTTCTTTAATGCATAATAAAACAACAAGCACAAATGAATTACTCTCAAAGCACACTGATCAATGATCAGTGATCAGATGAATACTTAAATATAAGAATAATTTTTCTTAGATAAACAAACTAGTTAAAATTATATTTGGAAATACAAAATATAAATAACACTGTATTTTGTAAACAAATGGCAACATTTCAGTTTGACAAGTAGCTGCAAATTAATTAAAATAAAACAATTGAAACCTTGAACTCAGATCAACTCTTATGAACTCTAACAAAAATAATAAATAGTAATAAATGAATTCAGGCAATAAACTGTCATGAAAATTGCTTATATTAGAAAACATTCCAAGTAGTACAGATATTATATTTTTTGCTTCTAAACCGTGTAAGTAATTTTAAATTGATTATTTTTTACAGTCTAAAATTAAAAATAAATACTCGAAAAATATTTTGATTCGTCTAACCCCGGTAACAAGGACAGCAACCACTGTCAGTTATCTGTCATGTCGTTTGCGTTTAACCAACGGCTGCATATACTGATTGAACTACCGTTTTGTCACTACGACGCCTTGAAAAACGACGATCGACTGGATTAGACGAATGATTGAAAATGGTAAAGTCGGTCAGGCATTAAAATATATCAATGACTACCTACAATTCAATGACTGTAAAGCCAAAGCGGATTTGGGACAAACATGTCAAACATTCAATATCATTTAACGTCAATATTTCCCATTAGTTTATGTATTACTGATGAGTTGGTGAGAGACACGAATTTATAAAGAGCATTTATATAAGTTTTAAAATCTATTTCCACATCATATCTAAATCATTCTTAGGATATAAATATAATCCTAAACGACGATTTGATGAAATGTATTATCTATATTATCTAGTTTTTTGATGAGAAAACACATTTCACACAGTACGTACAACATGACATTTTTTCAATATATTTTTAATTTACTGTCGTCGAGATCAAAGTATGATATTTCAGATTATTCATGTATACACATAATTAATTAGACAGAGAGACTAATATGTTCATTATTATAACTAAATTAATTCGCATTAATAATATACTGAATAAGAACAATTAAGTATATCATCTACAGTTTACAAATTAATTATTCAACATTCAAATATTTTAATTGATAAACATATTTCATACGTATATTCATTAATATCCCCAATTCCTAATTCTTAATAATAAAAACGTACCATAAAAATTCAAATTTGACAGATAATATGAGTGATTGTGTCGCCCGTCAGATAAAAAAATAAATACCTATAATTATTACATATTATTATAAAATAATGGGTTATGTTATGAAATTTATTTATTCCATGAGGTTTTATCAGAAAACCCAAGTTTGTATTTTTGAGAACATAAATAAAACAAATACCGTCTGAGAAACCATCTGAGAACTTAAATCTGATCTTAAGCAAAACTTTTAAATTCATAAAAATTCCAAAATTTTCAAAATGTGATTAATAAAGCAACAATTTAAAATAGGTCATATTATTTGGTATCAAATACAATTTAATGTAATTTGTTCTCTATACTCAATAAAAACGGTACCTATATGTATTGTAAAATAATAAACAAATAAGTTTGTTATTTATATTAACCAATGCTTATTATTCATTGTGTTTTACAATGAAGGTACTATCACGCAGAAACTAATCTACTTACTGAACTCTATTAGATGTGAATAGTTGATAATGTATCATATTCGTATAGTATTATATTTATAATAGAACTTTTAGGTCTACACAGAACCTGTTTGTTAGGTGTTAGAAACTTAAATGGCAAGTTATAGTTCTTTTTAGCGAAATAAGCATGATGGTTTTATAGTGAAACTTTTATCTTTCATTTACGTAGTAGAATACTTTACACTTGACACAATTTGTAATTAACTAGTAAATTATGACAATGAAAACTAGGTACAATGTATAACATGAATTTTATTATTAATGATCCATTTTAAGCTACACGCATATAATTTATAATTTAGACGATTGGTTTTTTATGTAATTTAAAATATTTTTATATCATTAAGTTAAAACTAATGGTACAAAATATTAACCAAAAATAAATAAATGTAAATGTAAATTAAATCACGAACATATTTTATTCATATAATATTATAGGTATGCACAATAAATGATGTATGTTTTTTTTTTTATATGCAATAGGATTTAATATAATATATTGTGTCTGTCATTAGGTTTTTGAATCTGAACAAAAATTTAGCTCCAATCTCAACATTATGTGTTTGGTAGAAATAAAATGATCGATTGTTACTAGTTAACACAATTGAGAATATAACATTTTTTTTAGTGTCCTTGTCCCATGAACATATTATAACATATATAACATTGCACATTATACAATTTTATAATACATAAAATTCAGTTGCAGTTGCAGTTGGTGGTTTGATATTTAAGTTGTTAAACTCTTGTAAACACAAAACATTATTTATTTAATTTAATTAATTAAACATTTATTTAATTATTTTGTCATTAAAAATGTATAATATTTTCAATATTTACAAGGTTTGTAAATGTACTACAAGAGTTTATGCATTTTTTTATTCATATAAAATTGTTTTTAAATACCTACATTTTTTATAATCGTCTTAAGTTAAAATGTCGATAAAATTGGGTATTTAAACGAAAATTAAAGATATTCCTATAAAGATATAAAAGTTATTTTGTTGTAATTCGAAAAATATTAATCTTAGATACTTGGAACATTCCACTAAGCCATGTTATTACTTTCTAGGATTGTGCTTAACAACTTCCGAAATATTAAGACTAATTTAAATTTATTTATAATACCAAGAATCAACTCACTCCATTCTTAAGTATGTCGTTATTTACTAATTACTTGTAACTAATATAACATATTATTATATGCAATGTTTTTGTTAAAAAATAGTTCAGTCTACGGGATTGAAAAAATTAAATTAACTTATTTTTAGAAATAAACTATATACAAGTAGGAGATGTTATTTTTAAATATCTATAATATTTTGCGAAAATATCTTTAAAAGTTTATTTACCGTTCTGTCGGATACATGTTTGACTCTGCAGTGGAGAATGGCAGTTTGTCCAACGACAGCCGTTACATTATGAGGTGAAATGTCGTCAAAGAGTGGTCTATGCATAGGTGTTCCTTTTTGTGACATCGGTTGTATATTTTGTAGTGACGAGCTCGACTCCATTGAAACTATAACAAAAATATGAATATCTATTTCAGTTTAAATTGTTACAATAGTTACATGGCAAAATATTTTGTTGTATAAAGGAAAGATGAACGCAAATGGAATTATATTATTTTTAATGTTTCATAATATTGTAGGTATGCATTTTGACTGATTTCTTTTCACAATCTGTCAGTATAATATATTAATATACGATGATTTTCACAACAATTATTTTGTTACAACGCAGTTTATAATTTTGTTAAGTTTAACTTGGCCATTTTTTTAGTTTTTATTTATGATACAAATAATATAAACTTTAGAACTTTACAAAAATAAAATGTATGGTATCTTGAGTATCTATCGAACAAATTCCATAATTTCACAAATTATATTATTGAAACATTTTTAATAAACTTTTTTATCTCAATATACGTCTTGTAAAAGTTGTGAAATTTAAATTGACTAACAATAGGTAAGTGTCAAAAAGTCTAATTTATATTATTTTGATATTACCATAACGATTTGAACCTGTTTACTATTTTAATATAAAAAGGCAGGCAAGTGGGTAACGCTCTACTGTACAGTAGGTGTCAAGTGGGTGACTGTAATTTAATATACTGGATAATGTGTTAAATCTGAAATAATATAAATTTATATTTAAAATGATATTATAATAAAATTATTGTATACGTAAAACAATTTTGAGTGAAGACTGTACACGTTTGAGCACTTTTTTCTTTTTTCACCCGACTACACGATTGCGCACAAAATTATAGTGTATATACTACTTATAATTTATGTCCAACATAAGCAATCTATACAGTACATAATACGTTTTTTAATTTTCATATACACGTACCCAATAACTAATGACTAGTTCACAATTTCCCTTCCCAATCATGACAGCCTTAGGATTGACAACACATTATCATCATTGGCTTTTTTAAAAATTGTTTTTATTTCTAAACTATTGTTCCAAATGATATAATATAATACATAACTAATGATATTACGGTCAATAGTCAATATTTTTTTAGAATTTTTCAAAACAAACATATAGGAAAAAAACAATTTTGAACCAAGCCACGGTTGATAATTTGCTGTCAGTCCTAAGCCAGTAATAATTGTTAAGGAAAATTGGGACTAAATAATTCATTACTGAGTGAATGTCTATGCAAATTATAGAAAATATGTATTGGACTATTGTATAAATAATTGTATACTTGTATATTGAACACAAATAATGTGTAGTATAATATTCCCTATTTATAATATTATGTAAGTACTTGATTGGAGAAAAAACGTCTGTATTGAACCGTCTTGCAGAGACTCCCCTTTTCCAGATTGTGAAATACTGCCCTAAATTGATCATAATATTTTCAAATGTTTCACGAACAACTTGATTTGTATGATATGGTTTTATTGGAGATAAATGTACAACGTGGATGGGTAGAGAGTTCGGTTCAGTAACTTTGCTGTGGCCATCTTGTGTAGTACTGTGCCACTGTTGTGAGCTGTGACGGATGACTTATGGCATTTTAAATGTTTTAATGGCTACCGAAAACTCGTGGCCCAGCAAAAATATTAATTGGTGATACCTGTTCTACATCAATTATTAAAACGCAATACTCTGAAATACATTAAAGTGCTTATTTTAATGATCACTTTGTTCAGTTTGTATATTATTATGTTGATAAGTAATATTATTAGATTGTTTCTGTTACTTTCGAAATATTCTCATTATTAAAGTCTTGTGCATCTACGTTGTGTTATAATATGTTATTGAGTAGTCAATTCAAGAATAAGAGTTCGTTATATCCTCAATTTTTCTTCCCGGAAGACACGATCACATGACAATAAAGATAAACGGATTGAAATTATTGCCGTTTTAATACTACTATTTGATTTCAAAGCTCTATAAACGAAATAAAAATGTACTCTAGAAACCTTAAGACCACTTACTATTATCTTTATCTGGTCCATGCATGTGGTATTTTAAAATAATGTAGATGGAAGAAAAGTTTCTGTTCGGTTTAGTATTTAAGAATGATACTTAATTACAAAAAAGCTGTCTACTAATGTTTGTTATATATTATACTTATACACATTTTCTATGGTTCATAGAAAGTTTTTCAACTAACTCTTTAGCTACCTATCGTAAAAAAAAATATTTGTTATTATAAAAAAGTAACGTATATTATGAATTTATTTGCAGATATTGATTAATTATAAAAGAATAAATAATTCAAGTCTAATATTTAAAAATAGGAGATAAGTCTAAAGTTGTTTTTATTGCTACCATTTAAAATATAAAATTACTTAATTTCTTTAAATCCATACCATATTATCTTACATATTATGTGCCAAGGAAATATTATATTTTATTGCATTATTTTATCATTTTACTATCATTTTAGAAATCTTAATATAATAAGAAGTGTACCCTATATATACATTTCAGTGAACCTAACGTTCTGTAGTTTCCCATTCTAAATAAAACATTTCTCAATTAAAATATTTGATTCCATCTTTTCAATAAATTCTATTGTCTAAGTGTTAATTTATTAAAATATTACGGGATTCTATTCATGATAATATTATGTTCTTTGATTTTTCAATTTTTTCCGGAGATATTGGCGTTCAAGTGTATGCTACGACTATGTTTTGTTTAAATCCACCCACTTACTTCAGCTTAAACTTAACTCTCGATCGCGGATCTAAATGCATCAGTATTTATTTTAAGATTTCTCTTATCACTCTGCACAGCGTGGTTTACTGGACGAAGCCTCCAGATTCTTACTCTTTTATGGTGCTGCTGATTTGAGGTAATTAGGTCATTTATCTTATATCTTTATTATGCCTTCTGCGCTTCACTACATTGAATGGAAACCCGCATTTATGGTTAACTACTTTATTTTCAAAAGCACACAGCTTTTGTTTGCTTGGTGATACCATTGTCTATATTTTGAAACTGAGTGTACGTCAACGTATAGCTAAGCGTTATACAATATACTTTTTGTCTCATCATAACAATACCGATTTGATACCTACAAAGTATCATTTTTTACTTTACATCAGTTTTACACTGAACACGTCTGCACTATTACCAAATGATTGTTTTATTTTTATGAATTTCAGTAAATTAAACTTATTTTACTCACTTATATTCATATAATTGAATAAACAATTAAATTATTTTGTTTTGTTTTTTTGACATAATATGTATTAACATGTATAATAAACACAATATTGTTTATAACTTTAAATAAGATTTGTTTTCATCCTACTCGTGAAAACAAATTGGTGGGTGAACATATTTTGTTTTCATAATTTTATTGTTACCATTAAAATAAAAGGTCATGACAATAATATAGTTACGCAAGGGGGTGCTAAACATTTATTCATCAGTTTTTTATGAAGACGAAAATAAACCAAAAGGATTAACCAGACTCTCCAACATAGGTCTACAAAGGTATTTGTCAAATGACAAAACGGACCTCAATTTTTCTTGCCTTTTTTCCAGAAAACACGATCCCAATTTTTCAAGACGTTTAACTCATTTGTTCCGCCGCCTATTTTTAATACGTTGGCCATTCGAACCATACTGACACAAATTTTTCTTGCTTTTTCCTTCTCCAGGTACTTTTCTCTTTTTTAGGGCTTTAATAAATGATGAGAAGGGATGAAAAATCGACTGATAAAGATTGTGCAATGTTTTTGAAACAATGTTTACTGGTATAATTCATCGGAGTGTTCTACTTTATTTTCTCTCTGTAAGTAAGTATCTCAAATGTAAGACTCAATTCCCTACTGTACCTAGTTTTCGTTTTGTCTAACTATAAATAACTGGTCATTAATATTTTGTCTCCATATCAAACTGATTGAGAAATATATAGTTTTTAATCGAACATTATAAAAAAAAAATGTGTGATAGATTTTAGTTAATTCATTAATGAACAAACTATTATAATATATTATGTAATAAGATTATCTAATATAAATGCATTACAAGCATGTGCGTCTCATGGACATTTAATTTAACATGTTTATACTTTTTAATTTTATTATTTTTTAAGATAAAATATTACGGTTTACTTATTAGTTAACTAAAACAAAACAACTGAAAATATCACTTTGTACATTTATTATTTAACTGGATATGTCATATTACTGTATTCAATTATAAAAATAATTAACAAGATTGTTGAAAACTTGAATAGGTAGTTAACAAATAACAACTTATAGTTTTATAACATATTTTTGTAATACAAACTTAATAAAAAACAATTTTTACAATGTACTGCAAATTTATATTAAAATTAAAAAACCTCTCTGGTGACTAAATAACAATTCAGTACTACGAGATATTATATTATATATAATTATCAGTAATAGTATTTCTAGTCCAAGTTTTTATTCTACGTAGACGTAGAGTACTAAAAATTCTTTCTATAGAACAAGTTTACCTGAAGTGCTAAAGATAGTTTTGTCTTGTAAGCTTATGAAAACAATATTTTTAATTCAGTTTGACTGATGTTATTATTTTTCACCTTATACCATACCATGCCATGTTTCGATAAGGTTATTAACATTAACTAAGACCTAAATACAATACGCTGCCCAAATACTCTGTCAGATCACACCGTCTGCAATCTTGCCTAATTTTAACATAATATTGTTTTATGAAAATATTTATATTTGAATAAAATGTAATTTTGATTTGGATGAATTGTTTGTTGTAAACCATAATATTGTATTATTATTATGATTATTGACTTAAATCATTTAATAGCTATAGCTAAAAAGAAATAAGTATGAGGGCAATAACTGCACATAATATCCTCCAATCCTCCACACGCGGAAGACAGTGTTTATGAGCACATATGTTTTTATACAACTTTTAAACTTATAATAATATAAGTACATACTCACTCAAATTCAGGTTTAGTGTGCATTTTTTGTCATAGTCATATTACGTTTTGTGTGGAAACAAATATTGTAAGTACATTCATTTTTCAAAACAAAAGAACTGATTCAATATCAATATTATATCAATATAGCTTACGGTATATGTATTATACACTCAAGTCTCGAGATAATAGGGGTAATACTAGAATTTAACGAACTTAAAAACTATACAATTTTTTTTTATATCTCAATCTAAACGTTCTGCGTATAATATTGCGTATAATAGTTCATGTAATATTATAAAATATTATTACATTTTTTTCTTAATGCATTTTTTTTAAACTTACATTTATATTTTATAGTAAAAATGAAAAAAAAAAAAGTTCAAATCTATTCTTGTTAAAAGTATATTATTTTTTACGTTTATACGTTTTGTTAGAACTGTTAATAAAATAATAGTAATATTAATAAATCAGATTTATCACGCGTATAAAAACAACAAAGTTGAATAAAGATCTGTTTTTAATGTGTTAAAGGTAATTAAATACAACTATTATGAAAAAACACGAACTTCAAATTATGTATACATAAACGAAATTGGTACGTAATTTAGATTTATTTTAATAGCTTTTCGGTGTCAACTACAGGGAATAATTGCATTTTTTATCAACTTTCTGATTACATTATTGAAATGCACATAAATCATTTAGCGTCCTGTATATTAGAGTTTTATTTTATTTTATTTTTATTCCAAGCTTTTAATTTTTATAAAATAATGTATTTGAAATAAGACAGTATTATAATAATTTAATATTAAATTATAATTTCAATTAAAATATATCTATTATATGTGAACAAAGGTCTTTTTTTTGTAAATTGAAAGAAAAACTAAATTCTTTGATTTATCTTAATGCAACCAATTAACGTCATGATATTTATTTAGTAAATTAAAATTGATATTTTATACTATATAAATACAGTGTACGCCGCTTATAAGACTTCTATTAAATTGGGACCAGTACAAAGTGAGTCTTATAACCGCTAGAATCCTATAGGTGAAGTTTGAAAAAAAACAAACAAACATTTTAATTAATAATTATTAATTTTATTTTGCCATCTACTTTTCCTATAACATATAAGATATTATTAGATATTATTAAATAAATATAAATATAAATTACATATATACATATTATTAGTTAAATGTATAAACATATTAACTTTCATAGATTTTAACTTTTATACATTTGAAATGCGATAAAATTGATTATACATGCATATTGCATAGTATAATATGATTAGAAACTAGTAATAATAGTAATAACCAACACAAATATTTTTTTTCTACGATTTCTCTTTCGAAATTTGATTCTTATAATGATTGTTTTTTAATGAATTTGGATACGTCCGGACTATTCCAGGCGATTTTGAGTCTAATAAGCGACTGAAACTTTTATCCGTAAAGCTTATAAGTGGCATTTACTGTATATAATATAATCCATGATATTAGGTTTATTGAAAATCATTCAGAATATCTAATCTAATGTAGATATTCAATATTATTATAATGTGAGTTTGTATATTTAATCTATAACGAACTAGAAATTCACTTAAAATAAGGCAAATCAATACTACAAATACTAAACAATTTTCAAAACATTATTTTGAAAAAATTGGAAAATTAGGTAATTTATCTGATGTACCAACCACAGTTGGTGTCGCGTGTACCCCGACATTAATGAAATTACTGTAATGCATGTGGTAAATTAGAATTCAATAAATAAAAAATTGAAATCCAACAACGATTCTGATTCAGGAAGATTGTCATCCTATTATAATATTACTAAGTTAATGTGTAACTAATAATAACACTGGAATAATTCTAATAAAACACTTTTGACCAATATGATGGTTGTATTTTATATATTATTGAATATAAGTATAATATATTAAATTAAATAACATTAAATCTAAAAATGTATTAAAATGGCATCCGTTTAAAATGTCATGACTTCATGAGTCAATATTTTGTGTAAACGATATCATACTAATATTTACTCTCGATTATAAATTTGAAATAGCTATATACAGGGGTGTCCCAGGTCTATTTGACTAGTGCAATAACTTTTACAGCAGTAACAGTGATTAGCAAGAAATAATTTTGAATTTTAACACACTTTGAAAATTGTTTAAAAATTAACGACTTAACCAAATTAAAAGTTTTAAACGCCAAAATGGTTTTTAAATACCTATTTATGAAATAGCTATCTTGGATTATTAGAAAAATATTTAATACAAAATTTAAATTATTTATTTTTGTTGTAAAAAAATAAAATAAAATATAAGATATACAAATTATAGCGCAGAGCTCTACAAATCATTAAAAAAAAAAACTTAAAAATATTGAATAGAAAAAAAGTTATTGCATTAGTCAAATAGACCTGGGACACCCTGTGTAATATGTGTATAACATAAGTAATTTTTAAATTATAAATCAGTTATGGAAATTGTGATTTTATCACCTACCTGATTAATTATATATTTATTGTATAGTTCCAAGCTCATTCAATAAGATTTATAACAAATGTATCACAATTCGTTTTTTAGACACATCAAATCTAATTTTTTAGTTGTATAATATTTGCTTACGATGATAACCAAACTCGTATTAAATATGAAGAGTAATAAATAAAATCTCTTAAACTTTTAAAGTTTAAGAAATACTACTTTCAGTTATTTATTATGATGGCGCTTAAAACGAAAAATTGTATTTTCTATATTCGCATGGAACTGCTAGCAATACTTCACCAAAGACATGACATTATGTACGTGAACTGACTTTTGAAAATATTTAATACCTATAATGTTACACTAATAACTTAAATACTTTCAAACAAAAATAAGATTATTCTGTATTTTTATAAGAAACGTCGAAAACTCAAAAGTAATAGTATACATCTTTTTTTTATATTTTCATTCCACGTCTAGCCAACGATGGTACTATTTTTAGAACCTATAGTTATTGTATATATGAGTTAGATGATTAATTAATTAATTATTTTTAATATTAATATATTGTGTAAGAGCTAAAAAAATATAATATAAAGGATGAAAATAAACAAATATCCATAACGATCTACAGTATGTATTGATACATTTCGTTTAAACTTTAACAAACATTATAAAGTAAAACCTGATTAAATCAAGTAAAACATACTATGGGTGATATTTTTGATTTCTTACATATAATTGAGTAGTATTATACACATTAAAAATGCCTACTATACGATAATGTACCGAAATATGTTTTTTATAAAAATTCATAAAGAATAATAATTATGTATTGTTTTCTAAACAGAAAACCTTGTTCTATAATACGGGTTTTAGACTTAGAACTGGTGGCGTATTTTCCATAAGCTTTATTCATATTGTGTAAATTGAATGGTTTTAAAATTTGGACTTTCGTTGAAGTAAAAGTGTATTGATTGAAATTATAATGCTCAACATATTTTTAAGTGAGCTAATGCACCACACTTGTTCCATTTATAAAACCACCAATCAATTCAGATATTGTTAAACGTATTTTAAATATTTTAAATATTGTTATAAAAATATATAATATGTTTATAAGACAATTTACAATTCGAATAGTATAGGTATTCAAATTGTAAAAAATTAATTTTTTATAAAATTTTTACACACTTATTGTTTCATAAAATCATTGATAAAGTATATTAATTTGAATTATTACATAATATATAATGTATACACACAAGTAATAAACGTATAATTTTATTTAAATTTAACATTAATCATAAAAGATTTTAAGAAAGTCTCAATGTATCAAAATATAAACTTATTGAAAAATGCTTTGTAGAAAGGACTAGTTTTGGAAAGTAGACAAAAATATAGCAGTTGGCAAAGAATAACAGAAAAACAATTTTGTGACAGTCCATCCCTTTAAAGAAACAAAAGCAAAACCTTTTTTTTCTAAATATACTATATAAAAACAAAAGTGACAAAAGTTACGAGAAAAACTTTTAGTTGTCACCTATTGTTGTTTATGAATAATATTTTGGTCTTTTGCATCAATTCAATCTATCGATAATAATATTTTTGTACAATTGTAGTCAATACCATCTTTCAATCAGTTTCATTATAATAAATATACTGTATATTATTATTATTTTCGATTTCAAGACTGCAATCGTTACCAGAACAATAACGTTTATCGAACATCATGATTGTCGATAAGATGATTCAGGTTCCTATTTAGGTTATTTCATAAAAATAATAACAATAATAAAATTCATTGTTTTTTTAGAAAATAATTTTAATTGGTTCATATTTAAGGTATACAAAATATATATATCTTCAACTTTCTAAAAATGATTGCTGATTATTGTTACATAATATATTGAACAGAATAATTTATTCTGCGTTTATACTGAACTTATTAATTCGTTCAAGTAGTTATTAAAGTTAGATGGTTATTAAAAAGATTTTATTATAAAAATTGGTATGCTTATAGTCATATACATAGTTTTATAAAATATGTTCTGGTTACAAGAGCACAATAATATGCCAATATGTGTATTTATGTCATATAAAAATATAAAATATTATATGCATAACATTTGTCTGTTGTGTTGTATAAATCATCATATTTGTTATCTTTAACATAATTTAACAAAATATATTGAGTCAAATTTATATCTAATAGGTACATTTCCAAAATAGTATAATAATTGTTATTGCATTATGATACAGAAAGTTCGATGAAATGTATTAAACGATGGCAAAGATACATTAATTATTCAAAATATAAAGGTATCCATCTTAATTTTAGTATAAATACGCTTTGACATTGTACTTAACATATTATTATAGTATATCGCAAAACAACATTTCAAATACGTTAAAACTAAAACGTGTTATAATGTTATAATAATTTAAACCAACCAAATGCGATAATAATAATTTATCATTATCCTCAGTGGATTTCCATTAGCTTTTTGTTTTTTTTTTCGGCGCGTAAAGAGGTCAAAAAGGTTATAAAATTCTCGTGCCAACATCGAAATCCTATAAAATGTCCCGATGAGAAATGCTGACGCGAGTAAAACGAGTTTCGTATTATCTGGACAGTGTGACGGTAATTCGGTGTTTCGATGGACCACTATACTAGACACAGAGATTCCATTTTTAGACGACACAAATGCGTTCGCGTAAGAATGTCATCGTCTCTACACTTCAGCTTTTAAATAGCTTTCAAAGAAACTGCTGCGGGTAAAGGTGTGGCAGTCGTGGGCCCTATGTGCGGCTAACGCATCTAACAAACTACCCACACCCGTCGTTGCTTCCAGTCATTTACGGCACACCTTTCACGTCTATAGAGTTAGCCCGGAAAAATAAGTTTTCTTTTTACTCTTACTTTCGGAGAGGTGAACCTTTTACGCGCGACTAGAACACGTCATAACGTCATTCCATATTACACTGGGTCGTTGTGTACACCGGTATTCCAAATATTTAAACAATACTGTTTATTGTACGGCAGTTTATTTATACGCTGTAATAATACATCTTATACTATATTGTATTAAGTATAAACATTTAGCTTATGCTTTTAATATACATTCACATAATGCCACTGTCAATGAAATTATCTATGTATTATATTCAACACCGTTTATGATATTGGAATTTATTGTCTAAACAATTTTCGGACGATTTCGGTGCTCATCACTATATAAATATTATACATAGGATATTAAACTGGTTGATAACTTTTTAAAAATATATTTTGGTATATTAAAACAGTTGATTACTTACATAAATAAAAATCAAGTTCTAAAAAAGCTCAATTTATGACTGATCTAAATTCTAGGTTTCTAAACGGATTTTATTATAACGCAATTAACTATAATTCCATATTTCCATTTACCTAACTATGTTTAGTAACTACTGAAGACAATGAATAAATATCTTAATATCACCAAACGGAACTATGTAATAGTAACTAATGGACCTAAGGACGCGACGGGTTTTTTGGAAAATCGTATGATTATACTTGAATAAATTAAAACCAAAATTCTGCAATTTCCAAAGTTCAAATTCCGAGGTGTAGAGGTTTTTTTTGTCAGAATTGATTTTAATGAAAGATCTTATTTATTAGATCCAATTATTAATTTAACTCTAACCCAGTTATTGTGTTCATTATATATTATAATGAAATTGTTCTAAACTATATATACCAAGGTAAAAATGCATTAAAAAACATGTACATGATTTTAAATTTCATACGGACTGTCCAAAAAAGTAACCTTGGGAATTTCCTCTTGTATTTATATATATATATTAGTTGTATTAAACTGCAAACAAAATATAATTAATTAAGAATTTTTTTCTGGATGCAATAATTTATCATTGGTATCAAAATAAAATGTTGGTTAATTTAGTATTAAAAAGTGTGATACGAAATAGGTAAAGATTATTGTATCAATATTACATGTCACTATTTAATATCGAACAAAATTCTTCAGAATTGAGTATAATGAATTAAAAAAAATAAATATATAACAGAAACAAATATTAAATTAAATTTATTTTTAATTAAAATCTATTTAATTCAAAATAATTAAATTGATTCGTTAATTACAGTTTATCTATTAAATAGTATGTTTAATGTCTATATAATGTCTATTTAATATGATGTACTTGATGTTAAAATAATAGTCGGTTTAATTGGTAAAAATGTAGACTTGTTTATATTATAAGACTCCCATAAATTAATATTTGTTTTATAAAATTACATCGCCATATTATTATAATAAGTGGTATTTTGAATATTTTCCAGATGCCTCCATTAGAATATACTAAAGAATAATATGATTTTATCAAACCAGCGAGAGTTTTATTTTAAGTTAAGATATAAAAAGTACTTAATAGTAAGTGATGAAACTTTTTTATAATGAATAAATTAAGATTTCAATCAATATATAATTATTTTATATTGTGATTAAACAAAAAAAAATATATATTATATAAAAGCGTACTGCGCTAGCGCACTGGAATCACCAACATCGTATTGCATTTGATTAAAAAAACTATATATAAACTTACCTACAACCATAACTCATCATAAAAATAAAACAGTTTCAACATATTTTATTATAATATGAACACACAAAAATAATGCGTTCAGGATATAATAATGTTTCAAGCGCGCCGACATTTCGATTTACCGCTCTGATATTCTGGTGAACTGTTAACTTGTTTTAGCCGACAAAAGCATGCAATAATATTTCGATCTTACTACGGTTAAGTTCACAAGTAAATACGCACACACACACACACATCTCGTACAAGCGTTTTGTCCCTACCAGGCCAAAGATATTTACCGTAGTCGGACTCTCACGGGTTCTAATTTATATGTGACGGTTTTACAACCGATTCGATTTTCTCAACATTTATTACGCAGCATGATGGAACGGGACGTGGGAGACAAGGCGCAGGGACACGATAGTACAACGCCGCCGGACAAGTGGCAGTGGTGGAAGGGCAAATCGGCAATTTACCGGGCACGAATACCCTCTTTGACCCCACCACCACCCGCTCAACCGCCACCATAATCCGCATTCACATACACCCACCTACTGCATGTGTATCTTTCCATCTCCCCTCCTCCTCAACAGTATCCATTATATACGGTATTGGTATCGGTTTCAATTTTCTATCGTCGGCTCGCCTGCGCTATCAAGGGAACGATAACTTGTGTGAATTTCGTTTTCGGTTGTCCCCATATCCCAATCGCCGCCACTACGACCGAACACTTACGGAATTTGGTCTCACAGAAATGTACGTGTGTATGTGTGTGTGTGTGTGTGAGTATGTATGTGTGAGATAGAAAGAGAGAGAGACGCATTGAGAAACTTGGAAGCTCTTGGGAGTTTTCACTATACGCGCTTCGGCCACTTAAACCAGAGCCCCAGATGTCAAATTGAATTCCGGTTCTGTTTAATTGGTTCCGGGAACATAATGAACCCGGACATAGAATGCGCATACAAAAGACCATCGCTTTTGCAAAGTGGCGGTGATAGTGGACACATACAGTAATCCTCCCGGTCACTTTTCCGGTGGAAGGTCACCTATATGGCCATAAAGACACACCGTTGTAAATACGGTTCCAGTGAGTAGTACCTTTTCGAAAACCGTAGTGAAGATGCATACGTGATATGAAAAGGATCTCTAAGAATCTGAAATATTGGTTAATTTAGATAAGTTGATACAGTTATTGAGAAGTTTATAAAATATCGAGTTTTGAGAAAAAATGTGAGAATAACCATATTGAGTAAAATGTGTAATTGATTTTCCTATTCTTCCTTGGTTATACTTGTATTGTATTGTATATTATTTTTTATGTTATTACAGGTTAGAAACACGCATTTTTAATAGATTAGAAAAATATATATGTGTATGGGGGGGGGGGTGGCGTGAGGGTAGGAGAAATTTAGGAGGTTTACTATTTGGTTATTTCAATAAGTGTGTATTCTCTAATCTAATATGTCTTGCATTGTACGAGTAGTATAATATAATTTACAATACATATTTTTAAATGGTGATCTTCGCTTGTTATGAGAATATAAAGAGTGAACTTTTTGGAGTTTTATATTAACGATCGTTATATTATCTCGTTATACTCTTTCAAAAAATTAATTTGAACATATAATAGCATATTATTACAGTACACGAATGAATATGACATTAATTGAATGACCTGATTATGGTGTCGAAGAACCTGTTCAATTACATTTTTAACATGCCTTAAAATTTGCGTCCACACTGCATGTATGCATCCAATAAGTAATCAAAACGTCATAATTAGATATCAAGTTGGGTATTGAGTAATGATTTGTAAAATATATGATCCTTGATCGGACGTTATAAATTTGTATAATCATTCTTGTATTTCGACTACTATCAATAATTTTGGAAGGTACTATTGATAATTTAAGTAAACTTATTTATGGATTATTGGTTGATAATGAGAAAAAGTAGAAGTGCATGCTAATATATTGCTCTGTATATTAATTGTGTCTAATGTACCCCGTAATTATAATGTACGCGAAGGAATATTATATTCTAAGTGGTCAGTGGATAGATAATGAAGTAGAATAATGGTGGAAAATAGTATACACGCTACTAATTAGGTACTTTGTTCTTATGACTGTGATCCCTGTAATTATTATGGGTGGAAGAGTATGTTTTAATTGATTTATTAATTCTGTTTTTGATTAATATAGTTTACATAACTGGAGTATTCAATGTTGCCTATAAATCCATCGTATTTATATTAAATGTGTTAACATGGCAATTACATACATATGATACATAATACATTTACTTATTGTACTAGTTTACTAGTATATTATGCATTATCATACCTTTTTATGCAATTTATACTAACAATATTGTAAAATTAAATCATATTCAATTATATTGATATTGATGACATTCTGACATTCATAACAAAAAGGTTTCCCTATATAATGTATATGGACAATATATATTACAATGGACGTTAACGTCACCGCAACAACACTGCTGCATATTATATAATAGACAAATTAACAATATCTCTCGTGTTACCTTATTTTTTGCACCGCCCCAATTGGAATTGGCATCCACGTTTGAGAACAAGCCTGAAAATTATATATCATGACTCATGACCAATTCTACCGACACAGAGTAGACGCCCCTATTGACCACCCCGTGGTGGATAGTGACAGTCAGCTATACGAGGTTTTTGTGAAACCATTAGGTAATTTTC
Organism: Neotoxoptera formosana; assembly: GCA_022818045.1. Classification (NCBI taxonomy): domain Eukaryota; kingdom Metazoa; phylum Arthropoda; class Insecta; order Hemiptera; family Aphididae; genus Neotoxoptera; species Neotoxoptera formosana. Next base: position 11,331,001 of record CM040632.1, on the reverse strand, counting down.
AGTAATGTATTCTGTGTGTTTGGCTGGTGTCCACCGTATAGATATTTTTTTATCTTTTTCTCTTATCATGATTATTACTAGTATTACTAGTATTTTTTTTTTTTTTTTTATTTCGTGGTACAGCTTCAACTGCTAAGGTTATTAGCTTACAACAAATAATTATGTAAATAACTAGGTACAGAATTAAGTGGTGTTATAGTGGTATTACTAGTATTTGTGATGTGTATAAATATGAAATGTAACCTCTGCGTTCTAACTCTCTGGCGAGATAATTTATTATTATTATGCATTATAAATATTTTTTATACAATTGGAAATGTCCCGACTGACTGACCGGCTGACCGACTGATCACCGACCTGGACTAGCATAGCTAGAGACAAGGTATATTCATGATACCATCATATTGTAACTATTAAGCTATGTAAGGATGCACTGAGAAAGGTTTTTTTTGAAATTTGCATTTTATAAAAAGATGCTCACTCAATGACTTTAAGATTCACGATATAAATTGAAATGTTGTTGTTGTTTATAAATGGTAGCCATTGGTTACTGATTATAACAGTAATAGTAAAACTAAGTGGAAATTATTACTTTTTAGTACACAAATGGTTGCCATTGGTTACTCAGGCAGATTATGTGAAAGCATGCATACATTTTTAGCGTTTACACGATGGTAACGGTTAAAGAAACTATATCTTAAGACCAAACGTATGTTTGTAGCTTATATATTCAAAAAGGACTTGACTGATTTTGACGAAAATCTCAGTAATTGTTTTTAGAAATTTCAGAAAAATTTAGAGAGTAGATTGGATCCCGTTAAAAAATACACCTAGTGCTTAATCCAATCCACGACTTGCGGTTGCACATTAAATTGAATTAATTTTAAAAGCTAGATACACCAACGCCGATTTGCCCGTTAACTGAGGTACCTACACTACAACCGAGTGGTACACCTATGCAGTGTTGTATATTTTTATATTTGTTGATTTTTTCCTGAGCGGATTCAGGTTATACACCTAGTATGCTAGTATGCTTATTTGCCGATAATATGATCATATTTATTTATATATATTATATTATAATTTTATAACTCTGTACATATTAACTGATTATTATTATGTTTATCGGTGAGTCAAAGTTTTTCGTTTTCAATTATTCTATTATATATTATACTCTTTTTTGGCGGAGGTTTCATACGAGATTTCCTAAACTACCTACTACAATAAAATACCTACATGCATTTTTCGATTTAAATCAGTTTTTTATTATTTTAATTTACTTTTAATATTATTTTCTCTCCATTTGAAATAATTTATGACATCGAGAACAAATATTATTTTTTTGTTATTTATTATAGTGTATAACGATCTACCATCTACATTATGAACATTATTAATTTATTTTACCAATGCCATTTAACTGTAAATACAGTTTTATTCTATTAATTAAGTTATTTTAACCTGTTTAATTTGAAAATATTTTAATACATTCGATGATAATTCATGGTGTTGACTATTTTTAATCCGTACTATTTCTCAAACTAGCATAATAACTAAATCATCTGCAAAACAAGTGATTTTATTATTATTCACATCATGATTTTATAACCGCTAGTATGAATTATATAAGTGCCTCTTGCAGTACTCTAAATTCAGTTACAATATGATTGATGTTTACATTTAACATTAACTTCAACTGATAGGCTGGTTTAATACATATCTGAACACAACTCCATAATAGTAAACTTTCTGATTAAAATATTACTGCCGGGGCCTTAAAGTCCGAGTTTGTAGTACAAGACGCCTGACGCCTTCGAAAGATTTGAGATTCATATGGACATTTTTTAATTGAGTTTAATCCTGTTTAATAGAAGCAGCAGATTAAAATAGTTTTATACAACGAACAATAAATCTGTTGTTTTAATATGACCATTCCATTTTTATGTTAAATAAAAAAAAAACCATTTAACGATTAATTATTATTTAGAATATTGTATCGATTAACTGTATTATGTTTTATACTGTTTGCATTAAATTTGTAAAATGAGGATTAGTTGAATGCATAGTAACTAATTTGTATAGTATTAATTAGGATGGATCAATGTTGTAAATACATTTAATTTGAAATCCTTTTTATATAGCTTAGGAATGTAATAATTATAATAAAATATAGCTTAGTGACTAGTGCAGTAGTGTATATTATTATACGATTACAATTTGTGATCTGCTATTAGAAATTATTGTTAAGTTTATCATAGGTACTAAACTAATGTTATTATCTATCTATTATATAGTTTTAATTTATTTAAATTACATTTGAATGCATTAAAAATATTAATAAACGAACACGCATTATATTCATATGTGTATTTAATATCCTGTCATAATACTTATCATTATTTTGATATAGTATAATATATTGTAAGTACTATCACAGAATTTAATAATACTGTATAATATAATATTAATTGTGTTAAAAACAAATAACCAGAGCTAATTTTGTTTGATCAACATCGTAATTTCAAGTACCTATATATTATAATAACTGTTCAATACATTATAGACGAGAAACTTTTTTTTCCCAATTTACTAAGTTGGATTGAATCGATTCTCTAGTTTTTATCTCTGTCCCCTGTAAAAGACCTTTATTATACCTGGTAGATAACGGCCATTCTTCTTGTTTTATTAGTTCCTTTTCTTCAGATTTTATTGCCTTAAATCCGGCTTGTTACCATTTAAAATACGTTTTCAAACGATATTTTATCTAACTTTAGGGTCCAAATACCGCACAGCAATTTATGGCAAATTACCGACTTTGGTAAAGGTTTTAAGATTTACACTGCATAATAATATATTCATTCTATAGTCAAAAATTCTTATTTGATCAATACAATAATTATTTTATTGTGTTTAGGTATAATATGCTAACGGTTTGCTATTTTATTTTTGTCCTCCATTTAAGTTATAATAATATTATAGTGTAATAATAAAATAATAAACATTGTTATACTAAGGCCAAGAGTTAAAGACTATAACTATTACTAGCTTCATAATAGTTTGTTCATACTAAATATTTCCATAAGTAGAATTATAGGTTCTAGTTATTTTATGGGTAGCACTTTAGCAGTAAGGATTTTTTTTCTTTTTAAGGAATATTAGTAAACAATTAGAGGATTAACATTCATATTTTGTGTCTATTTTAAATAGTTTATATTTTTAATATTAAAAAAATAATTATTATTAAGTTATCAAATTAAATTTACTATTTATATACTGTATGCAATGCAAGTGTAAAAACTGTAATAGGTATCTAATAGTATAAAATCGTTGTAGGTGATATGCATACATTCTAATTGGAATTTAAATATCTCTTAAAGTAAATTGTAGTCTGCCAAAACGAATAAGGCATCAGAGTGAGCCGTCAAGAGTTTTGCTGGACACAACAATTTTGAGATCATTAAAACGGTACGTTAACCGTTTTCTACTAAAGTGCATAATAATCATTTTGCAGACGAATGCACTGGAATACCGCAAGTCACATCTGTCCTGCAAAATGTGCATTATGTCCCGAGATTATAAAGCGAATTACAAAGTGAACCAGCCTTCAAAAACATTATCTATACACAAAAAGGGTGATTTTATATTATTCGTAATAAAGTAATATTTTCAACACTTTGAGTCACAACAATCAAGTAAATTTCTTTGCTATTATTTAACTGTTGATAACAATTGGGTAGTATTATACATTTATACTACATCGGTGTGTTGGCTGGATGGACGACTGGGTGCTCGGGTACTAAAGTCATAGTTATAGATATGGAATTTACCAGTAAAACATTGTCGGTAAACTTATTGGTAAAATGTATAAACAATTAGGTACATTTTTTAGATTATTATTTTTTGTTTCATTTTACCTAATATTTCCCTGGCATTGTTCGTACCAATATCAATAATTATTGGTTATAATTTAAAATCTGCATCACGAGTAATCAACAAAATTACCATGATTTAAAGTGAAGTAAGTATAATTGTATAATATATATAAAATATAGGTAGGTTATATAAATGTATTATTATACAACATAAAACTATTAAATAATATATTCTAAAATTCAAATCGCGTATAACAACCTAAAAATGTTATTGATCTATGTGTTTAATTAAGTGTTTACCATTTCAGAATGTTTAAAAAAACTAAACACAGTACCTAAGTATATACTACCTAAATAGTTTATTCGTAGGTACCTAAACTATAGCTATTACGCTAATAAAAAGCATTTAAAATTAAGGATTACTCGATTTAACAAAAGTCAAAAATACCCTCTGTAAAATGTAAGTAAATTTACTCTTGCCCATACAATTTACTGGGTAAATTTTCCGACCTCACATATCTAGTCTTAGGTCAGTAGCGCTTAAGGTTTTTTTGTTGTGGTGGTGGTGTGAAAACGTTGGTGGAAAAAGGACGTTTCGTGAAATATGGATGCTACACCATTTGTGTTTAAGGTTCAACGCTAAGCTCGTATTGTTTAAAACATAATGTCCTGTGTGGTACACGCATATAGTATCGTGACAGTCACGTAATGATCAGTAGGGTTGAACTTTATATTATATTTTATTAGAATTTAAAAAAATAATCTCTGAGTAAAATAATTACTCGTATTATACGTCGTTGTTTATTTCGTTGCACGGTTCATTTCATATTTAGTTTGGTGTTTTTTTCCTCGTAAATATAATTTAATTTTTTAAATTTCGTTATTGAAATTCCGAGATTAGCATACTATTATAATTACCCATTTAGAATAAATAGCTGTCTAAAAAATATCTGGTTTTTAAATTGACCAGATTAGATACTAATTTGATTAAAACAAAGTATATAATGTACCATAATGTTATCGAGTTTAGTTACTGTAATGTATGAGTTGAAATTCAATTTAATGATAAATCATTGTATGCAATAAAAAAGGATTCTGAGTAGAGACGATCTGTTCTGGTCTTTATTTCTAAGAATATTTGTTCATACATATACATTATTGCTATTAGTAATTTTTTTATATTCATTATACGGTAGGTTAAATGTATTGTTGCTAAAGGTAAATTCCATTTATTACCTAATTTATAGTAGTTATTATTATATTATTTGATACAATATTACTAGCTGTTCTGAACGTTTAAGTTAATATTGTGTATAGATTCGTGGTATAAACAACTTAAACCTAATTTAAATTTGATGAATATTTAATTGAATTTAGTTAATAATTGTGTACGTGGTGGTAAAAATCCCTACGAATAATGTTTTTAATTACATAAAAAAAAAACCGTTAAAATTGTTATTGTTCGTCTAAATATACGATTTCTTCGAAATTTGAATTTTGAACGCTTATGAAAAAAAATAGTAACAATGTCTTTTTAATTTTTTTCATTTTGAGTACGAAAAATGTATGAGAATTTTTGTATTAAATGTTTAATTATTTTTACCCAAACGCAATAATGTTATTCTTATATGTTATTATAAATCGAATGGACACTATAAAATGTAAAACATTTTAAATGTTTATCAATGTCACAAGAAGATCAAAAATATTTTTAAAAATGTATCATGTATGGTAAATGTCATTATAAATATTTGGTCTAATGCGAATCTTTACAGTTATTCATTTTTAAATTATAACAAACAACTCAAAACTGGTTTTGCGCAAAAATTTCTGTTTTTCTAGATTATTTTAAAAATCTCTTTGTACTAATTACCTCAAAGTATCATTTTGATCAAATTTGCTATCATATACTTTTTTGAAAATCGTTGAATTTCTACTTATCCGAAAGCTAAAGTGATGGCAGACACACAAAAAAAATTACCTTTTATTATAAAATCAATACACTCATCGCTTCACTAATAAAATATTTACTTTATTATGTGTTTATGTAGAAGTGTTAATTGTTGTTTTTATAACTTTATGTATATTTATTTTTAAACAAATAGTGGTTAGGGATTACGATTGTCTTGAAAATGTTTTTTATTTGATTAATGTTGACGATTTTACAGTAGATATTGATCACTTTAAAAATATTCGTATGGCACTTTATAATATACATAATTTATATTTTAGATGAAAAGTTAGTTCTATTTTAAATTTTATTTTTTCACAGTACCTACCTAGTTTCTTATTTTCTATTAATACATAATTAAATAAATGCAAAAAATGAAGTGTCTAATATACCAGGTTTCATTATTTTATAGTATTTTTTTATTTTGTGATTTTAACATAATTCAATAAGACAGTTTGAAATATTAAGGACTAATTATTATTTTCAATTCAAATTCTCATTGCTTACTTAATAAATATTCATATATTATAATGAAAACGTACAACAGTATTAAACTACACCTGACCTGTTATATATAATTCACAGTTAAGAATGTGTGAAATATAAATTACAATATTAAACTAAATTACACATTTACACAGTTTAAATTATTGAGTCCATCAATTTACTAAAATTTGGTTTGTTATTTGGATTAAACAAAATATACTAAACACAATATTGTATTAAATGATTTTCTATATTCATGGTACCTACCTACATCTATTTATAATTTCAATAATAGTAGTTATCTAGTTTAAGTTAAATGTATTCAATATTACGTTCAATTAAAAGCACTTAAATTAAACTACAGTATTTAATTATAGTGTGATGGTGTGTAAAATGAATTGATATTGAATCACTGAATAAACTACGAACGTAATGAGGTCAGTTGAATCCTTCTCCGATTGGCGATTATCGTACCGTAGAAATATTGTTGACAAAGACTTTTCTTTTTCTGAACAGCTCATTTAATGTAGTTCTTTAGAAATTCATATAAAATGAACCCACTACACTATGTTTAAATATTGTAATTAGAAATATGAATATAATACCTACATTAATACATTGTATGAAAAACCACAATGAGATGCATTTTTAAATTCACTGCCAAAAATAAAAATAATTTTCACAAATAGATTGATTTATATGTATAATAATTACAAAAGTAATATAAGAATTATTTAATTGCGAGACTCTCAGTCTCGATATTATGTAAAATAAGAGCTTCACTTTTGAAATTCTATGTACCCACCTATAAATGACTAATTGCAAAATACATTATTTATATTAGACCACACTACCTAACAATAGTGTGTATTATTTGAAGAAAATATTACTCGTAAGTCGTAAATCATAAAATAATAAAAATAATATAATATTAAAATTAATAAACCAATCAGAAAATCAGTAGAATATTGTCATAAATGTTTCTAATTTTTGTACTATGGATTAATGATTAAACAAAACACATAAACATAATAAAGTCATTAATCACCTGATATTGCATATTTATGATTTTAAATGCTTTGTTAACAAACATCAAATAGGAATATAAATCTATACATTAAAGTACAAATACACGTTTATTATTATGAAAATATCATTAGTCTGTAGGTGCTCCCCTAATTAACGCAAAAAGTGGAAATAAATATTTCAATAATAAATGTGTCAACGGTTCACTTTTAAATTCTTGTTAATCTCTGTGCTGTATAGTCATTACGGTCGCATCGTGTCTAACCTTTACTTTTTGCCACGTTATATCGCGTTTGGAAAAAATTACCAACTCCGAAAAAAAAATAAATGATAACGACCCGGAAAATGTTATTTATTAAACGAACGTGTTCCCGCGGTGTGGCACGTTTTTCATTTTGTCACCCCAGATTTTTTTTACTCGTTTTTAGGGTGGAAAATTATTTTCTCTCTGTTTTTCTACAGCGAGCATGCGCATACGCATATACGAGTATTAAGAAACTTGACTTAAAATATCATCTTTGCCACCAACAGCTAGATATTATTCGTAGAAAGTTTTCAGATTTTCAGTACATCACATAAATTGATTCACAATTGTTGATTACTTTATAGTGTTTAGAGTTTAGACACATAAAGTATACTTCTTGACAAATCCAAAACAATTGTAAAATACAATTGTTTGCTAACTATAATATGTTGTTTCTTTTTAATATTATAGTAATTTGTATGTAAATAATTCATTATTTGTCCCCTATAATATATAATATTTTGTTAATGTATCTTTAGTTGTAATTGTTAAGCTGTAATAATTTTATATTGGTAGCTTAAATAAAAAAAATAAAATATTTAATATTAATATAATTGTTATAATTTTATAAACATTCAAACCAAGGCTTAAATCATATCTACCTTAAGTCATCTTCCTAAGAGACTATGAATACCAACCAAATAGCATAACAGTATAATGTATTAATATAGTGTATTATGTCTTGTATAGTGTAAATTATAACTTTACATACCCTGGTCCATGATGATGTAATTTTTATTAGGTATTGTTATTGCACATTGGACAAATACTAAGGATGTTGACACAATCAATTAAATATTACCTAATTATTACAGATACAAATTAAAGTACCACTATTGTCGATAATGTTCAATTTCATATTCTTGTATTATGGAGTTGATTGTAACGTGTTCTTTATTCAATAGATATATTTTTATTATTGCATGCATTATTATTTATGAGATAATATAATATAATATATTATGCACACTTTATTTACGGCTGTTTGCTATATTAAAACGTCATCTTACCAATAACTATACCGGAAATAATTAAAATTGCAAAACAAAAAAATATCACATTTAGCAAAAGATTATAGAAAGTTGAGCTTGAAAAAGTTCCGTTGAGCATGTACAACAAAGGCATATTAATATAATATAACATTTAGATTCTTATTATTTTTTCATTTTAATTTATAAACAAAATAATCTTTTTCAAAATAAATACAAATTTAATTTAATTGTTCACTCTTTGAATACAAAATTCCAAGTTGGGTGAGATTTTTTCATGTTTCACTTTTATGTGGTATTTTTAAAAATATATTAAGTGTTCAAATTGTACCAATATAATACTTTACGAATCACTTCCATACATTTTAAATTTAACATCGATATAGGCAATGGTAAATAGTGCCTAGTATCATCCTATTAGCTGACTAACATTTGAAATGTCATAGTAAATACTTAAAAACTTCTCGAAAACTAGGCTCTTTTTACGTTATTATTTTAATCTATATATTAAAACTCTTACACATTTCAAAACGTTTTATACCTTCTCGTTTTATCAGTGGCTTTTATTTAAAGATACGCGAAATAGACTGTAATATGATTTGCTTTATAAGAACACTAAAACAATTAATAAAGTTTCTATAAACGCTTTAGTAAAGATTATACGAGGATTCATAGATTCACACTGAATGTGTTTTCTAGTAAAACAACGACAAGTTCTTACATTCATGTTTCAACATTTAAATAATGGTAATAACGGCTTATTTTGTTTCATTATATATTTAATTAATTAATAATACACACATCGATTAAAATTTAAATCAAACCCGCATATTATTATGAACACTTTTATACTTCATAAAGTACATATGTATACTTATGGAACATTAAATTTGTTATTAGAAGCATTTATGCAACTGATGCTGATGTGCGGGTCTTATGGGAAAATTTGTTAGCCAAACCTTTGTAATTTGTAGTATTAATTAAAAGTTATAATAGGTACCTCAAGTATGCAATAATTCCAACGTTATAATGTATATAAAAAACTTGCCACATGGAAAAAAAAACTTCAAAGAATTATTTCTTTTTGTTTGTAATATTTTTAGGTTTAACTTTTTTTTGTCATTAGAACGAAGACCGAGAATCATTATATGCCAATCAAAAAAAGAATTGCAACCGGAAATACGATGCTGGGCTATTTTGGTGATTAAGTTTTCCTTAAAAAGCAATTAACTTGAAGCTTATACAGTAGGGAAACGCGGAAACCTCATGCTTCATGAATAATTATATAGTTTATTATATTGTTTACTGTACATAGACAGTTCTATAGTTAAATTTTATCATTTTGGTTTGATTGCACCCTTCTTTTTCATTTTATTTTTACCACTTAAATGCTTAATTGAGTACAAAGAAGTCTAAACGAATTATTCTTAAGTAAAGATTTTTTTCTTTCTAAAAATAAATGTTGTAAGCACATGTTTACTTATTTTAAACAAACAACAAAATACACAATTGTATGCAATACTATAAAAAAAGTACAATATAATTCATTTTATCATTTTTAAGTGGAAAATAATGTGCTATTTATATAAATTTAGAATCATTATGAAAATGGGATATATTACAATGCACAATACTATTTTTGTCCACTAATGGGTGGGAAGAACACGTTTTTGCGATAATATGTAATTTATACTCACGCCTACATAGTATAATTATTAGCAGATACTCAATGAGTGTATTTAATGTAATACATTTAGTAGTTTAAATATAATGTAAGGTTCTAAGTGGAGTTCGTTAGCATTGAAGCACAAGTAAAGTTTTAGACGCTTAAAGTCCATGACATTATATTATACTATATTATATATTATTATGTGTATATTAATTACTGAAACATTTAAATACAAAGTTTATACAAATGATTTATATTTAATTATTCATAGGTAATATAAATATTAAATAAATATATTATTTATTACATTTTAATTATTTTAATTACTTTTTAAGTATACTAACGTTATATTACAATTTTAAATTTAACTATATTATAATGAAAAATCAAACTTTGAAAATATATTTTATTTAGCTAATTAAACCATTAATATGATATGATACATTTAATTTATAAATATTATAAATATTAAAAATTAACTTGTGAGAACGCCACACCGACATTGGCAGTCCCAGTCTTACAAGACGTGCGTATTTAGCAAATGTACGTTCCACCGCTCAAGTTTGTTTTAATAAAAGTGCGAATTGACCAATTTCAACTATTATCTATTTTTAAGAAAAGAATATTATCTATATTTTTGGTTTTTAACAATATTTTAATTATTAAGAGAGTAATGATAATTTTTAAATTTCAATATTTTACATAATTTCACTCATAACTTGCTTAAAATGTAGATCATCGTATAAAAAACCAATGTACAAACACAGATATTTTTATTACCTTAAATTAAGCTATAGGTGAACAGCTGAGTGGACATTTTCAGTGTTCTGGACTTGTAAACAACTAATGCGAGTGTTGACTTAATACTATGCGTACACGACATAATCGCTAGGTTGTTAATTTGTAATATTTATAAACAAAGTGTATCATAATAATAAATCAAATGATAATAGCTAAATAAAATAAATTCCCAAAGCTCTTAAGAAGTAGATGGTACCTACGCATTCGTCTTGCATAATGAACGATTTATAGTCAATATTCAAAGACAATTAAAATTCATACTTCATAATAGTATGATGTGATTTATTAGTCTTAAAAATGAATTCAAGATGATATACTTAACGTCAATACATCACGTTAAAATGTATAGGTACTATCAAACAATTTTATGGTACCATATAAATAAAAATGTAATTAAAAGTCTCATTTAACTTAACAAACAACTTAAACCATCAATCCATCGTGTCTTTTTTATTTCATAACCATTTCACTCTAAAGTCATAAATACTACTCCCTGTATATCATTAAAAATAATAATATCTGTTTTTTATTTGATTAAAACATTTAAATTATTTTCATCATGCAATTCAGATATTATGATAATGACAATACAGAATTTTTTCCTAGGGTATTTCATAAAATATTAATGAAAAACATGGACGACTGAATTTTTTTGCTCTCTTATTGAATTTTAAAAAAAAAAATAAAAAAAAGAGTAATGTAAAAAAAAAACTAAAATCATCGTGCAGTTCAAAAGGTCTTTTTCTCAATTGCTTACATAAACGAATTCCCTTTTAAACCATTATTTTTTTATGTGAATCTTTTATTTAAATTAAAAATTGCCGATCTTCTTTTTCTTTTTTTATTTTCACTCTTTAAATCAAGATATAGAATGTATATACATGTATATTTATTCTTACCGTCGTATTGAGATTGATGATTTCAGTGATAAGACACATTTCACTTTAAGCCTTTTAACAGTGCAGCCGACAGGAATCACGGGTCATTAAACATTCTCTTATACAAGTATAGTCCAACGAATACAGCTACTTAAAGCGGTTTTTTTTTCATTTTTCTTTTTTATATCTTTTTGTGTGTCCAGGGAAAAAAATACTTGTCGTTGAAAAACACTTATCACATAAAATATAAAAATGTAATAAAAATTTCATTTTTTCTTCATTCGCTTATATCGGTAGACTGTATTATTTATATTTGCAACATTAATATGATATATCGATATACACATCGATTAATTTGTATACAAGAGCATATTTACAATGTACATTATATAATTTATAAGAACTGTATGCATTCACATAAATAATTGATAAAACTGCCCAATATTATTTTTTATTACTCTGTAAATGCATGCTACCATACGTTTATGAACATAATTTGATTATAATATTATTACGTTCATTTAATATAATATTCGTTTTAAATAGACAATTTATGAATAAAGAACTTCAAATAATTGAAATAATTATTATGATGGTTTCTAAACCTTTATTTCTTTATAACTTAAAACAATATTATGTTAGTAATATTAACAATTGAGTTGGTTTCAATACATCTGTATACCAACATATTATCCTCACCTATTACGATTTTACTTATTTTTATAACAGGTTAGTAACGTTAACACATTGTGGTGGACAGTCGGAAGTACCATTTCGTTTCACAGACATGTTTTAAAGTGTCACTATTTCATTACAGTTATAATAGCAGTACAATTGATATTATTTTTATAATATCAGTAATGCCACGTTACATCTCAATTTTGATCATTATCTTCTATAGGAGCAGCGGTAACCATAACGTCGAACAATCCGAAAGTAGGTAACTGATAAGTATTGTCACGAAGCAAAAATTATGTTATTGATAAATCTTATTGGACAAATAATTGTTATTCACCGATGTGAACCAGGTAAGTAACGTCAATATTATGACTGTTCAATTCTGTCTACTCAACTGGAAAATATATATCGTCATTAATATTCAATTCTCACGTCTCACTTAAAATAACAGCGATGAGTTCAAATTTTTATTTTGTTTCACTCTTTATAAACTGATCAATATTCTAAGCCACACTGTACATCAGCGGTCTCATAATTCTCGGGGTATAATAATATTTTTTCACCGTCCAATACTAAGGTACAACCATCGCGCAATACTTGTGATGCTTCATTTCAACTTAATTAGTCATCGTTTTTCTAGACACGTCTTCGACCGAACTGTATTCGTACTTTAGAATGAACTATAACTTGAATGTCATCATTAACAATTTTCTCCGTATTCATTCCATATGTATTATAATTATATTATATTAACGGTTTGTTCCTTCACTATACAATTATATTATGTCCATAATCTTTAATAAATATCTTCTAATTTCTAAATTCTATTGCAGTACTCAAACTGTTTTTTTTATATATACATAAACTTTTAAATATTACCAAACCAATCTATTTTTTATGTCATCTGTAACTATATATTTTCTGAATATTACAATGTACTTTGTATTCATAATATTAGTTGATGATTTCCCATAACTTTTTTTTGGTGTCAAAAGTAAAGAATTATCAAAATGTATTTTGACTTTATTTTGGATCGTATACGTTTTATTATTTTATAATATACTCGAATTAACCTCATTATTTCTATGCTTTGTAAGACTCAAGTAACTTTTTCTCCACTTCACTGGAATTCGGCTTTGTGTCAGTGCTGTATTCAATGGGAGGAAAAGAGGGCAGCCACCTTTCTTCCCATACTTTGTAGCTTTTTAAAAACCGTCGTATTATTTTATTGTTAATTTTTCTATAACCCAACTATTTTCGATAACATTAATATTAATAACAATGTATATGAATGATATTTTTATGTACCTCGTAATTAGTAATTTCTAATAATAAGTTAAATGGTTACATTTTAATACATTTATATTATACTTTGTTGTCTTTATATTATGTGGTTAAAACTGTCTCTCCATTACTTTTTAAGAGAAAGTCCCCCAGGTGTGACTGGGTGTATTATCTTCATCTCACAAACGTACAACATAGACAATTCGTGTTTAGAGGTTCCAATGTTGTGTAGTAATGTTTAATAACAGAGTCAATAATTAACATAATAGTATGACTAACAAACTCAAAGGTAAGAACATGAACTGTATTCCCTTCTAGGTTTTTTTACAATACTTTAACTTTTAAGCAAGTTATGATACAGCATGTTATATAATATATAATATTATTACAATTTAAAAATTAGTATAAATCGTATTTTACAACGTCCCAATACGTACGATACTGAATATATTTACTTTAATACCAATAATATAAAATGTTTTACATTTATAATATTGTAATAATGAAAAAAAAATATAATAAATTTAATGTTCTTGCCAAAAATTATTTCAACTTACCGACTGATTACTGAGAGTAATACAAATAAATTATAAAATGTACCTAATTAAAAGAATAAAACATACGACGCTATCTCTGCTATGAATCATTATTCACATGTAATAATATTTATCATTGAATTAAAATTCAACACACCCAATATCCCATCACAGTAACGAAGTGTGTTAAAAACGTAATATATGCGGTAGCAGAGCAACTTCCCCGAATTTAAAATTGTTATTTATTTAAGAATACGTAACTTTTAAACACATTGACATACACCATTATATTTCCCACCCAAATTAAAAAAAAAAAATGTATTAAAAGTTAAATGTATGTCAGAAAAATATAAAATGCATATTTCGTGTACAACTACAGATCATCTACAGAAGCGAGCATTTTGCTGTACCAATAATATATTAATCATACAATCATTTAATGCATTTTCAGATCCAAATGTTTATTATTTAGACGTAATTTTGATGTTTAATATATGTATAGGTGTGTTTGTTTGTATGTAAGTATGGTTGTATGTATATTCTAGGTGTACCTTAAACCTATAAAATAAAATAAAACACTTCTAAATCACTTAAATATTTATCAAACATTTTATTAAATACGTTTAACATATTCTATTGTACTTAAATTGCATTCATTTTAAATATGATTAAATTATCAGTTTGTTGTTAAAACATTTTAAATATGTACTTTTTAAATTGTGGATAGAGAATTTTACATCATTCACAGAAGGTATTAATGATTTTAAATGCGAAATGTTGAACTGATTGTAAACAATGGGATCCGGGTGATTGATTCGGTCGAATAATTGAACAATCAATAAATTATGTCATGCTCGTTGGTGCCGTATTATAATTATATGATTTACTACAGAAAATTAAGGAACATAAAATCAAATAATTGACATAAATTATATTTATGTAATACCTACAGCTGTATATTATGAATTAAAAAAATTATTTTTGTAAATTGAAACGAACATCCAAATGTGATCAAATAAATCTTTTTCATACAATTATTAAGGAAAAACAATTATGTCTCATTATTTGACTTCAATTAAATTTAAAATAAATATTATGTATATTTTAAACAAAAACTAAAATATATTTGATATTAAAAAGAATATCTATGAGTTTAGTATTCTAAACGGAGAGGTGAATGTGTTGGTTTTACAAATATGATGTGTGTATTTATTTTTATTTTTCTGTTTGTCATCGAGTTTTGGAGCAGAAAATTGTCCACTTTGAGAAAAGTTTCTGGTAGCGAATTGAATTTAGTTTTTACTTTGATGGCGGACGGATAAGTAGGAGTGTGTGTAAAAAGTAAAAAAATGCTCATTACTTAACAAAATACTAAGGATAAAATGAAAAATAAAAACTACCAAAACACGGAAATATTTATGCATACCAGTTTTCAATAAAATCGATTATGTTATTTTGATTTGTTATTCAAAAATAAATGATTATAAACACTAAAAATGTTAACCGACTATTCAAATTAGAATTATATATAAAACATAAAATATTTTGTAAACTATTTTATAGGTTTGAAATGCATAGCAATTTTAATTCTCAATGCTTAATATTAGAAGTACACGATTCCTCATAAGTATGACTTAAAACAATTTTAAAAAAAAGTTTAGCATAAAGCAATTTACATTTTTTATTAGTTTTATTAGCTTTAATTTAAAATGTTGACAATGTTGGTATGTATGTATGTTCAAACATAATAACAAATATTCCTCAAACATTTATTGTTATTATGTTATAACACCAAAAAATATTATTAGGACACAACAATATAAACATTTTATCTCAATCTCAACTCAGTATGTTTTGTTTTTTCAAACTAAAAAAAGTCGAGTTTTCGTTTTATTTCTTCGACAACAATCTGTGTGTGGCCTAGTGTTACACACTAAAAGTATAATAACAACCTTACAGCGTATAATTGTATTTATATTACTAAAATTAATGTATTATTAACTATTATCTCAAATTGTCAACTATTAAGTAAATATAGTCTGTGTTTTGTTTGTAGATGGAGCTCTTTTCAGTATTTTGATTTATAAAGTACCTATTATTATTATTGTTTTCTTTTTAGTTACTTAAAATTATTAATATTTTATTTGAAATAAAAATATTTAAAAAAATTAAAACTTTTGTCAACACAGATATATTGTTATTTTTTAAACTAATAAAAGATTAGTTTCGATAATTATGTTATCAAAATTAATGTGAACATAAGAAGAGAGGTTTTATACTTTGAACTATGTAATATATTACACGAGTGTAAGACAAAGAAATAAAATATACTGGAGTCCCCTCTTAATCGAAGAAACCTGAAACATTCCCCTGTTATTTAAATTTGCATCCCCTGCACACAGTTATATTTTTAAAATATTAAGACTTATATTAAAATATTTAAAAGAACTTGACATTTTCAATTTTTTTTCTTAAAAATATTAATATCAAATTTTGTTTTCTGTAAAATAACTTGAAAATGAAAAACATGGTTTTTTTTTAGTTGCATTTATATTTAAATAATATCCAAAATACAAAAATAAGATTATAAGTGTTAAATGTTTTTATTTCAAGATAGAACTCGTCAAAAAAATTTAAATATTTCCAAATTTTTTTGTAGTTAAAAATGTATATAATTTTGAAATTGATACCATAGGTGTTGATTACCATGTCCAAAATATAATACAAGAAAGGTATCTCATAAATTGTTTTTACAACATTCTAAAAGTACCAAAAATACATAAGTACCTATGCTAATTTTTTTTTAAAAAACATTTAAAGTTCTAATTTTTACCAAATTTAATATTTAAATTTAAAGTAACGATTACGATGCAATTAAAAAAATATTAACTGTAAGAACTTGAATTTTTTTGTAATAAAGTTCATTGTGCATTACGAAGTGTAATTTTCAAAATATTTCGACTAATTTTAAGCTATTTACTTCATTCTACGGTACGCGTTAAGACTGAGTACTGACACATAGTTTCCGGTCAGAGCCGTTTTTCGTGAGCAATGATTCATAATTGAATTAAAATTTAACACATCCATTACAGTAAGTTAGCTAACAAAGAGGTACATAGGCTGACATTTTGATACAATAACATTTTTTTCTATAGTCTTAAAACCTAGCTCCGTAATTTGTAACTCGTAAGTAGAAAAAAATATCTTGATAGATTTAAATATTTATGATACATATACATATAATATAATAAATTATATATTAAGAGCATAGAGTATTTGCCTATAGTGTTAGATTTAATACAATTGTATAGTTTAAGTTATAATTTTTTAACTAGGTCTAGGTATATATAATAATATTATGTTTAAAAAAATTAAATATATGCTGAGTGTTGCTGGAGAGCTTTACCTGATGTTGTTGGATTGTTTGATGTGTTATTATATTTTAATAATTTATTTAGTGGTATACAGCAGAGCAAATTCTCTAATTTGCTTTAAAGTTTAAAATGATAAAAAAATAATCCTTGTTCTAAGTAATTATTATTTACTCATCAAATCAAATATTTTTCAGATTAGGTTTTTGAAGTTGCATCTCATGAATCGTTGTTGTTAGTGGAAAATACTAGTCTTCCATAGTATTGGCGGTACCTATATTATTTTATTGGCAAGTAAAAAGTTAGTGTGATACTCAAATATTAATGATAGGAATTGAAAGGACAGAATAAAAGAAAAGTTGCCTAATTTCTAAATGTGTGAAAAAAAATAAAAAGCTCTAACGAGTATTTGTTGTTTTTTTTTCTTAATTGTACAAAGACAAAAAAGCGAAAAGATTGCCAAGTGCATTCGCATGTATCTCAAAAAGTCTAGACTGTCGTTCATCCAAGATATCCGCAGTATCTTTTCTCCGAGCCACTACGTCGCCAGCCCCGTACCCACGGCCCGAGCGTTATCTCATTACGTTACCCGGTGGAGATTTATCGTTTTAAGTTTAATTTTCGATTCAGGAGACCGTGCTCACCTAACCAATAAATTGTAAGGACACGGTCGTTTTGTACCAAAACTTGCATTCGACTTCTTCTGGCGCCCCTGCACTTGAATTTTCAGACATTGATTTACGAACCGGCTTTTCTGAATTCAATTAAAAATAAACTAAGGTGAATGTACTAATTTCAAGCATGTTCCGTATAGGCGTGTTAACGAAAAAAAAAGGTTTACCTCATACTGAGTGTAATAAAGGCATACAAATTCAGGAAATGTAAAGTCGTTATTCAGAAACCTTATAATTAAATAATCAATTCATCATTGGTTCAATAATTTATACCGAAACGATTTATATTTGTATTTCAAAAAAAATAATTAAATATTATGTTTGAATGTAAAAATAATATTTACCTTTACGATATAATATAATGAAATTATTTTTTACAATTTAGTATTTAAAATTTACAGAGCAATAAAAAAATGTTATTAATAATGTTACCTATATTGTCTATTCGACGTATAGAATTATTGTATTATGTTTAGAAGATTAATATAATAGGTAGTAATCGATGAGTGGTAAAATAGTGATAACGCCTAAGAATAATCCATTGTGGCTAATATCGGTGGATGACGAGTACCATTCTACAGAGCTGACATATTTTTTGCCATTGAAAGCCCTATGTTTAAAGCCGATTATTATAATTTTGCAAAATGATTTTTATCTATTGAAATAAATGCATTGTTTTCATAGTAGACTGTTTAATATCAATATTTCTACTATAGCCAGGGAATATTGTATTAATGTGAATCAAATTTGTATAAAATACATTACTAGTTTGAAGTTCAAATATTAGCATTCAATTAAACAAATATCAGAACAACATTTTTATTTATAGATTTTCACATTATTTTAAATATTCAGAAGACATAGAAAACACAGAAAACCAACACACATTAATAAATTCAAATAACACATTCAACTATGGTTCTATGTGAATGTGTGTGTGTGTTGTGTACATTTTTAATATGTATAATAAGAATACCCGTATCCACCTATATATATATACGAGTACGTGCTTGAATATGACACATTTTGCACAATTGCACCTGTTAGTATCAAAAAGGCGGGATTATAATTGGGCAAATGTAACTAAGTGTGAATTATATTTACGATATGGAACATCACTAACAACTGATAAGTGAATTAAGTACTAAGAAATGATAACCAAACTATAATGCTATGTTAATTAAAAAGTATATAAATAATGTATATATTATGTATTTTTATATTATTATGGTGCATTTTTTTAGTATAAGCTATCATATTATATTAGTAGAATTATGGTAATTCTTTTTTTTTACAAATATTTTTTAAAATAAACAAATCTTTGGATTGTTGACGCCGGGCGGGACTGATAGTAATAATATTATATTATTCCAGGATTGTGAACGATTAAATAATCCATTGAAAACAAGATGTTCGTTTAAATGGGAAAAAATCGATCTTTGTTCAGAATTGAATACTGAATTTTGTATTTTGTTTAAATATTTCCATATCTTTTATCTATTGGTCACTAAAGGGTACATCCATTATTTCAAGTTAGATTCCCAAATGATTGTTAGGTAATGAATAAAATAAATGTGACATGTTGATTCATTAAGATTTTTGTAAATTTGGTCACATTTATACATTCAACCCCTCAACGACGGTCGCCTGGTAGTAAAATGGAAGAGGTTAATAACAGTACAAAAAAAAAACACTAGTGAGGTGACTGGGTAAAAAAGCAGACAAAACACAAAAAAACACCCAGCCTACCAATGCCCACCCACATCCCGTCAACTTTGGGTCCTAAAAGTTCTTCATCAGAGTTTAACCGGGCTTAATGATAAATGTACCGGAAACTTGCTCGGAGAGCACCGTAAAGTTTACCGCGGTAATTAAAATGAAACTGCCAACCAAAAAATAAAAATAAAAATAAAAATAAAAATTAATACGTGTATAAAAAAATTTCAAATGGTCTAAACTATCGTAAATTTTACTTTTTCTTAAACAGAAAGAACAGCTGCAGATAAAGTATAACATTAAAAGGCGTTAAACGAAAAAGTTGTGTAACGCTCTGAGTTGTTTTTGTTTTCCACACACCGAATGATAGTATCTTCTCCGCGGATTAAAAAGAAAAAGAAAAGAAAAAACACGTACGAATCTATTGTGAACGTGTAATGGATATGACGAGGTGCCTTTGTTGTTATATTCACTGATTTTAAATCTAACCGAATTTAACGTAAGTTTTTAAATAAATCATAATATAATACACCTAATTTATAATATATTATAATTATTATTTAATATATGGCCAAGATCGTTAAAAAAAAAAAAAAAAACATTAACATAAAGATAACATAACGACTAAAGCACACATATACATTGACACGAGTTAATTTGAGAGGTATATCATTAAACTTAATTATACCCACAAGTTTTACATTGTATACATGTATCATATTATACAGTATATTATTATATTAAACACATGCACGCACACATAATAACATTGTGAAAGTGTGAAATATGTCGTTAAAAATGCTGACAAATAGTTTTTCCATTTTTTTAAACCAAGAAACATATAAGGTGAGTTTGACCACCCTATACCACCCTGCACGCGGGTTGTTAAATGAACCAGTAGGTTTATTTCTGATGACGTAATAGGTTTTAATTCGTGCTGATATAAAATGAAGATTTCGCTTATCTCTCTCCATTTGCATAATCTTTACGATATAAGCCTGAATTCAATTTTGTACACTCCGCCATAGCTTACAATTATGTCGATTATGTCAATAGTTTCAATTTAATGCCCTGATGGAATATCGAATCAAATATTGGGGATTAATTCAAACAAAATATACTTGTATACCTATATTATAAGTTATAACGGTATGCAGAATCATTAAATGTAATACTATATTTTCATTTAATGTACGTATTACAGAATAACTTATTGAAAAATGTAGAAAATAATAATAGTTTTTAACTTAACAACCTACTTTAAAGCCTTAAAGGTTATTCTCGAGCCATAACATACATTTTTTTATGTAGTTCTTATGAAGTTAAAATTTGAATGATATTGGATAATCAAACAAATATACTATCAATTTCTTCACTCATGATTTTTATGATTTTTTTACTATTCAAAAAATAATAATCGTAAATACTTGAAACTTTTCACTATTTCTCAAATTTTTAATATATTTAGCCTAATTTTAAGCAATTTATAAGAATTTTAAATTTTTAAATTTTTTTTTAAATCTTTAACAAAGAAGCTTATAGGATATTATAATACATATTGTAATTTTTAAAATATTTATTCAGTTGAGTTTCGATAACTTGAAGCTCAAGAGGAATACAAATAAATTCAACTTGAGTATTTTTCAAGTTGCATATACCTCAAACACAACTGAAAAATTATTCAAGGGACAAAAAAAAAATGTGAGTTATCGAGGTTTTTGTGTTATTGAGGTTCGTATTGTTGAGTTGTCGAGACTCTATTTACATAATATTTAAGATTAAAATATTTAATTAGTTGACGGAAGTCAAATTATTTTAATAATTTGATGAATACCTATTGATTTTGTTAAAAATGCAAGAATTTCTTGTAGAGTATCTGGAATTTTTTGATTGTGAACTTATTTGGTTTACTGTTAGCATTTAAGAAGTATGTGTTTAACTGAGATGAGTGTTTGAGGTGCATTGAGGTGGATCTTCCTTGGTCATTATATTATGACCGTGCAAGTAACTAGTAAGGGGTATTAGAAGAGTGTTGATAATATATTTTATTGATAATAATATGACAGGTTTCGGACATGGTTTGATCTTTCTAAATGTATTGTTCTGTAAATTAGATTTGTCATTCAATAATGGAATTGTATTGATAATAGTTTAGTAAATCAAAGTCCGATATAGGGCAATAATTCTAAATCAAGATAAACTGAAAGGGTAGCACATGATTCCGCACAATACACTTTTTTACCTACCCAATTCCGCACATTTTCGTAATACAAAAGATTTCTTTTATTTACCTGAATTTAACACGATTCCGCATAAGAATTGTTGCAACGTTTCCAGTTAAAGGGGGAAAAAATAATACTTAATAAAAAAAATAATTAAAATTTTTAGCATGTATAATATAGAAAAATGTATTTCGATTTTTTCCATTAATATATGACTAATATACAATAAACGTGAATAATATGGACAATTATATGGTAGTTCGATTGTTGTGGTGTACGTAATGAAATGAATAAATAAAATAGTTAAAAATAATTAAATAAAAGTAGTTTATTAAAATTTTTTCCCTTGATATCGAGGACCAACTTGTGATAAAAATTGAATGATATCAATATTAAGTAGTATAGTAAATTACAATAATGTGATCGCAATATACGTACGAACGGGTATCGAACAGTTAACTGATAAAACATAATATTATGTTATACACTGCGGACTATTCAGATAAGCTAGTATTTGGGGAAAAACCAAAATAATGTTAATATACTATGTTATATTAATATCAATCATTTTTATGTCTAAAATAATTTTTAAAATACAATTGGCAACGTCGCAAATTGGTTTTGTGCGGAATCGTGTGAATCGAAAGGTATATGCGGAATCGTGAATTACCGAACTGAAACATATTTGGATTTTTGGTCCCCGTTTCATTTTAAATTATGTTAATAGATATATTTTTTTTTCTTTTAGTTCGTTGATTACTTGTATAATAATTGGTTGTGGCGTTTTTAAGTTATATAATATGTTGATTAGATTTCTTAGGAAATCGGACATTATTAAACATTTCTTAACATTGTTAAGCTGAATGTTTTGGTTGGCTTTAAGAATTCCTAAGGCTTCTATAAAAATACCGACTCTATTTGCTTGACATTAAATATTCATATCGTTTGATGTCACGCACGGCTAGTCATGATTGTTGTCCAATTTTTATGCGTCAGAATATACAATATGTTAGTTATCCAGGTATGAGTGATGTCATTCGTGAACAAAGCTTTTATTAGTGTCTTTATGGGTAGTTTTTTTTCTTTTGTTGTTACTGGTACTTAAGTTGAAGCAAATTATGTCTGTATTAAATTGCCAAGAAGATATTTTTAATTCGGTGTTTTTGATTATGTTTTTAATTTCCATTTCGTTGCTTAAAATATAAGCTTGTTGACTTACGTATAGCGGTGAAAAATTATATTAACTTACGAGGTATTTTTAATTTTTTTAATGATTTTATCATAAGCGACATTAACTGGATTTTATTGATAATTTTATATTTTTAACACGTATTTAGTTTCAAGTAGTTGGTAATTCACTGGTAGTTCATGGGTAGGGTGGTTCACAAGTTATGCCAAATATAGTCGCGATTAGACTTATATTGAAGGCCCTTATTGACAACTGCAGAATAGAAAAGTTTGTTGTATATTTAGCATTTGTATTGTGCTGTGTTTTTCTGATCCATATATTACCGATCCGTAGTCGATTGTTGATCTTATGGCTAGAGAATTTAAATCTCAGTATATATTTTTTGTCTTTGTTATAAAAAATGTTTAAAGTAATCAACTGCTTATAGTACCTACCTTACCTAAGTGTTGACATGAAGTAAGTAATTTATACCTACGGATATTTGTAGACGTTCAAAAAATAAATATTTATACCTAGACGTTTTCTTTAAAGTTAACGAATAATAACTAATATTTTTGTTTAAACAATACATAAATTAAACCATGTGCTTAACTTATAAAAATGTTGTTTATTTTTGTTAGATTTTCTTTGTAAAATATTTAACAATATGTGTTGACTTTGCAAACATAGACATCGAAAAACATGATCTCGTTTATTATCAAGTGTTAAAGCTAAACATTGTAAGACGTAAGAGTAAGCATTTATTTAATCAAACATTTAAAAATTCCTTTCTTAAACTCATTATCAATAAATTAGTTCTAAAACGTAGATTTGTTGTAAACCTTCTTTTTCTTCTTAATTCTACTTTTTAGCCCGCTAAATTTATTGTGCGTTTGTTTAAGTATCTTAATTCAATGCGATAAGAATTTATCTGTTTTATTATAAATACGGGGGTAATTCCAATTTCTTTTGAAAATATCCACGAAAGTTTACTGTACTGAATTATGGTCCATTAAAGTCTGGTATGGCCAAAAATATAAATTGCCATTGGGCGAGTGTTAGCTATAAAAACCGAGTTTTTTTTTATCTAGAATAATAATATAAAAATGAGTAAGAGGAAACGAAAATCATAATAGAACATTATGAACGAATGAATGAATGTTTTATTGGAAATAATGTTTTGCATGCAATGACTTGTATTTACAATTGTACATGCTCCAAACTTATTGATATTTCAGTACAGTTTAATTTTATAAAATGTGTATATAAATATATAATATTCTATATTCGTTTTCTATTATTGAATCTCTTCTATATAATAAAATACTTACGTCGGTGTTTTGATTAAAAGGTCTATGAAAAAAAAATGAAATATTCTTTGTTTGATCAATTTTTTTTTATATGTAATACCAAAACGTTTCTATCTTATATCTGAAATCTCATACAGCTATCCATTTAGTTTTTTTTATAGCTTATTCACAATTAAACATTATTTATCTTTACTTTATAATAATTTTAACATTTCAGTTAAATATAAAAGTTTTGATTCGACGTTTTGACTACATTTTTAGCGTTCTTCAATTCCTTATAACTTACCTACTTCTAATTTTGAGTAAAAAAATTCACAAATATAATATTTTATACTAAAAATAACGCTATAAAAAAATAAAACATAAATTAATATTTGTTAGATGCCGTCTAAAAATTAGAACTCTTAATAAATATTGATTATATTAAGCTACCAAAAATAAAAATAATATCTGTAATACGATACATTTAAAATTATGTTATTGATTGCAAGCATGTAACAGTACACTTAAATTTTATAGATTTTTATTATTACTATTGATCTTCATTCTGAATTTACAACCAAACCAATAATACCACTCAATGTTACCACTTTGCTGTACAGTCAATCGAGGTCACTGGATGTGTTAAATTAGAATTAGATGATAAAAAAACCATTGTATCTGAAAAACGATTCTGAGCGAAGACCGTCTGTCAGCTCATATATATTACTTAGTAATTTTATAATTTGATAGGTATTAAAGAAATGTATTGAACTATAAGTAATACAATAAGTGGAATTAATTTTGGCCAAAAAAATTGCATTGAAAGATGTCATTGTATGTAAGAAACAAATGAATATACTTATAAAATATGTTCAAGTACTTATGAATAATATTTTTGAAGTAAAAAAAATAAACTACACTTGTTGTTTTTTGTTAAAATGCATAATTTTGTATAAATTTAAACTTAAAATATCTATTTAAAAAAATATTTTTTGATTTTTTGGTTACAGTATGAAATTTTCAATCCTAAGCTATAAAAATGGAACATTTCATACATTTTTAACTACAAAATAATTTGCAAATTATCTAGATTTTGTTGAATTTTGTCAAACTTTAAATTTTTAATGCTTATAAAAAGAAAAACCGTTCCAATCTATATTTAACACGTTTGAACATAATATATTACAATTAATATAGAATATTGTACTAAATGTTTAAGGTTTTTGACACAGCAAACATTTTTCAATAGATCTTTACAGAAAAAAAACAAAAATTTCATAAGTCTATTAATAGCTCAAAAACGATCAAAATATCTGAAAATGTTATCCAGTATAGAAAATGATAAAAAGACAATTTGTGGTGATTTTAAATATCTACAATTATTCGTTCTTTAATAAATTACAACAATATTGGAAAATCGTTCGGTGTGAAATTTTTAACTCTCAAATTTTCCAACTTTAAAAGCTCATAAAAAAAATTAATTTGACTTTCCGCTAAACTTAAAAATCTTAAAAATCCATCGAAATTTAAATTTTAGTCGCTCAAAATTGTTGTTTGTGGATTTATTATAACCTTATGTTATAATTCACTAATAACAACTTATGAGGGACCATAAATTAATTCAATTACATTTTCAAGTTTTTAGATCAATAAATAAATAATTTTAAAAACTTAAAAAATCATAAATGTTACTTTATTAACAAACTTAGAGTTAAATTTTGAAAATTTTATCGGTTATTTATTTTTGAGTAAACCAAAATTGATTTTGTCAACAACTTGGTTTGTGTAAAGATTCCCTCTTGAAAACTTGAAAACTACTTCATATTTTTACTTTTGACCCCTTTAAAATGCTATTTAGAAAACATAACCTACCAGAGGACTCCCTAGTAATTATGACCATCTATGACGACGACCGTCACTGATTAACGCCGAGTGACGTTATCATATTCTGAGCGCTACCACCAATGACATACGACTCTCGGTGTGCCTACGTGGCTTATCGGCGCAATGGGTGAGACCTATAAATACATATTTAAATATGGGTGGGGAGCACTAAAATCCAAGCTTATATAATGATGCGGATAGGGGAGCCCTAGTTAAAGTCATCGAACTATATAAAGACCTATATAATATTTATTTTGTATTTTATTGAAAAATATAGTTTTGGCAATTTCTTGGTCTTTGTGTGAATGATTTGATCTAGAATCATCCATTTTAATTCCTCACTCTTCGTACTATGTTTTGAAAAGTGTAAGTGTGATCGGATGAAGTTTGAAGGTATTTCAAAGTTGGAATGAAATGCTATGAGAGCTTTAAGGTCTAAAAAATCACCAGTGGTTGTGTAGTTATTTGTGGTTTGATAGAGGTTTATTAATTTAACAAAAGTGGGGCTGAAATTCCCGAATGGAGGATATCAAAGTGGATGAGAGTTATTTCGTATAAGACTAAAGCTGATTGAATTTACGTTTATTAGAGAGTTCTTTTTACATGGTCTATGATCTTCTTGTTCCTGTGATTGACGCCTTGTTGTGTAAGGGACGGGTTTTAATTTAGTTTTTGAATAGGAAGTAAAAAAGAAAAGATCATGCTTTATCTTTGATTTTGTGAGAAAGTATACAGCTTCATTTATATTGTTAGGAATTTTTAGACTTACATTGAGGTTTATTTTTTATCTAATGGCAGTCTAAAACTTCTTCAATCCATTTTCCATGGCTCATCTAAGTTTTATTAGTAAATTTAAGAAAAGAAAATTAGTTGTTAAAGGGAAATATGAGTATTCAGATTCAAGGTTAGGTTAGGATTTTTTTATAATACTGATAAGAATTATGGTTATAAATATGTCTGGAATGTCTGTTATTTGTCTAGATGATGATGTTGAAGAAAGGCATATATTTTAAAATCACAAGAGTGGATGTTCTCACTAGAGTTATTTGTGCGACAGCCCCATTGTGTATTCATTACATTTTTGTTATGGTTTCTAATCAAAGAGCTACTGAGTTAAGGTGATAAAAAAATTAATATTTGGCTCAGCCACCCAGGCAACGTTGGACGGGACAGCTAGTGAGTTATAAAAGAAGAGGTAAGAAGAGTGATACAAGAGGATTTGTGATTGATTTAAATTCATCAAGGAATTAAAAAATGTATATATAATTGCTGTTTGTTGAAGAATTGTTATTATTTGGAGAATAGTGACCCTAGGTTATCTTTGCATAGATACGTTTTCTTGACAAGTTTTCTTAGGTTATTATTGATAGTGAGGCTGATTAATTCATGTCGCGGAAAGATCTGGAGATTTTTCGAAAAAGAGAAATAGCGATCATTTTCAATTTTGAAACTCTTTGTAAAATGCTATATGCACAATAGATTTTGGTTTTGATATTTTGGCACTGTATAATTTGTCATGTTTCGTGGGGTTCTTTTATTTTTACTTTTGTTTGAACTTTTTAAGCTCAGCAGTTTTGGAAAAATATCGCTATTGCTTATTTTGGGAAGAATGCCAAGAAAAAAAACAGCAGTAGTATTTTGGTTTGATTACATTCCTAATGGAGTGACGTATTTATTCGATTACTGATGTGATATCAGCAACTGGAATGAATGAATTTAGGCTTATGATTACAATTCTCAGTAGTTTATCAGCTTAGACTTATATCAAATTAGAGCTTGTAAATTGTATACTGTGCATTGACTCATTTTAAAAAGAAAATGTATTTGAAATTTTAATTTTTAGTAAGATTATTTATATTAAAATAATTGTAAATAAAATCCTTATTATTGTGATAATATATTGCCAATTTTTTTTTTTTTTTGTATTTTAATCTAATATTTTTTATAAAATAATCATTTAGTACAATAAGTAAGTATATACAATATATATTATGTAAATTATAATTTACAGTGTTTATTTTACTAAAAATGTAATTATTTTGCACAAAACAACAACTTAATTATATTATCTGGTACTAACTGTTTAGTTTTCAATTAAGAGGACGTCGTTCCCGTACGTGTTGTCTTCGTCTTACTAACGCACAATATACTAAAATAAACGTTTTTGTGTTGTTAGCTTTAATATTAGAGTAAATTGACCTATTATGAATCTCAAGTGTAAGAACATTTGTGTTCTATCTTTGATATTTTAAGATGTTTTAATTTTTAAGCGAGTTGTGAGCATTTTTCAATACTAAAATTTTACATGCTCATAACATATTGCTATGAAACCAATAAAATAGCACAGATAATGTTCTTATCTCTAAGTTTTATGATATGTCAATTCAACAACACAAAATGTTAACTAAACGTATATTTTGGTATTATTTGTTAGTAAGATGGAGACTACACTTGCGGGTACGACGTCCTCCTAATATCAAAACTTAAAAGTTATTTTAAATGATTGTAATATACTCAATATTGTTATACAATTTGGTTTTATATCTTAAATATCTCAAAATTATAAGTTACAATGTATTTATAGTTTATATGCATTTTAAGTATGTACAATAACTGAATATTTTTTTTTTTAAGATATATACAAAAAAATGTATTTTAACATAAGAATATTATGTGATACTTGAATATAACAACCGAAAGTGAAATGTTTGATGCAAGAAGCTAACCAACTCGGAAAGTTAAAAATTAACTGGGCATATATTTTTAAATGTACTCAAATGTTTTTATTTATTTTTATTTATATAGGTTAGGTAGTCATGGCCATTTTATTCGTATGAATGCATTTAATCTTAAGTGTGTGAAAATTAATTCTACATACAACTCATGTTATTAAATCGGACCAGTATGATTTTATATGTTCAATAAATAAGTATTTTAACAAAATCATATTATGAAGGTTTAAATTTAATAATGCTCCTTGAATATCCTGTTTAAAAAATTAGAGTTGGTAGATATGTGTAATGGTATTTCTATGGAAAACTGTTGGCAACGTAATATTATTATACGTTTTTACAGCTAATAAAACATTTTTTAAAAATGATTGAAATGCGCATACAGCAAAATACGCATTACACGTGTATGACGTTTTATGAATATCGAGTTCACGTTTATCCTACGTCCGGTCCGTTTTATTTCCTTGTCCAATTTGAATAAAATATATGACAACAAATACGATTTATTGATTGTTTTATGTTTTGAAAGTGGTTTAAGCTAAGCCTAACAAGGGTAACTCTCTGGTATGGGACTTCTGGATATTGGCCAAGATTGGTTCACAAGGGGATACAATCACACGAGGGATTCAGTTGAGCTTTTTGATTTTCCACAAGATATTTATTTTTTACTTTCTCTTATCATGCTTGTTCAATAATAAATACTATGTTAGTATAATTAAAATACAATTTTAAATGTATTTATATATATAAAGAAAGAAAAACAGGCAAGTAGGTAACTGCTTTGATTTAGTGTACCAGTTGTTGGGCTAGGCCATCATAATGAGTGTGTTAAATTCTAATTCAATATTAGGTAAATCATTGCATACAAAAAACGATTCAGTGTGAAGACGATCTGTAGGCCTAAATGACCAAAATAATTTAATAATATAATGGTATAGGAATAATGTTATTTTTAATTATATTTTATTACTACCTTAGCTGGGTGGAATAAACTATTGACGAAATATTGCATTTATTATACTTTTAATTAATATAGTAATTAGTAATATATATGTTTATAGTTTAAAATACAACTTTTTATCTACAAATGCAATCCTGCCTATGTATCCATAACATTTTTAAATGGCTATAATAAGAACTTAAAAGTAATCTTGTATTACATTTTCAAACTCTTGACCCAGCAAACATTTTTTTAATTTATCCTTATAGAAAAAAAAACTAAAATGTAAAATGTCTTTACATATTTCAATAAGAATCAACACATTTAAAAATAATACCGTGTGTTTTATAAATGCTAATAAAAACGTATGATAAAAATTTCAAGTATTTTCTGTAATTTATTTTTTAATTTTAACAAAATAAGAAAATTGTTTTATAAGAAATCGTTATTTTACGCACGAATATACTTTGTCGAAAAAAGTACGTCGAAGATGGTAGAACGGAGTGAATTAGTTTATGGATAGAAAATAGCTTATTTATTTTACATATTATAATCTAGTTTCGTCAAAATTTGAACTTTAAATATCGATAAAAAGATTGTGCATTTATATCTAATTTTTTCGGATGCATTATTTTCAATATAGATTTCTAATGAGCACCATTTATTAAATATTCAAGCTTTTTGACTGGATAAACAAAAATATTTTATTTAAAATAATTAGAAACTAAAAAAAAAGTCAAAATATTTCGATTATTTTGTATAAAAAAATTATAAAATAAACACTTTTTTATAATGTCAAGGGCTACGGTTATTTTTTACTTAACCTAAATTAAATATCAAAAATCTATTGAGAAGAAATAGTTAATTTACGGAGTAATATCTAACGTTGCACAAATTTGAACTTTAAAATAATATAGAATATACTGTATATTCATACTTGATAAACTGATATAATCTAAAAAAATGTTGAATTGAAAAAAATTGAATTAAATTATAATATGAAATAACACAAAAACATAATAATTGTGGTTATGTTAATTCTTTCGTGCATTATTTCCAAGCGGTATTATTATTCCTTTCTGGTATTAATTCCGCTGGAGTTATTTCCTCGTGGTATCATTTCTTTCGGTTATTATTTCTACGGGTTTTTTACAGGTAGATAACCCCAAAAACATAAATATCTGTACGTCACATTTTATTAAAAAAATACCTAATTTTGTTTTAATAGGAATAAAATACAACAAAATAGGTGTAAGTTTACCTGCCTAGGTACTTTAATATATTGTCCTTTGTTTTAGATTTTGAACAGAGCAATAATTGTATTGATGTTACAATGATGTGGTTTTTTATGTTGGTTTGTTATCATCTTTTGAGGTAGTAAAAATGCTTCGATTTTTAACTTTTAAGATGGTTTTTGGTTTTTGGTTTGATTCAAAATATTAATTTCCATATCAATTATTTAAAATTAAATTATAAATTTAAACAACTAAAAAAAAAACTTTCTGCCAAAATAATTTGACAAAACTGGAATATAAATGAGCTAAACCAGTTTTATAACATGTAGGTACCTATGTTTTTTACATTAATGCTAAAAGAACAACCTTTTATTTTATTATTTTAATCATTGTAATATTAAAATATATGTGTTTGAAACTAATATAAGATAAATACATACTAATATACCTACAATGATATAGTATGATTATAATACTGAAGTTAATTTTTTAAGAAAATATATAATATATTTAAAACACAATAATTTTGTATAATATTAATAAATATGTTGATTACCCATTTACTAATGATCATAAGAAATTTAAATTTCTTAATTATTTTGTTAATTAATAATTAAAAATAACCATTAAAATAACCATTAATTTGTTACTTAAATACATTTATAAAATTATCCTTTGTGTACAGGATATACGTAAATACAATTATTCTGTTATTTAAGAATAAGTGCAAAAATTAATATTTTACAGGTTACAAAATATAATGTTAAATAAATTGCTTTACAAAAATGTTCATTAAATTATTGAAAAATATGAATTTATTGGTCAATTCCCAGTTTTAGAAAGATGGAAATAAGAAATTATACTACAAATATATATTAGAATATTTATATATTTAAAAACATAAGGCTTGTGTGTTATAATATCGTGTTATTGGAAAATAACTTATTTAATTTTACGTAATATTACGTAGAAGGAAATTCCGTCGGTTATGTCAATCATTTTATTTTAACTTTATCATTTTATAAATATCACACAAAAACACAATAAAAACGCCTTTGAAGTATAACAATTTTTTTTCAGTACAGTGTTTATCAAATGTCAGTTTACAATTACTCAGTAATCCTTCGATCTGACAACACAATAATGGACGGTATCGGTTGACGGATTGCTTTTGACGGAGTCGTTTCCGGCACAGACCTTTCCAACCGAATAGAGTTTTCTTCGAATCCAGAGCATTTCATTATTTTGACGTCAACCGAAAAACGTGCGATACCGTAACTGGCGTAACTGAATCTCCCCATTCCATCCATCGTGCAATAATAGCATTCATATGAATATTTTTTAGTTTGATACTCGTGTATTTTTACTTGAGAAAATTGTAAACACTTTTGTTTTGTAATGAAAATGTAACCATTAATGACATTCAATTATGAAAAATAATATTTTCAAAAATATACGCTTAAGTGGATATACTTTGCACTAAAACGAGTGTATACTTTTATGATACGCATCATACTTTAGAAACAACATTTATACATTTTGATCGTTTGGGAAATATATTTAAAACGTGTACATGTCCTTTTTTACTAGACAAATGCACTTTCTTTTTTTTAAATTAATTTTTGATCCCAAGGCAAATCAATTTTTTGAAAATGATAGTGCAATAAACAATAGTTGTGGGTATGCACCAAAAAAGTACTCAACAGAAAACAAAAACATTTATTTAATAAAGTAGAAATTTTAAAATGTTAATAAATAAATCAAACAGCACTGAAGTATTTTTAAAATGTTATCATGGCTAGAAAATGCTATTATAATTAATATTTGTATAATATTTTCAGTCAGTATGGCTAAACTTTTTGAATAAAAACCAAATAAAATAATATCATTTTACTAGCTGGTCCCGTGCAATTCGTTGCACATTAAAAAAATTAATAATGCCAACTGTATAGGGATAATATGTTTTGTTTTATAATATAATAAATAATATCGTTACAATAATATTCAATTTAGTTTCACCCGGCGTTGCCTGAGCCAAATATTAAGTTAAGATTAATTTGAAGTAATTTACATGCATTTTTTTTTTCGTTTGAACTACTCCTAATTTACGTGCATCTAAACCACCTAGGTAGGCAATCCACTGCATTAGATCACAGACAATGTGTGAGCATTATATTCTCAGTTAGGCAATCCACCTGTGGTGGATTGCGGACAACATGAGGTGCCTAAGTGAGTGAAATCAGAATTATGTACATGAAAAACATTTCGAAGGTAGGTAGCACGTGCGAAAGATTTGTATTTTTCCATAAATTAAACCTTATAAATAAATAGAGATTATACAAACCAATAGCGACTATGGTTACCAATAGCAACCATTTACAAACAAATATTTCCATCGTTAATCTCAAAATCCTTGTTTGATCAGCACCCGGGGTAGGATCTCTGACTTTTTAAATAGCCTATGACACTCACAAATAATGTGGCTTTCTATTGGTAAAATAATTTTCAAAATCGGTTCAGTAGATCTTGAAATCACCCCCTACAATTTCAAAAACTTTACCTCTTTAAAATAATAGTATAGATAAAAACTGGGGGATTAAGTAAATATTCCCAGTTTTCTTAATTTTGTTTTAAGCTTTTTCCAATAATTTTTAAAAATACTCAGAATTATTGTCTCCATTTGACTCCTTTCTCCAAAGTACAAACTATATCTTATTTTTCACCAGAAACACTCTCAAAAGTAAAGATACAAAATATCGAGACAGACAAAATTAATAAAAAAATTAAAAACCAAACGTCATCATTGTAAAATCAATAGGAATACATTAATTTCTTAGGTCAGAATCTACAATTGACACGAATAGTATGACCAAAAGTAGTGGTTTATTGGTAGCACTTTACACTAACTTTCTTAAAAATATAAATATTAAGAATTACACAATGTAATTTTTTTTATACAATATAAAGATTAATTATCTTTTTTTTTGCATAAAAAGTTTTAATACTTAACAAATAAAATAAATGAAAATGGCTAATGGAATATCCGACCATATTGTAATATTATTTAATTGTAACTTCGCATCAGAGAAATAATTAAAATTGTATTGATTAAAGAACAATATAATTTTCTATAATATAATTACGTACCTGGTTTTAATTTTTTTATACTAAAGAAGATATTATGCATTACACAGTAGTAGTTCCTATTGTAAAAGTTCCAAAGGAAATGTTTCTTCTTTCCACCGAAAAATATTAAGTGGAAAGTACATCAATCTTGATTAATATGTGAATTTAATGTTTAAATTTAATTTGGGTTAACTTTAAACATTTTGTTGATTATCTTCTAAAAATTATAACTATCTTAAAAAAAACATACAAAGATTTTGATTTTGTTTCTAAAAAAAATGTGTATTTATTTAAAAATAAAAAAATATAACATTTATATAAATTGATAAAACCAATCAATAATTTATTTGTAATGTATAATTTTACTTACTAACTTTATGCAACAAATATTATAGTTATTATAAAATAAGTCAAAATACTTAAAATGTAATCCACAAAAGTTAAAAAAAAATGTTAATTGCATTTAACACTATGTTTGGATGATACAGTCAGGAAAACTCTAGACAATTTCGGTTTATACATCATATAACTATTTAATATTATTTATAATTATCTAGTGATATATTATCAACAAAACAAAAGTACCTAATTAAAACACAAAACACCAAAAATATAATAATTTTATTAATGTTTAAGTATAACAAAACTATCAGCTAGGTAAAGAATAATTGTCCTTTAAATGATAGTTCAATAATTTATTCTTAAAAAATATATTAGAATACAATTAATATAGCCTATGATATTCAAATAATAACTGATTATCAGGTTTTTGTTTACATTTTTTGGAACCGGAACCTTAGGTAAATAATTTTTCCAGAACCAATAAATTGTAATGTTGATGTACCTATTTGTTTGACTGAAATAAACATGAAAACAACTAATTTTAATAATAATTTTATTTTAACTCAAAGATTTTCAAAATAATATTATTTACTGATTCACCTGCAATTTTACTACATTGTTTATTGGAAACTTAAATATAAAATGTGTGGAGGCATTAACGCGTATGTATCAGCAATTCAAACTAAAATTAAAAAAAAAATGTAGATGCTTACATGACATTTTTATTTTGTGTATCATATTAATAAATATCTTTGCAAATAGACGCGAAAGTGTATATTATATTGCATAATGATAACTTACCAATAACTAAATAAAAACATCGAAAAATATAATTCTATTTTTATATAGTTAGTTAGTAAGAGTAATTTTTTTATTGAAAGAAATTTTTTTTTAGAAATAATTAAATATAATATTTTTTTTTTTTTTTTTTATTAAAGAAAAAGCCTCGGTAACGTGACAATTGGCTTGTTTTTACATGGAATGCTAACTTAAATTAAATTGTACAATTTAGTATCTTTCAAAAATAAAATTATACTTTGGATGGATTTTTCGTCAGGGCCCAGTGCGTTGTGAAGGTGTTCCGGTATATTGAATTTGTGTCGTGCTTCTTTTGTGTCTCTGCATTCGGTAATGATATGTTTGATAGAAGTTGTGATTCCACATGTAGGGCATATTTTTGGTGGCTCTTTTTTCATGAGGTGGCCGTGTGTGTGATGCGTATGGCCTATTCTGAGGCGATTTAGTACGACTTTCTCTCTTCTTTTGAGCGACATTGGGTTGTTCCATTTTTCGATAGTTCTTTTTTTAAATATAATATAAATGAACCATATTTCATTATTTTAAGATTATGAACAAAACAATACGCAATATGATATATGCAATAATCTGTTTTTTTTTCTAAAATATAATTTTTATACTAAAAATAGCTTAGAACTTCATGGTAGGTTTCTGGTGACAAATGAGATCTAGTTTGTACTATGAGAATCAAAAGTACAGGTTTCCCACTACTTCTTAATAAAGGTAACTAATCGGGAAAAACTAAAAGAATTAGTTAAGAATATAATATTATTATAAGCAAAACTATTTTTTAAAAATATCAGTTTTATTTTTTTTTTGTAATTCAACAAAGGGCATGAACATTTCACCAATTATGTAAATTATTATTTTCTAGACATAATGAAATGTTTGAAATATTCTGGATCTTCATAAGTAATTTATATTTATTATATTAATATTTTTGACATTTTAAACTTTTATTCGACTTAAAAATAATGTAATTATTATTATCAACCAATGTTGAATCTTATTATGCTATTTTTAGATATTTAAAATTGCTAATTTTTGTATGATAAAATATTTGTTTAAAGGTAAAAAAGGTTAAAAATTTAACATAAGGCTCCTTTCATAACAAATATAAATAATATTGAAATACATAAACATATTTTTTTTTGTATACGTATACGTTTTAATTTCAAATTTTGACTTGATTTGGTGAAATTATAAAAATTGTTTATCTACTTTATAGTTAGAAATTCAAAAACTTTTAATTTGTATACCCAAGGGCCAAGGTTTATACAATTTAATACATGGTTTCTCATTAGTTTTCATTTCATGCATTAAAAGAAAAATTTAGTGTACAGCCTCATTCATTTTAGATTCTGTGCGGAGCGATGAATGTATTGATTTTATAATTATGTGGGAGTTTTTTAATTTTTAATCAAATTTTTTTTATAGTAGTTAAAATACTTGAATTCCCAACTACGGCATATTTTTTTGTGGCAAACTGGATATTTTGTTTCAGATAATGGTACTATAACGAAGTGTCAAAAGTTAAAAATTCCATGCACTTTTCTTAATAATCTGGAAAATAATTTTTGATTCACAGCGAAATAACTAACATGGTTATTCTTAATTGAAATATATAATTTTGTCCAGATCTAAACTTAAAATATCTAGAAAAAAACAACCATGTAATATATTTTTTAGATTTGTTGGTTGCAATGTTAACTACTCTTGAGAAATCTTTGTTTAAATGTTCAATCCTTAGCTGTAAAAACTGAACATTTTATGTATATTTAACTACAAAATAATTGGCAAATGTTTGATATTTTGATAAATGTCCAAAGACAGATACAAAAAAATAAAAATAAAATAAAATACCAAAACACACGTCATCATTGTAAGATCAATGCATTCATTGCTCCGCTCAGAATCTAAGATAAGGGATAATAATTGTACGCAAAATAATTTTTCGAATAAATCGATGTTGTATTTTAATGTAATTCAAAAACGAATAATCCTAGCTGATACGTAATATTTTCAACAAAGCTTATGACTTTAAAATAAGATATTTATAACTTTTGTTGATATTATTCATTATAATATGAATAATATTTTCTATTATATATTTTCACGATACGATTTACCTCCGGCGCTGTTAGAGTTTCCACTTGAACAGAACTAATACATCCTGTTTACTTAATTGTTGCAACCGATTAATGAATTATAATGGTTGAGTAAAATTATTTAAACTGTTAAATATGAACTGAGAATACGTTTAGTATTATTTAAAGTTATGTTAACAGATTGGATATTTTAATAGTGACACGCATTATTTGGTAAATTTTAATTAAATTAAATTATTTTTTTACACTGTTTGAGTATAGTAAATATATATTTTTGAAACGTTCTGTATATATTAAGTTCTAACAATATTATTGATTTTAAAATATTAATTTTATTAAGATTGTTTGAAAAAAAAACCGACGTTTTTGATAGTAGATATATTATTGTATAAATGTATAATTTAAAATGTTGAAACATATTTTATTCTGCTTATATGAAATTCAAATATATACAAAGCGCCATGAAAAACAGATAATAAAAACTTAAAATTATTAAATAATCTAGTTTATGTTAAAATAACAAGATGGATACCGGACTCAAAACGACCCAGACATCGTTGGTCGGGTAGAATAAATGAGGATCTCGGGAGGTCGGCTGTGGAGACCGCAGAAAAAATGCCAATGGACAGGGGGAAATGGAGGAATGTTGTTGATGCCATCCACCTTAATGGCCTGTGTGATGCCCACATAAAAGAAGAAGAAGATATAAAATGTCTATAAAGTATTAGAATTTTTATATTTTTCCCGTCTTTGTCCTATTTATCGGAATCAAATAACTATATGATATTTGTTGTATTTCAATAATGCAATATTATGATCACATCGCGTTCTAGAAAGAATATTATATATTTTTTTTTTTTTTTTATTGATCTTGAAATTTAAATTTAAGTTTAAATTTCCGCTTCGACGTCTGAGGCCATTAGCGTTACATTAACTATATAAAAAAAAAGGTACATATATATATAATTTTACAATATTAGTGTTTCATCTTAAAGTAAATTTAATAATTTAGTTGCAGTTAAGAATTCTATTGTGTTGATTTCGTTTTCAGGGTTCGGGCCTAAGCTTTATCCGACGTCGTGACTTATGTTTAGTTCTTCTCTTTGTGTTTTGAATGATCTGCATTCATCAAAAATGTGTTTAATTGTGAGCGTGGTGCCGCATGCTTGACATATGGGTGGGTCATCTTTTGCCATCAAGTATCCGTGTGTCATTCTTGTGTGACCAATTCTGGCTCGATTTAATTTTTTTTCGTTTGGTATACTTATGTTCGGGTTTCTTTTCCATCTTTTTACTGTTTTTTTAATTTGGTTTAATTTGTTTGTTTGAATATTCCATATGTTTTGCCAAAGGGAGGTTGTGTTTTGTTTAATTTGATTTCTAACGTCTGAGTACTGAGCTATGTTGATGAATTGTGTGTTATTTGAGTGGTTTGCAAATTTTGCTTGTTTATCAGCCCTTTCATTGCCTTCTATTCCTATATGTCCAGGTATCCATACAAGGATTATGGTATTGTTCTTTTTTTTTGCTTCTTCAAGTCGGTTTTGAATTTGTATTGCTATATCGCTAGGATTGAATTTGTTTTTTATACTGATGAGAGAGCTTAACGAGTCACTTAAAATAATGTATTTTTGGTTTTCATTTTTGTTAACGAACTTGATGGCCAGGAGTATAGCCACTGCTTCAGCTGTATATATAGA
This sequence comes from Neotoxoptera formosana, assembly GCA_022818045.1. NCBI lineage: Eukaryota > Metazoa > Arthropoda > Insecta > Hemiptera > Aphididae > Neotoxoptera > Neotoxoptera formosana. The sequence continues at coordinate 11,291,219 of CM040632.1, read as the reverse complement.
ACATGAATGGGGTAGTTTAAACGATGTCTGTAGGTTGTTTTTTACTATGGCTATTCCTACTCCTTCATCATTTTTGGAGGCGTCAGTATATATTTCGTGAAAATCGTTTAGATGTTCAATAGTACTTTTAAGGACATTTTTGTATGTGTTTGGAAGTGTGTTTTCCTTGCGTAATGTGTTTAGTTCTGTGTTTATAATGTATGTGCTTGTCCACGGGGGGCTTATTATTTTTTATTTTTTAATTATATGTGGTATTTTGGAATAATCATGATTATTTTGTAGTTCTAGTGTTATTTTGTTCGCTGATGTTTGATTGTTTGTTTGTCTAGATAATATTGCCGCATATAGAAGTGTTAATTCAGTTCTTTTTAGATCCAGAGTGGGTTCTCCCGCTATATTGTAGATGCTTTTAATTGGGGTACTTTTAAAGGCCCCTATAGCCATTCGCATTTCAATATTGTGGTTTGAGTCTATGTATTTTATTAATGTGTTTTTTGCTGAGTTGTAAAAAATCGAGCCGTAATGAAGTTTTGCTTGAATTGTTGATTTGAAAATTTTAATCAGAATTTCAGTTTCACTACCCCAAGTTGTATGTGCCAGTAGTTTTAAAATTCTGAGTGCTTTATTAGTGTCTATCTTTAGAGATTTTATGTGTGGTGACCATGTGAGCCTAGAATCGAAAGTTATGCCTAATATTTTTATGTGTTTTTTGTTGATTATATTTACATTGTTTAATTTAATATTAAGTTCACCTACATTTGATTTTCTAGAAAAGATTATGCAATTTGATTTTTCGGTTGAGAAACTGAAACCCGTTTTGGCAGACCATTTTTGTAAATAGTTAATTGTTTCTTGTAGATGATTTTGTACTGTTTTTATATTTTTACTTCTACAGGAAAAGTTGGCGTCATCAGCAAATATGTTGGCTTTTATCGGAAATTTACATTGTTTGTCGATTTTGTTAATTGCCACTAGAAATAGTGAGACAGATAGTGCGGATCCTTGCGGTACGCCATTTTCTTGTGTGAAGTTTTCAGAAAGTTGATTAGATATTTTAACTTGGAATGATCTATTTTTTAGAAAATTAGTTATAAAATTTAGCATATTTCCGGTGCATATAATTTTATTAAGGTTCAATTGAATGTAGTGTCTCCATGTGACGTCATAAGCTTTTGATATGTCTAAGCTGAGTAAACCTAGTATTTGTTTGTTTTGGATTGCTTGTTCGGCTTCATCTTTTATTGAAATGAGATTGTCATAAGTGGACCGGATTTTTCTAAAACCACTAGTTTTCTAGGAACTAGTTTAGTCTGAAATTTACAATTTTTTCCAGGACCTTGCACATTGTGTTTAATGAAGTTATTGGTCGATATCCTTCAGTTTTGAATCTGCTTTTTCCCGGTTTGTTAATAGGAATGACTATGCCATTTTCCATGCTGATGGGAATGATCCGTCGCACCATATTTTGTTATATATTTTTTGTAATAAAATTTGGCTTAATATTATATTGATACCTATACATCACTGTTATGTGTTAATTGTCTTGGTCATTTAATTTTTTCATTTTTAGTGTGACTAAATAATTGTGAATACTTCATAAGCTATCAAGACATGCTGCAACACACTTTATTTTTAACCATCGTGGATTTTAACCTTTTATTTATTACAATTAATTAAATTTAATTATGTATATCTGAATCATTTTGGAGATTTATAGTTTTTTTTTGTATTGATCTTATATAAAAAATCGGCTTTTCGGGTCATTAGTTTGGCATTAACATTAAATAAGTGTACAGAGTTCTGATTACATTGTGATATCGTGTGACTTAAATTAAGTTGTATGATTGTATTTATTTGATAAATTGTATGATGTTGGTGGTTGATTGTAGATCTGGTCAAAATTATAGTGTACAACTAATAAACACCTCAACTCTCAAATTGAAAAGAATACTATAAGAATATTTTGTTAAGATAAATACGTAAAATGATCCATGAAAACAAATGAATCCATTCAATTGTAGAAATTAATATATTTTATTCATTTATTTTTCGTAGTTAAGAAAATAATTTTATTAAGTTAAAATTCAAAAATACTTTTTATCTAGATTTATTATTATTATTGATAAAATACTTAAAACGTTGTATTTTTTTTTTAAAAAATGTTACATACTATTTTATTTAGAAATATTTTAAATAATAGATATTTTAAAGTGCAAGAGTGTGATAAGACACAATAGAGCATATTATACCTTTTTAGCATCACTATTGAACATAATATGTTACGCAACCCGTTACCACATTTAAACCATAATTTTGTAATTTATTATTTAATATTTTGGATTTGTGCCAGTAAGATTGACGATAGAACCACAGGAAGAAGAAATTACATTTGTGTATGGTGTTTACAGATTTGCTTAATTTATACCAGACCCTCGTGTATATGCAGTCATTGGAGAATTGCTCCAAATAAATAGAAATTAAAACTAAAATAAATTAAATTGAAGATAATTCCATAAAATTACAAACCTGAAACCACTAAAGGAATTAATAATATGTAGGTATTAAATTAATTTTAAAATGCTTACGACCAATATTGTTAAAAAACTGAATCTTTACTATTCCATTGGAAACAGATACCAAAATAAAACAATTTAACAATTGTAACAAAATGATAAACGGTAATCTAGCCTGATTATTTGTTTATTATTGTTATATTTATAAATAGGTCAATAATACGTCACTAAACAATAATATGTCTATAAAATAGTATTAGTTAAAAGATTTTCTTTTGTATTTCTATATCTTATGCTAAGCAGACAAATTTCCTCAACCTTGTTATGAAAAAGGTGTTTTATGCTTGATTGTGTGATAACCCCTAGGTGGATTGGCGTGGCCAATAGTGGAACTTGACCCCTCTTAAGAGGGTTGGTGAGCAAAGCGAACAAGGGACAGAGCTCCCTAATATTATGAATATAGAAATACTGAAATACTGGTTTGCTTTTTATGATTGATTTAGAATTAATTCAAATGTTTGATAAAAAAATAATAAATATAGTTATGTTATTGTTGTTGTTATTACATAAATATACTCATAGTGATGTTTGAATAAATGTTTATATATTATTGCAGGTATCGAACAAATGAATTGCATGAAAAAACTTCAAACAAAAGCCAATGTGAATTAATGAAAGCATCTTTATAACCCATTCCAAGTGAAAAGTTTCTATTAGAGCTGATGCCGTCATAATAATGGCGTGGAACCAGGACAAAGAGTCGCTTACAGAGGAGTATAAAGTTAAGGATATCCGGTTTTCAAACTGAAACAACAACTCATTGTTTTAATACTATGAAGAATTTTCATTTCTACTTTCGGTGTACCTGGTGAATTTACATTAAATGTGATAGACGAAATTATAGTGTACATCAGAATCTTCAATGTATTCAATACAAAGTGTAATAATGATATAGGTATAATTAAAACTTGCATTCATATCAATGGTTAAATAAATTAAATTTAAAATATAACATTTTTAATTTATAAAAGAAATATTACTACTTTAGAATGTACCGTTAAAACTGTTTTAAATCCACGGATACTTAGTTTCTTACTAGTAGTTTAAGTTATTTTATATAATATATATGATGTTATGACAACAGTCGAAATTAGGCATAACACGAACTGCCCTAAGGGACTTGGCCAAAAAGTCATATTTCAGATTTTGCCTTCAAATCTAGTTGTGACCAATATCTTTTGAAAAAACCCGTAGCGACTAATAATAACAAAAATAGTAATATGTTATTATGATGATTTAATCATCATTGTTTATCGTACCTGTTTATTGTGTTGTCAGTTGTGTTAATCAATTGAACATTTTATCAAATGTCCATTCCATGAATTAAGATAAAGTTGTTGTTCTATAAAATAAATATACAGTAGGTTTGTATCTCATCTATTGGTATAATGGTATAGTACTGTTGGTGGGAGGATAACTAATAATAATTAGTAAAGGAAAAGTTGAAAAATGTGTGTCCGGTTTTGAAACTAAATTTGAAAAAAACTTAACTAAACGACAAGAAATAAATGTAGTGTAAACCATGAAGAAAGAACGGGTGTAGGTAAATTCAAAAAAACCAACCAGAGACTAAATAGATTTGACATACACACAATAAGACTTGTGAGTCTCACTTGTTGAGACTTATAACTGTTTATAACTGTCAAACAAAGTCGTGTTAAACAAATGTAAACAAAAAATATGTTCATGCTATACAATAAATACCTTTACGTATTATAATTAAATCAGCATAATATAAATATTCTAACTAAAGGTTAAAAATTGATTCATTTTGTCAATCAAATGTATAATTAACGTTTTCGTTAAATATGACCTTGACAATGAAATATAAATAAAACTGTATTTGTAGATATGGGTAAATATATAGATGCTAATAATAAATTCGAAATACAGATGATTGAATAATAAACATTTTAGAACATTAATACAACCACTGAAAACTAGAAGTACGATAAAGTACCTAAGGTGATAGCTATACACTAAAACAGCATAATATATTTATATTTTTGTATAAATATATATGTATGTATCTATTAGTTTGTAGCTGCCTCAAAAACGAATGTATTATATTATATAATATAATATTCTAAATTTTAAGCAAATTATGATTCACAACTTAAGTGAGAATACAACGAACAAAACATTAATATTTAAAAAAAATGTCTTCATAACAGTTATGTTATTGATGAATAAAAATAAAAATAGGTATATTAATACAATTTAGTCTGTAAAATATGTTTTTAGTAATAGTTTAAGTAAATCCAATTTAAAAATTTGATATAAAGTGTTGGGTATGCGAATATTTTAGTTGTAGACTTAATTACTTAGGCACAAACAGCAATTTTTACCTTCAGAAAATCTCCATGAAGAAGGACTGTAACCTCGGATTGGTAGATTAAAAAGCATACAATAACACACATATATAATATATAATTTATTTATTTGTTTATTCATTTAGTTGATTTGAACGGCAGTTTAAACATGGACTAATTGATACGATTTCTAACTTAGATAACATAATTATTATATACGAAGATAATGTGAGAATCATTAAATTAAAGTATACATACAAATAAAATAGTAAATACATGGTAGAGCTGAAACATTAACGAGTAATGAAAGAACGTGGCCTATAAGGTACTAAACGTTTTTTGCATCTCTAAGCATTCGATGCAATATAATATGGTCGTGTCCATAATATGTGGTTTTATGTGGGGGTGTACAGAATTATGATTGACTTCTGGAGGAATGATTTGGGATTTTAAATGGTATCATATTTTATATTGGAGTTAACCTTATAAATTAATTCAAATTTGTAGAATTAATATTGTTTTTGGTTTATGTTTAGTTTTTCTGTATTGTTTGGTACTTTTTCTTTTCAATTATTTAAAATGTATAATAGTATGTATTAAATTACACCGTGTAAACTAGGATACTCTATACATTTAAAAATACGAACTCTTAACTCCTCCACAAGCTTAATCTTAATAAGACAAACCATTGCGCATATAATTTTATTTAAATCTTTAGTCTTTGAGACTAATTTCAACATTTTTTTATTGTATTATTGTAATTAATCTGTAATTATTAATAAGTAATATTATAAAATGACAATATAATCTAAATTATATTTTAATGTTGCTGCAAATGAAAATATGTTTATTTTTACTACTAGAAAATATATTTTATAATGACATTTTAATTTTAAAAATGGGCTTTAGAATTAATTATTATTTCATTGAGTAAAATAATAATTTCAATTTATTATTCATAACAATATTATTAATAAACTTCGGAAACATGAAAATTGTTTTTTTTTTTTTTATTATTATCATTAATAACTAATACGGACAATAATTAAAATAATATTTATATTAAAAATCACATTGGCAAATATAACTTTAAATGATAACTATTGTAGAAACATGTTTTAATATTACAGTTTAATTTATAACAGTCAAATAAGGAATGAAAACTAATTAATTTCTTTAATACTAAAAGTTTAAGATTTTAGTTTAAATTTGTACTTAATTACAATTTAAGGAAATTTGATTTATTAAAACAATGGACATTTAAGATTCAACTAGCGGTTTTAAATATTAAATTAAACTAGGGCAGGTATGTTTTATTTTGGTTTGATGTTTAAAAAAATGTATAAATTAAAATTAAAGTTATGAAATATTTGTATTTACATCTATATACCTACGCAATAAGTAATGGAAGAAAAAATATTAATTATCCCAAATATATAACTTGAAGTATACACGGAAAATTATTAATAATTATGAAACAGTCATATGATTTGATTTAAAAAATAAACTGGGTGATAAAAAAAAATTGTGACATTTTAATTTGTACATTATTTTATAGGGTGGACTTGTCTCCACCCAAAACTAACCTTTTGGTTTTCGTTCTGAAAGTATTTATTGACTTCTAAAAAGTTAAAGATAAGTTTAAACGTACATTTATTTTTAACTTTTTTATTGAATTTATTATATAATAATTTAATTAAAAGCAACTTAGCTAGTTGAAGTATCCATTAAAATAAATTAGATCTTCCAGTTTTTTAATTTGAAGTATAATAGGTTAACTGGTCAATTGAAACCATGTTTATCCACATCCAAAATTGTATTTTTTTTGTTTCGTTTATTAATAAAAATAAATTGATTTTTAATATTTAAGTTGATACAATAATTTCTTCAACTAATATAACAGCTAGTGTACAATAAAATTGAGTATTAGGATGGATTTTTTACAAAAGGTTTGGTAATTGTTTAAAAAAAAAAAATGAAATTTGTAGAACCATTGTGTTTAATTCAGACGGTACCTGACTAAAAACAATTAACTATCATAATATTTTTAACAGAGTTAAGTGAATATTTATCACCAGATTTACCTTAATTGTTAGAGGTAAACATATTATTTACCAACTATTACATAATATAACTCTATGTGCTTAACTTAAATAACTGATTTAACTGAATTTTTTTTTAAAATTAATTTTTAAATAAAAAATGTCTACTTAAGTTGTTTTATTATTTAAGTTAGTTACATCTGTTATAATGTCATACGACATAAGTTAACATTAAGTTTACATATTATTGTTCACAGTATAGGGTTATAATATATAGATTAAGTAATACAGTTCAACTTCTTTTAGAAAATTAATGATGTTGATTTTTGATTAAAGGTCTGGTTGTAATGCTTCTTCCGATAAATGTGGTATGTGGTATGTTATGTTTGTTTTTGAATCTTCACATTTTTGACATTCAATTAGAATGTGTTTGACTATGTAATTATTTTACTCTTAATGTTTTCTTTATATTTGTATACTTGTCAATAAAATAATAGTAACATAGTAAAATACTTAATATGAAGCTGAGTTTAAACATCAATGAAAAAAAAAAATAAATGTAGTAGGTAGTTGAATATTCATATTATTATTTGTAAAAAATAATTATGTACTGATATGTTTATTGTATTAATTATTAGTAATATGGTTGAAAATCATAATAATGTTTTGAAAAAATCGTTTTTACGGGTCATACAATATATCAAAAAGATAAAATGTAACAATTATTGTTACATTTTATCAATAAAAATAAATACGTACTTCAAAAATTACATAATTTTATTTATGAATTTAATAAAACGTTCAATTAAAAGAATCCTAGGTATTAATTTTAGTAACAAATATTAAATTACACTTCTATGGGTAAAAACAAAATTTCCCTTTTTAAGCATAGGTACAATAATTTTACTTAGGCGAACACAAGTTTACATCCATTTTGTATATTTACTTTCGTGCAATTTTAAAAATACAATCTGTTTTTCATTGTTGTTGTTCAAATACTCAATTAAAATAGTTAATTGAGCTTTGATTTTATGTACCTACTATTTAAATGAAACACTAATTTACATTTAAATATGCTTATAAAAATATTTAAACTGGCATCTTTAATCTATTTTTTAATAATGTACTTAACATTTAAAAAAAAATTAAAAAAAAAAACCTTTCACCACATTTTAATATACAAATATAACAATGATTTAAAATATTAGTATTTATTAGCTTTTAATGAAATTGTGTTACCCTTACAATTTAAATTCGACGTGCTTTACTATAGAACTATAAAGGATAATAATAATAAAAAAAAGGTCGATAATATAAAATAATGACAGTAGTTATGATAATTATTACACTTTGATCACGTGACTTCGATAGGACTTTATTTTATTGTTCACAATAATAATCGTCATAATTTAATGCATTTTTGCAAATAAACACATACCAGTTAACATTAATGCGATATCTAAATAACAAATTATATTTACATATAGAAAATTATACAGCTTTTTACCGATTTTTTTTTTTTGCACAAAGTTTACAGTATCATAAGAACTGAAAAAACTTGATATGAGTGACCTTTTTAATTTTAAATTTTAATTGTATTCATAAATACGGGACATGCACAAAAAACAATTAAAAGCATAATAAACAGGTTGATTTCTACAATGTCTATATCGCTGGACGCCAATAATTCACGTCCATGTGTAATAAATGTGTTAGCATTTAACATATTCGTACTAGTTAGAGTGAAACAGTCATGGTTAACGGTGCGCATAAGCCGGAAAATTGTTAAAATAGTTTGCCAAAGACACATGGATACGAAGCATGTAAAAATTTGATTTTAAATGCGAGCAAAGAAAGCGAAAAGGTAAATTTAAAGTAATGTGGTCTAGAAGTATTGGGAATTAGATTTTAACAGTTAGACTATTGGATAAAAATCCAAAATTAGTCACATGGCTACAACTAGAGAGTGTATAGCTGTGTGGGGCACAAGGAATATTTAGTCTAGATGTAATCGCACGAATAAACCGTTTCTGGATACATTTAAAGTTTTAACCATATAACTTGCATATTATGTTCAGGAGAGACGCTACAAGTTTGAAGTTGCAAGATTTTAGAAGTATATTATATTATGAAGCATACAAGACTGAATACCTTGCAATATGATACAGCAATGTGTTTTATTAGTAAGAGGTTAAGTGTGAGGTTAAAGCTCAGATCACCAATTAAAACACAGATAATGATGTGCTATTTGATTATTAACCTTTTTTTTCATAATTGTGATTGATCTTGAATGTTTCTATTAGCATTTTCTATGCACCATGAACATGTTTCAATATATTTTGACACTTTTTTAAGCATAAAAAATTGTCAGTAATTTTTTTTTTTTTATTATTGTCGATAAAAAATGTTTTATTTGGTAAAAATACTTGACATTTCAGTACAAGGTTTTTTATACAAATATTATTTCATTGTAAGTGAAAATTAAAAAAAATTGAGCGTAAATCCACAGTTGATTTTTATAAGCATCCAATGTTAAATATTCGACAAAATACATCAAAATCTTGAACATTTACAGTTTTTTTTTTATTCAGATATTTATAAAAAAATTTCATTGGAACCGGAAATTTGAAAATGTGTTTATACCGATTTCTCAGGAAATGATTTTCTTATTTGGTTGTAAATCAGAAACATAGAACTGTAGACACTTGAAATTTTCACCAAATATCGATATTTTATTTTTATAGCCCACACAATTTTAAACATAAACATAATATTTTGACTCATTTGAAACTATTTTTAAGTATATCCAATTTTTGATTTTTTTTTTTAAATTGTATTTCTGTTAATATCGATATTTAATACAAGGTTCTTCGTCAGTTGTTATAATAGAGGAAAAACATTTAAAAAATACGTGGACACACTTTTTTGACTAAGCATTCAAAGTACATAATTTTATCAAAATTCATCAAAATATCAACAATTACATTAATAGCAATATAAAATCATAAAATATGTTTAGTAATATAGCCTGACAGATCATCTCCGCTCAAAATCGTTTTTTGTTTACAAATATATATATATATATATCACATATCGAACACATACATTATAGTGACCCACCTGACACCTAATATACAGCAATGCGGTACCCACTCACCCATCAATGGAATCATTCTTAAAAATAAATATATGAAATAATTATTCCTGTGGTCAAAATAAATAGTCATAGCAAAAATTGAAATAAGTAAACTAGTTCCATAGAATTTTCTTTATACTATAAAATATTTCGTTAAAAGTTTTAAGTTCAGTTGACATTATAAAATAATACCTAATTTGAATAAATACGTTTTAGTCTATATCGTATAAATTAATTTGTAATTAATATATAATTAGGAATTCCGAAGCATATTCACAATTAACATATAAATAAATCGGATTTAATCTTGTAGCTGATACATGCATAGCTTTGAATTTAAATACAGACATGTGGTCATTGATTGCAGTTTGAATAATTCAGTCAGTAATATATTCAATGGTAGCATTTGTAGGTACAATAAATGATATGAATTTGCTTCTTTTAATATCATAAATGCTATCCAAAAAATGTTACGTTTACAAAAATAAAGTGGATACCAAAATAAAAAATATTTGATGAAAACCGTTAGGTAGTTTTAAAAATATCTTTGACACATATATTTATCAAAACTAGATAATACAGGTATATTTTAAATTGTAAATTATTATGGATATTATCATATTTTTTTCATAATTTGTCACGAAAGATCTAGGTTACAGCAATCTTTTAATTTAAGCATGAAATGTTTGATTTTTATATTTTGTTATATTAATACTAATAATATATAATTTTCATCCGACATTAAGCTTAAAATTCTGAACTATACTGTTCAACAATTTGTTACATGTTTTACATGACTCAAATCTTAATCAGTGTTCATTTGAATCAGTGAATGGTGATTTGTTTGGTAGATTTTTATCACAAAATCAACAAAAAATAATATAAACATTACTTGAAAGTTGGAACTATTACAATTCAATATAATATATTATAATTGTGTTGTAAAATAAAATAAGTTATATAAGTTATTAAACATTATATTTTATATAGTTTTACTAATATAATCTTTGACTATAATAAAATCAGTGGAAGGTCATGGTTGTAGGTATGATACAACGTATTAAATGTTATTCTCGTAAACTTTTTTTTTTTATTCGCCGAGAGAATGTTCTATTATTTCAGAGCGATCAGCACTTTGTCACAATAAAAGGTGGATGAGTAAACCCGTCGATACCCGAATATTTGTTCAGGTCTGATTGATGATAGGATTTTGAAATGGTGAAATGGGAGTTCAACGATCGTACTTCTAGAAACAAACTGTAACGAAAAAAATAAAAATAAAAATAAAAGCAAAGAAGAACACGAAGGAGAAAAACTGAGATAGAAAAGTCTTCCAAAGTTACATTTAAGTACGCGACCCAGGCAAAAGGTCTGAGTATAACAATGAGTTTTTCTACACACAAATTCGGGGGAAAGTTATCTATTAGAATAAGCACAACATTTGGGTTCTGTAAACTTTTAATGATATCTTACGTTCTTCTGAATTCAGGAGAAATATTTCAATTTCCAATAAATGTATCAAATGGATGCAAAGTAATGATAGTATATCGTTCTGTGAAAATAATATATGCATGGATGTTTTTTTTCAATTGATAGTAATAATTATTAAATGTTTTATACCTCCCATTTAATATGTTTGAATATAATTAGATATAGAATATTATATTATTTATGTATTATAAATATAATCATTACAAATAATAATTTAAGCGTTACCAAGTGCCTCTTACATTAATGAATACATATTTGGTCGGTAAATATATTTAGTGAATACAATAAATGTGTATATATTACGGTATAATATGAACTATAAATTCTGCACTGAAAAATATTTATGTAATTAAGAAGATGTCTATGCACTATATGTTTAGTCTCTATGACTAAAATCTAGCAAATTTTCATTCAAAAGAACCAATCTCGTGTTGTTAGATTTAATATCAGAGTGAATTGGCCTATAGTTATCATTTATGAAACCTCATAGGATCTGTATTAATATTTTAATTTTAAATTAAATTATAACATAATTCAATGTTAAATTAAATAATTTTAAAATTCTCAAAATTCTCTTTAAAATTAATTTATCAATAAAAGCCTCAGATAATGTTCTTAGCTTTAAGTTTGATAATAGGTAAATTTACTCTATTATTAAAGATAACAACTCAATATTGGTTATTTATATATTATAAATATATAAATTATTATATCGTAGATCATTATTATATTACCTAAAATGTCAAATTTTATTATTTAACATTATAATATAGGTACCAATTCAATAATTAACTCAAACATTGCCATGTCATATTGTACAATTGGGCTCATATTTATTTTATTTCAATGAATAAATTATTATTATAATATTATGATATTTATAAATAAATAATTATATACAATCACAGTTACAGGTACTTACTACAAAGGCAAATACAAGAAATTCAAAATTAAAACAATTGGAGTTTTTAAACTTTAAGTTGTAACTGTTTTAAGAAATGTTATTATAAAATGTACAAAATAATTAATTCATCATAATAATATTATAAGAAACATAAACTTTTTTGATACGACCACTGAGCAACTAAGTATAAAACGATGAAAAATAAGGTTATTGAGACCTACTAAATAATCAGTTATTATTATCAACGTTCCCGCTTATATTTGTCCAGTGGCCGAATTGTTTAGTATTATACTTAATAGTTATTATAATTAATATAAGAAATCGGTATAAGAAATATAGCCAACACATTTAGGTTATGTAACAATAGAATTTAATCACATGCATTGTCGAAATAGGTGTAATTTTTAATTTTTAATAGCTAAGATAAAATAATATTGTATTGATAGAATCTTAAGATTTTATTTTGTTCATGTACACCTTATAAAAATAAAAATAAAAATAAAGTTTAAAGTTGTGTGTTATTTTAAGAGGAGAGGCTAACTATTAACTGTTTTCATTTTCATGTCAAATATATATTATTAATATCCGTAGTTTTTTAAAAATACGTATGTATAGATAGGTACAAAACTAATTTTATTATATATATAATAAACTGTAAGTAGTAGGTAGGTTATAATAAATATTGTTATTTTCATTTTATGATACGAACGTTTATGAATTGAGTTTAACATTCAGTCACATAAAACATTTTTAAACTCAAATGAATATAATATTAACGTATTTATGTTTTATTTGTGTAAATTTGTGTCTAGAGAGTCATAAAATAGGGGTAAATAATTATGGAAACAATATATTCCTTTCGTTATTTTTAATTGTACCTATCATATTATATAAGTATTAATTTGGAAATATATTTACTATTGCTAGTATCCTCATATATTTTCATTTATATTCCTAGAATTGTATTCACTCAAACGTAAATCTGTATTTATTGGTACAATATTATGTTGTGCATTATGCATTTATACTCATAAATATAACAATCTTAACAATAATTCTACTCAGAATATAAAAATAATTGTAGTTATAATTACGAATAAATTAACCAATAAGTTTTTTTTCGTTGAATTTTAATATACAAATTATATATCTACATCTGATGACTATACTTTATAGTAATTGTGTAAAGCACATTTAAAATGATTTAATTAAAATAAATAATAGTTATTAAATATACGTATACTGATACATTTATTTCTAAGGTGACTGTTATTTTTTTTTCAGTTTTAAAATGTTCAAATATACTTCAAAAATTTCATAATTTTTTGTATCCACAAATAATTTGAAATCAAATTTCAAATATGTCTGATGAGTTTGAAAATAGTTTGAACTTAATTCTTATCAAGAACATATTATCTGGAATACCATTGCTAGATAGTTTTATGAATTTCAATGAACTACCAGTATCGTCAAAATACGATGATTTTGTTAATCTCATTGATGGATCGCAAGTTGATATGAAAGACAAATCAGTCGTCACAAATTTAAAAGTAATTAACGAAAATATATTATCATCAACAAATTCAGTATCAAACTTTTCAAATTTACTGAACAATATTTGGCCTAGTTCTTTTTCCGGAGAATCCGTTTATAACGATAATTACAACGATCTATATCAGATAGAAGACGAAGAGAACGATTTCTTAGAACAGAAACAACGTCAACTTGAAATAATATTTTCAAGAGACGTATCTTTTGTCGAGAACAAGATCAGTGAAAAAGAAATTAAAGGTATAAATACTCAGGAGTGTCTGGGATCAAATAAATTCACATTATTTATTGAATCAAAACTTATATAATAATATAAAACAATTTATTAATTGATTACTCAATTTAAATTAATTTTTCAGTATTATAAAAGTCTTAATGAGAGATCCCAGATCAATTTTTAAATTAACAAAAACATTAAATTTAAATAATTAAAATTTAAAACTGTACTAATACAATATATTTATTCAACATCTCAACATAATTAGTGGATAAGTGCATGTAAAAACTACTTCAAAAACCTAACCCATGTAATATATAAATAATAAATGGATTATGTCTTTAGCATTATATTTAATAATATATTATATATTATAAGATTTCCAATACAATTCAAATGTTAAAATAACTATTTAGAAATATTATGTATAATATATTGAAAATTTAAACTTTATTGAATAAAACATATAACTCAATAATTCTTTAATTTTTAAAGATTTAACAAATTAAAATAATACTTGATATTTAATAATAATATAATTTTACAGAGACAAGATCTCCAACGGGGAATTTGATCGAAAATCCTTCGTTTATTACTAGTTGCATAAAACAACGGCCAATAGCTTGCTATGATTATTCATGTAAAACAAGAAATCCTCCGTCCAAACGCGTTGGTTAGCACAGCAACACAAATTGTGCCAAACGAAGTTTAAACTTTTACTTTTTTATAGAACTTTTGACACCGGTAAAAGAGAAAAAGTGGTTTGAAGATTACAAAATGGAATTACAGTTTCTACAAGAAAATTTTTCAGAAGTTTTACCAGAAATCTTATACGATGTTGTCAGAAAACGCGTCACGGACCCAGTACACTATATTGTCCACTACCTTATAAAATATAAAGTTGACAAGTTAAAGAATTTCAGGATGCACAAACATTTGTCTTAAAGATAATGTTTTGTAATATATATTCAAAATGTTAGCATCCATACGACGATATTACAGCTATTTACTATTTATAATGCGCTCTAATATGTATGCGATAATACAATATATAGTTAAATAAACAGTTTGTGTTTTAACGGTGTATTTACTATTTACTTTGATTTTATTAATATAATAGTACATTTATAATAAATGTATAATTCAATATAATATATATATTTATATACACGGGGTGATTTATCAAGCGACTCCAGTGCTCACCCACGTGCTAATCGTACACATATAATCTAATATATTATATACATTTTTAAATGAACTATCTTCGTTTTCCAAATTACTTACAAACCATTGGTTAATGGTTGGTGTTTTATATTCAATTGTTTGCGTTCATTTTCAGGGTTTGAATAATCGAAACTGGATTACTTATTTAATCTTATAATCTACCATCTTAAAGACATATTTTTCCATTTATATCTGGTTCGTTTGATATAATATGAACCGTACATAACAATCATAAATGTTTTAAATATGCAGGCTAAGATTAGTCCAGTGTTTATCTTAAACATAATTTATAGTCAGTAAATAAAATATATGTTATTCTCTAAATTGCATAATACTATAAGATCGATGATTCTTAATTCGAATGTAATAAACTTTCTTACATGTTTCATATAAGCTTATAAATAATGTGAGTATATAATATTTACTATAATAAGTGTACACCAATTTGAATTATATACGCGCATATTGTACTCGTAAGATTGATCTAAGACAAAAATATAAAAAAGCTATACTCCATTCACGGGGGACCTCGGTGGCCAACTTGTGCATGTGGGCGTGGGGCATCGTTCTACTTGAAAGGTTCCGGTGGTTAGCTCGGTGGGGGAAGCGTCTGACCGTCGTGGACGAAAATAGCTTAAATATTTTTAACTTATAAACTGTTATTATAATTAAATTATTTTATGAAAGAAGAAAAACTTCATAAACAATTCAAATATTATATTATTTTTATTATGTAAGCTTGTAAAAACCATGCAATCACTTAAATGATAATAAAACATTTTAATACATGTAAAATACTTTTGTTTTAGTGAGCTTAGGGCTGAAAACTGAATCTCAAGAGATTTTTCAGTACATTGTGGTGAAAATAATTGTAAAATTATTAATATTGTTATTATTAGTGGAGCACTCAGGTTGGAGTTTTGGGGCTAAAGCCTCTCAATTTTTTTTTTTTATATACCTAAAGTTAATTACTAAAATGTTCTGGTTATTGTTATTTGTGTGTAAGGGAGAGTAAGAAAATGTGTAAGTCCCTTCCCCTAAAAAAACCTAAAGTGTGTGCCAGGTTATTATACATTAATAAATAATTTAACATTGTCAGCTAATAATATTTATAATATTTGTTAATATTTTAACATTTTGGAAAATATTTAAAAGTTACTATTGAAAAACATGAAAAATATACTATTGTTGTTTGGTTGGTTGAAAAGTGTAAGTTTTCATTAGTACAATAATATTCTTTGACAATATTGAACATAGTAACGTTACATTTTTTAAACTATTACACAGGTCATGTTGTATTAGATAGTCTAATTAATTAGATTATTTACTGTATTTTTGTCAATGAAATTGTTTTAAAATGAATGACGCAAAACGAGTATGAAACTGAAATTTAAATCGAATTCACATAGAAAAAAATATACGCCTTAAACTATATTTATTTTATATTATGCAGTATAAAAAGTAAGTACAATATGGTATAGTTTCACAGAGGTATCGAATACAGAATAGAGAAGTATTGAAATTAAATCTGTTTTTTTTCCACGAAACATCATAATATGACAACCATACCCCATTATACAGTAAGGACACGCATAATAAGTAGCCCGGAAAAAATGTCACATATTCCGTCCTTATGTATGCAAAAGCGGAGTTCATCATATTTTCTAAGGGTTTATTTTTTTTAATATATGGTCTTCGATACGTCCGACTAAGGTCCTAACTGTTAAAATATATGTAATATTGTCCACGCCTACCAACATGCGATACGATAAAATGTAATACTTATCAATTTGTAGGTTTAGATTAAATTAATAATTATTTTAATGATGCGTTTATGAATTTTAAAATTTTAATATTATTTGTTACTTGAAACTTAACGTGTAGCAAGGACGAATTAACGTATAGGAAAATTTGGGATTTTCTATTACAGTAATGCTGTGAGAGTGATGAGGGATACGGAGGTGTCCATGTATAGTGTTCAATATAGGTAAATGCACACTGTTTCTTCAAGAAAAAAATGAATATTTGGTTTGGACAAATAAATTATAAACTTGAGTATTGGGAGGTGGTGCATACAATCAATCACTTAGAGTAGTTTTATCGTAACGATATAAACTTTGTTTTTTTTATATATATAATTACAGTATAAATAACATAATAACTTATTATATGGAATCAATTTAAAAACAGTCACAAAAATAACTAAGTGTCTTCTATCATAACAAATATGCAGTGACAATATGTGGGTAAAATGTAGGTATTTAAAATCAATAAAAAACAAACAATTTTAAAATATCATCAAATAGTGTTTATGAATATAATTGATGGTAACAAAAGTGTTTCTATACTACCATATGTAGTTTCTACAGTTTTCTATACTATAAAATAATATATTTTTTAATAACTTATTGTCTTACCTATTGAATTATTTTTAATTTGTCTTGGCAAAAAATGTGCAACTTATCTATACATATAGTGTTGCTATTTTTGATAGGTATGGTTTTTTAAAATTCTATCTAAGTACAAATAAACGATAATTGAATTAGTGGATATTAATTTTTTAAAATGTCCTGATAGAACTATATAAAAGTGCTGGAAAAAATATAATCTAACAAAACTGCTTTTTATATCTTGTGTTTACTTTGTACGATTCTATTGAAAATCAGAACAAAAGTTGTTAAAAAAAAACAATTACATAAATACACCGAACAAAGAGAATGTAACAAATATATGAGGACTCCGTAAAGGAAAATTGAATCATTCTGGTTTCAAAATCAATTCGATGCATTTAATTGAGGTTCTCGAAAAAAAAAAAGGTTTAAACAATGTTAATAACATTATACTTATTATAGGTAAATGTATATACTACCTAGTACCTATGTATATATAAAACCGAACGAACAAAAGTTTGAAAATAACAAAACTTATGTGTTAACTATTTGCTACCCACTAAAGTACTACCTAACTTAGAACTATAAATTAGATTTTTAAACGAACTGTACTTTATTAACATTTCAACAACGTAGTACATAACAAAACAAGTAAGCAGAATGTGATTGAACAAAGGTATTCACATATTCGAAATGAAGGTAATGTGCACGCAATGTAGTCTTTAGTTGTCCAATATATGTTCTGTAATTATAATAGTGAAATCAAATTAATGCAAAATCGTGAATTCTGATAAAGTCGTATCTATTATTAAAAGTATAACAAATGTATGTTAATAACATCGGTTTAATGAATAGTTTTTATTATTATTACTAAATTCACAGACGATGTACGAAAATTTTTGATTATTTTTCATTTGCACTACAGTATTGTGATGGAGGAATAGTTGTGGTTTACCTATAAGTTATTTATTAATTAAAACACTTAGTTTCGGGATAAAATATCTACAATTGAATAAAATACTTAAAACTTTAAATTGAAAACTACAGATTAAACATAAATTTAATTAAAGAAGCTTAGAATCGATAGTATTTAATTTTACGCCTATTAACGACGGTAAAGCGACCTTCGCAAAGTATTTATTGTCGAATAAATAGTGAAACGTGAAATTGTATACCTAGTATACAAAGATAAATAACTAACAAATCGATTGG
Source organism: Neotoxoptera formosana (assembly GCA_022818045.1). Taxonomy (NCBI): domain Eukaryota; kingdom Metazoa; phylum Arthropoda; class Insecta; order Hemiptera; family Aphididae; genus Neotoxoptera; species Neotoxoptera formosana. The sequence continues at coordinate 11,272,167 of CM040632.1, read as the reverse complement.
TTTCAAAATTAAACATTGGAATTACAATAAAATATGTTAGAATGTTGCATTTTGATCTCTGTGGTTAATACATACAAATGATAATAACTTTAATTTCTCTTAACTGTTCATTTTACTTTGTCGTATACTCGTATGTTAACCTCCGCGGAGTACACTTTTTTTTCTTAAAATGTAAATATCTCTCGTTAGCCACTTCTACTAACCACTATAAATATAAAAAAAAAATTGATAGTTTGATGCGTATTATAATTTTACGAAAATTGAATTGTCTTGTTAAATAATTTTTCGTCCAAATGCAAATAAATTACTTTACCTTTTGATTTCTTTACCAGCAGTTAGCTAAACCTTTCTTTTGAGGTGAATTTTAAAGCCTATAATATTAGGCTGGTTAAAATATATTTTTAATTCAAATTTGATGTTAGTACAAACAATATTTTCTTTAATATACTTTATTTATTAATTATTATGTTTCAAAATTATACAATCGTTCTGCACCGGTATTATTTATTAATCCAACTATCGTCCAGCTATTATTTAAAAAAACTACAATACTAACTAAATTAAAACCAATCGTTATTTGATATTTACCTATCTATATGGACATTCAAATACGATTTCATTCTTTAACGATATTACAGTAAAACAATACCATCATAAGTTATAAGTTATAAATATACATTTTAAGAATTCATAGATTAAATAAATTGAAAGTTTATAATATACAATATTTAATGTAAATAAATAAATACTATATGTAGTTTCGGATTTACTGTGTTATACTGTAATTTATTGTATGCATAACATGTTTATAAATTCAATAAGCTGAAACAATATTATTGGAAATAAGACGAGTACATTTGAGAACCAACCTATATTAATATAGAATAACACTTGCTACAGTATATGTACCTAAATATAATTAATCTGATCATTCCGTTGACTTTTTTTTTGATTTTTTTTTTTGACAAAATCTTCTGAGGGCTTGATTAAATTTGAAATAGTTATATAATTACAAAAAGTCAGATTAATTTTGTCCCTTTGTTTAATTTTATTCTCGAATAAACGTTAGACCTATCCATATGTTTTACTTGGAAATAAATTATTTGTTAGTCAAAAACGACAGTAAAAACGATTGAAATATTGTATATTTCCATTAGAATTCAGTGATTTGTAATTTACACACAAGAATTATACTATAGAAACGTTTAACAATTTGTTTTACGTCAATCACATGAAGTTTGCTGTCTCGTTTTTTTTTTAAGCCTGAAATTAAATTTTTTATTCAATTCGATTTCAAATCGTGAAAAGAATCGAGAATAAACTATTTTCCTTTATATAACTTTGACTTATTATAAATTACTTATTAAAAAAATATGTCACAAACCCAATCATCTATTCAAACATTTTATATAAATATATCATTAGTCATTACGTTCATCATGTTAAAAAATGTATGTACAACTATTGTAGATCTTGATACCCATATAATATATAATTATAAAATAGCTTAAGATCTAAAATGTTTGTATTCCACACTTATAAAACTGTATAATAGATAATAGTTTAAAATGAGCTATAAACAGATGACATAATTTTAATTGTTTAATAACCATAAATTATAGGTACTATTTATAGAATTAATCAATTTATAAATTATTAATAACTATAATTTTCTATTAAAAATGTTATATTTTTAAATTTTGTTGTTTCATACTTTTATAATGAAAAATGATTAAAACAATCAACTGTAAATAACTGAATTATAAGTATCGATTAAAATGTTTTAATCAGTTTTTAATGATTTTGTACAATATATATAAAATATATTATATAATTTATTTTATGTAGATATATAAAATTACATAAAATCTAGGCATAGAGTGATTCACTAAGCATGCTCACACCCATTTTTCTTTAATGATTGTATTAATTATACAAATTCTGATATGTGCTTTGTGCATCACCCATGTATCTAAATATAATTTACTAAAATAATCCGAAATAATTTAAATATTTCATTAGGTAATAATATAATTTTTTTTGTAATATTATGTTTGAAATATTATGTAATTTATATTTTAATAAGCTTTTAATGCTTAAATTTAAATAACGTAATATATTATATTTTGTTATACGAGCTATTATGATATCAATGATAGAAAATAAAAAAATAAAACATTGGCACATAATTGATAATACACGTATGTTGATAATAAATAATTTAAACTTAATCTGGTAATATTAAATAAGGGATTTGTTTATGTTTATTATATTATTAGTTAATTATACTGATAGTGTGGTGTATTATAATACTCACAAATTAATACATGTACTAAATTAAATTACTATATATACACGGAAACAGAAATAGATGTCTTGCCATAGTATTCACTAATTTTTAATGTGTTGGTATTAATTATTATGGTTTAGCTTACTACTTTTGGATTGGTATCTTGATATATGAATAATTGCAGTGTACTCACCTGTAAAAAAATAATTGAATATATATTACTCATAAATTAATAATAACAACACGTCGACAATTATTTTACATTGGTAGTAATATTTTTAAAATGTAAAATAAACTAATATTTTTTATTTTATCTGAGTTGAAATATTATATATATATTTTTTATATCTTAAATGTATTAATATGTTTTTGACTATCCAATTACGGTTTGATTAAATCATATTGTCCATACATTTAGTTATATGACATTGAATGTATTAAATGAATTATTTATTGGTTTTGACAAAGTCTATATCCGTTGTCTATCATTGATGCAGTAGTAGGTTTACAAAATTGTCAACTCTTCAGAGTTTCTGAATAGGGGTATAGGGGAAGTTTTGGTGGCAATTTATACAAGCAACATCGGGTGAAAATCGGATTATCCACTTCATCTTGCACACAGGACGAATGTGTAAATTCCAGAGCCGATCATGCTTAACAAGCACGTCACGTATATAGCCTCTTCAATCCTGACATATAATGTGAGGTGGCAGCACCGAGTTCCAAATATTCAAAGGCACAACCCGAACGAGTCAATATTCTATTCTATACGGTAACCGTTTTTCACACCTAACATAATTGACTATACACTATAATATTATTATATTATAATAACATAATAATATACAATTATTTATCATTTTTTTTTTGTGGTTGTAAAATTATATTTTTAAATATTTACCCGACCGACATTATACGTATCAGCCACACTAATCAAACGTTTCTGGAAGTATTGAAACATAATATTCATAGAAATAATTGCATTTTACGCAAAATTTCATTAATTTGTAATATTTTCAAATATTAATAATAATAATAATAAGTGTATTTCCATCAAACAAGTTTACAATAGTATTAGCCTAAGCTGAAGTTTAAAAATTGATGGATCTCCTCACTTCATCATTAACTCATTTATTACTTTAACTAGATCATTAACTGGGTTGTGACTTGTAAGGGTTTCCAATAATTTACAGGACAACATTGTATTATACTGTTATGCTATTATGCTGAATTATAAACGTACAAACCGTTTATTGCAAAAAAAAAAAATACTTCATGAATATTTATAATATTATTAATAAATAGTATTTATTATAATGAAATTCATTACTGAAGATGTCAATATTATAGAAATTTAGTTACTGTTTAGTTTAGTATTTTGTTCGACGGATGCAAAGTGTATACATCAATTTCATTATAGCTCCATAAAAAAAAAATATAAAACTCTTATGATAATATTATTATTATAACCTAATGCTAAAAAATAACAGTGAATAATTAAGTATTTTTTTATAATATACAATGAAGAGCCTACATTGTTTGTTTTATATTTTATAGTATAATGTAGGTACCATTGTATCATTTACAAGCCTTACTTTTAAATTCCTCCTCAATTTCATACTCTACGTTTTTGAATAATTATCAACTACTCTCGATCAATTCTCGAAATTGAATTTGAGAATACCGTAGTGGGCATCTTTTTAGTTTAAATATTTAACTAATGGTTGTATTTTGCACAACGCTATATTTCTGAAAATTCAATTAATCTGTACAGAGTAGTATGCAGATATTATACATACAAATTTAAAAATATTTTATGGGACTTTTTTTAAGAACATTATTGATTATAATACGTCTTATAGTTACGTTAACGGTTAAAGGGTCTGTATCACGAAATAACGTTAGGTACCGTTTTGTCCATGTAGACTGAACTATTGGCGATAGAAAGTGATAACCTAAAAGGGGGCCATTGTGTATCTTTTATATGTTATTTTTCCACGGGCCCCGTTATAAACCACCACCCGCCGGCCTAAAAATTGAATATTGATAAGCTTCTTTTTATCGCCTATACAAACCGCTGCCGAGTGCTGTCTCGTCAATCCCATCCACGGCTTAATTATACAGGTTATTGCACTTCGATGAAATCCTTATCAATAAAATCGAGATGGTATCGTAAATGGATAAAAGTTTAGTCTTTATCACATAGTTAAAATAGTATAAACTAAAAGGACTATATAAGAATTATATATATACTTAGTATAAACAATGTATAATTATAATGTATGATATCAATATGAAAGTCTTAAATTACAGCCCATATAGATAACTAAGTATTTTTTATAATATTATTGCTGTTGAAGTAATACATTTTTCTATACAGTAAGTTTCATTAATTTTTGCCGATAACATTGCATTTGAAAATGTTATTGTGTGTATAAAATAAAATAATATATATATAAGTGACTTCAAAATATTCAAATACCCAAGAATAATATTTTAAAATATTATATTTATAAATAAAAATACAATAACTATCATCGTCATTTTTTTGTTTAAATCTCTTATTTCATCCAAATTTGAACATAAAATGTCTATAAAACACAACCATGTTTATGCATTTCTTATATTTTTTAATTGCAGTATTAAAAACTTACAATAAAATAAAATAAATACAATTTTACCATAACTGTCGAGCTATATTAGTTGTTACTTAAAGCTATATAATAAAAAAAAAAACTTACAACTAGGTAACTGTAATTTGCAATCCTTATTTAAAGAAATTGAACATTTGATACATTTTTAAGTAAAAAATAATTTGCAAATTTGGTCAACATTGTAACTTTAAATGAATAAAAAAAAATGTGTGCCTATGTATCTATAATATTATTTAGCTGCTATTATAACAGCTTTTGATAAAACTTGCATTAAACTTTCAAGTTGTTTTACCCAACTAACATTTTAAAATAAATATGATTAACCAAAAAAAATTTTAAAAATTAAAAATTTCTTATGTCTGAAATTAGCTCAAAAAGAATAAAAATATTTTGATAATTTTATAGTTTATAGAAAATGATAATTTCAACATTAAGTGAACATTTTAACTGTCTTTTCGTTTTTGAATTAAAACAAAATAAGAAAATCGTTAGTATACGGGTGAATGTCTAATGTCTAATTTAAAATGCTCATAAAAATGTAGGTTAACTATAAGGTATTTTTTTTTTTTGTGAAAGGTAAAAAAAACTTATTATGTGTTCAATTTTCAATTCTTAGATTTTAACAGAATAATTTATGTACATTTCTAAATAAAAAAAAAGTTGCAAGGTTTTGTGATTTTTACGTATTTTGACAAAATTCTAACTTTAGACGCATATAAAAAAACTATTGTAGACTTACAAATTCACATCAGTTTTTTTTTATTTTCATCCTTAATTTTTTTTTCTCAAAGTTTTTGAAAACTATAAGGAGTTCTTAAAAAAATGACCTATTTAAAGTACCAACTACCTTCAATACCTTAAAAGACGCTAAAGAATAAAATTGAAGCATTTTTACTGTCCCAAAAGCTAATGACTGACACAAACAATTTTTTTTTAAAACAAAAATCATTGTAAAATCGCCCCGCTCAGAATCTAAAATGCAATTATTTATACTATCGAAATCCAGGGTTTTTTTCAGAAAAATTACAACACACTGCATACAACTGAAGATCAAAATAAGACTATGAACATGACAGAAAATTTGGTGACTTAGATCATTGTAGTTTTAATTATTTAAATAAATAAATACAACTTAAGAAGTATATTTACCTACTTAATAATTATTCTTAAATTGTATGTTTTAACTGTATTCAAGAATAACCCAATTAATTAATTTTTTTCTTCCTTTGTTACCATTCAAAAACAAAGATTTAATTTTTTCTTTATTTTCTTTTGTAAATTCTTCATCAAAATGTTAATATAATTTTTTTTTTTAATGTAATAATAAGCATTAAAAAGTTTAACACAATTCTATAGATTTTTACATTTATAATACAAACAGTTATATACAATTATAATAATGAACTTAAGAGGATGATTTTTTTTTTCTGAGTATGATGTGTACTTTTATAAATGTAATTATATTTATTTCAGCTCTTATTATTTTTAAAGAAGACGTACATATTTTAGGTAGAACGATTTCATAAAGCTTATGAAATATTAATGGGTGAAATCAGTTATTCTGGTTTGAAAGTATATTAAATAATTTATTTTTCTTGGACAAAACTAAAAAGTGGCATAGAAATATTAGTGTGTATTTATTCAGTGGATTAATTATTCTTCATAACATTCTCATGATTCATGATAAAAATGGTAAAGAAAGCTTATTGAATTAAAACGACAATTTTAATACGAATACGATGAATAAAGTAGATTGAAAGTTCATTAATAATCTTATTGGAATTGAAATAAGCGTAATATAATTTTAGTATCATCATTTACAAATATATATTTCACAGAACTAGTAAAAATGCCAAATTTTAAAAGGGTTTAAAACACAATAGTATCTCATAAATTTTTTGTTTTTTCTGTATTACAATTCTTGTGTGACCGAAAACACTATGGTATATTAGGTGCATTGTTTGTAACAGTAATTTGGGACATTTTCTCGACATTGTCGAAGATAATAATATGGCGTTTTGCTTTATTGTTTTCAGTGGTAGGAAAATTAATAAAAGAAAAATACACCCCACCCAACAATAATAATATATTATCATCATCGACAGTGGAATATGGCACTGACAGTTTTCGGGGTCAGTGTTTTTTTTTTTTAAAAAAGAAAACAGTGGTGTTTTAAATTCGTATTTCTCACATCTGCGCGTCCCTCTCTTTCTTTGTTGGGGTGTAGTAGTTATCATTTCACGCATTTTGCACATCGTGAATCATGATTGGAACAAGCTATCTCCGTGTACTTTAAAAATTAATGTTATGTTCAAACTCAATAGTGGAAGGGTTAATGGGAGGTTGGTTAAATTTTCACCCGACACACACTAGAAATGTCATTAATATTTGTGTTCTTAAGTGCATTATTGTTGTCGTTTCGAATATAAAAGAATGCATGACTGATTGGATTAATTGTGCATTTGAGTGTGTGTAGTTGTAATTTGTAACTACAATTATCTTACACTTTCGATCTTGTAAAAACGTACGATTGTTTCCTGTACGTGATATATTTTTATACCTACTAAGTAAATACATACCATCAAAAATATAAAATTTTCAGTAAAAATTATAATACATCAATATCATAATTAAATATTTTATTAACGATTATGATGATGTAAGAGTGCAGTTTCAGGTTAATGACTAATAATCCAACCTAATCCATTGAAGATAACAACTTTGCAGTAAAATAATATTTGAACTTTAAGGGAAATCATTTTGTAGTTTTCCAGTCATCTTAATTCATAACGTCATATAATTAAACTTAAAGCAAAATACAAGCAAAATTCTAATTAATGAACATCACATTATTACAATACCTACTCATACTTTTAAGAATATTTTTCTAAATAATCAACATAAATTATTCTAATCTGTACAACAACAAAAAATAGTAAAATAATCCTTTTTGTTTTAACGTATCTCTTGTATAGTTCGTAAAACTATTAAATATTTACATCTGGATAATTTAAAAACATGACTCGAGTATAGATACATATTTTAAGCTAATTTTACCACCAGTTCTACATTATTTTATATCTCTTTTATCGTATTTTTTGTGTTTTACAGATAATTTGTTACAATTTTTTAACCATTATTTTAACTTCTATAAATTATTTCAAAAGTTTACAAAAGTATAACAATAAACATCAACGTATCATAAAACATATTTAACAAGACTGGTTCTAAAATGCACAGTAATGACCACGTCATGCACAAATATTATACATAGATATTTAATTATTTTAAGAGTATATTATGCCCAAAAAGACATACTAGAATATTTGTTATTTCTTAATAATATGATGGATATTTAATATAAATCTAATAAATGCAATATAATAATTTTTCCCTGGTCTATAATTAATGTACAAGTTGTAACTTAACAAAATCGATGACGATTTCAGGCCTACGCTCGGCATTCCAAAGGATTTTATGGCAGATGTATTTGATTCCGCTTCTTATATCAAACATTATAATATTATATTTTATTTTACAACGCTGTATATTATACTGTAGGCAAGTAAAATATAGAAGAGTATAGTAATATTTTGATACATATTTTACGAGTTATCAGTGACTACGTTCGGAGTGGGATCAAAATATCACTCCACCTCAACTTATTTCATTACATAATAAATAATGTTTGATTGAAGTCGTATGAAAACGTTATCATCAAAAACTCAACTTGTCACAATTTGCTTAAAGTTAACTGGAAATCGTATAAATCAATTATTAATATTAATATATCATTCGTATTTTCTTCCTTGCAAATATGTATGTAAAATAACATTATTATTCAGTGTTTGAAACAAAAGTTTTGTTAATTTTTGATAAACCTAGATAAATTGAATCTAGAAAACGAAGTGTTTAGTGATTTTTGAAGAGACTTGTCATAAACTCAATATCAACCGTAATTGATTTCAATCAATTTCTAACAAATTAAATTTTTAACAATCCAAAATGTCAATATTTCAAATAGCTACTAATTTAGATTTCAATACTACTTTTCATACACCCTTGGCTAATATTATAGTAGCAAAGTGATCATTAATACAAGGTTCCACGAGTGTTTCTGACGCTGCATTGGTATCTTGACATCCCAATTCCATTTACACACAAATTGATTCCACATTTTTTTAAATTTAATTAAAAATTTATACGTGTTCTTATCGAATTAGTCATAAAACATTATATTATTTTACTAGTCAATAAATTAAAAATTAATAATATCACTACTATTTTTTTGATGAAATATACTATTTTTATGACAAGTGTTTGTATAATATTATATACCTTACGACAAGAAAACTTTTAACTGTTACATTTAACATTTTTTTGAATGTTTTTAATTTGGTTTGAAAAGCATAGTTTTTTTAGGATCTTAATACTTTTTATTCTAAAATTAATTTAGTTTTCCAAAAAAAAAAAAACTATATCAGAAATATCTGCGTTTTAAATATTTGGTATATTCAAATAATATGTTTTATATTATAATTATGAACTACACACCAGAAATAACATTTTAATTCTATAAAACTTTTATAGACGTTAATTGAAATGTATTAACATTTTTATGGGCGCCATGGTATTTTCCAATGTAAGGTGTCATTTTTATAAAAAAAAGCACAATAAAGTTATATTTTAACTGTTTTGAAATAATATTTGTTTGAAAATCATGTATAATATAATTTAATAGTATGTAAAGTAGTTCAATTTCTATTTATCAGTTAAAATATTTTTTTATTTTTTTAAAGATGGCCGATGGGTAAGTTAAAATGTATAGTTAGGATACATTCAAATCAATAGTTACAATATTGAAGTACTCACCTTTTGCATTCTATATACATCTATGATAAATAGAATAATTGTATTAAAAAATTTAAACTAGGATTAAAATATTACAGAAATTGTAAAACATTTATTCATTATACGAATGGAAAATAAATTCCGAAAGCATTTCAAAGCAAAACATTATACATAATGTTATCTTAACGTTTAAATAACAAAATGTTTGCAATATATATATATATGTTTACAATCACTAAGTTTGCAAACAATGTCCACTGTAATCCCTAAGTGGTAAAAGTGATTATAAGCTATTTCCATCAGCGGCAATATTGTTCAAAATTTCAAATAATGGATATTGATAAAATTGATCAATATACGTAGCGGATACTACGAGAGCTCGTGAAAAATAACTTCAAAAAGCGAAAGTCAAGAATGCGTGAAAGAGATAAAAATTGGCTTAACCACATTTTATTTATTGTGTTAATATTATACTAACTAAAATACAATTATAGTTATACAACCTATAATGTATAATAATTATTATTTGTTCCTTTACAACCTAAAAAAATACACAATTGCTGAAAAAATTACAAACAAAGTCTTAATTATTTACTGTTCTAATTTTTTAATAAATGTTATTAATTCCCTAGAAGCTGTGTACTTTTAAAATAAAATAAATATTTATAAGAAGAATGTTATATAACAACTAATTTCAAATTACAGATTCAAAACCTAAGGGGATATCAATAATTTGTTAGGTCAGTATTTTACATTTGTCGGCTACAAATGATATTATGTGGTCAACTGATAACTAATATATTATAACTAAATATGTGTACGTATAACGTTATAACTTTCTGCTTAGTTTTTTTGAGTTATTTTTGAAAATAAAACTAATGAATAAAAATAAATAACTGATTCTTGACATGTAAACAATAAATATCAATAAAGTATTGATTTGTATCTAAAAGTGTAGTTTATTGTCTATTTAAATGTAGATGTGGATGTATTTTATACAGGAGTGACTATTATTTTGGCATAAAATAAAAACAGAAAAAAAAATATCGTTCAACTTTTAACAATAAAAATAATATGGTATTCTCATCAACATAACAATAGGGACTAGGGTTTTTATTTTCACAAAAAGAATGCTTTTATTGTAGTACTGTCATCGTAAAAAATAAATGATTGGAGTAAATATTATTTTAAGTATACCATATGTATGCACTAGCATCGCATAGTGTTAGTTGTGGTTGCGACAATAGTTAACACTCTTTGTTGATTTATGTTTACATAATTTACTATAAAGATAGCTACCATTTGTAAAAATGGTCCATGAGGTAGTTTTGTTCGTCCTATTAAATTATCTTAAACCAACGGTAATATTGATATATTTTTAATTATAATTTTTAAAGTTTCATTGTGTATAGAAAATGAATATTTAATTTTTTTAAGTTGCTCGCATTCATATTTTTTGAATTACACCGAAATAATTAAAAATTTTATGAAAAATCGTTATTTTATGTTATACATTCAATTTTATTAACGTGAGCCAAGCATATCCACACAACAAAATTAACAAATTAACAAATTACTCTACCTTCTCAAACTCATCCTCAGTAATCTCTCAAAAACATCGCTGAAAAGGACAAAACCATAATTCACATCTACAATCTCCTTCTTAAACCAATCAGGATGTACAGCATACAAACTCTGGAGCACTGACAACAAATCCAATACACAGGAATACCATATATTTTTATTTCTACTTTTTTTTAACACTTAAAAATCTTAAGTAATATCAGTCGTAAATCGTTCATTATTTGACACATATAATGATGGTCAGTAGATATAAAACTATTTTTTACAATTTTTCTTTTATTTAAAATAAAATTTACAACGATTAAGAACCATAACGATAAAACGAAGAAATAAAAATATAATATTCCTCTTTGCTGGAGTGGCGTTTGCCATTCGTATATTGTATCGCAGTGGAAATGTTCATAATATTGTATACGGAACCAGTGCGTAAGTCGATTACAGTCTCACCAGAATTAGGTTGGAGCGCACTAAACCATAAATAAAATATAATATATATATATACCTAACGGAATCGCGTCGTGTTGTCGTTGTAGTGTTTTCGAACCACACTTAGACCCGATGTCGGGGTGAGGATAGTGGCGGCGGAAATGTTTATTGTTTTACTTTTTTACCAGAGCTTAACACAGACCAGACACACCACACACCACCTTGTCTCACCCAAAGTTTCGCTAACCTACTGCACACCCCTCTCGTCTATCGTTGCAGCTGCACCGGTCTCGTATGTGTTTACTGTGTATGTTTACTTGAAAAAAAATACAATGTCTGTGTGAGTGTGGGGATGAAGAGAGTTGGGGAAAGGAAGAGAGAGAGACAGAGAAAGTGGGAGAGAGGGGAGAGGGAGGAGAGGGAGAGGGAGAGAAAGATAGAAAGGGAAAGGGAGAGACAAAGAGACGGATGAGAAGGAAATGAGATAAAATATTTGGCTTTGGGTGAACGCAACCTCATCGTAATGACATTACGCCACCGCGGACACCGTATCCACAGCCTTTCACGTATGTTATGAGTGGGTGTGATGCATTGCGACGACACCGGTGGATCAACTCGACTCTCTCACTCGTCGTTGTCATCGTTAAGACCGACTGGAGGCGTACGTATGGCCCACCAAAACGAGATTGCCAATAATTGGATGTATTGTATAGACTACGCCGCTAACACAGCAACCTAACGAGACGCGACCTTTGGCAGGTGAACGCGGAAAGAATTGTTCGCCGTTTGGTTTTCGCGTCGCGTTTTTGGTTTTTCCGGTTCGCCTCCACGAGTAAACACGGATTAGTTGTGGACACGATGCCGTTGCCTATTGGCTTATACGTGTTGTGTGTACATTCTATATTTATTGCAGTTATGACGGCCCTAAAACAGCATTCTCATTTCGTGGTTGAATTTTCGTTTTCCACTCATCTGCAAGAGCCTTATACTTCTTATTTTATTTCTACCTTCTCTTTCAACTGTTGTCCAAGAATTTAGGCCACATTTGTCCAAAATTATCATTGGGGCTCTGCCACCCGCCTCTTAAAAACTCACACCGGCTATTTTTGTGTTATTCTCTATTACAGAATAGAGAATATTGTAATAGTGTCTATCCACCTTATAAAGAGTAAGTTGTATTAAACGAGTATTATTTAAATTTACCTTTTTAATTGTTTTTTTTTTTAAATTGGTTCTTTTGTTTTTTAGTGTACTTCACTTACTATTTTAATATTATAAAAGCATCTCCGATGATTGTAGAAAAATCAATCAGAAATGTTTATTGTTGATTTCTATTTGAATTTATCACTAAAAAATTAAAAACGATAGAGATTCATTAATTTTATTAATATTTCATTGAGGGTATTTTTTTTTTTGTTAGTATAATAACATGTTTTAGTCAATACAAACGAAATATGAAATGAATATTTTGAAATGTTTTCAAATTTTTCAATCCATATAATTTACGACAGTGAAACAACACTACTGTGTTTGACATATAAGAGAATACATATGTCATAAATTATCAATTAGTCAATGTAAAGAAAACAATCCTTTATAGTCACCATCATTGCCCACGTCTCGTAGTGAACTAAAAATAAAAATCGCAAAACACATTAGAGCAATTTAATATATAGACGTATGAAGTGCTTATCTCAGGTAAACATAAAATATATACCAACTCTATCATTTATCTTGTACCCATATATTGTTGGTAAAGTGCATGCGGGAAAACAGAATGGTAAGACAGATTCAAACAAATTAGTGAAATGGAACAGGCAACAAAATCATGCACAGATGAATAACAGTTTTTTTTCTTTACGGAAAGTTTGAAAGAAAAACGTCGTCACCAAGAGTTTCAAAAAAGTTCACGCACATTTTGTGTTCTGCATAATAATCAATTACGATAAAGTTTTTGTGTAAATTAAAAAGTTTAATGTGCGTATTAAATAAATATAATTTAACCGTTTATAAACTACAGTTTATTCTTACGGTTTTTGTGGTTTGCGTGCTGAGAGAAAGTATAATAAGTATCCTATACTGATAATTATTTAGAAACAATTCTAAAATAGTGCCCGAATTGTAAAATTTGTATCTTATATTATAATAGACAATTATTTATAAATGATCATGTATAAGTGATAAGAAAAAATGTTTAATTGACTAGTTTTTATCTAATTTTAAATTCATTTACTATTAAGTAGGTATAAACGTTGGAAAATGTCTGTATAAAAACCGGTCATTTAATACGATCATGCAGATTGCATCTTCTTACTTGTTTGCCATAAAATCAATGAATTGGATAATCGGTGAAAAGCACGATAGTAATATCTTATTTATTTTTAAAATTTGCATGTTCAACTAGATAGATTTAAAACAAATTGATTTAATATTGTTCTCGGGTTGCCTCAGATCCACCGTTTATGTTATCAGATGTTAAGAAATGAAATTTAGAGTGAGGATTTTTTTTTCAATGAAATAGAAGCATGAAGATCTTTTGTTCAGTGCAAAGGTTTGTTCAAAATTAATTTGCATATGAAAACATAATAAAAAAATTGAGTACAGAAGGTACTTTTGTGAAGATAATTGTATTATTTCTCTGCAGGTAGTTTTAATAACAGCAATAATACATTGGAGTATTTTACGGTACAGCTGTTTTTGATAGATTATGATGCTCTTTAGAATAAATCCTAATCAATAAATCTACAATCAAGAAGATTAAATTGAAAGTCTAAATAAATAAAACTCATGGTAATTAAATTTTAAGTAGGTATTTGTTATCAACACAATATTACGATAAACATAAACTAATTCTATAGAAATATCATAGAAATGTCCAGAAAATATAAAATCAAATTATTTCTATCTAAGCTAAGTATAATATAGGTTCAAATTGTTTTTTTTTTTTAAATAATAATGATATGTTATTGGTTTTCAATTAAAAATATTTATTTGTATACTGTGCGTAAATGCATAATGCATAGTTATTGTTTTCATGCGAACGTTAAAATATAATATAATATTTCATGGAATACGATGTATGGTAATAAGGTACGATGTTCCAGAATTTCGGAAGCTATTATGGTTGTCTAGGAAAATATGTGCATGTTACCTGTTTCTGTTACATTTTGTAAAGATAAAAGAGAGCCTTCTAAACCACCTACACTGTACGTGCACCAGATGTGTAATTCTGGGTCACTGATGGGGTAAACATTAATTAACCACAAGCCACGGCCAATCAGTACGCAAGGCCGACTTCAACCTTATAAACGTATATGGGCTGGAAATCCGCACTTACCCAAACCAGGTAATTTAATTTAATACGCAGACACTATAATTCAAAAACAAACGAGTTCTTGTTAGCGAAAATATTCTCCTTAATATTTAAAATAAACAACTTAAATTATTGTTTTACTAAATAAATACGATTTAATTTCAATTCTAAACAAAATAAAACAAACAGATGGAAAATTAGTTTTAAATTACAAACTTGTTCAGTTTCTGAATAATATAAATAAATTAAATAAAAAAATAAAACAAAGGGGTTATTTTAATGTATAAATAACTATGTTGTACACTGGAGACTTCATTGTTACACAAATATAATATTATCTTTAAGATAACCACTGGATTTTATATCAATGACTTCAAATGATCTATACAATTTAATTTAATTTATATTTACATAATATCCATACAGTCTGCCTTTTTATATTATTAGGACAGAATGGTTAAGTACATTTTATGTCTGAAACGCGCATTCAAAATATCTCTTAAGGTACCTATATAGATTGAATTTGCTACAGATTGTTTGATTTATAACAGGCATGTTAACCACATATTATTATATTATAATGTGATATATTTTTTTATATTAATTATATGTTATCGGATTAAAAATGTTTGCAGGTTTCGTTAAATAGTTGTAAAATACCAACGGATTTATTTTAACATCAACGCCTCGACGCAATGGTCATATTTTTGGAGTTTTGTAGTGTTAATCGTGCGAGATAAGCGTTTTGTAGAAATTCAAATGTATATCACATAATATGTGTCTCGTGTGTGTGTTACAATACGAACGTCTCGATTATCTGAAAGATCTACCACTTTACATGAACCAACGCTCAAAATATATGAACACATATATATTGTATTGTATTACATATACATATACATATTGTATATAAAAAAATAAAACTTCTAGTACAGTAAAACACATATGTACTACTCGATCTATTTTCAATTTGTATAAATGATTTTATCATTTACCCGTGACGAGTTATGACGATCGTTTGACCTCCAAAAATAAATGATAAATAATAATACAAAGTATTAACATTAATCCAACTAGATAATAAATTAAAACTAACCTCTATCAATTAATATTCTGGGAAATTTCAAATTGCAATTTACCTACCTGGGTCATATTTGTAATTATTTATTTTAATAATATCGTAGATTCGTAGCAGACGATGTCCACAAGCTAAAAAAAAACATATTTAATTGTTTAATCTTAATATATAAAACTGAAAATTGAAACCTTTGATGCTAATGCTTTTGGAAACTACTCAACCGATTGTTTTCATTTTTTTTTAATGAAAGATTATATTACGGAGAAAATTTCTATTGCAAAAAAGTATATTTAAGTATAATTGAAAGAGGTGCTCACACAAGGATTTTGAAATTCATGATGAAAATCGAAAATTTATATTTTGTTTATAAATGGTTGCTAATGGTTACAATAAATTATTAGTTATCATGTTACAGTAACAGTTTTTTCCTACCTACATATTATTAAACGCTGTAAATTCTAGAAAAACTGAAAGTGCTATTTTTGATGAGATATATATGAATAATCTCTGTTTATTTATAGGGTTGTCAATGGTAACATATCTTATAACTATTATAATTAGTAGGAATATGGCATATACATATTTTTACAAATAAATTTATAAAAAAAAACAAATCTTTGGCACAGGCCACCATTGCGATGTTTTTTATGTGCCTAATATTCTGATATCACTTACTTACTAATTTCATCTTAGACTCGGGCAACGCCGGGTGGGACATCTTGTATAATATTATAAAGCATAATTATACTAATATTTTGTATAATATTTCTAAATACCATACAAAGCCACAAAGAGCCATTAATTGTTTCAAAGTAGAAAACCGTTTAACCTTTATTTAAAAAACTGTTTTGGTTTTGGTTACCATTCAAATAATATTCGGTTTCAATCTCAGTTGTAATTTTATGTTACTGCTCCTGCTCTAGTTATGGTTAATATAAATTGTAAAACTACTTACTAACCGGATTTAATCGGTTTTTCTAAAACAAAAACCGTTCTGTTTCTGGTATATTCCCATATTGCAATGGAATTTCCAGTTGCCCAATATTGCCTATGGTCTATGGACCGTAATAATTATTGATCAATATCACATGTTTAAGTTTCCAACATAAATATTTATATATTTACATATTAAGTGTTTAATTTTTATTTGTTTTATCTTATATCTCACATTTTACGGCTGCAATGTACGTCCTTTCCTGACATCGTTATTTAAAGAAATACTAAAAATTCACCGTTGATGCCTTTTAGTCAACCCTTTCTTTATAGTATTTATTCTTCACGAAAATATCCTTTCTGTGTGATTTACTTCGTTAATTACTTCGTAAAATACATCAAACAAAAATATATAAAATATCTTCGAATGCCTAAATTGGCATAAATCATGGTTAATTATTTTCGTCTGTTCAAATTATATAGGTTATTAATATAAATAATATAACAAAACAATAAAGATTCGTAGCTAGCTGAAAACAAATGTCATATTATCATTTTTATTAGCACTTTATTTTACATTATTATATTACTTTTTATTTAACTACATTTAATTATGTATCTGTCAAATTGAAAAAGCGAAGAAATAACAATTTCCATTGTTGGTATATCAAGTGTACTGTATACGTTTCACATTAGTGCATATAACTGTAAAATATTATTTCCATATTTCCAGACATATTTCCATTTAACTATTTTTATTTGTGTACATAAAAAAATTAATATACTAGTATAATATTATCCATAGTTATTTTCTATAGTCTATAATAATAGTGTTTATATTATATAGGTATTTTATACTAATGAATAAAATGTATGCCTCCATTAAATTGTATACTTTGAAAGTCATTATTGTATTTTACATAAATCATAGTTGACTAAACTATATTCTCGTAAATTATTAACATAACAAATGACAATAAATATCT
This sequence comes from Neotoxoptera formosana, assembly GCA_022818045.1. Taxonomy (NCBI): domain Eukaryota; kingdom Metazoa; phylum Arthropoda; class Insecta; order Hemiptera; family Aphididae; genus Neotoxoptera; species Neotoxoptera formosana. Next base: position 11,254,052 of record CM040632.1, on the reverse strand, counting down.
AAATTTGTGATTTAAAAATAATTCACAAATCAATTCATTCAGACACATAATTCATTGTATTATTATTATTAAAATTAATATCCGATGAATGAAATAAACCGGAAACATAGTCACTATTGATTTGGGAGCTTAAACGCTCTATGCTTGTTTCGCGGACCCACATCCAATGGTGAAAGCGAGCTAAAAAAGATTCGGTCGAGGAAAGAACGTCAAAAATATTGGCAACCAAAACACCACCGCCAGTCGTATGTCACAGTGACAGTGCGATAATTGAATTACAGTCGGCGGCGATCGTTGCCAAACCGTGGAGGCCTCACGTCCGGTCTATCTATTTTTTCTCGTTAACAATACGTGATAATATAATTTCAGCGCGTGCTTTCAAACGTTCAAGCCCGACCGACCACCGTAATTTTCATCACCGCCGAAACGACGACGACGACACCGACCTCGGGATATCGGTCGGAATCTGTCGGGCGATTGGCGTGGCGGAGAGGAGCGGACGACGGGGCCCATGGGATTCGAAACGGAAATTCCAACGTTATCCTCTATTCGGTTTCCGGCATTACACGCGACGGTGACCTCAAAATTCAGCCACGATCCGCCACCCGTACTGCAGAAACAGTGGTTTCACTGGCCCGTACGTCGTAGTCGTCGTCCGCGGCGTTCTCCTCGTCCGTCCGGCGCGCCGTGTCGAGGTACTACCCGATTCCGATAACCGATACCCAGGTACGGGTTGCGTACATCAAACCGACGATTCGGTGAAGCGTACGTTATATTGTCCCCTATATTATAATACCGGCTACTACGGTAGCGACAGTTACACGCCCACGCGCTGGCCTGAGGCCATCGAGCACCCTGCGACGACGCCGTATCGACGGCACCTCGCTCGACGGTTTAACCGAATTTTGTCGTTTCGTATATCGTTTCCCAAACGGCAAAACACACTGCCAGGTGTCCGACACTCGGCCATAGGTGGTATAATAATATGTACGCGCGCGCTCGTGTGTGTGTGTGGGGGTGAGGGGAGGGTGAAAATTTTCGTTAGACCCTTGTCCACCCTATGTTCACACACGCTTTCGTTACAATGATTCATCGTCGCCGCGACCCGTATCGCTATTATTCAACGCGTATTACATAACACGACAACCACCGAGATCCCTGTCGACTATGGGTGAGCAGAATATATCCTTTTTTTTGTTTTATTCTGTTTTTTTTTTTTCGTTTTTGAGACGCAAGAACAATCACCGACGGCGTTGATCTTTTACACCCCTCGCCGCTGGCAAGGTATCGACGCGAAAACAAATGGGGCTGGGGCCATAAAAAAAAAGTATAACTAAAACAACAACAACGACAATTCCTGAGGGTCGAAAACCTATCTCTGCCAAAAATTGATACTTGACTGTATGTACAATAAAAAAAGTGTTGACATTTATAATAGGTAACGGGTTCGAAAAAGGATGTAGTAGAACGCAACCTAATGGTTTTACATGCGTGTTTTTGTGTTTGTTTTTGGTGTAAAAAATAACCATTGACTTTTAATTAATGGAAATGCATCATTATTGTAGTGAACGTTTTTATTTTCGGTTGGCTTTCATGGTATTTGGTTGCAAATATAATTTATTATCAAAAGTATAAATTACAATTAAAAGCTATCTTCAAACGTCGGAAATAAAATGTAATCATACTGTTATATTTTATACACTTTAACAAATGTCATTACAAAAATTATTATATCTATAATTTTACACTCTCAAAATAGTAAAACAAGTTGAATTAGATCTGTCATAAACTCTTTAATAAAACGATTTTAATATAGGTAAAAACAACTTTTAAAGATCAATAAACATAGTTTTTTTGAGGGCATTTTGGTACTTTTATCCTAACCTTGTTTAAATAAAAGTTATGATAGTTAAAGGTATTAAAAGTTTATTATATGAGCTTAATATTGTGCTTTTTTTTTTTTATAATTAAACTATTCCAAAACGTTCTCTAAAATATTAATTTATTTTTAAAACTTTGAAATTTATGTTTAATAATTGTTGTATTTTGATCATTGATGACAGATCAAATATATTTGTGACCTTGCTATTCCCATATATTCCGGGTAAAATGTTCATACGTTATCGTTTGTATATTTTTGAATAGGGGCTTAGTCCTTTAAAATTACGCTCTATAAAATTGCTTGGAAATTGTTGTGTATAGTATAGAGATTTATATAAAACGAACTCTTATACAAATAGTTTTGTAAAATATTAAGATTATAATTTGTAAGTTAATCATAATTGTAATTATTTGAGTAAAGGTTCTAGTATTAGGTTATGAGCAGAACATTCAAACATGTCCAATATTTTTTAATCGAGTTTATGTAAACCGTTCCATTAAAATATGAAGTAATGGAAATATAGCCGTGTTACTTTTTTACTTTTTAGGTAGGTTAAGATCAATATTTATATAATACAGTTTTTTATACCTTGATACGTTTAAAAAACGTTATTAGTTTTTAATAAAATACATCTCTAGAGATTATAACTGATTTTGGGAAGGCCACCATCAATGCGCCAAGTGACATCTATTTTTTTTTATTTCATATCCAACAATAAATTTGGAGAGAAGTTCGAGGATTTCAAGGCTGGTCTTGCAACAAATTAAACAAGATATTATATTGCATTTATAGTTCAGAAAATAGCTGATTTAACTTTTTATTCTATAAAACAAGTAGTAGAGACGTGGAAAGATTAAAAACAAAAATTAAATTCAAAATTACATAATTTTTCTGAGGAAATAATATTTATAAATTTGGTTAAAATAAGAATGAATATTCGAAATAAGTCATCGCCGTCAGTTCTAATATCTCTTAGAAATATGGTCAGGATAATATTGTACATGACACGGCATTCCACGGCCAAGAAACGCCACTAAAGCGTAGCATAATACAGTTCACCAACAAACACCTATACATCCTGGTATGTAAGTTCATTCAGGTCATAACAAAGGAACAAAATGAGGCTGACACAGAACTTGAAATGATTTTCAAAACAAATAAACAAAAAAAAAGTAAAAATGGATCACCACAATTGACTAGTTGTCATTTAAAAATGTTAAAATGCTAAAATATGATCCAAATTATTGTTTGGAAGAATTTTTAAGAGGCATCTAATTTATCTCGATTTTATAACTCAGATTATTAGAAAACTTGATATTTTAAAGAAAACTGTTTTATGGAACTTGATATTATAGTACCTAAGTACTTTGTTTTATATGGCATGGCTCATTATAGAACTTGATATCTTATGAAAAATAATTGTATACACAATTATTCATTGAACACAATTTTATAGAACTTAGTGCATGATTAACAAGTTTTTAAATTTAAATAAATATATTTATATTGATGGAGACCATAGAAACTATAGAAACCTAATAATTGAATACTTGAATCTCTGTGGGATTATCCGGGTTGAGGAATTTTGTTGAACACTGTGCACTTTGATGTGGAATTTTCAACATTGCATTCCACCTAAATAATCGAACTATTATGGTACGAAGTAATTTTATTTATTTATTTAAAACATATAGTTATTTAGGAGCACTACATGAAAACTAGATAATTTATGTTATTTGAATTCCTTTTATAATTATACGTATTGTATAATATAGGAAAACCTATTTATGTGTAACCTTAATTAAACAGTTATCATACCATTATGTATTAATATTCCAAATAAAAATAATTAATATTATTTTTAAAAAAAAATTTGAACTGTATTCAGTCATTAAGGTATTATAGGCCATACTGAACATGTTTGTATGGGGGTCCAAGAATTTACAATTATAAATACAAATTCATAAAATAGTTAATACAATTACATAATTAGAGCAAATACAAATTCATACAATAGTTGGTACAATTAAATAATCACATTATGTTGGTATTGCCTTATAAGTTAAAAACAATAATATAATAACATTATAACAATTATTTTATAATATATTATGTGATATTTTTGGAACAGTTAGTTAAAATTACCGTATAAATAAAATATGTTATACATATCAACTTGATTATATTAAAGCTGAATAAAATACGTAGGTGGCCATATGACACAGAATACTAATCAATACGTAGGTGGTAAGTACATACATAACTATTGTGTAAAGGATTAAATGCATTTAAAAAGAGTAATAATATTAGGGATAGTAACGATACTTACAATCTAAAGGGAAAGAAGACAATTGTTTTATAGTATAGTGTTTTACTGCTTAGAAATATTAGTCAATTATAAAGTATACCGAGAAATAAAGTCTGACATACCATCTCCGCTTAGAATTGTTTTTTTTAATGCAATGATTTATTATTGAATTGATATTTAACACATCCTTAAGAGTGACCACTCAACAATTTACTATGAAGAGATATCCCGGTACTTAAAAAAAAATTATTTTATTCCACAAACGTTTTTTCCTACGCATCAGAATAAGACAGTTGTGATTTTCCATTTTTGATGGTATTGCTTCTGGCTTCTGACACTATTGTTTCAATCAAGCACTCTTCCAACCAAAAAGTTGTATACAAAATTGATTTTTTTTATTTGATAGGTTCTATCATAATTAGTTTATTTTTTCATTCACAGTCTATTATTTTTAAATTATTTTCGTTTGTTAAAAAAATCAATAAATTATTTAATATAATAACACAAATTATTAATACAATTTCAATCTAACATTTTTTCAATTTTTGTCATTAATTATATTATCCACAATTATATTGTAATTACTTAAAATATATCATACGTTGGCTTGTATCGATAAACGATAAAACCATTATGAGTATGAACTGTTTATCCTTCGATATTATAAATAAGTACCAAATATGTTTGGGATTAAACGAAATAAAAAATATTCGATATTAAACCATGAACTTACAAATAACCTATTATTTGTTACACATCATTCAAAATACAGGTCCAGCTAATTTAAAACTTGTGTTCTATGCTAATTAGATTCATAAATAAAATTGCTAAAGATAAAAAAAAAAAACCATTTTTTTTCAAAATTATTTAACTAACCTGTGGCAACTATTTTATTGATTAGGTGTAAAAGGATAATAGAAAACAGAAATTCTGATGAAATATTTATAATTTAATTTACGACTGAATTCTATTTTTTTAGTATCGTAATATTATAATATTACTCAGATAATAAACACACTATGTATTTTTTGTTTTCAAAATACTTCAAATAATATTTTATGAGTTTTATGTACCTACATAATCATTATGATTCTATGATTATATTTTAGTAGGTAAGTAAACTCTATTTGTGGTAAAAATATATACCCAAAACTTTTTTCCATAATTTTATAGATAATAATATCATTAATATCTGACACACGTGAAAGAATATATAAAGATAATTTATGGAAATAAAACAGGATTTCCCCTATAAAGTAAATGTACAAATATAAATTGACAATAACTTTTAAAATCATCGAAATCATCACCTATAGGCTATATTAATTATTTATTTATATGTTAAACGTTATAACGTTACGAGTGATAATCCTACAGGGTATATTGCGTACACGGAACAATCAATTTTTGGTTTTATTTTAACATTTTATTATAAATAGTTTACATTTCTAACCATACTTTTAAGACCTAAATAAGGCAATAAAAGATAATCATTCAAATACCATCCAATCACAAACATATTAATAATATAAACTCCATTCACGTTAAGAAAGAACCTTGGCTTCTGACTTGTACGCAGGTGCATGGCTTAACTACACGGCGGGTGTACAGATGGTTGACTATCGGTGGTGGTGAAAAAATGGTCCGCGCCCGACATAAAAAGGTCGCCGCCGAGGTTTCTTCTTAACGTGAATGGAGTATAATCATATTATAATTTCTTCGAATTAAAAAATAATTTCGATTTATCCCAATTATTGTGTTGGTGAACATAATCTGCCTAGTGCATGAGTATGATAAAATATAGGACCTAGGTGTAACATTTCAATTAAACCTCCGATTTTCTACCCAAATCGACCAGATTAGTTTGAAAGCTATCAAAAATCTTGGCTTTTTATTCAGATCCACCAAATCTTTCGATGATATTACCTGTATCAGAGTGCTTTTTTGTACCTTGGTACTCCTCAGATTGGAATATGGGTCGATTATATGGAATCCTGCTACGATATCTCATATATAAAAGCTTGAAAGAGTACAAAGACATTTTTACGTTTTATATAGGATTTGAAAAAATATTAACTTATATACCAGATGACACTGCAGTTAAGTGCATACAAATTAATTTAAAACATAATTCTCTCTCACCCCTTCGACAATTATCTGATATATCTTTCTTGTACAATTTAGTTTATAGAATCATCTCTTGTTCTAAAATTCTTGAGTGTATTTTTTTCTACGTACCACGATATAATACTCGTTCTCGTCTCAAAATATTGACAAAATAATCCTCTTGATAGACTTTTGATGCTAGGAAATCAATATTGTAATAACATATATTTAAATACATTTTTATAACCTTATATTATATTTTAATAATTATTTCTATAATACTCGAACAAAATAACTAAGTCCAATGTGACCATATTCGATGCCCAATTGACACATGAAATTCATAAAACTTACATACCCCTTTCAACCAAACGTTTCACTTGCATTGTACGAGACACCGCAGACATTTCATGACCTAGAACTAGATTCTAAGAAAGAAATACTATACGAACGCATCCGTGAACTTATACGATACTCATCAATAGGTAGTAGAAGGGATACGTCTTATTCTCTGACCATATATAATTATATCATAAGAACTGTTCAAAAACTACACTCTGGCAGTCTTTTGGTAAAAAGCCTTAAGACACCTCGTCCACGCCCGGAAGCATTTTGATATATTTTTACCATTCTAACGAATGAGAAAGTGAAGTCTTTGCAGGGCTTAATATATTGTATCCTTCACTATAAAATATTTTTTACCTTAATTCCTTACTCTCAAGCCCATCCTATCAATACACATTCATATATTTATTAAAACTAAGACAGTAAACTGGTAAACTGGATTTAAGAAATTAATACATATTTACATAATATACTATTATTTTAATAAATAAAGTTGAGTTGTAACATTATTCTAAAAAAGTAATATTAGCTATAATTTAAATAAGCATAGTGTAGACTTTGCATGACTTTAAGTTTTTGCAGCATCACTAAAAGTCCTAAGGTTCATACCATGCTTTTAACACCAATGTACTATTGATTTTCCATCGGACTCTAAGGAGTTTTTGCGATAGAAAATTGTCAACAGTACATTAGTATTAGAGTATTCTTTCGCATTGAAACATTTTGAGTACTTAGGTGTATGGAATATTAGACATTATAAACGGTATTCGATTTCCACAATAATATAGAACAAGACACCCCATGGCATACTTCCGAGTATTCCCTGTTTATTAGAATAAATAAAAACACACAGTCAGTAGTGATATCAAGCATCGTACCCGACCTTGCAAAGTCGCATCTTCATATCTGCACCAACCTGCAATTCGAGCAAGCAGTGGCGGCTCGTGCTATAGGGCACACGGGCACGTGCCCCACCTAAAAAGTTGAGAAAAAAGAAGAAAAATGTATATTAAATTATTAAAATTAAAATTGAATAGGTATTTTTTCCATCATGATATAAGTTGGTAATTGGTAGTTGGTATATTATCGAATATTATCGAAAAAAAATGTTTTATCAAATACGGGCGCTCCTATATAGTATACGATACGTGTATACTATATATACGCATTGGGCGGCGGGCACAAGTGTGCCACAGTTGTGCCCCGATGACCCGATCTACAGTACTAGATTTCCCCCACTTATCGACACGAATTAATACGGCATTGCCGGCACAATCGGATTGTGCCCGAATTCTATTTTTATTACGATTTACAAGATTTTGTCGGTCTTATCGCCTTCGTATTGTTATTGTCAACCGTCGTCCGTGGAATAAAATTTATATTTTGAAAACATGATAATAATTAATTATTATTTGTTCATTCTAATCATTTATAGTGGAAAAAGAAGGAAACATTTGTGCCCCACCTTCGATGAACCCCACGAGCCGCCACTGGGCTCGGTAAGCAAACAATATAATATATAATATATGTATATTATATACAACACAGAAGTAGAATAATGTTCGAATTATCGTGGGGATATTTAAATAAAAAGAACCACAAGATATGACTTCATTAAACTATCTTCGATTACGCCGAAACGCGTACACACATAATATATACATCCATAGTTCCAAATATCATATTACATAAATATATACTAATTTATTAACACGTTCAGTGTGAAAACAGAGTTGATGGTCTCTTCTCCGAAGAATATATATTGCATGCAATGTTCACTCATTATATTATGTACTAAAACTGTATTATGTCATTCTAGACACATTAAGGTTATTAGTTGTATTTTTGATATTTGCTACATATATTACTAATCTGTAATTGAGCATTCTAGGCGTTCATTTAAAATAAATAAATGAGTAATTCAGTTAGATTAGTAATATTGCAATCACCATACTTATATAAATCGATTGCATATGCTGTGTCATCTAAAATTTAATATTAAGTGAGTAGTGCAATAGACTTACAGTAGGTATGTGTTTTTTGTTTTAGTTTAAAAATGTTGTTTATAGTTATTCTTTGATCGGAGGGCAGTAGTTGTTGTTGTGCTTTTGATACTCCTTTACCCCTTACAGAGGAAAACCACATAGAAATTCTATGAAAAGTTTTGAACCTTTAGGTGGTTTACGTTTATAAATTAACCTTTTCGGGACTATAGAAGTTTTTAACGGATCGAATCGGACATGCTGGACATAAATTCGTAGTACAAGAGTACTGCGGAAACAATCCGGCCGGAAATTAAGGTAATCGAGTTTGGTAGGGAATTTCTTTTTTGTATTTTCACGAACAACAGTTAGAATGGGTGAAAGTGAGGAATAGCGTGTAAGAGGGTAAGAGACCATCAATTAAACCTTGCTTGCAGGCTCCGTAAATTTACAAGAGACAATAAATATACACCCAGAATATCTGATTCAGTGTCTCCCCCACCTCCACTGTTTTACGTTATCCAAGTAACCATTTTCTCTCTCTTTTCACGGAGCGACGCCTTTTTGCCAGACTTGCCCCGAGGGAGTGATAATACGCGCAAGTGACCGATAATGACTGTATTTATTCATTATGTTATATGGGATCACACTGTTAAAATCCGCTAACAAAGCATAAAAAAAAAAAAAACATTTAAAAAAGAAAAAGAGATGACAAGAATAAAAGTCGTTCTTTTGACGGTGACACACTGTGTTAACTTGCTATGATCAAGGAAAAAGGGTAAGAAGATGGAGTAATCGATTTAACCACAAGGCCACAGACATATCGGGGGTGGACCGAAGTGACTTTTTGCACACTGCTAAGTGCTCCCCATGGTGCTATTGACGCGGTTGATACCAATTAGACGACGACGAAAAGTATCGAAGTGTTTGGAAATAAAACAAATGGAAAAAAACAAGTCTGAAACACTAAGAAACTCATATTAGATGAGATATATTATAATATCCAGTTCAATGAAATATTCTTAAAATATTATATAGTAGGAGGTATATAGCATTAAAGCTAATTTTATTCAAACTCAATTATAAAAATATTAATTTCAAAATGAAATTTCAGTTTATTAACTTTTGGTTGAACTTTAATTTTAATTTGTAAAAACAATTTTCAACTGCGTAACATAATCGTTAGTAATAATTATGAATTTGTTTGAGAATCGTTTTTTAGATATTTTTGTTTACGTAGATAATAGTTTAGTTAATAATATACCACTATACTAGATAAATGAGATACAGAATAAATAATTAACAGTCGTGGATCAAATGCGGATAACATTACGAAGGCTAATAATAGTATACACTTTACGTACAATTAAACAAAACACCTTTTGGATAAATACATTAAACGTTTTAATAATATAACCAACTATAATAACTTTATAAATAAGTAGTTTACATTATAAGAAATATTTTCAAAGTACCTACTCTTGTATAGTTGAATCTTCATTTTAATAATCTTATGCAATCATTTGTTCATTATTTAAAGTAATGGGAAAGTTTTTTTTTTTGCTATTAGAAACCAAAAATACATTAGCTATCACAAAACCGTTTAAATTATAAATTTAAAATAATTGAATTAAATTCATTAAAACTTTTTATATTAAGCTAATACGGTAGATATTTATAGCATTTGTGTACGCATACTATACATTACATTCTAATAAACCAACACTTAATATAATTTCAAATCACCTAATCATTTGAGATATTTATTCATATGGATATGTTGACTAACCATGTTTGATTGAGACATAATGTAGGATAATGCAGGAACTTTTCTGGAGAGTTATAAAATTATTAAACTTAATATAAAAGTAAAATAAGTTTATCTTTAACCACAAAACTTCATAAAACGATGTCGTTATAATTGAATTGTTTTCGTTATATTATTTACGTCAATCAATATTTTTAAATGACAGGAAACAAAATTAAAACTTATTTTAAATTATGTTTGTTCCTGTTAACTAAATAATTATATTACAAACTTTATGAGTATGGTTAACAATATTTCAAAGATAACTACATATTATAAGAACTAAAATAAAATACTTCTTAACAAAATAGGTACATAGATAATTTCATAATATTGGAATAATATAGTTTAAGTACAATTACCCAATTATTTTTTTCAAAATTGATTCATTAAATCAATAAATTAAAATTATATGGATGAGACTAGTTACATAAACTGTTTAATTATATTGTCATCTTACAGTTATAAAATAATATATAAACAATAAACTTGTTGAGAATTAAATAATGTTATATAGAAATGCATATCTGGAAGATCAACCACGATAATATATTATATACACTTAAATTTATAATACTGATACAATATTATATTACATTTATATTATTATACAATATAAATTATACCTTATAATTAAACCTATTTTTATTTTTAACTATTTTTATTCGGCTTTAAAAAATGATTGAATTCTATCTTCTGTTTTGATAATTAATATATATTTTTTTAAATTGTTTTCTTTCCATTGTTCGGTTTTAAAATCTTACCAGTTATGAAGATTTCATGTGTACAATATTATTATAATATTAGATCAGCTACTAAGCAAAATAAAATAAAATAACACAAAAAAAAAATAAAAAACTTATTGGTTATGTGTAAAATGCTGTTTTTTATTCTGTTTTGTAATGATAATATAATATAGGTACTCATAAAAGAAAATAATATAAGCCATAAAAAGTCCATTAAATACCTAGATTTTAAAGTTTTTGTTGTATTTTTCAATTGTTTATCATTTGTGAGCATATTTTCTTCGTTGACAAGTACACGTCAAACACGAATATTAGAGTTTTAACTAAAATATAGCAGTACCGAAAACTTTTCCATTTGTTACACCGACAGTGGAAAGCACGTTTTAAGGCGTTAGTGTCACTATACCTACTGTCATTGTATGTCCTATGCTCGGTACAATCATTGTTAGGTTTAAATTTGACCTTAACCATCTGTGGTAAGTCTTAGTCACAGTGACACGGTGGAGGTGAATAGGTGTGACGCAGTGTGTACGGTTGGCTATGCCACTGACGGTACTGGTGGAACAAAAAGGGGGGATGGGGGTGGGGGTCAAGCCATGCCATTGTCGAAGAGATCAGAATCCTTTCATTATTATTAGAGGTGAGCCCATTCCAGTTTCGTGACTTAAATACAACGTTCGAATTAACGGTTTATGTACCCAAAGCCACGTTACTTCCTCGAGTATTCCAATAGCCTTACTATGTTGCTACGCATGTGGCTTATACCCCCTTACCACCAACACCACCACTTTATTACCACCACCGTTAACATTACCAGACCGGAAATTTAATTTCGATTATTGCTCCCGTCATAACTGCCATATTGAAATAGAATATTGGCACGTGGGATATTCAAAACCGTTACTCCTCGAACAAGCACGTGGCCGGGATATGTGCGCAGTACACAAAATCTAAATGTATGAAATACCCTGTGGATTTTGGGTAGGTAGGTTTAAATCTACAAATATATTGTAATTTCACTCATTCCCTGACATTCTAAGCACCGTACCCTTTTGAGATTACTTTTCAACCATGTTTTTAGTGGCCGGTTCCAGTTGGTTTTAATCTAACAGAATCTATAACGTTGCAATAACATAAAATAAGCGTCAGCCGAGAATAATAATAAGTCATTCAAATTTAAATAGCAATGAATAAAAAAACATCCTGACCACAGTTAAACAACTCATTAATGTATCTACTAATAAAAATTGTATTTTAAATGTATACCAAATTTTCGTGTGTGATGCATCACTGAATTTATTTTTGATATTAACTGACCCAAAAAGTGATTTTATAAAAGAAAAATGGTTAGATTATGACATTATATACAACATTTAATGAGTCTTCATTGTTCAATGGCACGATCGTTTAATTAAACTTATAATAATAAAAATACCTTGAGCTGAAACATGAAAAAAAATATTTATTAAAATGGTGTACTTATAATTAATTATACTATTTTATTATGTTTTTAGTGACTTTTTGTCTAAAAATCAGTTTTTAAATTAATAACAATCACACAAGATTTTCTGTAATAATTATTTTTAATCGACATTTTGTTTATAATCTGCATAAAAACCATTTAAAAGATGATGTTATATTTAAAAAATGCATAATTTGATGTTGTGCATCACATAAAAATATAAAAAAACATTTGGTTTATTATATTACACAGGTTGATTCACCAAGCATCCTCACTCCATGTTTCTTCTTTGGTAATGCAGATATTACAAACACGTACGCACATGCGTGCCTTGTATGTTTTGTAGTTTAACAATGTTAATGCAATGTTTGTCAATGTATGTTGTTTCAAAAATCTTAAACAAATTATAACATTTAAAAAACAACAACTTAATACTATTTAGAATTAAATAAAGTATATCTTAATAGCTTTAATTTTAATTTTTGAACATATTGATATTTTATTTGGTCCATCAAGGTAATAGTTTAAATATGCAGTATTAAAAGGGTTAAGAAGTGTCCTATGAAGATCCAAACTTTTGTTTTTCAAATGAGAACCCCTATCCCTTTTATACTGTAAGTTATTTAGTAAATAATAATTTTGACTATCAGTTATAAATTTGAAAGAGTAGTTTTTGAGTTATTTATGTTTGTTTACCTACGTAGGAAAATAAGGTCCATTATAATTTGTATGGAAGATATGTGGGCTACTGAAATTCGGACAGTTAAGTGATTAATATAAATCTATCAACATTAATAGTTTATAAAAAAGGTCTAAGTTCAACGAATCCAATATTGCATCTACTTTATATTTTTGTGGAATAATTTTTTAGTAGATAATAATCTAAATATTATAATCTTTTGTATAAATATTTTAATTACAGAGAAACTACTCGTTCAAAATTTGAATAAGGGACATCAACATTTTCAAAAAAAAATATTTTCTAATTAATAGTTATCAGAAAAAAGTGGGTTTTATTTGAAGAACTAAACGTTGGATTACCACTACACTCCTTAACACAGACAAGAAAACCAAGGATTTTTAAATATTGTCTTTGAGTTTATTTAATAATTCCAAAAATCAGAATTTTAGTAAATTCTCTATTAAAGGAAAAATATGGGGTGGGTGGAGGTGAACAATGAGTATGCTTGATGAATCACTCTATATCTGGCCCTACTGTCTGGTTAAATTTATAAAAGTAAAATGAAATTCAAACACTAGTAGGTAATTAGTTATGGAACGTTATAGTTTTTTTTACCAAAATACTAGTATACACAGACATTTGTTGTTTACCTACTGTGTATAAATATAAGTATAGTAGTTATATAATATGATGTATAGGGCAAAATACAAATAAATACATTTCATTTATACACTGTTATATTTAAGAAGTGTTAATAATGTTTATTTTTATTTAATGAAATACAAACAAATTAATGTACAAATATTATATTCATTCAGTGTTCAGTAAAAACTCAAAATATCAAGATGGTGATGTTATCTAATGTGTACATTTTATTTTTCATCATTAGACCGATAGGCAACTATATTATAGTTGTTAATAATGTCTTTAACATCTAGCAAGTCTTAAGGTAAGTCAATAATAACGAACACAATTTCTAAGTACACCGGTCAAAAAAGTAAATAGAAGATAATATTGCATATTTATGGTACTGGATACAAATTTGAAATTTCCGTAACGAAACTAATTTACGAACAAATAAAATGTATAATATATTTATTATTTACACAATAGAACAGTCAGTCAATAAAATAAAAAAATACATGTAAAATAGCAAAACACCGTTGTCTACTCAAAAATGATAACTAACTAAAATTAATATTTATAAATGAAAATAAACATCAATTGACAATTAGAATCAATATTATAATTTATATTATTTTATGATAAATGTTAAAAATTCAATTTTATATAATTTATAGTAGTGTCATAAAGTATTTTAATTAAAATATTAAAATACTTTTATTGTTATCCAATAGTTTCTGGAATTCTATTAAGTTCTAATATATATTTTAACTAATTTTGTGTGCTGTAGGTATTTGAATAGTGCTCCCAATATCTTAAATACATAATTGAGTTCGTATTACCTAAATTTAAGTCGTATACAAACCATTGTAAGCTTAACGCATTATATTTTTATGTTTTTATAGACACTTTTTAGTAAATAAAATGTAAAATAATTAAACTGTATAATATACTTAAGAAAATTGTATTTTTTTAAATGTAACTTGAGTTTCACGTACCTTCAATTCAGTTATTATACAAACCGTAATGAGTCACTTTTTATACAGTTACATGGTAATTATGAAACTGAATAATTATAACACGTTGCAAATAATATAACTGAAATACTATTAACTTTGATTTTTCTTACATACAAAAACGCTCCATTGTCTTCATTATCAAACTTATTATGTACGAATAATATTTCATTTTCAACTGTCTGATTTTACTAACGATTTATTTTTGACAATACGCAGCTAACTGTTTTAACAAAGTATATAATTTTACAGTTTTTTCTTCTTCAAAAAACTTACTGTAGACATTTTCAAATCGTTGTAATTTATTAAAAAGTAAAATCCTGCTTTCCTTAGTTGTTCTAAACAAACGTAGTAGTCATATATATTATACAAGTAATGTTTTGAAGACATTTTTTTAAATACAATTAATGTTTTCAGTTAATTGTACTCACTTCTAATCATAATTTAAACCTATTACACTATTGAAAGTTGTAGATAACAATAAAATAAACTCTAATTAATATAATTATATAATTATAATTGAACTCTAAGTATTATAAATTTAAAAAAAAAAACAGTTGCTCTGTAACTATGAATTTATGAATTTTTCAAACGTTCTCTAGTAAAGGGTTACGTACCTATTTGTAATCGTTGTGTTTTTTCATAGTCATTACCATCAAATGACAATAGTCAATTTAATAAAAATAAAAATCCGATGAAAATTAATCACATTTTAGAATTACAATCTTAACAAATTATAGTAACCCAATACCTAGTAAGAATACATTATTGCAAGGTAATTGTATTAATAAATCTGAAAAAATTACCATTCTTACCACAATGGAGTAAGTTGTCATGTCTAACAATGAAACATTACGAGTTTTTCTACATTTTTATTTCGTATAAACGTATAATATATCG
This sequence comes from Neotoxoptera formosana, assembly GCA_022818045.1. NCBI lineage: Eukaryota > Metazoa > Arthropoda > Insecta > Hemiptera > Aphididae > Neotoxoptera > Neotoxoptera formosana. The sequence goes on along the minus strand of CM040632.1, from coordinate 11,238,192 downwards.
TCATATGTTTCATTTTATTTTTTATTTTTGACAGGCGTGATTAAGTTTTATTATGATTTTAAAATTGGATGTTTCTGGTTATAGCAACATTTTTTTTTCAAAAAAAATGACATTGATAAAACTGTGTGACTTTATCTTTGGAAGAGAAATTTTAATCTAAATCAACTGTGTGTATCTAAATAGTGGATGCCGTGAGCTAAGTAATATAATACTGAGTTTTTTTTTTTTTTTAATCGTTTATTTAAACAAATATTTACAATCTGTACTAGGGGGCACAATAAGTAAAACGTTTAGTATAATTATGAAAAGGACAGTGGATGACATGAAGGAGCTTCACATTAGAGGCATACCTGAGCTTCAGTAATTTCTTTAAAAGGTATGCATTAAATATTGAGTAGGTCTCCAGGCCAAATTTCGTTTGAGGCGTAATACTCAGTTATAGTACTAGACACGTCTAGTCTTATAGTGCATATAGAACATCCAATATCTATAGTTTAGAATGTTCCGATACATGTTAATAAGAACTAATAACCTAACGAGATATTTATTATTATTTATTATACATTTCCAACACTTTAATGATAAAACATATTTTTTAATATTAATTTATTTCAATATTACTCCCTGGCCACGTCAACCTGGCTGTTCCATCGACACTAAATAGGTAGGTACTGCCAAAGTCTAATTAAATAGGTATAGTACGAACCAAATTACATATTATTTTAATACCTTCCGATATCAAGTCCCAATCTTGTGGACTAGCACTATTTCAACTGATCGTTGTCTTCATACTAGTTGAGACTTTTTTTATTAAGTCTCCGAATGGGGACAGTCTTGGGGTAGTCGCATATTGTAGTGGACACCTATCAGACAGTATATATTCAGTGTTTGATCAGTGTCCTCATAGGTGGTGATTAAGGGCTGCTTGGGAGACATTGTCCCACCAAAAATACAATTCATTTTTTTAATTAGCTAATTGTGTGTAAGATTTTAGCCCTCCGACAGTTCAATGAAATATTCGCTAATGGCGAGTATTTACTTATATACATATTATAATATTATATTTCATCAATTTTGTATGTCTGGGTGTTTTTATTCTCAGCGTTGTCGGTTTAAACTAAATTTTACTAAAATTACTTCCATTTACAATTCATTATTTGTATTTGTTTATTTTATTTTTTGAGCACTTAATCTATATAATTCCCGAACTTGTAATATATCTTTTTTCTAAAATATATATAAAACGCATGGCGCATTGAATAGTTGGCAACCCAACAACAACAACAACAACAACAAAAATGAAATAGAACCTACGAACGATCACTAAGCCCCATAGATGAAAACTTTACTGATTTTCTAAGAAGACGACACTAAGGGATAGTCATAGGATCCTAAAACTTATGAAAAAAAAAATTATAACTTTTTTATTTAAACTTGAATATTATAATAGCAATACTATTTGTTCTCTGTATATCACATTACAAATTAATGAGTTTAAAAAAGTTTCCGATCATTGAAAGTTCAACGCTGGATCGGAGTGACCTTCTTAGATTATATTATCAATATCAATCCTCTGTTGTACTTTCTAATCATGCCAACTTTTGGACAGCATAAGTAGTATGTATTTAATACTACTGGTTAAAAAAAAACTTGAAGATACCTTCATACATTATATACCTGTCCCGCACGAGTATCGCTAATTACAATTTAATACATTTTATTTATTTATTCACTTTTTAATTTCTTAATTACCCTTGTTATAAAATTTCCAAATTTGTATTATATATTTTTTTTAATGTTTTGTTGTGGACCAAAATCAATAATACGATTTTTAGGACTAGATTCATAATTCTGGGTTATTATAATTATTAATATTCGTAGAATAAGAATTGAAGGTTCAAAATTGTCAAATTTTAGATAAACATTGTGAGTATCTACAAATTATAGTGCACTAGTTTATTTTAGAGTTAATTTTTAACCTTTTTAAATATCAAACGTTGAACTTTGGGTATATTAAATGGAAATAAAATGGCTATATTAAATACAATTTAAAAATTATTCACTTAACTATGTTAATAAATAATGTAAGTCTGTGGTCTGTGGTCTACCAATTAGTATAAAAACAATTGAAAAGTTCAAGTCTATATTGTATTATTTTATTTAAAGACATTTTCTGGCATTGTTAATACATTTATAATTGGTGCGTATACCTTAAATTTTAAGTAAAGGACACATTAACTGTTAAACCGAAGAATAAATATAAATTTATTTAAAAAACATTTCAGTCAAGACAGATCTCCAGAATACTTGTTTAAAACACTTGTACATTTGACTTATAAACTCTTTAATAATAAAAGCAATTCAATCTTCATTACTATTTTCAATGCTAGTTGTAAACCAATGTTTTATTAAACAAACATTGCTTGAATTTAACAGTTTTAACATTTGAATTTAAAACGACGTATTTTTCATATTTTTTAATTAATATAAAAAAAAATTGTCAGGAACACTGTGTTACATTTAAAAACATTTTGACCAAGAAACAAAAACACAATCAACATAAATGTATAAACGATTTTTTTTTGATATGTCTATAAATATATTGAAACGAACCAATTTCTTTTGAAAAGTATATCATGAACAAAGTATGGCATACATTTTTGGTGAAAATTGCAAGAGCCTACGGTTATTGCTTTAGTCAAAAACTGATGTTGTGTGAATATTCCTATTTTCTGCAGTTTTTTTTAAAGTTTCCCTGGGATCCTGATTTCTATGGGATTAATCTACTAGATACCTCTGAATACTAACTAAATAGATACAATTGTCTACCGGAAACCACCTAAAGTTTGATCATTGATACATTATTTCTTCTACAAAACGCAATAACAAAAAATAAAACACACATTGTCATTGTTAAATAAATACATTCTTTACTAAACGCATCAACTTAAAAATGTATATGATACGTTTTTTTTTATCTTTTCAAGTTAAAATGTCGATACAACTTGTAAAAAATACGAATATTTGTAAATTGTTCTTTTGATTAAAATTGCATACATTTTTCAAATATCATACTTAAACTTTGATGATAATAATATTATTATATACAAGGTTTTTTAAAAGTTGTTCTTACTGATTTATTATTGAAATCAAAAACACATAATATAATAATACATAACAGTGACTCAGTGATAATTATGTGGTACCTACGCTCAAAACCTCTTAAACAAAAAGTTTCTTGATGTTTTTTTTTTGATTTCATATTGTAATAATGATCGATTTAAATTGAACCAATAGCCTACATACTTTATTTATGAGCAAATAAAGTTTAGATAAGAGAAACACCTTTCTAATAACAGAACAAATTAAGGGTTATAAAACTTGTTTCTGCCACAGTGCCACTTCACTTCTATATTATATGTATATATGGTTCGTCTAGAAAGTTTGGAATCATTCTAAATGTAAAAATACTATATAAAACACATAGTGGAACTTTTTCAACAGTGTGTATTATATTTGTCTATTTTTTTAAATAAAAAATGCATGTTTAAGTTAAATTTCTTATTGACTGTATGCTTACAACATGCTTATAGTAAAATCCATAATTTTTAGATTTTGAACGGAGTGAAATAATGTTGTATTGATTTTACAATGAATGGTTATTATTATTTCTTTTTTTTGCCTGTGTCTGTATAGGCGATAAAGTGTTGAAATAATGCTTTGAATTGAAACTTCATCATTTTTTCTGATATAAATGTATATCTAGTTATAAAGATTGAACTTTCTAGTTTGGGGTCAAAACTCAAAAGTAAGAAATGCCCAATAGTTTTCAAGTGCGTCGGAAAAAACAAAAAAAAAAACAAGAAAAAATAAGCATTTTTGATCAAAACCATTCCTAACAAAATCGATTTTGTTTTTGGCATAACTTAAAATGTTTATATGACCTTTTTAATACACGATAAAATTGTCAATTATTTTGACTCTTTTTGAGCTATTTTTTTATTATTGAAAAGAAAAAATAGGCTTCAACGTCTAAGGTTATTAGCCTTGTGTACGTGTTATATTTTGGTGTTACGTTAAAATTAAATTTATAAGGTAGGTTAGGTATAAGGTATACATTTCAACATTTAAACATTTATGGATCGTGTATACATTATATTGGCCAAAGGTTGTTTACAATATTGTTTTTTTTAAGAAATTATTGAGATATTATTGAAATATTTTGTAGTTTTCTTTATTTCTAAATCTGGTTAGAGTGACTTCTTGTTGTCTGTTTAAGTTTTGAGGAATGTGCCACTTTTTAGTACAATTTTTAACCTTTTTTAAATTTGTTGTGCTTAACATATATTTTTGTAGTTATGTAATGATTTAACTTATCCATTATAGTGACCCACTTGACTATACAGCAAGGCGGTGCCCACTTACCCACTTTTTTGATAATTTAGTAGGTATATAATGTTAAAAAAGCACAAATAACTAACTTTTAAATAACTGGGCAACAATCATATTTACTTAAAAACATAAATTATATTTAACTGTGCATTAAAAATAATTATAAAAAAAAAAGTATAAATATTTATAAAAAATATTTTTAACTTTCTACTTAATATATTGTATTATTATAATTTTTTTTATTTTTTTTAAGAGTAGGTTTTTATAATAAAATTCATTCAGTAATTTACTAAAAACTGTATCAAGTGTAAATGACAGACTTCTTACTACCTTTAATATGTCAAACGTAACTTTAATTAAATTTAAGATTTTTTTTTCGGATCAATTTTAATTACATGATCATTGATTGACCGTTTTATTTTAAAAGTGTGATATGTATATTCGCATCACTGCGTAGGTTGTGTCGTCTTACGCTTTCCCTTTTTATTTATTCTGATGAAAAAAAATATCCCATCATGAGGTTTTGTTGATAAAAACCAAGGTTCGAGATATCTGTGATAGTTACTGTTTCAAACTGTTTTAACTGTAATAAAACCAGAAAAACATTTTGATTCTGGGAAATAGTGAATTTTGGCATAGTTGTAATGCATTAATTACACATGATAAGTCTGAACTCACATCGACCATAATATGATAAATAAAATTATATATTCGAATATACTATATTATATATTATTAATATTCATATAATATTATTATATATTTTGTTGGACGGATTATAAAATATCGAAGACTGACAGAGACGAGAAAAAAAAGATCGTCATTGGTGTAATTCATAAAACATTACCTACAATAAACATTTATTTCGCAAGCTAATGAAAGTTTGAATTGACCGTCGCATATACCGATGAATAATTAGAATATGCTGGACACAATTCCCTACGCATCTATTGATCCCATATGTTACTGCATCAGTAAAATGAAAACCATAAACTATGCACATTGATTGAATAGTAAAAATGTAATTTATTCTAATATGACATACATTTTTAGATTATAGTATGTTTATAAGTCATACTAGACTGATTCATATTTTGTAAAACCGGATACCTAGTGAGCGTTGTGTTTGCCAAAATAATTCGGTATGCTTAAAATATTTATTTATTTTGTCAAACAATCTTCGTATGATAGTCAATATCATATAATTGTATTTATAATTGTTTTTTTTTAATATGCATGAAAAAATCGTATTGCACTAAATTGTTTCAGCGAAATGGTACAGTTTTATTATTGTATATAATAAATCGTTTGTAAACAAATCAGATTAAAAGAGCATGATGCAAAAAAACTAACCATAATACATCGATTCAAACAAAAAAATTAAAAAGTATTTATTGACTAAGTGATTTTAATGATTTTCAGAGCAAATTAAAGCAGTATTAAATTTGTAATATTTGTATAATCCTGTAAAAATGTTAATAGAGCATATAAATTTATTTATTATTATTGTATTTTACTAACTAAGTACCTAAGAATATTTGACATTCTAAATATTATTATTTTTTAAATCACTAGATACCTAACTAACAATTATTTATGGAATAACACAATTGGTTTGAAATTTAACATCTTCTTTCATAATATTGATCTCCGAATAAACTCACATTAAAAAACGACTCCCAAAGGCATGCGTTCATAGGAGCCATAAATTATAGTGAAAGTGATCGATAATAATTTTAGATGTATAAATGAACAGTCATAGTTGTTAGTTGTTATCATATAAATCCTCTCTAAATGATTATATGATGGACTTTTACTACTGTTGGGTAATTTCTGACGATATAAAGTGTGCGAGTGGTGTTCAATTACACGAAGTACAAACAGGGGCCCTGTTTACTAACATTGAGCTGATCCAAAGACCAAATCCATATTGTTTTACACTGGTCTTTTAATCTAGAGTAATGTGGTCATATTATGGTCGAGAGGGACTGAGGGTGACTATATGCGCATGAAGATGTATGAAATGTAGTGGAAGACGATTTGGACTCGCGGAATTAATACGTTACACTCAAATGGTTTCGAAAGACGCATATTAAAGCGCAATATGGTTTAATATTCATTAGTTGGTTAATTTTTCAGCAAGATTATAATATCACACAAAATATTTCAGCAATGTAAGTCTTACGACCTTAAATTCGTTTTATTTTAATATAAATAAGACGGGACATCATCAAAATATATTTGGACTATTAAAACTTTTTTTTTGGAAATAATTAATTTATTTATTTCAACATGCTTGGATATTTTATTTTGATTTAATAACCACTTATTATGTGAAATAGACTTAAAAAGTTAAAATATTGTGAGGTAAATAAATGGGGTTATTAATTCACTGTATAATATACAGTAGGAAAAATAATAGGTTTATAAATAATAGATTTATAAATAATTTTATAAATATATATTTTATTTAAAATATAAATATCTATAATTTGCCTATTATACATTTTCATAAAAGTGCAATAGTTTTTAAATGAAACTCAAAAATTGACGTAGCAACCCTATGTTTAAAATTGACAACATATTTTAGGCACGTAAAGGGGTTGAATTATCAAGACCAAATTTAATAAAAAATTACTTTATTAAAGTAATATACAAAATGGGATTGTTAAAAATCAAAAATAAGGATCACCCTACTGTATATATATTATACATGTTTGTTTTTTTTATGTAAATTTACTTTTAGGTAATTTTAATCAAATATTTCATAATATTTTCCAATATAATACAACACTTTTGATGATTGTTAAATATGTACGTTATGAACATTAATTTTAGTTACGAGCTGTACTGTCCATACTACTATTTTAAACATTTACCTACAATATAAATTGGTTGTAATCATGTTATACGATAAAATATGTAATTTATTAAATTGTTCTCATTTATAAAAAACACGAAAAACGTTTATATAAAGAGATAAAAATATTATGAATTAATTAGATAATTATTATTATTAAAAATACAGTATAACTCAGATATAAAAAGGTCGAAAAGTGGGTACCGTTCTGCTATACAGTGGGTGGCAAGTGGGTTGCTATAATGGATGTGTTAAATTTAAATTCAATGTTTTTAAAAAGTGTATCAACTTTTCTTATGCTTATAATTAATAGCTCAAATAAGTAAAAATATATTGAAAACTGTATAGTCAAGAAAATGATCATATACACATTTGGTGGCAATGGCATGAATCTACGGCTATTATTTTCAATGTTACAAAAAAAGCGACATCAATTTTGTTAAAAATTGGCTTTGCGTACAAATTCCTGTTTTTTTCTTTATTTGTTTTCTGTTTTCCCAACGCTTTTGAAAACGATTGGGAATTTTTTATTCCACTCAGAATCTAAAATAAATTTGTAAATTGTTATTCGTAAAAGTCATAGGCCGGTGGTAAACGTTTATATAGATTTTTATAACAAAGATAAGTAAACTGATACGATTCATTGAATATACTATTATAAATAATTACTTTTAAATCTTAATATAAAAATAATGTGCAAAAATGGCAATAATTTAAGTTGCTTACAACCTATCAGTACACTTATAAAATAAACAATTGTTATATTATAACAGCATACTAAAAACTTTGTATTTTAATAGAAAATCAAAAACCTATAATTAAGTTAATTTGTAAGGTTTAAAATTAGATGTTAACCGTTGTAAAATTATTTATTTTATTTGAAAATCGTATTTTTATAGAAGATGATACAGTTTATTGATTGCAGTTTGTAATAATTGTTAAAACACATATTTTATTATGCACAATAAAATGAATAAACATAAAGGAACTGCTGGGTTCGCTCATTTATTTTTTATATATTTAATTTAATAATGAATGTTTAAATTAGTTTCAATAAAATTGCATCAATTAATATGTCTTTTAAAAATTATAATCATGTATCGAGTATGTATATTATGTTTTTGCAATGTGTCGTGCACACCAAGATTGCAGCTAAAAAGAACGGTCATAGTTTTTTTTTATATAATATATTAAAACAATTAAGTTATGCACTGTCAAAACGAGTGTGTAAGTGTATATTTTATTCATCATCAACGATGTCATTATAAACAAACAAAAAAACAATTTATTGTAAAAATGAATTAATACCTTGTACGTTTTTTTTTATTTTTTTATTATAATTGACGTTAGGTACATATTTTATATTTATACCATTACCACATTAAAAGGAAAAGGCTAGGGATTTTATTTGAAGATTACACGAAGAAAAATTAATTGCTGGTTTTTATTTGAAATGAATACGAGCAAAATATGAAAAAGACCAGAGTTTATGAGTAGCTCGTGTCTTTTAGGGTTAAAAAACAGCGATAAAGGAAATAATAATAATAATAAAAGAGAAAAAAACATTATTCAATAAACCGTAAAGGCGTAAAGCTGAAAAGTTTGAACAGGGCGGTTCAACGGCGGCGACATGATTAAAAACAAAAAAAAAAAAATAAAATATGCATTTATATACGTCACAACAAAAAGAAAAGTAATACCTCAGTGTTTTTGAGGAGTTGTTTCCATTTCCCGGTAATGACTACGGTTTAAACACATCTGCTGTCTTTTGCACGCGTGAAATGATCACCGTTGCCGATGACGCCGCCACCGTCACCGGTTTGGGAACAAAACAAATCAAGCATGACGTTTTCGACAACCGACTGCAGACCGTATGACGCCGAGAAACCCGAGAAAAGCGTCGGAAAAGTTAAATAAAAATTTACGTATATTAACGCGGAAGCCGAGATTTTGTTTTGTTTTATTATTATTCCGGGGCTATTATTGCCAGCTTCCCGATCGACGTATGATTAATTCAAACCTGTCAATATAGGCATAGCGCCCGCGTGTCCCCTCGCCCCTGCAGTAAGAGCGATACAAAAAAAAAAAAATCAATCCTTTTATTACGCGGCTAATTGGTTTTTAACTCAATCGCCCTCCGGAAACCGCAGATTTCCATTTGTCCGCGTCCGTACAATAGAGTTTTGGATTTCATTGTGGGTGATCTACGAGCCGAGTCGAGTGGAAATTGTCTGTTTTCAACTTTCGTTTTTCAAAAGCCCGGTTGGTTACAAACACATATTATTGTATTTTATTCGAAATACTTCATTTCAAACGTTAAATGTTAAACACCGTTGACATGATCAACTTTGAAATATTGTACGTCATATTCGAAAAAAAACTGATAATTTGTTCATGAAAATTAATTTTTAATTTTCCTAACACAATCACCAATACCAGATGCGTTCGTTGAAGTATTAAACATGTAAATATCCGAGTTTGTAATTTAACGCCGAACAAAATGTATATTTTTGTTTAGTCATAATTTATCTTTTTTTATTACGGCTGGGTCTTTAATTTAAAAAAAAAAAAAAGGTAACTGGGTATAAATTCAAAACTGCAGGGTTTTCAGTTCATTGTTGAAAAACTATCGAGTAACGATATAACTGAACAATATTTCTCATACCCAAGTCATATTCTATGATATTTTCTATACTCCCATACTTTAAAATCTATGCAACATTATATTTTTTTTCTTTCAGTTCAGAAGATTTATGGTTTTTTTTAACACTGCTCTGTGTTACGTGACTTTTAAATATTTCATCGTCAGTAAAATTGTTATTTTAAAGTCACACGAGTCCACCTATAAGTTATGATCAAATAAAATTGCTGCCCAAAGTATAATTTCATAACTATCTTATTTTATTATATGCATGTTTTTTTTTTTTTTTATTCAATATTATTACCAATGATTATTACAATGGAATATAATATTGTATTTAATATATTTCGAATACTTTCAATTGATTTAATATAGGTATTTACTATCTATGCATGTTTATTTAACCGATAATTATATCTATAGAAGCATTTATTTCATACGCATACGACATACAACTATTTAATGAAACCACTACATGGCATGTGATACAAAACATATTACTACAGGTGTAACATATAACAATTAAAATAACATAGTCACTTGAATTATCTAAAATTGAATATTATTAATTTACGTGACGTCGTTAGGGGACATTTTAATAGTAACTATTATGTGACACTAATAATAATTTTATCATAATGTAATGAAAATAAAAAAAAAAAAAAAAAACTAGACAGATGCCTCGTAGATATAATTGAAGTGTAGTAAGTATAATAAGCTTCTTGCAATAGGAGTGTCTGAAGAGTAAAGAGGCAATGCAGATTATATCATTCTGAGGTCGAATATCGGACCACTGCCACCACTGGTGACGTTTCCGATTCGGCGTGTTCAACCCCGTCGTGCCTGTATAATATATAACGTATAACCTGCTATTTGTAACTATACACCAACCAGCCTTTGTAATTTAAGACTTAACACCGAAGACATAATTTCTAAATACTTACGACGAATCTTTAGCAATATTATTAAAATGGGTTCTCGTTTTCGGTCATATTGCAGCTGTTCGAATCAACGTTCAATCTTCAACGTATTTAAGGACCCGAACAAAATAATATTTTTATTTAGTAAAACTACAAATTGAGGTACAAAACCTTTTTTTTGACAGTGGCTTATCAGTTACCACCTTCTCATTTAGACTTTAATATTATGTTAATCATATTCCACTAACAGATTTATTTTTGGCTGTTACCCGACATTACCTACATAAAACAAAAAAGATAATATATTTGTAGAACATGAAACATATTCGGATCACAATATTATATCGTATTTTGTAATATAAAATAGATTTTCTTCCTGAAAATAGTTTATTTTGTTTATATGCCTATGAACAATTATTTAATTTAATTTAATTTTTAATGTTTAATTTCTTCTTTTAAGATCATTTTTATTTTAGTTAGCTTTTACATGCATTGAGGTTGAACAATACGTTTAATTGATCATTAGATACAACAACGACAAGAAATTGAGTCGATTTTTCATGAATAAATGTAACTTAATTATTAAATTAATTGGTCATTGCGGACTCAATACATTTTTATACATTTTTACACATTTTAATATTATATTTCATGTAAATATAGTACAATTTACTCCAAGTTTAAGGACCAATAATATTTTCAAAGGGTAATTTTAAGAATAAAAGCCGACCAATTCTATTACAGCAAAATAAAATAACTACCACAGAATATTTTTACTATAATAATTCACGCCATGTATTTCTTCTCATGCATATTTTGTTTACAATATTACTATTCAAATTATTAACATAAATAAGCAATAAATAATTTACTCTAATTATAAATATAAATAAAACCATTAATTTAAATGAAATTTAAGTTTTTATTTTCCTTTATTAATTTATTTACTATTGTTATTAGTTATGTACTTATTATTATTTATATACTTGAGATACAAAGATATTTTAAATATAATGAATACAATAAAATTTGTTATTTGTGGTATACAATTATTATTTTACTAAACGTGTTTTGTTAATTTTTTTTATGAAACTTTTATGTTATTGTTTGTACTTTTATTATTATCTCAACAACTAATCATTTCTAACTGTTTTTTTTGTTCATGTGATTTGAAATTATGTTAGAATTTTTTTTTTAACATGAATCATTTAAAATAAAGCGTTGCAAGCCAAATGTTTATTCAATTGTATTTTGTAACTGTTATTCTGGTTATTCGTAATTCTCTACTCGGTGATTTAACAAATTAAGAATTGGAATAACAAAACTTATTACCTAGTAACTATAATTATACCTATATAGTTTAAGTATTAACGTCCCGGACGAGAGTATATATAATATTATAATGGCATATTTTATCAATGATTTATGTACATTAAATTAAATACGTCATAACAATAAAATACCAAGTAAATTATTAGATGTTACCTATATTTAGAAAATTACAAAATGTCCTATTAGTACACAAATAAAAAAATTGACACATTTTGGTGTGTATTGATAAAATAAAATAATACTAATTAAACCAATGTCAAATAATATATCCAAAATTTAGTTACAACATTTTTTTAGAGTTTGAGTGAAGCGAAGAATGTATTAATTTTACAATGTTGTGTTGTATTTCTTTTTTGACCTTTTGGGGCAGTACAATTGTTATGATTTTCTGGTAGGAAAGTCAATCTAGTTGGTACATTTTTAAAGGGGAAGAGGAGAAGGTTGAGGTCAGGAGTAAAAATTTTTAATAATTATCAAATGCGTCAAGAAAAACAAAAAAAATAAAAAAAAACAGGCATTTCCACGCAAAGCCAGTTATTGACAAAATCGGTTTTGTTTTTTGATGTTACACAAAAAATAATAAATTTAAATACATGACATTTTCATCAAATGTTAATATTTCCACACATTATATAATTTTTAATATATTTTGAATCTTTTTTGAGGAATTTATAGACATGAAAAAAATTTTTTTAGTGTCTTTTCTATAAAATATATTGATCAATAAATGTTCATCTAATCATAGAGCTTGATCGTTTACTATAAGATTCCTCATACATTTTTATAATACAGTTCAAAAATATAAAAAATAATTTGCATGTTTTTATCAATTTGGTTTGTAACTAATACATTTATAAAAATATGTTCAATTTATAGCTAAGGATTGAATATTTAAAAGAAGCATTCTCATATGTAGCTTTTCCTGCACACTACACACTTTATAACCATTTTTTTTTAATAGAAATTTGAAGTTTAAATTTGGACAAAATTATATATTTAAACAATGAATAACAATTTCAGTTATTTTGTTGTTATTTAAAAATACTATTTGTGGGTATCTACTTGAAACTTTTGAAGTACCTACCTATATTATTTTATACACACTATAACATTTTCCATTGCAATGTTTTTGGCCAAAATTAATTCAACAAACAGTATTACTAATAATAAAATAAATTACTTTAATAGCATTAATATTATAAAATATACTTTGTAAATGTAGGGTGACGGTCTGTCTTTGCTCAGAATTGATTTTCGTATTCAAATTCAATATATCAATTATAGTGACCCACTCGACACCTATATTGTACAGACAAGCAGTAACTTGTCTAAATTTTAAAACTAATTTATTCTAGATTAAAAATAACAAATACAGTTAAATTTGCTCCATATAAATCTTAAGATAAAGTTAAGTATAAAAAATAAACATAAGCTGATATTTTATATATTACATTATACTTACGAATTACGGTTTTTTGTTTAATTCACAAGTCAGAAATTTGTTTTACTCACCTGCAAAAAATATAGTATTTTAATTATTATTTCTGACTGTAGATAAAAAAAAATAGTTATAAACCTACAGAGTGAATCTAATCTCCGAAAGGTAATATTATAATATGTTCATCTTGTTTCTTCGAAATTACTTTATAAAAGACATTTCGTAAATATTAATCATATGCGTTTTAGAGGTATTTACACACTTTTCAAAGCAAATAAACAAAAAATAATACTCCTCGGTGCTTTTATATATTTTTATTTAATATATTAAAATGCATTCCAGAATAGTCGCATGGAAAAAAAATATAAGAATATATACGTAGGTACATTTTTTAAGGAAACCACATTTTGTGAACAACACTTTTGATATCAACGTGGTTAAATGACAATGTGTGAATGCCCAAAGCAAAATAAATGAAATGAAAAATAAAACATGTAGTCTCGCCAGTAAAACCTAATATGAAACACAGTAAAGAAAATCAAAACAGCTGCTGTCGCAAAATAATAAATATATATGCCCAATGCCCATATTATTTTGTTATTGTATTGTATATTATGTCCCGAAATCAGTATCAACTCTCTTACCACCGTTTTTCGTAATAAGCAATGTAATATATTGTAGTTTCAAATATTAATAATTATATTACTATTTTTATGTTTTTTTTTTTTGTTGATTTCAAAGCAAAACTTGGCATTTACCTGGAAAGGTGTTTACAGCAATTTATAAATATGCTTATATAAATAATACTAAACTTTGTCGATCTCGATCGTATATGATTCATTCGGTTATAATATGTGTGACAGTCAGTCTATCATCGCAGACTACAAACACGGAGACTCCTTTCTTTGTTTATTAGGTACCCGTGTGTAAGTCGCTTATGTCGAATTCTTATTCGGTTTAGTATCGATTCTTCCCTCCTCTTAAGGGAGCTGTTTATCCACCAGTCGGTATTTTTATGATTATGTTTATCTACGCAATAACAAGTGTATCTAAGAACTTGATATTATAATATACTCATACATGATTGAGATTCTTACTAATGACGTTTTTTCTGAAAATAGTTTCGGGGAAATGTATTGTTTCTAAATGATTCGGTACGTTTAAAATGTATTTATTGTTTTTCTACTAAATCCGTTGTATGAAAACGAAGACAAAAATAAATGTAACTGTCCAGTTATGGAACAATATTGTCCGATACTATATCTCACAAGTATAATACATTTTAAATGTTATTCGTGGGTATATTTTCACTCACCGGGGTTAGGAGAATTGAGATTCAAAAATGTGATACCTAGATTGTTTTTTCTATTTAACATCTACAATTAATTGTATTCAAAGAATATTATGTTTTTCAGATTTTAAATATTTTAAGAAATAATTCAAAATATTTCAAGGAGTCACTAACAAACAAATTATTATTTATACAGGTAGGTTATATCATATCTATTTGTTTGTAAAAATCATATGACTCAGCAATTGATATTTGTTTGTATTTTGTTCAAATGGTAGAATAGAACCAATCGTTTCATAATTGTGTTCGTAATTAATCACACAGACACATATATTATATATTTCATTAATGTAAAAAGACCAAAAAACAATCCATAAATAGATCTAAAATAGGGTGTATATTTACACGAGTTATATTCGTGTTGATTATCGTTAAAAGAAATAATGTTATTTAAACTAGTTATCATATTATTATAGAATGCACATTAAATAATATAAGATATCTGTTTATATAATTTATTATGACGTTTTAAAAGGATTCGCAAAGTGAAAAGTAAAAGTGTTATTTTTATTTTATTGAAATGCATGTTAAATTAGTAAACACTTGCTTTACCTAAATTAAACTATATTTACTTAAAAACTAATACATATTATCAAAAATCCAAACTTAAATAATTATGCATTGAAACAAAAATGTATCGAGCAGTAAAATTAATCATTTTTCACATTATTATTTCAATTAAAGCATTTGTCTTACTAATCGGTTTTTCACGCTGAATGAGAATTTCGATACGCCATTTAAGCTATCATTGATTTATGTCATTCATGCTCAATGGGTTAATCGCACGTTAAACTGATGAAATATTCGGGACTTACGTCAACTCAAGGATGATGAAAAACTAGAAATTTACAATATCATCTTATAAATAATTAAATAATTTTGTTAAAAACAATATATAATGTAGTTTTTTGTTTTTGAGATTCAAAAAAATAATTTTTAATTTCAAGATGGACCTACCGGGACGAGTGGTTTAGAGTCGCCCGTTGATTTTAGTATCGACGTAGACACGACCGTAGACCTTTCGTGGTTAGTCATACGATGTATATCATTAATCAAATTAAAAAACATACCTTCGGAGTGTAGTTTGAACCCATGACTATTTGTCGGATGTTGACGCGTAATCATGTTACGATGTAATCATAACTTCGATGTATTCCTTAACTAGGAGGGTTTGGGTCTGGGTTTTGGCTTTGTACGGTTGAAGAGTATATTACGTGACCTATTAGTAAATACCAAATTTACTTGCAACTCTTACCGAACTGACCGAATCTACATAAGACGTTCATAGAATAACGGAATTTTTTTTTATATGCCTTCATATGTTATTATTAAATATTACTATTTTTGAGTGAGATTTTTTTTCGAATAAATAATTAAAATTGGGTGAATAAAACTGTATTTGTTATTTTAATAGACAAACATATTATTTTTACACAATTCAAACTAATCGCGTGAGCACAATTTGATGTGTATTTATAGACATTTGTTCAAGTAACAATTAAATTGCAAAGTGTCTCCTAATGATGTAAAAAAGTATACAATAATATGGTTCTTGATATTTGACAAACAAACACTTATACACATTATAATAGTAATAAATAATAGTATACGTATTACAAACACATTACTCACATCGATTCCTCGTAACACACAATCGATTGACACGTCATGTAAGAGACAGTGGTGTACGAAAAATTCGTTTATGGTGGGGAGGGGGGGGGGGGGTTACCATTTATATTTATGTATATAAAAATGTTTATAAAATTGTATTCTTCTTATATTTAAGGTAGCATATTTATACATAGTGCAATTAAATTTTAAAAAATGTATATTTTATGGTCTAACAACACTTGACAACTTAATTCTAATTATTCGTCTTGATGCTTTTGATAATTCATCAAGTACAGCATCTGGTGAGATTTCAATATCCCGATGAATATTTAACATTGCTAATTGTGTAAAATTGTTTATTTGCCTAGTTGTTTTAAACTGTTGTAAATGCGATGTACTTATAATTTATAAAAGGAAGTAGAATTCGTCACACGACTGGAATTCACTGGACATGTGTTTCCTGAGCCTCTCGAGCCGTACTGAGACTGTAACTTGGAGCCATTCCATATTGAGCATCGTATAAGCACCTTTAGTCTATAGGCATGCATGTAGATATGCTACTTACATGCATCTACAATTGTTAACTTAGTTATGCATATGTAATAAAGAGTTATTGTATATTCAAACATCGTTATTTGTTAAATTATTAATGGTTTTTTTTTTTTTGAGACTTCTATAAGTCATAACAATTGTCTTCCAAAATTAATTTTGTCTAATAAAGTCACACACCCGATCTCATGATATACTCATAGTATAAAACATGACGTATGATTGTGTTTATTTATTTCAACAAAAAAACTACGCATTTTCACGAACACAAATTATTCCACTATTTATTCGTTCCATAATTCATATTTACGATGGGTCGGAATCGTTTATTACAATGATCGGTCGCTATAAAAAGTTGAAATGAATAAAATATTATCTTTGTGTAGGGCTGTATGAGGTTAAAGAAGTAGTAATTTACTTTGAGATGCATTGTGCATAATACCAGTTATTAAGGAATAAGAAAACGGACATTTTATATAATATTATATAATAATATGTGCTTTTATTTATATATTATAAGTATTAATATCATGATATTGTATTAGTTATGAACTAAATACGATTACAAAATAAATCATCATAGACCGTAACAATTTATGTTTTCGTACCCGCCATGTAAATTGTATGAATATAATAGATATAGGTGGGTGTGGGTATATCTTTGTTTTTTATATAATATATATAAATGCAGAAAAGGGTTGATTTTTTTCTGTGAAATGTATATATATATATATATACAATATACATATATTTATATATATCGAATGACTAGGTTAAATCCCTGCAAATGCGTTTTAAACTTTTTTTGTTGTTTTCAAATAAGTTTTTTTTATGCTTCTGGCCCTACCGTCACTGAATCGGTCTTGTCCGATTGTGGAGCCTGGCGATAAATCCGTTCAGCCTGTCAGCAAATTTGGTTTTTGCCATTAGACCGACCGCCACCATCGCCACCCAACGCCACCCAGAGCCACCGCCACCAACAGCACTCCACCAAAGCTCTGTTGGCGCGCGCGTGTTTTTTCTCTCCTCCTCGCGTTCTCTCTCTCTCTCTCTATATATCTATCTCTTCACGGTGCCTTGTATAATAAAGCCATTTTTGAAATACTAGCCGTCCGGTGGCCGTAAATCAAACGCATTTGTCTGGGGCCAACCACACCGCCGTGCCGGTCCGCCCGCCCTCTAACGCCCAGGCGATCATAATTCATGGCTCGCGTCCGCGGTGATGGTAGTGGCGCGGTGGCGTGTAATGCCCGAGAGCTGTTCGGCAAGTTCGACCGAGAAAGAGGATAGGAGTCGGTATATATAGGAGAAGAAAAATTACTTTACAACAGCAGCCGCTGCAGCTACCGCCACCACCACCGTGGTCGTCGATGGAAAACTTTCACCCGAGTCATTGCGAGAGCACCGCGGGTGACCTGCCACTGATGGCCGTATAATAATATGTGCCAATTGTCTTATAAATCTTCCGGCGGTGAACGGTCAAAAACCCCGAAATATGAAGAAATCTCGTACGGTTATTTTTAAACTTTTCGTTTTCTTGCAGTTATATCGTTCACTAAGTGATAGTACTGT
Organism: Neotoxoptera formosana; assembly: GCA_022818045.1. Lineage (NCBI taxonomy): Eukaryota > Metazoa > Arthropoda > Insecta > Hemiptera > Aphididae > Neotoxoptera > Neotoxoptera formosana. Next base: position 11,219,526 of record CM040632.1, on the reverse strand, counting down.
CATATTATATCAGTGTCTTTTGATCAAATATTTGATAAGATTGTATGCTATTTTGTGTTATAAATAACATCCATTTATATTATGACAACGTTTGTAATGTTTTTTCAACGAATTCTCAATGTCACATTTAGACATGATATCATATTTTTGTCTACGAGAATGTATAATCATTAAGTTTTTGTGTATAATTTTAAGTACATAACTTAAATTTGAACTTGAATCAATTATTGCTCATTCAAATATTATATTAAATAGTAATCTAAATTGTATTCTATGCTAATTTAATATTATTTTAACTATTCTAAAGCTTTATAAATAATTATAACTCACTCCTTTCAAGAAATTGAGTTTTAAATGTTTAGTTAGTTTAAAAATAACGGATAATCATATTGGATCTGGTTTAAAATACATGTGACTCGACAACATTTGAAGAAAAATAACGTCAACAGAGGAGATTATCGTGATGACGCTGATTCGATTTTCTGTCGTGTGCACAATTATGTCAGAAAAATATAACGAACCAGATGGATCGGCCATGACACATCCGTTTTGCGGATGTTGTCTACAAATTGAAATGTACTTCCCTATAGTTCTACTGTGAAAAATTGCGTAGAAATTAAGGACGAAGCTTGGCTGATATAACATTAAAAAGACCGTCGAGAAAATTACATTAAATCAGAGCACGTACGACTGTCTAACTATGTCAAATATTGTGTCAAGTTTACTATATAACCGCCGAACCACGGTTACTCCTTCTGAACCATCTCTTTATTTATTTTAATCCTTTGTTTTTAATTAAGAGAATTACTGCATACCATTGAGTGGTTAATTCGAATACTTGGACATGCTTATATGTTTTTTTAATTTTATGTTTATTAATTTTAATGGTTTTTTTTTTAAAAAAAATATCTTATGATTTGACTATAAAAACATTATTATGACATAAACTCTTATTTAGTCGTAACGTAATTTTATATTTGCAGGTACTATCATTATAATATTATATTGACAGAAATTTATATGTGAGTATTATATTTTTTTTAAATTAAATTGTCTAGACAGACATAAAAAAAAAACGTTATAATTAAATATAACAACATAATACGATATGCTACGAATTGGAAATTATATACTTATAAATATCTTTTATATATTTACACTTAAATATTATATTATGTCAAAAACAATAAAATAATACAAGTTGATGTTTTGTTTGTTAAAATGGAAACCTTAAAACAAAAAATCATAATTAAAAAATATTTTTAAATATTTTAAAATATTTTGATTTATCTTTAAATGTATAAAAAAAACGAATACGATACTGTAGAACAATTTTTTTTTATGAAAAAAATATTAATACATTTATAAACCAACACTAGGTAACATAAATATAAAGATAAAAAAATAATTGCATTTCTATTAAGTTTGACATATACCATTAATAATAATAAATCATATTACCTAACAGTTAACACTGTAAAATAACTTATGGGCCATAAAATCAAAATAAGTTATTATATTAAAAAAATATCAATTGGTTTATACATTTTTTTTTTGAACATTTTTACAATATATTACCAGAATTAAGTGCTAGAAAATAGAAATAATTTGTCTATAATTTGTAATATATTGGGAATTTCTAGTTGTATATAAGCCACCAGATATTAAAACAAAATGATTGTATAATATCTAAAATTTCAAAAATAGATTAAAAAGTATTGAAAACCAAAAAAAGTTTTAGTGTAATATTTTATAGAAGTGCACAGTGGTTAATAAATTGACAAATCTTCTTTGAAAGAAAATTAAGTTATCAATATAATATAGAAGAAATATATTTTTAATTTATCTAATTTGCCTTTTTTTTGTAGAAAACTGTAAAATATTATTATATTATAATATTGTTTTATTCTTTCAAATCATTGCCCCGTTATTGATATATACATCAATATTTATGCAGATAAAAGTACATATAAATATAAAAATAATAATTAAAATATATACAAAATAAATAAATTAAAATAAAATAAAACCTATACGATATAATACAAGCATTTTCGAAAATATGGTTATTTCTTATTTTTAAGAATTAAATAAGATTTACGAAAACAGTTGGATTAGTAAAATTAAATTATAAAAATTAAAAAACCAACATAAACTACTATTTTTTTTTTATTAAAACGTATTGACTAAATAATTCGATGTCCTTTTTTTCGTTAGTATTTTATGAATTTTATCTCCAATAAATTCTCTACCCTAATCATTATAATATCCATTGTAACAGTATTTGAGTTGTACTGTACTATTCTTCTTATTTCCGGTGGAATGAATCTATTGAATTTATTTCCTATGACCTAATATATATTTCTATATATATATCCATTTTCCATATTATATTCAAACCTATAACGCACTTTTTTTTTTAATTTTACATATTCATATGATCACAATAATAATAGTATACGTGCTACGTACTTATATTTTTGTACCTGATATAAAATGCCGTAATATAATCCAATTTGGTATTATATTTCTTTTATAAAATAATTTCGATTTTATTGTAAAAGTGTGGAAACTGAGAAGTATGTAAGTATTATTAAATCAAATAAGTACTACATGTTGTTAAATCTCATCTTACAATATTATGGGTATATTAGATTTCAATGATCACCATGACGTTGATATTTTTACTTTCTTTTTCCATTAAATTAAAATAATGATCATTCTTTAAAATATATTTTAGAATTGTATTTTGATCTTTGGAATTTTCACAAATGAAATGAAAATATCTTTGTTTAAATATATATACGTCTTAAGTAATATACGTTGTAGGTAAAGACTATCAGTTTTACTTTCACGATTTGTTTTTCTTAAACGATATAATGATTATTACTTCAAAATGTTTTATTTAATAGGATTTTTACGATTTATAAAAAATAATTAAACATTTTTAGAATGAGCATAGAATAAAAATATCGCAGTATCAACACGATCCATGCTTGGTTGAATATGGTAAGTATATATACATATATGTATGAACATGCTTAAATGTATAGTACCTATTTGTACATATTATATTCTAAAATTAAATTATAAGCCAACATCCACCAATGTTATGCTTTATTTTCGTACAAACATTTGGTATGCCATTCCGCAACCGTATCCGGTTGAAATAATGATAATAATAATTACATATTAGTATTATCTTTGCGCGCGTATTTCAATTTAATCAGCTCGGTGTTTATATAATATTATAATACTATATTCAATATCCTGACAAACAGATTAATACCGTGACACGAAAAACCATATATCTACGTTAAATATTTCCATACACAAGTGTTGTTAATACGCAGTGAAACCGTTGCATTCCACTTTAAACACGTCGTGAATGCCACAGCAGTAACCGCACATAGCTCACAGCATCGAGTTTTAAAGCCAAAAAACTTGTCATCGTGAATTCATTTTATTTTTCACGTTATTGTTGGGGGAAAATATTCGGTTTAAACAATTGTAATAGCATAGAAGACCACCGCACGGGGTCGGTGATCGTAGTATTTTTTTTTTTTTTTTTTTTAAATATCGGCGACCGGGGCCTGTGGCGGAATACGAAATCACCAGCCACCCTTCCGCCGCCACCGGTGCGCGCCGACCGTGCCCGACACGGCCGGAAAAAGGACGGGTTGACCAAGAGAGAATCGGGGACGAGTCGTATAATTTTGATCCCGAGAAACAAATGTTGCACGCAGCGGTGGCGGTACCCGTGGCACGCGGCCGGTCGGCTTCCTTGCATTTTAATAACCACTCTCCGCACTCTCCACCTATTCGCCGCCAGTAGTTACACGTCCCGCCACTTTTGCGGCCGTCCGTCACGCTCAATCTAAAACTTTCCATTTTACAATAATAATTGTCCGGGTTCCACCCCCTCGATATATGTACGGATAAAGCGGTTTTATAGTAGTTGAACCCTCGCCCGACACAAAACTAATAATTTTCACGTTAATATTTTGTACGAGTAAATGAGAGTATTACGATGTAACCATAGGTACACTCGTTTTTGCGTTGTAATTCTTTTTATTGTTATGCGGATACGACATACTCTACTAAATTATTACCGCCGTTCTAAGTACGTTGATATTTCATAGTATTATGTTTTATAATATCCGTTCTTGGGTGAGAAATAATATTATGTTATAAATATAATATCACGTTATTATTATAAAATACAGAGTGCGGATATCACGTCGTCGTGTGTTAAACTGAGATATTAAACTGTTTTCAATCTATTCGTTTTATACTTTAAGAAACACATATATTTATTTTACTGATTTATAAAACAATAAGTCACGACAATGATTAAAATCTATATTTAGAAAGGTATTTCATACAATAAAGTACCTTGTTAAAATAATGATGCTCCACGACTCATGAGTCTAGGTTAGATTAGGTTAGGTTAGACTCTCTAACCTTTTGAGGTTCCCAAAATGTTTTCCCTTACCACCTACTAAAAATATTCCACAGCTAGGAACCCCTCATCATAACTATGACACGAATAAGAAGGTACACAGAAGAACGCAGTTACGAATAAGTTTATTTAATATTGCGCCCTGATTGAGGTTGTAACTATTATTCCCCCCCCCCCAACTCCCCCAAATAGTGAAAGTGGCCCCTAGGGTGATATCGTCCAGTTTTTGGAAATACTGGCGTCAGACCATGAGGCATGCGATTAAATTAGAATAAGAAAAAAATATATATTGTAATTTTATTACACATAAATACATACCTGCTAGGTAGTACATTTTATAAACATGGCTAACAAAAAAATGGAAAGTTTTAGTATGTGCCAACGTTTCAGTAAACTATTTTAAATGTAAATAGCTAATTCAGAATATTATTTTAGTAATCAGTTAGATTAATCAAATTATAATATAACCATTATAAAAAAAATCAAATGAAACGGTCAGTATACTTAAACCTGTAATAATTTATTGATTCAATAATGCTTTGTTTACTATATTGATTTTATATTTATTTTAATTAAATGAATTAATACTTGAACAAAATTATTTTATTTGAATGCAACATATTTTATACAAACGGTTAATTTAGAGCCATTATATTCTTTTTTAAATAGCCAACAAATAAAATCATTATAGAATAATGTTAAAAATATAATTGAATATGTTAAATGTCTATGGATACCTGTTTAGAGTTTTTTCCGGCATGTGAAAATAATTCACTTCATTTTCAAATACAGAAAATTGAAAATGTTTATAAATTATTAAGCACGAGTAAATAACTGTAGGTATTTTAATTGTGTTTGTCTTATAGAATAACGGTAGTTAGTAGAAATTCAGTTATAATTATTATATTATATTATGTTTTATAAGGTTTTTCCTTTCACATTAATAAAATATTGTTTTATTTATTTATTTTATTGATACCTATCACATAGGTAATATATTTTAATTATTAAAACATGTTTCAATTATTATTATTTTATTACAATGGAGGATTGATACCTAACTCAGTGCATTTTATTTTTAATGATTTACGATTACGAATTATATCTATATTCACTACTTATCACGGGTTTTAGCTCTACGTAGTTGCATTCGGTGAAAACCACGAATGCATTATACTTCGTAATAGTATTATGATAGTACAGCAGAAGTGTGCATAATATTTTGAGTGCACACTATACATAGTGCGACACTGTTGAAATGTTCTAAAAAAAAAAAAAAAAAAACGGGTTTCGGACGATTATACCGCGGTTGTGGGAATTATTTTCTACTTGCGTGCACTCACGTCTTACCGAATACATATGTCGTATATACTACTACTACTATATGAATATTAATATTATAATTCGCCCACGCCCTAATCAACGTTGGGGTTTTGGGATTAGGCCAGCATTCACACCGCCGAAATCGATAGCGAGAGCAAAGTATAATAATATGGTGGTACGCGTATTGCACTCGGCGTATGTGGTAGTGCCATCCGCTCCTATAAAACCGGGCGGCGAACGTACGTATTATATGCAAAAATTGTCCGTTTGCGTGCGCGTCGAGCCCTCCCCCCCCCTTCGCGCTCGCTAACAGCCCTATCATCCGGCCCACACCTCCGACTGGCCGTCCTCTCAACTTCGGGGATTAATTCAGTATAATGTGCGCGGTTTTCGGATTATTAATGGTTTTTAATAGCGGCAACGCGCAGTACGTGGGGCACGGGTAATAAATCACAGCGGTAGTGACACACAGTGTTTTATAAGCGACGGTGCGGCGGCGGCGGCGTCGGGACGAGTGTGGGCCAGCGAGAGGGGGGGGCATGTTTACCCTTGTTTTATTGTTAGAATTATCATCGCGGCAGCCGTGTGGTGTCTATGGTGGATTTATACTATACGCGCACTTACCGCGACGGTGGCAACTTTTGTCGCGCAGCTCCGTGTGTGATAAACGAAAACATGAAAGAAACGGCAAAAAAATATTACTTAAGTGCTGCGAGTCGGGCGATTGTGAGCGTTTTGATCTATTTAAAAATCGACCCCTACTATTTATTTTTTATTTTTAAATTAGTTGACACGCCACCGTTGTTGTGTCCTCGAAAGACAGTCAGCATCGCCTGTGCGTCCATTATTTGACGTGACGAAATATTAAGCTAAGTCCATTGATTTTAAAATAGCCCAACAGAAAACCCGCGTTGACATCAATACGTGTGTAATATTTTACAGTTTTATACTGACCTTAACTTTTTTCTGGAATCGTATGAAACACGACAATACATTTTACGTATAAGCGGGGTTGTATGAACTTTTAACCATAACGGAAATTGAATTTTTATCAATTAGGCGCAAACGTCATTTGTTATTTATCCAGTTCATTTGTCTTTAATAGTAGTATATTATACGTTTTAATTATATGCCAGAATTATAATGGTCATTCATATTTTCATTTTACAATAATACATTTTTTTTTTAATCCAATAAACTTACTATAATAATACACGAATAATTAATATATGAGTTGATTTAAACATTGACAATTGATTACATTGAATGCATCCAACATGTTTAATTTATCATATTTTAACTTTTTAGATTTTTTTCTATTTTAATTTAATTTTAAACACAGTGAAGTTGGTTCTGATTTATTATTAACCATTTTGTAATAGACTTTTAGAATATATATACAAATTGTCATAACGTTTTGTATAATTGTTTCAACTAAATAGAATTAATTATTTGATTATAATGTCACTCTGTGTCTCTGGAAATAAATAATACAATAGACGAGTTAAATTTGAATTCAATTATAGTTTTATACAATGAAAAATAATTCAGGACTGGACTATCTATAAACAAAATATGTTTATGAAGATATTTGTTATATAATATTTATATTGCTTTAAATTATTTATTTTTATATTAGTTACACTATACGTTGAACAAATTTTTATCATAAACAAATCGAATAATTTATTTTATAAGAATTATTTAATATTGTTTTATACAATTATATCACTAGCTGTTATTAATTTATAAGTCGATACCATAAAACGATGAAAACAGGATTGTGATATAGATATTATCTTAAAGATAATATGAGAAATTTTTACTTTTAACCCTAAAGTATCAACTAGACGATCCAATTTTTTAACCAATACATTTATCGCTCAGAATCTATAAACTAATTATTATTAGTATTTAAAAATTATTGAAAAACCCAAACACTCTGACTTCAATATTAACTACAAATACACGTTGTGTTGAAATTCTCAATATTTTTTATTAAACTTTAAAGAAATCATAATTTTGGCCTTCGACTAAGATACGCATATTGTTTGATCACCATTATTTATTATTTTTATAGATTTTATAGATTTTATCGAATCTTATATTGCAGAACTGGAATGAAGGCTTGATATTAAAATGAATTGTTCTATAATATTATAACATCTAATGATATACATGACGAGTAGGTATACCATTATGAAACATTATTAATTCCAATCAGAATCATTCAAAGAACGTTATTATAATCAGCTTATTATTATTACTAATCTAGTAGTTGTGCATATTATGTTCATAAAAATATGTACATAATTATAAATTATAATCTACAATCGTATAATAACCAACAATATAATATTATTGATTTTCTACACACATGTGCACTAGATTTGCCTAATCAGGACGCCGGTGAATTATTAAATATTTTTATACATAATATTATACAATTATTATAAAATTTAACTTAATAGTTTATTACAATAAACTAAAAATACATAGTACCTATCAAGTTTATTATATGTATCTCAGGTTAAAATAATTGTATCAATTGTGTTTTTTTAAATTCTGAACAATATATTATAAAGAATAATATTGTATGCAGGATACTCACCGTTAATTGTGTTATCCAACATAATACTATTATAATATTAACAGTAGATAATAGTCATATTATTATTTTTTTATTTCATAACTTTTTTTATTCGTAGTAGAGTTGTGTTCTATATTGTATAAAAACTTTTTTTTCAAGTTTACAATTATTATAATATATTATACAAACTTGTACTTTTTGAACACATATACTAACAGTTGTAGTGGCTTAAAGTGATGTTGCAACATAATACAATATGCATTATGTATTTGTTTGGTTTGAGAATATTTAGATTTCTCTCAATGTTTTATTTTACAACTTTGTTGTCTACATTTTTTTTCACTTACATGACGTGAAAAGTAAAATTGTTCTAATTTTAAATCATAGTAAAGAATACGCATATCCTGTGGTTCAATATTGTAGATTTATTATTTTGAAAGTTAACAGTAACTTTTACATAGCTCTTTATATCAGATAAAATCGCATATTATTATAAAATGCACTAAAACCAACAAGTATTATTAGTTTTATCAGAAATTAGTTCATTTCAAGTAAACCAAAAAATTACCTTTGTCCTAGTTAGAATATCAAAACTATTTTAAAGATTAAAGTTAAAGCTGGAAAAAATCTTAAACACATTAGTTTAACTAATTTTTGTTAAGTAAATATACATTTAATTTATAATTTATTAACAAATATACGAATACGGTTAAATTAGATTAAATTATGAAATAACCAATATATATTCAAAATTAACACTTAATTTATTTATTTTATAAATATAGTATAATATTATGTTAATTTCAAACTTTTTATGTTTGAGGGCATTATATTCTTTATTAATTTTTATTTAAAAACGATTACTAAAAATGAATATAATATGATAATTTTATATTTTATATTGATTTAATAATGGTATAAAGTCTAACTTGAGTTTGTTTTTTAAATGCCATTACAAGGTTAGGAAAATGTAAATGTATTATATGTGTTACTTAAAATGTAATTTGAAATCTTGTACGAGAAAAAAATAATTAATGTATATATTATGTATTTATAAATTATATTAATATCAAGATACATTTTTTTCATTTACGAGTTTTGACATTTTTCAAGTTGTTTTCGTTTATTGAATAATGGTGTAAACGTCTCTAAGACGTATAAATAAATTCCAAAGAAATCAGAAGACTACTCACGATCTTCTGGTTAAACTTTGCGTAGCAAAAATGTTATCTATTCATAAAATATAATATTAAAAATCTTAAAACAAACAAAATATACAAAGAAAATGTAATTCAATGATAAAAATAAAATCTTTATTTTATGTAAATACTTTTTTATGACCTTATCATAAATCTTATATCATGTCAAACACTAATGCTCCCCTATAACAAATATGAAAGATTGAAAATATATGTATAATTCTATAAATTAAATTAATATTTTGTAGTTGAAATCGATTCTCTTTTTATTGCATGTTATACTAATATGTTTCACAACTATTTTCGTACAAAATCATTTTAATTATTAAAAATTATATTTTATTATTAAATATAATTAATGTGTTGAAATTATACATTTATATTGTATTTATAGCAAAATAAATTTAAATTTTCTTGCTATGGGAATGACTAGAATGTAGTCGGTGTTCATAAGTTTAAATGAATTTCAGTGTGTATACTCTGTGTGAATATATATATATATATATATATTATTTTGAAATAATTCGAAATATATTAGCAAGCATGTACATTGTACTGGTTCTAACATTCCAATGTATCGTTCAATGTTGTATAGAATAATAACGTGCAGGGCACAATGTGGAGTTCTTGACAAATACTTAACGTTGCTTGTACCGACAAATGATATATTTAGGTCTTAATAAAATATAAATAAAATAAAGTGTCTCGTATTTATTAATGCAGAGCGAAATTAAAACTGAGGCAGTTTAATATAGTACCGTTTTGATATTATAATAAATGATGATACTATGATGTGAAAACAAACATTTTTTCGACGGATACCATTCTATAAAAACTATCCCATAAAGTAAGTCTAAAAATAATTAATTATTATACATTACAAGTATGTCGAACATTATTTTAGTGATTCATTCAGGCTTTGCAATAGCATGCAATAGATTCAAGGATAATTTTTGTTTTCATTAACTATTTATTTATATATATACAAAACCAATTCTATTGTAACGTAATCAAAATATAATGGCACTGTTTCTACATCGGTGCTTAGGAATTATGTTATACAAGTAAGATAGCCAGTAGCCACAGCTGTTAAACCATGGTCGTCTGCTAATTTCATGACACTAACTTGTTCAGTAAGCTGTAACACCCTTAGGAATGCCATTCTAATAGTTTCTTGCGTGTTCTCTGATCTCGGAACAGTCCACGAAGATGTGAGATTAGGGCCATTTCTTACGACAAATACTTCAAACTCACTCGAGAGTCTCTGTCTGTGTGAAATAGTATGTTATTTTTAATTATGTTAATAATTCCCGTATTTTCATTTATCAAACAAAATATATGTATTACAATAAAAACAAAGTTAAATAAAACGTTTATTTTTTAGTTTGTTGAAGTTAAAAATTACAATTCTGTACATTTTTTAAATATATTTGTTTAAATGCCTAACAATTATTTTGAATATTTTTAATATAATACCACTATACAATTTGTATTTTAAAAATTATATTTTAAGTAGTTTTGGACTGTTTCAAGTTTCTAAATATTATTTGTATAATTAGAAAATAATCAAAATTGTTTGAGGATGAATCGTTATTATACGTTTAAATATCCATATCGCCAAAATCTTAACATTCATCTCTCAGAAAAACTACTATATATGGCTTTCAATAACGTAATTTAATTTAAGTGATTTTTTTATTGCCATTTAAAAAAAAGCCTTATTAAAACCTTGAAGTATTTTAAAATTTGCAATCTTAATGTGTTTAAAAAAATAAATGACACTTAAACTACAAAAATACATTTTTTAATGTAACGATAAACAGTGTATTTACTATTTTGTATTGAGCCTAAAATGTTAACAATTTTCTAAATTGTATATCTATAACATTACCTTATAAATGTATAGATAAATAGGTACTATTTTATTATTTTATCTATGTACTATCCAATAATTACTATTTAAGTTTGCATTTAAAACTTTTAAATATTTATAATATTTATAATATTTAAATATTCAAAATGTGTGTTAAATAATAAACTAGGATCATTAGATCTATTTTTATTATACGATAATGCTGCAGTAACATAGAATGGGTAAGTTTCAAGATTTGAATCAATTTGATATAATAAAAACATGTATTATTTTAGAAAGTGGGTACCTATCGAAAAAAAATCTTCACCATTCAAATACGATTTAGATCAGACAGGTGTCCGGCATACAATTTGTTAGAAATCTTAAATGACTGTCTTATCTTGTGTGACCATTCGCAATGTACACATCATGACCCTAAATGCAATAATAAAATCCAGATCCGTCAAGAAATTAAACATTTCAGGGCAGGTATGACGAGATGTGTATAGTGAACTCTTTCAATCGATACTCGTATAAAACAATTGAATTATATAACGTTCGTTGTGAAACCTCTTTATAAACAGCAGTGTAATAACCTTAAGGGGTACACAAAATACCATGTCAAAAAATGAGTCAACATTTGGTCGACTGTTGTGATGTTAATGACGATACAAAATAATGTCTCGGACTTGACTCGACTTGATTATAATATTAATATTATTGTTTTCGAGATTGTCGTAGAAAAAAAAATACATGACTCGCGGCACGGGTCGGTCGGCGACGACTACTATTCTCTGACAACAACACGGGGACTGGATTGGTCGTCGGACGCATATACGCGTATACACCTACCTTTATACATACACTTACCTTTATATATATTATCATACTATTGTGCGGGGGGGGGGGGCGAGTTCCGATTCGGAGGCTTGGCAGTAGGTACTCTCAAGTCGCAACTGCAGCAGGAAATCTCCGTGCTACTCCGCGTGTGTATAATATGGTAATTGTGAGCAAACAGTATAATAAAGGGACCACGCGTGCCGCGGTGTGAACGGTGGAGGGCCCACCTTCCGATGAACGGTTACGCGTATACAGCGGCGGCGGTGGAGGTGGCGTTGCAACGATATAATAATAATTACTATGATAATAACTCGTGCGCAGTGCGTGTGTACTTTCGTCATAAACATTGTACTAATAATAATAATAATAATAATAATAACATGATGTATTATACAAAAGACTGAGAGCCGCCGCGGAAATCGAGTTATGTGTGCGGTGTATAGAGACTTCGTTTTGTAATTTGTGCGCAAACACCTACGCCACCCTTCCACCCATCCACCCATCACGTACCGATGTTCTGCGGACTACGACCGATACCGCCGCACATCTGATAACAAAGAAAAAAGCGCATGTGAACGAAAATTAATCCATTAAGCGTATGCATCCCGACGACGACTATAAGTTTGGGCATTTTTTTGTTTTACCTGCAAAAACCTAACCTGATGAGACTACAGCATAATATTATTATTAAAGTAGTTTTAATAAATCCGATTAAACAATTCGACCATGTACTTGCTTCGTGCACTTTGCTTCTATTACGGCGATCTCTTCGATTCGTATAGTTTGGGCTCAATTCATCGCATATTGCATCATACAAATAAATTGTTTCTGTCAGAATCTATTTATTAAATTATTTTTATTGTTTTCTATCAGTGCCTGTAATGGAATTGATCAGGCTGACACGACTCTGCGTTATTTGTATAGTTGTCTCGTCCACGACTTCATTTTACGTCCAACTCAATAACGTCTAATAATTTGCTTTTATGCTCCATATTCGTTTATCTACTCCATTTAAACACACTACATTATCGCCATTACCATCACACCACTACGATCCTTTTTCTTTAATGACACCAACAAAGCCATGTTAAGATTTTTAATATGCATAATATGCATATTAAAAATAATAATTTTTGGTATATTTATGTGCCATTTAATACTTTTTGAGATCGCTAACTATTTGACAAAGAAAAATGTTTAACAATTAATTAAACAATCGTTGAAAGGAGTTCTAACATCTATGCTTGATTCATGAGTAACAGTCAAATACAACTTTGATACCCGGATCACCGTATTTTTAAAATAACTTACTTTTAACCTATTAAAAAAAATTTAACTTTAAGCTTCACACCTTCAGATTTTTAACCTAGTTACAAAAAATCAAAAAGTGATGCATAAATTATTGGCTGTAATAATACATCCTTCTCAAAGACACAGATAATATAAAACAATAAATTGATAAATAGATTCTTATGAAGCATATTCCGTAACCTGTAAGTACAGCTGCTGTATATATGTAATAATCTTACAAATACTTTTTTGAATTGATGAATGTATTGATTTAACAGTGATTTGTGTTTTTTTCCAAAGTAAAATGATTTTATTTCAGTTAAAATTTTCATCTTCAACTTTGAAAGTGGTTTCTGGTAGCAAATCGGATATAGTTGGTACTTTTGACGGTCTAAAGTAAAAATTCAAATAAATATTTGAAGTTTTGACAGAATATTTATGTTGAAATCTATGTAAGACATGTTATAAATTTCAAAATATTTTGGTTTTTTTTTCTTCTACTTATAGACACTTGAAAGTTTCGAAATATTTTTAGTTGTTTTTTGATTTATGAATGATAACATTTTCTTTGTAAGTAAAATAACTGGATAATTTAATACAAGGTACCTCGTTAGTTTTTCTTACAGTAATTAAACAATATCAAAAATATAGGATATAAAAATATATCACATAGGTATCTAGTCAAAATTTTATCATAAACTTTACAGAAAAATTACATATTTACAAAATTCTTCAAAATCACAAACAATATATGTAAATATTTCTGTAGTTAAAAGTTCATAAAAAAACTAATTTTAACGCCTAGGGTGTAAAAATATAAAACAACGTTTACCATAATTTTTTTTTTACTGTAAAGTAAAAAAAAGTTTAGCATAAAGTGTAACTCCAAATACATTTTTATGAGTTATTGAAGTTTAAGTTCTGATAAAATTGGATATTCACACGTAAACTAATGGTTTTTGTCGTTTTGTTGTGGTTAAAAAAATATTTATCACAGATATTTTAAACATTTCACCATAACATAAATTATTATTTTCTGTACAGATTGAAATTTTAAATATTTGACTAATTCTGAGCTATTTATGAGCAATTAAAATTTTTAAATTTTGTTTTTTCTAGTGTCGACACAAATTGTATGACTCAGCAAAAAATTTGACAATTTATACAAGATCCCACATACATAATATAGACCCATACTATTTTATAGTTTCTAATAACATTTTTGATTGTTAAAACAGCATACATATTTAGTCACGTTGTAAACTGTAATTTACAGTGTTTATGTAATTACTAATCAGTAGATATGTGAACTGTACTACCTCTGGTCAAAATAACTAATTTTAACAACTAGTTTAACTATTATTTATTATTAATTATTTATCATTATTTCCCTATTTGGTATCACAAATAAAACTAAAAGGTTATAAATAAGGGTAATATGAAACGAATTTCGGGTTCTCTGAGCCATCGAAATACAAAAGTTACACTTTTTTAAGCATATTTTATCAATTAAGTCCTTTAAATAGAATTTTGATACTAGATAAAAGAAAATAAACATAATATTATATACATTAAGATATTGTAATTTCACAGATTAGTTTTTTTTAATGAGTAACATTCATTTATCAACCAATGTTTGTGTATTTTTATATAACGTCAACATTTTGAACACAATGTATTTTTGTTTTATAATAATAACTTTCTAATTATCTATACAAAACAAATTTTTTCTTGCAAATATAGGATATTTACGAAGAAAATGAATACAAATTTACTATATAGTAGAACATGTATACAATTATAAGATTGTATTAAAGACAATTATTTATTAATTATTCATCTATCAAAAAAAAAAAAAATATATTTATTTTAAGTTAACAGTTGTAACAGGCATTAACTTTATAAATCAAATTAGTTTTTCACCAAACAAATGATTTATTGACGTCCAACATTTCAGTTTAAAGATAAGTAATTATTTACAAGTAAAATTCCGTAATAAAATAACACTAACCTAATGAATAATATTTTTGAATGTTCAAAGTTTACTTTTATTTTTAATTTATTTTCAAATGGTTTCTGCCACTAATAGTAATAAAAATTAATATTAATATACCATTACGGTGTGGCGGGAATAGCGAAGCGAGAGGAGGACCAGTATTTTCTCTTTGTTATCTGCCCGGCTTTTTATAATAGCTTATTGTATAGTCGGGTAATACTATTATTATTATGTTTTTATTTTTCGTTTCTGTTAAATTCTTATTTATTTAAGTTAATGGTTTAGAAAATTCATTGTACTAATCCATACATGTGTATAAACCTAATTTAAATAAAAACATATTTTAATGCTTAATTTTCAGCGAAAATTAGCTGAATTAAGTTTTTTTTTATTATCTAATGTTACATGTAGAACAGACAAAATATTCAAACAACTCGAGCTGGATCTGGTCACAATGAATAGCCATTACTAGATTAAGCCCAAACATACCACTAGATGCACTAGATGCATCAGTGGTTTTAAAATAGTATTGTAAGGTTATCTACGGCAAATATACAGACATTTAAAATTTTACATTCTGAGTCGAATGAGGAATGTATTCAATTTACAATGATTTGAAATGGATGAAATGTTGAGATTGACATTTTTTATAGACCAGAAAATTATAAAAATATTTTGACGATTTTTCATTATAACTGCACTATGACATTATCACGACTGGTGTTATCACCTATTATGCATTGATATAAAACGGAACAGGATAAATATTGTTTATTGATATGCTTCAGCTTAAATATCTACTGTAAATAACTTTATAAACTGTAGACATTTTTCAGACATAAGAGACTTGACAAGTTAGTCTAATTGTATTTCATAGACAAATCATACTGCTTAAACAAATTATTGAGTGGGGTGTACATATTATGTTTGTGTGTATACCGTCGAATCTCGATACCTCAAATCTCAGAGCAAATACAAAATAATATTCAACATATTATGTTTTTTTCTTTGAGTTCAGTACCTTAAATATAACTTATTATAAACACTTCAGTAGGCAAGTTGCTTAACTTCGAGTTTTGAATTTTTCGAGTTATCGCGTCTCGGTATCAAGTTATGTGTCCCAATAGCTCTTTCTGCTGTGTTTATATTCAAATGAATAAAAATCAAAAAAATCACAAAAATATGTTATTGGTTAGCACTCATTACGCCAAGCACAGTTATCGAATGTAAACATCGATAAAACTACGATAAACTGTAACAAAATTTAATTTCATGGTATCTTGAGTTCAATCGAAATTGTTTGCTTAACCGAGCGCTGACCCTCTGGTTAAGTGTGCTACGAGTGACTACTCGTAATCCACTATGATGCTTGGTGAATATCAGTATTACATTATACCCTTATTCGTGTATAATAATATATCAATACAATAATAATATATTGAATAAACGTAATTTTTTATTGAAGAGCATATATAATATTATAGTTAGTTTTTTTTTTTTTTTTGTCAGAAGTTTAATTAAAAAAATATTCCTGTATTTGATATAGCCATATATGTACATGTTTCAATTTGCTTTGTAATACACTTTTGTGTTTAATTCTAAATATTTATATAGAATTTTAGTGGAGCAATAAATGTATTGGTTTTATAATGGTTTTTTTGTCTTTCTTCTCTTTTTGAAGCAATACAATTGCTTTAATCTTAAACATATAAAGTAATCAATGGTTTTTGACCAAATTATATTTATATTAGCATTTTTTACACTTATAAAATTTTAAAAATCTCTTGGGTCTTTTTGAGCTATTTATGAATATTAAAATTTGAACTCTTGCCTTTTTTATTTGAAAAGATACCATTTCTTTTCTAAGTGAAAAAGATTAAAAATGTAATACAACGTTCCTCATAAGATCTCTTATCAGTATTTTTAAAAAAAGTTTAGCGTAAAGCCACATATTATATTTTTTATAAGTGTTTGAAGTTCCGATTTTGACAACATTGAATATTCGACCGTATATTTTAATGATTTCTCTCAGACAGTTTTTTTATTATGTTATACATAAAAAAAAAAATTAATCGTCGGAACTTAGTACACAATGATATTATACATTGAAACAAACTATTACTTAAAGTCTCATTCTCTATACACAATATTATGTATTAATGTTTATACTTAATTAAGGTATTTATATGCATTTCAAAATTCAAATTTTCAAATTTAATTTTTTTTTGTATAATTGTCGAATGAAAATTTTTTAAGTCCGAAAGCTTGATGTTTTAATTTTGACAAAATGAGTAGTTTAAATGAATGAAAACGGTTGTTTCACCAAGTAACGATTTTAGATATTATGTATTTTAATTTAAAAAATATTAACAGTGGGTACTTGAAAGTTATTGTCAAAATGTACATCATCATTTTCTCTACACAGTGTTATTTTAAAAATATTTAACTCTATTATATACCATTACGCTATTTACAGTGTTTTACACTTTGTAGGTATCTATTAAATTATAAAACTTAATACAAAGTATATGAAATTAAATTATCATAAAAAAAAAATTAGGTGGGGGAAAAATACGTAACTACGTATATTAGGCAGATAAGCACCCTTCTTAGGCCATCCTAGTTATGCTAATTAATAGAAAAAACAAATATCTTATATAAATTTAAATAGTTAATATAATTAAAAATATTATTTCTTAATATTATTTAAAAATTGAGACTTGCACACTGTTTCCGCTCAGAATTGTTTTCCTATGCAATGATTTCCAATTTAATAGGTGAAGTCAAAACCTACTATAAAGCAGAAGGACTTCCCCGAGTTTTATTTTATCATTTATCTTCTGGTATCTAACTAAATATATTATTGTTTTTGGTTACTTTAATGTTGTGTTTTTTTTTCCTACAATTATTCTGTGTGTATACGATTATTGTTTTCCTTTTGGGAATATTGTTATTTATGGGACGTGGACCGGAGATGAAGCGCTGCATTACAAGTCTTTGCCAAAGTTGTGACCGCGATTTCCTTAGCAATGGATTTGGATGAAGTTTGGGAGGGAAGGGACCAAAAACCCGGAAACTGGAAACGAGCCTCCGACGGAAAACTCAGTGCATGCAAATTACTTCCTGCACAAAACCGCTAGACGCAACAGTCTCCGAAAACAATGTCACGAAAAATAAATCGCTAACTCGTATTTATTGTTATTACATATAAAGTGGTTTAAAGTGGCCGAAAAAACTAAAATTTACAATTAATTTTAATTTACTACAAAACGATATGAATATAGCAGTTTAATGTATACGACACTATACATACAGCTGTACAGAGTAAGCAGTTACATAAATAATTTATTTAAAAAATATACATCTTAAAACATTTTTGGCTTTTTAGTTTATACGCTCAAGTTTTAAATAAAAATAAAAATGAACAATAAAATGTTAGTTTTTAAAGACAGTTTAGCTAATTCGAAACTCTGTCAACAATCATGTATCTTTTATATTACACATCACAATATTTTTGTAAAATTGACCCTTTTTAAATAATGTTGATTTTCCCAGAACAAAAACAACATATTTTTTGTTGTAATTCATGTTTTATATAGTATTGATTATATTATATTGTATATTTAAAAAAAAAAAATAGAAATCTGATAAATATTTTTTAGACCTACTACCCATAACATCATCTTATATTTTCAAAATGATTTAAATATTTTTTAAAAAATAACAGCTAAAAAAGGAAGAACTAAATCAAAAAACATATTGTAAAGCTTACATATTTAAACCAATATAACTGAAAATAACAAAGTGCCAGATTAATGATAAAGTGTAGAGAATTTTAATGTGTAGATAATATTCAGGAAAATCTCACAAAATAAAAACTAATTTTCGTGGATTAATGAAAAATCTATGATTGTAAAGATAAATTATTGAAAAAAAACTATTTTAGTTATTGTATAACATATAATCAACACAATTGACTAATTATCGGTATCTTTTAGACTCTGTGCTGTATTTTATGAAATAACTATAATACATATGTTTTTATTATAATATATATGTGAACTGTAAAGTACTGTTTAGTAATAACACTTTTATAAATATGTATAATGTTTATAAAACCCAATTGGCATTCGTAAAGTATTTCTAAAATGCATATGATACGAATAGTGAATATGCTACTATGCATTGTTTATATATCCATAGGGTTTGATATCAAAATATATTCTCAAAAGAAAATATCCATTTTAAACATGCGGTATTATTGTATTAAAATTCAAACCGACTGGTAACAGGTACACCGTAGATACATGTAACAATACTTGTCAAATATAATAAAGAGAGGTGAAACTCAAATTTCTTTAGGTGACTGTAATAAAACGATTCTCAACTTTGAAGGCCACGCCCCGCTAGGGAGGCGTAAACATTTTTAAAAAACCACAAAACATGAAAACGTTAGTTACCATTATTAAAAACAAATTATTAAACATTAAACAATTAGTTATAGCATAAAGTGTCAACCCCTCATTAGTTTTAATTTAATAATATTAAGTTTAAAATCGCATATTTGTAAAAGCTAATTTAATATTGAAATACACTTTATTTTAAAAATGTTTAGGATATATAAATATTATCTTATATAATCGCACTTCAATCTTGTAGTGGTGACCTCATACTATAATAGCATGGCGAGGAACATGGACCTCGAAAGGTTGATAACTCGTGCTGTAATATAATATGTGTTAAATTTGAATTGAATGATAAGTTTTTGCTTACGAAAAACGGTTCTGAGCGGAGACAGTATGTCAGCCTGTTTTTAAATTAATTTATTGCTATTGAATATTGTAGTAATTTATTTTACGGTAACACGGTACAAAATATAAATGGGCAATAGCATAAAATCAATCTAAATGTTTTGAAAATAGCATTGTGCATACAACATATGTAATAATATAAAAAATAATATAAATAATAAAAGTTTTAAATCCCCAAGAAAAATGTTTTTTAATTACATCAAAATAACGAAATTCATCGAAATTGTTGTATTTTATTTTTATTTTTTTTTTAATTCTATTGTTTTTATTGTACATCAGTTGTAGTTCATAAAAAAAATGTTAGAACACAAATACACACTAACATGAACATTGTTGTTTGTATACTTAATCACGTTGCAATGTATTGATAATGATAGGGTAATATTTGCGTAGCAGTGCTAAAGTGTTAAACTTGTTTAAGGGATTAAAGTATCCGACCTTGTTCAACGTGGGCGATACTTATACGTTGTTTGAGAATCAACATTTTGCTCCAAACGAACACCACAACGTTGGTTATCATAGTTCCTAACGAATAAATTTAACACGTCATACTATATTATATTACTGAGTACGTAGATACAAAATTTAAATCAATGTGATCACTTACCCATTTCGTACATGATATCAAAAAACAGATATTCAATTAATATAATAACGTATAATAATTATGTATCTATATTAGCACAGTTTATCACTATTCGGAAAGTTTTGGGAAATAAATTATGCCAATAGAAATAATATCGTAAATTATAATTAACAATTATTATGCTGACAGTCTTCGCTCACAATCGTTTTTCGTATACAATAATTCAATATCATTGGATTCAAATTTGGCACTTCCATAACAGTGACACACAGGATACTCACTTGCTTACCTATTTTTGTTTTTATTGGAAGCCGGGTCATGTCTTTATTTATTTTTCATGGATAATAATTATAGAAATGAATTGAAAAATAATTGTTTGCACATTTTTAGTTTTCGACGAATATTATTATATTACAAATACTACGCTTATCTATACTTAAAATTAAAATGTAATATCCATCAATAATTATATATTTTCTGGTCAGGTGGCACTGCTGGGACCCTTCTTATTAATATTATTATGTCAAATTATGTTTGTCAACACACTTACTCATTATACCTTTGTCTCGTATAGATTGTAAATATATTTTTAAATAAAAAAAAATAAAATATCCAACAATAAATTGCAGATATTATTTATTTTTATAAACATTTAGTATTAGTTAGTTAAATTAACTTTATACTTTAATTTTAAATTTTAAAGTTTTTTATAATGTGTTTGTAAAAATTATTTAATTAATTATAAAAATATAGTATAATTGATACTCAAACGATATTCAAGAAGTAAAATGAGTAAATAAAATATTTTTTGAAGCTGCATGTATAATTTTATCATTAATCTTACAATTTATAAAAAAATAATTGAAATCCGAAGAATTAAATCAAATTAATAATCCAGCTCTTAATTTACCTACTTTATCGTATTCATATTATATGTATATTTACAAAAATAAAAAACCTTATGATTTCAGCAGTAAAATAATATGACTTTTTTCAGGCTAATTTAGTGCATCTATTTATTTGTCAACAATATTAACTAAACCAAGTTATATATTAAAAAACATTTTTTAAATTTAAATTAACTTAATATTGTCCTTCTGTTTTAAATTATATGTTTGTAGTTTTAACTCTATATTTATTGGTGCAAATATACTGCCATTTTACGAAAAGAAGAATAAACTATAATAATAATAATTAATGCAATTGCTTTTTATGCACAATGAAAAAAGAATAAAAGGTTTTATTTTTCTAATTTCACGATTATCTCTCTAAGTACCTATATACTATATTTGAGCTACGTATTTTTAACTTTTAAAATAATGGTGAAAAGATAATCTAGAATCTTTTTCATTAACGATGTCTTTATACTACAGACTACATCGTTTTCAAAAAAACAATAAACATTTACAAAGACAGTAAAAAATTATGTTTTTGTAAATTAATAGAAAAATTGTCAGCAAATAGATTACTATTATACTTTAATACTGTTATTAAAGTCTAAAAAAAACAAAATAAATTCTCAGGGGCAACATTGAAAAATCTACACTTAAAAACATGACAAATAGTATGCTCACGAAACGTGATTTCGGTTACATAATCATAAACTCATGGTAAAGTTTGGAACTAGAGAGGAAAATAGTTTTTTTTATTTCGCAAAGTAGATACATAAACTGAGCCGTTCTCGAACATGCGTAAAAGTAAAGTTTACAATTTTATTGTCCGCATTATACAGATCAACTTAAATGTAAATATTAGATATTTAGATAAAAAAAACATTCACGCGGGTAACTAAATTGTAAAAACATAAAATGTAATAATGAAACATATATAAATATTATAGTAAGTTACACCTGAAGTCTGGGGGTCTTTTAAACCGTGTGGTTTTCAATTAGGAAGCAAACATGATCCATTAAAATATTTAAAAAAAATAACAAATAATTTAGGGTTTGATAATAAAATACTGGTTAGGTATCATTAAATATTGGTTCTCATGTAAAATTGTTTACTATTGCCGTCTTCTTTGCTATTTTTTCAAAACAATAATATATATTAGGTACATGCAATTTAAAAAAAAACAACAACTATATACGTTTCGAATAATTGGGCTGAACTATTAATAATTGGTTAGTGTAAATTGCTTTAAATGTTTAAAGCTACAAAATCGACATTTTGAATCATCACATAAGTTTAATTTGACCGTCATTGGGTAAGAAAATAATTTTGAAAATTGTTTATTGTTTTCAGTTTTATTATTATCCTATAAATATTTTTAATTGGTATTCCTTAGAACTAGAGTTTGAATTCAAAAACAAAAATTCGCTCTAAAGTTATTTAAAGTTGAAACGTTATACAATTTTTACATTTATAGTTATTTAGAAGTAAAACGTCATACAACTTTTGCATTTATCGTTAAATCGTTAATCGTAATATCTAATGCTGAGAATAGTCCGGCTACAGAATATAACAAATTCTTTGTTTGATTGCTAAGATAAAAATAAATCACTAGGAATAAATATTTCTACGAAACCAAAATTATACATTTTAAGAAAATAGGTTTAGATTATTTCGTTTAGTGTTTGTTATTTTATTTTATGTTATATTATATATATTGTCAATTTTTAGGTATGTTTTGTTTCGTGGTATTTAGTTATTCTTGTTTACTGTTTTCCGTTTTACTTTAATTTATACATTTCAATCGTTTTTTGTCATGTGTGACGTTATAATCATAACGTTTGCAAACCCAGCTTAAATCCGATTAATGGACAAAATATTTGGAGTATCACTACTTTCTTCAAAAAAATCAAAGATTAATTTAATTCATAGATTTTAAAAATAATATTATGTTAAATATTGGTAGTCTTAAATGCACCAAGCTCTTAAAATATTTATTTTTATATTTCCATAATATTTATTTATCAATGCAAACCAATTTATAATAATTTTACATTTGGCGAAACAAGATTTATCAGTCTTATACAGTTATACCCTGCCTGGTTTTTTTGTTTAATATCACTATAATATAATATTGACTTATATTAAATTGACTTTATTGTCTTCTAAAATAATATTATCTTTTACTAAAATGAAAAATATTGTTTCGTTATTGGCTATTGGCTGAATATAAATATATTTACCAGCAAACGGATGAATCCTTATTATTGAACACATCATAATAATGGTAATTAAAAAGTGTTATTTAATTATACTAAACTATAGACTGACAGTTATTCATAAAAAATAATGTCAAAGTTTAAAACTGAATGTTTTTTTATTTATGTACCACTTTAGTGCTTACATTTATTGGACAGCATTAATGAATCATTCCACTCACCTGTAACAGAAAAAAAATTATATGAAAACATTTAAATTGAATAAATATATATATTTTTTTAAATATTATAAAAATATTTATTGTTGATTGTGTGAAAAAACTTTATGTTGGGTAAAATAAGCTTTACACTTTACACTTGAATGTTCAAAAAATGTCATATGCCCTTCAATGAATAAATATATATATAAATATAATACATTTATCTTTAATAATATGGTAGAATTGAATTGTGTAATACCTTAAGTTAATCATAATGTAAATTCTGAAAAAATGTGTTCAAGAAATTAAACTGTATCATACTGCATATTAATATAGAAGAATATTTCGAACGTTGAATATTAAACATATGTTTATAAACCTTTGATTTTTTATTACTTTACCTTATTTTCATACTATTGGACTTTATTTTACATAACTCAACCCTCCATACCTATCTCACCCATTGTAATCATTTGTATAGGTAGTTTGTATTGTATGATGTACTAACACTAACACAAATATGTCATATTGATTTTTCAAATATTTTCTTAAAATGTAAATAAATTCAATCATTTATAATAACATAGAAGTATTTAAATTTAAAATATTATTGATCAATATATTTTAATATATGAGTGAATTTATTAATTATTAAACATACAAGTATAATCTATTTTTGTACATTGGTATTATGATATTTAATTGTTAAGTAAGTGGTGTGTATGTTAAATATAAAATTCAATAAACGATAATTATTCGCATAAAAATTAAAATATCTTTAAGAACAGAATATAATATGTTTTTACATTTTAAATTTGATGATAGTTTAGTTAAATCCCTCTAATATTAAATTGAACGACAAAAATTGATTTAGCGTATGTTGTAAGTTTGTAAAATGGATGACACGTTCTCTTAAGTAAAATATTTTATTAAATAGCTAATAATAAAATGTTTCCAATATCAATGTAAAAAATTGAATTACTTTTTGTTTGACTGCTATTATATTTAACGTCATAATTTGTTTTATAAGTTGTAGATATATATTATTATTTTGAATTATGATATAACATTTATCGAATTTAGCATGTTCTCTTGATGTTCGCGTGTAGTTGAAATTGAAGAGAGAATAGAACTCAAGATAGCTATTAGTTGTACACATAATATTAAGTTTAAGATTAATTAATTAGTTGTCGGTGAAACAGATCAAAGCAAAGTTATCGAAATTAAAATTGTTTCCGCTAAGCTCGGTATAATCTATGTGAAAGTGGAAAATGGTGGATACAAATAAAATATCAATAAACAAACGATGATTTCATCTCCCACAGATATTGTTGGCAGTATAGTTTTCTTTGATAAAGTCATTTGATTGGTCGGAGTTTTTGGGGGCCACCATTGGCGGCAACCAAGTTAAACCTTAAGAGGAACTGTTCGTGAGTGCAAAGCTGCTGACGCAGAACACAGTTAATACAACAAATAACAATCAAAATTGCCACAAAGTTACAGAATACGCGTAATTCACAGAGCGCATATTATTTTACCTATTATGGTAGCGGCATCCTGCCAATCATTCATGTTTGTGTTACTCGCCAATGTAGGCGGTGTGGAGCAATTAAAGAATAACTAAACCAATTCCCAATGCACCGTTGTACTGATATTTACCTCTGACACGTTAGGTAGTTATAACAATTAAAAACCATAAAAAAAAAATAAAAAACAACGAATAAAATATTATTAACACTGCAAATTTTTTCTCCAGAGGGTGGAGGAAGAAAAAAAAATGTTATGCATGTTATAATTATGATTTATAAAAAACTTTAAATTAATTTTGACAATTCAAATGTGTATTTATAATGATTTGGGCATATATTGTATTATAACAAATTACTTAAAATATGTATTTACAATATATTGTATTGTATTTAATTTATTAAATTATATTATGTTGATTTGGAAGGTAAAATACAAGTGTACAAATATTCGCTAGGGAACTATAATATAGAGATATATAATTTAAAAGATGGTCACCATAGTTTGCACTTAAAAAATATATAATTTAGTATTATCATTTATTAATATTGTGAAACATAACAATCTTGTTTTATTTTATTTACTGTTTTAATGATTTTCTTAATTCATAGCATTTATTTTGAATACCTATAGCTCATATCAAGGTTATCTCTGATCTCTATAATACAACTTATAAGGTTGTTTGACCAAAGTAAAAATAATATTTACATAGGTATTCGATTCAAATAGGCAATAACTAAGTAAATTCTACGGAGTTTTGTATAGATTCAATTTGTTATTAGATAGGTATCAACCTACTTGATCAACGTACATTTACATTCATCCCAATAATTAATGGAATATAATTAAAATCCAATCTAAATCTTTCAATTGTACTTGTGTTATACATACGAATTTAAATGCAATAGTCGTAGTCTATAGTAAATAGTAATTATGTTTCAAGTACATTGTTTTTTTTTTTAATATATTGATATAGTAAGTAATTAATAATTATATATAGAAAGTGTGTGTAAATAAACATTTTTTTTGAATATAAACCACAAAATTTAAAATATAATTTTTGATCAAAATAATTATTTCTAAATTTGGTTCTTCGAGAGCATAAAAGCGAACACGAAAAATTAATTGCCAGTATGCAAAAAATAGCAAAACAGCAAAATAAAGCTCTTTCTATTCTCATTCCTGATTAAAATATACATCAAAAGGCCCCGTTCATATCTGTGTAGGGCTCCCATGTTATAATTTTCAAAAGCGAGAAAAGATTGTAAAAGGGCTTCTGAAATTCATTTTTTTTTCATCCGGGCTGCTAAACACGGATTGAAAATATATAATAGAAAACATGAACATGGTTGTGATTAAAATTTTCTCTGCAGACGCCCAATAATTTTAATTAAACTTTAAATTGCATTAATATGTATAATGATGGATTTAGTATTTTAAAACGTTTTACATAGTTATGCTAGTTAGTAATATTTCATTGTTAAAAAAAAAAAATGATATGTGAAGTATACAAACAATGTAGCTATATGAAATGCAAATTAAAGTGAATACCAAAGATCAACCGATTTACTAAACTATTTACAATTAAAATACCTAACAATTAGGTGAAAAAATAATGTGATGAATCTGTAACTTGTTAGATATGTTAAATCGCATAATTATATTTAATTTGAATCAATGACAATGACAATAACCAAATTAATTATAATTTCCTACCCAGACTATTTTTAGTTTGTCATTAGAAATATGAAAAACTGCAAAGGTAAGTAATTAGAATATTTGTTAAGTAATGTCCTGTATATTTTGCGTATATATACAAAATATATTATTGTTGTTAATTTATAAATGTCATCGATATGTTCCAACATAATTTTACTTTTTACAATTTAATCTTATAATTAAATATTTTAAAACTATAGACATAATATTATTATAAGCCATACGTAATTTCATGATGGTAATGCTTTATCATAAAAATATTAGAACTCTACAGCTACAAAATTATAAGAGCTATATTATCTAGAGGAAAATAAGTTTAATAATTTAAAAAAAAAAAAACCATACATCACTTTATAGTAATATAAAGTGTGATGGTTTGTTGTTCTATGATTTTATCAAATCTTATATTGTGCTAAAATAATATTATTTTGTTAGTCATTGTGTTCGACGACCACGAAAGCGTATCTCATCTGCATAGTGTATTCCAATTCGTATGCATATATTTTTTATTTCTAACTTGTCTCCCCTCGTCACCGTTAATCTTCGCCGGAAAGCCTTATGAATAAAAATGGAAAACGTATTTGGGAAGTTTGGATGTCCCAGAAATAGCCAACTAATAACTTTTGTTTCCGGCGGATCTTTCATGAGGTGTAAAACTGTAAATTAAAATATGAATATTTTATTAACTGAGGTTATAACTTTATTTTTCTTCATAACAATACTGTCGTGTTGGAATTATAATAAAATAATCAACTTTTCAAAATCAGCCTGTCACTTGCTACAATTTTTACTTATTATGTTTCCTTCGCCCACCTCTGCCGACCTCTGCTGTTGGTTTTATAATATTATTCTACTGGAAATGCGTTCTAATCTGCCCGTAACCCGTCAGTGCCCAGGGATGCGCTCGGCATTTTCTACAACACCTTTTCATAATTTACACTATAAAATATATGCATACGTTTCATCGTTTCGGCGGATGGTATACAATTTTTAGATCGCATTATTAAATAAATACCCAGAGTATGTTTTGCGTAATTCAATCAAAAATACCATTATTTGCCGAATGAGAATTACGTCCCTCCCATCATAATACCATATGTATCTACCTCTTGAAATTTGCCTTTGATATGTATATACAATACACCCAAAATGTGTTATTTATGTTAATATATTTTAACAGATGCAATCAGTACGAGCATAATCATAATCATAATTCAAATCCCAACATTTTGGTGATTCTACTTCGGACTTTCAGTTTTACAAATAAAAAATAACAAAATTAAAACGGACATTAAAATAAATGCACATATTTAGATATATCATTCAATATTTTGGATGACATTCAAAAATGTTACTTTACATAAGTCATTATTTATTAATTTACAAATGAAAATCGTGCAAATATGTAAATAGTTTCAATCGAAGTTATCATGTTGATACACTATTTTTGATATGATATTTTCTGAATTTGAATAAAATAATAGTCGCCTATAAGCTTCAAATTATTATAAACTTAATACAATAAAGTATGCATTATGCGAGCAATAATTCTAACTCTAATATTAAAATTAATTGTTTAGTTATATTCGTATTTTTAAGTTTATAATTAGTCTAAATATTGTTGCGTTTTATTTAATGTTACAATAAAGATAATATTATAATATAAAATATAAATGCATCTTAAATAAAGAACTGTTGAGTTATTTTTAAATGTACGTTTTTCTTCACTTCATAAAATAAAAATATATTTACCTACCTACAACAATTATTTAGATAATGAATAAAATTCAAAGATATAAAATAAAACAAAATGAATAAAGAATAACAAAAAACAACTAATCATTTCAATATTAATTCTCTTAAGGATAAAATTATGTTATTGGTCACGATAAACGTCAAATATTGTATGATAATATTATGAACACGACGTTAAAAGTTATAAGTTACCTATATGTTATACATCCATATTGTCACAGATTGTACACAGTAGTTGATGATTCGTTTGAACGCCTTACCGTAATAAATTTAATTTGTATTCTTATAGCTGTATAACCAGACTTTGTCCGTTAAAAAAAAACGAACGAAAATATATCACGGTGCTGAATTATAGGTGTATCTCGAATTTAGTTTAAGCCTAAGTTCACGGGAAAGTCGACATTGTTGTACCTCACTTTGTGAACTACCTATAGCTCAACCACAATTGGTTTATTTTTTAACATTGTTCAAACTATTTTTTTATTTTTTTCTGATATTTCTAAGAAATTCGGTCGTTGTATTTTTATGTATATTTTAATAACAAACCATAACTGAAATATTATTTTATTTTATTAAAATGTATCTCGGTCGGTTAGTCTTTACAAATTGTTTTAAATATTTTATTTCTATAACCAATGGTAACCTAAAAATAAACAAAAAAAAAAATATTCGATTTTTAAGAGCTGAAACGTAATTCATGTGTGAGCCACCATATAGCAACATTTAGGGGTTGAGAAACGTAGCTAAGAACACTCCCCGAGTCTCAAGGAATATGAATGAACAATTTGGGACAATTTGGATCAGTAGTTTCCAAGTCTAGCCCCATACTTTAACATAATATCATACTAACTCACATTTATAGATAAATCGTGATTAAAGGAAGAATAAAGATATTATTATGTATAAAATAAATTGTGTGTGTGTGTGAAAATACGTGAAAATATGTCTTAGAAAACAGATATTATAATATATTTTAAACTTGTAATGTTAAAGAAAATCTCTAATTTAAAATATACCGTCACATTTGTTTTTAATACTCAAATTAATAAATTACATTTTAGGTATAAGATAAAAGTATGTCTAAGAATCTAAATATATTATTAAATTATAACTAAGAGTTTTTTTTATTTCTGTGCTGTTGGGAATTCAAAGTATTATCTAATCTTGACAACGTTTGAATTGTATTACATTTGTGTATGGGTGAATCAAATATATTGTTTCAATAGGTAATACATTATTGACAATCAATCTCACTAGGGAGTCGGCAATAATGGATTTGAAATTTGAAATCACTAAATCTAAATAACTGATTTAAAATATTGTATTTATAATAAATTAGAATGAAATATAAATATTTATTTATTTTGTATAAACTGGTTTCGGTAGATATAGTTAGTAGTGAGTGATCTTCTAAAAACAATTTATTGTTTTTCGTTTAAAGGGAAAATATTCTCGATAACAGTTTATTTTATATTTATATGCCAAAATTATTTTAATAGTCTTTGAAATATAATTTTTAAGGCTCTGACGTTCACAAACTTGCATTGAATTATATAGTTTGCCAATAACATAATTTTACTTTCCGTATCAACATTTAACAAGGTATGCGTACCTTAGAGACCTAAAAACATGTAAATTTAAGTTAAACTCTTCTGAACACTATACGGTACTATTTATTCCGAGGGGACAGTAAATTTGTTAGCTGATCAAAATTGCATTTTGCATTACAAATTATGTAAAATATATAAACGTGTTAAAGTGCTGGAGAAATGTTAAAAAAAATACTGTGCTATCAAATTATTTTGGATTAACCTTTGTTGACTACTTACAATAATAATATATATATATATATATATATATATAATATATATCCTGCCATCAATTTACACATGGAAATATAAAACTGAACACGTAATTGTACGTTGGCATAAATTTATGCTAGGTTGTACATTATTGTCACTCAAACTACGTTTATGAAATTAAAACTCAATAGTTTTAGGGTTTGCGTTCCTTAAAACTAAATAAACATAGCTTAAAACAATTTTAATTCAAGGATTACAAAACCAATGCAAGTATATTATATTATTATCATTGATGGGAAACAAATAGTCTTATGCTAAACATAATATGTGAAATATGGCATAAT
This sequence comes from Neotoxoptera formosana, assembly GCA_022818045.1. Lineage (NCBI taxonomy): Eukaryota > Metazoa > Arthropoda > Insecta > Hemiptera > Aphididae > Neotoxoptera > Neotoxoptera formosana. Next base: position 11,188,120 of record CM040632.1, on the reverse strand, counting down.
ATAATTTAAAACTGTTCTATAAAATATTGTTTAGATTTAACTTATATTAAAATACGATATTTCAAAGCTATTAAGTTAAGTAATAAATTGACTAGCATAATATTACGGAATTTATTGAATGTCATATTATACATAACTACTATGGCAATAACCTTATAAGCTTGTAATCATTGAAAACGAATTATAATTTTAATAATTCAGTAAAATATATTTTAATAATTATAAACAATTTTCAACAAATAACAATAAATGTATTCTCTATTTATGATAATATATATATATTTTTAAGATAATTGATACTGAGTCTGAGTGGAGTGAATAATATCGTAATTATAAAATGTTTTAATTATAAAATATCAATGCATCAGACTCGTCTGAAAATAAACAATGGTCTTGAAAACGAAATTACTTCTCAATATCAAGAACAATAACAATTATTTCTAATAACTAATCAGTTCCATTTAAATAAAATGTATAAATTATTAAATCATACTTATGTTTGTATTGTATAATTGTACTATAAGAAAAACAATTTTACGATGGGTTATGATAATAGTTTTTAATGGTTGGTTTGATTTAATTAATAATAAAATATTAACGAGTAAGAAGATTAAAATGTAATTTGCTATCAACGTAGACAAATAAAAAAATGTACAAAATGATAATATATTTGAATATATATTATTATTTTATTAAACAAATTGTAGTCTGTTATGGTGGAATATCGTAGAACAAATAAATGTAAATTTTTTCATAATTAAGTTTATCATCAATAAGAAGAGGTATAATTATTATATTTAATGTGAAGCGAAGGTTTAATATTTTCAAAGAAATACCATTTTGAATTTTCTGACATTAATATTATGTTCTAAATCGTCTATTCCTTATGATACCATTATACCATATTATTCTCGTTAAATCATAAACACTGTTATTGAGTTTTTTAAAGTTATTAAATATTCTCAATTCAATGATATAGTATCTTTTTTTATTGTATCCCTGTGTGGTAGTACGTAGGAACCATGCAAATGTTAAGTCCCTAGCTATAATAATAGGTCAGGCTCTTCCTTTATCAGCCAGTCATGAGTTCTGGACACGTCCGATTATATATATCTGTATATTATGTCCGTTGTTCTGTTAATGCCATTGGTCACCGCCCACCGGTGAATGTCGTCGTACACCAAAGTCATCGGTGAACGTCGACATATTGATTAAATTTGTACTGTTTGTAAATATTCACTAGTGATTTAATCTTTTTTCTGCTGTCGACATTTACATAACTATAATAATATATTGGTGTGACGCGGTGGTTTCAGTGGTGGTCCGGTCGTGATTTAGATGGGGTCGTGGGGTGCGCAACACATTATTTTAATATTAGTGTTATATTTAAGACGTAATTTATACACACGAACTGCGACGGAGAAGATAATGCAAAATTACAGATATTTAGTGTTCATAATAGAAATCGTGGTTTTATACGAAGTCAGACGGTGTGTTGTCGGTCAAACGGAACGAAACGGAGTTAAACGACCAGCCTTTGCCACCAACTGTACGTCCTACGTGACACGGTCCCCCGTCCCGCCTTCTGCCGTTATCGGGCATGGAGGCTGAGTCGATCCGGTCGAGCAGTCTGCGTCCATTAGTGAATGTTGGAGGTGACGTAGACGGGCCGCTATAGTGCTCATATTATGTTGTATACTTGCCACTTTCGCGGGCCGCGTCAGGTGAATGATGCTAATACCGATATTATTATATTTAAATGTAACGTAGGGATAGCGAAATAGTCTCAAAGATACTTAAATAGTAGATATACTATCCAATATATATACGACATTAGTTATTGTACCTACAAGTTGATAATGATAAAACAATTATTTTATTACCTAACATACAATAAAATTGTATAACCCTAAAGCAATTGATAAAAAAAAGAAAAATCCTTTTAAATAAAGAAGAAGCAATCTCAAATTTTCAGAATGAAGTCCTTAAGGTTAGGTTAAATTGCCATAAGCATCTGCATCAGATTTATCAATTGGTGGTAAGCAAGATTATACTGGATGCAATTGCTAAGTGCACCAAAAACAAGTGTGGTTGCAGAAATGTTGGCATTTTATTTAGTACAAAATGCCACGGCAGTTTGTCATGTCGTAATAAGTAAGAACACTTTCCTCGTTGTTTTAAAAATAATAATTTTAGTAAGTTAAATTAATTATAATACAAAGTAATAATACAAATATATAATTTTTTAATTATTCATTGATTGAATTAAACATTAATTTAAACAAGTATATCTTATTGTCAGCATTCACCAATAAATTGCGGACATTCAGAGTAATATATATATATAAGTATATAGATAGATAATAACGTATAAGGTATTTACGATAGATAACGTAAAAGTTTCAAGGCTTAGCGAAAAATATTTTTAAATGTTTTCAATCGATGATCAAAAAACTTAAAAATGTAATACAAGATTTCTCATAACTTTTTGTTACCTAGTTAAAATTCCAAAAAAAAATTGAAGTTCGACAAAATACTTAAAAAAACATGAACATTTTAATTTTTTTTGATTTAGAAATTCATAAAAAATTGTCTGTGAAACGAACAGAATACATTTTATTATGATTCCAACACCACTATTATGAGCCATGTTGTCTGAATGATTAGATCTGAGAAGAGTATGATGGCCTCGGATATACATTGGAGTATTTGGTAAAGTGAGTCTCTATTGTTAAAGCAATATCTGTACGTTGTTCATATAAGACAGCTTGTTTTCATTAACGTGGTTTTTTAGGCCGTTGTCGTTGAAAAGGACGACGATAATAGATCTTGAAGTGGGTGAGTCATTTGTCATTTTAATTGTTTATGAGAGATGAAATAACCTGTGTTTGGAGGGCCATTAAAGGGTTAATTAATGTTTTGAAATCGTCAATAAAGCTTGAAATTGTTTTATCGATATCTAACATGGAAGAAGGATGGCCGCCGTGACTTGACTGGTTTGAGTATACGTAGATTATTAAGTGGAGCGTAATAACCACGTGTACGACGATCAAGGTGCAAATCCCGACTACATATTTATTTGCTTAATATTTGTAAACACTAACTATATTTTAAATTTAAATCTTTAAATGTTACAACGATTTTGTTTTCAGTAGAAATATTAACGAAATAATTAATAAACAAAAAGTATTTTAATAAGAATTACATATGCGAGTACTCCCGTAAAAATGGCACACATTGTCAATCGTCTATGAACCCTAACTCCCAAGAATCTACCCCCCCCCTCCCTCCTATAAAAAAATATCATGACCACGTGATAATATATGTATACAAGATGGTTATAAAAGCATGGTCAACATATTTTTATGTTTTATGCACTGAACTGTATACTATGGAACGCGTATTGTGTATACGCTCTAATATAAAAAGTGAAGCTCCATTAGAGGGCGACATATTGATTCCGTTAATGTTTCTTTCCATGATTTTTCATGGATAGGACTATTTTATTAGCTTATCTTCTACTGAATATTATTGATATTACAATTTTAAAATTAAGCGGCAACATTATCACAAAATATCGCACTGATAACTACTATGTTACATTGTTTATTGCATGAGAAGAATCAAAATGGCGGCCTACTAGGGGGGTACGTTTTTTTTTATCAATACGCGTTTCATAGTATACAGTTCAGTGGTTTTATGCAATAAAGTTTATTATAGGTTTTGATTTGAATTCACATTTATCAATTTTTTTGAACCCAACCTAACCGTTTATTTTTAAATATGTTAAGACTTACAACACTATTATACTATACTCATTACTATAACCTAAATCAGTTTTCAAGGATTTATTTAGATTTCACAAACTTATTTACACATTACGTTATGCTCAACAACTATGACTTATAGTCGTAAGGGTGACCTAGTACGATGAAATTTGTGTAAATAATAAATATTATGTATAGATAAATAACTCACCAGTAACCATTGAGCCACATCTCACTGACACACATTTACTGAAATATAATCTCAATCTGAGATTATACTCTATCCAATTCCGCGTAGAGTTAAATGTATTTACTTTGTATTGATATTGGTAAACTATAGGTATAAAATATAAACACAGCAAAACACGGACATAATGTTGTGTGAACTCAGATTTAAAGTTGAAAACAAATGATAAAAAGGTCGGCAAGTGGGTACCGCTCTGCTGTACAGTGGGTCACTTTCATGGATGTGTTCAATTTGAATTGAATGCTCTAAAATCATTGTATATGAAAAACGATTCTGAGCTAAAACGGACTGTCGGCCTACATAACTAAGTGAATTTTATGATATTATTGCCCTTAAATAATTAATCTTACTATTAATAATACAGTAAGTTGAATTAATTTTTGTAGAAAACATTGCATTTGAGAATGTCATTGAGTGGATAAAATATAATAATATAAATAAAGTTTCAAGCCCGTTAGCCTACAATTAGCTCGAAATTGTTTCGAAATTTTAACTTACGCTAGACGCTTATAAAAAACTATTAGAGACACATGTACACTCAATTTTTTTTTAAATTTTAAGTACAACAAGTAATGAAGTACATATTGTATTACATTTTACATTTTTTTGACGGACTGTAAAATTTATTATCGTCAATAATAAAAATAAAAATCCAAAAATTAATTATGTCTATAAATAGCTGTAAAAATTCTTGTTTTTTCCTTAATTTTTTTTTTGATTTTCCCGACGCGCTTGAAAACTATTTAGAAATTTTTACTTTTGACCCCCCCCCCTTAAGTACCAGAAGATTCACTTTTCTATCAGAAAATATGATGATGAAGTAAATTGGAACACTTTTACTAAACGTAAACGTGGTGACAGACGCAAAAAAAAAAAAACAACAACACATCATTGTAAAATCAATACATTCCTCGCTCCGCTCAGAATCTAAAACTAATTTTTCACAACAAGGGGAAAATATTGAAGATGTTTTACTGTTCATATAGGTGATGGTAGCCACACGCAAAAACCACACACCAATGTAAAAAAAAATATAGGTTAGGTTATCGCTTCTCTAAGTATCTAAAATGTGATGATTTGTCTTAATAATTCCTCAAAATGTAACTCATTAGTCATTATATTTGTATCCGTGAGCATCCACACAACTAATATGAAATTATATTATTAAACATATATTATTATACTTCTTAATTAAGTAAACAAAATCAGTTTAAGGGTTTTTAATATTTTATCCTGCTTTAAAATCAACATTTATTTATTTGTCCAATTTTTAATAAAAGTATTAAAGTAAGGTTAATATTTTAATGTAATTAAATTACGGCAAACACATTTTTTTAATTGTATTTTAATACGTAATGCGCTACTGGAAATGATGAAGGGTCTTTCAAAATTAATGAAATCAATTTTGTTAAAAAAAAAACAATATTTTTTGAAATACTGAATGGTAAATGTTATTCTTTTGCAAATACGATCTATTCATAATTGAAGTAAACAATAAATATACTAATATTATTATATCACATATTTATATTTTTAGTTTTATTAGTTTTTTAGTTTTTAGTTTTTCAAATTGCTACGATTATTTGTCTAAATGTATGATATTTTAGTCTGGAAAATATTAATTTTTTGCTATATCATGTTTTCGAATTAAAAATAATTAATTTCATAATAAAAAAAATAAAAAAAAATTAGAACACAAATACAATACTTATTATTTCTGTAAAATCAATACAACGAAATATATTATATTATTTCGTGTGTATAAAATACACACATTTTTTTTTAGTTGAAAAATATTTTACAATACTTTATTATTATTATTTTGTATTTGATACAATAGATAACATAATATTGAACAACTCAACGATACCGCCATTTTACGACCATTTAATGCGTTTACGGCTCAAACCATACACCAAACATTGTTTGCGTACCACAGATATATATATATATTCTACTACACACATATAACAGCACCAGAATAACACTATACGTGGCATCAATGAAGACGAGAATAATCCAGAGCCAGGAGTCGGTATTGTTGTATAGTTTCCATTAAATTAGGATTATGCGATCGGGGTCGTCCTGAGCCTCGCTCTTGGATTGGGGTCATAGAGGTGATGAAACGCGGTGGTGTAATAATAATAATAAATATATTCATCTGGCGGTGTACCGAGGTCGCCGGGGCCATTAAAACGTGGATATATGCAATATTTCCTAAAACCGGGGATAATCCAGGAACAGTAAATCTTCGGGGACCTGAACTCTAACGCTTAGGCGCAATAAATTTGGGCAATTACAGTGTCCGCCAGCAAACGGCGAGCACAAATCTAAACGGCAAACGCATCCGGGAAAAATACAAGCCAAAGAAAAACGAAAATAAGTAGAATGAGTGGCAGTGTTTGTGGCGCTTTGGTGTTTTTATGGTTGGAGGGGTGTGGGGGCGAAGAGAAAAATAGTAAAACGAAAACAGACGGTCGGTTTTCAGAGATAAAGAAAATCGCCCGGAGGTGTTATAGTAGTCCTCCACCTGAAAGGCTGCACCCTCATCCACTCCACGTAAAACGTCTTCTTTACCATCAATTACAATTCACATTCCACAAGCTTAATTCCGAAATTTCTCCGGTATTAACGTTCGATTGCTTTTTTAGATAAATGAATTGTAATTCATCTGGTTTTTTTTTGTATTTTAATAATAACAATTTTGAAGAGGCTTTACAAACGATTTCTATTACTTATTTTAATAGAACGTTATTAAAAAAAAAACAATTCTACGATATAGATATTAGGTACATCAATTTGAATTCGATTTTCTATAAATATTACCTGATTGTATTCTTATAACGTACTGAACTCTGCAGGTATTAAAACATTTTAATTATTTCCATTTTGTAATAGCTAAAGTTATGCATTTTAAATACTAATAACTATTGAATATTGTATTAATGTATTAAATAAATATTTATTATATTATATACGACAAAGAGTTATCTTATAATTATGAATCCAAAAAATACTGTACCTCGGTGTCGTGATCGTATCCTTTAATAATAACAGTATGATATTTATATATTTGGGAGAGTGGCAACTAAAATAACATTGACAATATTCAGAAAACGTCTCGAAAAACTTATTAAAAATAAACAAATTCAAGTATACATTTTTTGGGTCAATATTTTGAGAAATTTGTCAAATATATTTTTATTGTTGACGCTAATTTATAATACCGCAGGTTTCGTGAGATATCGAAATGAATAAATGCGGCGTGAAATAAGGAAACAGGTACCACGACCGCCGTTGGGGGGCTGCAGTTAGCGATGCGTGGCTTATAGTAGATACACTTTGACGGCCGAATTGCAACGGGCCACGGAATCGTTTGAAATTTAAGTTAGGTACCGAATCCGGTGTTGTATGTTGCCCAGCATTTTCATTGTATAATTATTTAGTAGTGCAGAATGATATCGATATCGATGTGTCAATACAAATACACCCGAATTCTTATATTATATTACCTAATTCATATTATAACGGCAGCAAATAAATTCAATGTTCAAATCAGGCATCACCAATATTATATAGTAAGTATATAAGTAGTCAATAATTATTCATATTGTTTGTATTATTTAATTTTTTATGTATTTTTGTATTTATTAAAACATTTTTTTTGTGTCGGTTTATTTATAAATATAATGCATTTATACAAACCTTAATATTTTATTATTACGAGTGTAAAGCAAATTGCAAATACATTTATTTTCAATATTACATTATTGGTATTCGATTTCGTTTGTTATACGATATCAATATGTATATGAAACGATATCGATACTAAAAAACATATTATACGTACAGCATCACTATTGTGTATTATTATACCTACTGACTGTCAGTAACTGACAACTGCAGCTCAACGCAACATCGATGTGTCGTTTAAAATTTAACATGTCCTTGGTATACGTCATATTATGTTTAGCAACACGATTGTTACACGATTGATTTTAGTTACACTGTGATGCCCACACATTACTTTTTTACTATCGTTATTAAAATTATTTACTATACTATTATTATTAATAATAATATTAGCAATATTATTGTTTAAACAAATTTAAACATAAAATCATACTTAGATAGAAATTGGTTTATGTTTACAATTTACTAAAAAAGCATAATATATTATTGCTATGTACCTACTACCTACTATTAATAGTTTACCAAACAAAAATAAAAACTGAAATTGTATTTACTTTTTGAAATTTCGTTTTTACATTACGATTTACGACCATATATTATTCCTTTTCCATAACTCCTATACTATACTAGTATGATCGTTGTTTACCCCTTACTTTTTTTTTTTTGTAAATATTTGTAAATATGTCATTTGAAAGTATTAATAGATTTAAATAAATTCGATAACGTTTATACGACTGAAGGTCGAAATTTGATTTGTGCGAGCTCACAATATATTGTGTACCAACGACGGGTTAACATTTTTTTAAATTTGGTTTTTACTAGTCTGAGATAGGGAAGCGGGAACCAAAATATAAATGTAAATACTAAATATACTGCAAAAAAAAATATTATAATATTATTATAGCAGTATTATATTGTACAGCTGTGTTGTAACGATTACAGAACACTGACTCGTCGTTTATGTCACTTTTTAGTGAAATTTCCTAGGTTAACGGAAGCTGAGAACGTATAGTGCGAGCGAATATTATATTATTTACGTAGCTAGTAGTCAGATTTATATCGCAAAGTAGAAACTAACAGCAGTAAACTCTACATTTTCAACATATCATTATATAACGATTTACTGTAGAAATAACCCTACAGCTACCTTTATTATAGACAGACCATAATGCGTTTCGCCATCATAATATATTAATACATTTAATTTTTCAATTCGTACTTTTCTATGCCTGTGATTTTAATACCATCCTCAAGAACAGGATTAATTGTATACAATATTTTGTAAATACTGCATTAGTTTTGTAAAGACATGATAGTGGCTGTACTTCAATGATATTAATGTTTTACTAGTTAATGAATGCAATTATTAAAAAAAAAAATTATTTCAATAACATATTTTTGGCTATGGGAGATCTTAATTTATTATTATCATTTTTAACAATTTAGGGCACATAATAGTTGATTATCAATACAATGGTTTCACATTTTGAAATAAATAAAATTATGTTACTTATAAAAATGTATTATTGTATAGTTAAAACAAAAATAATAATAATTACCGATATTTTTTGTTAAATTTGTATTTAAATTTTAAATCTTCACTAAATTTTCAGAAGTATTTTATATTTTGTGTCTAGTTAAATTTAAAAATCGTTCAAAATGTCTAGTTATAATAAATGATTGTGTATGCTTTTTGGTACCTACTTCATAATTAAATAGTCTTGTGCTATAAACATAAGTAGGTAGTTCACCGTTATCGATTTAAAGTTTTCTAGCGTTTGTGTAATCTAGTCATATCGGTCAACCGCATCTCATACAACCCTCCATCTTGAAACTTCATATTTAATGTGTGCGCCTATTCCCAAAAAAAAACGTAAATAACTTATACTTTTGTAACCCATCGAAAACTAGCGCATTTCGTGTCGCATAAACAATATCATAAAATCGCTTATAGCACAAGATTTTTCTCGGGAGAGTGTTTTCCCCCTTTTCGCCACTATCCGCTCCTGGGTCCTAGTCCTCGATAGGTCCATTGTTTGTTTGACCACAATGTTTTATGAGTCTCTCGTACTTTGGCCTCAGGCCAGCTGAAAAATGTACCTAACATAAAAATCGCCCTGCTCCAAACAGCATTTGACCATCATTTGACAATGATAATTTTTCATCCCTTGAACACTGGTGTATGTAAAAGTTTTCCCCGGATACAGTAATCGAGTCGTTTTACTCGTATATTTTGGGATGACCCCGACATTTCAACGGAATTACACGCGATTTTTTTTTTATCACGTAGGAACTATACAACTGTCTAACAATAAATATCAGCTTGTTTCAACGTGTTTATATTCCATGTTCAATACGCGATCTGTGTGTTTATAAAACTTTACCATTAATATTTTTTATATTCCACTTCTGATTATTCTGCATTTTGCGATTTTACAACTTTTGTTTACAGCATTCATTATATACCTATCATAAAATATATTTTTTTTTTTGCAAAACAAAAGTGTAAATACATAATTTAAAATGTCTGAAGCTCATTGTAAAAAGCTCAAGTTTTTATTATGAAGTAATTGAGGTATTGACAAACATAATACATTTTTGCACATGATTGACAAATATTAAACGTTATCGCTTTTCAAAAATTACTCATTGATTAAATAGCATTGTTGTGTCGCTTTAAAAGAATTCTAATCACTTAAAAATGAGTTGAACAAAATTTAAGAACCTTATAAAAGTATAATATTAGTTACGAAACCTTATATACAATGTGTAACAAACGATTTACGGCATGTTACAAACACTCGCAAAACATACTAAACTATATTAACGTGTTACATTTAAAGATATTTATTTGATAATATATTTCTTAGTTTCTAAGGCTCGATGAGGAATTATTATTCTCATGGAACAATTTTTAGTAGGAAGTATAGTAATTTACAAAGTAATTACTATAAATTATAACCATAAATTATTGCATGATGTCATTATTAAAAGGGGCTGTGAACTCTTTAAATATTTAAACATCACAACCTATTACATGATGGGTACATTTTTAGTGACATTCGGGTATTAGTTTCGAACGTTACCGAAAAATAAGTGGGTCGTTATATCCATCAGAAATAAAAAGTGTTGATGGATGACGTTTATGAAAAATGAGATAATTTGTATTTTACGATAAATCTAATGCCATTTTTTGCAACGTAACATTTTAATATCTTACTTAAAATATATTTAAAAAATAAAATGTGTCTTTATATAAAATAAACCAAGTATAATATTTCTATAAAGTTTTCTACATTTCAAAAGTTTAAAGTTCCAAAAAGGAATACATTTTATATGTTTAAATGTTGGTATAAAATAACATAATATATGTCATACAATTGGCCAGAGTGTAACTTGAGATAGTACTTGTATGTAAAAATTATCGAGCAATAAATTCAATCTAGTGTATATTTTACTTAATATATTAGCAATTCGTAGCGATTTTGAGATGAAAAATCTATATAGTTGTTAATGGTTAATATGACTTGGGTTATTTCCTCTTATAATAGGCTGATTTAATTTGATACTTATAGTGATTATGTTGGTAGAAATAGGCTGTTGGAATCTTACCTGATGGCAAATGAAAAAAATTGAAACGATTATTATAACGCAGTAGTGGTTATCAATGGCTTAACAACACTTATGTTTATAGGCTTTAAAAATATTTATTTATTTTCCGATCATGTATTAAAATCATATTATTCCAAAATGGTTAATCAATGGTCATTTAAATTTTCAACTGGAGGTTTCTTTCCGCATTTTCAAGGCATTCTACGGTCACATAAAGTTTCCTGGGAAATCTACAACAGTACTAAATGTCATAAAAGTGATTTACGAGGTCCATTACACAGTATTTTCGGCAATTCCGTTTTCCTCTTTTGGCCAACAACCTAACCACACGAGTCAATTGATTGTTGTTACTGGATCAAATGGCTTACATAATGACAGTTGGAAATGCCAGTAGTTTTTTTTTATATAATATATTTTTGGAAATATTAGTTGGTGCACCGGGAACAATCAATGATATTGTAAGGTGCTTTTGTATTATTCATAGAGAATTTAGTCTTTATGATAGCTAGTTGCGAAGGTAATAATCAAATGTACACTGATGCTTTACGCAGAAGGTAAATATTTCTGATTAACTAAACTGGCTGACTTTGGGTACCAATCATCACCAGAAATATGACCAGAATTTGATTGTTTGTAAAATTCGAAAAAATATAATAATGTTACAGTTATATTGTTTAGTTACTATTATATACTAAACTTTAGTATATAATACATTAAAACAAGTACGTAATTTTCGTAATTGAGTGGTTTCAAAAATAAAAAATAAACAGTTACAAAAATATAAAACTATTGGTACTGGTAAATCATATCTGCATTACCCACTATATGAGTAATAATAATAATAATCCATGTACGAAAATAAAAACAAAATTATGTTTTCCGATAAAATCAAACATACCTTATATATATTAACCTCTAAATTAATGATGAATAAAAAAAAATTATAATTTCACCACTTATATAATATGATTAACAATATCAAAATATTTACCCATTTATCATTTTTTTTTCCTTGATGGATGATATTTTTGGGATTTATTATGTTAATTTACCTGAGGTTGGGAACATTTTGTTCAGAAAGTTTTTGTTAGTTGTTTGTTTTTTTTTAAAAAAGTTCATGGCCATAAATATTTTAATGGCGAGTATTTTATTAAGATAAAAATAAATAAATTCTAATATTTATTTAAGTAAAACAACCCTAAATTTGATGAAAAAATATTTAACAATTGGGATTTTTATTTAAACTGATTGTATTTATTAAAAAAAAATAATAGCTTTTCTTATAAAAGATAATACATAATTGATAGTAAATAATATTATAGAATTAAGTATCTACAATATATTTAATATTTTAATATATTTTTTTATTACATAATATTATTATAATAATTAAAACATTATATAAAAGTTCGTATTCATATTACAAACATGTACAATTGTACAATGCATGATGGTCAATTTAAGATAAACGGTCAAAATACATTATTTTGGAAGGTTTTAACTTTCAATAAATTTGTATGTCAAGTAAATGAAAGAAAAAAAAATGTTATTGTTAATATCCTAAGCTATACAACACAAGAGATACTATGAGGCAGAATAAGTAAAGATGGATTGATTGTTATACTGAAATGGAAGAACATCATAATATAGGTACTGGCATATATAATAATAACCAAGCTATAATGATTTATGAATTCAGATGCATAATAAAATTATTTATGTATCAACGGAAAAAATTGAATTCCTAATAAAAACATTGAAGAGTTTAGAAATGTGTCACCAAGATTTATATAATTATAGAATCCACTGTAATGTACAGAGTATATATTTAATAACATTTTTAAAAGAAATTTTCCTATGATAACTATAGATTTTAATTGTTTTTTATGCAATTATTTAAATCATAATCATATTATTAGGAAACTATTTATTTCATGAAAATATTTTTATCATTATATTGATATTATGGTTTATATTAATTGTACGTAGTTTAGTGGTATAGAACATATTCAGATAAATGTAATTGAATGCCTCAGTAAAATGTATAAAAAAGTTTTAATTATTTAGACGATAAATTTAATTAAATGCTATTAAGTACTGAGCATTTTTAAATATAATATAAATTTAACTTTAAAGTAAAACAAAAAAAAATTATAAAAAGTAATCGTTTTTTTTTTTCATTCTTTTCAACATCTCAGATTTTAACGCTTTATAAATATTATATACCTACTAATAAATAAAATAAGCTTGATTAATTTATGACGGTTAATGAATAATTACATAAATATACAATAAGTTCGTCAAGACGTTGAATATTAACATTTTTTGGCAATTTAAAAAGAATTATGATAAATTAATATTTCAATAATAATTAATCTATTAAGTGTAAAATTAAAGATCAGAATTACTTTTGAAAATGTAACAAAGTAATTATACGAGTTGCAATTTTTAAACTGTAAATTTCATTTTAGATTCTAAGCTGAGCGATGACTGTATTGATTTTGCAATGATGTGTGTTTTTATTTTTATTTTCGGTCTATTGTCACCTTTTTGGGGTACTAATTAGAATATATCGATTTTCTATTTCATAATCTTTTTTGATAGGAAAATGCATCTAGTTAAGGGTATATTAAAAGGTCAAAGTAAACAATTATCTTGTTTTAGTTTTATTTTCATTATTGTGAATAAATATTTTTTCACTTGGTCAAAAACCTTTAGACAATTAATTAATAGGTACACGGTTTCAACTCAGTTCATATAATAGCAGTTTAAAAAATTTGACAAATATGCACGAAATATTTTTTGTAAGCTTTTAGTAAAGTTCAAATGTTGACAAAATGTATGAAAATTACGAACAATTTCAAGTTCTTTTTTAGGTAGCTTAAAATGTATAAAATGTTCAATTTTTATAGCTAAGGCTTGAAAATGTAAAACAATGTTTTTCATAAGTATATAGTTAATTTTATAAACAAAAAAACTAACAATTATTTAACACAGTCTTTTTATAGATATGTTAAATTAAAATGTTGACAAAGTTATGGATATTTAAACTATGAATAGCGATGTTAGTTATTTAGTTAAAATTCAAAAACATTATTGTTGAGGTTATGTGACTCTTTGAATAGTACTATACCCAATGATATTTTCAAAATATTTACATTCTTTTCGAGATAATAATATTACCTATTTATACCACGAGTTAATTCACACTGTTCAACGGTAAGGTTGTATTGACTCAAAAAATAATAACAATAATATAATAATATGATTAAAGTACCTAATATACACCATTTTAATAACTAAATATGTATTATATATTAATAACATTTATTTTTGGTAAAAATTAAATTAATCTTACTGTAGTATTATAATAGTAAAATAAGTTATTTAAATGAAAATATCAACAAACATATCGTGAAATATACTTGAGACTGACATACCATCTCCGCTCATAATTGTTTTTTGTATATAATGATAAATCATTGAATTTAAATTAGCACCTACATTACAGTGACACACTCGACATCTACTGTACATCAGAATGGTACCCACATATCCACCTTTTTATTATTATTGTCTAATAGCGAATACCATATCATATAAAATGTATTGAAAATAAAGATAAATTAAATTTATATTATTTTAATACCAAAATACTGAAATTACTACGAACTAATAAAGGATATTCACATATTATTGTTTTTGATCCTTTAAATACCAACTAGATAATGACTTAATAAACTAGACAATAATTATTGAGATATATATTTAAATATAACATATTAATGTTATTTATGTATAGTAAATACCTACTTTTTTTGTCATCTTCATAACTTTAATACAATTATTTGTGTTCTTCGTTTTAATATATTTAATGTTTCTCAGTAGTTCATACAATTTTAATTAATAAAATAATTTCGTCCCGTCTTCCGCATACTATTATAGTATTAAAAAAAATGCATTAACATGAATCAATATGAAATCAAAAATGTTCTGTAAAATAAATACATTAAGACTAAATTAAATCATTTTGAAAACAATAAAAGCGTATTTTCAATAAATGTATTTAATCAAATTTTGCCAGAAATTATAATATTGTGTGTATTATTAATTATTATAACATAACGTTATAATGTACAATAATTAATTAAAATTGAACTGTTACTTATTACTGACTCAATCGGAATCATAATTAAAGTATTGCGAACAAGAGATCATTAACTCATTGGAAAAAATAATAATTATATACACAGCACGTGTGCTTACATAATCAAAATAAAAAGAGTTAAAGGATCAAATCACCTCGTCTGAATCAGCTTAAAAATATATTTGTTTAATGTTATTTACAAAAAAATTAATATATTTAAAAAAATGTATGTAAAAAGTACATACAATTTAACATAGGTCCGTCACACAAGTAGAAAGAAACATATTTAACAAATAATATGATCATCATTTTCTAAAAATATAATACATACTTACTAACAAAAAAAAAAAATAGACCAGGCGTGATATAGAGGTTATGATAGTTGTAACGACTGAGACACCGGATATTGGGAAATCGTTTTATTTAATTTATCTAAACGCAGAGTAGTACTTAATATAATACTTGTAACATTAAAAAAGAATAATAAATCATGCTTTTAAAAACTAATTTTGGTAGAATTCTGTTCGAACCATACTTTCTGAGATTTATTTTAAACCAATCGGATGATTATCAGTTCTTTTTCCTGTTTAGTCTTTACGCAAAGACATCTAAAAATAAAATAAAATATAGGACATCTAAAAGTATTGATTCTACTTAATTTCTAATTGATATATAGATTAACTTGAAATCTAAGTAGTACTCCAATTGATCGAAGAAAAAATGAATGCCAAGTACGTCATTTTAAAAGTTATACATACCTGATGGATCTTCTCGAAAATATTTATCTTATTATATAAATATTTTGCTATTTATTTTTATTTTCAAGAGTGTTCTAATGCCTAATAATCTAAAATATATTATTTCTAAGTACCTACTGTCGTAGTTGTCAGATTACGTTTATTTTGACTATTCCAGTATATTATGTCAGACAAATTTAAATATTGTGGCTTATGTTTTAAAATATTTCATATTTACAAATTCGCATGGCCCTTCGTGAGTTCAGCGGATTATATAGCATTGGACAGCGAATGCGACATTTTAGTTGTTTGCCAATAACTAATGGACTACCCGCAGCAAGAAACACACTTCTCATTCCCGTGACTTTTCCAATTCAACATATTAATATTATGCAGTAGGTATAGGCTTATTAATGAAAGTATAATTTAGGACAAATCGTTGTGTATTATTGTGTTTCATTTTGCGTTGGTATATTTTTTATTAAGGTAATAAACAACAACTTTTCATATTACAATCAATTGTATTTCATATATTCTTAACCACTGCTGAAGTAGTTTGTACAAAGTACAATTTTTAATTAACTCAAGTAACTTTTGAGTTACTTTAAATTCATTTTTTTGGTTGTTTTTACCATTGAACATGGGTATATAATAATATATCTATGCCAGATGGGATTTTTTAATTTACCTTAAAATGTTAAATAAAATATTATATTTTTAATAACTTATAAAGAAAATAATAAAATATAAGTTTTATGTATGTGAAAGTAATACTCAATTTCACCAAAAAAATTTCATTTTATTTTATTAAAAATATTTGTTATGCCACAAACTTATATAGTTATATTTGATTACGTTTAACAAACAAAATGCAAGTTTTTAAGATCTTGTTTGGTGTATTCACACACGTGTTATATTGCACTTAAACCTTAAATAAACAAAACTTGAACGAAACAATTATTATTTTACTATAATAAGCATTTTCGCTACCCAATTGGTATCGATGCTGGAAACTGACAATATTATAATGAAATAGTTTAAATTAAAGCAGACTTAAAAATAAATAAATTTTTACAAATTTAAAGTTTAAAACTATACTCAGTATGCTCAGTGCTCACTTTTCAGTTCATTTAAACATAAGTATTATGCGATTTCTTTGATATATTATAGTGAATTTACCAAATCTAATACCGATATTGGTGCTATCCTATTTCTACTCAGAAGCCAATAGCAATCAATACATAAATACTAAATACAGCTGATGATATTTAGTACCTACCGAATACCTATGATATACATCAGGGGTGGCCAACATTTTTCTAAATTGTGCTAAATAAAAAAAATTTGAAAATATGCCATAAAAAATAAACACATACAATTTACTTTACAGTTTAAATTATGGAAACAAAAAACAAGTGGTTGAATTTCCAATTAAATTAATAAATCGATTATGATTTATACATGTTGAGGTGTTCTGTAACGGCTGAATAATTTATCATTAGCAGTTAAAACCTAGTGACAATAATCAATAAAAATAGTCAAAATACTATATTATCGTGCAAAGAGATGGTGCTGACGGTTGACAATAATTCAATCGAAATACAAAAGTAGCCGTGAAGGTATAATATGTCGTACACTTGTTTGCGATTTCGGGGTCGATCTATACGAGCTATGTCGTGAAATAGAGGCCTTCTGATGATTAAACGACCAAGCGACCGGTCATCTGGAGACTGAAATCCCTACACATTAATTACACAGACCTAGCTGGTAACTACCATAAAAGCTTTATATTTTCAGCGATACGTTCCAACTACCGGTCAGGAGCTAATTCTTCAACGTCTGTTCAATAAGCACCGTGAAGGGTTGTTATAGATTCGATTATTCGTCACCACCACTCGACTCAATTGAA
Source organism: Neotoxoptera formosana (assembly GCA_022818045.1). NCBI lineage: Eukaryota > Metazoa > Arthropoda > Insecta > Hemiptera > Aphididae > Neotoxoptera > Neotoxoptera formosana. The sequence continues at coordinate 11,170,008 of CM040632.1, read as the reverse complement.
AATTGTATACGACGCTTTCCAAAGATCTATTTATGTTTCTCACAAATTAACATTGTTTTTTCATCATTGAATTATCTAATATTTTTCAATTACTTCATCTCGGTAATTCAGTTTTGGAACCGTATCCTCTAATGAGTATTGATTTTAAAAGGTAAACAAAGTAAAATCAAAAAAAATACACGGGAATACAATACATATTAAAACGGAAATTATGGTTTTATGGTTTTATACACATGTACGATTGTATCAAATTTTAATAAACATGTACACGAATACAATAAGTACTCTATACGACTATACATAATACATATTATAGTATATCATAATATAGTATGCTACACGTTGGAATCAAATTTACAAGACAAGTAAGAACGTTATTAAAATATTCATTTATTACTGTTTTGAGCAATATGATTGAATACCTTAGACACTTTGACCAAAGATTTTTTATCCTAAAGTATTACCATTATTATTTAGGTTTTGTATATTTTTCATTCATTGCATAATTTAACAGAGGAAATCTGTTTTTTTTGCCAACCATTGTTATCATCTATCTAACAAATGTCACACACACACACATCTTATATAGGCACTTTTTTGCCATATTATAATACTTATCTCACTCTCTCGTATGTATCATTTACCTTTAATATTTTCAATTTTATCATAAACAGTTAATCAATCTGATAGTAATTAATTATTACTTGTAGTAATTATTGCTGATTGAATTAATAATTGTATTTTATAAGTAGTTTTAAGATTTATATTTTTAGATTCTGAGTAGAATAAATGAATTGTTTTACAATGATGTGTGATTATTTTTCTGTCATCACTATTTGGAGCAGTAAAATTCCTTTAATTTTTTACTTAAAATAATTTTTGATCGGAAAAAAAATCTAGCAAGTATTTTTATTTTATTTTTGGGGTGGGTCATAAATAATAAATCCACAGTTGACTTAAAAACGATATTAAAGCAAAACAAAAAAGGTGGGTAAGTGTGTCTCGCTCTGCTGTACATTAGGTGTCGGGTGGGTCACTGTTATGGATGTGTTAGATTTGAATTCAATGATATAAAACCTTAATATACGAAAAACGATTCTAAGAGAAGACGGTCTGTGACAACTTATATTACTAAGTATATTTTATGATAATATGTTTGCTATTTAAGTAATTTTTTTTTTACTATTTGTAATACAACACTTTTAAATAGTTTTTAATATTTGAATATATCATTTAAATATAACACATTTTTTACCTATAGTGACCCACTAAACTGTACAACTGAGTTGTACATACTTGCTCATTTGTTTTTGAAAGAATTAACTAAAAGTACGAAATGTAATTACAGTTTTTAAATTTAGTTTTTGTTGTTTATAACATTGTTTATAGTTAATAAATCATAGGTAATATTGATACGGTTAATACGGTTAAAATGTATACACTTAACTAATATAGGACGCACTCTGTGGGTTTTATACAGTTATCACAAAGTATCAATTTAAATATTTCAAATATTTAAGTGGAGCTTATACCTATTTTATTTTTTTTTTTAATTATTATAATATTCCGATAGGTAGGTACATAATATTATTATACCTTTAATTTATTACTGTGTTATATATTTTTTCTACCTATGCATTATAGTAATGAGATTAATTATGTGAGTTATTACTTATTGGTTAGCTATATTTTCTGTGAACACCAATAACTTTGGTTAACTATAGCAAAATAACTTATCTTTACCAGACGACCTAAGGGAATAGAAACGTATCATCAGCTATTTAGTAGTTTTTGTAAATAAAAGGTTTTGTATATGTGTATAATGAACCTAATTGTTGCACAAAAGGCAATCTATGGCAAAAACTATTTTTTTAGATTTAAAATTCTTTTCAGTTCTTTATTGAAGAAGTTAAACGATCGAGTTCACGGCCTTACCGCGACACTTTAATTGCTATATTGTATCCCATATAGCCTGGCGATAATATCGTAGTCACTGCGCAGTTTTCTATGAAACGTTTGCGACATAAGACTACACGCGAGTGAGTAATGGAAAAATGGTTAACCGCGCGAAGAAAAACACTCGGATAAAAGATATAAATATACGAATTTTCGCTCGGATCGGCGTGTTTCCGGAAGCACGCAGCTGCACATGCGGTGCGCATTTTAGCGTTTTCGTCATTGGTAAACCATTAGACACCGACATTTCGTTTGCAGGGGTTACATTATGTAGAGTGTATAACGAGATTTGCGGAACGAGAGAAAAAATACCCACTATAATACGAATGAATGCGACTTTTCTCGTGCCTGCTTTTGTTTTGTTTGTTTTTTTACCGTGCGCCCACGTTTTTGGTTTATTCCCGCTCCACTTCTGCCTGGGTGTACCCGGCCGACCACCTTTCGCAAATGTGAAGGGAAAAAAATAACGCCAACCATCGGGTAACTGAAGAGTTTATGTTCCTTCGCGATCGACGCACACATTACCATTGTTATATACCTACTGTTGAGCTGTAGGTAGACGCATCAGTCTACCTGCCTATATGTTTACACACCGAAAGACAACCGCCACGTGTCACCAAACGCCCAAGCCGGGCAGCACCGAATACAAACGATGGTCGTTTTGTGTATATGGCATATCGGCATACGGGGTGTGACCGGACATGGCCACCATACACTTCATTCCGACAAAACGCCATCCATCATGAATGCAATTTGTCGAAATCAAATCGACATCCGTGGTGGTTATGCGTACACGAATAACGAATCGGCGGGGCCAATATGTATGTGTCCCGGGGTAAAATATTACACACATCCGGTGTTAGGGTGTGTAGTACCTGCCCATACGTTTTAATCTAACTACGAGTTGTGGAACGGAATTTGTACCGATGAAATATCGTTGTTTCCAAAACGTTTTAATGCTATTTAAATCAGTGAATGCGATGATGAACTGTCAAAAATACATCTATCGTACATGCTACAAACATTGTATTATTATTATACACACACTTTATGACTAATGTGTGAGTATAGGTATTTGTACTGTTTAAATTATATCATCATGCATTCATTAAAAAAAAAAAAAAATTGATATGCATTTTACATGTGTATTTAAAGTACCTATATCATTTAATATTTCCGTGATTGACTTAAGTCAATTTTGTTTAGTTTCATTACTTCTATTCGAAGGACTAAAAAAATAATTTTAAAACACGTACTTACTTACGTTAATAATAATTATTATTTATATTATCAAAAATCATGGACATATAAGCATATAGACTATACATATAGACTATAGGCATTCCTGCTAGCGAAATAACATTTTATTATTTACAAAATGTATTTTACTAACTTAACATATTTTATTTCATTGTTTTATAAATTATATTATTTAAAGATTACAGTTAAATTAAATCAATCATATTTTATATAGGAAACTATTGTTTGACATTAAAAAATAGTCATATTGGATGTTAGAAAAATGAAATATATCAGTATTCATTGTATTTTTTGAATACATACTATAATAATAAAAATAATATACACATTATAATATAATAACTAAAGTAAAAAAAACATATCATGTTGACTAGTAGTAGTTGTGGATGTTTCAGTATAAATGTACGTAAAAAATATTATAATTAAACGAAAATCGATTCATTCAAGGTAAATTAAATTTGTTTTCAATAACTTCAAAACAAATAATATTTTAAACAAGTTTGCATTAGATTCAATTAAGTAAGAACTTGTACCTTTATAAAACATCTTTAATCAAAGAAATATGCAATGTAAAACCTTATAAAATGACACAAAGGAATATAATGTAGGTTCTATTCCTGTGCAACAAATAAAATATAATTATGTTAAACTAACGGTTTGTTCAAAAATTGCAATGCACATAAGATATTTATAGTTAGTTAATGTGCATGAGCTCAACAATATTTTGATGCAGCTTTAATTATTAAATCACCAATGGTGATGTGAAGAAGTATTTGTTGGTTTAACAGTGCAATGTATTCAAATTAATTAATATATTAAACAAAACATTTTAAATATGTAAAATACTTGAATAGTTTATCATTTGATGAAATTATGTGTTTTGAAATCTCTTAGAAATGAATACAACATCTGCATTTAGTATTCCATAATTTAATGTTAATCAATATTATGAATATGTTATTGATTTACCATTTCTTTAAGAAGAAATGCATTTACTACTTAGTCGTATTGTTATTCAAATACAACTTTCTTTCAGTATTTTCATATGAATATATTATGTATACAATAAAAACGTTGCGTATAAGAAAATATTATTGTTTGATCAGCAATTCAGATAATGTTATTGTTAGCATTATATGTATTAAATTAAATATAGAAATCTACCATTTCTGTGATATTTTCCGAATATATTTGACTTTAGATTGAATTGTATGATATTGAGGTTAAATGTGTAGCTATCGGGTTTTTCATTAATGTTTTGAATAAGCTTCAAAGAAATACTTACAGTTGATTATTTATTAGATATAATAATTTATTATAAAAAATGCCTGTATCAAAAAATGCTAAGCACATCATATCGGATAACCGAGTTTTTTGTGTAAAGAAAATTCAGTTTCTAGTAGCAAACGTCCAAAATATCGCACAGCAATCTTAAAAATATTATCAAAAATGTAAGGAGATAAAAGGTGGGCAAGTAAGTACAGCTTTTCTGTACATTACATAATGATTATTGCTATTAAAGCAATTTATTTTACAATTAGTAATACAGTAGGTTGAATTAATTTTTGCCGAAAACATTGCAATGGAAAATGTCATACTGTGTATAAAGTACAATATTATAGGTAGATACTTCAAAAGTTTCAAGTAGGTGCCTGCAAATAATATTCTTAAATTACAACAAAATAACTGAAACTGTTATTCTTTGTTCAAATATCTAATTTTGTCCAAATTTGGACTTAAAATTGAAACACAAATTGAACATTTTATACATTTTAATTACAAACTAATTAGAAACAAATGTGTCAAGTATCTTTAATATTCTTGAACTGTATTATAAAAACGTATGAGGAATCTTGTATTACATTTTCAAGCTTTTTGATTAGGTGAATATTTTTTTATTAGTATTTATAGAAAAAAAAATTGAAAATTTGTCATGATTTTAAATAGCTCAAAAAGAGTCAAACTGTTGAAAGTATATTTATATATATATGAAAGTATCTGATTTTATTGTATTTTCCATTTTGCTTACTATTAAAAATCCTATTTTGCTATGTACAATGATTAAAAAGTATATTTATTAGTAAATATATTTTAATTAGTCATCGTACTAAATAAAAGCTCAACACATGTGATGAAGCACAAATTTCAGGTTACCAAAACTAAACAGATATCTGATATTTTGTTACTCGAATAACAATCAAATACTCAGGTACTATCCTACTATATTCAATTATAATGAACGAATAGCGGTAGGCCATTTTTACTATAATGTCCTACATGTCTGAAACGTATAGTTTATTTATGATAGGTACCTTTTTTAAAATTAGGCACTTCTGTGCACATAGTGTGTTACATTCTTAAATCAAATACAAATATTTAATCAATTATAAATAAATATATATTATATATATAAATATTAAAACAAATATAGTGTTAGTCCAATAAACACCATATCTAATAAAATATGTTATTTCAATTTATCTTACCATTAGAAGAAGCATTGTCGATCAAACACAGAGTCAACATCAAAAACAGAGTTGCTGCATATGAAATATGCATGCTGATTTTGAATACACCTAAAACACATACACTTTAATTAAAAATACAAGAAATATTTATTAAACATACATAGTATGTTACTCATTTTACAAACATTCCTATTGATAATTTAATAACGTTACAAAATACAATTAGATGGGAATATAATAGTATATTTTGTTTGGCTTACACAAATAAGAGATGTGACATAAAGTCGGATTCTCGTAGATGGTTTGGAAAATGAAGGTTTCAGATTTCAAACAAAAGCTATGGAATTAATTGGTTCCGGGAATAGAATTTTAAAATTGTTGAATCTAGAGCTATTATCTAAGGTTTAATTTTTTATGGCGAGGAAAGATCTAACTAAAAATGTAATAATGCTGCGTCAATACTAAAATGTATCATCATTATTGTTTTATATACTTTGAATTACAGAATATTTTGTTTGTAACATCTGAATTTATATTATTCAATTTTATAGTTTTGCATAAGACTTAAGTCGATTACAATTAGTTATATAAACAAAATCCTTAAACTCAGATTTACTAGATACTTACTTATTTTTACTGGAGAATATAAAATTCATATTTCAGGTTTTAAATTTCTGAAGTATTTAATAATAATTATTAGAAAATGTGTGTCTAATAAAATATTGGTTCATTTAATGGAAATTTTTAGAATTCAGAAATTTTTAATTCTTAAACAATTTTACATTGGTATACCTAATAAGTATTTTTTTTTTATCAACATATTAGGTAAGCAAATATATGAGTAATAAAGTTTGTATAATATGTATAGTTAAAAGATTATATTAATGTTTTAAATGTCCATACCGTATATTTATTTATTTGTTATACCTTTCCTATTTATTTTAAACATTTAAGTTTGGAACCGAATCATTCAATTTTATTTTTATTACTAGACTATATTTTTTATCACCCTTGATTTATACAACTTATTTTTAGTAATCAATAATAAATAAATGATAGATGATATACCTATTAAGTGTTATTATGATGTAGTATTTTATAAATAACAATAAATAGGTCTTGTTTCTACATTATGATTCTAAATATGATACTTTTTTTAATTTATTTTAAGAATGGTACATACTCTAAAAATAATAATTGTGACAATAAGATAATTCTATGATAAAAAAATGAGTTATGCGAAGGGCATCACATTTGCATAAATTAACATTTTAAATGTCCATTAGTATGAAATAAATTGTACATAAAACTGTCTGTAATTTTTAAAAATTGATGTTTATTCGAAGTATGATAAATTATAAATAAGTAATGTTTTAAACAGGTTCATCACAGATACTAATAAATTGTACTTATTTTGTGATTTTATCAGTTTTCTTGCAATTTTATCACAAATTACTGACATTATTTTTAAATAGTACTATCTGTGTAAAAATTCCAATCGGTTGGGAGGCTGTAACATGAATCTTATAGCTGATTTATTTTACTACATAATAGTACTATGAAAAAAAAAAAAATCATAAAACATCCAATTCATACCGTACGTACATATAAAATATTTTCATTGAACTTGCAGGTAGATTGTTTAATGTGTTATACATTTATAATTTTTATTTATTTTACAATAAGCACTGGAAAATATATTTACTGAATTGGTACTACATGGTCATTTAATTTTAGTACCTATGTATAAAAAAATATTCTACAATTTAATTTTACGTTCAGTATTTAATAATTAAATACTCACAATTTCTATATTATTGTAAATATTGTTATGAGAGTAGGTACGTTAATTAGATGAACTTAACTAAATTATTTTGAATATTCTGAATTTAAATTTCACATTTTTACTCAAATATTACTCGAATAAAATAATTCGTTCTCATAATATTATCCTGTATACCATATTATAATAAATAATATATTATATTTATTACACATCAATGCATTATATTATAAAAACTAAATTTTCTTTTGCTGGTTCATATTTCTACATAGACGATATACTCATGTCCAATTGAACCAAATACAATGAAAAAAATAAAGACTGTGAGACATTTCCTCAATAAATAACCAAACAAGAATACATTATGCCATTATTATAAAACAATATACCATAAATAATAATAATAATAATAATAAACTATTCATTGATGATGGGAAGGAAACGTTGAGTTTTCGTAACAAAATTCATCTTCACTAAAATATCATGTCTATGACAACTTTACTGTATTAGAAGTACACGCTTACACGTGTTTTCGTTCAAATGCGAGGAATACTAAAATGTTATAGGGAACCGAATAAAGAACAGGAAACAAAACTATGTTATCATACTTTGAATTATGATTTAATGTCGAGTTCATTTTATTTGTATTCCTCTTCTTTACGTATTCATTATCTTTCTGTCTCCGTTTTTTTTTATTTTTTTTTTTACCTTACTCAGAGTTTTGCATGAATTTATTAACGTCATTAGCGAGTTTTCCTTCCAAACAATTTAGTAACAATTTTGAACGTTGTATTACAGGTATTATCGTGCCCACAGAAGTGCAAAACAATATTGTCTGATCTTTCATTCGGACTACTACCGCGAATCACCTTAACAGAAGACCGTGCGATGGTTAGTTGAGTCGTGGAACAAAAATATAAGGTACGATAAGACAGTAATGCAAAGATCTTCGCCACTATCGCCAATGACATCAGTATAATCATCAACGGTGCATAGTGTGTGTGTGTGTGTGTGTGTGTGTGTTGACTTTGCGTGCGTACCCTCTTCGTATTCTTCTGCTTCTCTTGAGCGTTCAAGAAGTTGAACAATAACTTTCAGGGCAGAAAGTTTTAAGCTTCCGAAAGCTTTCGCTGACTTTATCCGGCTATTATTTCAGCGCATACACAAAACGCTTATGCATTATACATTTGGACTTGGCCGCTGTCTCCGTTTTTCCCCGTATAAAATATTATTTCGTACACTTTTACTGTGTAGGTAATAGTGGCATATCGGACGTTTACGTGACCGCGGCGCGTTAAAGAAAAAACAGCAGTCGTGTCGAAGGTGGCAGAGAAAAACCTTAAAATATAGAGAGAAACAAAACACTAAAACCACTGGTAGTGGTCTATTATATATGTGTTAGTACCCATTGCATCATACCTATCATTATATGATACCGCCCACCGACATGGCGTGACTTTTTTTAATCTGTTCTCATTCGATCGTGCTCGAATCGGGCGCACACTCGAATTATTTTGATAATGTAAAAGTTCGAAGGAATAATAAAATATATAATCAGACGCACACAAACTAGTATAATAAATAATAAAAGGTACGCATTATGAGAAATTCCTCGATGAAGAAAATAAAATACCTATGGTATCTTTCCGGTGTTCAAACGAAATAATACCTTATGAATTAATATGAATAAAAGTAAGTGCATTTCAGTTCCTGCTATTATAAACTGTTTATTAAGACTTATAAGTTATATTTTACGAGGATAAGAAAAAGGTAATAAAGTAATATTGTATGACTATGGTAGCCTACGACTATGGATACAATCAACTGTATTCCTACTCAGAGTTTAAAATGTGAACTATGACAGCATAAACGTGCATAATAAGCACCAAATACTTTCATCATTGAAATGTAATAATAATTATCTTAAAAATTATTAATTTAGTTCCTACGCGTTCTTAAATATTTAACTAATAAAATAGGAAAACTAATCAAATCTAAACTTCAAATGACGTTTATGATATATTTTTCTGATAAAGACATAGTTAGTAAACAGTATATTTAAAAAAACTTAGTTGAATTATTTTACTTAAGATACCACACACAGAAAATTATTTAATACAACGTAGGTATGTCTCTTTCTGTGGACTTAAATGCACTATCTCGAAATGGATCCATCTTACCAACACCTATCATTAATCTAAAAGGAGCTGATTTAAACGTAGAAGTTTTCTCTTACATTATAAAATTCCAAGTCCCAATGGCAGGTCGACAATACACCAAGTTATTGCGTAGAGAAACCAGGATCCATTATAATGTATTAATGTATAATATCAAAAGTTATCATATTATAGAATATTTATAACTATGACATCACCATATGCTATGTATATGCAAATCTCTCTGCTAGGTTTCAAAGTTTCAACCAATGTAAATTCACAATAATATAAAAAAACCACACATTTAAATAATGTGTTTTAGTGATTTGAAATATGAACAATTAAAATAAATGAATATCAGCTAAAATATTGAAGAATAAACAAGATAAAGAAATACTAATTATTTAAATTACAATTTAATTCCAATCTTACGAAATATGCTTTTAGTGAAAAAAAAAAATAAGGTATGATAAAAAACAATAGCAATACCAAAATCAGTGTATCTAAGATAAATACGAAAAATGGTAATTTATGACAATTTTATCAACAAAATTATGAATTAATTTAAAGTATAAACTTTTGTGTTTTTTTTTATTGTTAAATAATATGATGGAATTGAATTTATAAAAAAAAACTCATTAATTTACACTCTGATTTAAACCAATCGATATTAAACTTTCAATATGTAATTTTGTTTCTATTTTTTTTTTTTTATTGTTTACTTTGAATTTTGTATTTAAGTTGCTTTAATGGTAAATATTATATACTATAAATACATATTTGTTTTTCAAATATATTTATTTAACACACCGATCTTAAGGCTAATATCTTCCAAGTAAAGATTGAAAAGTTACATAACTTTATTGAGAATTTTGTCATAAAATAAATAGAATAAGAAAATAATAATTAATTTGTTACTTAAAAATGTAATGTATAAGAATAAAAAAAATAATAATTTATACAACTTATCATACATTTGTATTTCAAAGTATTTGTGTTTAAGTATTAAAGTTAAACGTATTATATTATGTTTAACAGTCTGAATTTAAGATTACAATACAAAATTTAAATGGTAAAGGATACATTATTTAAAATAAATATAAAAAAATATTTAAGATGTTATGAATCACGTGTTAACAACTAATTAAATATGTTATAATAAACAAACCAAAATGTATCAGAATATCCAAATAATGAATTATTAGACATAAAACTAAATGTATCGATTCAGCTTTTGATTAGAATTGTATAAGATACCCTAACAAAATGTGATTTTATTTCAAAACTGCTAATAGGGACATATATAGTTTATGATTTTTCAACTCAGTATTTTTATAGTTGAATGTAAACAATATAATTTAATAAGTGGTTAAAATCACTTGGGAGAAATCATTTAAAAAATAAAATCAAACTAAACAAAGCTTTTTCTGAATTTATCCCTAATGTTTTACTTTGTCATTGGATAATTCATTTAGTTCATCCACGTGACTGGAATAGTTGAATTAGTTAGACGAATTGATTAATCATAATGAGACTATACGCACTGCTGAAAATAAATAAACTTAAAAATCAACGGTACTGTATACCACTCAATTATTAGTTTATTTATCTTCAATAATATGTGTGAATCATATTCTAACCTTCAATTATTTGATATTTATATTGTAACTTTATTATAAATACACAAAACCCCTAATATTAAAATTTTTAAAAAAACTGGTGAAAAAGCTTGAACGCAGTACAGTTAATTTTTGTATTAGTAGTTACATCAATAGGAGTATGTAAGTGAATAAAAAAAAGGATTCTTATATCGTTATAAATGACACATAATAAATCGTTTTAATTTTTAACAAATAATCTGTTTAACATACTTTTATTATTATTATTTACTGTTTAAAATTAGAAGTTTTGAAAATAATCATAATTTGGTTTAATGTATTTCTTGTGATAGAATATACTTGATGGGTTTACATATATATTAATTATTCCATACTTTTGTATCGGATTTGAACACGGAATAACTACTCAATGTGTACAACGAATTCGTCATTAAGTATGTGGTAAGTGATAAATAAATATATGCTAGATGTGAAACCAAAGAAAATATTTTTAAAAAAACAAGCAAAACAAACTTGGTGATAGATTAAATACCCATTTTTCAAAACAACGAACAATGCTTAATTTTACAAAAACAGTTTTAGAAGAATAAAATTAAGTGAATGATAGTTCAAATAATTTTTATGAATGGTAATAACTAATAACTAATGTATCTAAAGGTATTATGGGTTTCTACATGAATCTAACGAAAGAAGAACCTCATAGTTTTGTTAAACCATATGTTTAATAGAGGGACTAAGGTGGTACTTAAAAGCGGGATCTATAAATATTAAATACTGTAGCTATAATTCATACTATAATAATATAAATTAATGGACGATTGTTAGTTTATTTTAAATGCTAAGTTTGATTTATTTTGTTTTATTATTAATTCATATACGTACAACTTGTCAACAACATTAATTCATGTGCTTAGTCTTGTCCTAATGGACAAGTTTTAAACGCGGAATAAGTACCAATTTAAAATAAATAAATAAATGTATTTATTTTTAGTTAATAAAGTTTGAAATATAACTTTCTGATTTATATTTTCTGCTAACCAACGGCTTCGCCATGCAGAAAAACATAGTGAAACTGACCTTGAATCCTTTATGGACGATTCTATAAGCATTTTCCAATGATATCACCTAGCTTAGTCGTTTTTATGTTGTTCTGTCCTAGTGAGCGATAACTATTATATAGATTAAATTTCTAATAAATCACTTACGATATCGTCACAAAATTGAGTGTCTGTCTCTCCAGTCGGACAGAAATTACAATCGACCTCTGTTTTCCTTTGTACAATACTATAGTCCAGATAACATATTCAAAAATAGGGCATTACAAACACATCTTGATGCCAGACGCGCGAATGGACCGGGACATTTCTATGGCTATCCGTTTGCCAATTGCTGAATTATACTATGCTTCTATTCCCAGTTTACCGTTTACCGGCCATTATCAATAATGGTGAATTGCCCCTAAAGTTACATACATAATTAATGTGTTAACTCTCCCTTTTACCAACAATAATAACACAGAACAAAAGAGTTTTTAAATAACGATAATATGAACAAAATATATCGATGAATAAATTACGATAAAGCTTATTGCACAGTAAAACTAAAATATCAAACTGTATAAAAGAAACAGTGAAAAACACAAATCATGTTTTTTTAGAACATGAATCCAATTAGGTTCCACAATATTTACGAGTGTTATAGTTATAGCCAATAGCCATAATAAGAATCAATAATCCCCAAATATCTTAGAGTATTAATATACAAAAACATTTTTTTTTTTTTTACTTAATTATATCTAGCATAATGAACAGACATGGTAATAGATATCTGTTATTTATAATTTTCATATCTAAATATTCTAAATTAACAGAATATTTTCAATTCATATAATACAATTTAAGATCATCTTATGGGCGGCTTACAACACTATTCCGATTTACAACGCATACATGTTTGTTTAAGAGAGTACTGATTTTCGCTTTTCCGATAAACACAATAAAATGTCCACTATCATTGTTTACTCTAAGCTAGAAGTACAACAAATATTTACACCATACAAATTTCTAGAACATTTTCTGTAATACATTGGGTTTGAAACAAAACAAAATAAGCTAAAGTGTCAAATACAGTTATGCACAGTGAATAAATCATAATTATTCTAATCATATTATACCTATTTATTATGAATTAAAATGTTTTAATTACCTTCTTATGATTTCTGTTATGCCAAACTATTATATTATTAGTCTGAAATCTCTACTATCTTATTATTATATTATAATTTAAAGTCACAAAGTCTAAAAGAACAGACTAAATACTTATTTTTTTTCTTTAATAAATAGGTGTATAAAAACGTATGCTTAAGACTGAACAAAAACGAAATAATATTATTTATTTAAACATTTTTCCACATATTTTCTTTTCTTTTTCATATGCACAAATGTACTACTTTATGTTTATGTTTAAAATGTTAAAACAATAATCAAAACAGTGAATTTTAAATAAAATAAGTTTTTTGTATGTTAAAATATAAGATGTTGAAATCTAACTAAAAAAGTATTATTTGTATTATTATTATTATCAGTTTTCTTTTTATTATTATTAATTATAATTATTATTTGGTATAAATTATTGTATTCGATAATTTATATACAACTAATTTGTATACTAAACAATCTTAAGCACAAGGTGTCTGCTTATATGCAATATTAATATTATTATTAGTTATTATTGAAACCCTTGTTTTAAATATTTATTAATATATAACACTATACAATGTAGTTTTAACTGGAATATAAAGTTTTAAGGTAGTTTCTTTAGTTTTCGCTTCTTACTTAAAAACACAAAATTAGAATAATGTCAGGTAAAATAATAATATTCTTGAGCCTGTAAAAAAAATTAAAATAATTTAAAATGTCTGTATTTTTTAAATTTTTTTGTTTACATTATCTTTGTAAAATAACAGTTTCAAAAAATTAATTGATATTATTGAAAATCCAAATTATTTATGATTTAGGCGGTTTTAAATTAAATATTAAGTTAGTGTTTTGAGATATTTGATAATTTATTGTATTTTCCATTTTTATACAGGAACAAATAGTATTGCGGAGATTAGTGAAATGGCAAATCCATTGATATGTAACTACAGCGGTAGTATTAAAAAATACCCAAATGACCACTAGGTATTTAATTAAAAAAATTAACAATATATTGATCTAAATAATATAATTATAATATAATGAAATATTAATCTAATAAAATGGATATACACATTTCTTGTAACGCGTATTTAATCGATACAATTTTTTTTTAATTTTTTTAACAATGAGATACAACTTTTATTATTCAAATATTCTAACCGATTACCAGACCAATAATACGTATTTGTTTGCTCAAAACTTTCGATCAGAAAAAATATATTACCTTCATGAGTTACTTGCAAGTGTACCGTTTAGGTAACGTTATACAACTACAAAATTATAATTCAAACAATAATGAAAATATTTTATGTATGTATCATAATAAATACAAAATTTAATAAATAAAAAAATAAAAATATTTTCATTCATAAATATAACAATACTATTTAATAGCATAACATTATTTTATCTGATTATTATTACAGCAAAACGTGTACAACTCTTATTTTATAATATTTTTTTACTACAGCTTTTGTTTAATTAATTATTTCTCAAATTGGAATTTTTAATACCAAATCGAACAAGAGAACTGAACCACTATTTGTTCTCGATAGGTATTTTTCATAATTGCGAGTACGTTGAAAATATTGACTTGTGATTATATCATCTAGGTGTACTTAAATTACATTCTAGCTCAGATGAACATGATGATGATTTAGGAATTTCATTTTGACGACATGAAAAACGTTCGTAAATGGTTGTATGGTATGTCAATGGAATTAATTAGAAGCACCCTAAATTACAGGGCAACGATGGAATGTCTTACAACACCAGTCATAGTCAGTTCGAATAATTATTGAAAGAAAATATAACGTGTACTATATGTTATTAAATGAAGTACCGAATAATCAAAAATGTTTGCCGAGTTATACATTTTACAAATATTATTAACAACAATATACGTTTAAGAAAATATATAAATATATTATAATATTAGTAATTTATTAAAAAAAATTTAATTATCCTTTGATTTGTAGTTGCCTAATTTAAATTTGTTTTGCTAGCAAAAAATATTAAAATGTAATTTTAAATTATAAAAAACATCAATTCGTAATATAACATAAAAAAAACTATTATTTAGAATAACTATGAAAAAATCTCCCAAAAATACAATAAAAAACGTATCAATAATAATAATCAAGCACGAATTTATTATGGAATATATTGCAATAATATAATATTAGCGTATTCATTAAAAACGTAAATACTTATTGAACAATGATTGATAATTAGGAACTTATAATATGGTACTATGAAACAACGTGTTTCTAGTAAAATACATATTATATTAGTGAATATTATAATTAAAAGAAATTAGTACATAGCTGTAGGGAAATTTAATTACAATTCAGTTTTTTCAATATGTAGTGTTATCTTTTTATACTTTTTTAAAAACCAATCCTAACAAGAATAATGTGATGGTATCATTTGAAAATAATAATAGAAAAGAAAAAAATCCCGTGTTTGTAAAATATTTTTCTAAATTTATTCATAATTTGTTTTTTTTATCTTGATACATCATTACCGTAGACTACGTTATCAATAAAAATACGACAAACCATTTAAATTGTTAAACACCTATGCAACTCTAGGTTAAATTCATCAAATTATTTTATATTAAAGAATAAGTACGAAATTTACCAACACTATAAACTCTGTATTACTGCCATAACTTCATTAACAATAACCGTAATTGATTTATTACATTCTTTATTGTGCTGGGAGTAGTTTTCTTTTATGTTATTTATTTACACGACGTTAGAACATTTTACAAAATATATAAGGGGAGACCGGGGCTGGATAGCTTATTTTTTATACTCGTAATTCTTTGAGTTTTGTGACTTAAACGTTTAAAATTTCACTAACATGTAAGCCACATAATTAATTTTAAATTATTATTTTGATTAGTAATCTGTATTTTCCAAAAAAAATAATTAAACCAACTTGCTTCATTGATGGGGCATTAATATTTTAATCAGTTTCAGTTTAACTTAATTGTTAAAAATAGAAAAAACATAACAATAATTAGTGCAAATAAATGAAAATAAAATAAAATCACTATTTATAGAATTTGTAAAAATAAAAAATATCTCTTTATAAAAAAACAATATTGATCTAAACTTCTAAGTAAAAAAATAATGAATACCTAATCAAAAGATAAACATAAATTCACATTTCTTTATGTAAAATAATATTTAAACAAAACAAATATGTTTGTAAAAATCAAATAATATTTCGTAGAATACACAATATGCATAGTAATTAGTAAACATGCCCCATTATTACGTAGAAGGCCAGCTGGCCCCATATTATGAATTTTTAATTATTTTTAATAATAATAAAAATCATGAGCATATAATTATGATGCAACATTAACTAAAACTTGTTTTACATTTCTTGGCTAATATAATATATCCTTTGCGACTTGTATTTAAAAAAAAGTTATGTTCATAGTGTGAAATTGATATTTTTCAAATACTTAAAAAAACACATTTGAGAAAAATATTTGAATGATCAAAAGACGAGGGAAAAATCGTATAATCACATCGTATGGTGATAATGAACAAAATATACAATATTGTAATGATTGTGTCATCCAACTTAAATACTTAATTTAAAAAATCGATTTCTTAAACTTGCCCCCGTATCCAACCAACCCTGGATTTATCTTTATACTACTGAGCAAAATATGAATTTTTTAGGTACTATTGAAAGTAAGATATTTTTCATATTCTACGTTGACGTGTATGATAAAGGTTCTATTTGCCTAAATTGTTATAATTTATATTTATACAAAAAACTATATATCGATTATTGTTATGACTATTATTATTATTATTATTATTATTGTTATTGTTATTGTTATTGTTATTATCATGCACGATGGCGTTCAAATGGTTTTGACCGAAATGGTTTCATTGTTCTCCGTCAGCCATTGTGTCAGATATGTGTTTTGGTGGTAGGTAATAATGACCGCCTGCCGACAAATTTGAATATCCATTGTCTTAAACGTTGCCGGTAAAACGTATAACACCGTCGGAGTAACTCGGAAGATCACGACCAATCTAATCATCGTTATATATATTTTTAATTATTTTGGCAAAATTATTGTGCTATTAAAGTATTAACAATAATATCTAGAAAACTTCATGTATATACAATATTGCAACTAAAAACTTAAACATATTATACATTTTTTGTGATACCCATATTTATTTAGATGTATCATCAAAAGTGATCTAATAATAATAATTTAATATGTACCAAAGATTATTATCTAATATGAATTATAATTTTTATGATTATTTAGTTATTTATATATTATAATCGAACGTGTCGTGACTGACTTATCATCGTAGGTAGAGAATAGTTTATGATAGAAACTTGAATGTGCATACAGTACACCTTCGTACAGCCATGTAAAGGTGCACTTTTGTAGTATTTTTCACATTTTCTTAAAAGTGCTCTCCACAAGATATTTTAGATTCAACATGGAAATCGATAGTTGTTTTTTGTTTATAAATTATCGTCATTAATTACAGATTATACTAGTAATAGAAGGAATTAGTAGAAATTAGTATTTTTGTTTTACATGGGTGGTTGCTATCGGTAATTTGGGTAGATACTAGATGAGGTATAAGCATGCATCTTATCGTCGCGTTTATGGCCTCAAATAAATAAACTATATCTTAAAACAAAATAATATAAGTCTTAAATATATGTTTGGAGTTTATACACTCAAAAACTACTTGACTGATTTTGAAAAAAATTCAAATTGTTCTAAGAGATAAAGGGGAAGTTTAGAGAGTAGTTTAAACTACGTTTGAAAGTATACCAAGTGCAATAACCAATCCGCTACAGGCGAATTATCTATCTCGGTCGAATTAGTTCACAAAGCTATGAGTTCACTGACACCAATTTTCTCTTAAGCGGAGTACACTAAAACCAAGATACATTTATATAGCGATATATTTTATATTAATAGGTCATTTTTTTCACTGGTAAAGTCGGCTTATAGTAGTTTAGTGGTTATATTATATACAGCTAGAGTTGCAAATATGTTTGAACATTTTTTATGTCAATTATTTTAATATTAAATGATATCTATAATGCGCATAAATACAACTTTTCTATTACCAAATCAACATTTAAATTATTTTAAAAGATTTAACAGAAAAATTCATTTTAAGATGACAAATATGTTTTGTGGTTTGCATAATTTTAAATTTGATAAAATGTCCTTTAACATTATTTATTAAATAAAAACAATGATAATATTTTGAATGAACTATGTTAATTATAACTGCATTTTTAAAGGTATTTTTAAGGTATTGTTATAAATATTAACTATGGTATTTTATATTAGTGATTAACACGTAAGTATATAGGGCTATATAACTTTTAACATATATACTTCAGTATTTTTTTGCCTTCAATATTATGAACTTTATTTGTACAAACATGAACGTATATACTGTTTGTAAAATCTTTGGCTGAAGGTAGTAAAGTGATATCCAAACAATTAAATACCAAATCATATATGATTAGGCAAGTAGCTTTAATAACTGTTAAAATGTCACAAAGAGGAATATTTCTTTTCATTTCAAAAAGAAAAGAAAAATGTAATTTGAATAAATTTGTAGTTAATTACTACGTAACTAATTCGGAAAAAAATAAAAATGAAAAAAACAGCGGTACGTAGAAAAGTTGTAACATTAAAGTTTGCCGTGGTAAACTTTACGGATGATTCTGAAAGCGGTCGTAAATATCTCGTGATTCGATATAGATTACACAAGCATTCAGTGGCTGATAAAAATGAACATAAATTCGTATGTGAATAAGGTCTGAACTGAGAGGGTAGACAACAAATTTCGTCAGCAATTTGATAAAGTGCTTGAAAAGTATCAGGCGACGACGATGCATCGTGCCCTCAGCAGACGCCTCCCTTTTCTTCTCCTTATTACTTTTTCCTTCCAAGTTTCTGTTGTTGTTTTTTTTCCTCTTTCTCTTTCATTCCTCTCGTTTTTTTTTCTTTTTTTATATATTTTTATTATTTATACACACGCGTCTTGGGTTTCTCACGCAGTTCCATCATTTTGATACATCGAAACACTTATTCACCCTTTCCCGAGGACGACACCGGCATAAATAAGCCTTTAGGTGTGTGAGCCGAGCATGTAATCGCGTAAAACATCAACATCGAGCTGCCTGAAAGCGATGTTCTTGGTTTTCGCTAGACTTGATAAAATGATTATGCATAAGGGAGTCGTGAAACGTAATTTGTATGTTTCCTATTTTTCTCACCCTATGTTCTCTTCTTCAGACAGAAACTATGGTTTTACTTAAACTGATCCACTATGCGCAAGCGCGAAGACACGTACACACATAATACATACACGTACACATCATTTTCACATTTAATCTACACGATTTCTGTGCACCATATTATTATACAATATATAGGTATTAGGTACAATACTCGTTTTTTCTTTTTGCATTTCTATGCATCCATATTTATGATGGATTAAACGTGTATGCGTTTATTTTTTAAGTTTACTAAAAAAAAGATTTAATCATAAAAGTTATTTTTAAATCTTATAGTTTAATCTCAAAGAAAATTAAGGTTCAAGCTTTTTATAGTTCATTCTACTGTTATATTTAACATTCCGTAACATTTTATTTGCATAATAATTGAGCGTTAAGCTATTCCATAAGTTATTTCCCACTTAACGGTCAAGGTATAGAATGCATTAAAATATTTCTTTTTGCAATATATATTATTTTATATTTATGATCTTATAACTACACCTTTTGCACCTATACCATATTTATAAATGTATTTAAATTTTTAAACTTATATATTTTATATTTTTCAATTTTATAAATAGGGAGATTACCAAAAGTAGATAATATAATCAATAGGAACATAAAACTAAAAGATTCATATGAAAACCAAATGTATTCACCACTTATAAGTATTTTAATATAATATAAAGTATTGTAAATTATTGTATTTATTTATTTTGTTTATTAGTGCTCAAATAAGTAATATAAAATACTTAAATTTGACAGCGATGTGTTAGTATTTTATATAGGTTTCTCGAACAATGTAAAAACTATGATTCATGGGTAAGCCTGTAATTTAATATTAAATCGATAAATTTAAAATTATATTTGAAAATGTATATTTTAATTTGAGTCATAATAATATATTAATCAAAGATAATTTATTTTTACCTTTGAAACACATTGCGGTCATCCATAACAAGTGAAAATCATTAACTCGTTAAACCGATACAAGTATAATAATACTTAAGTAAATATTAATTATTTTATTTTGGAATATTTACATACAATGACGTATAGACTATAGAACACTTTACTGTACCTTGTATATTAGCAAAATTCAGTTAATTTTCTTCTCACATTTTGTGTTTATAAGACCTCACTCAACACCTTTGCGTCGTATATCCATCAACCGCATTATTCATCATTATACTCGTCAACCCTATACATACTTTCTTCTCACATCACCTTCCAGTCGAAATTTCAATTCATACTAGACAGCATGTCTCGTGGGTGTTTAATAAAACATTCTTTTCAACCACTGGAATAGTCTTTTTCACATAATCTTCCTATTCTATGCGTACGCCTTAATTGAATATAGACACGAAATTTAATCAATGCACCTGGTAACATTATCTTGAACAATTGTGTACTATGAGCAATGAGAATGTAAAACCCCAGCAGCATTGGTATCACAATATTATAATATAAAAATACGCGGATAAAAAAGTATTAACAATTCAATATTTCCGACGTATATTATTTTCTTTCCATATTTATAAAAGTTTTATTGATTGTTTTGATACTAAAAAAAAATGATATTATTGAATAATATTTGGGCAATGATGTGCAAAACAACTCGCCTTCATGCAATTCATATTAATAACACGACTCTCCAATATAACAAATTTCTATACCATCCAAAATACAATTTGAAACTTCATCAAATTACTTCTTCTGCAGTAGACAACAAATAAATTACACAAGGAAAGAGGGTTACAACTGGTCAGAATACCTATTGACGTTTATGAAACATTTAAATTAAATAATTTAAAAGGTTATAAAAGATCATATTCAATCTCATCGATGTAAATATGTCAAGAAACGCATTAATCGCCACTAAATACAGTTTTCTGCACCACGGATAAAATATTTTTTTTACAAAATGATGATATTTAATAATATTTGAATTGACTCATGAAATATTCAGTTGGTTTTTTTAAAAAAATGTTTTCTTTATTGTTTATTTTAAATAATAACTTTCATTGTAATGACGTTATATTTTAAGACAAATTTGATACTATAATATTATTATGATGAATTTAAATTTACATAATATTCATATATGAATATATGAATATAATTGTTGATTCTTTAATTAAATCATTGATATTGAGTTAAATATTTAATATTATAAAATATTAATAAATAAAAAAAATATATAATATATAAATATACATTACATACATACATAGTCATATTAGTAATTATACCAGACATGCACACTACCATTTCTTCTTTAAAATCTAATAAATTCAAAATCTGATTTTTGGCATTTTTAAATATACTTAAATACTATATTATTTAAATTAAATAGATCTTTAATAATATGTATTCTGAAGTGTTCTTTGACGATAAAAACTTCATTTTTTTCAAATATGAACAACCATTTTAATTGTTTAGCAGATTATTTTTAATACAGTTTTGATTTATATAAATCGAAATTAGAACATGGAGATTTTGATTGATTTTAAGTAATGTGCCTATACACTAAGATAAGGTTTATAGATATGAGGTCTGTGATGATTTGACAACTTTAGCGATGCATATTAATATAATATAAGCAATTTATAGTTTGTAAATATTGTCTAATGTAATAAGTACCAGACTAAATATTACAACCTATTTAGACCTAACCTTTTTATAATTGATGTAAAGCCATTATGAAGGATTATTATCCATAGAATATAAAGTTTAATAACACAGGAACTACTAGTTCGTATTTCGATTTAGATGCATAAACATTTTCAAAAAAACCTACTTGTTAAAAATGTATAGAAAAAAGGTTAGTTGTTACATGCAAAAAAAAAAACAGGGAAGTGGCTCTGCTCTATATTAGGTTTCAGGTATACCTCGTAACTGTAATATAAATGTGATTAATTTGAATTCATTAATAAATCATTTCATAGGTACTAAAAAACTATTCTGAGATGAGACGGTCTGTCAGCCTATGTTTCTGAGGATATTTTATTCACTATTTATATTCCTATAACTTATAAGTATATAACCTATATTTATTTCTCTAATAGCACCAGTTGAACTATTTTTTTCATAAGCAACTCGCATATAATGCATAATTATATTAAATATTATACATAACTAGATGTTATAACTAGGAAGTCAACACCAACGTACGGTAGGACAGTAAAAATATATTCGTGGTATAAATAACTCAATATTAATTTAAATATTTTGGAAAATGTGTTGTGTGGTGTGTTTAATAAGTAACAATGTATATACAATTTCAAGATATTTTTTCGTTTAAATATTCAATAATTTTAATTTAAACTTGAAATGTCTATAAAAAAATTCTGTAAATCAATTTTCAATATTTTTAGGTTGTTTTAAGAACAACGACTGAATTACATTTTAATCTTAAGTGAAACAAATTTAAAATTGCATGCATTTTAATGTTTTAAACTATAAAATAATTTACAAATTGTTATGATTTTGTAAAAATGTAAACTTAAGCTTATTAAAAACACTTGTGCTTGGAATGTAATTTGATATCTTTAAATAGCTATAATCATAACTTATAAGAAACTATATTTTATATTTTCAAACTTTTTTACTAAAAATGGCAGTCTTATATTTATTTAAAAAAAAAAAATTAAAGTATTTAGATACTGTTATAATTAGCTTAAAATTATGTTGAAATTATAACTGTGTATAAATAATGATAATTGGAGTACAAATGGAATCCTTCAGTTTTCAATAAATATATTTTTGAATAATAACAAAATAATCAAAGTCAAAATTCGTTGAGAATAAATCGTTAGGTTATGTCGTCAACAATTTAATATTAAATGATCGATGGTCTAAAAGTATACTAAAATTCTAAAATTCTTCTTTATAATAATATGTTAAGTACCATTTTTTTTTTAAGTTTAAAAGTTAACTGAGTCTTACCATATAGCTATTATTTGAGTATACAAATATAAAAGCAGATGACCACACATTGGGAAATAAAAATGTAACTTTTGTGATGTAGTATTTAATATTATTTAAGATTTTGAAAGCCGAAATCAATTACTCGTTGTACAATAATATTCTTATATACACAATTAATTATATCTTTCTTTATTTAGTGTACACATTTTAGGCAAAAATAGTAGTCCTGGCTATTTTTCTCAAATTTAAAATAATTTGAATAGTATTGCACTTAGAACAGGTTCTTCTCAGTTTCATAGCTCATCTTTGATCACAAAATACATAAAACAAGGCACATATCACATATTTTAGATATTGTCCGCTCAGTATTGTTTTCAAATGGTATATAGTTTTTATTTTTCAAATAAAACAACATAACACACTATTTTTTTGAATTGATGTGAACAAAGTGAGAAGAATGTGCAAACCCCCTGTGTTTATACTTTGCTAGACTTCATAAATGTAAGATAGATAAATAAAATATTTTTTTATTCGACATAATATGACATTATTTTATTCATATTATCTTGAACTCAATAATTCGGTAGTTTTCTTTAAAATGAAAGTTATTTTTAAATCTATACATACATTATATTTATTTTAATTCATAACAACATAGGTAATGTGGTTGGTGGAGGGGTGCTTGGAGATGCTTCAGCTCCCTCAGTTCTAATACAACAAATATAATGGTTTTATTTTTATGAAGTTTTATTTTCATTTGACGTATTTATCAGAAAGATAAATTGTCTGTGATTATTATTTACCACAAATAAATTACCTACGGAATAGGAACTTTAAAATTTAAAAAAAAACGATCATTGATAACAATATAATGTATAATGACAGTGATCTATATAATAGTAGATAAGTATAAATATTTGATATTTAAGTTATATTTTGTACATAGTGTGATACAATTTGCCTAATACAATATTTGGTAATGTCGTTGCATTTTACGGTAAGTTAACTAATATTTTTAAATCATTAAGTTAATATAGAAAATCGTAAGTTAAATTTTAAGTTGAAAATAACTTAATTTAATTAAAAATCAGTTACGTTAATTTGTTTTAACTGAATAATTAGTATGCATTATTTATTTATTTAAAAAAAAAATCATTTAACATTGACGGAAAAAATAAAATAAAGCGTGGCCAAGGCACTTCTAATAATATAAACAGCTAAGTTAAGTTTTAAACTGTTTAGGTTAATTTGTTATAAAATCATAACAGACACAGACATTAAGGTGTCAAACTAACTTATCTGGTAGTGTTAATGTTAAGAGGTTTGAAATTAGTGTGTTTGGTAGAGACTATAAAAATGTATTTTGATCACTATTAAAATTTAGATATTGAACACCTTGACAGTCTACAATTTAGTTTTTATAATACATAATATTATAGAATTACATATGTGTAAATAATGATAAAGATTATTTATAAATATAATAGATCGTATAAAACAAAATATATAGATTATCCACAAAATTCATATCAGACAAAAAACTTGCATTGCGTAGTATAGTGCAACACATTTTAACTAGTTAAGTTAGAAGATACAAAAAAAAAACTCACTAAAAACTGTGAGTGACTGTTGTAACTTAATTTTAACTTTTTAACTCTTTAATTCTCCAGCCTTGAATTCGGGAATTATTTAACAATCTGACAAGTCACAATGTGTTTGTTGTTTCGCTTGTCGTTATTCAAAAATCTCACTGGTGTGCGTTTTATGGTACATTTAAGAATGGTTAGTGTAATATTATTGAACTTAAGTTAAGTATCCAGTTAGCTATAATTTCAGTACCACCAATAGTTGGGCTTTAGTTGCACCTATGCGTGACAACAATTTGCCAATATCAAGATGTATCTACAATCCTATATTACTTATAAAATCAGAGTAATATTGTAAGATCATGATACAAACATTTTTATAACATTTTTTTTTAAGTTGTTTTCTATTGGACTCACCTGTATCACGTATCTGCAACAGTATTAATCCTCGAGTAGCACTATGTACGATTTGTCGTCGTACATCGTGTACACTTTTAAAAGTACTAAGTATACATAAGACGTATGACGTATACTATGTATATAGATATTTTATTATTTCATATATAAACAATTATTCTATTTTATGAAATTTATATAAATATAATCTTCCGAACCAAATCACACGTATGGATGTAAACACAAACGAATTTAATCGCGATCGCTAATCACAATTTTATTTCAATAACAATACTTTCAATGGCGTTTTGATTTAACTCCGAACGTAAGGACAAACAAACGGCGGCAATGTTTGAAATCGGAGCAGCACACGAGGCGTACGGATAATATCCCGGATGCGCACTGACGTCGCTTTTGCTAACTTCTACAGTAAATGCCGCCAAAAGCCGGCCGGGCGCTCGTCGTACAATGTCGGCACGGTTCGGTACCACACCAAAGTCCTTACAATTTCATATATGTATAGTAAAATTAAGTAGCTGACTAGTCTTGTACTCTTTCTCCGTGTCAATATAAATACTACAAAGTTATCTCTCGAGTGATTTAAAATGGAAATGAACCAAATAGTTTCAAATGTATTATATTTTATATTCAACTGTATTATTGATATTATTATCATTATTAGCTTATATGTATGATGTTACTAATAAGTAATTTCAAAACAGCTAAAATACTAACAATATGTATTTTATTTTTTGTTTTCAATATTTTGTTATTCTTTTATAATCACTACCTAAAGTTAGATATATACAATTAATATACATAATACAACAAGATAAATAAAATAAACTATACAAATTTAAATACAACATTATATATTTGATGATTTTTCTATTTATAATATTATAATGTTAATAATAATATAATATTGTACAATGATTTGTACGATTATTTGATGCATGTTCGATTAAGAATATCTTATTGGTACACTAAAATGTGTGATATTTGGGTGGTAAGTTTGGCTAATTTCTCAATTATTGCTCCTGAACTAATAGTTAAGCAAAGTTGTGTTGTGACAGAGGTCTGTAGTTGAACCAGAAACATTTAAATATGTTTGATTCCCATTGGGGAAGTTATATTATATCATATGGCACACAATTGATTCAAAATATTTAATTAAAATACAATCATAAAAATCTTGTACGTATTCCACAAATTTAATAAAACTACGATGCAGTATACGTAATATACTATATTGCATTATTTTTTAATATAACCAACCATTTAATACTATTGAATGAAAATAATATTTTTACATCACTCAAACTTCACAATATTTATAACTATATAAGTAATATCATAAAGTCCTGCAAACAGTTTAGTAAGAATTATAACAATTAGTAATTAGTAATAAGTAACAATTATAACATAAAATATACAAATCTTATTTGGTAAACGAATAATATAATATGTTATAGCTAATATACTGTTTGTATAATTACAGATTATTTAGATAAAATGTATTTGGCAGTACGCTTCAGAAAAATTCTATTTTGTATACTGTTCTAATATAAATAATATACAATAAATAAAAAAATAAAAGAATTACTATATTCAACAAAATAATGATCATTAGAAAATAAAATAAAAACCCAGATAATCCTTGTCAATTTTGTAACCTGCAAGTGATAGTGAAATGAATTTAAGGGGTTTTAGACCAAGTACTTAAGTGCATACTTAGGTTTTATGTTTATCATTATGGAAGACAAATAAACGTTAAGCTAATCGTAACAATAACCTGCGTGCGCTAATTTTATTAGAAAAAAAAATGTAAAATGTACATCTTAATTGACTCTTCTAATACCTAGAATATTATGATCAGCACATTTGGTTCGTTTGTATCTAAAGACATTAACTGTTTAACATTATCGTAACTCAACATTTCAAACTGATATAACTGTATAATAAGCTGATTCAAACAAACATTTATCTTTATTTTGATTAGTTTTATTCAAATAAGCATTGTATCATATTTCAATATTTCTAATAAAATTGGATAATATCATGTGCATGCGTATATGTAAACAATGTATATTATTAATTATAAATAACTGATTTACTTTATAGTTTTATACTAATTAACAATTAATATTTGGTAAAATTGTAAATTAATTCGACGTTAATAACGACATTACAAAATTAGCATAGATTGGTACACTGCAACTGGTATACATTGTATCGTTAACTCTGATTCTCAACAAATATGTCCAAAGTAAAATAACAAACTATTTTATTTTACAATAAATATATTTTGTCATTTCATGCATTGCGTTTTGCAATACATTCAGTCTTTATATTTTAATAATTTAATAAAAAATACAATATAATAGCATACTTTCTGTTTATTTTATTATAATGAGAGATTTGTGATAAAAGATATTATTTGAAGTTTATAAAAAGCTTCAAGCAATTTTTAACATATTATACAATTCTACTATTAAAAAAGTGCATTACGTACTACTAAACAAACATTTATTTATTTAATTCATTATATATAAATTAAATCTAACATAATATCAATAGACCATAATTAAAATAACTAAATCTACCTACTTAGTAACTAATAATAATAATAAAAGAGTTAACTTTTTATGGACCAACACTACAAAAAAACACCCACTGGAATTAAATCTGGAGTACGGAATAGCTAATTGAAATGTATATCTCTAACACTTAGTTTGTTTAAAAAATGGCAATGGATATTGTAATTACCCTATTTCCACTAATGTACTCCTCCATTAGATCTTCGTAATCAAATCTTTTTATATAATCTTAGATAAAAAAAAATATATATTATTATTATTAAATTACTTTTGATCAATATACGACGAATTCCATCAAATAATGCTCATACCTCTCGGGTTAAGCTTAATATAAGTCTAAAGATTAATTATTTTTCAAAATATTGAGTTCGTACTTGAAAAAAACTTAGTTTATATTATTTTTGCAAATATTTTTGCTTTTAATATTGTATTAAACTAAACTCGTACTTGTATGCATTATAATAAATAATATTTTTTAAAGTTGAAATACGACACTGGTGTAGCTATATTGCCTACACAAGACGCCGTGTTACCATTACATTATAATTCAAATTTTTGAAAAAAAAATAATAAAAAAAACAGGGAAAGGCAGGGAATTGTTCTGCTGTATAGTAAGTTGTAGCTGTCAAGTATTTATTACAATTGAGCAAGTCACTGAAATTGATGGGTTAAATTATTGAATACGAAAAACTATTTTAAGTGAAAAAGGTCTGTCAGCATGTAATTTTATAACTGATATTGTATTATACACTTATATCGCGGAGTAATTTATTTTTCTATTAGTAATACGTTGAGTAGACCTAATATTTAAAAAAAACAAATCGCATTCACTATTTTTAATTGTTAAAATACTATTTCATAAAATATTACTAGCTTGTTATAAATTATATTTTTAGTATTTATATATTTTATTCATATATAAAAATTATGTTATTACTCAGTGCTGAGTAACTATAGAACGGTGTACATTGTTTTAAGGCATACAAAGCTTAAAATTCAATTAATACTATATTATCTAAAAATTGTATAGAATAGCTAGATAATATTATAATAAACAATCTCCGATTAAGAATATTTAGTATTATAAACATCATTAACTAGATGAATAATACATAATATAATCTTTTTATTTCGATATTTAAAAAAATGTGATTACATTCAGGAATAATAATTTACTTTAAACATTAAACATTTTTCAAATTCATATAGGAAACAATGAAAATGTTAACAAAAAAATAATTAAAAAGTTTGGCAATTTCAGTATGAATACTTAAGTTTCAAAATATAAACAATTTAAAAAATACCTAAACAAATACCTATATAGTTTAACTTTTTACAATATTTTTAAAATTATGTTAATTTTATTAACTGTAAAATTTGAAACTTAAAATAGTGGAATACCTATTATTTATAATTTTAAGGTTGATATTGGTGACATTTTAAATATACAATATCATACACACCTATTGATGCACAAAACATAATTTACTAGCTGCCTGTGCATATCAATATATCATTGTTAATATTCTTAATTTATTAATATAATCAATTTAATCGTCAAACGTATATCGCTAATAAAAATGACACCATTTCGTTCATACGCCGCAGAAACCTCATTTTATTTTTACTAATTCTAATGTAGGTATGCGATATAGCTGAACAATCCTGGGAATTATAAAATATCTAGTGGAATAAATCATAAATTTTATGGTCAATGTTCTTTAATTAGTAAAATATGTATAAAGTACCATCAAATAACACCAGTTCAAAAATCATTAGGTCTGATATAATTCTGAGTAAAACAGGTCTTTTCAAACATAATTTTGTTTTAAAAATTATTATTTGGACCTGAAAAGAAACATGGGGGAATAAAAAGATTAAAAGTATCCTAAATTATATTCTATTCTGAATTCTATTTAAAAGTAGGCATTATAAAAACAATGTTACACAGGTACTAAAATAGTTAAGACATTGAACTGTTTTTAGAAAGATAAAATAGCGCAATTATTAAATGATATTGTAAATAATACGTGTACATAATAATAATAATAGTGTTTATTGCTGAACTCTCAGGATGTTATTTATTCTTCAAATCAAGAGATAAACATTTGATTTTTATTATTTTTTAAATTAATAAAACCCCATCTCAAAGTTATTTCGAGTGCATTTTATTGTTACTAATGAAAATCTTAGTTAATTAAACAATATGAAGTATGTGATCATAATAATATAATTCCTTATATTGTAATATTATGTTTATATTGGAATATTTATTTTCGATGAGGTGGGTCTAAACTTGGATAATTTAACCAACGAAAATAACCTGACTGAATTATTCGATAACATCGAAATATGTTATGCATACAAATTATTTAATTATGCTAAAAACAATAAATTGTATTATTGAATAACGTTACTGTAGGTCATGGGAATACTGGCCATATAATTAATTATGAATATTGATTTTTTTTCTCATTTAATTCCAGAAAAAACTAAGTATTATATTTCACATTATACTATATAAATTATAAACATAATATGATTGACAAATTAATATCATAACACATTATGTACATGAATTATATGAGATGGGTACATATTAATTATAACATATATTATATTATTTTCAGTTAGTTTATTATGTCAACATTTTTTATCGGAATCTGTGTTAAGAATTTAAAATACGGATAATTCTAAAAACATGGAATTAGTATAATTTATAGAGAAAAAGTTTGGTAGATAGTGTGTTATGTACTATGGGTTTTGATGTTAGTCGAAGTGGAGAAGACGAAAACTGGCATTGAATGATCGAGCTTACTAATTATTTAAAGTAGATGAATCAAGTGGTGCAGTCGATAAGAGTACAACTGTACAATACAAGATGGAAAACACATTGATCAATCGTTACGGCAGGCTAGTTTAGTTTTTATTATTATTTACCCAAACGAATATTACATCAATTAAACAATTCAGAACATTAAATATGTGAATTAACTGCCTTATTTTATATAATTAATAATATTTTCAGAATACGAAAAGGTATGAAATATTTTGGTTAAACCACTGCAGATACATGTACAATTACAGGATATAAACCATTACTGTTATAATTATATTTATTGTCAACATAACGTTTCATATTATTATTATGACTATAATATAACATTTTATTTATTGTATACAGTGAATATAAAAAATAATTAATGCCTCATATGACGTTTAACTAATACTGTTTAGATATTATGTAATTTACCGTTCCAAATCAGCAAAGAACGTTTATTATATTTAAAGAAATTTAATCAATAACATTTCCCAAACATCAAAACAATTCAACTATTTCAGCTCTGTAGTGATATTATGTTTTATTGTTTCAAACCAAAAGTTTAATAGCCATCATTGGATGTTTTATTCTTGATTCATTCTCAATAAACTATATTATGCTTCGTTGATTAAACCTACTACTTTTTGTACTTTTTCAGTTTGAATTGGTTTTTTTTAATTATATCAATTTAAAAAATAAAAACATTACTTTTAAATTAGTTAAATGTCAATACAATCAACTTGAAGCTTAATTTAGATTTGCCTGTTCTTCTGAAAAAAAAAACAGTATTATAATATAATATAATGGTTGTGGTTATAACGAAATGCAATCACTCTTAATCTTATCGTATATATCATAATATATCATATCATAGCACATGCAATTTTTGTTGATATTTTAGCTCTACGCCTAACACTATTATTTCTCGCATGTGACATTGGTATATTTCAAAATCCGTTGGTCTATAGGCGTATAATAATATGGATATGACTAGGCCATGCGTCATCAGCTCTGTATGTGCGGTGAATTTATCAGAATACGTGCAAATCCAGAACGATTAACAGTACACTCCGTTCGATGATCCCATAACGAATGGAAGCTTAAAATCTAATTTCAACCCACAGACGTGACTTTATAAAGATATATAGGTCGAATATGCTAACCCTATACTCTCTCTCTCTCTCTCTCGCTCTCTTTTATACGCATTATACATTATATCAATTCACATATACCCAAACACTCATACATACTAATGATATATTATATTTGATATTATATATGTAATTATGTTAATATCCTGCAAGGCTCGTCAACCTCGAGAATTAACTGTGCGCAGCACTGGTTGGGTTTTATTCCAATCCCTTTCAAAGAGCAATTATCTTTGTCACACAAGACCCATCTCGAGGCATTCGTATGTAGGTCTACTGTTTTTGCTAAGTCCACACATACTTACGAACCATTATGCAAGCATTACAAAAATATATTATTATGATTAGATGCTAACTAACTTTCAAGGTTTTGAGGGCTTATACTTGATATGGTATTAATCATTGACCCACATTTATATGCTCATCCAATTATCTATGGAATACTATAGGTAGAATCCTGTATAGTATATATTCTTCCAAAAATTATGCTCAGACAGCTTAATATGTAAACACAATTATATTATAATGTTCCTATTAGAGTATAACTGAACTTTTGACGTCCGATTTAAATAAATCTACAAATTTATTATATACTATTGCACGACAGATATAATAACGAAACCACAGCAGCGTTATTGTCGAAAAAGCCCAAAGTCGAAGCGAAAACCACTGCCTACTATACAATCCTCGCGATGACTCTCACAGTCTAACAACACAACAATCAAACTATACCGTGCCACAAATATCGTGATTATTATCCATTTCCCTCTCCCCTCGCTATGTCTGTCCATATTATTCGAAGCCAACCCTTGTGTAATCGACCAGAACTTTTTCTCTTTTCCATGCTTTGAAGGTCGATGAAAAGTGACCAGTAAAGTGACCATATGTTTTTATTAAAAAATGTTTTTTCACTATGAACATGGATTAAGTCCACCCAAATATCTTCCGCGGTGATACTGCTGGCGAGTCAAAATCGGTGGATAATGTTGAAATATTTAATTTTTATAACATTATCTCCTGTTTACACAAATCAATGTCTAGTCTCGACTTTTTATTAATTTTCTTTTTCTCCCATCTTAAAATTTAAAAACCACAATATTTAAGAAAAACCCACAAGGCTTCAGTTAGTGGTTGACGACCAGACCGCCAGATGACCATTGAGTGCTATTCTGTATAACTGTATAGTATCACAAACTTATTAATCTTTTCTGGGTACAATTAAATAATTATTTAAAGAAAATTGTAATTAAGTAGGTAATAACACAAATATGTGCATGCCATAAAATGTAATAAACAATTAGTGAACCTACCTAATGTTATGTATGTGACTACACTATACAGTGAGTTCACTGTTAAATACAATATTGTTAATAAATGGTACTGTATAACCTGCTTGTACACTCTGAATATCTGTTGTAATATAATCGCCTAACGCAACAACGTGTTATTTTCTAAACTGCTAAAACCGCCAAGCACCGCACTTAAGTATATATATAAGTATATGTACTTAAGTACTTAAGTGTATAAATATATATATATATATAAATGAAATAATTTACTTAAATTAAAAGTGTTATGTACCAAAATGCACAGGCATTGGAGTTAAATATTATATTAGTATTGTAATATATGCATTATAGGTATACATAATACTATAGTTTTATATTTTAGATAAATTATCTAATCTAAATTATTTTATTTGATAAGATAATATTAAAAAATAATAGTTGTCAGAAAACATGTTAAAAGTTTTTAAGAATGGTCTAAACATAAGTTTTTTATGTTGTATAGGAAGTAATGGAACCTAGATAAAAATCTAGCTCTTTCCATATATACCCATCTTAATCTATCATACTACGAATTATTATAAGTAATATTTTAATTTTACATACCGATATTTTAAGATATTTTTTATTTACTTAATATTTATAAAATACCTAACACAAGTTATTTATACAATCATATATTTTGAAGCCCATGATTATACAATTTATGTGATTATCTGTATAGTTAAATATTCACATAATATTTTATTTGAATATAAAACTATAACTCTAATATTTTGAAGAAAATTAAATATGATATTAAAATGATTAATGACGTGTTGAAATGTTGGGCAAGTATGGATTTAAATTAGATAATAACAAAAATCAAAAATCTATTTAAAATATTTTGTCAGCTATAATGCATTAAAATCATTGTTTTTATTTATTATTTAAGAACTTAAACCACAATAATAGTATACTGACATAATTATTAATAACTCAATATAGGTAATGCCATCAATGGGTGGCTACATACGTCAAAACATAAATACTATTAGCTACATTTGATTTTTTAATAAATAAAAAAAAATTAACTACTAATAATACGAATTATCAACCTTGAACACGTTTGCATCGTAAGAATGTTTTACTACGTATGTATCTCCTCGCTATACAATATTCACCATGTCAGCTGTATCCAATAGATACAAATATTAGGCTATTTTGTCGATAGGTGTACATTAGTTTGTGTTTAAGATAAGAGTATTTTAGTTTTAGCTTAAAATTTAATTGATACCCTACAAAATAGAAATAAATTCCCTATCTACATAGGTTTAAGACAATCTTCCTAGAAGTTCTAGTAATAATACTAGGGTTGCTCATTACCAAAATATACCTTTACGTCCCTTTTCGTTAATTGCCAATTAGTTCAGTGATAATATGTATAACAATAACATATATCTATACAAAGATAGTGTGAGGGAACGGTATTTTCCTAGTTTGCAAAAGTCACGTAGTATATTATACTCCCCCATTTAATGTTTACCACAATCATCTTTGATTTTTTTTCTATTTCTTATTATTATACATATATACATCCATATTTCATTATTTCTATTTAACTGATAGATTCTTTCGTTCCAATAATATGTGACCATATCAAAAGATTAGTTAGCTATATAACTTCGAACAATTATAAAAAAAAAAACGTTGTGCATATAGATACTCTATAGCTGTTTTTGATTCTGTCCAAAAATATATCGGTTGATGTGCTTTTTTATAATTGTTTGATTCAAACATTTTTTTTTGTTCTTTCATAAATATTAGGAGTGTTAACAATGATTCAATTGTCGATTTTGAGGGTGGTTCCTGATAGAAATTGGAGTTGAATATAATAGTTAGGAGTTCAAAATTTGAAAATATGTATGTTGTGGGACCACCTGAAATTCAACTTTTCTATTTTTTTTCCCTAGAATATTTACAAATTCTATGTTAAAGCATAATATTATTATACTTATTTTTGGTCGTCATTTCACGTTTATAATAGTTTGTTTTTAAATTGTAATCACTTATATGTGTTTATCACCCATCTGTTTGTACGATGAACTTAAATCCGAGTACTTACTAAATAAGTATGAGTTGGTTATCAGTGAATGATTAAAATTACCTAAATAACCGTTTCAGCTTGAATGTTCACTATACTCCGGAAAGAGAACTTATAGACCAATGTTAAAGTTACAATGCATGATAAATGTATTATAATAATGAAAAAATTCAATAACAAATTATAATATTGTACTTATAGTCGGAATTAAAATACAAACAATTATCATACCTATTATCATTGATTATAAATACTAGTATTTATATTCTATTGTACATTAGTATGCACAAAAGTTTATTTATATAAAAATATATTTAATGTGTAATTTTGAAAGTTTGAAACATTAGGTAATTAATGCTATGAAATATTTTTTTGGCAGTATAATGTTTGAAAGATACATATACCCGTACATTTACTTACCAACAAGCAGCTGTTTTTTGGTACCTACTTAATACGTCATAAGTCATAATCCTACTTTATACCTACGCCAGACACTTACATGACGATAGTGACAATTATTATACAATGAGAATTGATAACGCAACAACTATGAACCAACCATATAATATCGCCATTATAATATTAAATTGAGTACACATTATTTTTTAAACTTATAACTTTTTGTGGTTGCTGTGGTAGTGACGTGACGGAAAAGATAATTTTTGGTAACGCTTCATTGTCATTTTTTACACGTACGATGACTTCAGTATTCATAACTTTTAGTATGGCGCAAAGTATACCATAGATATGCAAAAAAGCCGGTCTTTTTTGC
Source organism: Neotoxoptera formosana (assembly GCA_022818045.1). Classification (NCBI taxonomy): domain Eukaryota; kingdom Metazoa; phylum Arthropoda; class Insecta; order Hemiptera; family Aphididae; genus Neotoxoptera; species Neotoxoptera formosana. The sequence goes on along the minus strand of CM040632.1, from coordinate 11,133,637 downwards.
ACAATTATTACCGGAGATTTATTAAAAAAAAAATTGGAGTACTGTGGAAACGGCAAAATACACTATTTTAGAAGTATGAATCCCTGATTGCGGTAATCGACTGTGCACTATGCCAATTGCCCAGTTGTTTGTACACAATTATTTCTGGAGATACAGCAACAACCAATTCTTTTGAAATTGGAGTAAAAACCAAATTTTAACCAACAATTTGAAAATCGTTATCCACACCCTCCATCTCCGAATTTTTTATTATGACTTCTCCGTAAATAATATTGTGCACAAATGATCTGAAATTCACAATTTAATGAAGGCCCCTAAAAATGAACCCTTCCGATAGACAATTAGATATTATAATGTGTGTATCGTGTATACCGTGTATATAATATTATATTAAATTATGGACTGTAAAAATTTCGTATATTACCGCTTTAAATGTATTATTTAATGTATATTTATAATGAAATAATTACATTTTTTTGTGAATATGAATGAAAAAAAACATTATTTTAGAAAATTTGAATTTTAAAAAAGGCAGGCAAGTGTGTACCGTTTTGCTGTACACTAGGAGTCATGTAGTAGGTCACTGTAATATAGGTGTGTGTGTTTATACGAAAAACGATTCGAAGAGGAAACAGTCTGTGACTTCCTATATTAATAAGTATATTTTATGATATGATTGATTTTAAAGTAATTTATTCTACTATCAGTAATACAATAGGTTGAATTATTTTTTGTCGAAAAAAATGCATTTAAGAATGTCATTGTGTGTATGAAATATAATATGCTCTAAAACTTTCAAGTACACGCGAATAACATTTTTACATTTTACATTTTTAAACAAAATAACTAAAACTGTTAATCTATGTTTGAATATCTAATTTTGTCCAATTTTTAACTTAAAATATCAATAAAAAACTTTCGTTTACATCTTTTTTAGATTTTTTGGTTACTTTCTAAAATTGTTATCAAAAATCTTGTTTTCAATTTTCAAACCTAAGCTATAAAAATGTATCCAATTTTAATACACATTTTCAACTACAAAATAATTTTCAAATGTTGCCAAAGTTTACAACATTAAGTGCTTAAAAAAAAAATATGCCTTTTTTGTTACGGTTATAACGACACATTTTATCACTGTAAAATTAAAAAATGTAATCTAAAATAACACCATAGGGAATCTGACCCTCCATACCCTATTTGTATATAATTATAATGTGTATCTTGATATCAGGTCACCTTACATCACTTTTGTTATGAAGTCGACTATCTAAAATTATTTTACATAATATCAATCCAATCCACGATATCTGTAAAATATATATTTATATAGTATAAACAGACAATTATGTGGCATTATAAATTATAATAATTAAGGAACCTTCCGACTATGATACTATTCCCATATTGCTTAATCTTATCATAGAGAATATATCCATGGTTAACTAACTGAATAATTATAATTATTATAACGATGTGGATAGCGGTGCGTCCGATAAAATTTTCGAAATATTATAATTAGTGACTTATTAATAATAATAAAATAACTAGTTTATTTATTATAGGCACATAGTATATTGTAAAGCGTATTGAGATATGCATTTGTAAAATATACGATTCTTACTTCAGTTATTGGTCATGTATTATAATCGGTTCCACAACAACAACTGTTTGTTGAGGTAAATTTTTATTTTTACTCAAAACCAGATTTCAACAAAATCTAATTTGTTTTTTTTTGGTTTTATTCAAAAATGAATACCTAACTGTTAAGACTTGAATGTTTCACTAAATATTTAAATTACCATTTTTTGGACATTTTATAAATTTTAAAATATTTTGATTATGGTATATTATTAATAAATATTAAACATTATATGGTATTAATATTGATATTACCTTATCCGAATGAAGACTTGATATATTTAGATATTGATAGGATGGGCTTGATGGTAAAAAATAAAGAAACGAGTAATCTTTTTTATGAAAGATTCAAAATAATTTACCCTATGACCATACCCAATAATCGAATGACCCAATGTTTACACATATTATGTATAAACGTACTCATTTGAGTGGTAAAATTAATATATCATAGTGCATACTGTCGTGAACGATGGGTCTTGAGATTTTTACTTAGAGAGACTGATGGAGCATTGTTGTTGGACAGCCCTTATGTATAAAGACGAAAATAGTATCTCGTCTACTATTGATGAGTATCGGTCTTGAGGAATGTTAAGTCTACATGACGCGTTTGTATGTGATGTGGTGATGATTTGACTTCCAGTGAAACAAAAGGTAACGTGGACAACTCTATGTAAAACACCCAACATAATCCATCCCATGATATAGTATAGATATTCATCCACGAAGACCTATGAATGACACTTTTTCTTGCACCTAAGAACAGAGGGTACATACAATGACCATTGCCCATCTTTATTTAATCCGACAATCTACACACTCGTGAAACACATGCAACATAAAATTTACGCAACTGGCACAATATATTGTATTGTTACACGTATCATTATATTGTATAGTTTTCAATATATTTTAAAACTTTTTAACTAAATGTATTATATAAATTTAAAATTTATCATTTTTTCTACTGTAAATATTTCTAAAATTCTTTATAAGTTGTCCCTATTTTAGTTTTTATTAGTAAGGCCCAGAAGTTCATGCAAATGCATGTTTTTACTGAGTGCATCAAAAAGTTGCTGGATGAGCTACATAATTGAATCACAACCTAACGCGTTCAAAAATGAAATTTTAATTTGCATATTTTCTCATATTTTGAGGTTTTTACATAAATATGCATATCTCAAAACAAAATTGCATTTTATTGCATTTTACTTGTGTTATTTTTTTTTTTATTTTAGACTTTGAGTATATTTTAAAACATACTTGTCCAAAAATCATGTCTGGAGCAGAAACAACAACAGACGGCCTTCCAGAAGATCTTCAAATAAATGCGACTTCATACATTTCAAGTATGCACAAATTTCTTCTGTTGATGTAGAACGGTTATTACAATTATTGTGGCTATCAACGCCAAATTTGTTATGAGTTTTTTTTCATAGACTAAGAATAAAATATCCTTAGAAAAATAAGCTGACAAACCACCTCTGCTCAAAATCGTTTTTTGTATTTAATGATTTAAAATTAAATTTAAACATATCACATCAGTCAGTGACCTACGCAGTGGTAAGGTACATCCGACACCTACAGTAGAACGACATCCTCTGTTTTTGTTTTTAAATATAACTTTTTATCACAATTTATGAATAAAAAACAAACTTAGGCCTATAATTACTATTTTTAAGTTACGAACTATAGTAATCTGTGTATATTAATTGTTTTGGGAATTTCTATCCATTCAGACAGTCACAAAATCTAGCCATGTACATCGGCGAGAACACAATTAAGTCATTGTATGATTTAATTTAATTGTATAATACTTGAGTTTACATATAAATAAATAATACTGATATCATATGTAAATAGACAAGTATTACAGGAAAGTAAATGATTTAGAAAAAATTATTATTTGGTTTAATATATTTTTAGGTAGTTTTACTAGATTAAAATATGTATGTATAATATATACAGGGTGTAACAGGTCTATTTGACTAATGCAATATTTTTTACAGCAAAAACAGTGATTAGCAAGAAATAATCTTAAATTTTTACACACTTTTAAAATTGTTTAAAAACTAACGACTTAACCAAATTAAAAGTTTTAAACGCCAAAATGGTTTTTAAATACTTATTTATGAAATTGGATTATCTTGGATTATTAGAAAAATATTAAATACAAAATTTAAATTATTTATTTTTGTTGTAAAAAAATAAAATAAAATATAAGATATACAAATTATAGCGCAGAGCTCTACAAATCATTACAAAAAAAAAAAAACTTAAAAATATTGAATAGAAAAAAAGTTATTGCATTAGTCAAATAGACCTGTTACACCCTGTATATGTATTATTTAGTATATAGAATATAGTAGGTATATACTATGTTACATTAATTGTAGTTGAATATGAAAAAAAACTTGTTGATTTTTTTATTAATCCTTTTGTACGTAGTCCGTAAAATGTTTATTTATAACGTAAGTATACAATTTGTTTCGGTACAGGTTGTGAAGCTCAGAAGGTTAGAAAACTTTATACGATACCAATATACTATCAACTATTCGATTATTATGAAATTCCGATCACCTATATACTAATCTTATTTCGTATTCAAATAATTATACTTTATACGAATCTGTACTAATGAATATTTCTTGTCTTAAATTTCATTTTAAACATGCTGTGTTACTCGCAACTCATTCAAAAGTATATTTCAAGGATTTAATCAACTGGCTTGGGGTGGTCTGTAACAAACATTGTCGTTGGCTTCAGTTCTGTTTTCAAGGCGCCAAAACTTTCGGACAATGATATCGAGGGAACCTAATGAAGTGTATATTATTATACAACATCCAAAGGTTCAAAATACAACCACTATCAGCGATATTTAACACTCAGATCGCAATAACAATAATTCCCAGAGCCGACAATCCAACCTTAAAGGCAACGAAAAAAATAGAACTCGGTCCAATGGTTATTCACAAATTATTGTTTAGGTTCGTAACTTCAATCTACATGGAAGTTTGTTCTCTTATTCATAACAAAACTTCAAGTTATTTTTAGCAACAATAATTCAAATCAGTAAATAAAGGTAATTGCTATTAATTAAATGTTTCAAATAAGCATCGATAAACTATTGAGAAAAATGCAGATTTGTAATTAGTATTTTGTATTTTAAAACACAATAAAATACGTACAACAACTATATTAATAATATGGTATTGGTATAAAATGGAAAATAATATTCTTATTTTTACTAAGTGAAACTTGGTGGAAATAAAATATAAACTTTAATTTTCTTCTTCTTAAATGTACGGTGTTTTATAAATAAAGAACAGAGTTAATTAACACGAGTTTGAAGTTTACACAGCAAACGATTTTAGTGTGTAGATATAAAATAAATGAGTGCACAGCACAAACACTTTGTCAAAACTGTAAACATTCGTAGTTAATTAACTTTCTGATAAATACGAAACTTTCGAATTTAAATATAATATTACGTGCGAGAAGGTAAGAATAGAAAGTTTTGGATACATCTACGATTATTATTGTGAGAAAGAGATGCAAATAAATAATAATTTGAAATAATAATCTAAAAAAATATATATACATATATTTGTAATGAATAACATATCGTTAGAAAAAAGTAGAGGAAGCATCTATTCTTCTAAGAAAAATAATAAATACATCGAAAACATCACACAGTATTCAAATTAGCAACTTATTTTGTGACAGAGTTTATTAGAATATTTAGATAATAAACAAAACCTAACGCAATTTAAATAAGGAAAAATAAAACTATGCATCAACTTAAACCGAGCATGTTTTATTTGATAATATCATTATATATTATGTTAATATTAAACTTATGCATTTTTAGATGTTATTCTTTACACCATTTTGTAGTAAGACAACAAAAACACAATCTCGTGTTACATGGTACCTACATACAAAGTGATTCATTAAGTTGGTTTAGTATTTTGTGATGTGGAAACAAAAACTCCATTACCGAACCACAATATACAATACATGATTAATGAATCTTATGCACATTTTACCGGGTGTTCTATTTCATACGAACAACTCATTTTTTTTCACTACATTTTGATGTATGTTTTATTTATAGAATATACAATTATTCTTCTTATAACTATAATTATTGCTTAAAGTGCATTGTCTATTATTATTATAATTTGAAAATAAATTTAAATCTCTGTTTGTATCTACTTGAGTTATCTATATATCTTACCGTATTGTTAATACCATACGAATAAATAAACATTTACACAAATTCAAAGCTTGGTTAATGGTTATGTTAAGTTAAAAAAAAAAACATGACTTGCATATTGAATAATGCTGTTATGACAATTGAAACGTATTAATGCTTATCTGGAATTAATTTTTATGCATTGAAATAATCTGAATAACATTTTTTTCAGGAATTTCGAAATTAAAAATATCATTTATTCATAATCATTCAAAAAAGAAAAAAACTTTAAACAATTATTATGATAAACAATCCAAAAAAATATAATACAAAAATATGGTTTCATTACGACTTAAAATTTTGTTTTTAAAATAACGAGTTTTATGTTAAAATAACTGGTATTAACCAGCCTTCCGCGGGGATAACTGAATTTGAGATGGGCAATCCGCCCGCAATGGAAATTAAAAGATAACTTTTTTTACGTGAACCTCAATTGAAGCTACGATTTTTGATATTATTAATGGCGTGTAAGCCGCCATCAAATAACTAGTTCAATATATTATTTAAATCTTTCTCCAACCGTCAAAATTGGGCAATTATTTTTTGATTCAATAGGTCTTAGAAATACACTTTGCCTTTTATATATAAAATCTGTTATCCATATTATCAATTCTAATACTCTTACGACCCATCGGGGATCAAACATAATATGTGTGCAAAATGTTGTACCAATTTATCAAAAACTGTAGATTTGGATATAACCTGACTAATGATATTATGTGATATAGCCCCAACCATATATTATAATATATTTATCCATCGTTTCTGTTTTGCTTCAGTTGAAATATTATCAATAATTTTTTGTAAGATTCGGTCAAGTATTTGTTTAGGTTATAAACCTCTACGTTGCCATAATCATTGACTTCAAGATCGTATCAATGAAAAAAAATAAATTAAGATTCATAACTCCTCTCCTTATCTTGTTTGATATTGAATCAAAAATAGTACCAAATATATTAAAATAAATCATTATTTTAGTATTTTACCCAAATGTATCCAATTATAATAAATATTTTCAAAATATTACCGACCATTTGCAAATTATTTTTCAAATTAAACACAAAAAGAAACAAAATAATCTAAAAATGAATTTTCAACTAATATTTGGCACTATTTTGAATCATTTCTGGCAAGGTAGAAGGGTCAACTTCATGGAAGTCTAAAATATGACGACCGGCGTGTTTTTGAGTGTTCTTATGGAATTGTAGTGCGCGCGTCTGTGTGAACAATTGTTTAAAATCCACTATGATTTCGCATACCATTTAACGTATCGCATAATATTGTATTGTACGAGGTTAATGAGATTGTGGGCGATTTAAAATGGAGGAGGGGAAGTATAATATAGGGGATTGATACCCAGTAAACTTTTTTTTTATAATCTAAAATAGCTGGAACTTTTGTCATTGGAGTGTTTTGCATCTCTGTAAGTGACAAATAATGATATGAATTTCAAATTTTTTATTGATTGATAAATAATTCCTGATTCATTAACTTTTATGATATATTTTTATTGAGTTATAAAGCAAGTTAAATTGTTATCTATTTTAAAATCTTGTTACTTTGACTCAGCTGACATTTAAACCACTATTACTGAATACGGTAGACGAAATTGAAAATTAAATTATACATTTCCTAAAACAACTATAGGATATCTACGTTTATGTACTCAATACTCTTACATATTTTCTAATTATTTTTAAATATTATTTTCCATATACCCAGTCCCAGTGTTTACGTGTTATTTATATACTTTAACAATTATACCTAAGAGAACATTTTCACGTATACTTAAGCCTATCTAATAAAATGTATCATTAAATACATTTTCAAATGTGACTTTTTTTATTTTCCAGATTTAATGTCAATTTTGTATGGTCTCAATCTGCTAACATTGTTAGGCATCCAAGAGTAAATGGTTATTTATTCCTAAAAAGAAGTTTATATTATGTCTAAAAAATCAACAACAACTTATATACCTAATTTTATAAATTAAAATTAAAAATGCCTTGAATTGAAGGGCATAATAAAAACTATATCTATTGAGATTAAATATATACATTATATAATTATTGTTATTGCGATAGAATCTTCGATGAGGATGCAAAGACAGCTTGTATAAGTATTTTTTAAATACATTTTAGTGCTTGAATAACATTAATTAATGAAAAGCTCTATTATGCATGAGTAATTTCCAATTTTTTTTAAATTTTTTAAAGTTGACCACCCATAAATTACCTTCCTAAATTATTGAAAAAATTATAGAATGTACAAATCATTTTAGATATTTTTTTTAATAAAAAAAACTTTATTATTATAAATTATTATCTATATTAAATCAATAAAGTGGTTGTTGCATACATTTTGAATCACCCTGTATATTTTGTTGTCGTTTATTATTAAAAATAAAATATAGATGTTTTAATTTTTCACGTGCCCTTAAATCGTATTCGTGTGCCTCCTTAGGCACGCGTGCCATGGATTTTCCATCCCTGCTATATGTTATTACAAGGTTCACCGGATTCCTATCCGGTCAAATTATTATAATTCATTTTTTATTGGAGTTTTAAGACGGTGTTTGAGAACCTGCACCGAAGATTCTATAGGACATAGGTATTCCGATATTTGGTACATAGGTTTACCACATATTATAGTACATGAACGAATATTAGTGGGAAATACCTTCGTAGTGCGAACACGAATTTTATGATCGACGATCGCTAGAGGGAGAGTTTCTCTTGTATAATACAACTATATATAGTGTTATTATCAATCGGACTGCACGTGCGCAACACCCGGCGAGTAATATCTCAATTGAACATCGTATACGTCTTGACTGCTACAAATGTGATGTTGTATTATTATCATTGTTACGGTCGAATGAAAATAAAACAATAACGATAGTACAAAATGTTGTATTATATGTAACGTGTATATTGTATATATATATATATATATATATAATATGTGGGTAACGATAACGCTGAGCGTGGATAAAAAAAAATTCTGTTTGCGCCTCCACGGCTGCCGTCCGTTATAAGTGTAGAGAATACGAAATTATGGATCGGATATTCCGATGATGGCGGATGTTATATCGTTCGGGTTTTTGGCGGTCGTGCGGTGGCGGTGCAGACGTGCAATGGTGGGCGGTGGTGTTGTTACGCCGTCCCAGTGTGGGGTGTGAGTATAAACGGCGGTGGCTGTGGCGGTGGCGGTGGCGGTCCGTTTCGTTCCGCAGCGATAATACCCGTAATGATATGCCAAGTGTTTGCACGAGACGAAGAAATGGTGAACCGCTTCGTGGAACTACCGTCGAGGGTGCACTTACTTATAATACTTGCCCGGCGAGATGAGTCCAACCCCTCTCTCCTCTCCCTCCCGCCAAAACGATTCCACCGCCACCACCGCCTCCACCGACGCGAGTAGCCAACTCGATGCTACACCGTGGCCCGCTGGCGGGGAAATCAAATTTTGGATATATATATATGAGCGCGTATACCTACAATTATATACCAGTGCAGAGCAGCGGCTTGGTACTCGAGTTTGTCGTGGCTCCTGGCTTTGGTGCCGCCGCCGCCGCCACTCTGCCACTCCGGAGTCGTTACTGGCCGTCCCTTATATATAATTTACACCGCAGCAGCGACTCCCGACCCCGTGCCACAGACAAATACCACCCCGTCCGAGATCGATGTTTCGATACGAATTATATTATTATTATTACTATTATTATTATTATTACTACTACGCATTTTCCGTAAATTACGACCACACGTCCCAACACGCTAAATCATATTATTATTATATTATTATTGTATTGCTGCGTATACGTTTTATCGTTACGTGGACACCCCTCCCGCCCTGCAACGCAAAATGGTTATTAAGCGGTCGAGATGCGTATACTTTCGAATTAAATGTCCCGTTTAAATTATACACGCCACGTTTCGACTTACTTTTGTTTATTAACACGATATAAATTATACGTATTCTGTGCACACACGTATAATACGTTCTTATTACATTAATATTGAGTAATACAAATGTATTGCTTTGAAAATATTACCAAACAGTAATCAAGGAAACATAAAATATTTGATATCAAAAAAACCTTCAAGAAATAAATATCTCTAATGATTCCACGCGAGTCCATCTACCATGTTTGATAGTCACGTAATAACAAAATTTATTTTTCCCCTTTGTATTAAATATGTTAGTATAAAATACAAAATATTTTTTTTTTTTTACAAAATCCTTTTAAATAAAACGAATTTCTTCCGGATGCACGTATTTGACATTTGCATCTTTTATATAGGTAGTATCATTATTTTGTCCAAAAGTGACTGGTATAGCATTGGTATACTATTGACAGCGCCCGAGATGTACCTACAAATAAATAATTCTATTACTATTATGTACTCCAAAGCAAATAATATAATTTAATATTAGTCTTGCAATAGTAACAAATTATTATATTATTGATTTTAATAAAAATAATATAAAAATATTTCGATGTGAGTAAATAAAAATACACAAACAGGCTACAGTTATAATAAGTTCAGTTAAGGATGCATAACTAAAATTATTGTGCGTTAATTAATGGTTACTACTGATGATTTTCAGTGGTTCTCACCTCCTTATTTCATCATAAATTAAACCTAAAGTGTCTACAACATTTTTCTTTATAGTTTTTTTTCTTATACTTTGTAAATCAATGGCATTGACAAGTTATATAATAATTATTATATTATTATATTATTACTATTAATTATTAATAGGCTTAATTATAATAATTGAAAGAAAATGATACTTGAATTCCTGGCGCATCTGTCTATTACAGAACAAATATCATTGTTACATAATGAATATCGATTGAATTCATGGAAAATCTAAAAGTAAATAAACTCCAATAGTCAAGAATTCAAGGCATTAAATGTTTAAAAAAAAAGTATCTAAAAATAAGGGAAATTACAAAGTGTACATAATGTTTATACTTTATATGTGTTTTAAAGATAAATTCATATTTAAGTTTTACAGAACAACACATTTGTTCGTTGTAGGTACAAAATCGTATAGCTATATAGAATAGAAGCACTTTTATAATATACATTATACAATAAACATATTATTATGTGACGAGTCATATAACCATACACGATATCAGGTAAAATTATTATTGGCGTTTGCAAAATGATCATCTGAACTTTTAAATGTACCACTTTAAATTGCGATTCAACCTAATGAAATGAGCAGTCCACCCCAATAGTTATCAGATATATTCTAATAATATGTTAACACAGATTTCAGTATGAAAAAAATGAATAATAACCACGTCCACATACAAAAACTGAAATACTGCAAAGTTGCATAATATTATATATCACATTATTATAATTAAACCTACAATCAACACAAATAAACAAACCTGTAGTACTGTCGTAGCAGTAAAACTATAAAAATATATTGACACAAAACCACAATTTAGAAAGTAAATCCTCTAATACTCCAAGCAAGCGATATAAATTTCTTCGCGGCAACGCCAGACATGCACTTCCACACAATATAGAGACTTCGAAATGTTTTCAAAACAGAAGACTTTACGAGTATTATAGATTGTACTATATTTTATAACACCGAAGCTACTGTAGATAGCTGCAAATGAAACACTATAAGCCTGATACAAAGGAATGTAGTAAAACGAGCTAAAAACATTTTTTTTTTTTTTTAATAACAAGGGATGACAAGTCATTGAATATTTTAAGACCTTACCGCTACATTAAATATAAATATCATTTTTTATACAGGTGTGCCGATTTTGGGTTTGTATTGCCACCAACGCAAGTAAAACAATATTGCATAATCAAATAATATTATTTCTTGACAGCAAATACATATTATATGGATAGTTATAATTATACATTTTACAATTATTTATTTTTTTCATTGTGAAACTTTGTTTTTAGACTTTTATGATAGCGTTATCCCCTCGTCGTGTCCGTTTGTCTGTCATTGCAATCATCCGTTCCCATGGTTACTAATATCAGTCGGTATTGATGAATTATTTATTTATTTATATATTTATTTATTTTTATATAAGAGACATTTATTACTCTAATGTAATATATCTAAATATCTTATACAATGTAAATACTATGTTATATATGATTTGGACTAGTCGAAACTTAGATATTTGTATAAAAACCATATCGCTCTTCAATAATATGGATGTCGGTAGGTAATATTAGGAAAGAATACATTTTTCAGTGGTCACGTGATTCTTAAATCAAATTCATGACTAATTAAAACAAAAAGCCTCTCAAACGATTTTCTATGATTTTCTATCGTCTGCAAATGGGTCACGTGACCCACAATACTACTGCTAATTTAAGTGAATAATTGTTATAAAACTTATAATGTGAGTATCACTACTAAAAACTGCTTGACATAAACACGCCAAAGCCAGCTGATCATCGTCGACAGTTATTTGCTTAGTAAATACAAGTCTTGCAACTGACAACCATACACAAAGACGGAGAACGCCATAGTTAAGCAAACACAACGCAAAATATTTTAACATGTCGGACACGGTGTATGCACTCGTTTACTTCTCAGTCGTTTACTAAAGTCAGAATACTTTAACTGAACAACACGACGCACGACGTGTCTCTTAAAATATCATTAAGATAATTGTAAAATATATACACGGAAATAGGGTATGTGTACAAAACTTTGGTCAAACAATGATTACCTTTAAATTATTAATGACGACACTGTACCCACTGTACTGTACACCACCCCTATTATTATACATATTACACCATATTATTAAACATTTATTAAAAATATATATTCGTATTTTCGTTATTTTTATATACGGGGTAATCTATTTAACATAAGACACTCGTTATTAGAAAAATTTATAGATTTAAAAATATATCTTTAACATCATTTAAAGTAATTATAAGAAGAAAAAAAATGAATTTTAAGTTTTTCTCTTTTGATTGCAACATACTATTTTAATTTCATATATCAAAGTAAAACACTATTCGGAATATTTCGATTTATAAAAACCAAACTTTGAACAGTAAGTTTCTTAGTTATAGTTATTGAAGTATAGACAAGTAGAGAAGTGGACCAACATTTTGGGTGGTGCCCCTCTACCATTCCACTTCACTTATCTAAACTTTAAATACTTGAAAATCATAAATTACTCTTCAAAAATGTGATTTTCTTATATTAAAGTATTCCTAAATATATTCTACTTTAAAATAAAAAATTTAAATTAATTTTGTCATTAAAAAAAGTAAAACCAATGACGATTAAAAAAAAATAATAAAATATATTTGTTGATTTAAAATATTGATTAAGGATTATAATATAATAATTATATTATAAAAACTATTTTTCTAGTTTTTTTTTTTAAAAAAAGGTCAACAATTTTTTTTAAATATTGTGTTTTTACGTTAAGTGATACACTCAGTGGATTATCCGCCAAATTTATATATTTTTTTTAAATTTAAATTCCATATTATGTATATTTATTTTATGTAACTATCAGAAGGTATTAAATTACGTTTAGCGTTAGAATATATATTTTTAACACATTTATATTTTAGTTTTAAATACTATGGTATATGTGAATAATTATTTTTACAATACATTTTTGATTTGAACTAGTTATTCGGCTTATAAATGTCACAAGATTTAATGTAATTGAAATGTTTTTTATTTATGTGTTTGTCATCACCTTTTTGAGCAGTAAACATGCTTTAATCTTTAACTTTGATATTTGTTAAAGTATACATACAGTTGGCTCTAGTTTTTACATGGTGGGAGGAGGGAGGTTAAAAGTAAAAAACTGTAGTACTTTTAAAAGTATAAATATTCACTAGAATATAATATACGTTGCTGCTAATTTATGACTACAAATATTTTATTTTTTTGATATAATTCAAAAATGGGTAATCATAGATAATTGTAATTGTCTCCAAATATTTATAGTAGCATTTTATAAACTTATATTACATTTACACACAGTTGACATTTTTGTGGTATTTTTATTTAAATCTACTTGGAATTTATCATTTTTTTCCATTTATGTTGCCAATATATTTTATTCAAAGTTAAAAAACTTGACAATTAAATAAAATATTGCTTATAAGTTATTGTTATTGGAATTTCAGTTGGTGATGTATCATAAACTATAGAGTTTTATTTAATAAGATTGATAATATTATTTATGATATAATTATTATTTCTTCCTGTCCCCACGACTTGCGTACTCATCTAATATTCGTTAGTCAGAGAGCTTTTTGAACCATATTTAAGCATAACGACTATTTATTTATATTGTGAATATCTCGTGGTTTCCCATCGGTTGTCGGTATATGTAAAACGAGTCAATGGAATTAAGAATAATCAAGTTCACAAAATCATCAAGTCAAAATACTCAGCGAGCGCCCATCACTTTGATCATTAAGTAGGTTATACAGTATACACGAGTTATGTGGGTATAGCAATTAAAAAAATAATAATAATTAGACTCAAATAAAATTTGAAAATATCGAATATCTAAAAATATATTTTTTCTAAATTACAAAAATAGAATCAAAATCTATTTTTTTTAAAAACGGGTATGCTTTAAGTTTCACTATCAAATCAAAATGTTTCGATGGTTATTTCTTATTCTTGGATAAAGTATGAAAAGACTTAAAAAATGACCTTTTAAAGTAGTTACCATGTAGATAAAATCACCAATCTTATGAAAATAATAAATCATTATTTCTAGGTCAAAACAAAGTTACATATTCAACAAAAAAAAACACACATCATCATAAAACTAGTAAATGGTTATTCGGTTAGAAGCGTAATCATCAAATTAAAATATAAGTTATGGACTTGAAACTACTATGCAAGGCTTGAGTGTGAATGATGTTGGTATTTGTTTTAATTATTGTACTAATCATTTTAGAGCAGACAAATGTTGAATTTAGATCGATTATCGTTCATCTGTGGCATGCCGCATAAAATTATGAGCTATTTCACTACATTTTACTTAAAATAATTTGATTCAACGAAGTCACATATTGTAATAAAATAATAACTAAATAGTCTAGGAATAAGTACGAACAATTACAATTTGCAATACAAGTTAATGTACTGAAATACAACTACGAATCGACAATGCTACTGTTGACCAACACTGTTTTAACCTATAATATTTGAATTAAAATGATACAAACGATGAAATGAACACGTCGAGTAGAAAAAAATAATATAAAAATTAACGTATTGAATGCCACATAAAAATACATTGACTTTTAAAGTATACAAACACAACATCACAATAAATATGATACTTTAAAATTACTATTCAGTACATTTTTACGGTAATCATACGGTAAAAATGCTCTAAATTACAGTCCATTACATTTTTTAGCCATATAATTTAATTTCTACAGTAATAGACAATAGTTATTTCCCTGTTTTTCTAATGTATGACGACCATTTTTAATTTATGTAAGTAAATAAATAATCGTTAAGTTCAGACAAATATATATTGCAGGAGTTAACCCTTTCCCAACTTCCAGTTGGTCATATTATAATGAAACATTTAATCTTTAGGTACTATATAATATTATAAAGCTGACGAGTTTGTATGTTGAACCTGCTAATCTCAGAAAATACTGGGCCATTTTTAATAAAAGTTATTTCAATAGATTCCTTGAGAATTGAAGGGTGTATTTAGCTTCTTTTTTCAACCCTTAAAGGATTCTATAGGGTGGCTCATACATGAATATTGAATCCCAAAAATCAATTTTTTTTATACACATAGGATTACCATTGATTACAGAAATAAAATTATCCGCCATGCTTTGCTATGGGATTTTTTTTTAAATAGAAAATAATATTTAATTTAATGTTTTTTATTCAAATGTTTAGCAAAAGGCAATGTCCTTATATTTGTAGCTTATGACCTCAACGACTACTCGACTGATTTTGACGAAAGTTTCAGAGATTGTTCTTAGAGGTAAAGCAGGAAAGATTAAAGATTAGTTTGAACCACGTTCGAAAATATACCAAGTGCTTTATCCAATCCACCGCAGGCAGAATGCCCATCTCGGTCGAATTAGTTCACAAAGCGAGGTACACCGATGCCCATTTGCTCGTGAATTGGGGTACCTACACTTAACCAAGATACACAGATATACCGAAATTTTTTTTATGTTTGTTCACTTTTTCTCGATCAAAGTCATGTTATACAGCTAGTTATAAAATATATAAGGTAAAAATTAAATTCTAATAAATATTTATTTTCGATTTTGAATGGAAGCTTAGTTTCCCATGCACTAACAAGTATAAATTTCCATAAAAATAGCACGGTATTATCTACTTATTTTTTTACGATCACAATCGCACTGCAAAATTTTTTAAAAGTTTATTTTGGAACTAGGGACTTGGGTAAAGTTACTCTGGTACCTCCGTAAATTTCTAACATTATTTAAAGATTTCAATTAGGACCAAACATAGTCTTGAAGAGTCACAAAACAAAAAAGTAAATTGAAATTTTAGTTTTGAAGAACGTTAAATTCTAAGAATACGGTACTGGTAGTGCGTTTTAATTTCACGTGACATCAAATTATCACCAATCTTAGACGGTTAAATGTTGCTCTACCTACACAATGATATAAGATTTAACTTGATTTTAATTAAATTGTTCATATATCTTAATTATTCATATGAAACATAATTGTATGCCAATGATCACATTTAATCAAAATTAACTTAACTGGGATTCATTTTGTTTAATAAATATTAAATTACTATAAGTTATTTTTGAAATTATAGCTAATTACCAAGCGTTTTACTGCAATAAACAGTTTATGTGGCTATAAGCACAACAATTACTTGAATTATTGTAAAAACTAAAAAAAATATATTATTGTTAGGTATTGATGTCATCTGATGGGTTTTTAACTCCCTTTTAACTTCGTGGACGAAAAGTCTTGTATTATTGCGATATAGCTATAAATATTACTAAGCGTCAATGACTAAACATTTAGGTAACATGCAAAGTTATGATATGCATACACATAAACCTAACCTTAGTGTGAATACGTAAATGTAAAAGATTTTTTTTTAATTATAAATTATAATTATCATTTTAATAAAATTACGTAGCCACGTAGGTATCGATAGCATAATATAGGTATTATTAAATAATAATAATATAATTGTGAATATGAACGTGATAAAAATTGCTTAAGATTACGCATACGATTATGTGCATAATAACGTTGTATAAATACGTAATATTTAGTTTTTACAATAAAAAATTATAAATGATTTTTCATTTTCTTATGACTGTAATTTTTTTTGTGAACATTTCAACCAATTATATCACAATAACCTCAATATTACTTACATTGTACTTTGGACGGCGTTTATTAGTTCCCCTCAGTGTCTGTTTTTGTTTTTTAAAACACCAAAATTCTTAATTGTATTCTAAAAAATGTTTAAAAATGTAATTGTATTATAGGTTTGAAAATATATTGTACTATAATTTTCTCTCTTTAGAGAATTTTACCAAAAAAAAATTAAGAGGAGTAAAATGGTTAGTTAATAATAAAAAGTCAAAATTAATTATTATCCATCTCGTGTAGTGTTTAAAGAGTATACTAATTTTTAAATTAATTGTAAACTAATTATTTAAGCACTTGTATAAAGAATAGAAGATACGATACTTTAGTAATTTTATATTTAATAAATTAACTTGTAAAATGAATGAACATTTTATTTTAATTTCATTAAACTAAATTGTATTATGTTATTATTTTGTAAAGCATTGTATTATATTTTAATAGGCTATGTACTCATTATTTTCGCTAAATTATTATAATTAATAATACATTTGAAATAATTTATAGATTTTTCTTGAAAATATAAAACAAGGTATTTTACTATCACTTTGGCGTAGAATTTAATAATAAATTATAAATTAGTCTAGAATCAAGAATTAAAAGTTTCTTAGATACTAGCTAATCAAAAATTATAAATTATAGGCTATAAAAGATCCTTTGAAATATATTATTTAAACAACTATTAGTTAAAAATAATACTAAATTATGTAATGACTTAGGAATACTTATGTTAGATCTTTGTTAAAAATGATAATAACATTATGTGTGGAATATACGTTTTTAATTATTATTTTTATAGCACACGTCAAGCTTCCATATCAGTAAAAAAAAAATTATTGGCAATCTCATCCATTGGAAAAAGTTTTACGATATATATAATATTATAAAATATGTTAAGCAGATATTAGATAATCAAAAAATGACTAACATGACATTGAAGTCTGGATCAGATAATAAATAATAATGCAAATATTAAACATTATAATATATTTTCTATTCTCGTCATCAATATGAAATATATCATTGGTTAGATTTCATAACCTCTAAGGAGTTTATTTTCAGTTACAAGATAGCCCTGGGTACGTTTATGGTACCCCAGATTGTAATTGAGTTGGGTCAGAGTTTTATGAGAGAAGCTACTGCTACTTAAAATCTAATCAAAATCAGATTCCCAGTGGTTTTTTTCTCCGTCCAAAAATCCTATTACTGGTAATCTAATTTTTTTTTTTATCATTTTATCTAACCTAAAAACAAATCAAAGACAAGTATCTGTTCATAAATTCATTCATGTGAACATATTTTTTTTAAATCATAATAATTAACGACGTTCAATACCTGTACTGTAGAAAAAAAAACAATCATATCTAGAAATATTAATATTTAAAATAATTTCTGACCATATATTACTAAGAAATCTAATGAAAGTACTAAAATATTAATGTATTGAACTGAAACCTTCCTTTATGAATTGAAGAGTTTAGATGAAGTCTAATTATTTACGTTTCAACAAATAAAATAATTATTGGTGATAAAAACATGTTACAGTAGTGGTTTTTTTTAATGTGTGTATACTAATAATTTGATTTAGTTGGGACCAATCGTAGTATGATAACTGGTATAAAATAGAATATTTAAACATGTAGACTCATTATTGGAACGATACTAGATTATTTAAAGTACTTCTATGATCAAAATACATTAACAACATTTTAAAAAAAAATTGGTTCATCTTATACAAGGTCACTGGCGTTTTAACTAAAAAATCATTAATTAAGTTTATATTGAAAACAAATTAGGAATATTATTAAAACAAAATAACATTTTTTTTTCTAAATTAGTTTGTTTAATTGTACAAATTGTGAGTTCCAAATTAAACGGAAAAAATAAAACTGGAATACAAAACATATTTGCCACATAAAAAAAACATAAGTTGGCTAACTTCCTTAATTGTAAAAAAAGAATAATTTATGATATATTGTGTTAAATATAATTTCACAATAAGTTAAGTTAGATATACATTGTAAAATATTGTAAATAACACTTATGAAAAAAACTAAGTACCCGAACAAATAAACTGATAATGTTGCGCAAGTAATGGATAATAATATATCCTTATTAGTACCTAGGTACATCATATTTATTTTTTAATTATTCCACATCAGTGGTTTCCAACCTTTTTTTGTACAACTACACGTACATTTAGATCTATAAAAAAGCGACACACTTAAAACAATTATCAGTTGCAAAAGTAAAAATTATAGACCTACTATGTAAACTAATATATTTGCATGTTACCATTTTATTAAAAAAATAATTATAAATTTACAGAATTACAATTATTAAAACAATTTAAGGTAAGTATTTAAATAAAAAAATATTATTTAATAATATATTATAAAATCAGTGTGATACTCGTGATTGGCCAACTGAACATAGGTCTTCAATTTGTGGGAAAATGGTTGACAAACGTACGCTTAATTCGTTTTCAATATATTTAAGCGTAGATCTTTTTATGGTTTTTGTTATTTCCAATGTCAAAAGTGCTAATTCACACATAATATTATAAGATTTTGAAAAAGGAAGCAAAATGTATAATGCTTTTTTGCTTACTCCGGAGTATTTGTTTTGCAAAGAATTCCAAAACGAATCAATTTCAGACATATATTATAAAGCTTAGATTTTAACGTTATATCTGATGACATTTCTTGTAAATGTTATTTTTCATTTTTTGCATTTTTAATATTTTCTTCTCCGCATGGACCATATAATAAAATCATCTACTGTATATCAGTTGACAGAAGTGATGGGAAATAACTTTTTAAACTTTGAGAAAGTGCCAAATATTATTCGTTTTTTGGTGACATACGTCACGGTAATAGTCACACACACCGGTTGAGAACCACTGTTTCAAATCAATTACAGTTACTTAATTATAATAAATTACATAAATGATTAGATGATACCAACTGAGCTATAAGCTCGTATCTAATATACGGATTATATTAATCATATATCTTACAATACAATTTTAGATGTTGTTGGTTCAACGATATAAATGCTAAAGTATAAACTAAAGTTTTAAAAAATAAGAAAAATATTATTGTAAATAATTTTAATCAAACTTTTTAAGTAAGCTATAATAATTATTTTCAATGTTACTGAAGCTGTGCTTCGAGACAAGTAAAAATAAAATTGCATTTTCAGGTTTATTTTTGAGTCATTTGTAATAGTAGGTACAATGATTATTATTTTTAGCGTTGGAGTTGGAATTACTTTGATTTCAAAAGTTGAGGACCTTTTTAAGATATTACACAACGTAGGTACATTGAAGTGTAAATTAAAATTCCATGATTTGGTTATTTTTTCATTTTTTAAATTGTTTAAAAGTTACAGAAAGATTTGTAAAGCACTTTTTTGATTGGAACTTAAAGCAATATAGTTAATGAGGTAGAAATGTATTGTTTTCAATTTCATACTATTCAAAAAAATAATTTTTATGCATTTTTTTTTTTAGTCATTTTATATAATTATTCAAATTTAAAATATTAAACTAATGCAATTGTATACGAGAGGATTAGGTTTGCTGATATTGACCTTATTATATTCCCTGAATACAAGTTGAGCATTAAATTAAAGATTTAGTTAAAATGCATGTCAATCTTTTTATTCTCATAAATCAATTTTTAAACAGTTGTTAGTTGAATTATTTACCTGATTTTGTTCAGTTATTTTGTATAATAATTCAAATAAAAAATATTATAAAAGAAATGTGATTGGAGCATTCCCGTTCTTAACTAAATCAGTCATTATGTTAGTAATGTTACAGGCTATGTATTTAATAATTTACTTTTATTTTATTATTGTATTGATATGATGGATTTTTTCGAGCCTATTAAAAAATGTAGGGTGATTTATTTTAAACAAAAGTACCTAGGTATAATATATACTAAGTAGCTTCAGGAATTTATATTTAGCTATTGGCTAATACGAATTTAATGAATAATATCAAAATTAATTAAAGCTGACATCAATAACAATGTGATTAGTTTTATTATATGGCAATTAGTTTTTTTTATCGAAGCACTGTTTATAAATACTAGAAATTTCATTTCCACTAATTCGAACGTATTAACCCTAGGGATTTGACTTTTAATCACAATATTTTACATAACCTTATTTAAATAATTAAAAATATATTATAATGACAGCATTTGACGAGATTGGTAAAAGTCATGGAAAATACGACATGGACCGTATTGGTTTGTTTTCAGAGATGCCATATTTGATTGGCGATAAGTATAAACAGCCTAATTCAAGTTTGTTCAACTGTCATTTATTAAAATGCATGATATTTAAACATTTCACTGTATATAATAATAATTTATGACTTGTAGAAGACAATATACGAGATTTGAAGAAGTCTCAAATGTATCCAAGCACTTTAAAAACTAAAACAGGTCTACAAGACGCTTATTTTGACCCACAATTCAAAAGGTTGTTTGAAAATGAAAAATGGCAACCACAATCAGGACGGTTTGATAAGAAGTGAATAGTAATATAATATATTTATTTTAAAACCTTTATAAAAAAAAAATAATTTCCTTAAAATTTGAATTCGGTTGGCTTAATATGATGTGATTTATTCAAATATTGAAAATATTATTAAAATCGTTCTTTACACTTTTCATAGTCATATAATAATATGATCATTATTAATACCAAGTTTCAATATAAATAATGTGTTTTAAGATATTGTGAGAATATATAATTATAATCCGTGTGAAGAAAGGTGAATTAAATTGACCTTAAAATATCTCAATAATAGCTTAAATAAAAAATTAAGTCCTGGAAATAATACAAATAGTATACACAACTTAACAAGATTAAAAATGTAATATTTATAAGTAGTCAGCATTGTATGTACAAACATACTTAACATAATACAAAATATATGGTTTTATTATAATATATTTACTTTTGATTTTTTCTTTTAATATATATATTAATATATTATATATAGGTTTATGATGTATCTTTATTTATTAGACATTACATAAATACATGTTTTTAATAACCACTTTTGCGTTGTTATCAGATGTTATTTTTAAAAAACTTTAGAATAAATTCTGCCTTATACTAGAAAATAATTTGGCAATTATAATAAATAATAATACTCACTGGTAAAATCGTGTACCTACTTATTTTAGGTTATGTAGGTATGTAATTGTAATTAATTATCAATACAAACAAAATTAAACTAAATAATATTTCTTTAACAACTTAGAATACTTGTTGTATTTTTTTTATTTATATTAATTTGTGTGTAATAAATTGTTTTTTTTTAAATATTATTACAAGTGAAAATCAGAAAAAAATTAGAACGCATCCATTTATACCTCCAGGTCCTGCAAAACACCATTCAACTGCTGGTGATCATTTTGGAACATTTGGTCCTAAGCTCCCAGGTTGTTTTAAAATGTATAGTATATAAATAAATGTAATTTTTTTATTAATAATCTTAATGTTTACTAAGACTTAAGTTTATTTTTAATTTTTGTTTTAGCAATGTCTAATGCAAAAGTACCTTTACCTAAAAAAGAAAAGCTGCTACCAAACGTCATAACTAATCCAACTAATACAAGAGGACCTGGATATGCTGATATTGGCTTAAGTCCATTTCCTGAATACAAGTAGTATATTGATAAATTAAAGATTTTAGATTGAAAGGCATGACGTACATTTTAAATACAATGATACAATAAATAAATACAACAAATACAATTTATATATGATATCGATTTGGGTTTATGACTTAATGTACTTACTATAATAAGTAAATAGAAATACAAACTAATAATTATCAAATATAAAGCTCAAATCGTAAAAATATGTTGAGTAAATTGTTCGAAAATAATAAAAAAAAACGATTGGTCTAAAATAATATAAAAGTTATGACAGTACCTATATATTATGAGAGAAAAAATGTTTGTTATGCCATTTTATACATTTATAATTTTTTTTGGTTTAATAATTATTAACACATTAAAAAAAAAATATGATTTCTTAAATAATATCTTTATATTTTTATATTTTTAACTATGATTTCTAATAAAACATGATTATATACAGATAAATATAGATACATGCTGTATTAAATACATTATATTAATAATTTATACAATAAAAATTAATAATTATATAGTTCATTAATCTCTAATAAATTAATAATTCAGAATATTTTTCACTTATTTTATGTGATTTTTAATAATTTCGATTTATGTCCATTTATCTAAAGCGTAAGTACATTAATTTGTATAATTTCTGTAGGTCAAGTCCATATAATGATGTAAGAGACCGTAATAAAAAAGATAAACTAAACAAAACTTCACCATTTTTAATGGGTGGTACCTCTGAATTCTTTGAAAAAAATCCTTATTTTAGTAATGATCAAAAGTCAACGTACAATAAAATATCAAAAACCAAATTTAAAGGAACACCGTTTGTACCATCTTCAACAATAAAACACGTAAGTTATATTTCATGAACATATTATAGTATCGTGCTTTTTATATTTATTTTGTATTTTTGAATAGATTTCAAACTTAGACAATATAACTTTTAGTACAATGTAATAACTGGTTAATAAATATATTTATTTAACAATTTATTCGTTATATGCTGAGATGTATTGGATTTTTTGTGAAACGAAGTACATCGTGGTTGCATACAAACTATCTATACGTTTAGTTTTATTTCCATTACAATATATTTGTGTTGTTTTTTTTTTTTAAATAATTGTTAAGTGTTGAACAATCTAAAGTTTCTTTATCGATTGAAAAATAATATTTTATATTGCTACTTAAGTGAAATCATTTATTTTTTAGAATTAATTATTTTTTTCTGAACTAGGAAAAACAATCTAATGTAGGGGGAATGAAAAAACTAGCATGAGCTCAACTCAAAATAATTTAAAAGTATTAGGGAAATTCAGTGTAAAATAATTAAACAATAAAATTAAAATATTTATTACTATAATAAGTTAATATAAATATAAGTTATTATTATTATTATAATTTGTATTATTATTATTATTATTATTATTAGTATAAATTATACAGAATGATCCATTTAAATGCATACACTCATTATTTCGATAAGTTCCAACTTTTTTGAAAAAAGTTATACTTTTTACTATTTTTTATTTTAATAATTTTTTAGGTTATTACTTTTTTGAACGATACCATACATTTTAGATTCTGAGCAAAGCAATAATTATATTAATTTTATAATGTTAAATTTTTTTTTTGTGGCTGTCATCACCTTTTGGGAAAGTAAAATTAATGCTTCAATATTCTTCATTAGCATCTTTTCTGGTGAAAAAATCAATCTAATTTTCCTTTAAAATACCAAAAGTAAAAAAATTCCAATAATTTTCAACATTGTAGAGAAAAAACAAAAAAATAAATAAGGAAAAACGGGAATTTATATGCAAAATAGATTTTGTTTTTTAGTTTTAACACAAAAAAAATAACCATTACTTATTGTCATTTTATTTAGAAAACTATGATTTTAATTGTTATAAATTTAAAAAATATTGATTATTTATGCATTTTTCTACTGAATAAGATGAATTATTTTAATTTTATAACATTAAAATAGCATTAAATTGGTTTGTTTTTTTTAATTTTTTAATATTTATATAATACTAATAATTAATAGTACATTACTTGTAAAATACGACATGCTGTTTTTAAAAGTTAAAGTTTTAGTTTTTTTAACTTTGTGTGTACATAAAAATGATACGTCAACAGTTTATTATAAACATGATATATTTACATATAGGTAGTAAATACAACTTAGAATCATACCATTAGTTTTTTGTCAGATATACAGGGTGTCCCAGGTCTATTTGACTAATGCAATAACTTTTTTTCTATTCAATATTTTTAAGTTTCTTTTTTTGTAATGATTTGTAGAGCTCTTCGCTATAATTTGTATATCTTATATTTTATTTTATTTTTTTACGACAAAAATAAATTATTTAAATTTTTTATTTAATATTTTTCTAATAATCCAAGATAGCTATTTCATAAATAAGTATTTAAAAACCATTTTGGCGTTTAAAACTTTTAATTTGGTTAAGTCGTTAATTTTTAAACAATTTTCGAAGTGTGTTAAAATTTAAAATTATTTCTTGCTAATCACTGTTACTCCTGTAAAAGTTATGCATTAGTCAAATAGACCTGGGACACCCTGTATATTGCCTACTTTTTAAATTAAAAAAAAATGTGTTTGAATTGTTGATTTAAATTCCGTCTACTTTAAAAATCTAACTTTTTTTTAAATTTTTTTTTCAGATTGGAAATGGCTTTGACCAGTGGCCTAGTCATTCCGATGATCGCTACGTTGATTCATTTAGAACTGAATACAAGAATAAAGAGGAGAAAAAAGATAATAAATCAATTATTACATTCTATCCACAAACTAGAAATAAATCGTTATACACTACATCAACGATTCAGCGGAAATTAAAAATTGCAATGAACAATAATAACTGGCGTACATTTGATACCATTACATACCCCACAGAAACAATTAGAAAACAATAATCTATTTAAGAACAATAAAATAATTATTTTTAATGCGGAGCTATAAACCTTAAAATAAATGTGTGTTTAACATCATTTTCAACTATTAAATTGTATTACTTATAATGCAAAAGTATTGTCAACAAAATAGTAAACAAGCTGCGCGATCTAGTGAATTAAAAATAATACTGCTTCGTTTTAGAATTTTACTAGATTTCTCCCTTTGCTAAATCTTGTAAATTAAATCTTTAATATTAAAAATACTTCTAAAAATATATAAATATAAATTGTACACTACTTTGTTCAGACAATACAGTTTTTCATGTGACATAATTATTTAATATTTGAATGATTTTTAAAACCAAATAAATCGTTTTAGTATCTATATCTTGCTACAATGAGTACAGCCAACTTGATAATAATGAATACTGAAAATATTAATTAACGGACTTCTAAAATCTTATTTCATCTTATTTTAACCTAACCTGGAGTAACATACAATATTGAATTTGAAGTAGGTATCTATAAATCAGGTTTTATAATTTATAAAATATAAATTTATGTTATATAAATAAATAAATACTTACATTAAAAATCCTTTTTATCTCACAAAACTTTTGTAGTCTTCGTGATGTATGATTTTTCCTACATGGTTAGAACAATCAGATATGTATACATTCCTACTCGGTGAACAATTTAAGAGCGATTGCCAGATCTATAAAACATAACATTTTGTAGTTCATGACTTTCGATAATGCTGACATTCAAATTGTATGTGTCTATAGAGGTTATTAACTCAATAAGACTTTTATATTTTTTTTCGGAATTTATACTTAAAATTTTTATTTGTAAGTAAAAAAACCTAGATCTTTACACAACAGAGCTAATTCCTCGGTTGTAGATCCTCTTAACACATTGGTTCTACACTGTAATCTACCAGTGATGTTTTTTTATTTTTTTAAACCAAAAAATGTATAACATTACATAATATCAAATAATATTCTTAATTGTTACGTTCAATACAATTTCTCCAGATCATACTTCAAGAGTCCATATAGAAATTTGAATAAGTTAAAATGTGCTCAAAGTCTCCAAATTTCCCTAGTATTTTTACTAAATATATAAAGCTAAAAGAAAAATTATTTATAATACTTATACATAGAGTTGTTTTGATTTTAAGAGTACGTTTCACCTGATTTTTGTGTTGTCTTCAAGTGTTTAAGTTTGTTATACTTTTACAATGTACATCCAATCATACCTTCAAGTTGTACCTAACTTCAGGTACGGTCTCATAATATGTATTATATAATATAATATAATATATATTATACTCTATTCAGAATAAGAATGCACAAATTCGGGCATGAATACAATATATTATTAAACCGCTGAAAATTATCTTTGGTAATTTTAGCAAATACTATGTATACCTAAATATAATATAGTATTTGCTCATACTCTCATAGTTTAACCCATTGCAATAATAAAAAAAAAACTGCCAGCGGCTCGGTTAACAGTATTCACGCTTGAATTTGGTCATTCTTATTCTGAATAGAGTATATAAGACGCGATTGATCGCTTCATCCGACCTCAGCGATGGGCCGAGACGACTGCTCTGCTACGGGACAGCCATAAAGTCGTCCAGGCCGACGATTGTGCTGGTCCGTGAGCAGTTGTGTGACTCAACGCTGTGGCGCGGCGATCAATAGTGTCAAAGAGACCGTGCCGGTAATCAACTAGTTCAATTTGATAAGAAGACACATAGTTTAAAATTCAACGCTAACTCGCCGGACCCTATTTATCCAAGAGACTATAGGTCAGAGTTAATGTCAGACCTATAAAAGTTATGTTGAAGCTATATTGTGATGGCAGAGGAATATCATCACTGGTCGTGAGCTGTAAAATGATATTTTCTTACCAAGGTATTTGATATTGTAAACATAACAATGAAAGAAAATATTTAAATATATTAACGAGGCAATATCAGAAGTAAAATAGTCAGGCAGTCAGTGGCATTGCGAAGGGATTAATCTTGGGGCAGATGCCTTCCAGTAGTTAATGAATTGCTGGGTGGCTCTGGATAGCTTCAGGGTAGCTGGATGGGTATTAATAAATATTGACTATTATTTATCTAGTTTGGGTTAGTGAGTGGGATATTAGAGGTACCTCTGAACAAAATTAAGTTGGCCAAGCCACCGAACCTAATATTATCATAATTAAACACGATTTTAAACCCAGAATAGCGATTACCAGTTTAATAATAAAAAAACTAAAAACAGTCTATTCCGATTAATGATTTTCTTGTGAACAGACAGATAGATAAGAAAGTAAGATAGATTAGATTTAGATTAAGTTCCTAACTTTTACTTATACCTTTTCAATATTCATTTTTTTCTGCTTTTTAAAATTAATATGCCTGCTGGCGCAATAACTTGAGTAATTTTTTTTATATTTACAACAAATTTGCCTGCATGCGTCTGTGTTTTTCTTTCATTCTATAAAACTAAAATAAATTGATTTCCTATTTAATTCTTTAAAAAGATATATGCAATTGCAATCTCTATAAATAACCAATACCTAGTGATAGTATATTATTTTGTTTAATTTTTCGTTACTAAGAATCTGGAAATTAGACTGTAGTCTCATTCTTTTTTCTATACCTGTAAAATTGTTTTTAAATTGTTTTTTGCTTTTTAAAACGAATATGCCGAATATGGTGGGTACCCAAGCCCCCTTCCAATTTTTTTTTCAATTAATTAACTTAAAATAAAAAATTAAATAAAAATGTATATATTATTATCAAAAGACAACGTGTGTTTGGTTCAATTTGGCAACGTTGGATTTGAATCCCTTATCAGCGTTTACAATGATAATTATATTGTCTTTAAGATGCCGCCGCGGTATCGGTAATTGTATTCGGCTACATTTTATCGCTACCAATACCAATACCGCTACTGGTAGTCGAATATTATTATTTTCATTTGGATTATTAAAGCTATCTATTGTCAATAAATTAACTAAAATGTAGTGCAACGCATAATCACAGCCAGTGAGCAATGTATACTATGTATAATCAACGGTACTATGTAAGTAGGTTAATGCACGAGTAGCCAAGCAAATTACACAATAGGAGTTTTACAAATTTGCAACATGAATAAAGTGTAAAAAAACGCATAATATATTATGTGTGGTTGTTTTTTTTATTTTTTATTTTTGATAAAATTAAGGTCATTTCGATTTGAAATAAACAAATAATTAACACTGTCAAACAATAAAAAATAAATAAACAATTATTAAAATTATTACCTATAATAATATATAACACAACTTGAAAGCATTTTAAAATCATATCATAGTAGTTAATTTATTTAAAAAAAAAAAAAAAATCGAACATAATATTACGATTTACCAACGATATTTTAAACCTGTCAATTCATTAAATCTGCAACCAGGTAAAGTGATATAATCACGCTTATATGATATATTATCATCATCTCACGTTAATCGGTCCCTTTTAATTAATATATGGTTATATATTGCAATGGGCATCAGAAGTCAGTAAAGCTTTTTCTGCGAATATCTTCACGAGTTGGTTGGTTATTGAATGTCACTGGTCTATAAAATATTGTTTCGCCTTTTTTCCAACCTCTGGGTGCAGTATTATAGTTACTCAATGATAAATAGTCTTTGTATGATGGTAACTGAACGTTTTTCGACTGATTACATTTTGACGGGGCTGCATATGCAGGATCTGCTGTAAAATAAAATAAAAATATTATAATACTATAATTTATAGAACACACTTTACAATTTTACTGTTCAACAAATACAATAAATATTTAAGTAATATATGCCACATATATCAAAAAATAGTATATATTTAACTATTAACTTCCAAATTGGAAAAAAATTATTATTATTATTATTTATAACAAATTCAAAACATTTACATATTGATGTAAAGTAATATGTAAATACATTTCACACGAGGAAGTTATCGTTTTAATATTATTTTTTGTCTTTATAATAATTTATTAAATTTAAAATGCAAAAATGACTTGTTTCGTAATATTTAAATAATATATATAAATAAAACTGTTTGTTTTTTAAAACTCTGTACCTATTACTCAGGTAGTATTATGTTTAGTTAAAATAAATAAACGATTAATTTATACAGAAAATGACTATTAAATAATAATGTACCAATTTTTAAGTATTTAATTAAAAAAACTTTCTACTTTTATTTTTATATTTTTAATTAATAAATTACCAGAAACACACTTGATAAATACTTGATGAACTATTCATTTTTAAATTTAATTCATGTAGGTACTCTTCAGTATATTTTTGTTATGAATTTATGGATTTAATATAATTTAAATCATTATTATAATGTTATGAAATTAAAAAACACAAAGATTAGATAATCTAATCACTATCAAACGGTGGTTTCTGTAAAAGGAAAACATGCTCACAGTGGAGAGGACATTTCATTGCATATTTAAATGATGAATTCCAATAACGTGCAAAAACCAAACTGTCGAATATTTATCTTGCCTGCTGTTTTACGTTGAGCATTATAAATAGGATTATTGGACTCTTGATGACGTTCATCTCGTGAGCTCTGTTTTTGAGCAAATAACATACTAGATTCTAGGCTGTCTGGAGTGGCTAATTGCCTAATGGTCTGAAATTTCATATCACCCCTTACGTCAAATGATAATGAAACATCATCGCCATATTCAGACCTATCAGTAATCCCTGATCTATCTGCATACTCAGATCTATCACCATATTCAGACTTATCGTTGATTTCAGATTGATCAGCATAATCAGATCTATTTTCATATTCAGATTTATCATTTTTTCCAGTCTGATCTGTGAAATCCGATATATTTTCATACTTAGATGTAACATTGGCTCCGGATGTTTCTGCATAATATTCAGACTTTTCATAGTGTTCGGAATTCATTTCATCAGCGCAACCATGCTGTTCATTAGTTTCGTACACGAAACTCCTCGTTTCAACTGCTGTATTGGCTGTGTAAAATCCATTTTCTTCACCAATATTAGGTGAGTCATACCCATTTGTTAAATTACCATCAATTGATCCCGGCTTTGGAACATCGTGCAAATGTTTTATCTCTTCGCTTAATGGTACTCTTTCTTCGAGCTGTAAATACCGCATTACAGGTCTATTATTATGCTCAAATGTGTCGATCAGTGTTTTAACGGGTAGAGATCTTTCTTGTATGACAGTGTTTGGTGTTTTTTCTTGTTTAATTCCTACAAAGCTACTTGGTGACTTAAGTGAACATCTACTTTCAGCACGGTTTGGTTCAGTGTAAGTATTTATATTAGGCATATATTCTTCAAACGTCTTATGTGATTTGGGAACAAACACATTGTAATTATTACATTTTGACTTTTCGTTTTCTTTTATCTGTAATTCAATTTTTGGTTTTTCATTTTCATTTTTTATAGACAGCTCTATTTCATTTATTTTTTCTTCGGTAACACTTTCTGATTTATGAGTGCCATTCATTTGGTCCAAGCCTGGAGTTGATCTTGGTGTAAATTCAACTTTATGAAATTTCGGTTCATCATAGTACCCATGATAAGTTGCTGGGGGTTTTGGTACAGGAGTCAAAGTAAGTGAATTATCTTTATTGATGGTAAAAGTTGTAAAAGATAAATTTTCAGATACTTTGGGAGTAAGACCAGTTGAGCAAATTGAAGCCTTGTTCAATAAACTAACTGGAGAATTTGGGGCACCCCGAAAAATCTGATCCAGTTTAACTGAGCCTACAAGCAGCAAACAATTAACGTATACAATTAACAATTATTAATATTATTTACGTACCATAAGTCGGTGGCTGTTGTCTGTTACATTGTGTATTCCAACCTCTGGGTATTTTAGGCATATATATATCTTGGACATTTTTTGGTGTTGCGGTTCTTGTAGGAGTTGAACAAACAGTTGCTCTTGACGTTCTTCCGCCGTCTTTAAGTGCTTCTAAAGCACCTGAAGTTGGAGCAACAATATATCCTCTTGGTGGAAAAACCGGAGCCATTTCTTGGAAAGCTGACTCGACAGATCCCGTTTCCAAAGCGGCTTCCCATGGAGATTTAATCAATCTTAACCGAGGTTGAGTGAACCTTTGCTGAAAATGTATAAATCCAACTATTATTAATTATTATAAATTAAATATATATTACGCTATAATACAATATAAGGATATCTATTAATATGTAAGTCTAGAATTTACATTATGTACTTAATTAATAGTACATACTTGAATTTCGTTCATTTTTTGAATATTTTCCGCTCTCATGGTACCTTGTTGATCATTTGGGATGTTATTACTACCATTTTTTATAATTGATGGTTCAGAAAGACTAGGTGAAATAGATTTAACATTATGCTCATCTACTATCCAATTTTCAGACCGTTTACGCCTCTTTGCAAATAATGCAGCCCCTTTAAAATTATTTTGTCAACAACATTAATACAATATTACATCAAATAAAAGTTAAAATAAATACAACCTTTTCCTTTTGTGGCATTTAAGTCTCTAACTAAATCAAAGCAGACTTCTGGACTAAGACAAGGTTCAACGTTTTCTCCGAGTTTGCGTAATGTTTGTAAATCCTGTATTTGACCTCGTGGATCCATAACTAACTTCAGTATTTGTTTTGATTCTGAGTTCTGAAAATAAAATGTATAAATATTGCTGGTTGTTTTAATTAATGCAGTAAAGTTGTAGATTACTTGTTCAATAGATTCATAATTTTGTTGATGGATCCCAAGTGGAAAATTTGATGGTATAGGACCTTTACCTTCTCCTTTTTTTTTATTAAACGGTGCAAATAAACAGTTATTTTATCATAAAAATATTTAAAAGATGATTTTAAAAATATTATGTATTTTTTATCACCTTCATGAACCCATTTAACAGATCTCTTTTTGCGGTTGACATACATTGATTGCCCTTTACTCTGTTGGTTACTTATATCACTTAATGAGCTGGATATACGGCGAGCCAACTCAAATTGCTGTTCCACTGTTGGATGATCTGGACCATAAAAACTACTACTGGCATACATTTTTCCTATGATTAAAAATATGAGACGGGATTATTAACAAAATATAATTAAATTAATAATTAACAGAAAATAATTACTGTTCTTAGATGGAGATACTTCCCCAGAATCTGTTGCTGGCTTAAAAATTTTATCCAAATCCACTTGTTTGTGGCTCAATCCGTCATTAGCATTAATTGTTATGCCATTAGACTCCTATAAAATGAACAACAATTATGTTTAAATAACTTAATAGTGAATATATATGGATATTATTTGGACCGATTTATAAATTATACATGTATTACGTAAATACTATAATATGGTATAAATGTTAATTTATTTTTGATATTTTGTCATAATATAATTGTAATAATGTATTACATTTTACCGAAAACGTATTTGAAAAATATATTGTGTACTTGGTGTACTTATAAATACCATGGTATTTATAATTAGAGTGGTTAAAAAAAAAAATAATAATACAAATTATAAATTGAAGGGGGCAAATGAATTTATTGAAATTATGTTTTGTTATTACCAGCAGGATGTGGCTAGGTTCATGCAACAGATCACTAACGATGAGATTTGATGAAAAATAAATCAACTGTGTGACGACAATGGCAAAGTTCCAAGAACGTGATTATATATAGCACTTGAAAATGCATTATTGGGGCATACTAGTCGGCCAAATTGGACAAGGAGCAACTACTAACAAATGACAGTTGTCGGATTGAACTATTATAAAAGTATGAACCATTAAGAAGATTTAAAAAGAATGAGAAAGAGTTAATATATATTGCAAAAGCAACTTTTGAACATTTTTAAAAATCTATATAATTATGTTAATACTCTCAAATAAATTATTTAAAACCGATTCATTTGACCGAACAGATATTGTCTTTCTTGGCAATAACCCATGACCCATTAGCCCGTACCATTTAAAAGAATTAAAAAAACACATGTTGCATTTTTCACAATCAATGATGAAAATTAATCATACATTTTAAAGTTCTGATGTACCTACTTAAATGTGATTCTATTCTAAAGTTAAGATAAGTAGGTACTGTAGCTGTACTATACTGTATATGCATTATATTACTAAAATATAATTTTAAAAAAGGCTTGTCCATTTTTTTTTCAATTCTTTTCATCACTTATTATCTAGTTATTTTATTCATAGCCTTATTTATACCTCTCACTAGTTTCACATTCTTTCTATTGTAAATCTACGACACGTAAATACATAATGACGTTAACACATTATTATTAACATTGAATTCTAAACAGCAGTATAAAATCAATTTTACTCGTCACTATTCAACCCAAAGTATAAATTATTAAATAAAGACTCAATATATGAAAACAATTCCTAGTTTGAAATGAAAAAATGATAAAATGAATGCTATTGGAAGTATAATATGCATTATATGTACATTTTAATAATATTTTACGGACAGATGTGTGTTAGACAAATATTATAAATACTCACAATGTAATCAAAAATATTAAAAAATTAAGTTTATTAAGTATAAATAATATCAATAAATGTTATCCAAGTTGTAAAATAACATTCACTTTTAAAGAGTAGATACCACAGTTCATAAATATTATAAAAAAGAGACATATATTCAATTATGAATGACCATTTTACTTCATTGAAAAAATATATTAAACTTGTATCTAATACTTTTACGAATATGTTTTTTAGTCAAGTATCTGCAAACTACAATATTAAGTTTGGTTATAATGAGATGAGTTTTTATAACAACACTTTTTATGGTAAATTAACCAGTACAATAAATAAAAACTTAGTAAAATATTGATGTATTGAATTTATTATAGTGTTATAGAACTTTACTCATAAAAAACTAAATATTTTGCGAAAAATACAACATTTAATAATCTATAATAACCCCCTAAAACATAATCTTGACATAGTAGTATAAATATATACCTACAATGAACTAAAACTGCAACAAATATGTTGAAAAAAAATTGTAGTAATTGTTCGTAATCAAATGAAGTAGTAAGTATTATTTATAATATATATTTACTAGTCTACGATTTCGATGATAAATATTTTATTCTGAATCTTAAAATTGGTTTTATATCTCGTATTTAGCAAAATGTCTAGTAAAAAGTGCATTTGGCAAAGTTACATCATTAAAGTTTAGAATGTGCACGTTCATTATTTTGAAAACTTTTGAAAAATGTACATTCCATGTCTATTATTTTTTAAGTTGTTATTACAAAGTCTAAACAATTTAATTGTAATTGTTTTTTTTATATGATTTATGCTTTGAAGATTCTTTATGGCTTTCATTCATGCTTGAAATTCTATCTACTTATATTGGATAAAATCTTTGGATTATTGCGGGATTTTTTTTTATAATCGATCAAGAATGTAATATTTTTATTTGATATTTTTATACATTAAAATTACAATGAATATCATGAACCTATTATTATTTATTAATAAAACAACGTATTGAACGTAAATAGGATATCAAGAATTAATTACCTCCATGAGATAAGTAATAAAATAGTATAAATTCGTTTGTATCTGGTAAACTATTTGATATTCAGTCGTAAAAATATTTTATAATATAGATATTATTAATTAAGATACTACTTAAAAACTTTACTCTCTTTTGATATAACATAAAAATCAGACAGAACTACACAAATGGTCTATAAAATATGTTGTTTCCAATCCCCCAGTATAATGATACGATTATTTTTATAAGTTTGAAATAATAATTTTGTCGATCAGGGAAACAAAAAAAACCTAAACTGAATTGAATCATACTTATTGTCAAATTCACATCCAACAATAGATAATAATAAACTAATGGCCTGATAAAACAATCAAATTCGTATATTGAACGTTTTTTGAGAATAGATTTTAATTTAATTTTGTTCGTAATTGTAATAATTTAAAATAAAATAGTACATTAATTTATTCATAAACGAGTAATTGAAATTGTATTCTCAGTTAACTTAATGAATATCTACCATAGAACAACATTTTTAAGATGTATTTCCTGTCACAAATATTATAATTGACAAAAATAGGCAATATGATTTAAGAATTTCTAACTAATGGATACTTAAAGGCCAAAGAAGAATTTCCAACATGTCCACCTGCGTACCTGACCTTACGCATAATAATATATTTACCAACTGTCACTGATATGAGACACAAATATAAGATAAAAATTAACCCGATTAACTGATCAACATTCTGGGACCACAAATTTAAATATCATAGAAAATAATACATTTTTTTTTTTTTGGTAATCTAATATAATTTTGTGATTTAATACTTTGAATATGTTGAATCACAAAAAATAAAAGTGAATAATAATTTTAATTTTATTTAATTTGTATGTATTTGTAAATGTAATTTCTTGGGTGCTTATTAAATTTGTATGTATTATATGTTTATTTTTAATTATTTATTTATATAACCAGACAATTTCTCAAGGCCGATACTGATAGTTGATTAAACTTATAACATTTTTTAATTTATATTTTAATTATTTGTTATATACTTATTATTTTTTAACTATTCAATTTATTTTAATTCATTAAACATATTAATAAAATAATCTTACGAATTATAAAAATTCTAATTATTGACGTCCAGGATTAAGTCTAAATTATTATTCATTTGATGATTTTTTCAGTTAAAACAATTTATGTAAAACTCGTTGCGTAATCTACTTGGTTATGATATTTCATTTTAGAATTTTTATATTTATGCAAGATAAAATAATGATATTTTTTTTTTTTTTTTGAGAATTTCATGTGACTTTATAAGCTACCTAACCGTTTTCACCAAATGTTATATTGTGCACTTATAAAAATGAATAATAGCCACGATTGGTGTACTGAATTTAATTTACAATATTATTATGCTTTTGAAAATGATCGTTTAAAGGTAGGTACTCTAAGTACTCATACTTAAGTTGGTATCATGTGTTGTTACGAAATATCCTTATAGTAGGTTTTTATGGATCAGTACTAAATATTAATTATATGCAATTTATAATGATTTTTCCATTTCTAATCAACAACAATATTTTAGCATTTGGAATACACCTAAATAAATATTTACCATCACATAATGTCAAAATAATTTCAAATAAATACTTATTTATCGTAACTTGTAAATGATGTTGGCATTGATATACATTTTCAGACCACCAGCTTGTTTTCTTTCCTAAGGGAAACTATTTTAATTGGAGGCTTAAAGTTGTGCTATTATAATTGAGTTTCCAGGAATTGTACCTTATTTAAATTAATTCAAACAATAAAATTGTTATCAACTGCGATTTTTAAAATTAAATTAATAAATTGTATTATATTATATTAATAATAGAGATGCAGTTACGGTAGGGGACAGTTTTAACCACTTTAAAACGATAAGTTTTTTCTCATTGAACGAATTAGAAATAATATTACAACTATTTAGTTAAAATGAATTACAATTCGAGTATAATTACTGGTTTAGATTTGATATTTTATCGTATATAAGAAGTACTTAAGAATCACAACTATTTCGATGCCTATATAATACAAATAATTACAAAATAACATATTACTGAAGTGCATTAAGCTGTATTTACCATAATTTATTTTTAGCTGCTAACTAATTAGACATTTTGATAGAAGAAACAAGATTTTGAGTTGTTTAGTTCGATTATAAAATATTTTTTTTTAAGAAAAATTCTAAATTCGAATAAACTTTGTTAAAACCATGTAATAATAAAAAAAATTATACACAGAATCAAAATCAAAAACTGAGTTCGACTTTCATCGGGATTAATGTCAACACATCCGAATCTCTTGGCTGCTAACTGACATTATTATCTCGTTTGTACCTGCATGTGTTTGACACCAGGTCCATCGTCCGTGACAACAATCTTCGGTAATTTTTTTCTATCTAAACTCCCGTACCAACCGGCGTTAACCGATTTCCAGGACTTCATATTGCGGATAATATTCGCTCGCGACTCGCTGAAACCAACTGGATTGCCTAAAAGGGTGCACAATAGTTTTGAATTGGCATTACCCCCTCTAGCGCTGTTATCGTTTTGAATTTAGACTGGCACAATTTTTTTTTTTATTCACATTAACACATTTTACTGCAGTGATACAGTGTTATTAAACAAGTCAGGCTGTTGAACACAACCGATAGCATTATGAAAACGGCTACAGGGCATTGGTCCAGTTTGTGTGGGTGGTAAGCTGGCTAGCTATCTGGCTTGAATACAACTTCAAAAAGAAAACAAGGGTCATTTAAACTGCTAATTTCGCGATAACTTACAAGAGACGCAACTTTAATGATGCTATGGTAATATAGTAAACGTTATTGTTTACAATTTATATACAATAATCGTTGAATATGATAAAATGGCTAAACATTGATTGCATTTGTTAAATTAAAAATATACATTTTTAATAAAAGGTAACAAGATTTTAAATACGTTTTAAAATTCAGGATGATATACTTCATGCATAAATAACAAGTTATAAAATAAATTATACATTTGACACCACCCCAAACCAAACCAAAATTATAAAAAAATCTTAAGTTCAGAACACATTGTTATGTGATTTATTCCATATAATTACAATTTATTCATAAAAATATGTAATACCTTTTAAATATTCAAATAAGGCAATATTATATTATAACGTAATATAGGTAATATTTTTACAATTTAATACTAAATAAATGTAAAATACAACTGGAAAGCATAATATTATAAATAAGTTATAATAATAATAATTTTAAGGGTGCTCAGCCATTCCACAATATATACCTCTATTTTAGGTTTTGAGTAGGTTAGCAATAATAAAACTCCAAAAATGTTTGATTGTTTAAATTGTGTCTATAGTTTGTACCACACACAGGAATATTATTTGAATTATTCAGTAATTTCTCTATGCTAACAGAAAAATCGCAAATAATTATTTAGAACTAATATTCAAACTTACTGGTGCATCATTTATTTCAATTTTTAAATAACATTATCATGTCTATTCTACGGCACTCGAAGTCAAATCTCTGTATCTTGACAGGCTCATAAGTTATGAACCTTATACTTATATCATATTATCAAGTAAAATGTTTACTATTTAATATAGGTCTTTATATATTTTCAGATCAGTAAAAAATAATAACCATGGAGAATGAAAGCGAAAAACCATTGATACACTTATGTACTATGTAGGTATGAGAAGGTTTGTGAATTATCTTCAAAAATAATTAACTTATTTTTCATAACATTAGTGCTCCAACATTGCAATACACGATTTAGTATATGATTATATAAATATTATAAATATCAAAACTATAATACATTTTCTAATAACAAAATATTTAGTTTGGTATTTTAAATTGTATGTAACGGTGGTGTTTAAATAAACACATGTAATGTCATAATTTAATATGAAATGATTTAGAAAAAAATATAAATCAAACAACCTATGTTTATGCATTTTTTAAAAATTGAGTTAAATATTATCGTAATATAATCATTTACAAATTTGAAAACCTATGAATATACTAGAAAATGAATTGATTTCATAGACAAAATTTTTTATAAAAATGTTATTTTTATAAGTATAATTTAATAAAAATTAAAATTGGTTTCAAAAGATTTAAGCGTTTTAATTTATCAGCTAATTTTTTATGGATTTATAGTAAAAGATTTGAAATTTAAAAAAAAAAATTTCATTTGGGTAATATTCTTATTTTTTTTAATATTAAACAAATATCCTGAAAACATAAAAAATGTCTTTTTAAGAACATTTTATAAGTATAATGTTAAGAAAAAAATAT
The DNA here is from genome assembly GCA_022818045.1 of Neotoxoptera formosana. Lineage (NCBI taxonomy): Eukaryota > Metazoa > Arthropoda > Insecta > Hemiptera > Aphididae > Neotoxoptera > Neotoxoptera formosana. The sequence continues at coordinate 11,093,803 of CM040632.1, read as the reverse complement.
GAAAAAACAACTGAATTCTTTTTAGATTTAAATTTGTTAAATATGATCTAAATAATATCAAATATAACTTCCTACGTTTTGGTTAAAATTGTCGAGAGTATTATACAATTATTAAACATAAATTAATGTCTAATGTCTGTACATTTGTCATTATTACATTACCTACAATTTTAATGAAAATATTTAATATATTTTAGTCATCAATGAAAATATCATTATTTCTAACATAAGTGAATGCAATTATTTTTGTATATACAATATGATTCTCTATAAGATAATATATTTCCACAAGTTTATAATTTTGTATTATTGTTGATTATTTTTTGATTATTTAATATTACATCTATCATAGTAATCATAATAAAAACTATTCAGCTCGATTACAGAACATAAGATTTGTAAATTAGACACGCGCCAGTTTTAACAAACCACTTACCAATGACGCTCGCCAGATTTTTTGAGATAGACTAGTTAAGAATTCTTTTTTCGTCGAGTCATAACGGTCAGAGGGCCTGAAGCCTCTTTCAGACACAATATTGCTACGGTTCTTCTGCAAATTGACCCTTTGGCTTGGGTCCATCGGGCGCGAAACAATATTAACTGGTGGGAATCTATAAGCTACAGAGGTAGGATTTCAAACTCGATTTCAATCAACGGTGTATAAGGACGATAACAAACAATTTAATAAATCGTCTACATAAAAAAAAGAAAAAAACAACTAAAGATCCGGGTAAAAATCAACAAAAAGGCGCTTACGTTTTATTGACGACAGCAGCGCGACCGAACGCTTGATACGACCAAACTAGCGAGCGGGTTCGATAGGATAGTCGTTACCTTAGACTGCATTCAAATATTGCCTTGCGTGCAAATATGTTGGAAATGAACCAGGAAAACGGGTGTGATCTTAAAATATCATGGTACTACGGGCCAAATACAATAGGTTATGTACCACTACTCGGATTTCGATTCTGATCGAGTTTACGATAATAATAATATAATTTATTGAGAATTTTAATTCAAAACCGATATGAAATTAAATCAGACCAATTAGTTAAGAATAATAAGTACGAGTATATAAAGCTCGTATAATATGTATAAAATAGTTAATTGTACAATACGTTCAAATAAATACATTTCTTGTTATATTTATTTTTAAATATTATTTTTAATGGGTAATAAACATTTTTATTTTTTGTCATAGGTAATACGTTTGTATTTTTGACAGTTAATGTTATTATATTTAACTTTCAAATGTTGTCCAATTATTGTAATAAGTATTTATTATTAAATAACGTCCATAGTTTATGCGGTGAAAATATAACTTTATAATATTATTAACTGTACTTAAGTTATTTAATTTTAAAATGACTTACTTTTCTTTTATTATTGCAGTCGTTATCATATGGATCGGATTGCTCACCAATCTATAAATCATATATAAGGTTTTGATTGAGTACGAAATATTTTTTAAATTACTGTTAATAATTATTTTAATAGCAATGTTAAGTTGATAGTATTAATATGTAGGTTTTTACTTTTAAGTCATTCCAAAGACATATAAATTGTCGATTATCCCATGTCAAGTCTTCTGATACAGATATCGGATCTTTGGTTTCGACAAAAGATGGATATTCATCATCCTACCGACGATAGTAAAAAAAAAATATTTGAAAAAAAAATTATTTTTAATTTAAAATAATACAATTATTTTAGAATAAATGCAATAGTATTAAATTGTTAATAAAATAGGTATAGAATTATTATACGTACAGTTTTATTGGAAGGGGGAATATAACATAGGTCTCCTTTTTCCTCGATTTCAGTTATAATATCTTTCAATGTTTTTTTAATGCCTTCTTGATGGATTTCATAACTTTTCATTTTTTTACTTGTATAGCATGAATTAAACTAAAAATACAACTTACTATTAATCACTAACACGGCAATAATATCGTTTTTCGTAACTATAATCTTTAAGGATAATATATAACAACGGATTTGAAAAAAACGGAGCAATGCAAATTATTTAATGTATTTCAACGGAATTCGACTTCCAATTAATTGTTTGGATAGATACATATTATGTATTTTATTATTTGTGATTATCATCAGTATGGTTTAACATGTTTGTTTATAGATATTTAAATTTTACAGTTGTAGGCACATTTAATATACAGATTATCGGTGAGTATCGTTGTATAATATTAGTATGCAAGTCACGATGCATTGAAATTATATATTTATATTTAAGCATGGTTAAAATAATATAAATATATAATTGGTTATAAATTATAATTTATAATTATATGTATTCACCCCTGACCAATAAATCTGAAACATTTAATATAAACAGCTAATATTGATAATTCCCTTAATATATTTTCCTTCAAAATCATATTTTAACTATGAAAACCTTTTATGTTTTTTGAAATACGTCTCTTAATTATTCATAATCATATATTTTTCTGTCGTATCTATAATAAAACATATCATTAAATAAATATAGAGATTCTAAAAAACGATCTGAACAATTCGTCAACATTTGTATCTCAACATTATAATATATTTCTGAACTGGTACTAAAAATAAAGTACTAATTAACCAGAAAAAAAAACAAACGAATTAAAATAAAACTTAAGTAAAGTTTATAGCAAAAACTTCAATAAAAAATACCTTCATTGTCGACGGTTCTTCGAATGAACGCATTATTCCAACTTTTTCTTCGTTTTGTCTACGATAAACCAAAAATAAAACCAATTTCATTAATATAATTATTATTGCAATTTATTTTTTATGGGTTACGTTTATTACATTTGTGTTCTGTGTATAAAATATAAATAATGTTAAATTATTATTAAAAAAAAATTTTTTTTTTTAATAATAATAATTAGAAGAATAACATTTTTAAATACATTTTAAAGTATATTAAGTTTAATTATAGAATGCATTACAATTAAACCGTTATGTTGTTGATTACTGAATTGGTAAATTGTATTGGCTTGTATTATGACATTTTCTTATTATCCAAAAATAAAACTAATGGAATCGAACCAAGCATGAAAGTGTTATAAAATAACTCATTAAGTTCGACAAAATTAAAATATATATACCTATAGTTGAGTTTACAAGCTATTTGGACATGTACTATGGAATTATTGATATCTAGCCAAAATGCTATTACACTGCTCTTAATGAAAGCTTGAATGGAATATAAAACACTAGCTCCTCACAAATCGATTACATTAGGTACTGTTTTTGTTGTACGACAGAGCTAACACACATATTATATATTGTATATTTCTCAGAAAACATATAAACCTCATAGACCATTATAGATTTTTGTAATATTACGTTTTTTATTTTTTGTATATATTCAGCATTCAGACTCACCCAACGTGTTGTAGTGCTAGTGAATGTTTTACGTACTCGTTTGTTTTAGCGGCCACCGTCGTTCCACTACCATGTGTTCTTCCACAATCGATCGCCAATCTTGTTTTCTGAAATATACATATTATACTACTGTAACTTATACGTAGTAATAATAATAAAAAAAAAATATGTGCCAGATGTGTTCCTTTATTTTTATTTTTTATGATCTTTTACTGTACTATATATTTAAAAAAAAAAACATATCATATACATATATTAAGCAGCGTATTCATACGCGTTCACTAATATATGAAACAACAACTTGATGATTTGTGAATAACAATGCAGTGCTAGTGTTATTGACACAGAATACTGAATTTCCTATCAGTATCGACCTGGCAGCCGTCCACCGGACAAGACAAGAGAGAACTAAAAATGTGAATAATAAAAAACAAAACTATTCATTACGAACTGCAGGACAATTGAATTTGGAGTTTATTTATATGTGACTTACAGGACGCGCCTATATATAAATACAGACAATACAGTTTTTGGGCACTAGTCAGTAGTCTCTCTAGTCTACACCGCTAGACGGACGCAACCATGTATAACAGACTTTATACCACCTCCATAAAAAACAGTACATAATATGATACATAACGTATTTGTTTTTTTATCTACCTCGGTTTGAGAACAAATTTTATCTACAAAATTCTTCAGTGATAAAATAGTAACATGCGTGTTTGCTATTATTGTTTTTTTTATAGTTCCCGGTGACGTGACGTAGGAAATAAAAAAAAAAACAATGTACCTACCTATATGACTTGTATTTGTTAACATAATATCATTTGCTATAATCTTAATATTTCATGTTGTGCCAGTACAATTTACGGTACTTTTAATGCATAAAATATGAATTCTCGTAAGGAAATAAATATTCTATTAATATACTAACATTTTTTTTTTTTACTTAATTCAAAACAACCCGTTTATTTAAAATTTGGCTGGTTCGGTATCTGAATGAGGACCAATTTCCTGTGTGCTGATTGTGCTGTTAGGTTACTGAACCAAATAATAAATACAATCGATAATATACGGCGTTCGTTTATTATAATATTTCTCTTTCTCGGTGTATTTTATGTTAACGATTGTTGTTTTTAGTTCAGAACAATTTCGTCTCGAAAATAATATTTTGTTCAACGATGAATAATATTATCATTGAGTATAATATTATACTATTTACAATACATACGCAATAATAATATTTATAAAGTTCTCGAGATCTAGTAGGTTTCTCACAACTAGATAGCGCACCAGTATATGTTATAATATAATATGACACAACGATATTATAATATTATTTATATTGTATAACATAATAATACATGTGTAAATATATCATTTAATAATCTAGTTCATAATATTAGACATATCAAAATATAATTTAGGATGTATAACCTAATGTTTTTTATGTTCAAACTCAAAATAAAAATTCTAATATTATACAATAATTTAATAATTTAAATTACTATTATATACTATAATACTATATATGCGAAAATCATTAAAAGATTAAAAATTATAAATTACATCTACCTAACTCGTGACTGTTATTAATATCAATTGATGCATTTGGTTCTCAAATGTTTAAATATTTATTAATGGTAACAATCAATGTTTTAATATATTTATTACCATTTTTTTAAAATAAATAATACAACTACGGATAAAACAAATATCATGCTATTTACTTAGAATGAGAAAATATCATGGTATATGAATTGTTATATAAAAATAATCTAAAGCTTATAGAAATATAAGTATAAAAAATACAATTTGATTATTATTTTTTTTTTTTTTAAGAATAGCAAACCAAAAAAAAATATTTATATTTATATTATATCAAGACATAAAACATTGAACAGAACGTTTGCTGGAAACATTTCAAAAAATACGAGTTAAATTGTACACTCGAGTTCGAGACCGGAAAAGTGTGACGATACGTGCCGTTTGCAAGATTTAGTTCTTATTATTCAATTTCCGTTGAATTTAGTGTACACTATTTTATGTGCTAACTTAACTATTTGCATTCTAAGGAAATACTACAAAATATTACTTTAAAATGTAAGAGAAAAAATATAGTGTGTGGCCGGAAGATAAGGGAACAAATTATAGACTTGATGTTTATCCTAAAAACGGTGATAAACGACTGTCATTCAAAAGATTTACCACGATGGTTCCAACAATTTTGAAAAACTCGTCATATCTTAAATATTTTAAAGATATTTTTATACTATTATACTATACATAGTATTTTTTTATATTGACTAAATACATATTATTATACTATACTTATCGATTGTTTATAATGCTGGATTACCTATTGTAATTACATACAATAAATATAAATGATAAATTATGTAAAATTGAACATAGAATAAATAATGATATGATCAATAAGCCGATAACTATCAAAATTAAACCCGTGTAATAACTTATAAGATTTAATATTATTTTTTTTTTTCAAATAACAATACCTATTAAAATAAGTATCCCTACAGATAAAATGTCCCAACTAATTTGATTTAATATCAATAACTATTATTATTATTATAAGACATGATGTAATATACTGTCTTTTACATTATATTATTTCATTTCTCTCATAAATATTATTTAAATTTTGCTCAAAAAATTGTTTATATTTATATTATATACAAGAATCCAATGTTGAATGCTGTTATACTTGATATAATAATGTAATTTGTGATTTTCCTTCATGTCCCTTTTCTCTGTTTCTCTTAGTATTTTCTATAGGCTCTGTATTCATTGGATTTCGCTAAAGTTTAATCATCACAAACTTTGACTTATTTTGCGTTTCTACACAAACAAAACACTTCAATCTCCTTTTATTATTTTCTCTCAACAGTTTCGTATGGTATTTTCAAATTACTCAAAATGCTTTAGATAAGATTTTTAATCTGTACTAGGTATACAATATAGGTATATGCTTGTATATTCAATGTTAGTCAAATAATAATGTTTGTATGCAGGTACACATAGTAAATATATTGTAGGTAGGGACCTACATTGTAACAAAAAGTTATCTGCACTAATAATTATGAATATAGGTATAAAATTAAAACATTTTTTTTTTTTTAATATTCAAAACAATTTTTATAAAATCACTATTTAATGTGAAATGTACATAGAAAATGCATTATTTAATATTATTTTGTTTGTTTTCTAAAAATTATAATTGAAGTATTCAACATTTAATTAATTCAAAACCTACAAAGAATATTTGCAAAATTATGTTATATTATGTTAATAATAATATGGCATTGTAACAATTTTGTGTGATTTTTATTTTAATATTATAATTTAAGGAATATTATAGATGTAATATTACTTTTTTTTTAAATTTAGATAAATATTATAATAACGTAAGAATTAAAATATTCATAATATCAATGAAGTAATAAAGTTATTATGATATTCATATTACGAAATTGTTGTTTGAGTATTGTATTTGCTATATTATGATGTCTTTATTGAAATCTAATATTTGAAAAATAAATTGTATTTAATTATTTTACAATAATTTATTTTTGTTTATTTAGTATATTAAATGATAATTAAAACAAACTATGGGTTTAAATGTATCTGAACATAAACATCTGATGTATGAACCTGTATATCATAAACAATACAAATTACCATACATTTTATCGAAATATTTTTTTTATCTGAACAAAAAACTCAAGTTTACATAGTCGACATGATATAGAAAGACAATATTAAAGTTTATTTTGTAAGGGGGTCTGAATGTATCATAAATATTATTTTACGGCAACAATATTCTTATAATTTTATCGCAACTATATTCGTTTTATTCAAAAAAAAAATAATAATTTTGCATATTAAAATAGTTTTTATACTTTTTTATTCTTCATATGATTTCTAAATTATCATTATCATTATAATTCTTATTAAGTACTATAAATGATATAATAACATTAAAACATCATAATATTAGATATCAAATGTTATTATAATATAGGTACATTTTAATATAAAATACTTCGTATTTTGTATTTTAAAGAAAATATGAATCTATTATTGTTGAAAAATATAAAAACTCACGTTATATTTTTAACAATATAAAAACTAAGGTTCATGTTTGTTTCATTAAAGGTAAACAATATTATTTTCGATGTATATTTACTCAAAACCAAACGTGACTTACATCCGCACAATTTTTTATTTAGATAGATAATACATATACGTAGCTACCTGATCGTTAATCCACATCTATGGTCGTGTTACAAAGATAATTTATTAAACAATACAAAATTAAATATTGGTTATAAACCTAACCTATCTAAAAACGATCAATATTTTACAATAACTAAATCAATGCGCTCATGAGTCAAAACATTCAAATTGTATAAATTGGATCAAAACCTTAACCTTGTTCAAAAACTTCGATTCGAAACTGTAAACTTCCGAAGAAACAGAGTACAATAACCAAGCCACCAAAACAAAAAATAGATGTCTATTATAACCTCGACTGCTACAAAATATCTATTCCTCGCTGATGAAAGCGAAACCCTCTCAAATAAAGACGAGTAAAAGCAAAAATGATATTATATTATAATAAAGTTCTACCTATTAATATATGTATATTATAAACATAGTATTATAATTCCTACTCTATAATTATATATCTTACTATATTATATATTAAAGATATTAATGAAACGTTATAAATTGTAGTCATAAAACATCAAATTTTAAATAGTAGAAATACTACAACATTTAAAATAAAATTGTTTTGAATGTTTATGACTGAACTAAATTAAAACTCAACGCACTTCAATGCTTATATTATTGTACCTACTATATTAAGCGGCGTTAAAAAAATGAATATAGTAACTGATCAGTCAAAAAATGATTTTATATGACGTCACTTATTTGAAACATAAAATTATAATATGATATTATGAATAATGTGGTTAGTTTTAACAAATTTACTTACTTTTAAAGTTCTACATAATGCCGATAAGTTCTTCGTTCAATGTATGATGGACAAAACGTTTTTATCACACGTATTATTAATTAAAAACAATAAAAAACTATGTTTTAATTCGTATCACACAGACACAGTTTTCCCACAGACCCGTTGGTGTTTGGTAAAACGCATTAAAGAAATAACTCGTTTACATCATTAGAGTGAAGCCGTGTTTTCAACTACGGGCTATTTAGAGAACGTGGGCGGAGCTTATCGAGAGGGGAACACAAAAGTGTGACGGCTTTAATATTCGACGTCAATATGGATTGTTTGAAATAATATAGTGACAATACATGCATTTTAAGAGTTTCCACTTACTTGATGAAAATTATGCCATATCAATAACAGCATCACGAAAATAACGACCTCCAGTCTTATTCCTGGTTTAGCCACATGATTTCGGTCAGATTTCAAAGAACTGTAAAAGATTGTATCAACATTGTCATCTTTGGCTCTTCTTTTTTCATTATTTGAATTTGAGCAGTTACCTAATTGTTCACATAAAAGTCATACAATGAATTGTTCATCATCCCATTAATAATAATAATATAAATAAAAAAGGCACTATGAATTATTATAGTTTTACACGAAGTATGACAAAATGAAATATTTGTTTCTTCAAAAATTATAATATAATATGCTAATAGCGACATGCTAATAAACACGAAACTTACAAAAAATGGAAAATTACATTGTTTTAATATTAGTCTAGGAAATAATTATATTAAATATATATAAATACAATATAGGTATTGTTACTTACAATATATGATGTCTGTTTCATTAAATTGATTACATCTGTAATAGTATACAATTAATAATTATTATAGTATAAATTAAATTTATTAGATAATTATTCATCATTAGGTACTTTATATTATGTGAGTGGGTATTATACATAATATGTATAAAATTGAGTTATACGAAGTATTATATAGGCACACATAGTATACAATTATGGGCACCCAAGAGTTGATCCACAATGAACCTTTTTTCAAAAAGATATATTTTAATTGGGCCACTAAAATTGTACATTGAGAACAGTTAAGTCCGGTTATTGAGCCACTATTTTAAACGATTTTTTACTATTGAATCCGATAAGCAGAATTTCATACTAAAATTAGAAGCGTAGGATCATTAAAAGCCAGGAAACAAATTTTAATTCGAAATAATTTTATTCTTAATGAAATTAAGAAATACGAAGAAGGGCTTTAAAAACTAAAACCAGCTTTGAATTTGTGAAATTTGTATGGCATTATTTTTTATATTTTCAAGTAAATGAAAAAATTGAATGACTATTTGACTAATTATATACCTAGTTTTATATTTTATATTTCTTAAAAAAAAAAAATGTATTATATATATACTGTAATAATAAATAATATATTATATTCGTATATTTTTATGTTATACTTTTATGGTCCAATCTTCTGATACTCTTTAAAAATAAACATTTAATTTATGATCCAATACCAGGGTAATAAAATTTAAAAAAATATTGTTTACAAAGCAGGTAGCTAAAATGAGGCCCAATATTACCAACTTAAAAAAAAAATAATATATTTGATTCTCAATTTTATTTCATCATAATAATTTTAAATCTTTCAAAAAAATGATTCAACAGATATAGTTATATTTTACTCACAGTGAATCGTTATAAGTAGTTAAACATTGTTGACAATATTTTGTACTATTTATACACGGATGTTTAATGAATGGGATTGACGTGCTTATTGATTCATTGTAATATGAACTACCGTTAACTGTAGTTATTTCATTTTTAACCTTCACCAAGTTACCTTGATACTTGATTTTCTTAAATCCCTGTAAGAAGACAATTAAATTAAAAACAAAAATACAACCAAACTCATAAAGGTGGCAATAAACTCAGTACCAGTGGCTATGCTAACCAACTCTATACCTCTTTTTCGTTTTGTTTTAATTTTATCTTTGTCTGGACGATGAATTTCTTTTTGGGGATCAATCTCACTGGTGGCTCAGATGTACCATAAAATATCAACTGCCACTTTTTCAATAATCCTACACAAATTATTAACATTATGACAAAATATTTATATATCATTCTTATGTTTTTTTCTTTTTAATAAATTTATAATATTAATAATAGTAATCAATCATAAAAATAATAAATTCAAGAATATTTATCCATAAGAAATTCAATTTAAATATGTTGAGTGAAACTTTAATTTAATAATTTACTGAGGGATAAATCAATTTATCGTCGTAATATCAGGTTATATAATAACATTATGAAGTTTATCCGCTACTTACTCATATGCATTGAATGACATAAATATAGAAAAAACCAAATGAATACCTCCAATTTACCTTGGAAATTAAATTGTTTTAGGACAACACACGAAAATTATAAATTCAAATTCAAAAAACATTTTTTAAATTTTAATTTCTGAAAAAATTATAACACCTAAAATCGACAAATGATAATTATCCTACAATAAAAAAAATTAATAATATTATGTTGTATTTAATAAAAAAAAACAAATTTTTCAAGAAACCCCTAAAATTAAAGTAGATATTGGAAGGATAACACTACATTTATATTTTGAACTCTTCATAAATAAATACAAATAACGAACTAAATGTTTAACACGGCTTATTGTGAAAACAATAATGTTTCATAATATTATACACGATATGATAATAATATATATTTTTTTGTAAAAGTTTTGGTAAGAAAGATGTATTTAACTTAACCATAGTATACAAAAAAAAAAAATGTTAAAATTACAAGTATACATTTATATATTTATTTATTTTATATTATATATTTTTTTAAATTTTTTGCGTATCAAAGTTATAAACAAACTTTATAATGTAATATTTCTTTGCCATGTTTTAATATAATATATAATACCTGGACTTTTAGCAGTTGAATTTGCCATTCTTCTGGTTATTTTGATTTCCCAACGACCAGCTATTTTCTCACCCCAATAATGTACGCTCAGAAATGGCCAATCGTCAAATGTACTGCTGATTATATCCAATGGCCTTTCAAATAACAACACCGATTCCGTGCCCATTGGAGAAATCAATAAAATTCTCAAATCACCTCTAGGAAAAAACTTTAGTGATATTCGACATTGCACGTGCTCGACATAGTTAACGGTATTAGCGGTATTATTTTGACATCCATCCACTTCCATAAACATAGACAATTCACTACCTGGGGCGGGATCAATCCACCTAGATTTCAAAAAGTAAAATGACTAAATGTTGAAACGAAATAAATAAAAAACGATTATGTACTTAATATTTATGTTGATATTACCTTTGTTTATTGTCTTCCCTGGCTCTACAAATTTTCTGTGACGGAACATTAGTCCATTGTTCTGCCATTGTAACTAAAGCACCCCCATCCATGAGTCCATAACCGAATTTATGACTTACTAAATAAAATATTTTTATTAAGACTAATAAATCAGCAAGGTAGGTAATCGTATAACAAATTAACATTGTTTCAAGTTGATGTAAAATAAACTTAATTATGTAGAACTTCAAGTGTTATTATGAATAATGAAATGTTAAACTGTTATGACTGAACAACGCAATATACTTTTTCTCGACAGTTAATAATTTAATACTAATTAACCTACTAAACTTAATGGATTAATCATAATAGAAGTTATGAGTACCTATAGATGTTTTAAAATTAAATAATGATTGTTTGCTTACAACAGTAAAATTATGTTATACATTTCATACCTTTACGATTAACTCCATTTGTTGTCCAACCAGATTCATTTTGTAAAGGTTTTGTATTTGAAGTCATAACAACTAAATACTGCATATCTCTCCAAGTGAGATTACTATTTGCTTCGAGGGCCAAAGCACATAGACCAGCTGCAATAGGAGCCGAAGCAGAAGTTCCTAGCGTTTGAAAGTTTATTTCTTTATTGTAATCGTCAGAAGATTTGTGTATACATTTATTTTATATTTAGTTTTCAATTAAATACCACTGTGTTCGGATGTACATATGGTTTCTGGTTTCATTTTTGTGTCCATGTCAACTGTTGTCACGCCATGATCACTTCCTGGCGTTCCAGAGCTATATGTAGCAGCCAATGTTGATGAACATTCTTCCAGATACCATGGTTTGTTTCTGTAAGTTAGTAAATTGACGATTTTGAGTATTAATTCAAAGAATATTAACAATTATAAACGTAATACAGCTTTTGAAATATCACTTTGAACAAATAAGCTAAATTAATTTATATGAATCAAAGCATACCCAGTTTGAGTGACACTTGAAATAGATAGTGTATATATACTGTTTGTATATCCATCACAATTACAAGAGTCGGTATGATGGCCACCATTACCCGATGCCCACACAAATATTGAACCTTTGCCTTTTCTTCCCTGTATACATACAAATAATCAAATAAATTGATACAATTGTGTTTATTAATGTAAAATGTTTAATAATATAAATAACGTATACAGAGATTTATAAATTATAAATTAAAATTATTTTATTTATTAATATCCAGAACGTATACTAAAATGCGCAGTATTTTTATGTTTCTAGAAAATTCACTTAAGTGTATACAAATACATGTAATAGGTAAGGATGTAGAATATTATACAGGGTACCTAATAAACCAATCATGCTTCCAACATTTTTCTTCAATAATGCAGTTATTATTCAAAATCCGATTTTTAACATTTTTAAATATATTTAAATATATTAAAACCATATTTTTTAATTCTTGAGACATTTTATTCTATTTAAAGAATGTCCTTTGGGGAAACAATCTTCTGTTTTTCAAATTAAAAACCTGCCCTTCTTCAATAAACTATTTAGAGTATAATTATTTCAGAAAAGGTTGATGTATTAAAATCAAAATTTAAACTAGTAGTTTATGAGTAATTTAACTTTGTGTACTGAGAATAATAGGCCCGTGATAATGGGTTTGAAATATGTGGGATTTAAGCATTTTAGTAATTTATATTATTGTATCAATATTGATAATTTAGGAAAATGGTCCATATTGGACATCTATTTTATAGGTATTTTTGTAAAACTATATGTAAGGACCATTATCCCTAGTTTGGACATTTTATTTATTAATCAATATTACTTGCTTGAATTTCAATTAGGTGCATACAAATTATTAAAACAATCATACACTTAATAATTTACAGTATAAAAGTTTGTTTCGCCACAGGACATCTCAACAATTTGAAAATATGATCTTAAAGTATAATTAAAAATTCCAAAAATCATAAATTGAATACATTTATAATTTAATGAAAAAATGGGGGTGACCATACTTGGTGAATCAGCTTGTGTATAATTAAAAATATTGTTTTATAAATTATACGTATATGCATAATACGCACAAAGAAAATTGTATGATAGCGACATTTATATTATACATATTTATGTGTATCTAGGTATGTAAAATAATATATAACAATCTAAGTATGTTATTAAGATGATGCATAATTGTCTGTGGAATTATACATACGAAAAACTGGTAGAATTATTAAAATAATCTACGTCTAACAGTCTAATTTCAAAATGTATCTTTAACACACTTTACTTAGGTATAAAAAGCATCTCTAAGATTAGTTAGGTCATATGGTATCTAAATCTGGGGTGAATACAATTTCTCAAATACCCAAATTATCTAAGCTTTCTAACAAGTATGTTTTTGTCTTGTACTCGTAACTTCGACTCTATGCTACGTCATCAACAATAACCTTTACAAAGACCTAAATATGTCAACTCCAATCCAATTGTCAACTAATCTATACAAAACATTCTATTCAACATTACAATTTAATTCAAACTCCCTTAAAATTAAATTATAAACTAATACTAGTTCTGACTGTCCTCCATGTAAATTAAAGTGAAGTTATTGTTCTAGAGACCATTATCTAACTAATAAAAAGAAAACATTTCGTATAATAAATAATATTTTACGGTATATTCGTTGTTATAGGGTAATACATTTGACAGTCCATTACAATTATTATATATTTCTAACCGAAATATCAAAATATATCTTCAACAGGGATGCTTATGAAGAATAGTTGTGTGAATATGCCTTATTCTGTCCATCCTTGATGAAAAATTGGAAAAAAATACCTATGCAATCTGTAAGATTATATGATATATTTATCGAGCTTGATTGATTACTAAGTAATGATATATTGCATGAATGTTTATCATTCTTTTTTTTTAAATTAATAAAAAATATATGCATTTAGTATTCAAAGAAAAAATATGTTTATACCATTTTAGTGATAACCAATCAAATACAAAATAAAATATAAACTAAATAATAATTATAGTGAACAATAAAAATTAACAGAATATAGTTTATAGTAGGTATATGTTATCTTTTATAAAGACTGTGAACGTATTTTTGAATTTATATTTATACTTTTAAGCAAAATGTATTTTAGAAATTTAAAGAAACGACCTATTCGATGTCAAGACTCATAAACTAACATCAGAAAAACGAAAAAAAAAATAATTATTATAATCATTTATACAATTTTGGAATCCTTCCAAGTTTTCACAAATATATTTTACCTTTGAAATACCTTATTGTATCTATCTCGGTTTAGCTTTTATTTAGCTACAAAAAATATACATCTCATCATTTTTTTATCGTACGAAATATCATTAATTTACAGAAAAAAACACCATTTAATTCATAAAAAAATGAGTAAATTATATATTCATAAAATGAACTTAAATACTCAAAACTAATATATCATTTTAACTTTATTTTATTGAAAATACTTTTTTAATATAGATTATTTATCAACTTTCTATAATCCAAGCTCATAAACAACTATTTAGGTGCATGACTTAAATAATTAGAGAAAACTAAAATGTCCTAAATTATACGATTTCCCAATTTATTATTTAATAGTGATCTAAATAGTACCTTTTGGTCCTTAATTATAATCTGTAAGTATCTTCTATCTACATGATAAAATTAATTAGTGATTACTAAAAAGCACTATTTCATATCCATTGTGTCAACTATACAATAACACAATTAGCTATATTAAACATCACATCACATCACATCATATTTTATGTGACTGAATTGTGTGACATGGTAAACATACAACCAAAATAGAAAAAAGTTTTAACTGACTAAAAAAAATACACTTTCTAAAAAAGGTTCTACCTATACTCTTAAGCCTAAAGAACATTTAGTCATCAATTGTCATTTGTTACAGTATCGTTTTTTTATGTAAAGTTGTACTTAGAACTAACCCAAAATTATAAGATCTGACAATATTTAAAAATAATTTAATGTGTAAGAAAATAGTAATAATATTACTAGTTAGAAGTTTAAAATAATTGATGTCCTGAAGACAATTTTATATTTTGAGATAGAATTAATTGGTTCTGAGCACATGATATATTTAGATATATTTGTATTAGCATATTAAAGATTACTACTGGGACGTTTCCTAGTCAGTATTGTTTAGAATATTCAGACAGAGCATTAGGCATTTCTACAGTTCACAAACCATGCGTGCATATTATGTATGTCTAGTCTAATGGACTTTATCCATTAACAGTACACAAACACGTATATGAAAAAAAAAACCTTAAAATGTAAAGTAAAAAAAAAATTAAAGTACAAAACTAAACAATCAGGTCACAGACTTGACATTCATTTATGTATATAAAACAAAAAAACTCTATTATTTTTCCTTTGAATAGGCTGTTATGAAACGAACGGATGCGTGTATAAATTGTCGACAAATGCACACATTTTACCTGACAGACGAAACGGCCAATAAAAGCTCATAAAAACAGTACAAATAAATGTTTGTTGCAGGCTATTTAAAAACCCTTAATGGCAACTTTTGCTAAGGTTCTATCTAATGTTTTTTTTTTCGCATTCCACCTCATTTTTCCCCTCTCTTATATCTCAGTATCGTTCTTTCACCTTATTGCCTCTTACCATCTTTCTATTTGCTCAGATAATATCCAAACTAACCCCATTCAACCGTAATGCTAAATTATATCCGTATATATTTTTAAACGGCACACAAAACGTCCTTAACAGTTCAAATCACCTTGGGTTTGGAATACACGACAAACGTCTCATACGTCACACGGAAAAGCATTTTAAAAAAGACAAATTATCCGTTAGTGGATATTAATTTACCTATATCAATATTATTTGTCAACATTTATAATTAATTAGAAATTACATAGTAATTATCAACATATTTATATGACAGGATAAACTGCTTTAATTTTGAATTCCTTAAATTATTTAAATGTTTTCCATTATAATAGTTAAACACAATTATTGATTACATTTTCTATAATAACACGTTAATAATTATTACTATTTTATTTGTATGAAGTGTTAAAGAGCGCCAAGTGTAAAATAAAGTAATATTATTATTATAAGAAATAGTGAAAAATATGTATCATATCAAATATAAAATATTTATACTTTAAAATTAAATATTCATATACCATATAATTGATACTGAACAATTTAAACTAAGGTTAAGTTACCAACAATTAATTTAATTTGCTAAATTAATATTTTTTTTTTACTTTAAATACAATTTTTTGTTTTAAAATGTGTCAGTATATCATATGCTATTACAAGTATTATTATAATATAATTACAAGGATAAAGGTATAACGCCATGCTATTTTAATTTATTAGGTATTGTATATTTTTTTTTATTTTTATGTTAAATTTTTAAATTTAATATTCGTTTGGGATAACATCTGGTAGTATTCAGTCTTGAGATAGTCGTGGTTTTAGAAATAATGGTTTTTTATGTCTGTTGTTACCTTTTAGAGCGGTAAAATGCATCATTATTTAACTTTGATGGTAGTTATAAGCAGGAAAAATGATTTTGTTACTACTATGGTAGTAAAATGTAAAAAATAAAACAATAAAAAACAATTAAAGAAAAATGAAAGAAAAGTCAAAGAAAAAATTTAAATATTCGACTTTTTTAAGTTTATTTTTGGATTTATGAAATTCATTACACACCAATCAGACCGTATCTAATCGGAATCATTTTTTATCATTGAATTATAATTTAACACATCCATTACAACATTACTACAGTTTCCTACCCAATAACAAAGTACACTTGACACCTATTGTAGAGCTAATCGTTTACTTATTTTACAAGTCCGCTTTTTATATATTATAATAACAACACTATATTGTATTAAACACTCCAAATAAATATTATAATTATTAGTATCTTCAATTGATTACAGATATAAGTGAGCACCTTTCAAATATTATGTCTCTTAATACATACTACACAAAAATATATGTTTTAACTTTGCCATAACCCATAAATTAATAAAGATTTTACTCAGTTTTAATACAGTTATACAGTTAGGTATACTATGTTGCCTATAAAATACGCCGTGTGACATAATATGTTAAAAATCAGTTACCAGGTGGTGAAAACTCATCATGCTTAGCTTACCTCAGCAAATTAATATTAAACGAAGGGATTTGACACTTTTCACCATTACATAAACTATTATTTTTACACACAATGATAATATTTAAAAAATGTTTGTATTAATTTTAAGCTATTAATACCACGAACCCAATAACATCGTTTATAGTTCTACGGTACCTACATGGTGTTAACAAATAGGTTAATAAAAATACCGATAAATTATTATATACAATATTATCACAAATAATATGCCATATTTTGTAAAAGTCTGTCTATCGTACCGTATTACTAATAGTAATATAAATACATAATAAAATGTCCTTTTAAATAGATGTTTAAATAGATAAAATAGTTTTTCGTGTGTATTGATTTATCATTGAATTCAAATTGAACACAGTATCCATTACAGTGACACACTCAATGACGAGTTACATTTGAAATATGATGTATACCCGAGTTACTTTCCGAGTTTTTTTAATTAATTTAAGTTTTAAGTAGCTTATCATAAAAAAAAATGATTAACATTTTTGTGAAAATTATTTTAATTTAAACCAATCAAAATTAATTTGATTACATTGGATAATGTAACGATGACACTTACCGATGTAACGCCATTAACGAATGCTCTTTTGGCCAATGGTCCAGGTCCATCAACTGTTTCCCCATCGTCCTCTGGTCCCCAGGAAGCACTGTATATATCTATATAGTTTGTATTCAGGCTTAATGCTTTTGCTTCAACCACGTCGTTAACAACCCCGTCTAACATTCGGACACCTTTTGATAAACATACCAACACCATAACCGATTAATTATGGAAAATAATTTTTTAAAATAACATTTTACAATTTATTTCAACGGACAAATAGACAATTTAAAATAAAATATCTTCAATATCGTTATCTATGACCATTGAATACATTTTGAAGTATAGATATTATATATTTTATTATAATATGGAAATTGCAGTTATGTCTTATGTAACTTTTATTGTGTAATAAGATCTACAGAATTTGTACACGCACACAATTATACATTCAATAGTATCTATTACATTTAAAAAATGATGCATGTATAATTTATAATGCATATCATACATAATATATAATTTATTATCAAATATAAAAAAAAATAGAAGTATTTATTAATATGTGTAAAATGTATATATTATACTAGTCAACTAATGATATTATTATTTTCAAATACCAAGTGCTTATATTATACGACAATATGTATTTTATTAACTAGTATGTTAAATTTTATGTCATTTTAATAAATAATTATATACATATTGTAAATACAATACATTCATACTAGATACAAATGTTTACATAGCTTGTTTCAAACCTCCAATTTTTGCATTATATGCGATTCCGACGCCACAGAATTGGTTGAATGCAACGGCTGCAACTTCTCCGGCACACCTAGTACCGTGTTTGTTGTCTCCGTCATCTCTTGGACTTGGGTCGTCGTCGTCGTCGTTTATATCCCAACTAGCTGCTTTGTCCTAAGAAATTACATAAATTACTCAAGCCATTGTCGGTGAAACATTACATTATTTATCTATGGTATTAAGGGCGGTAAGGGAATGTTACATCAATAATTCATGCAATATTTTTAACTCGAGGCGTATGGGTGAGCTTGAATTCGAAATAAATGAAGGGGACAAGACGAGCACCGGAAACAAAGAGCGAGATGTGATAATATACAGTTTGGAGTAATGAAACGCGAAGAAGTTAAATAGCAGGATAATACAAACAAGGGAGCAAAAGGTCAATCAAAATGGACCCCAAGGCGACAAAGAGTGTAAACAGAATGATATACACAATACAGTGAATGCTTGACAGCGGCAGAGGCGTTATTAAATGGCTAGTGGCTGTGTAACGCCTAAAAAAAAAAACTATGAGACTGTCGCCCGGGAGAGTTGAAAAATACATATGGAATGTTTGGAAATGGAAATGGAGTTCAGCAATAATGTATATATGTGCCTGGAGACGTTCGCCAATCAATATTAAATTGAAAAATATTTCAAATTAAACGTTGAAAAACACACAAAGAATATGGGTTTTTATATAGTATAATATGAAACAAATCATTTATACATTTCAATTACAGTTATTTTTTCGAAACCACAACACGCATTGATTTTAAATTGTGCGTTAATGTGATTTATAAAAAAATTATAAGACATTGTGAAGTTAGTGAAGAAAATTGTAGTAACAAGTTTGGATTTTATTTAACTAACAAATTTATTAGCCATTGTATACGCATAACACTATTTATTTTCTACCCTATTGAAATTTGATGGTGTATTTATCAATTTTGGTTTATTTATTTTTAATTATACTAAATAATAATGGATAGCATGTATTCATAACATATTGGGCAGCATATGAAATACATACATATTGAACAATTACAATAAATGTCTACTTAAAAAAAGTATAAATATGTATAAGTTTATAAAACATTATACAATTTTAACCAATCAATTAGCAAACCAGAAAGACTATAATTATATATGAATATCTATTTTCAACTAATACGAGATTATACGATATAATTAATAGTTATATGCATATTATCAATATATGTTTAAGCATTTTAATAAAACACTACCTAAACTATATCCCGATGAAGTTTCATTAGCAATTTATTTTGCTCTAACATTTTCATAATATTATGTTTGTAACAACTTCGAATTTTTAGTGAGGATGTATTTTAAAACAGAAAACGTGCTTAAATAACAAAATAAAATACAAGTAGCTATGCAATTTGTCAAAGATTTATCTTGTTTAAAATTTTACCATGTCACTAATAACACGGATAAATTACAATAAAGGACATACTATGATGTACAAATAAACCTAAAAAATTTGAGTAGTCAATTATTAATTACATATTTCTAGGCTGCTAGGGTATTTTATATTACTGTATTACCTAGTAAATAGAGGTGAGTTTTTTAATTTTATAATAATAATTATATCATTAATTATTCAAAAACAAAGCAAATGTTTAGCTTAACAATATAAGAATAAAGGTAAGTACCGTTTATTAAATGTTTGTACAACAAATAATACAATAATACGTTGATATTTAAAAATTAAATGCTTACAAAATCAAATTGTACTGTTGTCTATCTGAATTTCTATTCAAATCAACTACACTCATATCATATTTATAAGAAAATATAGAGTCACTTAAAGTGTGTTTGGGTCAAAATACGTATATAGATCTTTCGGGGCCATTGAAAGTGGTGTTGAAAGGGAAGGGCATGTTGAAAAAGCGATAGACCATGGGTGCGACTCGTGAGATCTGAAGTATTATTCAACGTTAGCAATTATCTCACTTCAACAACTTGTTTCGTTTGGGGGTGTGTGTATCGAGCGTTGCTTCCATCTCATCCCAGTTTTACTCCTTTCGCTTAGATAAATACCCAACACAAATTTTCGTTTTATCAACAACATTTTCAGTAAATCATATTACTGATATTCAATGCTGGGCATTAACGAGGTTATCAGTTACAAGTTAAGTTAAAAGTTAAGTTAATTTTAACTTATTAACTTAACTTACTAGTTCACTGTTTTAAATAACTTACCATTAACTTAACTCGTTTGTATCTACGTTAACTTAAAATTAACTTATATTATTTGAATATTCCCAATGAAGTTAGTTTTGAATTTTCAGAAATTTTTCAGAAAAATAATATTTATATAATTTATAAGTTCATAGTATATAGAAAATATTATTAGGAAAAAAGGAGTATTTACAAAGAATTTTGTATAATATATTTTTATTAATTAAAACTAAAATGTCGTTAGTTTTAATTTTTATATATAGTTCATATAATATGGGTTGCATACATAATAATTAATTTTTTTTTTCTGTTTATTAACTTAATTTATTAATTGAAGTTAAATTAATAATATTTGCTAACTTAGCTTAAGCTTAATTGATGTTTTAAAATTATCTATTAACTTAACTTTTAATTTAATTGAAAAAAAAAATACTTAACTTAACTTAACTAAGTTAAAAAATATCATTAACTTGCCCAGCCTTGCTGATATTGTTGTTTCATGTAAAACCAATATTCAATTTTATCGTGAAACCAATGAGTAATAAAACATTATTAAATTGACCATAAAATGTAAAAAATACTGGTATGAATATAATTATATATTAGAATAGAAAAAATTTAATTAGTAGAAATACGTAGATTATATTATTTCTTATTATGTATATTAGTTCAGTGTTCTAGTCGTTCTAGAAGTACGGTAATTAGTAGCTGTCTACGCAAACATAATATATAATACCAAGAATCAAAATTGGGATTTGATAAATAGGATAATGTTTTTGAAATATTATAGCATACAAAGTACTTTAAGCATAAAAATATATTTTTGTTTATATGAAAATAATTTTAAGCATCAATATTATCATTAGCCGATACGTTATGGTGTATACACCATAATATATATCTAACGTATAGATCGCTTATTTTAGAGATTAAAATAGTCATGGAACATATCTTCCTTTATAATACAAAAGATTTATTATAATAATTTAAAAGTTACCTACAAAACGATACAAATAGTTGGATTTGCAATAATTATTTTTATGAAATTGACTAGAGGCATTTAAATTACATTTAGCATTTTTATTGGATGAAAATAAACATTAATATAGTTTCTAAAACGACAGAAAGCTATTTAATATTTTCAGTGCATACGTCATTTTGTCTTCTTTAGTACATTTTATACATATGTTGTAGTTACAAACGTATTGTGTGTAGTGTGTATCGTGTATGGTGTATATATGTACTCAATATATATTATATGCATTTAAGTAGTATGATATAAATTATGATATTATGTTACATTCATTCATTCGGAATAAATTATCCGTTATTAGTTTATCACATGCAATACTTCGATGATAGGGGGATCTTAAGTTATAGAAAAAAAAATAATTAATAATTTTTGACATTTTATACAATTTCATATTTACGATGTACAATTAATTTTTGGTCGATAATGTACTATACATCTTTAAAAGTGTCATATTCAAATTTAAGAAAACAGAATTATGTAGAAAAGTTATACAGTTAAAAAATTTAAGGCTATTAAATATATATACTTTGTACTGTATTGTGTAGTAAGTAGTGTTATATACTCACTAAAATATTTTGAATATTACATTTTTGTTTAAATTGACTAACACTTCTTTACAAACGAACACTCATAAACTTAATTCTATAGTCATTAAATATTTTAATTTTGCATTGAAAAAATATAACCATTAAGTTGCCATAATTTAATATTTTTTTTTTGAGAGGTTAGAATGGTTAGATAATAGTTTTAATGAAGGTATAACAAATATTAAATTACAATACACAATTTTACCTATGTTGTTTATAAGCATATATTATTTTCACAATTGATATGTTTCAGTATAGAAATATCATCATTGTTATTGTATACGTACAATGTTTTGGAACACAATATACTAACATATATTTTTAACTCGATCATAATCGCAAAATCAAAACTCAAATGGAAACAAAATACTGTATTAATATTGATGTATGAAGTAAGATAAATGAGGTTTCTGTTGACTATAGTAGTTTTGAATTCCGATGACTTTGAATTGTAAATATTGTTAATGCCTATACCTAAACATTATAATTTTGATACATAATATCAATAAATTCATGATTATAATTCAATCATTTGAGCAATATAATAGAATAATAGTTAAAATTCGGAATGCGATGAACAAGGTTTATTTGTTTAGTTTCTCGGTTGTTGGTTGAACTCAAAGAAATAGTATGGGTCGTGTAATTTGGAGAAAGGGATAAATAGTAACAAATAAACTCAATTCTCCCTAGAGACATAATAAGGAAGTTATATTATGTTCCTTTAGTAATGAAGGGAAATGGTAGGTTGATCATAAGTTAGTATTTAGGGGTTATCGCTGATTAAGAACGGAAAAACGAGCCACAGGGCTTCAACAGACCGGATTAAACATCATCCAACCATGGTTGTGTTTTATATACCTCAGCTGTGTAATAATTCCTGAATTTATCTACTTAAATAAAAAAATATATATATTTCCGTTATCATAATGTTCTCAATGGTTCTAAATTCAATAGACAATCAAGTTTACCAAATCATTGTTGACCATGATAAGCTTTAAATATTTACACACAATTAATACAAAGTTGTGAACTATGAATTACATTTTTGTAATTTATTTTTCACATAGTCGAAAAATATGTTTGAACTTTTACGGCAGAGACAAAATAAGTTTTACCTACGTATATAATTGTTATATATTATTTGTGTACAGTTTTTTTTTTTTTATATAGACATTTAAAGTTCACATTTTGACAAAATTAGATATTTTAATGTATCTTTATATCTTTATATTTTAGTTATTTTGTTGTAATTTAAAAATTATTATTCGTAGGGACTAAAAACTTTGCATTACTAAGTACATTGTTATTTACTAGGTTGTGTATACTTTGAAATGTTCATAATATAGTATTTAGATTAATTTTAAGCTATTTCTACCACGAACCTTTGCATACTGTTATATTGAAAGTTGGTATTTAATTATAAGTTAATATAACAGCTAGTAGTATTACTAGTAATAAAATTACTATTTTATAATTCATGCAATTTTCTTATGGCATAAATAAGTTTAACTTACCATATTACTTATAGAAATAGAAATTATTAATAGCAATATAAATACATAACAAAATATTTTTAGAAATATAATCTGATCTAAGTCTTCACTTTAAGTCTTTCACAATTTCGTTATTGATTTCAAATTTAACGCATTCCTAATACAGTAAATACTTGATATTATTTTTTGGTATCTTAACATAAAATACATTATGAATAAGTCCTTCACTCTAAATTTAGTAATAAATCAATCAACTACAGCAAAGATAATTTATTAATGTATATGTCATTATAATTACAACGGTTAGGTAAATAATCAACAATTATAAATTTATGTATCATTTTGATATGTATTATAAGTTCTATATAAACATAGTCCTTTTAACTATGTTTTTTTATTTTATTTCAATCGATCCGTGGCACCTATAGAAATTATGTGTAACAATACTACATTACATATATATTTTAAAAATCGTATAAATTATACAAATAGAAAAAAAATACATAGTTTATAATAATAATTTAAAAGTTTAAGTATTGTGTGTATTTAAAAGAGATTTTTTTTGCTAAAGTTTTTAAATTATATTGATATATACAAAATATCTTATTAAACTATTACGATAGATTTATTTAAAAAGGTGGTAATTAAAAATAAACTGTTGTATCCGGTATCTATTATATTATAAACAAGACTGTAATCAAATATGACATTAACAGTGATGCTTACGTTGTCATTTGCATGTTTATTTAAGCATTAAAATATACATTTTTAATCGATAATATATGTATAATATGTATTTAATAAAATACATAGTTTACATTTTACAATGTATACTTTCAAAAGCATCATACAAAGATAAAACAAAAATATAAATTATTGAAACACAAATACGTATAGTTCATTTTGACCAGTTAAAACATAATGTATTATAAAACTATAAAAATGTCCGTTGACTGAATTACCAAATTGAATTCTTCAAAAGATATGTTCGCGCTATCTCTGAACTATACATACGTAATTTTCTCTAAGTCTATATCTATCTATCTATATTTCGTTTGCTGCGTCTGCCTTATAGCTAGCAAAAGATTCTCACAATTATTCTGCTGAGCTCAAACGTGACCCTTTGTTGATCTTTAATCGACCATTGTTTCGCACTAGCGAATCTCAAATAAACCACAGAACATCTTAGGGACCTACCCACACTATCTATTGTTACGCAATCGCATTTAATTCTATTCGAGTGCATTTAATTTTAGAGACCAAATATCCAATTCAATTCTACTTATCTTAAAAACTACAATTAAGTTCCTCAATCATAAATGGAAACAGTAATTTTTTAAATACCAAATTTAAAACGTTAAGTAATGAGCCACAGACATATTAGACATGAATAAATAATAAATCGTCTTGAAATACCTATATAACTCCTATAACAATATGGCGTGTAATTCCAAATTTCTCAAAATCTATTGTGCCTGTATCAAAAAACTAACAAAAATAAATTTATTATCTTACATAATTGGTTAAATAAAATAAATCACAATAACTTAAAAATATTTAATAGTAAAGACAGATCAAATATAATAATGTAATAGTTTAATTATCTTATTTTCGATTTTAGTAAAATCATTTATATATTTCATGTGGTTATAAGCCCGTTGATGAGACATAAATTATAATTGGATGAAACGTTTATCTAAGTCAAAACTTTGTTTATTAATTGTATTTTAAATTATTTTGGGCATATTCAAAAACCGAAGTTATTATTTAATTGTAACCCACTCTAAGAAATGTTTTGTTAATGCGATTTAATTAGTACTTTTCTGTGTATTCAAGTTCTAGACTTTGAGAACACCACCTCTATAATGTATGGTAAAATCATTTTTTACTATCAAGTTTAGATAATTAGAATACAATCCCGTTTTAACTGTTAAACGCATCTACTATACTCAAGTATTTATGAAATTATATTTATGTATAAATTGTTTTTTAGAAAACACAATATTATCCACTTCTGGATATTCTGGAATAAAATGCCAAAAAGTAAATAATCATAATACACGTTTAGTGTGTACACAAGTATGTAGAACAGATTCCCGTGGTGTCTTTGTATCTTAAAAATAATAGTGAAGTTTATATAGAAAATCCATTATCTCACTACCGAAAAAATAAAATAAAACGCCATGGGACGTATGGGCAATGATAATAGTTAAGTTAACATTAATTTATTAAAAGAGTCTATATTGTATTATTTTAGCTTTAACAATTTACTATAGTTATAACTTTAATCGCTATAAAATATTTGTATTAAATAATATAATATTTAGAGAATAATACAAAAAATAATTACTTAAATTATATATGCACCATTTTCTTATATATTTTAGTTGAATTCTTAATATAGTTTATGACAGTAAAATAATTATTTTGAATGGATATATAATCAAACATATTGCCATCAAGATTAAAGACCCTTTTTAGATTAGTTTAATTTTGGTTAATATACCCTCCAGAGCAGTGGTTCCCAAACTTTATCTACTGTTAGTGCACTTTTTGAACTAATGTTTTTCCATGTCGTCCTTTTCAATGTCAAAGCATACCTAATCATAAAATAGCTTCACCTTCTGATCAGATATGATTCTAAAACGCAATTATAAAGACAACCACAAGTTTCCCAGCACACCACGGAGCACATTTTCGGAAACCGCTGTTTTAAGGCATAGAATGTTGATTATGATTATTATAAAAAACTAAAATAGTTTGATTTTTTTTTATTCATTAAAAATAAATTATTTATCATAACAAAATTGATTTTATTTATGCCAAATTGAGGAATATATAGACATAAATAACAACTATTATTCACCAGAAAAGTAAATATTTTATTGACATAAGTATTATTAAATTAGAATTAAATATTTTGGAATTTTAAATTATAGTACTATCTAAAAATAGAAATAATATAAAATTATAATTAATTTTCATTAATTTAATAATATTGTTAAGTTATATGCAAGAAGTACATATCTCTCTCCATGGAATTTAAATCGCAATGCTGAATTTTCCTGGAAACTTACTTTAAAATAATTGTGTACGTTTGTATAAACATTTTGAAAATTCGTTTCACCGAAAAGAAATAAATACTCGTCATCTTATTGGAATGCAAATACTGCAGTGGACCCGTGAAAGCTTAAACTCGATTTGATGTCATAACGTATTCATGCATAACTATTCCTTTTCTGTTCCATTTCAAGTGTTCTCACAACCACAGAATTCTATAGCTGGATAAAATCGTTGTTGGCGTATATGCAACAATAAGTGACCTTTGGCTTCTAAAAAAGTTGAATTTATATTCTAGAGAGTCGTTCAAAAGATTGACAAATCAATATTTATATCACAATATACTATACTAGATCGAAAAATAAAATACAAAGTTTACTTAGAAAATATTCTCCATCTATATTACAAATAATAATAAGTGATAATAAATAGGTACATTATGTTTAAAGATTCAACCATACTACAGAGCACTTGTATCACTTTGCTAACACGAACGCTGGGAACTACTGTTGTAGATAATTAGTTAAGTTATTACGTGTAAGCCTTTCATCCTATATTAAGTGATTGATTATTATCTAAAAACAACTTTAAAACAATTGAGAAATTTTAAAGTTTATGACTTTGTAGTATAATTTTTAGATAAAATATCATTAATCTCAAATCAATTAGGTATTTTAAGAGTATAAAAACGCATGTAATTTTGTTTTTAGTTCTTTTATTGATAAAAATGTGTAAAAGAAATTAATAAATCCACTCATAAAAAAAAATCAATAAGACTATATTATATAAATCTAAAACTTCAAATGTAAAAAAATGTGCTTCGTGCTTCATATGAATTTTCTAAATTAAGAATTTAAGAATTAATTAACATATTAAAAATCTTGTGTTGAAGTATGAAGTTTCATATTTTAAAAATTGAAGACGTCATGTATTTCCAATTGCATACAAATTTACAAAAAAATGTGAATCTTACTACTGATCTTTCTGCTTTCCCCTTTCCTCAAAGTAACATTTAGATAAAATTGTTTCCGTAAACCAGACTCAAAGTGGAAAATTGATGCATTTTTACCTGTCTAAAATTTGGAGACTGATACACAAAATAATTATATGTAGGTATAATTGTAAATACTGACGAATAACGCAACCTAAAAATGGTGTTAACAACAAAAACATTTTATAGTTACGTTTCTTTTTTTATCACTGATAAATATAGTTATGTAGGTATGATAATATTAGCTAATTATATTATTTCAAAAACATTTCCAATTAACTGCATATGCATTGATTGTGTGGAAATAAGCTTATTTCAATCATACTGTCAAATTAGTTTAATTCAATTATTTTGCTTTGTATGATTTACTATTATGCTATTATATAATTTACATGTTATGAGCTACAATACTGCTAATAATATTACAATTGTTATTATCCCCTATTGTCATACTTGGTTATTATATGAGTGTAAATATTTTTCCTACCCTTTTCTGACAAATTATCAGTGCACATACTTCAAACACCCTACATTTAAATATGTCTTTTAACTGATAAAATTAATAAGTTCTCTATTTTTACATGTTATTTTACATGGTTCTTAAATGACTTGCTTTAAAGATTATTTTTTTTTTGTTTAGAGCGGGAAAATTAACTTATTCTAATGATTTTTAAATGTTTTGGTAAAGTGGTTTGGTTTTACTAAGTACTTATTTCCACAGTATATTATACTTAATTATACAAAATTCTCATTTTAGAATAATATTACCAGTTGGTACACAATTTTACACTCAAATGTTTCTGTACACACAACAGTACCTAAACTGGTATTATTAATGATTATAAAATATTTTTAAGCCTAATGAACTATCTGGTGAATATTTTTAAAATGACTATTAATCAATTAAAGTTTTCTTATAACATATAATATATAATATACTAAATATTATATTATAATATTATAATATTTATTTATTAATTTATTATACGCATATTATATTTAGTATATTATAATATTTATTTATTAATTTATTATACGCATATATTGCTTTTTGAAGAATAATTAAACGAACAATTAATAAGCCCTATTATAATATATAAATGCAATAAATAACAGTCAAACACGTTTATGATGAAGAAGGTAAATATATTTGATACTGCATACATTTGATTTTTGGTATTATTTAAATTAAATAGTTGACTTAGAAAACAAAGGTTATTTTGTAAAAATTATTTATTTATTCTGCAACCTATTGAAACTGAATTTCACTGTGTAAAACAGTAAGTATGTAAAATGAATCTAAATGATTCGTTGTTATATAATTGAAAAACACCTATTGACAAGCATAAAATAACAAGGATGCTATTACTATTTTAAAAGCTTAAAATTACTAATACAAGGCTCGTAACCTAACCTATAGGAAGGTATCCAATATTATTTTATTAAATTATATTATTTATTTTTATTGATATTCAAATAGTAAGTTAAATTCAAATCGTAATATTTTGATAAGAATAATAACTAGGTATTGTAACGATTATTACATAAAAATTAATAGGTAATTTAGACGAGGACTGTAATTATAATAGTGGATAAATAACTGTTTTGATAAATTTCGTAAAATAAGTCAGTATTAAGCATTAATTTATGCAGTTTTAATATTTAGTTTATACATATACATGTATCAGTAATTAAAACATATTTCAATATGTGCCTACCAAAATTTTTCTCAGTAATAAGAAAATTTTGATTTTAAATATCTTATTCTTAAAATAAAACAACAGGAACTAATAAGAATAATACGATTAATGAACCAATAAAATCTTTAATGAAACATTATAAAAAGTATTTGTTCCAATTTTAGTTTTGTTTCCATGATTAAACGATTTTTAAAAGTTTCCAATTTTAATACTGGGTTTTTCGTCCCTGTTTCGAGTGATTAATTATTGACATTACACTTGAACAAAAATATATGTATACCAGTTCCTTGTAACTATAGAATAATAAAATAGAGTTAAAAGTAAGTTAAAGGTTAAATGAACTAGGTGGTAGAAAAAATAGAAGTTAAATCAAATTAAATAAAGTTTTCTTGTAAACACAAGATATTTTAGAACATTTTCTTAAGAAAATATAAACTTTCTAATGATATTTTATTATACTAGAATCTTTCCCTTGGGTTTTTTTTAAATATTTAAAGAATGAATGTATACATATCATTTAAATTATTATTCCATTATTTTTATCATAAGGAAATGAGAAGAAATGTATTAGTTTCTATAATTAAATACAACCATAAATATTCTTAAATTAATATTAATTATTATAATGCCTTGAATAATAAGTATTTTTACTAACGAATTATCGAGTATAAACTCACATTATACAATCCATATATATATATATATATAAGTTTTATAAGTAAAATATATTTGAATATTTTATGTTGTTTAATTATTTTTTTATGAATTATAATTTTTTTTTATTGTTCAGAAATCGTACAAAAATTAACAAAAACTACATAGTTTTTTATTATTTATAACTCATACAATAATGTAAATTGTACAAAATTTGTAACCTTTTTTTTTCAACAATTCAAAATACTTTTATCACAGTAAGACTTTTTATTTTAATATTGATCATGTTATAATTTTAAATTTGATAATATTTTACATAATTATATAAAAATCATAAATTTGGATAGTTAAAAAACAAATTAAATATAAAAATAACAATACCTACCTCATAATACTATATAAGTATTTACTTCAATTGTTTTTGAATATATTTAATTCGACGAGAAGAAGTTATATTGTTGACGTGCTGGTATTTCATCACCATGGTTCTTTATGTAATTATAATTTATCAGCGGAATATTTGCATACGCACTTACCATAAAGTTTTGTTGCCAAACGCGTTGACGATTATTCAAAATGTCTCATTAGGACTTTGAGCAACACATTTAAAAGCCAAAATTTCGCCGAAAATCCGATGCATATAGTAATTTTATTGTAAATTACTTTTAAACGTATCCGGTAACCATAATGTTCGCTCCCTTGGGTACATGTAACCAGAGTACCTATAGCATCAAACTATACAGCTGCTCAGTGCGTATTATAATAATATTATCATCACCCAATTATTTCAATTCTTAATAATTTTACTCGAGTGATGTCACAAACGTGCCCAACATTTTACAATGAACTTCGAATCCACAATTTTCCTTTTCAACGGTGTATAATATCTTTTATATTGAATTTTAAATTATCAGTCCTGTCACATTGGACGATACCTTGCGATGCATTAATTTCACACTATACATGTTTAATTTTCCGTATCAAAGATATGCTTGTCTGATTTATACTTATATATAATAATACACACACACACACACACACTCATATAATATTATATATTGTATAAGTACTGCCGAGCGAGGTTAAAGTTGGTTAAGTTTATTAGCTTCAAAAGTTTGGTGCGGATTTCCGGTTTCTCCCTCGACGGCCGCGGTGGCAGCAGTAGCAGTGATGTTGTCTTTATATAACGCTACTTCCTTGTATAAAATTTTGATTACCAACCACTTCATCCTTTCTACTCGGTGGACTTTTAGTGGTGGTAGCAGCCACCAGGCACCAGTGCAGTTGCCCCACTCTTTCCCTTTGTGAGATAAACGGTTTTATATACACGCATACATGCGAAACAGATATGACATTATAATAGCCGGGGAATTCCGTATAAACCCTCCGGGTTACAAGTCACAACTTATCATTAACTTTCGACAGCTTTTATATGTAAACGTTTTTGCACTATGGATACATTATGGTGAGGTGATGGTGAAAAAGCGAGGGAGGTACGGTAAATTATGGTTAAGATCTAAACTATAAATACAACCACTGTTACCTCAGGCGATACCATTTTATGCTGGCATTATCGTCGAGTCCTATCAACCTATCTGAAACATTCATACTTTTTGAAATAGAACATTTATTGCTATTTTTATGAATTTGTTTATTATAGCTACCTACATTATGTGGATTTTTAAAATCGTAATTTATAATAATTGAGTAGGTAGAGAATAATATAGTTCTGAACACTATTAGTCCTTCCTTACATAACTAAAAATGCGTTAAAGTTACTGTATTTGTAAATTGCAGGTACAATATTCCTATTAATATTTTAATTTTACAGATTATAATTGTTTAATATCTAATTTTACCAAACTATACAAACTATACTAGCTACCTATATAATTAAATGTCATATTATGATTCATAACACATTAATATTTAATTAAAATAACATTCTAAGTTTATACGTTTTAGTTTTACAATTTCGGAATTGGTTGAATGTAGTCTATACTTATATTGAAGTATTTGATTACAGATACTACGAAACATACTACATATCACGGTTTTCCATTGCCTTCCACAATATAAAACAAATAGCAATGTTAAATTTAAACGAGATATTTCCAAGTAGAAAAAAAAATTAATTCAAGACAACAATTTGTATGCTAATATGAAGGAGATTTATATGTGCTTTTGTTTGTGATTTTAATTACTAGTCACGCGATATCATATTCCATTTTATGACAATAGTAATTTGTATGTACTACATTACTATGATTATTAACAATAAATAACAGATGAAAAGAGATAAGTGAAATCACACCATGGAAGTGATTTATTTTCAAATGAATTACGTGTTTATTATTACATTTTTCAATTGCACGATCTCTTTAGAAGGATAAATGTATTGTATACACTATACATAGTTGATATGGTGGCCAGTGGACTGGAATTACGATGGAACCACATACTGCTATGTTCACGTTTCGGTAAACCAAGTCAATGTTATTTTATTTGCCGATATGAGGTCCTCGGTTGTGCTTCGCTAGGTTTGGTTGACACAATGGCGAAGTCCCACAATGGGATTTGTGTTTCCTTAATGTCCGCACCTCAGACAGATTTATTTTGGCAATTTTCGACGTGATATATTTCCAGAGATGCGACAAAATGTGCGTGATGTTGTTTGAATACAAAACGCCGAGGGATTTATAGGACTGAATGAAGAAGTGTCATTTCACACTATGATCAAGTATTACATGACTATAAATTATTATGACGATATGATGTTTACGGTCGTTTAGGGTGAGAATATCACATGTGATAAAAATGAGTAAACAAAATATCAAAATATGTTGATTATCATAAATAAAGCTCGATGTAATGACACAAGGAAATATAAAGTATTATATGTAAAGTACTGAAATTTAAGTGCGTATAGATAATTTGTAATACCTTAGAATATATAATATCATCATAATATAATTTATAATTTGATAAGAAATAAAAAGTAATGTTGAATTTTTATTTGCAATACACTGGTTATTGTTGTATTATAAGGAGAGTAATCTTATTTTAAACACAAATACGATTTGAAAAAATACACATATTATATAAATTTACATATTTCCTAATAAATTAAAAAAAAAACATTTCAAAAATTACATTTGATAAGTAGGTACATAGATATAACTGTACTTTTAAGTGTCAATGAAATAATTAATACATGCTGTTTATTACTTACCTAGGTATTTAATTTACGAACAAATATTATTTTAAACGTTTAATACTAAATTATTTAACTAAAAATTTATTTATTTTAGGTTTTATTTAATCGTTAAATGTTTAACATCGAATATGTCAATAAATAAAGGTCAATAAGCAGCCACTTAAATTGGATTTTAAAAAGACTTACGAGTGTACCTATATTACGTTTTAAATACAAGACTGAATTTAATAAAGAAAACTTCTTTGAAATACATTACCAAAAAGATCAGCATCATTTACACACCCAATAACTGCTAGCTTTGGATAAAAAAAATAGTTTGTAAATGATTTTAGTTTTTGACTGTCTTGACAAAAAAAAAATATGAAATATCCAATTCGATTGCAATTATCTTATATATTCCATATACAAGTGTATTTTTTTAATTATTAAATCAAGCATTATTTCAAATTCAATTTACATTTTGAAGAATATTTTTTTACACCATTTAAAGTCAATGCAAAACTATATTTTTAAAATAAATACTGTACAGTGTTTAGTAATATTAATATATTACTGTTTTTATCATCATAAATATTTATACGTTTTTACTGTACTAAATTACGACATACTTGTTTTTTATTATTATACTCGGAATCCTAAAGTAGAATATATTTCGATATAAGAATTGAATATCAAACTAGTATTTAATTATAGCTATAAGTGGGTTTTTTAAGAATTTTTTTTTTTTTTAACGTTTTATATAATTTATCGAAATAATGAGTGTTTTAAATTAACAGAATCACCCTGTATATCAATGTCTGCTTATTTTATTATAATAATAGTTGGGTAATTACAATTTTTCGAAAAGTCGATTTAATGTTAAATGTTTGTATATGCGAGTTTTGAAATTACTAGTTTCATTATAAAGCTCATTAATCACGAGGAAAAATATCTCGATGTTTGGCGTTAAAAAGTGACAATATAAGCATTGTTAATTTATCAGTCTTTTATATAAAATATAAATTCAGTTTTTTGTCATCTGTAAAAATAAAATAACCAGTGACAAGTCTGAAAATAATTCTCAACCAGAGTGTTTTTTTATGTAAAAATTCTTATTGAAAGTGATACTATTCTCATCATAATAATTATTCAACAATCAACTGTAAGAGAAAAGTTTAAAGTAATAAGTTATATTATTGAGATAAAATAAAAACCATTCAATCAAAATTATATTTTAAATATTTTGTGGCATCGTTGCGGCAGAGGGGGGGGGTGCTTACGTATAACCCATACAATCAAATGGTACTAACTCAATCCTTCTTATAAGGCCACAAACAAGGTAAATGTAGGTTAGCTTAGGTTAGCTTCAAAAGTGTATGACAAAACAATTGATACAATTTAAACATTCCAATTTAAATTGCATACAAAAAATATTTTATGATTGTTATCAATATAATACCTTTACTGTGTTTAAATATTTTTGCATAAAAACATAACACTCTAAAATCATTAAGTCTTATACTTAAGTTACTTAACTATAACATAACAAAGGTATTTATTTTTTTTTTAAGTATGCATAATGTTAAAAGTTTATTCCACTTTTACTAAATAATACATTTATATATAAATACTCTAGTTCTGATAATATTATCATAATACTATGCTGAAAATAACTTGTAAAGACTTGTATTTTTTTCATTTTTAAGCCGATCTATTTTCACGAAAATAATTTTCAAATATATCCATTGTACAAACCCAATCTGTTTGGCAATTTTTCGTGACAACAGTTATCTCAATCCGTAAAAGTCTTTTTAAACTTTGTATGTAACTTATCCAATATCTATCCGTCACAAACAAATAATTTTTACCAATATTATACCAAGGTTTGAAAATACGCCTTACTAAATATAATAAAACGCTTGCAAAAAAACTTAATGTTGAATACATATTTCCATTCCGTTTTGAATAAAACGTGTTCTCAAAATGAACATGTTTATTATTTAAAATATAAACAAATATTTTGATAGTATTATATTATTTTATGTATACTGTGTTACATTAAACATGCATGACTTCATTATTTCTAATTACAATATTTGTGGTATTTCCACCAAAGCAATTTAATTTAAAAATCAATTTTAACATATTTGTTTATAATGTGTCAATAAAAACTTACATAGTTCATAGCTAAATCTGGATGATTTGTTTGTATGCCATCGTCAAGTATAGACACAACTACTCCTTTTCCTGTGTATCCTTTTTGCCAGGCTGGTCCTATGTTCATATCAAATCCTCCTTTGGCGCCTCCATTCTATATATTTAAAAAAATATATTTATAAAATATATATTTATATATTATAAGCTATGTATGATTGTGTATGTATAGTGAAATAACATTTTAAACTTATATTCGCTGGCAAGTTTATGTATTTATGTCAAACATAAAGCTTTAGTAATCATTCTGGACCAACTGGACAAGTGATTCATTTCCCTATGTGGCAATAATTTTGAACCCTGTATTAGCGACAGTTGTAATGTCATCGGTTCTCGTAGAACCATAAATATAGCGTGTAGCCGGATTTCGCAATAACAATAAAAGCAACATTATAATATACTATATAGTGTTGTAAAATATACGCGAATTACGTATTCCCTTAATTATTATTATACGCACACGTGAAATTACCAACAATTCATACATAATATCATCTCTTTCAGTAGGTACCTAATACATTATTTTTATAAATTTAACAAATTATCGACAAATACAACAATAAAGAATTATGAGGATGTAGGTAATAACAATTTACATTCAGCTGGCACAGACAA
This sequence comes from Neotoxoptera formosana, assembly GCA_022818045.1. Classification (NCBI taxonomy): domain Eukaryota; kingdom Metazoa; phylum Arthropoda; class Insecta; order Hemiptera; family Aphididae; genus Neotoxoptera; species Neotoxoptera formosana. The sequence continues at coordinate 11,056,763 of CM040632.1, read as the reverse complement.
CGATTCATTAAAAGCTTTTATTATGATGGTCATAACAATTGTAATAAAGATGTGAGACTAGAACATAGGTAATATAAATACTAGGTAGTTTGTTACTATCTTGTAATATAAAATATAATAAGTATGTATAATATTATTATAATAACGATTTTATTACTTAAAACCAATTTCAATAATCATAATTATTTGAGAACAAAAAATAAATTTAATAGAACCATTGAATGTTTAAAAAAATAAAAAGTTTTAAAAGATACATTTATTAAAAAGTTATATACATTATTAACGAAAGATGAAATTGTTTTATTGTTAGAATAAATGTATAAATAAAAATACATTTATGTAATTATGATTTGTGATCACCAAATTATATATTTAAATATATATTACTGATAAACTAAATAAATAAACTGAACTAAATAAATTAGCATCATAACATGTTAAGCTCGAAATAAATGAAATTACTTTCATAAAGCATTGGTGTTGTGTTCGCATTCTTTTATACAAAAAAAACTACCAAAATAATACTTTTATAATTATTTTTGAATAAATCGGGTTTGTATAATTCGTAAATTCTGACTGTACAGTTTTTAGATAATAGTAAAAGACAAATATCCACTTTTGTAGAAGTTTGCAAGACCATTGCATAAAATTAATTCATTAGTGTAATTGTAAGCAATTATCAATCACTGGTGTTTGAATAACATTCTGTTTAGTGAATTATAAAATACGTTATACACTTAATATACGTACCTAATAATTTAAACATTTATAAGTGAAACAACTCCTTAGATTTCAGAACAGTTTAGAATAGTTCTCACGTTTTATTTTGTTACTTACAACCTATAGGTAAGCTAAAACATAAAAGTGTCAGCCAAGACATACTTAGAAACACTAATTCAAACTAAAATTAATTATATCATGGTTCGTTAAATTATTATTGTCCCTTTTTTTTTACATCCAGAAACAAAAATAATCACACACAATAATAATATTTTAAATAATTATAAACAACAAAAATATAATTTTATTGTCAATGTTGTTGATTATTATACTTAGCTTTTGTTTTTATTTACTTGTAATAATTATGAAATCTTAATTATTAACTATGCCAATTTAATTGTAAACAATATATAATTATGTTATTATTGTTTACTTGCATTTCGTATTTTAGTTACGAAATGTTTAAATGTTGTTTTATTCTAATGACTTATAAGTATTTTTAACAAAAATAGCTGTTAAACTAAAACAGTTTTTAGAATTTAAAACATTTAATTTCTTTTAGTTTATTAATTTGTCTATACTCAATGGTTATACAGTTTATGGATATAACAATTTTCAAGAATATAAAAATTTAATTTATTTTAAGTAATATTAAGTTATAAATTGTTTCTTTCCAATGTATATTAAATTTCAAATTATTTAAATGTATTTTATACCATTAGGTGTGTTGAATTATAATCCCTTATTTGCTCTTTTATACATAAATTCAATGTACGTTAGATAGAACGATAAATTTAATTGTTTTAATTTGTGACACTTGAGTGATAAATTTAATATTGTATATAGCATTCAACATTTTTTAAATAGGCTGTACAAATATTAAATATAATTTCTAAAAGCTAAAACTTTATATTAACGCTAATCTCTTATTATTCACCTAACGGAGCAACTTCGCCGTATATAACACAATGAATTTTCGGTAACTTTAAGATTAAAATGAAAATTGCTGTTGGTTAGAATAACATTTTTTAATATTCAAGTTGTATTTATCGTAACCTTAATGATTCCACGAAAAGGCAAAACGCATTGTTCTCCAAGTTTATTTTTACTTACAAACTATACTTGTTGAATTCCAATCAAAAATTATATAATTCAATTAATTTTTTTTCAACTTATTTTTTGAAGTCTTATTTCTAATAAATGTAAGTATAGACTTCATCCACATATTATGGCAGAATAAAAATATTTGGGCCATCGCACACAAATATATCTACAAAATGACATAAAGTTTCATCGTGTTAGAAAAAAAAAATTAAGTACTGTTGTAGAAATTTTCAATAGTAAATGAAAATATGACTTTAATGTATACTTAAAATGTTTAAAAAATTTCTACATAATATTATAAATGTGTTTTTTTATTGAAAGTGTTTAATATGTTATGTTGAAGTTACTTAAAAATACGAACCTATTAGAAAAAATATAATGTACACACTTTTTTATTTTTTAGTATCTCATGTATTATATTATGTTAAGTAATTATAATGTAATGTATTTGTTAGAAACGTCAATAACTGTGGCAGTTGAGCAGTTGAGGCGTTTAAAAAATAAAAAAAACATGATAAATTATTTCAAAATAGCTTTCTTAGATTAATTAAATTACTTTTATTACTTATTTTTGTTTGTTTTAAAATTCCAAGTTTAGTGTTCCTATTCAATAGATAATAATATGTAACTGTTTTCTTATCTTCCCCCATTAATATACGGGCAAAATAGTGTCACGTCGCGGTTGTTTTATGTTTATTTTGACCTAACTTCTCTCGTTTTGTATAATATTATAATAATGATATAAATTTAAAAATATTTGTACATTTTTAAATAAGTATTTTGACTTGTAATTATTTGATTATAGAAATCAATCAAACTATATTAATTTAAAATGTATACTTTCATCTAAACATTGTTGACATTTAAGACTTTAAAAACAATTTTAATTAATTAAAATATTTTTTTACAATGACTTAATTTAATACAATTTAGTTAAAGTGAAATTAATAAAAAAAAAAAAAACTATTTAAAATTGATTGCATAAAATATTTTTTTTTAATGATGAAATGTCTTGGAAAACATGTGTTATTGACGAAATAGTTCTTGACGAATGGTTTTTGATGAACTATCAGTTATCTATATTTTGATGAAATAATTTCGACCATCTGTTCCAGATCCATAATACCTAGTAGTAATACCATCATAATATGATTATGACACTTATAATTTATTACGCTGTAGATTTTAAAACTATCATATTTTTGAAAATAATTAATAATTATTATGAATACATACAAAATTGTTATACATTTTTTTTCTCTTTCAGCACAGTTTTAGATGCTGAATGTGACTAATTAAACTATAGTAAATAATTAATAATTATGATGGGTATTCGGTATATTATTATAAGTATTATTTTATACAACCCTATTTGATTGTATCAAAAACATTTATGAAAATGTAATGGACCTTTAAAACAGTACCTGTTAGATATTAGAGTGATTCACCAAACATGCTCACTCACTTTTTTTAAAAAAAAAATAATGCAGTTAATAAAAATCTGATTTTTGAAATTTTTAATTTTATTTAATGCTTTTTTTTTAACTCAAGTGATTACTACTTAAGAAGTGTCCTGTAAAAGTATAAACTTCTGTTTTTTTTTAAGATCTCGCCCTTTTTACTGTAAATTATTTAGTGGATTATAATAAAATTATCCAAGAAGAATTATTGTTCTGAAAATGTTGATGTATTGATATTAAACTTCGATCTTGTGGTTTTTCAGTATTTAAGATAATAGGTCAATGATAATGGATTTGGAATGCTTAACAAAATCACCGTATATCCTTAAACAGGAATTAAGAGAGTAAAAAATGTCTGAATGTGTTTGATTGAATTTGAATGAAATGTTAGGTAATTGTAAATGAGGAAAAACTACTAAAAATATATTTCTTTAAATAACCATTATAATACAATGAGTTCCATTCATACATGCACCTAATTTTTGAAATTATTGAAGGTCTTTGGTAAATTTGTAAAAAAAAAAAAATGATTTTTTTAAAATAAAATGAGCGTCACTCTAATAAAATTATAATTTTTAAAATAATAAAATAAATCATGTCTTAATATTATAAATATATTTTTTTGTAAAATTTAATATATATTTTCATAGTTCATTTTAAATTGGTAGGCATTATAGAATAAGTAGTTACTTATCACATGAATATATTTTAACATATTTTCTCTGGAATAAAATGTTGATACAATTTTGTTAGAATAATACTACAGAAAAGGTAATAAATTTAACCAATTGAAAAAAACTTTTTGAAATTGAAATATTACGATATTATTAAGTGCAAATTATTTATTGGAAAAGTGGTATATAAATATGTAAAATATTCGTTTTTGGTGCCAACAAATCAAGGCAGTTAGCCAAATTTAACTCGTTTTTTTTTTATAATATTTGTGTTTTATTCAGTTAAAAAGATATTATAATAAATAAGAGGAATCAGAATAATATTTAAAACTAATATACCTATTTTGTTTCATAAACTCAAACGAAAATTAATCATATTATTATATATATTATATTAAATGTATACTGAACTATTTTAACTGTCATATCAATATATAAATCATCAGTATAGCTTTCATCACAATCATACCTAAAATTAGTACAGTTTAAATTTTTTTTTTCAAAAAAAAATTTTACTAACACGTTTAACTGTTTACGAAGACTATATTTTAGTATTGTTAAAATACAAAAGTGACAGCTGTTTTCCAAATTCTCTCAAATTTAAAAATTACTATTGTACCTTTTATTTAAGTATTTTCAAAGTTTAGGTATAATATTTTGTACATATCATTTACTAAAAAAACTCTTTTATTTATATTATATTCAGTGTACACAAAAAGATGTAAATGGTATGCATATGTTGTTAGTAAATAATTATAAATATATAATATTCAATTTTCTTTCAAGTTAATTTTTCCTACATTTCAATAGATATTTATAAAAGACAAAATCAAAATAGTTCAAGTTCAATTTTAATATTAAAAGAAATCAATCTTGGTGGATAATTTTATTTTCTCTTTGTAAAAAAGTTATTACCATATAAGAGTAAACCCAAAAGATAATTTCAAACGTCCAACCGTCACAGTCAAAGATTCATGAATTATTATACTCAAATCATCTTAAATTGATTTATTTTTGATACAAACTTATTTGAATATAAATATTGCATTTTTATTCATTTTTCGTCATTTTATTGATAAAAATAAATTTATACAGTAAAATATACCTGATCTCATAGGATATTCAAATTCAATACTGTGATAATTAAGAAAAAAACATAATTTTCATCCAAAATAAAATATTATTTTTTATTTAATACAAGGTTCAATATTATAGTGATATTCTGATAAATAAAAATTAATAGTTTAACAAACTGACATGCTGGTCTTTTATATAGCTGGTTCAAAGCTACGTCGTGAGTCGTGACGTGCGTGGGCGTGGTAACTATGGTTATAACTGCTAACCATATTAGTTTAAAATGTTCAACTGCAGTCAATTATTAGTATATTCGGTTACAACTTGGTTATTACAAGATACAAAAAAAGTAACTCCCAATAGGAATGCGATATGATCGAAGCTATACGATGTAGCTGTGATCTAAAATCCTACCTGGATGACCGATTCTAACATAAGTGTATTTTATTTAAATAGTCCTTGTTGCAATTAAAAATTGATAGTGTCCTCTCCGTAACCAAACTATCATTTAAAACACTCTCCCACATACTTTCGAAAAGTTATGGGACGACGTTTCAAAATGTCTGTTACCAAGTATTTGACGTTTTAAATTTGTTGAACATACCTACCTATTTATTTCGTAGTATTCTGCTTCAAGGACTTTATGACAAGCTAATTACTATCATAATGTAAAATAATTAACTCTTGCACGACATTATAATTGGAAATTATGTTTATTATTGTTTAGTGTATCATTTGGAGTTTTTAAAATGTATTCTAGAATGCAGCATTAGTATAGATTAGAGGTATTTCAAATTCATGTTACGAACAATTAAATGTGATTAACCGGACCCATAGGGATAATTCGTTTTTATTGATTATGATTTGTTGTTATTACTTAAATTAAATCATACTACGATACGTGGTTTTAAGCTATATTTTACAAAAATATTATTATTTTGTATAACAAGTTCACAGGTTCAGTGATTTTAAATTATCTACATCACACTATTTTAACTGTTTATAATTTATGAACAAATGTTTAGTTTCATACTAATATGATTCTATAATACATTTTTATTATTTCAATGGTTAGTCTTAACTCTTATTTCACATTCGTGTGTCAATAATTTTTTAATTCATAATTTAAAAAAACAGAATATTTAAAATTTAACTTAAATTAATAAAATAATCCTAAATATTTAAATAGTAAAACAGTGATTAATAAAATAATCCTAAATATTTAAATAGTAAAACAGTGATTAATAATAAAAAAGATCAATTTTTATTTTATGATTACATGAGTATTAATATTACTGCTGCAAATTTAGTAATATATTATGTTGACTTAAGAAGTCATCGTACATTCGTGCATTTATATTAATATGTCTGTTGTAATAACATTACACGCATTCTAACTACTACTTTAGTTTTCAAATATTAGTAACATAAATGCATATATCTTTATTAAAATGAAATTATTCACTAGAACATAATTCAACAATATATTTGAACAGCCACTGACATTTTGTACATTTGATGCATATTATGTTAATAATTACTTAACAAATAAATTTATATTCTAAAAAAGCAAATTACAAATAATTTATGATGACAATAAACGTCTAAGAAATATAATATAATATACATATTTAATTTAAAAATACTAGGTAATACATAATTGTTCTCATTAATCATTATATTATACTTGAAAAAAATATGTGTAAGGCATTAAGGAGAATTTATGAAAAATTGTTATGATATATTCAGTGAAAAAACCAATATTTAAATTCTTTACTAAATAGTAATACGTTTAACGAAGATATACAAATTAAATATCTCTTAGTAGGTAATAAATAACTTTCTTTGTGATCACAATGTGTTAAATATGTGTGAGTATTCTTTTTTTCGCTTATATCAAATTGCGATCAAATGAAAAGTGCTCGTAAAGTATTTATATTGCCATAGTGAAATTTGAGTTTCCTCACGAACATCCAGTATATTCATCCAAACAAAAAGAAAAATGTTATAGATGCATTCATTTTATTGACCTCATTTTTAGAGAAAGAAAAGTAGTAAACTCTATGACAATAATCATTAAATAAATATCCCATATTTATTTTTATGCCAAAATAAGTTAATATATATAATAGTCAGTTAAAACTAATTAATTTAAACCTCAATTAATAACCAATTGACAAAATATGTTAAATTGGAACAAAATTAATAATAAGGTAAAAAAAAATACTGTAATCAATGTTAATCTATTAGAATACTATAATTTATTTAAATATAAGTAGTTATATACTAAATATCATACCTATTTCGTTATTTATTTCAAATTTTATCCCCCATATATTCATACCTATAATCATAGACTATAGGTAATTATTAAAAAGTATTATCACATTTATATTATGTTTAAAACCTCAGAAACTACTTTTTTAATACTGAATGAATACTGTAAATTCTAATTCTAAAACATATTCATTAAATTATGTTGGTTTTACTATGCTTATATCATATAAAAATGCTTACCTACTAAATTAAAGGTTCAGAAATAAAATAGAAATTGCAAATTGTGAATCATGGAATGTTTTAGACATTTATTCAGTGATCAGTATGCTGCTCCATTCGTTTCCCATTTTATTTGAATGACATACTCAAATTATATGCAATCAATGAATAATATGAATAATATACAGGAATACCTTATGTAATAGGAATCCCTTATTATTGAAATTTGATGTTATTTGCTTGGTTATCATTTGTTTTAACTTTTAACATAAAATAGAGAAATTTGAATAATCAATTTTCTGAATTCTGTTGAATCTATGTGTATTTAAAATAACGCGCTCTTTTTAGAATAAAAACTAATACTACATCAATTGTATCTTCTCATTATTTTATTTAGAAATGTATGCTAACGTCGATTGTTTAACATATTTTTATTGCTTATTGTAGGTTATGAAAATTAAATTCAAACATAATATATCATATAACCAACTCTTAATTAATATTTTAAATAACTTTAAATAATAGTACATGTGCGTACACTAATTATCCAAGTAAATTATTTTTCAACTAATTATAATTTGTAGGTTTAACGGGAATTTGATTCTTTTTAAATTCCTAAAATATTATGAAATCTTTACTTTTTGTTGTTAGTATATGTGTATGTACATTCAATAGAAAAAGTAAAACAATCGTAACTTATTTAAATTTTGTAAACACAAATTAGTAATTTCATATAAATATTAAATTAAACAATTTTAATTAGGTATTAAATTATATAATTTAGGTATAATACAAATAAATAAATCTTTACTAATTAAATATGAACTAACAAATCATAGTTTTAAAGTGCAAAAACGCAATTATATGTTACAATTAATTAATTTTACCATTTTTATAAGCAATTAACATAAATATAATAATATTATAAATCTTTAAAATTGTTTGATTTTCATCATTATTTGTATACTTAAATATAATATTTAGTCGGATGTATTAACAAAGATACTATACATATTTATCAATCGGACTTTTATTTTACATGCATAGATAAAAATGTTTTTACTTAAAAACAAGAAAAATTGAAATTGTGTTCAGATAAATAAACATTTTATATCAAATTAATATTTTTAAACAACAAACAAATAATAGGTATAATAATTATTAACAAAGTATTATTTTGTAACACGGCGATATGGGTATGCAATATTGATACACAAATCATTCGTTTGTAGGGTGAACATAGTATTTTACATAAGTGCGTTAACCTATCTAGAGATGGGCCAAGCTGTTCGAACCAAACTTAAGTGTTCGATTTGAATTCTTAAGTCAACTCTTTTTTATAAAAACCGATCCAAACCGAACTCAACGAAAAGTTCTAAATTCTATAATTAGTCAAAACTCAATATAGTTCTTTCAAACAAAAAATGTTCCCAGTATTTATTTTTAAATTTTTATTTTGTCTATTGTGTATTTTATCGACGAAAAATACACCCTTATTTTATAGTTGTTTATTATTTTTACATAAAACTAAAAAGTTTGATTCAACATTTAATTTCAAAGCTCAGGTTCAAATAGGGTTCAGTGCAATATTAAACGATACGTTTGGTCAGGGTTCAGTTTGATGTGTTCAACATCATACAAAGTTGAACGGTCCATATTTTTAAGTTCACCCTACCTCTATAGTGTGATAATTTGTCAATATTAATTTACCATTAAATAGAATATAATATTCTATTATAGAAACATTTGTTATGTCAATACAATAATAAAAACGAAATAAACGAATTTAACTGTAATTTGAGATAACGAGATTAGCTAACTACTGATAGTCTACTAAACGTAAATAATTCTGTAATAAAAACCATACAAATTAAAATAAATCTGCCTTTAAGTATATGTTATTAGGTTTTCTATTTAGCCAAGCAAAAGTTTCTTTTATTGTTTTTTTTAACTTGCATACAGCTAATGGTTATTAAAATGGCGTGTAAACTAACAAAAATAAATTGTTATTCGTTTAATAAACTTGTTTCGTTTACCTGGATATCAACTAATATTTTAATATTAATTAATATTTAATTATCTGTTAAAACTTAAAATATATCTGAATATTGTATTAAAACTATTGATTTTTCTGTGTTTGTACGCATTATGACTTCTATAATATACTTAGCCATTCGTTAAAAAAAAAAAATATTTATATTTATATTTTTATATTTTTATATTTTTATACAAACTTAAATAAATTGAAAAAATCGTGAAAATTATTATTTCTAAGAAAATTGAATTAAGGTACTTACATTATTTTATTATTTTTTTCTTTACGAAATTGTAATTTTTCTTATTTTAGTTGTTAAATTTAATATTTTATCAAACGATTAAAAAAAATTTGTATCTATGTAATTTAAAAATTGAAAGTTACACGTTATAGGATTACAATTAATCATTAAATTGGATCATAAAAAATATTATGTTAGGTCATGTGTTAGAATATTATTCTATGATAATTGTATAAGATATTATGTTTACTATGACTGAATAATTACAACCTACATAAGTCGTAAATATTTTCCCCGGTAAAACTAATAAATAACTAATCCTATTATGTAGGTAATATAATATGATAAATAATATTTCAATTTCCCAGTAAAAAGTTATATTAATAGACTTTTTAATTTAAAATAAACCACCAGTTATTAGTATCTATTATTAGATATAGTAAGAACAATCGAATTTTTCGTTGACAAATAAAGGGTCATAGTTTCACATAAAATGAATGAACATTTTATTTTTTTTATGTCTCAAAAAAAAATTCTATTAATGAAGTAGGTGTATCATAATATTATCGTACAGACTGATATTTTTTGTAATCAGTCATATTTGGTACTTGCTTTTTATTAAAACTACATCAAAGTAATAATGTCTATTCAATGTTTAACAAAAAACAAGAACATATTTTAAACAAAATATTTATAATCACTAGATTAATAACTTTCTCAAAAAAAAATATTTTCAGATTCTGAACAGTTGCGATAAATAGTTTGATTAAAAAAGAACCAGAGAATTCGCTTTTGCCTTCTTGTGTATAGATAGTTATGAGTTTGACTCATCATTATGTAGATCACTAAAATGGATATGATAAATTTGAATTAAATGATTAAACATTGTATACGTAAAAAAGTATACTAATCGTGCAAAGAAAATGGGTGGATCGCGGCATATATTCCTAAGAATATTTTATGTTTCGTTAAATTTATTTTATTAAACTAGTGTTTGCCAAAAAACATAACTTATGACTTATAATCAGTCACAAATAATTTGCCATGAAATGCTATTACGAATAGATTCGTAATAATAATAGCTCTTATTCTAAACATTTTTAAAATTTAGTCGTATATTATATATAAAACAAAAATTAATATACGCTTACATTTTGAAAGTTTCAACCCTCGAGGCTATAGTACCAATAATTTATTGGGTTTACAACGATGAGTTTTAATAATGTGAACATTTTTGGTGGTAAATTGAGTATTCAAACAATTTCATATAAATATAGTAATAGATGAGAGTTCTCTGCAACATTTTCTAACAGTTTTCGTGAGTTATTTCTTAAGCTAACAAAAACTTCTGTAAGCATTTAATTTTTAAGTCAGTATAAAGTTGTATTTAATAATGGAGGTAATTCGATAATTTTTAAAGACCAATGTTATATACTGATTAATATTTTACTTTTAGGCTTCACCCCAAGAATATATCTTAAGCATGTATGAAGTGATTAAATTAAATACAACATTGTAATTTACTTTAAGACATCTTATATATAAATAACAAAATTGTTATGTAAATTAATGATTTATAAAACGGTTTTAAAATAACTTACCAAGTACCATTGATCAACAAATAAGGGATCGGGAAACCGTAGCACTGGTTTTGAACTAATATGTTTTGTAACATTTCGAGTTGGCACAAAATCTCTCTTAAATCTTTTGAGCTCATACTGTTGTTGTGACCATATGATCTGAAAATAAAGTAAATTAATGTTATATATTTTTTGTAATGATAATTCAATTAAAGTATATGGATTAAACAGTTTAAGACATGATAATATTGTTGATAATATTAATATTTAAATATCGCCTTTTGGATTAACGACAGTGGAAATGTTAAATATAAACCGAGCAAAAATATAATTAACAAACCAAAAAAAATACTTATTAATTGATTTGATTAACATTATTCTATTGATCAATATCCCATTCAATTTTAAAGACAAAAAAACACTACGTACACAGTTTACTTAATAATTATTGTAAAGTAATAATACAATTTAATTAGGAAATAAAATATAAAATTAGTTTCAAATTCATATTAAATTTAAAATCTATAGTTGGTTGAAATATATGTAGTTTAAAATCACTTATTTACTAACAATTCTTAACTAGGAAGTATACTTATTACTTATAGTAGTTACATTATTCGTCTATATAAACATATATAACAACATTGTAGTTTCAATATATTATATAGTTAAAATATAATAAATAAGACAATTCAACATTTAAAAATAATCCTCTATTCTATCATTATCGTATATAGCTGAACACATATAGTATAACAAACATGGTTAAATAATGAAATTAAAACTTTATCACCATGGCAGTCTAGATCATTTAGAAAAACAAAAACAAATATAATAAATATATTGATAATTGGCCACGCCCGCCTAACACACGATGATCTAATGGGAAACCAGGATCCAACAATATGCGTTTTATGTAGAGTGACAATGACAGTCAAACACATTCTCATAGACTTCCGATCTTACGAAGAAGCACTAAAAAGACTAAAGCACAACGAAAAGTTAAATCTATATAAGAATCCATAGAACCAGACATCTCGAACAACCTCAATAAATTACTTTCTCAAAGAAACTAGGCTTAATAATCAAATCTAATAATTACAATTAATATTCTACTCCAATATACATTAATTAAAAACAAAAAAATAGTGTAATTTAATGTATTTAGACAATTTATAAAATAAGATAAAAAAACTAATGTCCTTAGCTACCCAAATTGTAATTTATTTTTTTTATCAATACAAAAAATAAAATAAATCGTTTGTTAGAATACTGTTCCACAGTAGGTAAAAATGTGTATAAATATGAAACATTGTATAGAATATACATAATATATGTATAATATAAATAGAGTTACTTGTCTGTTTGAGAGACAAAATGCAGCAAGGTAACTTAGCTATAATATTATAACCCAAGTTATTTTACAGTCACGTCCCACGTGGTTAGAAACTGCTTTGCTTGATGTTAACCATAGGTATGCCACCAATATAAACTAAAACTCGTCAAACACGGTATATGCGGTGAAACTTGATAATCACGAAACAATCGATTCGTAGAAATTCAACAAAAGTGAAGCAGAACAAATAACTCTACAAGAACTGATTTTAATACCTATAAGACTTGATTTTAAATTTAATTGTATTATGATTTTTTTAATTAAATATTAGTTATCCAATGTAAGTAAAAACATATTAACCGAACAATAATTCTGTTATAAAAAATAATAATATTAATATTTTATTTTATAATTAATATATTTGTAAAGTGAATGGCATTTTGCTGCTATACGAAAGGTGTATGTATCATTACACAATAATACAATACTTGTATTAATATTAGGAATTTTAATTTAACACAGATAAGTACTAAGTATCTACTGCTTTTGAGAGGTTTATTTTTTATTCTCTGTATTTTTTTTAGCACAGCTAAAAACAGTTCATATTTTATTATTAAATTGGTAGTAAAATATTTAAAAAAAAAGTATAATTCGACTGACCATAACCCCTTATAAGCTCACGCCAAATTGATATTACAGGACACAGTTCTTCGCCTACGCTAACAATCCCTGTTATCTCAAATATTATATATATTATTTGTACTTATAATTGTACTACATATATAGTATATTGCATAAATTAAAAATAAAAAAAATATTTTATTGAATATTTTAAATAAAATAACCATTAATGTACAAACTTTACACTGTAATTTATTGGTTACATATTTGCCCCTAAAACAAGTGTAAAGTCTTTTGACATTTAAATAAAATATAAAATATGTAATTATTTAATTCCAATATTTATGTTATGCATTTGTGTTTAAATAACTCTTGAAATTTTAACTTAAAAGTAAAAACTCAACAATATAAATATTAATAATTTTAGAAGTCATTTATAATTTATTAGGAATTACATAATATTTTATGAATAAAATATAAAATGTTATGGTTAACTGAAGAATTCTCAGAATCCTTTTTAAAATTCAACCGTGATTAATTTTAAGTTTATAGTTTTAAAAAAAAATCTGCTCTAGTTATATTTACAAAACAGTGATCTGTGTTACGTATGAAGTATTTCCAGAACTTTTAAGTATTTTAATATTTATAGAATTAATACTAAACGTAGTTTGTTCATGACATTTAAAAAGCCCATCCAGCCCATTGGATTTTATAAACGTACGTCATTACAATACGTGTTTACAATACGATATTTATAATTATGTTCATCGTATGGAAAGATAACACCCTAACAACCTTTACCATCGGTCGGTATTACAGAAATTCCATGTTCACGTGTACATAATAGCTTATCAAACATTCGATTTAGCTATCTCCTGATGACCATGCTAAACATAGTACCACAAACTGTAGTACAACGATGAACTTAATAAACAAACATTGCGTAATTTATACAGAAATCTGCTCACACAATGTAGTATAAAACATCGTCTCTACCAGCTGTGAGTAATATCATATTTCTTTAGCGTTATATATTGTAAAGTAAAAACACCTAATACATTCACTTGTCAGTAGAGTTGCGTCGCGTTTTCTCTTGAATATACATCATGATAATCATGAATAAAGCTACTTTTAAATTCTATATATTTATATCAATGCATTTTGTATAGTATGTCGTATAAGCACTGAGTGAATTCTTTCCGTTTAAGAAACGAACGTCCATTTCGTAAAATGTAGCCATATCTTGTAGAATATTATGTTGTTACATATGCGTGAATCCTTTAACATGCTCACTTTTTTCTTCTTCAAAAATGCAATTATAAAAATCTGATTTTTGAATTTATAAATATATTTAAAGACCATATTTTCTAACTCTTGATTTTTTTAACACTGAAAGAGTGTCATGCGAAAATACTAAATTCTGTTCCTTAAATGAGAATGCATTTTTTATACTATAAATTATTTAAACATTTTAAGGACTGAAAACTACTCCTTAAAATTTTGTATTAGGTACATCAAAATTTAAAAAAATATATTTACTAAATAATTTACAGCAAATAGGTGGAGTTATCATTTGAAAAACAAGAGTTTGTACCACCATAAGACACTCTTAAAATAGTAAAAAAAAATTCAAGAATTTTAAAAAAACCATCTTTGAATATATTTAAAATTCCAAAAATTAGCATTTAAATAAATTCATTATTAAAGGATACAATGAGGTTGAGTATGCTATATGAATCTCTTTGTTGTACACTGTAAAGATCAATCAAAATAACTTATATTACAGGGTTTTAAAATTTCATGAAATGTATTTTCTTAAAATATTTAATTTATGTAAGAGTAAAAATAAACCTAACAAAGTAAAGTTATAAATGTTTAAAAGTACCTATGATTATTGATTGGAACAAAGATAAACAGTTAATACAATGTATACGTTGCTTTATATATCTTCATAAAACAATTTAAGCATTACTACATAAAGCCATAAAGTCATTAATCCTTAAGTCACAAATTTAAAACATCATAACACATGACATTTTAAAACTAAAATAGAAAATGTTTGATATTTTATAATATGTATTACTTAGTATTTTTACTTAATATTGTTTGATAATTATTTCAAATAACATATTTATACAATTTAAGTAACGTTATTAACCACGTAGCAACTATAACAAGGTAATTCCTGAACCACGGCTATTAACGTTGATAAATTATAAATTATCATTGTTCCCTATGTATTATAATTAATCAATACTAACATTATGAGAATACGACACATATAAAAATATATAATTTTTTTATGATTTCATTAAATTATTTTAAGAAGAGTGACATTTTCAATTTTTAAATACTTCAAATTCAAAACCCTAATAATTATATACATAACAATAGTGTGGTCGTAATAATAATAATGATCTTAAACTTTTAGTTAGATAACTAAATAAGAATACATCAAAAACACATTACAAAAATAGACAGGTAAGTTTATTATTATTATGTAATACCATTAAATGTAAGTACTGTATATTTAAAAAAATCATTTTTAAACAATATATTTTATGTTATTGTTTTACTACATAAAATAATCAGCTACTCAATAAAATGTAAATTATGAAAAACCATGAAAAGCTATAAATCTGAATACAAGATGGACCGATGTTATAAAAGTATATTGATAGGTAACTAATTAGTTCATTATATTTCAATAAATTACCGAATAGGTGGATAGGATTTTAAGTCAAGTTTTACGTTTAATTTAATCACAAAATCGTTAAAGCTATTACAATTAGGTAGCAATTATTGTTTCTAATAACAGCTTGTAATGACTAATTTATCCACGAATCATTTTTTAATTATTAATTTATTTAATCTTAAATGTCAGGAATTAATATATTATATATTTATAACTTAATTGATTCAAATTCGATTAATTATATTTTCATATTATAAAAAACTTAATACGTTTTGAATACGTAAATGTTATTGAAGTTTATTAATTTTGTTATGATTCAATATTTACACTGTCAATATTCTAGTGGAACGAAAAAACGAGTTTAAACTTTTGTATAAAAGTATAAATTCATTCAAGATATAACTATTATAATCAAGAAAAACCTAACAAATAGTTACTCCGTGGCCTTTTCTCGAGGAAAACATTTTGACGTGGCCCTAAAATTGTGTTGACTATTGTTTATAATTGCAATATAATAGGTTATTAAATTCACCTGATTATTTCTTACAGATAGTACTATTGTATTTTACTATTTTATCTTATCTTAAAACCTATAACCATCGCCAATTTTCGACAATCGTGGTTGTAACTACAGTCTTGGCGAAAACGTCTTAATCGATTCTCATCTGGCACGCTCGCTACGTAGATAATATAATTGAACCTCAAGTAATGGAATTATGATCGTAAAATATTTGTGTAAAATGGTTTATTGAACTTTGCGATATTGTGAATTTTAATAACACAATGCGATTGAACTATTTTTGAAGAACTAATCTATCTATTCGGGAATAAATAACTACTTTGTTATTAAAACTATCAATGAGCATAGTCACGATTAGTCCAATTAGTATAGTGGTTTAAGCCCATTTCAAATTCGTATTAATTGAGTAGTGGATATTTAGATAATATAATCTCACTAGAACGAGTCGTCATCACACTAAACCGATACAATTCGATTTAATAATATGTTATACGCATGTCGTAGTGCAGCCGAGACATCTCTGAAACCAGGATAATATTATGTCCCAGACAGCACCAGTTACAATCAAGGTAAGTGCATTAAGTTACATTTTAAATATATACATGACACACATAATAATAAACAGTAGTATAATAATAGTACGCACACACGCCGAGAATAAAGAAAAGGATACTACTACTAAACCATCTCAATGACCATAAACACTTCAGCATACGCATATAACACCCATAATCTATAATTTATATTATGTCTTTTATATATATATATATATATTATTATATTTATTTCATCGATAAACACGTCCTGCACACAAGCTGCGACATCGCGTGGTATATTTCTAAAGGATCACAATCGCTGCACATGCACGCTTTGTCCCTTCATTCGATGACGGATCTTTGACCATCCCGAGCTTATCTATCGTTTTACATACTTTTTGTTTCATAATATTCTACTAAATGCTATATTTTGACTCTCTTATTTATGTAATTTAATTCTACTACAGTGTACACACCAATATTTTTCAAGAGTAAAATATTGTCCATTTACTTACTTATAATATTATGCGAATTTAAATTTACTTAGGTATTTGTTATTTTAAATATTTTGATGCAAAAGCGTGAGCTGTTAACTATATTATTTGGACGAGAAGAATTTAATGATGTAATAAATTGGTACATACAATACATAAAAGTATATAACATACAAGTATTATACACAATACAAAATGTAGCGACAAATGTAATATGTAACAAAAGTATACAAATTCTATATCATTACTATAAGTGTACTAGTTTGTATTTATTTGAAATTTAATCCATAACGAAAATGTATATTAATGTAAATTGTTAAGTTAATTTAGGAAACATTTCAAAAGTGCATTTTTTTGTTAACATTCCCCTTTCTTACATATCATACATTGTAATATATGATGAAACAACTTTCAAAGTTGGCCATCAAAATATCAATAGGTCACGTCAAAAGTTATGAAAGTTTCCTGGTAAAGAAGTTAGAAAATATCTGTAGCCGAAGGTGAATCAATCATCCTGTTTATAATTGAATTATGAAGCAACTAAAAGAATAAGATTGGATAAAATATTATTTTTATTTTTGTTAAACGTCTTTTTAAATTTTCAGAGTAACCTTCAACCTTCAGATCAATGTAGAACACTAGTCAGCTTAAATTCAATATCGCAGAATATTCGTTAATAACTTTCAAAATATCCTCAATCATTAGAGCAATTAATTTTAATCATTAACTTTTTTTTATTAACCACCACCATTTTTTTTTTTTTACATTTATATTTAATTACCAAAAACTATTTCAGGCTAGTATTATTATTCAAGGTGTTGAGTACAAAATATAATATTTGTAAGATTGAAATAAAATATGATAATGTAAATGATAAATACGAACTTCAACAATTCTAATTAAATGTAATTTATATAGGAAACTATTATGTTAAACGTATGCCTTCTAAAATAGATATCGAGCTACATGGGTGATTATTTTGTCACTGATATTGACTGTAAGTAACTTGAAAATGTAATTCAAATTAATTTACTTCAATAACTTTAAATAATTGATAAAACATATTTCAAACTAAATATAATATCAAACCTAAGGTATTTACTGAAGTTCTAAGGCTTTGGATCTAAGTTACTGAACCTGACCTAATCTTGTTAGTATAATAATTACGACTTAGACTAATATCAGTGTGATAACTTCTTTATTACTCAATTAAAACGTATTTAAGAGCTATTATCCACGAATTATATTGTATTAATAATAATAATAATAAGTTATTATACTTACTTCAAAATCTATAATACAGAGTATCTCAACTCTTAGGTACAATAAATATAATAAACACATATTTATTTAAAAACTATTTAAATTTTTTAATTGATTTAAATTAAATATTAAGTAGGTATGTTAAAGTTATGTTTCCTATTGTATTATACTTACAGATTACATAAGTTATTTCATTTTTTTATCATTCATATTGGCTTTTTGATTACTTTATAAATAACATAGGAATCGCATATTCTTTAGATTACTAGGTACAGTGCATGATAATCTGTAACCAATGCATTTAATACATTTCCATCCATTTTATTTTATGAATCAAGATTTATGAGTGAACATTTCCTTTGAAATGTTGAAAGCTGCTTTTGTTTTGGACAATATTAGCACGCACGGTCAAAAACACGCTGTATGCAGCCAAGTATGGTATAATATTTTACACAACCAGCGAAAGGTTAGAATTAGGTCACTCATTTGCCAAGAGCAAAAAATGTTAATGACAGCTTTTTGAATTTATTTTTGCTATGAACAAACACTATAATACCTAATGCATTCCACTAATTAATATTATTAAACATTTTACAATGGTGTACGAAATATCGAGCAAAATTTTATTTTAGTTTATAAATCAAAATCATAATATTTTAATCAATTATTAAAAATGTTTATTTAAATACATTTTTTTATTTTGAAATTAATCAATAACTGTTGATCAGTATTGTTGAAAAACACAAATCATTGTTTGACTATTTTTGGTTAATAGAATATGTGATTAATAATGATAAACATCAAATTAAGTGATTTATTTGTATGCTAATACTACCTATAGTATAAGACGTGTATAACTAATATTAGACAAAATCATGGCTTAAAATATTATATTGTATTTTAGGTACCTATTGTTAATGTAATACATACATAATAATATATTATATTATACCAACATCAATTATTATTCTTAGGTATTGATTTATAAGCCAATACCGATGGCAAGCGAGTTACTGTATAGTGCATTTGTGGGATAAATATCTTAATATCATACTATAAATATTTTGAAGAATTTATTGTGCATGTGAAATAGGTTATTGCTTAGAGTTTCAAGTCTCTACATTTAATATTTTTTTGAATTACAGAAAAAAATCAATTTTGTCAAAAGCTTGCGTTGGTAAATATTCGAATTTTTGTTAATTTAACACCGTCCCCACCCCCGACAAAAAAAAATATCAACTAGATCCAATTTTTTATTAAAACCACTCTCAAAGTTAAAGATTAAAGGTTTTTACTGCCACTAAATGTGACGTCAGACACAAACACACACATACACATTATTGTGAAACTAATACATTTATAGCTCCGCTTAGAATCAAAAAAATGAATAATAATATAGTAGGTATATATTAAAACATGACGAATAAAAATTACATTTATTTTAATAACTTCGTCGCTACTACCGTTAATTTAATTTCGATCTATCTAATAGATGGCATTAAGTCATATTATAAAAAAAATAATTTAAAGTTTAAATAACTCTAAGACCTAATTAAATTAATATACAAATCTAATTAACAAATATGATAAAAAGGATAACCAAAAAAATATATATTATAAAATGAAGCATAAATAATATAAAATAACGTCTGACAAAAACACACATAAATAAAATTCATTCAAGGAAATGAAGATAACAATTACGTATTCTATTCGACCTAATTCTTTTATGAGATTTATCTTCGCTATAAAAATGTCGGTACTACATTTTGTTTCTATTTGTTGAATTATTCATTTCAATCAACAGAAGATTCATTAAATGTTTTCAAATAATATCTTCATAACTGAATACTAGAACCATTCAATACTCTATCAAGAACACTATTTTACGTTTAGTCCAATGTAATGCTGTACATTTTACTTTACTTAACTAAAAAAAATAAGAAGTTATAAATGAAACAGAAATATTATTGTGCTTAACTACCTACATAATATTATGTATAGTAAAAAATTATATTTTTAAATAATTTAATTCATTTTTATTAAACATACGATTTGGTACCTAGATAATAGTTTTAGTACTTAAAAAATATATTGCAGTGTACTTGATTCCTAAGCACAATACTACAAACAAATTTTCCTGTCCACGGTCGATCATTTGTTATTGTTAAACTTAAAATATCTTATTTTAATTATAGTGTCCGTAGTTCATTTTGTACTCGAAACTGATATTATGATTATCAAAAAAGTTGACCAATACTTATGCTTATGCACGTGGTGCATCAAACTGTATCTGGCAGAATTTCTATTTTAAAACAAAACATTTTGTGGACATTCAATCACATAACTCCAATCATCAATGATAAGAAAGTAACATACCCTTTACTATTATTTTTTTTCCTACAGTAACTACTGAATACAATATTATTTAATACAATTATTTAAAACTTTGGTTGAATTAAATGTCTAATCCTTCGTTAATGGTAAACAGGGCACTATAACAATATATTATAATCTACAATAAATATCAAAATATATATCAATGTATATCAAACAATGATTCAAATAAAAAAAAATCGTAAAATAAAAGCTAGTACTTATTCCAAAATATCATAAAATATTTTTTAACAGTGAAAATATAACATTTTTTAATATTTTATAAAATTAAATAATTGCATAACATTATTCGTTATAATATAATATAAATAGAATATTAAATATTCACAATTTTTCAGTTTCATAAAATATATTAATTGTTAATTGTTATATAAATGTTATTTGTAATTATTTAAATTAGACTGAATTAATATGAAAATACATTAATGTTTAACATACGATTGTACAATGTACATTTATATACGATAACCTAAATAATGAACTCTGATGGAACAAATATAATTATAAAAAATAATTTATATTTTTTTTTTTTTTATGTTTCGGAGTTTTGAAAGATTTTACTGAGATTTTTTTACAAATTAGTATAAAATAAATAACTATAACTAATAACTATACTATACCAGAATATAGATAAGAAGATGTTATTACAATTCCATTTTAGAAGACTCCATTATTTAGTTACTCGAACTGTGATCGAAGAGGTCATTCAGATATTTTTTTAGAAAGAACTTACCAAAATTATTTTTTTGTTCCTCATAATATCGCACCATTTATCAGTTAAGTTTTAACCAATTTAATTAATTTCACTAAAACCTATATATTTCTCTACATATTTTGATTAAATTCTCATAGGATTTGTTAGTCATCTCTCATTGTTAAGTGAGTATTTCATTCATTAAGAATAAGAAATCACATTTTAAGACAAGTGCCGTCTTGTTTAGTTAGACTATATTATTTTTTTTTTAATAAATTTATATAATGTATACATTGTAGGATTTAATTTTAAATTTTCTTGTCCAGCCCCGGTCTCATCGAGGAAGTTTATGAGGTCGCTCGATACTATGAAGCGTTCTAGAGATGAATTTTGTCTTAAAATGTGAGAAACTAATAGCCCCAGCTGCCAAAGTTGAATGAAGATCAATAAAAATAAAAAATAAATAAGACATCACATAATATTTGTTAATTATTTTTTTTATAAAAACAGTTTAGAAATAACAACCTTAAAATTCAACCCAAAACATAATAAGTTTACAATCTAAGATTCAATTTGAAATGTGTACTTTTAAGTGGAAATTTTATTCACGAGTTTCTCAATATGATTTCTAAGCGCAAAGTTAAAAATGTAGGCACCATCAAGAATATGAAAACATTAGGGTTCAGAATAGAGTAAAGATTTACTTAAAAACTGATTGTTTTTCAAATAAAAAAGTAGATATAATACTGAATACTATTAAAACACGGTTAAATTTCTAAGATTTATCTAATTATTATTTTTTGAATACGAGTTTGCCTATTCAAAAATATACCTCGACGTCAGTCTCTTTTTCTTTTATGTTTTATGATTTTTGTACAGGTATAGTTATCATTATACAAGTCATGAATATTAACAGCTATAAACTTTTTTCTTATTTAATTTAAGTGTATGTTTTCTTATAATTTTCATTTTGACACATTTATGATTATATCCAAAGTTAATCTGGTAAAAAAACTATATAAAAACAAATAGTATAATAAAACTCCCATTTTTTTTTGTTCTTTTATGCAGTTCCAAAACAGCTTCAAGCTTTATTTGTTATTATCGATTTCTTACAACACACCGTTGGTCGATTAAAACCCATCAAAAAGAATATTTCAAACCATATAATTAAAATAAATGTGTGTTCATAAATCTTTAAGGAAAAGCATTATAGCTGAACTTATTAAGATCCCGATTTATGATTTTCATTCTTGATATTATGATTCTTCAATTTAAAACTCACAAATGTTAATATTATTTTTATAAAATTAGTACAATTTATAGACATTTTGAAAAAAAGTACAATTTGTTGTAGTTTTTTTTGTTGCCTCTGCCATGTCTTTGAGAAAAATACTTTAAGCTTTAACTTTGAAGTTGGTTTCTTGTTTCTCTAATTTAATCTAGTTGGTACTCTGAGAGGTCAAAAGAAAAAAAAAATTAGAAATATAATCGGGTGAACAAAATTTTACTTTTTTCAATAATACGTCTCGTTTACGAACTTTTTTTAAATAACAATCTTAGTTTCAAGAATATATTTCATATTCTAAACGAAGCATAAAATGTATTTGTTTAACAATAATTCATGATTTTTTTTTGGTTTTTTTAATATTATATTATAAGATAGTTCAAGTTCCACCGTATTATTAAATACTAATAAAAAAATAAATTAATTTTAGTATACTATAAAATATATTATATTATATAATATCATGAATTGTGTTAATTGACATTGTAACAAACATAAAAACGTGAGCAGCATACTACCTACCTAAAAACAAAAAAAATATATATTAACTAAGGAATCCTAAATATGATAAAAGATTAATTTGTATACCTTAAGTAATATTTAAAATTTTAAAATGTCTATGGTAAGTAACATATTTTGTTATATTAACTGACACATAATCATAAACAATTATAGATACGAGACAGTAACTAATTTGTACTTAGTTCAATAACCAAAACCCAACATTTCTTACAATATATCTTATATTGAAAGGATATTAATAAAAACTTCAAAAGTTCATGTTTTATCGTATCTAGAAATCACTTTTTCTTCATACAACTCCAGCTCACTGTTGGCACTTGTGCACAATATTAATTAAACAATAAACACTGCCAAGTTCCACCAAAATTCTATGCTAGTAGAGAGCTGATTAAAGTAAATTCGTTCAACTATTATGAAACCTCTCTCTAACTCTATTGCTATATAAGTCTCTACTTATCCTGCAGGTGCCCAATAATTTGTAAATTATACAACTTTTGAGCAAAATACTTAATTTAATAATTTCCCAAGTAGAAATTGCATAGCTGATTTATTTAAAAACACAAATATATTTATTTGTTACTTAGTTTCTGAAAAGTTATTAAATTATATGATTTCTTTATTAAACTATTTTTATTTATAACTTTTTTAAATTTACATATGATGTATATATACTAAAAAATTTAATTTTTACTGGCAAACAAAGTATAGATGCTATGCTGCGTTTTTATAAATGTTAAAATACCATTGTTATGCTCAGATAAGCTTTAAAAAAAATAAACAATAGGCTAAAAATGTAATTTTAAGTCAATTAAAATAATCTAGGTTGGTACTTGTTACTCTGCTTAATTTCTTGAAATTGAATGTATTTTTTTTTTTACTTCATACATTAAAAATTTCAGTAAAATACAATATATTTATAAAAAAATATGTTTTTTTAATGAGTTATTTTATTTATACATTTTGAATAGAAATATAATATTCAATGAATCTTGTAATGCTAACCAAAATATAATATTGGTGTATACTATTACTAAAATTATAATTGAAAGGAATGATAAATTATCATTATCGAATTCAAATTAGGATGTTCAATTGATCTCATTTTAATATAGGCTTTTGTATATTTTATTTTCCCGTCATTTAAATTTGAATATTTATAAAAATTATTTTACTTTATTCATTCTACATAAATACCAATTGTATAAGACAAGTAAACAAATGTATTACCTTGCATTACATTTTAAGTTTTTATAGTAAATATCTGTTACTTTTATAAAAAATATTAAAATACATTTGTCAATAATTTTAAAATTCACTTTTATTACAAATAAAAATATTTAAATATATAAACGATCTGCCTTTGAACTGATGAATTATACTTAGGAATATATAACTAGAAACTTAGTATAACATTTATTGAAGGTTTTTGAAAATTTTTTTTTTTAAAAGAGACAGAAATAAAATGGAAACATCTACAGTTTTTCAAAATATTATCCATTATATATTTAATATTTATATTTTATATGCCATCGTTTTCACATAAATACTGTTATTAAAATTAAAAATAATCATGCTATTAAAAGTTTTAATTACATAAACTTTTTATTAATTAATCTATATCCATACTTATTACATGTTGGTATATTTATTTTTTAAATTGATTATTTCATTTCATTACACACAAACTTTGTTGATAATGTAGGAAGTTATTATAATTTGATTTGCTTAGTTAAAACAAAGGTATCTTCAGTTTTTAAATATTTTGTTGACAATTAGTTTTTTAGATTTAATTAACAAGAAATATGTATACATAATATAAGAAGCAAAACACTGCATAAAAACCCGTGTCTTTATTATGTACCTATACATTATAATAATATACACATCGTCATTGAGTAAGTCACTGTAAATTGAAATTTAATGGCAAATCATTGCATACTATAACCGATTCTAAATGGAGACAGAATATCAGCCTTTATATCTTAAGATATATATTATTTTTCTATTAGTAATACAGTAGGTATTACTAATATTTGAAAATATCAATGTGTAAATATAGTAATAATATACGTAATAGAAAAAAGTTGTATCCTATGGTTTATGTTTTTTTTAAAACAAAATAACTAAAGCCATAATTATTTAATTATTTTTATTCTTAGTTGTTTTAAAATTGTCCTCCAGATATGCTGTATGTCGGTGAGTAGTTTATTTGTATTACAAAACGTTCATGTTGAAATTTAAAACTAATTTATAATATTATAATTAAGTATAGAAACAAATTGTATGTTTAAAATTAATCCAAATTTTTTCTCATTATACATGGGAAATAAATACATACACAATGGATAAAAGTTTCAAATCTCTGCGGTCTATAATTTTTGAATTCCAATGAAATAACCAAAATCATTACTTTTTAGGTATCCAATTTCGTCAAAATTTGAACTTCAAATGAGTATTTAGAAAAAAAAGTTCAATTTATGTACTTTGGATATTTTTTTATGTATATGACCACTTTAAAATTGATTCGATTTACATTAGGTCTTGTGAAATAATTACACTACCTATATTTTAGAAGTGAAAGTTTTACAGATACAAGTGAAAGAGTTTCAAAAGTCACTTAAGACCATTAGATATGACTTTCTTCGGTGGAAATGTTTAGTCTTTATTTAGTCGTCTTGTGAAGCTAAGCTGTTTATAGCTAACTCCAAATGACCTCGAAAACTGAACGAATTTTGATTGAGTTTCCATGCAGTTAAAATCAGTAAAATGCTAACTTTTGCATTTGATACATCTACAGATGTTTATAATATACTTTATATAATTTGTGCCTTACAAAATACAGGTAAACCAGGAAACTGTTTAATTTTCAATTAATGATTCAAACTTGATATCTACGTATTAAGTACATTAAAAAATGTTAAATTTAAATATTATTATTCACACGTTTGAAATTTATTGTAAATATTTGAAGTGAGTAGAATAATGAAATATGTTGGACACACAGTTAACTAGATTTCGAAGTTCAGAAAGAGCTGAACGAATTGAGTCATGAATACCATAGCGGAGTGATGAAAGTTCTATAAAACTACTTTGTAAGGCCGTGTGCCAAGTGGTAAAAAAGTATGAAACACCGTATTCTTTTCTTTAAAATAGTTTATAATTTTATGATGAGCTTTCTTGTACGGATAGCTAAATTTAATTTAGCCAATTTGATGAAAAAGGTGGATGATTTTATCGGGTTTGATAAGTTTCTTAGAACATAATTGAATACTTAAAGTATCTTTATGTTTTTTGAACATTGTATAATCTATAGCAGACAACAATAATAGTATTTAAACTAAATGCTATAGAAATATCAGCAAAACCATCATCTAATCTTTACTGAAGAGAGTACTTAATGGATCATATTTTGTTAATTTGGCACATACGTTATAAATAATTAAAAATAATAATCAATTAATTTTTACCATACGTACAATTTACAATATTTTACTATTTAATTGTTTACCAACATATTTTAATAAATAATGTAGATGATTTGTAATTAATATACCATATTATGTATGTGTAAAATTTGTCAAAATGGTAATTTAGTTGTATAAAAAAACAAATTAACAGAAAAAATTAAACATTTATCCAAATGATGAATAATTTAATATTTATCTTCCAAAATATATTCAATATATCAATGAAATAAAAAAATTACATTAACATACCTACAATATTACTTGTTACTGAACAAAAATTAGGTATCTATAATACGAGTATTGGACTTGTTCACATCTTCACTGTCCACAGAAATTAATACAACGACTACATCTGAAATTTGCAATATGTTACAATTCAAAATAAAGGAAGAATAACAGAAGTATTTGCAAAATGTACCCTTATCCAACCAAAACAAAAACGTAAAACTGTTCATAAAAAATGGTGGCGTATTTCCAACACTAAAAAAAGAGACGAAGTCACCATCACATCAAAAATAGGCCATTCCCGTCTAATTCATCAGCAAATAACCAACTATAGTATGTGACATTTGCAATGGAACACTTAAACTTACCATTGAGTATATAGCAACAAACTGCCCCAAATTCACCAAAGCCCACAAAATAATAAAGAGCCCCTTTCGTTACATCAAGCCCTCAATGATGAGAAAACCGGTGAAATCTGTAAATTTTTCCTTAAGATATATCTTAATCAAAAGATGTACATTTTTTCCTTAGAGTTTGTTATATTTTTAAGGACACGGTGTATTTTAACGTATGTATAAACGTTTTGTGTTTTTAACTACTAAGTTAATGTAGACTTATAACCTCTGCAATTAAGAAACCTTAACCAACAAAAAAAAAAAAAAAATGGACTTGTTAGTTATTTTAATATCATTATATCAAAATCAAAAAAAAATTATATTTTATAGTAATAAAACTACAAAACATATTGATTGATATACCTCTTCTAATAATGAACGGCCAATATATACACTAAAATGTATAAATAAATGCATGTAATATGTGTGTCTGTATGTAAAAGTTCCGGACATAGTCTTGCGGGATTTCGGCCCCAAATTATCATCATAAATTTAAATTTACGGCTTACCCAGATACTTTTTTTAGTACAAGTTTTTTTTTTACGATACAGTCACTAGAGTTACATAAATTCTCTTGAGAAGCTAGGGAATCCGTGACGTTGGTTAATATTTTTTTTTTCAGTGAAAAGGGTGGATAAACTACCAAAAAGCAATCTGTTATGAACTGGCTACATTTGTTTCAACCATGCGTAACCAAACTTCATATGTAATAAAAGCTTTTCTGAATCCTTGACATTTCAAATATCATTTAAAAATAATACAATTGTTTTAAATTATTAACTTATAACCCTGAAAAAAAAAATATATCATAACATAATAGAATAATATTTAACCACGAAATATTTTTGTATGCCTATACATCAACGAGTCATACACATAACACAATATTGGAGTTTGACAGATTCAACATTTCATTATGAACTAATAAATGCAAAAGTAGAATATGGTTTGAACTAGTGTAAGTTTGACTTGATTTTTATAAATATATAAACGGATTAATATATTTTACATTTGATGCATTGCAAGTATTGTTTGGAAGTAGATTAAAATAATATACTAAGCCGTAATTTTAAATAGTTATAAAATGCACGAACATTCAAACATAGGAATCATATTTTTATATTAAAAAAATAACGCTTTCTTGAATATTAATTTTTTTTTATTATAGAAGATGTATTATTATATTATATAATTGAAGTTGTTTAATGCGGGACAAATTTAGAGAGTACTTGTCTTCTAGTAATGAATACAGTTTAACGATAGTTTAAAATCCTCAAAGAGTAATATTTATATTTATTAATTTGTAAGATAATTACTTTAGAATATCCTTGAATTTATATTGTACATTATTATTATACATTAATATACACTAAATAATAATATGTTTTAGATATTAGATACCAACTCAATGTTTCATTATTTTTTTCCACAGTAATATTAGTTTGGGTTTCTGTTGATTTTATATTTTTTACTTATCTTAATTTTAACTGTATAGTAATTAAATATTAATATACACATAACTATACGTTATTGAATATTCCTGGATCACCATTCAAATTGTATTATTTATATGTACATTTATGCTCTAATCTTACTTGAAAATTTTTTAATGGATAAAATACATAAGAAACAAAAATTAAAATAAAGTTAACATAATATTATGTGTGAATACTAGAGTTTATCATGGTTGTCCATCATTGCATAGTCCTCTATGTTAAATGTCTGACTCTTAGTGCAAGAATACTGCAGGTAGAACATCACAGTAGGCATTTTCAAGGTAAGACTGAACTGAAACGTCGCCTAAAGAGATAAAAGTTCTGGAGAAAATACAAACGATGTTAGATTTTTGTGTTTATTTGTGTGGGTTACAGAGCCACCATATTATTTTAAATGGCATGCCAATAAATGTTCAGTTCTCTGACACGAGATAAATGGCAAATTTCCCAACGGGTTCTTCAAAGGAAACACAGTGTGTCTGTGTTAAAAGCTTTTACGCAAAAGAAAAAAAAATGTGACGATACAGATCGAAATAACTGCGAAACGAATAATCGATTTTCTATTAGACAGCTTACACGCCAAACGATAAAGACTTGTCAATTTCGTTTTTTTTTGGTATTCTTATTCTCCAATAATATATACTCTTTAACATGTATCACGATTTTATTGAATATTATAAAAGTCATCATAGCTTTAGTGTTGTCGATTTTCAATTCAATTTTAATTTTGACGACAAACAGAGAGAATATAATAATATTGATGATACTAACAGCTGCCTCGGTATAGCCGTATAGGTAATAGGTGTACTATCTACCCTTACAACTCATCACAACTGTACATTTCAATTGTTTCGCTGTACTCTTATCTTATCGCGAAGTTCTTCAAACTTAAAACTGCAATATTATTTTACGTTTATCTCACAGGCGCCGTATCAAAAACAATACAGTGGCGTTACGTGCTGAAACGATTTATTATTCTACGCCACAGCCGGTGGACCATTAGGCTACGACGACTCGCTGGAAAACATCAGTTAATCGCGCGCGACGAGGGTTGAGTGATTGGGTGCCCCTGTGGGTTGAACGGTTTTCCGTGCTCAGTGTAGTTGTCAACTGTATACGATTTCCCACTGTGTCATTACATTTTTTTAATGGTTTGCCTCAGTAAATTTGTTTTTTACTCTGATCCCACCTTTTTTATAAATGAATTCTACGCTGAATTCACTTGTTGCACGTCATGAAATTGTGTTGCGTCATCGTAAACACTGTTCGTTTTTATAATGTTGATGTATTATACTTAACATGTGGAATAACCACAGTTTTAAAACATGGTCTATATTATTATATTTTAAGAAATTTAAATTATCCTTCGTTTTATTAATAAAAACAAGAACAAATAAGAATATTTTCTTAAGCTTTGCTGCTTATATATTCAAAATATTAATCATTTGAAATGTTATTTATATAAGTATAATAGTTTCTATTTTGAAAATTATACCATGTATAAAAAATAATAATATACAATTTTGTGAAAGCGAACACTCTCAAGCTCGAATTCAGTTTGGGACCTGTTATTAAACACCAAAAATAATGAACGATTTCTTTACCTATTTTATGTAGGGTTTTATTTTATTAAAAAGAACAATTCATAAAAAGATTTTTCTTAGCTATTTCCAAGTTATTTCAAATTACATATACAATTCCAATAAGTTCTGCGACATGTGAACGCAGTTTTTCAAGTATTCAACGCACTAAAAATTAGTAGAGGACAAGTATGTCACAGCAAAAATGTACTAACTTATCCATTTTAAATATTAAGAGGAATGTTACAAATAACATAAAAACAGATTCAGTGTTCGATAAGTACAGTACAGAACAAGGACAATAATGTTAAAATAATACATTTTATTCTTATTATTACCAATATCAAACGAATATTATTTGTATATTTTGTTGTACTAATTGTAACTTAAATAATTGTAATAATAAGACAATAATTATTTACTTTGTAAGTGAAATAAATTATTTAATAATATACACATAAATAATAATATTGAAGTTGTGTTACGAACATTTGCTATCAACAATTTTTAAATGGATATATTTGAGGGTGGTGGGGAGGAAATCACCCCCTAAAATTAAGGTCAAGTGGCGCCTATAGTCTGTTCGAGGAATATTCGTAAATAAATATAGATGTACGACTTCATCAGAAATAAATAGCCAAATACAATATAATGATTATTGAAATGATTTTGGATAACTAATAAGTAATATTATAATACAACGATCAATAAAGCAGAAAAGAACTACAGGATCCCAAAATGGTTGAAACATTATAAATTGGTGAATTAGCTTACTAACTACTAAATTACAGCTTGTCTACTAGTTTATAGTCCATGAGAAAACTAGAAAGGTCGACAGCTGTCCGAGAAAAAAATTAACTGACATAGTTCTTAGAAAATTCATATTGATGGATAACTATTAGCTATTATTCATAGGTTAGAAACTAAAAAACTGCAATGACATAGATTATAAATATATTCCAATTTCCATAATAGTACGAATTTTTAGAACATTTTCAATCGTTAAAAGACGTTTAATAAACTTATAAGTTTTTTAACTCTTCATATATTATTTAAAAACCCAAAAGCTTATAAAAATATACATTTTAGTAAGTACCAGCATTTGGAATTCTCACAACTATACAGATTGAAAATGTATGTATATTCAACTATTTGTTAAATAATTAAACCGCATTTTAAAAGTTTAAAAGTTTAAAAAATAAATAAATATATACTATTTATAAATATTTACACTTAAGCTCCTCAGTAAAGCTATGACTGTGTTATAGTTTTACAATAATTTGGTTTATTTTTTTGTTTGTGTCGAATCATTAACTTATGGAGCAGTAAAAAGTATTAAATTTACATTTTTGAGGGAAGATTATGGAAAAAAATGGAGAAAAATCTTGTTCGTACTACGGAGAGGTCTAAATTAAAAATCCCCAAGACTTTTCACAATAATCAAGTTAAACTGAAAACAAATTATGAGAATATGTTATTTTATTTAAAATAAATAAACGTAGATATTTGAGTTATTACCAACAATTTATAATTATTAGCATTTTCTTGACATGATATAATTAAAAATATTTAAAATGTTAGACTATGTAAAGGTCAAAAAGCTTTATTAAAGCTATAATTAAAAATTATAGCTTTATTAAAGCTATAATTAAAAATTATTGAAATAAAACGTAGCCACTATTTGTTGTTTTATCTAGCATCTGTGAATCAAATGTTGAGGAAATAAAAAATGTAAAAGAAAAAACGATTTTGGTTATTATGTGGAAATTCAAAAAATAATAATCGTAGAGACTTGAAACTTTCTTATATTACAATATATATTATTACTTTCTATACACAATGGATTTTTAAAATATTTGTATTATTTTAAAGAATTTATAACACGATCATATTATATCCATATTGTTTGGATAGGATAATGAATAAGACATGAATTATTTTTAAGAAAAAATAACAAAATAAATTATTATTTAGATTTTTACCAATTTGTTAGCTGGAATGTGCCAGATACTTAAAAAAAATGTATATATAAAATACTAGATTCATTAATATTATTTCCTAGATATATATACAATAGTTTAAAAAAGCTGCAAGCTGCTTTCTTATATAACAAATTCAAAAATGATTTATTCGTTACACTTCAAAAAATGCAGAACTTTGTAAACTTGTTTTACAATGATTAATTTTGTGATTCCGTCAATCAGCTATGGAAATAACTCAAGGCAAATTTAAAACTTCATGAAATAAATAATTAACTATTTTTTGTTAAATTCTGAATAAAATGTACCTTCATTAGTATCTAGTAACGTAACAAAAAAAATAAATAAAAAGGTAGGTACGAAATACGTCAAAGAAAAATGATGTAGATACAAAATACAACTAACAAATGTCAAAATATACAGGTTACAAATGTATCTATGATCTGTACCTTAGATACTTGTTTCTAAAATACTGCCAATCTCTGATTATTATTAACATCTGCTATAATTCTTTTTTAAATTTACATGGCAAATATTCATACTAAACAAATTTTAATGCAAAAAACAATGTATTAGTCGGTATTTTAATTGTTTTCCTTAAAAGTTTTAATTAAATAATAAATCAAAAATGGATTAGGATAAAAAATAAATAGATAGGTAAAATAGATCGAAAGAGCCATTGTTTCGCTTTGATCATCTTACCTCACTTAGGTATCGATGATTATATTTATTATAATCATAAAATCGAATTCACAAAGCAATATACTTTTAGTGGATTTTGGTATACTAATATGATTTATACGTAAGTTGTACTTTTTTTTGTAAATCATACTTCAAAAAAATAATAAATAAAAGAGCCAACGCTTTTAAAATATAGTATTGGGTATACGAAATACAAACTAAATTTTAACTAACAATCTAAAGTAAACTTTACGATATACATAAAACATAAATGATTCTATACAGCTATTACAATGCACGCACGACACACCTCCATGCAATATAGATAGTATGTAGCTGAGAGTGAAAAAACAACCGCTCACCGCTTAGTAATGTCATTATAATAAACATTTTAGATAGAATATGTGAACTTACATTAGATAATTTAAATTATTTATTCAAAATATTTTATTATGATTATTAAATACTAATTCATGGTTCATATTTTATTTAAAATATTAGGTTTAAAATATAATTAAAATAAATTTTAAATGTTAACACTTTCTCGTAGTTATTTATTTTATATTTTATGCCTACTATTTTTAAAACATTATGAAAACCGTCACATTTCAAATGAAAATAACAGATCTTTCAATCTGGTTTAAAACAATTGAATTAATATTTGTAGATTCTGGTAATATGATGTATAGTTAACAAATAGTCTATGTTGTTTTTCATGTGTAAATTAAATTATAGAACATTTAGTTTGATTAATTATTATTACTGTTTTATTTATTTACGAATAATTCAACACCATAATAATTCATAAATACATGTACAAAATACAATATTATATAATTTAAATTAAAAGTTTTAATTTAAGGCAAATTGAAAATGTTGGGCCAGCTTGACATTTTCAAGCACATTTCAACGCCCATGAAACTCTGGACCCTGCTACGTTTAAAAAAAAAAAAACAAGCGAAAAAAAAGATATGCAGAGAGAGAAGGGTGCAGATATTGTCATTGGACAGAAACATTTTCCTGAATCCGGACGTCCGGGGTGGGTTTTTATTTTTCATAATTTCTTTATTTTTTTTTTTTATGTTATTCTTCAGTCTACTTTTTCGAACTCCTGTAGCTTCTCGTATCATTCGACTTTATGAATGCCGTGTGTTAATATTTAAATTAAATTCTAAAACTAAATTTTCAGGGAATTCCGGGATCATCCAATTACATTAGTTTGTACGTTGTTACCGGACTGCAGACAAAAGCTCAGCGGTTTTTCCCTTCATTTCTCTGGAACACCGTCATCAATCTTGTTCATCCCCGTTGTCGCGGACTTATGTGCACACAAAAACCACTCCGGGAGCCGTTTTCCGGATGTCCCGACAGAATTTAAGAAATGGGATTATAATGTCATTATTTTCACGCCTTGACGGGCAACAATATTAAAACAAGTGTATGGAATTCCATAAACGTTTCTTTTCCATCTTTTCTCTTTTGCCCCGACTTGCGACTTCGTACGTCGGTAGATCCTCCCAATGGCCAATGTCATAGGTTTAATTATACAGCAGTGAACTTAATCAGGTTTTCTAACGTTGAGAATGATATGAATAACTGCTTTGTATCAACTAACTTCATTAGAATAAAATAAAAACAAATATGTATACATATAATGTATGACAAATGTTTCTCGTAATTTTAATGGATGTGTTCAATTTGAATTCAATGATAAATCATTGCATACCAAAACCATCCTAATACCAATCTATCATGATATTTTACTATATAAGTATATTTTATCATATTATATTGAATTAATTTTGGTTATAAAGAAGTTTGAAATAATTTTTGACAAAATCAATTTTTATATATTACAATTATTATAATCTTATTTCATATAATATTGCTATATGTATATCTACCCTCTACCACATGTACTTATTGTGCCTCTTAGGTATAGATTGTATATTTCGAATAAAAAAAATATATATATATAATATTGCTAACAGTTATTAAATTATAAGTAAATATCGACGTACCCACCATAAAAAGGCGTGAGTAAGCAGTTTATGATGTAGACACGAGCTTGTAACTTAAAATTAATCTAAATATTTTTAAAATTACATTGTTTATAGTAAATAATAATATACGTAAGTAGTGACAAAATGTTTTAAGTCCTCGCAAAAAAGTCATTATTTTTGGTTTGAATATCCATTTTTGTAAAAATTTGAACTTAAAATATCAATATAAAAATGTGCATTACCAATACGTAATTTCAATATTTTTACGTTTCTATAAGGAGAACTTTTAAAAACGTTGTACTTAAATAATTGTCAAGCCTCACCTATAAACTTAAAATATTTTTTTAATTTTAAATTGATACATTCAACATATAAATATTACTTTAAAATGTTTAAATATTATGTTTAAAAAAAAATAAACACACACATCATTGTAAAATCATAAATCAATACATTCATATCCCCGCTCAGAATCTAAAATACATATAAATATCTATTGGACAAAAACCTGTTCAAGCATGTTTGCACTCATTTCATTTAACTTATTATTGTATTATACCTAATATAGTGTTTAATATATTATTAATATATAGTCATTATGTCAGAAATATTTGTGTTAACAGCGAACTATTTCTTTTCATTTCTTTTATTTTATTTTAAATCGATTCCAAAAGTGGTTTTTACTATGACTGAAACAATTTTTTTTTTAAATATTTATGCACTTTTATTATGTTTCTTTTATATAATAAATTGATAATATAATTGAAAAATTAAAAGTTTTCTTACATATACTATTACTACGTAGTACGTATATTATGAATTTTTCAATATTTTTGTCTTTTCTTTTCTAGCGAAGTTTTTTTTTCTTTGTAGGTAGCATGGTGGAAAATATGTTACTTTTTGATATGGATTTATTGTTTGGGATTTCGATTTATTTTTTATGAATTCCAACTGAGATATGAATTGTCTTTTAGTGTAGGTATATATATATGTGTGTGTGTGTACATTTCTTTTAAACTTGTTAGTCCATACACAGTATATGAATTGAATAAGTAAATTTAATATAGAGTTTCGATAAAGAAAAAAAAATAAACCAAATGTTACCACATTCGAAGTTTATTCAAAAAGAATCTACTTGGTCACTCCTAATATTAAATCTATATAAAATATAAGTGTTAGCATTAACTTAAATAGCAAACAT
Organism: Neotoxoptera formosana; assembly: GCA_022818045.1. NCBI lineage: Eukaryota > Metazoa > Arthropoda > Insecta > Hemiptera > Aphididae > Neotoxoptera > Neotoxoptera formosana. The sequence continues at coordinate 11,019,986 of CM040632.1, read as the reverse complement.
GTCTATAGGTTTCTAAAATAAATTATTATCAGTGGTCATACTTATCTAATACACAAATAAAAATATATTGAAGCAGTACAAGACAAGAGTAGGTACAATAAGTACATATCAATTATAATTAATATAGTTTAATATTTTATATTACCTGTGGATCAAGTTTTAGACGATAATGGTATTTTTCATCAACGTGAATTGATCTTTTATGAACGTGTTGATGTTCAAACAAATAAAATTCATTAAGGCTTCCAATCTGTAACAAAATAGTTTTTTACAGAAACATTGTATTGTATAGAGTTTTCAAATTATGGTTAGCACACTTTTTTTATAGGACGTTTTACCCGCATGTGCAGCACCGCCTTACTAACAAATAACAGCAAATCATCAAATAAGAATATTATACATCTTCCCACGTTGGTTTTGATTGATATTTTAATTTTAAACATAGATATATAATATTAATGTTTACACAAAATGAACTAATTTAAAATGTGCATAATTTTGATTTAAAATTAAAATGTCTAACAATTGAAAGTATAATAATCTTATATTTTCACCAGTGCATGAATTGGGAAAAATTATAAAAAAGGTGAAAAGTGTAAAAAAAAAGTGCATAGATACTTGAAGATTTAAATGTTTTATTGATTATAATACAGATAATTAGAAGCGGTACTCTAAAATATATTTTTTTTAATTATAAGGACTCCTGTTACCGCGTCCTTACTTAATTTAAGTACCTACAGCTAATAATAGAACAATTCACTTCAATATTAAAAAAACAGATTTAAAAGAGTTATCCTGAACCTAAAATCTACTATTTTGAGGAAGTCGAAGACAACGCATGTGGTTATAACGGCCCTTAAGTCTTAACATAAATATACTTATTAAAATTTGAATCGTCGTTAAAAAAAATGGTAGAACTCAAGATCGAGTATAAAATAATGTTCGACAAAATAACTATGGACAATATACATGTTTTGATTCGTACGGATCTGGGCTCTGGAGATTTATTTAATTTAAGTTAGTCGTACAATGTTGCCAGATTGGTATCTGTTAGCTTCAACTTTTCAGTGCATATAATATTATCTTTATTCAATTACCGACCAAAATCTAACTTTATTTATTTAAACATAATAAACATATTTACATACACAGTGCGCTTGAAAAAAAATACAATAGCTATTTTCACAATTAACTAATTTCAATACTTAAATTGGTTGAACTTGTTAAGGTGTTATCTTAATAACTAGCTAATCCGGCAACGCCGTGTTGCTCGTGACAAATTAAATCACCATGAATGTATTTCTTATTTAACTCCGTTAAAATGTAAACCGCAGACTTTTTTATTAAAGTTATTTTGACTAAATATAGAATACAGGTTTAAAGTTATATCTTTAATATTGTAAAAAATATTAAGTGTATTAAATCATTTAAATTAATAAAAAATTATATCCTAATAAGTATTTTGTTTTATGTAATCAATTGCCACCATAATGTACAAACAAACAACAAATATTCTCTTTAAGTGAGCTAAGAAATCTCTAAGTGAGCTTTTCTTTAAAATACAAAATTTAAAAATTATCATCAATGTGAACATCCTTGGGTATCCTTAGGATTACCTATGTACCAAATTTAAAAACCACGAGTGCAATAGACTTGACTATGGATCGCTTACACAAACGCACATGCAAATGTGCAAATTTGCAATATTTGGTTGCAATACAACCAAATTAACAATATTTTACTAAAGTGTTCACGGCTTTTTTTTAAATTATTGTCTTCTAAGGGGTACTTCTGAAGGTTTGAGTGGATACAATTTTTAAGTGATATTCTTCAAAATATGCACATCTTTATCCATATAATGTGGCAACAAGCATATGATATCGCTTTTATTTTGTATATCACTGAAAAGAATAATTCCGAATCAATATAATAAATCAATAGGTGTAATTAGTTGTACGTTTAATACTTTACTATTTTAGTTGTTTAAACTATAACGTTTCCATCGGTTCAATAATTACTACATATTATAAAAAAAAAATTGTGTAAGCCATTACTACTCAACCTTTTAATTAGATTATAATTATAAATCAAAACTATTTTAACTGTTTATTTTTAAAAAAAGGTTAATTGTATACACATTTGTTAAACCAAAGTTTAGATTGTTAAGCACTTTTAAATTGTAATCCACTAAGTATGAAAAAAATAAATGTTAACGAATTAATATAAAATTGAAAAGATATTTAAATATGTTTTACAATACCTACACTCGTTATTTTGTAATGATAATTAATAAAATGGGGGGAAGTATGTAACCCAGCTGTACAGAAGGTTTCGAGTGTTCCTTGTCTAAGTCATGGTAATGTAGGTGTTAAATTTGAATTCATTATTCAATGATAAACCACTGTAGTAGATATACGATTCTTAGCGACGACGGTTTAACTTATTAATATTTAAACTGCATTTCACAATGTATACAGTATGATAGACATGTAAGTTTTAATTCTGAAATATTGATCCTGAATATCGTCGTCGATCATTGTCAAAAACTAAATCGGTGACAAACAAACTTTTTGCAATTTAGATTTTCACAATTTACTTTTGGTATCAGAAACAAAATAAATGAAATAAGTGTAAACTTTTTTCATTTTCGGATTCGGAACCGTAACGCATACATTACATATTTACATAAGGCTATTCCATAAACGTACCATGAAATTCTTATATTTCATTAACTAGGTTAATATATTTCTAGAAATTAATACCAAAAACCTGATTTTATTTAAAAGCCGAATTTTTGTCTCACTAATCTCGCAATAGCGTAAATATGTTATTATTTTAATAAGGTATAAAGTATATTATTATTTACTGTAAAAGCAATAATTTATTATAAATAACTATTGCATTTCAAAAATATTTTAAGACATTTGATTTTGGGCTAATAAAGTAATAATGTATAGCGTTTTTTTCTTCAAACTTATAGAAAACTAGTAAGGTTTATAAAATCATTTAAGTAACAGTTTCCAATTATTTTTTTAAACAACAATTACCTTCAAGAATCGTTTTTTTAATTTTCTTTACCATAAAAAATTAACAAAGTTTTTTTAGTAAACATAAACATAATTTTTTTATTACTTATTAGCAGTATAATATCAAATTTCTTATCTATAAATGGCCATAGAAAAATCCTACAAGATATTTACCAGAATATGTCAACATAAACAATTATTTTCCTTAAAAGTTCAAATATAATATCATCTTAATATCAGTAAAGTATCGAAAATCAAAGTCACTAAGCTCTATTGAATTAATATACAATCTTTTTTTTCACAATTTAACTTATTTTAAGTACTCAAGTTTAATACAACTAAATAAAATTGTGGTATTATTAAATTTAAGATTTATAAGCCTCAGAGTATAAACCAGAACAATGTCATGCCGCCATTCTATGGGCATTAGGCGTACGTTTTCTTAATATTTTATTGATTTATTTTTGCAATTTTTCTTTTATTACAAATATACACTTTTAATTTACAAATACAATTTAAAATGAAACGTCTCTGTTAAATTTGATATTGTTTATAGAAACAACGTTCTTAAAATATAATTAAAATAACATCGTATTATTATTTTGGAATTCAAACAGCAGTGAAGAACACAAAATATTTTCAAAATTTACTTTTAATATCCACGTCAGTTGAGTCCAATAAAAGTATAATTTCATTACATCTCAGTCCAAAAGCATTGTTTTATTGGTACCCAAGGGAGAAAAGAAAAATAATGATATAAAATAAAAACTACTTTGAAAATTTCACACGAATAAATATTAGTCTCGTTCTTATTAATATAATACAATTTAATAACAATATTATTGTTGAAACGTACAAAAAACAAAAAATAAAAATATGTTTATTAATTTTGGTGAATACGGTTCCTTCCTAACATGAAGAGTCGAGAATAACAGGATTTTTGTGTGGCCTTACAATCGTTTTTTGTATCTTTTGTGGTAGTTTATTTATACTTACAAAAAGTATTATATTATTATATTTATTTTAACTTTGTTATAACTTTATTTTAAAAATGTAAACAGTAGAATCTACCTTAGAACATTTTTTTTTTAAATACAAAACATAAACATACAATAAACATTTGAATCATTATTCTGTTTATAATATATTTCAACGTTATCATGTTAACATTTAATTTTTCAATCATTTAAAAAATAATAATAATACAAATAGCTATATAATATTCAAATGATTACTTGTTTTTAACATTAACTAAACAATGGACTTATACTTAAATCATAATCGTATATTATAATATTAATTAAACTTATTATATATTGTAATTTCACATTACAATATTTAGGGATTACATATTTAATTAACATATACTTTGCATGTAGAGTTAGTAATACTAATTAATCATATATTTAGACGATCAATAATTTCAATGTATAGAATATACTGTTAAGTTAGCTATAATACAAAATAAAGTTTTTTCAATTTAAATGTATAAAATGTACAGCCTACAACCGAAATCGAAAAACAAAATATACGACTGAAAGAATAAACTTTTTTCATTTTAGTATTCGTCGTTCTAAAGTATACACAATACAACACAACCTTTAAATTCCTCACGCAATATATTTATATTTATATACACACACACACATTGATACATATTAGACGATTCTCACTCGATCAATAATATCGTGATGAGCCAAGTTTAATTGTAGATATAACGATATTTTGAGTGTCTATAATTCCACATTTTTTTTTTATCAAATACCCAAAGCCATAAAAATTGTTTGTTATTTAAACACGGATAGCATTAATTAGTATGACATTTCAAATTTAATTTAATTTAAATGACTTAATAAAACAAAAAACTTGTTTTTTTAGTCAAGCATAATACGTCAGTTGACAATCATTATAAGTAATACATTTGAACGTAATGAATAGCTTGATTCGTGTTTCTGACACTCAGTAATTAATAATAGAAATAAAAATCGTTAAAATACTTTTTCACAGGTTGCATTAATCCTCAAAATTTATTGTGGAGTTTAATTATATATTTTATATGTTGGTCATTATAAAAATATATATTAAGAGTTAAATGTAAATTTCACTTAAAATATTAGTGGTAGTCAAAATTGTAACAATTTAACATGTATCTTTATTAATTAATTAGTTATTTTACCGATGTGCTTTTTTATTTCATTAAAAATAAATAAATATGATAATTTACAAACTGCAAAATTAAAAACTATAAGATTTATAATTAGTTTGTGGTTTAAAAACCCTGAATGAGATGATAAAGGGAGCACAACTTCAGTAACCATATAAAGTATAATAAGTAAATTACATTAAATTAGTACTTATAGTATAACATTAAAAAATATATGTGTATTTATTTATTTTTTCATACGGAGAACCATTATTAATATGATTAAAAAAAAATTAGATTCTTTGAAATATATTATTAAGTTTGTTATTTGTTAAGCTTAAAATACAATTTATTTAAATAGGTAGTACAGAACGAAAACTATAAAAGTGATTGTGGATTTCATTTAATGAGCGTTTGACCTAAGCATTTTAAACATATATTAAGCTAATAATAAATAATAAAGTTATTTTTAATTTAATTTTAGTTGTTTAAATCAATTTGTAATTACCAATTTTTAAAAAAAAAATTTACTGTGTTAAATACTGTGTCTTATCCGTGTTGTATTTTGTATTTTACCAATTTACGTATGCATACGTTTTAGTTAAAATGGACTGAATACTAAAGTCATGCTTTTATTTACCCAGGTTAAAAAAAAACGTGCATGTGTTGATTATAAAAAGAATTTAAAAAAAAAAAGTTAATTGGTAAAAAATTCTTAATTTTTATAATTATTATTATTAGCTTATAAATTTATATAAGGTACTAGCCGATCCCGTGCACTTCGTGACACGAAGTGTCAGCTAAAATAGCTGTCCTATCCTAGCTGTCCCTTCCAGCGTTGCCTGAATCATATGCCCATATATTATGTTAAGATTAACCTCAAGTGATTTACATACATCTATAAGCCACCTAGGTAGGCAATCCACTGCATCGAAACGTGGATAATATATGCGAGCAGTAGTAAATTATCAGGTAGGCAATCCACCTGCGGTCGATTTAGCTGATCAAGTGCACTTCGTTGCCCATTAAAAAAATTAATAATGGTGTTACGTTGAGGGCAAAATACATACCAATCCCTATTTCAACCCCTTACAGCCTTTTTTAGTATTAAAAAGTAGCCTATATCCTTCCCAGTGTCTAAACTATCTATGTACCAAATTTCATTTAAATCGGTTCAGTAGTTTCGGAGCCTATTCAATACAAACAAACAATCAAATCTTTCCTCTTTATAATTTTAAGTATAGTATAGTATTTTAAGTATTTTATAGCTCAAGATTCACCGAACCGATTTCGATAAAAATTTTAGGGCATATTAAGATTGATATGTAGATAATTTCTGTGAAGTTTGTACGCTGTGCGATATGTGGTTCCGGAGTTATGGCTTCTTAGGTTAGTTAGTCGAAATCAATCGAAAGTATGGAAATATCTGTTTATAAATGGTTGCTATTGGTAACCGTGGTTTCTATGTACTATTTATTTATAGGGTTGTCCCTGGTTACAAATAAACAAATACATAGCAACCATGGTTACCAATAGCAACCATTTATAAACAAATATTTCCATCGTAAATCTCAAAATAATTTAAACTCGCCATAACTCCTGAACCACTTATCGCACAGCATACAAATTTAGATAGTAGCCGATTCTCAGACCTACTGAATATGCATATAAAATTTCATAAAAATCGGTCAAACCGTTTCGGAGGAGTATGGTAACTAACATTGTGACAAGAGAATTTTATATATAAGATTAAAATAATTTAATACAAATTTAACAACTTATATTTAGGTATCTACATAATGAGCTTATATTCTTTATTTCAGTTTTCTAATAATTCCTACAAAAGTTATTTTTGAATTTTCTGCTTAACGAAATATTATTTTATATTTTTTTTTTTTATATTTCTGCTTCAATATATGAAATAAATATTGCATTTTGTCAAAATAAGCACAAATAATCAATAATCATTAAATATGCAGTAATTTGCAAAAAAATTGCTAAGAGCTTCAAGCTATTATAGTTATTAAAGATAGATAACTGACAAAAATCCAATATGTGAAGAGAAAAAATATACAATTACATAAAAATCCGTGTTCTAGTTAAAACGTATTGATTAATCTAGAATGAGTTATTTTTAATATGCTCTTTGGAAATTTGAGTTATGTGTATTGGAAATGTATTCTTCTTTCTTCTTTCTCTCTGCCTTTCGCTTCCAACTATATGGGTTTGACCAAAAGAAGTTTTTGTTCTGTTTTTTTGTTTTTGTTTTATTCAGTTTCGAAAATCTCATACTTTTTAACGTATAATACACTAGTCATTGGCCTTTGAAAATCACGATCCTGTTCGATACAAAAATGGGGAGTATGAGAGAAGAAAAAATGATGATGTGGAATTTGCCTAAAAGCAAAGCGATTTGAGTGGGCTAGCCATGTCTGGTGGGGCTGGTGAAGCTGTCGTACGAAATTTCCTGATAAACAATCCAACAAAAAAGGGCCAACGTTAAGGCCTCACCAGTAGTGGTGAAATAGGGTAAAGCATGATATCTCAGATACCGAAATATCAAGGTGATTGGATAATGCAAAGGATCGAAATGGTTGGATAAATTTGGTAGAAGCTTGCAGAAAGCCTCAAAGATGGCCTGTATAGCATAATAAAAAAAAAACCGATTTCTGGAGAAAGGATATTACGCCGAATATGAGGAATTTATGCTTTAGGGTTTCGAATAAGTCGTCAGATATTTTGTTTTAACATAATATATTGTATGTTTTCCGGCTGAATACAGCTTTTTTTCTGTTTGAATTCAAGTTGCCGATCCCAAGTTAGGCACAGTTGTCATGGCAACCAACTAATAACAAAGATGAAATTAATTTAATAACGTTATAATTTTTCGTTATAGTTCCTAGATTTCCCCAGGAAACTGATGAATAATATAATTAAATTGCCATGACAACCAATATAAAAACTGACCTTAAAATCTGGAAAAACATTTTTTTTTCGTAAGGTTGTCCCAAACAACCGATAGTTAATATAATTACGTCACCATAGAAACGTCGTTAATACTATTTTTTTAAAACATTAATTGATTAATTTACAAACATAAATTGAATATGATTCAATGGTTTTTCCGTGTAGCGTAGAAAATATTAGTGATACGAAACGATATCGGACCAATTTTACCGATATCGATGTAACTAATTTTATCAAATATATTTCAATATCGACATCATAATCGTTTAAAATTCTATTTTCTATTTATATAAGTATTTGGAGTTGTGACAGAGAGACAGTGAATCAATGTCAAAAAACGATAAACACTATCGATAAGCAATACGTTACAATTATAAACGTATATTGCTTTGACAGTTGGATTTTTACAATAATTATTCTCGTATTTTCCATCGTCTACGTCGATTTTTTCTCCGTTATTCATTACATTTAATAATGTTTATTATAATATTATTAATTACATAAATATAATATTTATTACTTAAATCAATTAACAATATGAGTGATTTTAAGCTAGTACCATTACCTGGAGACCGTAGTGATTTATGTAAACGGTTTGGCTTTCAAATACATAGTAGTATAGTGCTAAATAAAAAAACAAGTTTATCGTCGCGTGTGTAAGTCTGTTATTGAGTATAGTGGTACAATACTACTAATTTAAAATCGCATTTGCAACAGTGCGCATCAAAAAAATCTAGTTTATCGAATGATATTCAAACTCATTTTCAAGTATGTACATTATTATTTTATGCATATCTTCAGAAGGCAATTACACAAAACTCAGATGTGTCTAAAGTAGATAAACAGTAAATAATGTACCTGTAATTTTTATTCAATATTTAATTATTTTTGTTTATACTAATATAATATGAAAACTTTTTTTAATGTAACAATTCCAACAAATATCCGTCAACAAATTTTCAATTTTGTATTTTTATTTAATGTTGTGTTGATAAATTTGATAAATTATATCGATACATCGTTTTTTGATATCGCGTACGATATCGATAATATTGAAAATATATAGTTGTGTAGCACTAGAAAATATCAAGTATGATTATATGTACAACTACATTATTTTGTTCCTCGCTTTGTGGTTGGTGTCACATTCAGCGAGTATGTATTTTAAAGAATGTATGACACTGCATAGTGCATATTATACATATTGAAGGTTCCCAGTGGGACATCAGGTATCCAGGGATGAGTTTAGTATGACCTATTCGTAGTCTATTGATAATCGTTTCCAGAAATGTCTTTTGTGCGAATGACTGTTAGGTTAGAGGTTTTATTTAATTAAATTTGGATTTTGTTTTAACAAGGATTTTGTCTGAATTGTACTTAATTTTATTATTCGTTAAATATCGTGAAAGGTGATAAGAGAAATGTTGTCTTCGTTTGTCGAGAATACTGAATTCTTGGCATGTATGTAGGTATTTTCGTAAGTGAAGAATTATATTTTGTTGCTTTTGAGTTAATAGTAATATTATAATACTATAACCGTGTAGATTGATGAGCATAATGGAAACAATAGTCACTGATAAACACTAACAAACTGAATTATATCTATTGCTTTTAATAATAATGGACGTATTAATATTAGCAGAAGCTTTATTCAATAAACTAGAAATATTTCAAGAATCCTGAGTTTAAATACAATATTGAAATTATAGGAATGAAATCAATAAATTTGCTATATTATGCATTATACAAAATATTCTATTTAAAAATATAAAAAAAACAATTGACTATAATATTTTTTAAAAAAAATTGAGATACATGATATAAGTAGGTATTATAATAGCAATAAATATAAAAATTCTTATAATATTTTTGAACTTCATAACTCATTAAAATAAAATAATTGCCATTAGCTACGTAAAGATTTTACGCAGTTCTATCCCTATGAACCTTTAAAATACATAATACATAGAATGAAATCGATTTAAAGTAGATATCCTGTAAAACTCGTCTTAAGGGAAACTCGCTTTAAATGAATTAGGCATTGGTTGGACAAGAGGGCTTTTTGGGATAAAAGGAAAAGCATTCAGCACATTTTAGTTTCAAGTCAAAATGAACATCCTAGTTTTTCTAAGAAAATCTCATTTCTCCTAATTATTGTTAGCAATAAAAGACATCCATAGAGGATTTTTTAATTGAATTGATCCAGTATTGTAAGGAACGTTAAAGTGAAATTGTTTTCTTAAGTCTATATAGAAAAACATTAATTCCAGAATATTTTGTTTAAATAATTTAAATTAAAAATGTATTTTGCAAGATTTTAAATTTATTGCAGTGTCTTATAACTTCAAAATTAAAATATATCGAATAGTTTTCTTCGGAAAATTATGGATTAAAGGAAGAGTAACAGCTTAAAACTTGTTTTCAATTTCTACAAACGAAATCAGTTGCAAACATATTACTCGATGAGCAAATAATATAAGGAATGTGGTTTGATGGTTCCTCAAATATCTTAACCACTTTATATAACAAAACAAAAACGAAACATAATCATTACATTCATTAATCGTTCAAAATCTAAAATACAATCATTAATTTGAAATGTGTTTTCTTTTTATTCATTCATACTCAAATAATTCAATAAATTATTAAAGTATTACCAAATAAATTAGGAAAAATACATTTTCTTAATAATTTTTAATGTATTCCTATCATCTTATGTTCACCTTATGATCATTTTTAAAACAAAATACTCAATTAATGTTTTAATTACACAAAATTCAAATAAATTATGTTATAATGTTACTTTTATATAACAAATTTGTAGTTGTATTCAATAAATAAACAATAAAAAATTAATGTTGTCTGTCTTAAAGTTTATTGTAATATTATGTTGAATTCTTATTATAAAATTGATGTTTTCAATATATATGTTTTTAATTGGAAAATAATAATGATTGGTGACTTAAAATCTAGTTTAAAAAAATAAAATAAAGTTAAAACCAAACATTAGTAATATATGTAAACAAATGAAAAAAATAATATGATGCAAAATAAAATGTCTTATATCAATAAATATAATAAAAAATACACGGGGAGGAATAAAATCTAGATGTTCAAATTTATAGCCGAGAGTAATAACTAATAAGTAACTTCTTTTTTTCTTACTTTTAACCAATTATGTGAAGAAAAAAACGAATATTTGGTTACGATTTTAATATTTTTAATACCTAGCTTGTCAGCCACCCTAAAATAAATAGTTCGATATGTTATCTAAACCTTCCTTAAATCATCAAGGTCTAGAATTTTTTACTGTTATTTTTAAGTAATTTTTACTGTATATTCAATCATAATAACAATTTTATTATTATAAAATAATAATATTCATTTATTATTATTATTATATATATAAACAAAAATATATTTGACTTTCGTTAGCTTAAAAAAAATTTACACGAGAGTCACCTTATAGCGACCTACGTGAGTTCAAAAACAAAAATACAAACCCTAAACAAATTCCAAGGAATCTAATAAAATAACATGTATTAAAAACAAATCGTCGTTTTGGAGACTATAGGGGACAAAAAAAAATAAAAATAAAAACATAGATTTTTATACAGAATGTAACAGAAAGACCTGATGAATAAAAATGAAAAATTACTACAAGTTAAACCTATGAAAAATTTATGAACATTATATAGATAGTAAACAATTTAAGATGTACTTATGTCTGAAAATTCCCAAAAATAATATTTTGAAAAAGGTTATTACGTTTTAAATTAATTTACTCCAAAAAATATTTATATTTTAAAAAATTGTAAAATATAAACTACTTGGCTTAAATAAACGTTTTTACCATTACAATTTTCAAAAAATTACATTTACAAAACACTATTTCTAAAAAAAATTCAAATTTTAATCGTTTTGATTTTTGTATTAAAAAATAAAAATGTATACTGTACTTGTGGCGCAAGCGTCTGCAAATTAAATATAAAAAAAATGAATGATTAAAACAAAAGTTACTACATTTATCAGGTAATTTCTATTACACTCTGTAATTTAGATGCAAGATAACTAGCAAACATAATATTATTCAAGAAAGTGATATGTAAAGATTAAAAATACTAGTATATATTTATCCACAATTGACTATGGACCGTATCCATTGATGTTACCGTGTAAGCCGTTTTTAAGCCATTTTGGTGTTCGTAATGGTCTTGGGATTTCTTAAATTGGCTTTCATGCTTCTCCAGAGACGTCCTATCAAGCAATAAATCAACTTTGTTCAACGAAGAAAACAGTATTTTCATCGATGTGATATATTTATAAAATCATTCACTGGTCACGATTTTGGCCTTTAATAAGCAACATGACATCAATGTTTGAACCCAATGAAATTTATATGACAGCTTTTATCATCAAACTATAATAATAAAGTGGTTTTAAAATGTTTATGCACGTGCATTTTTTTATTAAATTATAAACGCAAATAACGTAAATATAATGTATTTTATTAATACACATGTATTATTTATTACTTGTATTTAGAAAATACATTTCTGGATAAATCACAATATAGCTGTACAACCTAATTTTTTTTTATTAAAATGATGTCTTAGTGCTAAATAAAAGATATTTTTATTTTGACATGAATTATTTTTAAAGCGATAGGAATTACTCTTCAGCATAACCCTTAATTTGATCATAATACTAAATAGTGTCTATATAAATATATTAATACAGTTTTTTGATCAAATAAATAATAAATAATTGAATTTAAATTTAAAAAAATTTAAAACGCAAAGAATGATAAAAAAAAAGATAAGACTAATACATACATTCAATATGTATTTTATTTATGTTTATTAATTTGATTCTATCTTTCTTATAATCTCCTCTACACACAAATTACCATTAGCACTGTCAACATTTTTCAAATGATTATTATTGATATTCATATCAGAAATAATCTACCACTTACTCACTTTTGTATTTGAATGTAAAAACGAATAAACATCAAAAACATGTATTCACTACTAACACATTAGTTTGATCTCGCCAAAGATAAAACCTATTAACATAATACTTAAATACGGTGACGGTATTAGTTGGGTTTGTGATTAGATAAAAACAAATTTACCTAATAATAGTTATCAACCCTCAATTATATAATGATATGCTCTGCAATATTTGCTTAAAGGTTTAGATGGGTGTCCATTGGCAAATACCTTTTTACGCTTGTTGCTAATGTTCTACAAGAACCATTGGTAATCGTTGGGTTCTTTCAGACATGTTTAATGTATATTATAATTTATAATACCTAACAAAAACAGACCCTTTAATAATTAAAAAAAAAATTAAATTTTACAAATTGATTGCAGTACTTTTGCAAATCACCATCCACCACCACACACGAATAAACGAATATTTTCAAATTTAACTTTAATTTTTAATGCCGTTTAATTTTGATAACTTGTTGTACTATTAAACGATATTAATCTATTTCCCTTATCAATCAAAAAATGTTTTGTAGAAAGATAACTTTTTTTTTGTATAATGTATACGTAAATAATTATATGTTGAATTTGTCTTATCGACATTTAATTTGTATACAAAAATATGTAAGTAACCGAGTAAGGAATAACGTAACTAAGATAATAAAAACATGTAGTAAAGATTCAGTTACTAGCAAGGTATACAATTATATACAATATACTATCCAAAAATAACGGGAACTATCAGGTGTATCGAAAGACAGTACAAGTCTTTCAGCTATTGTTTATTTTTGAATAAAATTAAGAATATTCTGGTTTTACAGTAATATTTTATTCAGTTATATACAATATTTTTTAGTCAATACTGGTTTCAAAAAGTTTCGATTTTCTCTATAATTTCTATGAGCGTAAAAGAATGACTATCGTCAACCGTTAAAAATATTTGAAAAATATAAACCAGCATGGTTTTTACCAAGCTCCACTCAGAATCATTTTCAAAGTTAATATCAAAAATTCACAGCATACTAACATGCCACTACCTTGTGCTGAGTTGAATAAAACGTGATAGCCAGACTCTTCTGATCCTATTAAGATTATTTAAGTTGTGTATTTCTAGTTGTTGTTGGTTTCAATGACATAACACTATTATTTGTATGTAGTTGTAATATACACATTTGTAACATAATATCATTAGGTATTATTTGATATTATAAAACACATTTATCAATAATATACAAATAAATACATGGAATAGGTACTTTATTGTGTAACTACATAATATTAATTGTATAATAAAAATGAACATATTATAATATTCTCCGCAGTATTTTATGAATTACCAACAGCATATTTCAGAAATATAATAAACTTAAAAATAACATACATTTGTGATTGTATTGCAATTAATATACTATACGAGTTCATTTAATATATATAAAGTAGTATGGCTTTGTAAACAGTTGATTCCCTTAAGAAATTTAGAGTGATATTTGTAGTGTAAAAAAAATATTGCGGGTACCAGGGGTACCGGTATAACAAGCGCACGTAGGTATACTGATATAAATGTAAATATATGAAGTTGTATTATTACTTTACACAGTAATAAATGTAATATATTTATCATTGAAATAAAAACACGAACTATTTAAGAACATTTTTATTTTATGTAATATCGTTTCATGTAAGTACTACGTACATGAAACTTACATGAAACTTTTAAAAATGATAACAATGACCTATATTAGCAAATTTTAATATTATTGTTTTAATTTAAAATACATTTGGTTTGTGTTCAAAGACTTTTTTTTTATTAATACAAAAGCATGTAAATATAGGTAATCAACATAACTTGTTAAAACTGAAAGTGTAATAATCTAAGTAGGTACACATGCATTACAAAACGTAATTATTCTGTATTTTTATATTTATTTTAATAACTCATCCTTCAGAAATGTTAAAGTGTAAAATCTAAAAAAATAGTTACTATCTTATTTTAATTTGTTGTACAAATATAATACGTATTAGAGTTTTTTTTTTAGGTTGGAAACAGAACTCATGGAACTCTGCTATAATACTTAAAAATATTATAGAAGGATAATTTCGACTATAAACTAACTTAGATCTTTCTTTTGACCAGAATAATAGGTAGAAGCTAAATATAAAAAATATAGAATGTTGTAAAACCAATATAGTATATTTTATGTACTAATATTGTGTTTTAATAATTATAATAATTATCATCTTATTTATATC
The DNA here is from genome assembly GCA_022818045.1 of Neotoxoptera formosana. NCBI lineage: Eukaryota > Metazoa > Arthropoda > Insecta > Hemiptera > Aphididae > Neotoxoptera > Neotoxoptera formosana. The sequence continues at coordinate 11,004,606 of CM040632.1, read as the reverse complement.
TTTAACAATAAAGTATGGATTCGGTAAACTGTATTATAAATCAACATTTATATGGTTTATCAGAATTAATTAAGGAAGTTGGTCTAATTAAAAAAAACATAATAATTATTATATTTTAGTCACATTTTTGCTATAAATTAGTACATGTTCTTGAAATATAATAAATTATATACCTATCTCCTACATCTGAATAAAATATTAATACTATTTATGTATCCTGTAATTTTTGAAAATTATAATAACAGTATGTATATGTATTATTTATACAAATTATGTACATTAATAAGTAAATTGTATTTTATTTAGAAAAATGTACAAATCATACATTAAATGTTGTAAAATAAGATTATTTGTTTAATTAGCTTATACGTTTGACACACGAGTTAAGAAAATTGTCTATTGACGGAAATCCAGAACAGAATACTTAAAAGTTAATTTATAGTAATATTAATTTACCCACATATAATGAAAGAAATAGATTCAGACAAATGTTACTTTTGTTACTTATAAAACAATTTGAAGTTTGTATTAAACGTATAAATAATTACTGCGTAAGTATTGTAATCATACTAAACTTAAATAGAACTAAAATTAAGTTTTAATTTTAATCTACTAAATAAATAGCAAATTATCGCAATCTTGATGACGTTCTTCCAAATTATTACTTCAAATGGTTAAAAAATGGATTTACGCTCAACTTTTTTTTTAAAATTGTTATAAGAACATATTATGTCTTATCTTAAAATAGCGTAGACATTTTTATTAGCAAACGAAAACCTGTAAAAAAGTTGAAAATTTCAAATGCGTATGAAAAAAAATAGCATAAATAGAGCCAAGATAATTTGAAACTTATAAATCATGTCTAGTAAATGCTAATATTAAAATTTAGTGAAAATTACAAGTATATTGGTATTTGAATTACAACAAAACAACAAAATCGATTTTTATTAAAAACTGATGTTGTGTAATTTGTTTTTAATTTTGACCCCCACAAATTACTACTCACTAGGTACAATTTACTACCAGAAACTGCCCTCAAGTTGAAGAGTGAAGCTTTTTAACTACCCCAAACAGTAATGACAAAAATTACAAATTAAATTTTAAAAAATCTTATTGTCAAACCAATACATTCATCGCTCTTTTCAGAATCCAAAATATAATTTTCTGATTGAAAATGTACCTAAAGTATTCTTTTAACAAACTCTATAGTCAAACTATCGGGTTAATGTTGGTTTTGAAAAAATAAATAAAAACATTGGTGATTACTTTTACCTTACCGCCACCCCTACTGCCATCGCCGAAAGTTTTTCCTGGCTACGTCCTTGACTGAATCGGAAAATACTCTTTGAAAATATGACATGTTAAGTTTTCTTAAAAATAGCCACTTAACGTAAAAAAAGTATAAATATATTTTTTTAAATACTTGAATAGTTTAATGACAAATGATATGTTCTTCTATTAATATATTTTGAATATGAAGACACGACTTAACTCTAGCTTACGTTCGTTTTCTCTATCTGGCACATAACCAATATGGTAAAAAAAATAACTTTACAATAAAAAAAATCATTCTGATTATGGTCTGTATAAAATACAATTTTTGTTTGTCATAGAAGAAAGCTGAATCTGTTATCTCATTGTTACAGAAATGTGACGACCGAATTATAAAACCATATTTACTGACTACGTTATCTGTAAACATTATTATCAATAATCTTTAATTGAAATTTTGTTTTTTTATATATATATTTTATATAAGTTATAGTAGGTACCATAATTCAAAAGATGTATTTGCTCACGTGATACAAATCAGAATATTTAGCAACTTTCCGTGTACTTACTGAGTATATTCAAGCATATTCATGCTTAATAATAAAGATTAGTATTTGTATATTTATATTATTGTCAGGGGGATTTGAATTTTTGAATTTTTAAGTAGGTATTAGATACAGCATACCTATTACCAATAAATCTAAAGCCGATGCTCAACTATAAACTATCTACCTAGTGATTAAGATATTGTTATATACGAGATAATATTTGAACATTAATTTGATATGAGTATAATACATTTATAAGAATACTATAAAACTAACCATCATATCAATACAACTATCGTAATAAATAGCATATCTACTGATATTTCAATAAAAAAAAAAATTTTAAATATCATTTAATTTGTACATTTACAAAAAATTGATGTACTCTCTAATCATTAAAAATAATTAACAAGATTTGTATCCATATGTAGAAATTGCGTTTATAAACATGCCTTATTTCTAACTGTTCTGCAAAGAGGTCTTTATCATCTTAAAAAAGATCAAGTCTTATTTGAGATCAAGGATTACTGACAAAAGGCTGAATTCTTTAGCTGTTTTTTTAACCATAAAGTCAGATTTAACATAGAAATTAAATTACAATGATATTATTGATACAGTTTTCAACAAAAAAGCTTGGCGTAAACATTTTCAATTTCCTTTATTCAAATTTAATTATTACATTATAATAAATGTATAACACTTGTGAGTATCAGTGTATGTATTTTTTATGTATACATAATATATTTTAAGATTTTTAATACAGCGAATAATGCTTTGGTTTCAACATAATGTTTTTTTTTCACAAATATATCGTTAAAAAAATTTTACGATGCTGGAAATTTAATTTTTCTTACCTGAGGCGCAGAATACCTAAATACATCTGAGTATAATTCTAAATTTATCTGTATTCCAATTCAACTGTACCTATTTTACATCAAAAATATGTTATTTGATTCTATCATAAAAACACCTACAAAATGTTATAGAAGTACATAAAGTACTACGAATTTAACTGAAATAAAACTATAGAAGGATTACATGGAATACGGTAACACCAATTATTAAATATAACAAATAGGGGTACAAGTTTATAAATTCCTAACTACTTACTACAACTGTGTATATTCAGATAGAAAATAAAGGGGGTTGTAATTATGTTGTAAGTACACTACTTTGAAGGCAATAATAATTAAATGTTGTGAATATGAAATACAAAGACAAATTAAGTTAATGTTTTGTATGTTTTAAGATCATTTTTTCTTAAAAACAATAACATTTTATATGAATTTTAATTTTGTATTTTTAACTCAAAGGGATACGAATAAGTTATTAGCTATACAATGTTTAAAAAAATACAATTTTCAAACATTAAAAAAACTCTTAAAGTTTTATATAGTCCTCTAATAACATTGTGGAAATATCAGAAGTTTAAAAAAGGAAAAAATGTCCTTTGATTCTATTATTAAGTATATTTTTGTCACATTTTCAGATAAAAAAAACACCTTAAAAAGTTACATAAAGATCATTGATATAGTTGGTTTTCAAAAAAATATTTTTTTTAGGTTTATTTTATTTGAATATATAACATAATAATATAATTTAAAATATTTGTACCGTTATACAATTTTGAAACTATTGAAACTGATTCATTTTTTCGGTTTGTATTTTATTATAGGTACTATTATGAACATAGATGGTAGTTAACCCAAGTGTTAACACTTAATTAATTACACATTTTTTTCAAAAAAATTGAACTTAAACTTAAATAGGGCCTTTCATATTATTGTAGTTGATAATACTATGTCCAATAAAAACAATTTTTTAATTTTAATTATTTTTCTTTTACATTACTTTTAAAACAATGTATTAAACAACTAGTAAACTGTTAGATAAGTAATCAGTGAATTCATAACTATAAGTCCTAGAAAAATTTACCATCAACCAAGAAAACGTACTTACTCAGATATTATTACCTTTTTAAGAAGAAATTAATTTTTTTAGAAGTATAAACCCGCGAAAGAGGAGGGATTTTTTATTTCAATAAATATGACGAGGGTACAATTCGACCGTTGCACCAGTTTTGTGGTAATTGCGAATGTTATGGTAGTTAGACTCTACTTTGTCGAGTGATTGTACTTATTTTATGGTTCGGAGTTTCAGATATGAACTCGCAGTAACACACTAACTTTAATAAGCACTCAGTAATTTATTAACAAAAAAGTCTTACAGAGACCGAGTAAAGGCACTCATATCACTACTCTCACCTTAGCGCGCCCACGCAGGATTTTACTGAGTTAAGATATTTAATATGAAAGCAAAATTAAATCATGGTATTTTAAAAATGATTATGATCTATACGTCTCCGTTATAATGATACTGACTTAAATGTCTTATTTTTTTCAACACTTCTCTGTAGTTTCCCCGTGAAAGTTTAAGGTAACCACCAAGTACCAACCAGACTCGATTTCTATCACTTAGAGTTTCGGATTTTTAAGGGGATGTACTCGAAACTTTTTTAATTTTTTTACTAAGTATTTATATTTGTTAAATTATTCATTCGTAGAGAAAAATTCAAAATTATTATTTATAGTAAAAATAATAAAAATATTTATATAAATCGTAAAACCAATATAGACACGGTATAATATAATATGTGGGTAACTCTAGAGCTGCTCTCCGTAAACAATTAGTGTAAACGAACACGGAACTGACCTGTCCGCGGTTGAGGAATCCATGTTTCTTGGCCACCCTGTCTGCTTGCTGTCCGTGGTCACCGCCAACGCTGGCCACCCGGACGGCGAACTGGTTGGTGTAGTGCGCGGCCGCGTCGTTGTCGGCGGCGGCGGCGGCGGCAGCGGCGAGCCACACCGGAAGCAACAGCAGCATCACGGCCGTCGGACCGACCGAATCAAGACGGTGGCGATGGGCGTTCGGCGCCATCGTTGTGGCGTGTGCTACTGGTGGCGGTGGTGGTCGCGCGCGCGTCCGTTGTCGTCGTGCCGGCGGCGAGTCGTCGTCGCGGTGGTGCGCGCGTCCTGGGAAGTGGCGGCGGCTAGCGGATGTAACTATACGCCGCCTCCGCCGCCGCCACTACCCATCAAACATCCATATCCGGTGTGATCCACACACACGCACTCAACACGTCTTCGTCAACCACCACCCGACCGCCCTCACACCATCAAAGTACGGGAGGAAATTGGTGAGGAAAAAAAAATTATAACAAAGTACGAAACGTGGGTGGCCGGGTGAGCAGAATTTTACGGGACGAACATGATGGCGCAACGGATTTGATGCTCGAAGAGGAAATAGAAAAACGGTTAGGTGCACATATTACATTATATAGACACACGACTTACGATAGAGTACGATTGTAGCGTTGTAGCAGTTGTAATAGTAATATGACAAATGCAATGTGCCCGATCGCCCCACCACCCTCCACCCACCCGATTTCCACGATATTGCATTATGCAAAACGAAAATGTCGAACGATTTATACTCGCACTCCACGTCGCTGCGACTCCTATATTATACTATATGCGTCGGAATCGAGTTTCGAGAAAAAAAATTACTACTAGAATAGTTGAGTTTATACCTACTTCCGACTCTTGTCTCAATGTTTATAACAATATAATATTATATTGTTATTGTGTCCAAGTTTAGTTCCATCTTCTCTTCCCGTATGGTTGTGTCCACTTATTATCTTGTAATAATTGAACGTTCATATTTCTATAATTTTGAACTTAGTTGCACACAGAAAAACGTCAATATTGAAAGCTTGGTATTTATTACGGTGACTGCATATATTTTACCGTTAAAGAAGGCAAAGAATATAGTAAAAAGAAAAAGAAATATTACTATCTTCATTTCCTGAAATAAATACAAATTTTGAAACAGAATAATTTTGTTGTTGTCGTTTTTTTAAACAATATTTAAAAATTAACTAACCCAAGTTAGTTCAAGCTGTTACGTTATACTTTTTTTCCAACCAAAGGCTCAACTGTTACAGACATTTTACTATAACTATAGAAGTATAGCGGTGACGATCAAACAATACAATTATGGCGTGCATGGTAAAAGAAGCTAAAATGGGTACTTTGCCAACGTCTAAACAGTAAAATGCCTACATCTAACGACGTATCTGCGGGTTGTTCAAACAATATTGTTACGTCCGGGTAAAAAGGATATAACGGCATAAAAATAATTTCACCGCCCAGACACCATGAATAATATAATATTGTATAATACTATAATATATCGCATAAGTAGTATTTGTTGTGAAAATCAACACAGATTTTTCAGAAAATATCGATTGACAATCGGATAAAAACCGTGTCAGTCATGATTCTTTATCTTTTTCAATGAAAACGCAATGATTGATATAAATGCTGTGATAACTACACGCGTATTTATGACCCGAGACCCGTCGGTACAGGTGTACATAATATTATTAAATCTCCTATTGAAAATGTTCATTTCTTATTCAATAGTAGAAATTAGAATGCTGCTATGTAATTCAAATGGATCATTAAACAGTGCTCCTCCGGGCATAATAATTATTACAACAGAAATAACCCATTTCCGTGATTTACTTTCATGAGGTTATTAAAAATTAAACGATAAATTAGTTTGATGGTGTACACTGTACAATACCAATACCTATTACTGTCTTAAACATTTTGTTTTTATTATTTATTAACCGTACAACTACAAATATGTATTATTGTATTATACTATTATTATAATTTACTGATCCTATATTATTTTACAAAATATTATTATGCACTATGCAGAAAACGTATACTACTTTAAATTGATAATGTTGTTATTATCAACATCCAACGTATGAGTATAGGTTAAAATATAGACATTGTTTTTATGAAACAATGAAAAATGTGAAGAACCACCATTACAGTATTTATATTTTATTATTATAATGTACATATACTACGTATATATATATATATATATATCCCAGACGTGCGTATCTTACAATATTGTTCTGTATTATCAAGGAGTCTAACCGTACATAACTACCATTTGATTACTTTACACAATTCATACTTCACAATTCCTTCGGTCTACGACACATACGTATGCCGAAGTAGTCTCGTTTCCTAGCTTGCTCCGAGTACTACCAGGTCATCTGTAAAGTAAAATGTTTTATATAACAATTCATTTCAATATACGTTAAATTGTACTCGGTACGTGATTACTGTTTAGTCAAATTATTAACATCAAAATCACCTTATATTCTTCCCGTTTGGGATTAATCTGTCACTGATTTGTTTTATAGTACCACGTAACAATATGAAGCATGGTTTTAATTCACTAATAATTGTATTATTATTATTATATAATTCAGCAATAATCAGTGGTGTTACGTGTAGATGCGGAGAAAATGTGGTAGCCGGTAGGGGTTTAATTTATATTTATTTGAGTGAAATTAGAGTCATATTAAAAACAACTATTTATAGGATTAATTGTAACATTATAATATGGCCCGATGGCGAGGATAAAAAATTTTTTTTAGTTTTCCTTGGCTTTCGGACCAACGACGGAAAATATCGCGGTTAGCCGGTCGTGAGTATAGCCTATACAATATGGACCGCGGTCACCGAATTTACACCGTGATCATGGCGGAGACCACCGCACTTACATATAAGTATAATCACGAGTTGGTAAATCGATAAGTAAGGTTTATTTCGTTGATTAAAGGAAAACGGTGGTCGCGGTCTGGTTCTCAAAGATTCAGGATCAAACCGTTTTTGTAACGCCGTTTGCGAGTGTGTTAAGTGCTGTGCAACGCGATGACATTCGACGAAAAGAGTGTTGCGTACGTAGTATATTATATTATAATATAATATATTTGCGAGACTCGTCCCTGCCAGACTGCAGTTGAAGCTCATCGTCCGTCTCCCGAGGCTAATGGTATTATTTGTTTTCGTCTCGTCAGACACCAATAGGTTTTACGGGGCGCATGTAAATTCCGCCCGAATATGGTAAATTCCGCCCAAAATTAACTACAGGTAAAATAAGGTACATGTAAATTCCGCCCGAAAAAATGTATGAGTAAGAAGTTCTTATTACTTAATGAAGTTTAAAAGTTTAAACTTTAAAGTTACTTTTTTTTGTATTTTTCAATCAAAACCGTATAGGTATAATAGGTATATAAAGAATACATTTAATACTTTCTGTTAATAAACAAATTTCTGAATGTGTCTTATTAATCATATTATTACTGACATAACATATATTAATCATTATAATTTATAAGTAGTTATTTAAATAAATATATATTTCACATATTATATAATTATAACATAAATCATATATAATCGTAAGAATAGTAATAATTATAAAAGTAAATATAATAATCATAATAATATTATTATAGTTAAATTAAATCATAATCAATAATTAGCACAATATATATATAAATCATGTATATCATATAAAATTATTAAAAATCGTAAAATAGTAATAATTATAATAATAAAGACGAGTCAAAATATAATCATTATCAATAATTAACACAATATATATATAAGTCACTCTAGGACGTGTACTGAACACAATTTATAATATTTCTATCTGTAATTTCCAATTATTAGATCCATAATATTGTAGTTAAAGCTGATAAAATATGACATGATTGACGATTGTCGTCTGAGATACGATTATTCCGTGTTCGAACATTCTGTGACTTCCCAATACTATAATACGCGCCGCGTCGCGAAAAGTACGGTCGCGTCGTACAGTCACGGAACGCTTAGTTTAAAAATATTTATTTTTCCGGGTGGAATTTACAAATCCATTTTTGTACCTGTATATTTTTTCGGGCGGAATTTACATGTACCTTTTTCAATTGGATATTTTCCCGGGCGGAATTTACCATAGACCTTGTTTTTACCTGTTCATTTCGGGCGGAATTTACAATCTCCCGTTTTACGTTGCACATTGATTCACGAGTTCCTCGTACTATAGGAACCCTATTCAACTACTATTTAAAATCTATTGTAGTTGCGTTGTGCATGTAGATACACGACGTATAAGTAAAGGTTTGTAAAAACCAAAAAGACCTTTTATCGTTGTTCATTGGTGTCTACAGGTGTACACATTATAGGTCACTCTCGTGACGTATTTATGGGGTATTAGAGATGGGAAGGCAAACGCCCTGGGATGCAACTATTCTATTTTTTTTTTTTTGTAAAAAATATTGAAATATTGTTGACATTTTTTTTTATTATTCTCGTTATTATTAAGTGTTTGCTGATCTTGTAACAATGAACAGAAAAGCACTGTGGCAGTGTGACCTGAGAGCTGTAATCATGTTCCTTGGTGGTAAAATGTGTTCATAATTCTTTTTTAAATTTGCTTTTAACTGTTAATTAAATATAACATGTATACAGTTAATTTTAGTATATAGTATAAACATTCAATATAGTAACCACTATTCTCTTATCTTCTATAGTTGTATGTGTCTATTTTTCTAAAGTTCCAATGCTAAGTTACACACACTTATGCAAATAGCTTGTTAACAAGATGTCGATATCGATCATACTTCTAATGTGTAATCAATAAATGTAGTCTTAATTTTTTTAGGTTCGTTAAAATTGTTACATTTTAATTTTATTCATTGCAGTTTACCCCCATGTTATACTCAAACCGAATATTTCATTAGATTAGCATAAAAGTTAATAATATGTTATGTTGTAGGTGATGTATTAAAAACTAAATAATTTGATAATAACGAACTTAAGTAGATTTAAATTGTATTTATATAATTAGGTTTTATAACAATAGAATTACAAGTTTGTAACTCATTTGATTCTTATAAAATTTAAATATTGACTTAACAAAATGGATTAAAAAATGTACGCCTTGATATACCACTGCTCAAAGTACCTGGAAAGATATAATTATTTATAATGAACCATGAAGAAGATATTTTCTTGGCAAAATAAAAATAGATAAATTTTAATAGTGTAAGTGCTATCACTAAAGACCTCGGTAGTTAATAGTCTTTAAAAGTGGAGTTGTATAATTGTATGTTGTTTATTATTTATCTAGCACTAAAAAAATGTCAATGTTATTAAATTTTAAATAAGAAATTTTCTTTTTCTTTAAACATCTTATTTTTTTTTAATTTTACATGCTTCTTAAATGTTTGCATAATTAACTGCAATTAAGTAAACATAATATATTTAAATGAATAATTTAAATTTGTATGGTATAAAACCATACATATTACTTCATGGATTCATTTCAATAAATTATGTATAGTTTAAATACCAGATAACAATACTAATACGTCGTATTGTTTTCCACCAATTAATGAATAATTTAATTAATCAAATAATTAATTAGTGAAGTAATGATAATTTAAACAGTATTACACATAACTATTGTTAACTATTGTATTAAACAATATAAAAAGTTACATTTTTTAACATTGATTAGAATTGGAAATCATTCAAAAATATATAGTTATCACTTATCAAAATAATATTATTTTTCTTAATAAGAAATTCAGCTCTCAATGATTAATATTATTAACACCATCCGAAATTAATGATAGGTAATTCGTTGATTCCAAATATTAAGACCCATGTTTTTCACCAACAATATTATTGTATTTATCTTTTTATCTCTTTTTATCTCATAATAATATTAATAATAATAATATGTCAAAATATATTTATAAACTATTACACAATAACAATGAAATTACTAATATTATTTTTACAGCATTTACACATGCCAAGTATTTAATTAATACATTTCATGTCTAAATGAATATTCCAATATCCATCAATACCTACTTATTATTTATAATAATAACTTTTATTTTTACTTACAAACATAAATGTCAGTGTAATTTATCATATTATATAAACATTATTTTATATTCTACAAAGCTTTTATATTGTTGTTGAGGAATTATTGTAGTACTATAATAGCATGAGGTAGAAGTTATGACTTATTTCATCTAAATAGAAATATTGTGTTACATTCTACAAAAAACAATCATAGGTAATGCTAATTAGTTAAACAAGTAAAAAAAAAATAATTAAAAATATAATTTTAACTACTTTTAGCTAGAATATCAGTTTAAAAAAAAAATTAAAATATTTATATTGTATTTAATATTTATTATACATTAATATTATTATATTTTAATCTAGGTAGATGTCATAGCTTTATTCGGCCCTGGATAAAATTAATAACACTAATTTAACACCAATAGTCACAATATTTTATAGGTTTAGTATTTATCAAATTAATTGTTGTTGTGTTTAAGTTAACTATAACTAGGTATAATAATTCATCAGTAGGATTTAAATTGAAACAATAACGATAATGCTAATATTAAAATATGCATAGTCGTTAACAATAGTGTCAACAAAATTAGTAATTCATTAAGATAGATTGATATCATATTTTTAATTGATGTAACTTAATTAGCATAAAGGATCAAGGGTTGACCTGAAATAAATAATTACGAAGATAAATAAGTAGACCAAATACTTTTTATGACTGCAATTTTTAACTGTAAAAAACATTTGTTAGGTCCATGGAATTATATTTTTATTTTTCCGAAGCTTAAAGTAGGTAAGTATTTTTAATTAATACAATTTAAAAATAATGAAACAATTTTCGATTTATTTTATCAAAAATAGTTTAATTAGTTTTCTTTCAAACCGAAAAAAAGTTTATACCTAAATACCATAAACGTCAATTTACCTTGAACACAATTCTACATATATTTCAACCATAGTACTTTTTTTTTAGTTTTAAGCCCAAAAAACAGATGTATAAATCATTAAAATGTATTCCGACTTGTAAAGATAATAAAGAAAGACATAAATTCACTACCAGCAATAATATATTACATAACGAATAAAAAAAAATACGAATACATTTATAGATGAATTACCTTTATGTAACACCGGTGACGAAGTTTCATAAAATGTTATTTCGAATACTTAAGCACAACCACAAAACATGTGTAGGTACATCCGTTCGCTTTAGTTTTCCTTCATTACACGGACATATCATTTCCACTTTCAACTGAATATAATATTTTACATAGGTTTTGTATGTTGTTTTTATCGTTACTTCTAGAGTTTGTTATTTGTCCCACGGTGAACATAAACTATATCACGTGATCAAACAAACAGCTACTGGTACACCTTTTAAAATTGAATATTTGAATATTATTAATATGATTCGTTTTTAGCAAACTTTTTACACATTGTTATGTGCGTATGAATCATACAATACGATATATAAATCATTTTAGTTCATTATTTTTTACTAAATGTCTAAAAAAAAATGAGAAATTTCTGAAATTCGCATTATTTTTGTTTTTAATTTTTTTAATAATAGTACTCAACAACAACAAAATGATACACTTCAATTTATAACTTTTTTAACGTATATCTAATGTACAATGTACAAAACAAAAAAATATTGATTTCTGTTAATCAACATTTTGTTTTGTAGTCACCTTCTCAAATCATCAATAAGCTATAACTTATAGACTATAAGTATTCAATCTCTTATCTATATCTGTGCATTTTAATAACTAAATAATAATCAGTATAAAATATAAATAGAAGCAATAAGTTGCGTTGTACAAGTTTAACACAATCATTACTTATTTATTACCAGGGTTCGAGACTTAAGGCATTAATTGCTTATTTTTATGGATTGACTTAAAATGTAGCAGAGTGCTATGAAAATGTATGTCATGTTATAACACGTTCAATTATGAAATTTGAAAGTGCTTTTTTTTGCTTATTTCAGAATTTTTCAAAAAAATGCTTATTTCCAGATTTTCTGATGAGTTTTGTTTTTTTGACCAGTTTTTCTACTTTTTATGGTTTTCTCCTGCAAAGTTGTTTTTGGTAGAATTAAAATTAAAAATAATTCTTTAAATAATATTATATAATATAATAATTCTATTTTATAAATATCTATGTTGTTGCGTAGTCCGTCGCCGTCCGCGGCATCGTTGCAGGTTTAACAAAAATATTCCAACGCTCAAAATAGAACTGGATTTTGGGGAAAAAATTAATATATGATTGAGTTCATCAGTTTATCACTAATTTCTCGGAAAATAATATAATTTGACCGTCTTGGTTACTGGTTTATAGGCTTGATAAATACAAATAATGTTCTAATTTCAGAGTTTAGTAGTATTAAAAATAATATCTTAAGGATTTTAGAAAAAATATCAAAAATACTTGACGGTGAAAATGACCAGTAGTTTAGATGACTTAAGTGAAATTCCAGATGACTACTCCAGCGATGATATTTGGTACTTTAAATATGAGCCTGTTACATCAGTAGATGTCAAACGGTCATTTTCAAAGTATAAAACAATATTATAAAACAACATTTGTATTTGAAAACCTCAGAAAACATTTAATTATTCAATGCAATAATGACGATAGAATTTATTTTTATTTATATTTATTTTTTTTTTTTGAATAAATATTTTTACTCTTATTTAAGTTTTTTAAATCCTTATTTGAGTGCTTATAATGATGTTTTTAAGCGCTTATTTTAATGATTTTAAGTGCTATAAGTCCCGACCATGTTTATTACATATTATTATGTATTCATAGTTTATAGATGATCCGGCGTTTATTATAATTAATAATATAACTGACCACAGTCCACATGTATTGCCATTTAAGCTATGTTCATAAGTAATAACAAACAAGTAGACATCTTATTTTCCAATTGAAGTATTAAATTAAGTCTACTTTTTAAATATTTGTATATGGCACAATATATTGTGTATTTAAACATTTTAAATTTAAACTATACAAAAAACAATTAAAATAACTAATAAGTAGACATAATTTATATACATAATATTGCGTATAACATATGCATCATAAGACTGTCGATTGTCGAATACTACCACGCTTTATTCTTCGAGATTTAATTGTATTTTAAAGTACAAAGCGTTAACTTTTTACCCTTTGGCGTAAATGGAAACTTAAAACTGTATCTATAAAACTTTGTTCAAAATAACTGGTAGATATGCTTTTAAATGTATACTGCTTCAAAGGAGGAATTATGCCCATAAGCACCGCTGGCAAATATTTTTATACTGAGAACTTGAAATAATGGCATTTCAAAATTTCGTTGCTTTTTTAAATTGTAAATATTATTACTTTTCAAGAATAACATAATATTTTATACTAACTAAATTTTTGGTCTTTTTTTTTTATAAATGTAGAAACATATAATTTAAAACATGATTGTTTTACATAATTATTATATTCACATTATTGCATTCTAAAAATTACTTAAATTCTACCTATCTTATAACACTTGATTATGAAATATTATTGATAAGTAATTTAATCTTTAATACTATAATATACTTCTTAATTCATATTGTTAAGATTTTTTTATATGATTATTTTATCTACAATACGATTTTTTGAAGACTTTTAGTAATTAGACATAGACTACGACATTGAGTGTCGTAATAGTGCGTCCATCGTGAATACAGTGAATATTAAATACATAATATACAAAACGTGTGATAACTGATCCGCCAAACAGGCGTTGATGGTCATGGAATAAAAAAGTCTTAATATAGATTCTTTAGTAGTATTTTCTGGTGAAGAGTATTTTTTGGGAAGTCGCTTGAATAAAATCATTACTCCTACTATATGTATTATAAGACAAAAATTAAAAAAATTAATTTTGTGTCGATTAAAATTTGCAGTTCTGGCACATTGTTAAGTAGCCAAACCCCACTTATTGTGATTTAAGTGAAATAGGATCGAAAAAAGTAGACGAACACAAATTTGAATTAACATTCTATACTTGAAATATTATTATACATAACAAAAAAATTAGAGTGTATCTACGGTGCACTTTCATATTATTTATGAGCATGTGCAAAAACAAATTAATAACGCGTATTGTACATCAATATGGACATATTACGCTTCAGGGAAAAGTCGACGTCGGCCTTTGGACCGATGCACGTTGACGTGATTTCCGTTACAGAGTTCAATCGGCCGACTGGCGAGGGCGGCGTCCACGCCTCCGGGCTCACTAAACACGACGAAAGCGTATTTGTACTTGGCCGGTTGACCGGTCCGATAGTAACCGTCCATGATCCGCACGTGCACCACTTCCCCGTACTCGGAGAACGTTTTCTTCAAGTGCTCTGCCGTGGTAGATCCAGACAGGTGACCGACGAACAGCTGACGGTCGGCCGGCAACAAACACCCGCCGCCGCCGCCACCGCCGCCGCCGACTACGTGGCCGGTCCGGGCCCCGTGGTCATCCACAGCCGGTGGAGGCCGCGTGGTGAACGCCTGCTGGACGATGGACGAGACCACGGCGAACGACCTGGGCGACTTGAAATCGACCACGAACGACTGCACGAACTGTTCCGAAGTGGCCATCACCAGCAACTGGTCTGGCCCGCACCGAACCGTGTTCACCGATTCGACGACCACCGGCCGGCGACGGTTAAGACCGTCGCTGTGGCCATTCTCCGCCACCGTGCCGAAAAATACGCGCAACTGAGGCCGTCCCGTGACCATGATCCGCATGCCATTGGCGTCCACGTGACAGTACTGCGCGCGCTCCGCGTAGAACCGCCACACGTGTTCCGGTGCGTTGTACAGCACCGTGTAGTATTGCCGGACAAGTTCGTGTCCGATAATGGCGTCCCGGTCGTAGTAAGCCGTGGCATCCGGTCCGCCATTTTTCACATCTTCCGGTACAAGTTCCTTGTACTGATGCTCCCTCCGTCCGTGCAGAAGATGCTGCTGCTGCTTATTTTCCTGCTGCTGAGTGCATTGCTTGAACTCACCTTTTTTGCCGGTCTTGGTCCTCTGCCGAGAGCCGCCGGTTCTAGATTCAGTCTGACCGTTATCGAGTACAGATTGGTTCATCATCGTCATCGATTTTTTGATAGAATTTCAAATTCCGAATTTCAATGAATTTCCGTATAGTGGAAAATAAATAATTATCAATATAATTATTGTAAATGTTTACTTTTACAACGGGGGTGTTTCTAAGTGGGTTCTAGTGGGTTTCTAGGCAAACCTGTCACCTGTGTTCTTATTATTATTATTGGATTGTTTATATAATTACTGGCCAGCGATCTATCTCAAATGTTCATATTCAGAACAATAGCATGGTGACATTTTACTGGTTAAAAGCTTTTTGACCTAAAACGCAAAATTATTATTTCCTATTATGCAGATTGAAATAGTTTTAAATAGTTTTATTATTTAAACAATTTAAAATTGGCATTATAATAAATAAAAAATGCTTATTGATTACTCAAACTTGTTTTTGCACAATAATTCGCTTTCCGTGTACTTTTAAATGTATTATTATTATTATTTGAGAAAATATAAATGCTTTTATCTGAAAAATGTTATTCAACATGAAATTTACCATCACTTTTAATATGGTTTAATTTTAAAAAATAATAATCTTATCTACAATGTGTTTATTTCTTTGTAAAAAGCGATGTGTAAATAATAAAAGATGGTTGAAACATTACATTGTTTAATTTGTATACACGAGTTCTTAGTTATAATTTTAATAAATTATGACCATTTATTTAAAAAATGATTTCCGAAATATTTCATCTTTGAAATAGATATTACTATAGTTTATTATTGTGTATTTTGCCCAAATTATTATTAAGTGAGATTGGATTTAATGTCATAAAACAGTACTGCAATTATTTACAGGCAAAAATAAATTAAACAATTTGTCAGATAAATATTTTGTTGTACAACATTAATTTAATAATTTGGTATGATAAAATAGTGAAATATTGTGTTGACTTATAGTTCAAAATATTAGTAGGCAAACGTAAAAAACTATGTTTATAATACACCAGAGGTTAATACGTCATCATATTGCCGTTCAATTCTTCGAATGAGTGCTTTTATTTTAACAAAACATTATTACTTGCAAATCTGTTAAATTATCGGATATTTTAACTACCTATACTAACTTTAACCATCAGAACTGACTACTGAGTACTTATAGGTAAAAGTTTATAATACTCCTGTTCTTAATTTTTATATATTAGTAATATTATGAAAAAAAATTGTTTTATTTTCTATATATTTTGCGATCATTGCGATCGGCTTTGCAATAAACCTAATATATAATTACCTATAGTATTTACTTTAATATTAGGTAGGTATAATATGTTAACAATGTAAGAAATGCTACACAATATTGGACATTAAAAAGTCTAAATTGCATTCAAGTTTACTGTTTATTACTTCATTGCTATACTGAAAATAGCAGCCAATATTTGACGATGTTAATTAATTTTAAAAATAAAAACAATTAATTATACAAAATCTTAAATGTAGTTATAAATTATTATATAAAATAAGGATTTTACAAAAATGGCCTAACATGTAAGTGGATGTCTACGCAAATATTTTAAAACTATTAAAATAATAAAGATATTATTTTGTAGGTTAACATTTTCAAAAATATTCTACTAAACACAATATATTTTTTCTATTCCTTGGTTTAATATCGGCTTTTCACAGAAACATCAATTTCCATCCAACTCTCTAACGATATTTCCTTCTCATCCATTACCTACAGTAAACATTAATCTTCTCGACCTACCTCTGTATAGAATGACCTCCTTTTTTTTTATCTGACATCAATTTAATTACTTCTTGGATGATCTTCCCTTATACTCGCAAAGTGTGGTTTACGCAATCAAACCTTAATAACTTTAGTGGTGAGACTTTAAAATAGCAAATTTCGATTAAATGTTATTCTTATTAAAAATATAATATACATTATAAGCCATATTATATACTTGTACGTATACACTAAGATAATCCGTATTCTTTATAGGTACCGGTCGGTACGTAATACCTTAAAGCAGAGGTTGAGCCAAAAGTAGGTCACGTACAGTATTGAAATATATTTTTATATTACAAAATATTTAATATTAGATTAATATAAAATAGATAAATATTATATTATACATTATATATAAAAAAAACATATATTTTATGTATAAATATGAATTTATGATACAGTATTTACTGTGCAACTATATAAGGTACAACTACATATTATTATATATTACTTTTCTTTGATGTCTAAATTTAGAATTATAGTTTTGACTGTGGTCCTTGACAATTATAAGAGTACAGTTAAGTGTCACTTTGACACTGTCAAACTAAAAGTTATCACAAGGGTAGTAATTAACAATAAAATAAATTAATGAGCAAAAATAAAGATATTAGTATGATGTGGGTCGCCAAAATATAAAAATTGTTCAAAATGGTAGTACTACGAAAGATGAAGTTTCAGAATTTCCCAAGCTCTCTGGCTTAGAGTATTAAACCAGAGAGTAAATTCATAGTAGCATTTACATTTCATGTGATAATATATTATGAAATATGCAGTATTTTAAATTTAATGTTCATCAGAAACAATAAAATATTTCGGATAGCTATCTTGCAAATAAATGAAATGTTTGTGAAATACACTGTACATCTGCACAGTTACACAGTTCCTAATAACTAACTAATTCTGCATAATAATTTATTTAAAAAGTAACATTATGATTATTTTGTACTATGACAAAATTATCTTTACCATCATAATTGATTGATAATTTATTTGAATTGTTTATCTGTATTTAATTTATCTGAATGGTTAAAATGGTACATACTACATAGTATTAAATGAAAACTATGTTTTTATTTTTTTTGTGTTTGTTTTTGACCTTTGCCCATAATATTGAAGTTACAATAATAATTTCAAATTTAGACTATAAAGTACCTATAGTATGAAAGGACCATATATTTTAATTATAGCATAGGTCATAAAATGAACTTTAGTGTCCTTATTTTAACTCGAAAATGGTTGCAATAAATTAACTACAAAATAATTAACAATATAATAATTTATAATATTATATGATAACCAGTGGCGTAGCTAGATGTTTTTTTCTGGGTAGGTCCAAAAAAGGTAACCGCCTCAATAAATGCATTCATATATTTTAATAAAATAATTTATATTGATTAAATTGCAATTTTATTTTTTTTCACTGGAACAATTAAAATTAAATTAATTTCAAAAACTTAGATACATTTATAAAAAAATATTAAACTATAGCAAACTCTTAAATTACTGCATATAAGATGATGATCTATAAGATTCTATCTTGAACTATACGTATACGTACAATACGTATAATATTATACAAGTCATACTATGTGACTATCTATTAATTTATTTTTATATAACTTTGGTGGTTTAGAGTTTTGAATAAAAAATGTGTGTAGGTAGCCTATCCGTCAAACCCACTGGCTACGCAGCTGATGATTAAAAAAACCAATTTTTAAACTATTAACTTTTAGTATTTAAAGTTTGTCGCTAATTTGGTAAAATTTAATAATTAGGTAGGTTTATTCGATTTTAATAATTTAAATATTACGTGTTTAATGCATATTACATTTTTATATTTTTATTAACAGTGAATATTTCTCATTCCTTTTATTACGTCTAATACATATTAAAGATATGAAACACTTATTAAAATTTAATGTTACAATAATTATTGCATAAACTTTACCTACTGAACTTAACATTTTTTCATCAATCATCGTCAACGACATTTATGAGCGATGAAAACTCTATTATGTGTACTTAATGTAAATAGTGTTAACAAAAGTTGATTGCACAATATTCCACCCCCTTTAAAAATAACCCTCAATGTTCCTTATTCAATATGGAACAAGATATGCTTACAATGATGAAATACGAGGATTTAACTTCATACGTATCTTTTGAGTTTTGTAACCTCATTTAAAATCCATTACTTTATGGTATGTAATAAACTTTTCTTTTTCATATAACAAATAAATTAAATATACATATACCGCTATTATCGTAATATACTTATATTTACATGCAAAAATCATAACATCAGATTGTTATTTTTGGATAAAATATAAGAAGTACATATTTTTGTACTTGTTTCACAATTTTACATGTATTGTATTGTTTTTAAAAAGTTGTTACGTACATATGAAGTGATCCATTTAAATAAGGTAGCCACTTTTGGCTACTCATCTAAACTTTAAACACTAATTAATATTTAACTGCTCATTCGAAATTTAATTTTTATGTATCGAAATACTCCGACAAATATTCTACTTCAGAATATGAAATTAAAAATGTATGTTGTTGTTCAAAAAAATAAGAACCTTAAAAATGTCATTGATAAAAAATGTAAGAAATAAATTATCTTCTTTATAAAATATGTTATTTTACAATTACATCTACTCATGTAAAAAATGTGTTTTTAACAAAGTTAATAATTTTGGAATAATTACTTAGACACTTATACATACCTATGTAATACGTACTACAATATAACGTAGTATCCTTCATTATTCAACATAAAAATAATTAAATGATAAACTTCAATGTTACTACGGTTCTATTTATGTTTTATATTAAGTTTGAAGTAATTAATGGCTGATCCCTAGTCAGTAAATACTTAGTCACTGTCATTTTATTAGTTTTCAAATAAATTTTTCGTAGGATCGAGATTAATATTTAACAACACAAATATCCTGAAAAGTAAATTTAATTAATTAATAATATTAAATTTTTCGTTTGGACAAAATATATAATATATTATCATGTAATCTATATGCGTATTAGGCTTATTTATTAAAGATAATCACAATTTAATTTATAATATATATTTTTAATGACATCGTATATTCCAAATAACAATTATTAGAATAATATAAAATAATAATCCATTGTGTATACTTACTAAAAATTCAAATAAACCGAATAACTCGTCGTTTCTTGAAAAATTGAATCCATAACACATTTATCGTACCTACCCAGAAAATTGTTCTGTCACCAACATTATCACTTGTAAACTATAATAAAGTTGAATGGATGCACTTTGTTTTCAAATTGTTTTTACAAGAACGATTTATTCTCCTGACGCTATGAATACAGTGCAAGTAGACTCATATTACCATTTTTGATATTTGTAAACTATATTTTTGATATTTTGATTATATTATTAATGACCTTGTAATTGGAAGTAATGTACAAAAAAATTTAATTTAATTTTCATAATGTATTAAATTCATAAACTAATAAAGAAATATAGTTACTTGATTTATTTTTTAACAAAACGAATTATTATGCATAATAGTGGGTTTTAAACGTATAACCTCGTTTTATTTTTGTATTATAATAAACATCAATAATTCTATGAAATAAAATTCTATGTATTAAAAAATCGTGTACATTGTATGTCTTATTCGTTTTTTTTCTATTTTACTATAGAAAATGTGTATTTCTACAAAAATAAATAGGTAACATAATATACAATTTATACAATTTATACATACAATAAACAAAATACTTTAAAAGCACCTTTATGGCATTCTATACTTACTTCACTATTTATTCTGTTACGTACCTCAGTTACCTTATAACAATTATAAAGTGACAATTTTTTTCTATTTTCTACATATATAAACCAATTTAAACTTTCATTTTTATACCATTTATTTTTTTTTCTAATAAATATTTTTCAAACCGCCTATTAAATTAAATTTAAAATATCATTCTTTACTAATTGTATAATACAGAATTAATGATAAACAAAAAAAACTTTTTTCCTGAAACCATTTTCTTGGATTTTGAGTACAAATATTTTTCATACAGACTAACCATCCAAAAAGTTTAAAAATGAAATAAGAAGTTTTAATTTCATAATATCAACTTCATATACATAGTACGATTAGCATAGATATTGTTTTATTGATCTCATCTGTTTAAAAAAAAATAAACTATACCAACTTGCCCAAAAAAGTAATTTATTCATACACCGCATTTAATGGATTATTTACACAAATTCACTTTAAGGGCATATTATATACCATAATCATAACATAAAAGGTTTCATTGAGATTTTCAGGATATGATATAATTTCAAATGTGTTTACGCTCAAGGATGTTAAAAATATCTCTACGTAGGTACTATGAATAATGCGTATATAATATGTAATAGTGAGTTCACTTATTGACCCCTTAAATGTATACAAAAATGTCCTATATAATATTATATACGACTGCTATAATTTATTAAATTCATTAACAAATCTATATTTTAATCTTTTATTCTATACACTGCAACCTTTTAAAATTATTATATTAAAACATAATTTAATAAACGTGTCTATAACAATACGTAAACACTAAATCCAACTAAAAATAGTTTTAGCAGCACAATAATATGTTATCCACTGGCTACCCAACCAATAGTATGAATAACTATCAAGATTGATAAAAACCATAACTTACAAAAAAGTCACAGGCTCACTCCGACACAATTAATACACGTTTAATCACCGGCTACTTCACCGAACCACAACTTAGGTATAGTTATTATTGCGACACATTCGTGGGAATAACTCAATATTTAAGTAATGTGCGATGATCAAAGCTCATTATCAAACTTCTTAAAATGTATACATTTCAGTAAACGTTATGGCGTTTTATTATTAACGATAAAATAAATATAGTTTGACTATTTTCTAAAAAACATTGTTATATGTATAAATATATTATTTTGTTGAAGTATATTTATTAATATTACTATTCATCTATGGATTAGTTTAGGTAGAAATGTCCATAACATTAAACCAACTTTAACATAACGCACAAAAACCTTTTCAAAATGTAATACGAGTTTGTATTAACTTTTGGGCAGTTTAAAATGTTTCCCTGAAAACGTTTTACTTTGAATTCCAAATACCAAAAGAGCCGTTTATCATAACACAACATTGCTATAATATTAATAAGATAAAGCTTAAAAAATAATATATAAATCAGCCAGGTTATACATACTGCGTAAAAAACAGCAGTTACGAAATAGTAGTTTGTCACACGCAAAAACGGTTCGATCATCACGTCCCTCCCAACAGTTGATTCAAACACGCTTTGTGTATAACCTGCGCTTGTGAATTTGGAATTATTAAATAATCGTGAAGGTTTTGTGTACTTTTGTGTGTGCGAGGGTGAGTATGCCAAACTTTGGTTACGTGACTTGGGTTACCGCACTATACACTTTATAGGTACCCTTTTTGGCTACAAAGTTATTTTTTCTTTTTAAATTCATATAAAGTAAAATAGGAAAATAATAATAAAAGTAAGTTCGATGTGTATTGCTACACTATCCCCCATTCCAGTATCGACAAAAAAAAAAAAGAAAAAAAACTCTTATAACCTTGGATGAGAGGCAGAAGCTGTTTTATTTCCTGAGTCCCGGTAGCGTCGTGAAAAACGACAGACATAACGAATAACATTATATAGGCTTATGTATGTTTGTGCCATCGCGTGGCTTGTAATAAATGTAAAACTTGTACTCGAACCTACATGCCAAAATAATAAGTTTACCAGGATCAATGTTTTTCCCATTCTATAACCAATATAATATGTTTCAATATTTTTTTTTATTATCATCTACTTTATTACTAAATTAGGTTTGGCACGTGGGTCGTTATATTGTCAATTTGTCATTAAATCGGACGACGTTTCTTTCAGACCTTTCAATCAATACCTATATAAAAAGTTTTGTAATGATATTTCTGTATCCTTATAGATAAATAAAAAATAATACAAAAAACTTTATTTTAGTTTAACTTTGTATATACATTTAAAAAATATATAATAATATACATTTTAATATTTTATTTTAATCATTTATACTTTTTCTTTTATAATACGTAACTTTTTCATTCGTCATTTCTTTTTTAACCATCTTAAGTTATATAGATTTTATTATTTATTATTAGATTTTTTTAATTTTTGTATTACGTAAATTAAATTATACTCTGTTTTTAAAATATCTTAATTATATTTTTATCTTTTATTCACTTAAAGACAAAAATATTATACATAATATACAAATAGAAAAATATAATATATTTTAGTGATTATTTTCTTTTATATTATGTACATACATTATTATTTCTAAATAAATGATGTGTCTTAATATATTTATTTTATGAATGAAAAATATACATATATATATATGGTGAACGGGAAAAAATGAAACTCACAATATCATATTAAGTTATTATAAATTATTGCTATTTTAGTAAATAAAAATATAAGATTGCTAATTTAACTTCTTAAGTTAAAATAATTAGCTTTAATTATTTTTAGGAAAAATCAACAAGCTTAACATGATGATCAATGTTAACACTTTAATCAAGATAAATAATTAGTCATGTATTATATCTTACTTATTTAAACAATGAATATTTATTTAAATAATTGCACATTAGTTTGCTTGTATATGATTCTTATGTAGATGAAAAGCTGTTTTTTTTCCAAATTAACATAATTGATAGTATTCATATTATTATTATTATTATTGAAAATCTGGTTATTTAGTTTGTATAAAGTACAACATATTTTAAACTATTTTCCATCCTTTTTTGTGAAATTCTGTTAATATTTATAAATTTATTAAGAAACTAAACTCATATTGTAACAACTTTGGAATTTAACTATCGATGTTTTACTTAATATTAACAAGTAAGCCAAATATTCGAACTAATTATTTTGCACTGTTTATACTTGAAACTAAAACTTCAGATTTTCTCACAATATAGTTATTACAAATATAGGTTAGTTTAGAATCTATAGGAAAATAAGATATTTGGGATCTAATATAAATATAATACAGTCGGAATAGGTACATAATGTTTGAAATAACTAATAAGTGCTGTGCCTATTCAAGAATAAAGATTTAAAATAAAGCGAAAAATCTTTCAATTATCTTATTAATAAATACATATTTGTTGTATTATAAATTTATAATATTAATAAATGAAAAAATATATTTTAAAATGTAAAACATCGTAAACATTAAATAAATGTTTTTATTGGATAAAAACTTAGCGAATAATATCCAGGTTAATAAACAATATAAATGTTTATATTTATAAATAAACATAATATACAGCGATATACTGATGACTATGTTCGTAAACTGTCTTGGAATAAGGGCAGTTAATATCAAATATTATGTGTTCATATATTTTGAAATGCAGTATTTTAAAATAAATGATGTACATCATACTATGCTTACGAGTATATGACCTAAAACACTTGTTATTGACATTTACGAGGTACAACATTAAAGGTAAAAAAAAATGTTATATTTTATCGAATATATATTACATGCGAGTTCAACAAGCTTACGATATTAAAAAATGCTGGTGTATAGAATATTCTTTGAATGGAAAACTAAAATGCACATTATTTATAAATATTTGATAAATCGGAGTAATTTAAATATTGAATAATACACATTAATCAATATTGTTTATCAAAAATTTTATTTAATCATTTAAAATTGTATTTCAATTCAAAAATAAGTCATTCTATTTTTCCTAGTAACTAGTTTACCAAAGCGTATGGAAAAATTATTCAGATGTGATAACAATTAATTAAAGAAATTTATTAGCCCAGATTGGCACAGTTGTACCCATGTATATATACCTATATATTTTATATGTTTTAAGCTTATTTTCCTCTTTTTTTATCAGCGTAAAATAAATGAAATTCGAACCTAAACTATTCGTAAAACGTCAAGTCATCGCTTGCTGATTAAAAAAAGTCAAATCTGTGAAGCCGTCAATTGTATATCGTTTTGTATTATAATAAATAAAGATTGCTCAAACACACTTGTCGTATTACGGTAAAGCTTTTGTATGTTTCTAGTGAAACAGAATATTCTTACTCTGTGATTAGTTCATGATATTTTGCTTTCGTATGGTATGTAGACACCTGTATTGTATAACACCTGTTTGTATAGGTAACGCTTTTAAATACGCCTTCTATCATCGTTTGTTCCCTGAAACCAAATCCTAATGTTATGCTACAGCTATAATAAAACTCTGTAACGAGTAATAATTTGTATACTAGTGTGTTGTGTGTATCCATTGTTTAGAGCCATATTGGTTTTTCTGATAAAAAAATGTATAATCTGTAATTAAAAAATGGGAAAGTAAGCAACCACAAGAAATCGCAAGTACAAAGTACAAGCACCGCACATTACCGCCGACACTCGTTAGTCGTTCCTGTCAACCGCCACTTCGGGACACTAACAAAAGCGCGATTAGGTCGACTCTCCCACCTTACCCGGTCACGTGAGAGGTAGGATTGGTGACCGAGCCGGCTGAACGAGTACGTATGACACCGGCGGCAAATGCTGTGACTTACCTTGGTTACTCACGGATAACCAGGTCCGTGACGACTACCACTGACCATTACGAGTGACAAAGTGAAACATTATATATTACTATATTAATATTTCTTTGTAATACAATTTAATATCCATTGACGATTGTACATTCGATTTTGAATTTGGTGTATTTATTTTATTCTCCCCTCTCACACAACACCGATAGTATGACCAGACAACTACAATCAACGATTGAAGTCATCGCAGTCCCCATCAATACCTCGTCATTGTGTAGGTTATTGTAATAGATGCCGTCGTTATTCTTTGTATAAATATCTCATTTGGTCTAAATTTGAACTTTAAATGTCTATAAAATTGCGTGAAAATTCCAGTTTTTCCTTATTTTCAGGTTAGTTTTATTTTCCTTATTTATAATTCTACAATGTTGTGTGCTTTTTTTTTGTGTCATCACGTTTTGAGGCAGTAAAATGCTTTATGCTATTTATGCATTATGCTATTCTTCATCGTCAAATTTGCTGATAGGAAAGTGAATCCAGTTGGTACTTTAAGGGGGTCAAAAGTAAAAAATTCCTAATAGTTTTCAAACGAAAAACGAAACAAAAATTAAGGAAAAACTGAAAATTTTACTCAAAGCCAATTTTTTACAAAATCTATAGACCGTACA
Source organism: Neotoxoptera formosana (assembly GCA_022818045.1). Taxonomy (NCBI): domain Eukaryota; kingdom Metazoa; phylum Arthropoda; class Insecta; order Hemiptera; family Aphididae; genus Neotoxoptera; species Neotoxoptera formosana. Next base: position 10,977,806 of record CM040632.1, on the reverse strand, counting down.
TGAAAAAATGACATTTTCTATACAACCACACAATTTTAAAATATATTTTAACTCTTTTTGAACTAATTGTAAGCATAAGATTTTTTTTAAAAAAAAATGTCTATAAATATCGGTTTAAAATGTTCGTTGGGTCAAAAAGCTGGAACATTTAATAAAAGATTCGTCATTATACGTTGTTAGATGAATTTCTTATGTTTATTTGTATTGTTTTGTACAATATATTAGTTAATGAGACCAAACTACGAGCTCCTGAGCAATGGCATTTTCTAATGCAATGATTTCGGTGAAAATTAATTCAACCAATAATATGATAAAATATACATAGTAATTTAGGCTGCAGACTGTCTTTTTTCGCAATCGTTTTTCTTACCTACACAATGATTTTATAACATTGAATTCAAATTTAACACATGCATGAAAGTGACCCACACGACATTTACTATACAGCAAACTGTACCTACTTGTCGACCTTTTTTTCCGATTATTTTAAAAATACTAGGAATTTCAATTTGACCTCTAAAAAGTACCAACTAAATCGTGTACATATATACAGACAAAAAAACACACACACACATCATCATTGTAAAATCAATACATTCATCGCTCCGCTCAGATGAAGCTAAAAAATATTTCATTTTCTAATTACTTATGCAATATTATTATGTATTGAATTAATATTTTAAAACGCTTATTAATTCGTTGAATGCATTTTCAGTTGTAAAATGTCTTGTATTTTATATTAAACTTTAAGAACATTTTTTAAAAACCGGTTGACAATCTTCAATTTTGACTAAATAATAATAATTGTATAATTTATTTCAAAAAAACTGTACACCATAATGTATACTCAAATGGACGTTTCCGAGTATAAAATATATTTTGAGTATTAAACCAAAAGTCAAAAAGTAATTATAAGTTATAAACTAAATTTATTGAGAAACACATTAATACAAATAAAAATCATAATTTTTTTATTTGCATAATTTAAAAATATGTATTTGATATATTTGATTTATATCAACCACTATTATTACAAAATATATTTTATGAGTAATATATTTCATTTTAATTGATTATCCGTTATTCAAGTGAACACATATTTGTATCAAATAGAAAGATTGATTGTTAATACAAACCAATAAACCCATGAATTGTTACTCATTTGTTATCTATATACACCTAATATATATCTCCTTAATTACTTATCGTACTATTACCACCTTAGTGAAACTTAACTATACTGTGGGAACTTTGTTCCCCCCCCCCCCTCAAGATGTATTTAAGCTATACACACGAACTTATTAGTACTTTTTATTAGTTAAAAGTTATAAATTATATATTCAAAAGTGTATGAGTGTAAGTGTACCTAGTTTTTGTCGTTTTAAATATGCAACTTCACTAGAAGGCTATGACCATGCGTTGATAGTTCCTTGTTTGGCATCATTAAAACTATGTACATTACACATTAACTCACTGATTTTTTGGGGATACCTTAAGGTTTTGTGCAGAAATAAGTTTATCTAAAGGAGTTTATTTAGTTTTATCTTCTCTTGGTTAAGTAGAAATACGATGCACTTGTAAACATTCAAGTTGTTCTTTTGATTTCAAATGGTGAGAAAAGACATATTTTCTAAGAACAGTACCTCCAGAAGAACAAATAGCTGGTACATGATTTTTTTGCTTTGTATAATTGGATGTATAAGTACTGTACCTGGATACTGAATATATGTAGAGCATCTCATTAATTTACTACCTTTAGTCTGAGGAACTGTTTCAAAACCAGCATTTGTATTAATAATTTTACTCTCAATACCAGCACATCATTAAAATTCATCAACACATCAACAATTTTTTATTTCATCCTGGATGGATGACTTCATTCCTGTCGAACTGGTTTTCCACGACAATATGGTACGAAGGGCAATATTTTGACAACGTTGAATGACTCCGATGTTGGATGTGCAGGCACAACCCCACAATTGTATGCCAATTCGGTTTGATGCCTTGATGATAATTACATACCTATAGAATCCTTTTATTTTCCAGGTCTAGTGTGAAATGTCTTCCAACTAGCCATTATATAACTTGAGCATTTTTTCTTTGATTTACATTTTTTTTATGGCTGAAACGGAGTTTCTAATTCAGTCGGGAATTAAGGTGCATATTAAAGTATTTAGCTGAATCTTTTTGTTTGATCGTCGTGTGATCCAGCAAAACTTGGAAATTTTCGGGTTTACGGAAAATATAATTCAAAATCACATTTTATAAATAAAAATATAACAATATTATATTGTATTTTCTTTCAAATCTTGAATCATGGATAAAAAGATTATTTTTTATTCAAATATAATGTTTAGGTTTAGTATCTTTTATCTATAATTTCTTACATGATACTCATAAGTAGAATATTGGTTCCGCTCAACAATTACAGTATCTCAACAACTCTGTAATGTCATGTCCTAATTAATTTAATCATTTTTATAATGGAAGGTGAATATAACTTTTCAGTTAGGATCCAAAGGATACATGATCCGGTTACGAATACAACATTGTTACACCCTGACACGTTCATTTTTTATGTAAATTTCGTAAAGCACTCTTTGTTATTTTTGGCCCAAAAGTATCATTTTTATTTTTTGAATGAAGTCCAAGTGATAAAATAGCTAAACTTGGTATCTTCTTATTTGACAATAATCACAAATTTCAAATAAATGTCAATTCATGAATTTGAAAAACAAATATTTTAGGATGATTCATAGAATGTTTTCGTACCTAATTCAATTGTATATATTATTCCTGATTACCTTATGGCCGGAAAATTCTATCCAAATAATCGTTTTCTATTATAGATATTATCTATTATACATATAACTACAATTAATATCAGATAATAAGTTAACCACATAACAAGTATGTAAAATGATTAAAATTAAGTTTATAATAAGTTTAAAAAAAATCTATTGAAAATTATGTGTACGTCAATTGCATAATAATTAATAAGTAAATCTTTAAAAGGTAATATGTCTAAATTCATACAGAAATATTTGACATAACATCAACTTAGTATCTCGATTAAAAATATGATATTTATACTTGATATTAAAAATGATATCAACAAAACATATACGAGTATAATAGCAAAGTAGAATGTACTAATTTTAAAGAAATTTATAACAAACACATAATTATTTGTTTTATTATAATTTTTGAAAAATATTTTTAAAAAATAACCATTTAAATTACACGTACATAATGGACTTTGAAGATTTATGTAAGGAGTTAAATTAAGCTTATTAAATGTAACCATTTCTCAGGGAGCTCAAATGAACTTAAGCAATTTATACGAATTGGGAGCATAATTCACTAACATAATTATTACAATCTCTAGGGTATAAAACTTGTCCTGATAACGTTATAATGTGAACCTGTTCCTTCCACTAATATTCTTCTATATTTACAAAAATGTGGTCTTAAAAAGATATTTTCGTGACCAATTATCTTAATGAAAAAAATAAATGAGATTTTTTTCAACTAACATGCTCAATACTAATTTTTTTTAAATTTAGAACTTATTTAAATTCTAATTTTTGAATTCTCAAGTATACCTGAAGCCTATATTTTAAAATACTTGGATTTGAGTATGCTATTTAAGTAATTGCCTATGGTGGTGGAAACTAATTTTTCAACTAATAATAATCGACGTTTTTACTTTGAAATGAGGGGGGAGGGAGAGCTATGATGATTTAAAAATTGTAGTATATAATAATAATATATTAACATTTTTTATGTTTAAAAATTGTCTCAGTAGAAATATTTAAATGTAATAAATAACAACATTTTAGATTTTATATTTTCATTTAAAATCATTACTAGGGACTATTATTATTAGTACATAAAGTTTGCACAAAGTACAAAAACAACTCATATTATGAATTTCAATTTAGATGCATCAGTATTCTAATAAATTGATGTGCTAAACAATTTATAGTCAAAAGCTCATTTGAAATTTGTCATTTGAAAAAAAAAGTTTAAATATTGACAGACAATCTTTAAATGGTGTAATAAATCTAAGTATTTCAAAATATATACGTTAACATTTCAAAGATCGGAATTTGGAAAAATGTAATATTAATGGATAAAAAGGAGTAAGCATTATTGGTGAATCACTGTTCTGTATATTGTTAGTTGCTTCAGATTGTATTGAATGGTAAATTAATTTTAATAACAGTACAACAAAAATGTGTATCGCATAAAGTAAATTATCGATTCACCATTCAATCCGAATCGTATCATATATCGAAATCCGAATTGTAACCTATATAACTATAAGTAATAACTATGTATTAATAGTTTCAAATTCCAACCTTTGAATATTAAAACAATATTTGATTACAAAATTAATTTAAGAAAAATGTTATTACTATTATTATGTATATGATTTTGATTATGAGCTTAAAATTATATTTAAGATAAATAAAAAAACATATGATAAAAAATATAATTTATAACTAATTAAAATAGTAAAAGTAAAACTCTCAAGTAACGTAAAAACCAACAATGTTCATACATGTAACAATATACTTAGTTGTTAATATTATACTTTGATATATATTTATTATATAATATTATATCTAACAGGTTATTAGCTAGGTGCCAAATATTAAATTTCAGAAAATTATTCAAATTCGGAATAATAAATATAATTTTATCTTACTTAATTTTAAAATGTTTAAATTTGTGATGAGAACAAAGTCAATTAAAAACAAAACAACAGAATACATTTAGAATGATGTTTATATAGTTGGACATAGTTTAAACAAACATTTTATACTTTACATTTTAACATTTAAGGTTCCTAATAATATACAATTTTATCTATAATTGGATCCATAACTAAGTACATAACTTCTAAACTACATTTTCGTCATTGTTTTTTTCCCCATCGTTCCAAATTATTACCAATGTTACCTAGGTAACACACAATAATATATCAAATGGAAAATGAAGAGAATGCGAAACTGAATTGTGTCATATGTCATAAATTCTTTGCATAAAAAACATTCTATAGTTTGTTATCTACAATTTACTCATGGTATTCAATTATATTCGTAGGAACTAAGAACTATTAACTGTTTGTTGGTTTTCGATACCAGCAGGTATAAGCATGGCGTAGAATACGAATGGCCGACATAAGTGATAAGGGACATATTAAAGTGGAAAAAACCGAATGTTTCGTGGTGAACCCGCGAGGGTCATGAGGCACACATTACACAGATATAAGGGGAGGAAAAAAGTTTTGTTTAATGTATTATCCAGATTAAAACAAAAGGGACCCATTCGTTTTATTTGTTGAACAGAGCGTCCGGCCCGGAATACTAATTGTGAATTATCGACTTTCGTTTAATCGACATCGTTCAGAAGTTATTTAATGCGGCGTTGGGATTTTTCCCCCGAGAATGGCAAAAAAAAACTATCACTGACCTTTTTTCACCGTCCTACATCCACTATTTTCTCAACCACCAAACTCCATGCTCACATATACTTCATCCGCACTTATGGTTATTTCAAGTATCGTTTTTTTATTACTGAAATGGGCACAATATATTGCAATATTTTATTTTTAAGGCTATATGGTAACGTGCAGCTTATAAATTATCTCGCGGTTTAATGCAATTCCAACGAGATAAACCTATACACTCAATTGAAAAATTAAATTTTAATTTATTAACCTATGAATACATGCATGAATTTGGCTAAAGGAACCTTATACCATAAACTGAGCTGTATTTTAAATAATTTTGTAATCTTTGATTTTATTAAGTATACGATAATACATACATAGCAACATATATACATTGTCATAGATATAAATGTTTAAAATATGACATATGTACATAATTTATGATATAATAATATTTGAAATTTGAATATATTTAAATTGTATTACTATAACATTTTTTTTTTCAGAAGTTAATAATATTTAATTATAATTATTAATAGGTACTAAAATAACTATACTTTTATTATTAAGATCATTCATATTTGTTATTGAGCGCAATAAATGAGCTCTTAATAAGTAATGATACAATATTTAAATATAGTTTTATAATCAGATTATATTACTATCTTAAAATCGTGCACACATTGTTGTTTAAGTAAATATAATATACTTTATATAATATAACTATTTCTCGCTATTTTATTATAATAATGATTATTATGGTATTCATGTATGCTACTTTGCTACATCATTTTCTTTTAATCATTATTATAATTGTTCACAGGATACACTTCAGTTATAATGAATTCTGCTATTTATAACAGAAAGTATCGACGAAATGTCAGGAGTGAGTTAGTTAATTAAAATTAGTTTTTCGAGTCCTAAGTTACAATTGTATCAGATATGTAATTATGTACATTGAATAAATTATAAGGAGTAGGTACCTACAAGGCTACAAACTTCTCATTATTTAGAAAACTCTTGGTTTTGTTTTCAGTTATAATATTAATTTTTACCATAGTGTATCTTTCATTTATTTATTGTTAAAATGATTAATAAACTTAACTTATAGTAAGTATTTATACATTAAACACCAATAATGACCTGGCGAACTTTACCTTGACACAATAACATAATAACTTATTTGCACTTGCGACTTTTCTGGTTTTATTTGTAACTATTATTAATTTCTTTATTCAAATATTAAAAAAAGGTTCAAATATACGAAAAGTTTTAAAAATTTTGGTCCATATAAAAACATATTTTATAATTTTTTTTGGTTGCTGATCAATAGTGATTAGTAGTGATAGTCTAGAAGTTAAGATAACTTCACAATTTTTTACCAAAAATAAAAATATCATGTGTTTATACGTGTAGTATAATAACTCACAAACTAAACTTTTTTTTCCCAATTATCTTAAAATGTATTGGGAAATCTTACTTTAAAAAAAACTGTATAAACAGTCCAACGTACCTACCAACTAGTTTCAATTGTTTTCCCAAAACCACACTAAAAGTGGAAAATGTAGATACTTTTACTGCTACTAAAGGTGAAGAAAAATAAACAAAACATCATTGTGAAACTAATTCATTCATCACTCCATTCAGAATGTAAAATGTTAATGCTGGATGCTGAAAGCTTAAGTAACTACAAAAATCATTATACGGTTTACAAATTTATAGTTACCTATGTCTATTATAGTTTATCGTCTATATATTCGTTATTGAGCGTTAATATAGGTTTAATTAAAAATGTCCACTTAATGTAACTCGATATTTATTATGCATAAGTCATAATGTTTGCCTTAGCTGTCATAATGTCATTAATACCTATTCCTTATGTGTGATGTTCTGTTACAGCACCTGTTGCTGGTCTTAAACAATCATACTCACTACTTCAATGTCGACGCACTATCAACTAAGAAAGTAGGCTTGGTCAAAACTATTACTGTCCACAGTTACATATCTTAGGTATAAACAAATTTATTACCTACCACTATTTTATCGAACACTTTACATAGAATAAATATTTTTATTAAATGAACACCACGAACTTGTAATCAAACAAAACCCACTCTGACGTGTCCAACAGGAAAAAACTCAATTTAAAGGGGACATGAATTATAGGTACTCGTTACTCATATTCATATAGTGATATAGAATGTGATTGTCATTCTTGTCAAAATTATACCAGTAATGGAATATTCGGTAAGTTACATGTCACTATAAATTTGAAATCGGAAAAATACATTTCTAAAATTCTGTTAGGTGGGTACTTACATTATTTTTTGTAATTATAATATAAATATAAAGTGTTTAATAGAATATGTCAGTGTACTATTTGCTTTCTGTCTCTAGCCCAAATACCAAATGTTCATCCTGTAGAACTAATCTTGTGTTGTTAGCTTAAATATTAGAATACATTGACATACCTACCTATTGTCAAAGTTAAAGTTGGACGTAGTGGTATAAATACTTTTTATTGCTATCTGTATTTAAAATAAAATATTCAGTAACTATTTTTATGTTTTTACTAATTTTTATTAAACCACATTAAAAAAAAATAATGATAAGGAATTGATAGGGAATTTATAACATAACCAAACGATGATGTATACAAATTTTCAAAAAAATTAAACAAAAGTAAAGAAGATTTGAAAAAAAACTCTTTTTTAAATTGGTTTTAAGGTACATAAAAAATGCATTCAAAAAATGTTAACTGTTTGTAATTTTGTAGGTATCAATAAATATTGTTTTCAATTATCTGTTTTTATACTCGAATACTTTTTTGCTGGGTATTCAAACACGTATTTTAAATAAAATACATTCCAAAGTAAGTATCTGTATCTGTACTTGAATACTTCTTAAAATAAGTCTAAATATTTTCAAAACTTCAGTGTATATAGAAATTGGTTATTCGGATAATAGTGGAATCTAGCTTCTACGGTGAATATTTTTTGAATTACAACGTAATAACTAAAATCCTTTAATGAAAAATCGTATGAATTTTAACTAGAGAATAATTTTGAAATTTTACTGATTTTGACGAACTTATATGGAATATATTATTAAATATGACTAATTGGGTTGTAGGAACATTGTAATAACTTATAGCATGTTTGTTGCAATGAAACCAAATAGTTTAACGCGATATAAAAAGTTTTATGAATTTCAGATACCTACCTAACAATTTAAATTGTGATTGTATGTGTAATTGAGTATCTATTTTCTATACTGACCAGATGATAAGATACACCTATTTCTAAATCTAAAAATAAAAATACTAAAACTAACTAAAATAAACGTTATGTTTTCAATAAATTAAACTTAAATATTAAGTATTATCAATTATAATATGATTAAAGTTATAATCATTACTCAATCGAAAGTGTATTAGCCATTACTAATTAGGTATAAACTCATTTTTTCAAACAAAACACTTTATGGTTCTTTTAAACAAATAAAATATGACGTTATTGTATGAATTATGATTAAACAGTCGATCAATTTATTACATACATACAATGTATATTATGCTATTATATTTTGTTGGTAGAAAATTATTTTATCTATTTATAATCTATCCTTAATATATATTTTGAATATCATTTCGTTTTTGAAGCAGTTAGTGTTACCTATTATAGCTCACACCTAACAGTAAACAGTATACCTAACAATAAGTATGATTCGGTTCCTTAAAAACTTGATACGGTCCGTTGTTTCTCAACGGTCCGAGATCGTGAATGAATAAAATCGTTTCATTATTAATTAACCATATTCATTTATTGATGTAATTTCGATGTTTTAACAATAAACTAAACTTGGGAATAAGTTAATCTGACCCGTGCAGTTGGCTTGGATAAGCAAATTGCGACGGACGGCGTCAGACCTATAGAGGCGTAACCAAAATTACAAAGTTTAGGACATACTTAATATTTACAATTATACAATTTATGAGGGAATCGAGTGACCACACCTTCTCACGGACTTATGGAAGTCGTGTAAGGTTATGTGTCCTCGTAGTGAATACCTGAGTAGGCTCACTGGGGTGGGATACCTGAGGTAGTTCTAAAAAGAACTCTTTTTGTAAGCCGCGATGGTAGGTCGGCTGTGTGTGCAAAAGATTTCATGCAAAGTGATATGCTGATGATATGCTGTGAATTGCGGTTTTGGTTCCACTATGACGGCGTTGTTGTGGCTTGTCGTCTCGGTCGTCTACGGCGGTGTTGTTGCTGCGCTCGGGTGGTTTGCCGCCTCGGTTGCCCTGAAAAGGACAGCTTCAGTTTTGCTGCGGCGGACAGCGGTGTTGGTGCCGTACTGGTGCGGATTGATGTCTCGACTCTCGATCGATATAACTGCTGCGAGTAGTCTTTCGACCGCCGGAACGCTGAATCACATGCTGGGGGCGAATTCTTCCGATAGCTCTTGATGATGGCAGCCGTCTTCTAAGATTCCTCGACTATTTCTGGGTTCCACTCGGCGGACTTCTTGAATGTCTGGATGAAACTGGTCTGAAGTCTTGAAAGTCGATGATTGAATTGGAAAAGTGCCCGGTATATATACTATGCTCCGTACCGACTAGTAAACCAATAGTGTGCCACCGTGCGTGTCTGTGCTTACTGTCGGTATGGGTTTTGTTATTATAGGGTCGTTTTTGGACTCACAAATATGTGTGGGGTGTTGTTGTCTTCGACATTACTCACCCTATCCATTGCCGTACTTGCTGGGGATGTACAACGAATCTAAAGGCTTTGAATTCGCCGCTAAATCCCTCCGGTGGTATTGTTCTTTATATGCCGTGTTCTGATTGGTGGTCCTGAAAAGGACTGTTTTATAAAGTCTACACCGTTACAAACTGTGAATTGTGCTATTTCTACATATTATACCTACGAAAAACACTAATTAAATTAAATGAATATAACTCAGTTTTGGATAAAATATAAAAATAATTAACAGTTTTAAAAAATAGTGAAAAATATTCAATGTTTTGTAAATAAACAAAAAAATTAAAAAATGATATCTATAAAACAATGTAAAATATTATAAATAGGTTTAAAATATGTTTTAATGTTATATAATATTTAAATATTTTTTTTTTATTAGGTACTCTATTTCCGATATTTTTTTCATTTTGAGTCTTAGTAAGTGGAAAATGTGTACATAATATTAGAACTCTTCAGGGCTCATCGTTAAGCAGTGTTGAGACTTATCTAGATATTTCATCTAGATAGTATTTGTTCATCTTTTATCTTATCTAGATGAAAATTTGAATAGGTATCTAAGGGTTATCTTAGATCAAAAATCGGTATCTTTTTAGTAATTATCTAGATAATATTATGTGTAAACCGAAATTTTTTTTGAGCGCCCTGTATGCATACAAGTTAATATTATGGTCTTATATTAATATTTGAATTATGTAAATAATAATGGCCATTGGTTAAACATTAATTAAGATTTTTATCATTGATAGGTATAATAATTTCCAATAGTAAAATATAAATTTAATTGTTGGTTTAATGAAATTATTTTAAATATTTAAATTTTCATCTATTTTTTATCTAGATCAAAATTTTTTGTATTTTATCTTATCTGAGATAATTAAAATACATGTTATCTTATCTTAATCTAGATAATATTGGAGCAATAATCTTTTATCTATATCTAGATAATTTTTGCTTATCTCGTCTCAACACTGTCGTTAAGTATTTTAAAAAATTCTTTTCGTTTATATTGGTCTATTTTAGTCCTTAGCAGATTCATTTAACTTGTTTGGCAAACATTTATCAAGATGAGAATTTTTTTATGACATTGAATCTAGCTGGTTTTCTTTTATATGATGTATACTAGGTATTGTTTATATCCCAATTGTTATTTTTCCTTGCATTGGAAGGTTTTTTTCTCAATACCAACACCTACCTACGCCTATTGATTTTTTTTTATTTATCATTTATTCATCGGCGTATTTTCAAAATGTTCTGAAATATTTAGTAAAGCAATGGGCTAGTTATTTATTCTTGGACTGAGACGAATAGTTGTCAGACAAAAAACTATATCGTTATTTTGTCCTACCTGGTCAATAGACAAAATTGCATTGAAAGTCTAAGCTTCAAAATTAAAACACAAAAACGAAATGTCTTCAACGTCTTCATATTTTAATCACTTAGTGGTATGGTATGAAAACATATTTAAACAATAATAAATTGTCATCACTCGTTTTATCAGTTAACGTTTGAAGTTATCGACTTTTTGAAAACTTCTAACAAAAATGTAATTTATTTTAGTCAGTTCCGTCATACATCCTCGAACTGGTCGAACTGGTGTTAAAAATTACTAAGTGGAACTTCAATGGAGTATCAAAATACCAAATAGTTTTCTTAAAAAAAAACACCCCATTTCATACCTGGCTAGTTAAATATATCAAAAGAAAAAATTTATTGTATACCTGTTGAAACGTTCATATAGCTACTGCCGTATTTTGAATAAAAAAAAATAAGCAAGATTTTGCTGTTCCGTTTTTATAAAACGATCTTGATTTAAACACACTATATTATATACGTAACATGATAACATTTAGGTAGTCGTCTATAGGATCAACCTATAGCTCATACACTAGGTGTACAGGGTATAATAGTTATATCGATTCGATATTTTCAACTATCGGAGTGTATCGGTTCTATATAATATTATCGATCGTTCGAGAAGTTACACGTCGTGTCGTATACCAGCGATGAGTGCGGACCCGCGTCGGACTCACACTTCGACTACGACCGATACGAGTCGGTTTGTAACACTATAGGTGCCCACAAAATTACGTATTCGCGTGGATTCCTACGAGTGTCGAATTTTTCTTCTCGAAAATCAAGATAATTTAAAATCAAGACGTATATCTCGCCCAAGCTATCCGTAATAGGCAATAATTATTGTTATAAGACTTAAAGTATTGTTTTGTGTTTCGTACTAATTTACTTACGAATGGCGACTATAATATGTATGCAAATTATGATATAGTTAAATAATTAACATTGAGCGCTCTTAAAAAAATATATTATACTGAACACATTATCGTATTAAAAAAAAATACCTACATATTATTATCTACACTTATCCATAAATTTGTATTCGTTTCTTCACGCTCTCCGTATGACATGACATAATGAAAAAAAAACGAATTGAGTATTGTTTAATTTAGTCATCCGTATAGCGAAATGATTTGCCTGGCCGTATTTTGTCGCAGGTCTAATGTGCAGTAATTTTTACTTTAGTAATCGATTACGTATTCAATCGAATTAATTGCACAATATTTTGCGGTTACTACCGACATTTAGTGCACAACGCACGTATTATCATTAGCTCGTGTACACCAGAGAGCGTGACCATTTTAACGATACTCGTGCCCACCAAAAGTCGCGAATCCGAAATGACGATTGGGGCAGACCGAAGGCCGATTGGCCAAAAAGCTCCCATTACGGTTGTTAATAATTTCAACCGTGCCTATATCACACAAATATTTTTTAAAAGACTCGTCTTATGTTACATTATGTGAATTAAAAAGCTAATAATGTGTCGGTTCAACAGTTAGGCGAGTGTTCCTATTTGTTATGTGGGTACCTATTTGACAAAATATATTTTAACCTTTACAGACTTTATTTTTCGATTTTACAGTATTTTACTTTATGGAGTAAGAAAAAACTCCCAACAATAATGTTAAAATATAAAATTTACTCATGTATAATATAGAAATAACACAGCTATTTTCAAAGACTGTTAAAGATATTTTTATTTTATTTTTATTCAGTTGTTTGTTGATGTGAGTAGCATATGTAATACACAATTTTAAATAAATCTATTCGTTCATACGCTTTTAATAATATTAAATTCTTATTAATCATTTATCATTAAACATAATTTAATTATAAAATCCCTAAATATGTAGGTATTTACAGAGGCACGCGGGGTATAAATTGATGTATTGATTAAAATGTAAAATGTATACGTTCAGTGTAAACTCCATCAGTCTATACTTGACATTCAATTTTTATTCCAAGCTAAATATTACATTTGTACACAAATTTAATTATTATACATTTCATAAAAAGTGTACACCAATATTCCCAAAATTGTCGAATTAAAATATTATTCTCTATGCACCTAAACATTATTTTAACCATAATATTATTATCAAATAAAAAACAATATAATTTAATTTAAAAGGAAGACTGAAGCGAGATCTAGTGAACTGCGAAACATGATAAACAAGCAACAAGCAAACCACCAGATCTCGCATCCATTATGCATATATTCACTTAATTCATAATACGTTTGAATAATATAATTTTATTGTTTTTCTGTATTTATTTAAAATTGATATGAGCAATAGATGGACCAAGTTCCAAAACCGTGTATTATGTTATAAAAATACAATAAATTACGGTTGTTTTATTATATTAATATAATAGCGTATTAGATACTGTGGTCTGTAATAATACAATATAAAATATATAATACAGGCATATAGTTATATTATGTTATACTACCTGTTATCAACATTCTACTTATATGTATAATAATATACAGTTACATTTTAAGTACCTACATAATGTACTTCCTATTTATTGGTCCTGCGCACGACGAAGCATCCTTTCTTTGAGTCCCCTGCAAACGTGCCATTTTTAAGGAATTGTGCTTAGGCAATTCTTTCGTTCTTCTGGGTGCTTGTCGTGTAAAATTGTACGTTGTAAGTGATCATTAGTGTATGTGAGATGTGGCTGTAGTGAAAAAGAAATACCACATATCAATAACCACGTTACATGAATAATTTTGTAAACTTTTTTGATTAAAAGTATCAACTTATCAACGTATTAAAATTTGAATTAAATAACCCAGTTGTCCAATAAAATGTCTAAAAACCCAATTGAGTTTGTCGTGAAATTAACTTAAAATAGAATTTATACATATTTAAATTTATTTTTTTTAGTTTAATATTATTAACATTTAAACAAGTTTAATATTCAACAATTCAACATTTAAAAATCAAATTTTGTAAGGATTGAAGAATTTCAAAAAAGTCAAAAACTTTTTGACGAAATCAAACATGCTTTCAGAATTTTATCAGATTAATAAGATAGTTGGTACAATTAGCAAAAGATGGGTCTATTCTGGTTGAAAACAATGTCGGGATCAAATCAATCAAAAGCTAAATTCTTTATTTTTTATTGCTATGGACAAACTATTAATTAGGGACACAAGTAGTTTTAATACATTGTCAATCATAATATTAAGTTGGCCAGTGCCCATTCATACGGATAGCGTTAGACTAAAATAATATAATTGGTATGTCTATAAACTGCTAGTATTTTTTTTAATTTTATAACTCAACATTTATACTTGTTTATATATTACAGCATTTTTTAAAAGAACTAAAGTTATATAATATAATATAATATATACTTTTTTATTTTAAGGACTCAGCTTTTCAAGCCATCTCCTTCACTTATTATATCTTTGTGCGGTAAGTATGTTTGTTATTGTAATTTTGTAAAATAAAAACATTAGATTTTAATCAATATAATATCTACTCAATATTACCTTCCTATTTAGTGTTGATTTTGTGTGGCTTTATACCCATGTATGTGAGCTTATTCAATCAATAAAGTCGTTAGTTAGATTAGGCATAATATATATATATATATATATCTTGTTGCGATTTTTCTATTACATGTCTCATATCATATTTACCGGCATGTCCTAAAATACCTATGGAATTTGGTATATTATGTAATATGTTATTCTAGTCTAAATGATAATAATATAAGTATCTTATCATTTTTATAAAATAATGTATTAATGTATAATTTATACACTTTTACTTAACTACTTAGAAGTTTGAATATTTCATATTATACTATTAGTTGGTCATATACATTTTAGGTACTATAGAGCATTCAACCATGTTAGGATCACACTTTCATTAATATTACTCAATTCTGAAAAATAGTCTGTCACAATATATTGTATTGCCTAACATTATTTTTAATTTATAAGTGTTCCTACGTGTTTATTTTTTGTAATTTTGTACTGGTTGTTGGTGATAATATAAATGTTTAGAATATAACCAGATTAATTAATATCATAATATAATTTGTTTTAATAATATTTAACACCAAATATACTATACGAGTACCCGCATGAGTTGTCTCTGTAACTTACTGTAGCCTTCTCGATGACGAGGTACACTCGACGCAGTCGACACCTATACAATACAACGGAGCGACTTGCCTGCATTTTTAATATTTTTAATATAATTTTTTATTTATTTTGAAGAACTCACAACTTGCTTCAAGTTTAATAATAAAATACTACTACTAAAATATCACAAAAAGCCTACCTGAGACTGGATAACATTCTTACCCTTAAATTGTATATAATAGGTCAATATTCGCTCTAATATTAAAAATAATGGAGTAAAATGAATTCTTCTGAACGTACAATTTTCTATATCATGTGTGTTTATAAGACAGAGTCAACACATGTGCTACGACGTCCTTTTAAATTAAAATAATATATTTTTTTTGTATATAGGTGCAACTTTGTAATATTTTTTTTTTTTAGGGTTGAGGCTTCGACAACGAGGTCATTAGCCTTGAACTGTAAGGTAGGAGAAGGGTTGGTACGGTTGGTTGTTTTTACGATTGTTTTTTTTACGGTCGTTACATTAGGTAGCAAACACGTGTATGTGTGGCAAGGTTTAACCACTATGAACTCGGGTGGTCACCCATCCGAGAGCTAGTAGCTGTGGCCGTTGCTTACTCCCAGTCACATTCCGCGACTGGTAGCAGCCAACGCGCCACGCCAAGCCACACTTTGTTATATTGTTGGGATTAAAACGGGAAAACAAATAGCTATTTACAATACGAATAGAATAATAATTGTATCGTTATGTATAAATATTAAATAGGTATGCTGGTAATTGAATATGAATATAGATTATAGGTATATTATAATGTAGCCAGTAAAATAATATCATATTAATATGGTTGTTGTCAATAATACGCAGGTATACAAATAGTAACTTAATGTCATTATACTAGATAACAATTATTAGTTATTTTCACGCAATATGGATTAGACTGTTGATAAAACAGTCAAGTGCTGTAAATTTACTAAACAGTTTGGACACCCAAATAATATTATACATGTATATTTTATTAAATTTCTTTGTTGATGTGATGTTAAACAATTTAAATTTCAATAAATAGTTTCTCCGGATAATGGTAAAAAACATGAAGGAATACGGTACATTTTCTAGTGACCAATGTTCATCTACAGACGATTTGAGTGAACCGTGCTCTTATGCTACAGGTTCGTAAAAATAAAAACATTAACTATTTATCAAACTCGGTTTAAAATTAAATTCTCTGTACTAAAACCTAACTTGATTTTCATTAAAGTGTGTGGTGGTACATTTTATACATAATTTTTAGTATAAAATAAATTCAATAATAATTAATAGATTGTTAAACTCGCAATATATTACAATTTTTAAACTTTATTTTAAACTTTAAACTAGACCATATTTTGCTTTATTGTATTTTATTTGCCGTTTTATAAAAGAAAAAATGTGTAAGTTCATTTGTTAACTGTCGACTATTGAGCACTAAAAGTTATCAATAAAAAATTAAATCGTTAAGGAACTTTTCAACTTGATAAAATACAGGTAGACGTTCTCCGATAGCAAAATATAATATTTTATATCGGTACGTGTAAATAGTTATAATATTATAATCGAAGTTGGTATGCGTATGACACTATGACTAGGAGGTAGGTAGGTATTGTAGATATTTGGAATTTGTATCAATAAGTATTATATTAAACATTCGAGTGGATTATCACAACTATATAGGTATCTACTGTATATTATTTTAAACTAAAGATATTAGATGTGTAGGTAAACAATAATTTACCAACGTTGAATCAATAATGGGCAATGTGGACAATTTACTGTCGTCCCCCCACTATAGCAAAATTCTATCGGTGCGGACGGTTTATCTTTCACCTGTGTGCAACCGCGTGTGTGTATATATCTAATGTATACCGTTATAAAAAATATAAAGAATACATTTAAATATGCGTTAACCGCAAGGCACGTCATAAAAAATATAAAAATAATAATACAATTATTATGAGAAGATTGTGATAATAAATGCACGTTTGTGACATTTCTTCAAAACTGTTTGATGGTTATCCATCGATTTCCTTATGTTATTGATGGAGTAATTATTGTTCTCTCGGGGTAATATTTTTGAATGTTTTAATTTTATTAACGTTAGTTTTTTAGCACTTTCTCAGAGCTGAAGCCTGAAGACGATAGGTCTATGTGGGTATATTAGCAGTTACAAGATCTTCTTTGAAGTTTGTTTGAGTATTTTGATTGAGAATATATGAATATAAGATTTACCTTAGATAACTTTGAATCTCCAGTTTGTATACCAATCTTCCAACCACTTATAATAGTTAAATTTTGGTGGCCGGCGGTACCACAGGATAAGACATTGATTTTTACTGGATTTTAATACAATTTTTTTAAAAGACTTTATTGAATGATGTGATAGAACTTAGAATGAAGCAATTTTAAAAAAAAAATCATATTGATGAACTTTTCTGGAAAGATTTTCAAAATAGATTTATTAAATTTAAATATAATAAACAATAGTGACTACCGACTAATTTGGCAATTATTTTCGACTGTAAATCAGGCAGAGAGATTTTTGTCCTAAATAATATTATATATAGGTAGCTTAATTGATTTGTGTTTGATTTGGCCCTATATATTGAGAGAAAGAGAGTAAGATAAACTGTAGGGTAAAGCGAGCCGCGAGGTGTATTCATGATAACTTAAAAAATGTCCAAATACATATTGCAGGTATTCAATTTTATAATTTTAAGTTTACCGGTGAATAATTTTTGTTATAGATATAATATGATAGCAATAACGTACAAAAATTATCCCGGAATTATCTACCTATATCACGATACAATAGTACCTTATTGAGCTACTTCACCTTCTAATATGTTATAGCGATTTTATAATTATTATTAAACCTACATTTAAATTGTTACGCAAATTTGTTTCTATGATAAACATTTCATATTGGACATGTAATAACATTTTAATAAAATCCGATTAAATAATAATTAACTAGTTTAATATATTATACACTTTACGAGCAGTGAGGTATAATATTATAAATGAGTTTTCGATACTCAGTTGAATTAATACTATTATAGATTAAAAATCTTATGAGTTGATCAACAAAACAGATAGGTATACTATACGTACAATAAAATAGTTCATTCGATTTATTAAATGAAGTAAATTGATATTTGTGTTATAAACATTAACTGATAGAGTGCGGTAGTATATAGGTAAGAAACTGCAGTCTATAATATAATATTACATAACAATAATAAATTAATATACCTACTCCGCGAATAATGTAAATGCTTTCCTGGTATCTGCTACCAACATTGTAGATATGCAAAGAAAATTAGCGTAAGTATGACGTAAAGCCAATGGCTCTAAATTTCAAACCATAGAACGATTTTAACTGTCATTATAATACATTGATATTTGACTCAGCCTCTGCTAAAATAATATGCAAATAAACTACATGGTTTACTTATTCTATTCAACGTCTATATGAATAATCAAACAATGTATGAAATAGGTTTTACAGATCACGTTTCGTGTTTTTGATGAATTGCCAAATTTTAATAAAATATTTTAGCCTATTGGTATTGAATACAAAATAACTAAACAATTTATGAGATAGTAACACTATTTATTAATAAAAAAAAAATGTTTGTGTATAGGTACACGTATTCCAAACTATAGGTCCCAATATTAACAAAAAAATGTATGCAATGTAAGTTGTAACTCAAGAAGCTAAAGTGTATTGTGTGTATTTTTAATGAAATACTTAAAGTTATTATACAATTTATTTACTATGATAATTTTTAAATTTTCACTATGAAATCTCAAAACAGTTAACACTAAAATAATAATTGTATTTCACTTATTATATTAAATTGAAAATCAAACATATATGTAATATAAATAATGATTTCTTAATAAAACTGTAAGATTAAGATCTATGCATTTAAAACAAAAAAAGTGGGCAAGTGGATATTACTCCGCTGTGCAGTAGGTGTCGAGTGGGTGACTGAAATGGACGGTGTTAAATATGAATTCATTTTAAACTAGATAATAATATAATATTTGAAAGTATAATATATTGTATTCAAAAAATGATTCTGAGCGAAGTTGATCTGTTAGCCTAGGTATATGGTATATCAAGTATATTTCACTATATGTTTTTTGATGTTACTATTAATAACATATTTTACTATTAGTATTACGGTAGGTTGATTTACATTTTTCCGAAAACATTGAATTTATTATACTAATTAATATTTAATTATTAAAATAGTATATATTTATATGATATTATATTAATCTAATTAACTTTTGAGTCAATACCATCTTACCGCAACTCAGTGTGAATAGGTTCATGCCTTCATGGTATTGGTATAAATAGAAAATAGCTTGAAATTAACCTAAATATTTTGAAAATATTATTTCGTAGGTAAAGTAAAATGTATAACATACTTACGTCAAAGCTTAAAGTATCCAATGATAATATTTTTGATTTACAACAAAATAACTAACATTGTTATTCTTCGTATAAATATCCAATTTCACCAACATTTTAATTTTAAATGCGTATAAAAAAAATCGTACCTACCTATACATATGTATGTACAATATGGTGATTGATCAAGCATGGTCTCCCTCATTTATAATATTATATCTCAATTATAAATATCTCAAAAAAAGTAAATATATTTTTTTTAATTATAACAAATCCCTATAAAAAATTCGAATATAAGCATTTGGTGAAAATTTCAAGTATCTACGGTTACCTATTCGTTTTTGAATTACAACAAAATAAGAAAATCGTTCAATGAGAAATCGTTAATTTATAAAAAAAAAAAACCCCAAAAGATGATGACGGGCAGGAAAAAAAACAAAACATATTGTCAAATAAATACATTCATCGCTCCGCTCAAAATCTAAAATATAACTGATAACAATAATGTGCTGTATCTAAAACTACACAAATTACCTAGTAAAAACTTAATGAATACCTAGTAGTACTACTGCCATAGTAGAAACTATCAATATTATAGCCATGAAAACAATAAACTAATAATTTGTGTTAAAGGTTTTATAGTAAAGCAAATACGTAAAAAATATATATTTCTACCTGTATGTATATGCATGCCTGATGGATGCGACTCTTAATCTATGTCGAGCATAATAATATGGAGCTCCCGAAACTTTTATCGAGTAATAGAAATTATTGTTGGTATTATACAATATATATTATTATTGGCCTACCAGTCAAATGAAGTTCATTCCAACAGTAAGTTATTTATATCAATGATATGCCATCTACAGTAAATTATTCATCTTTTTACTTGTCACAGCCTTTGTGAAATTATGTAGGAGCTTATGTGGTTTTGGTGTCGTATAATAGTACCTACCTATCAATAAATCATGCAATGGACAAGTATAATCGAAAACACGTTTGTAGGTTGGTAAGCTTATACGAAATTGAGGAATGTATTCAAATGTTTTTGTAAGGAAAAAAATACATACGTATACCAAGGTAAATCATAAAAAATAAAAATATTCGCGTGTTTTCATTGACAAATCAATGGTATTATTTTAATGACTCAATTATGTATGAAAATGAAACAAAAATATTGTAGTAATATTATATTTTATACCTATGTATTAGTATTTTATGAATATATTTTAACAGTAGCTTATGAAAAATCCAAAGGCCCTCATTATCTATATTATACACAAAAACCTCAATTCTAAAAAATTATAATTTCATAATACTTGAACCAGCTATACAGTATTTAGGCGTATTTTTATACTCCATTGGGGGCCTCTGTATATTCGTCGATACCCGTATGGCCATTGGCCGATAGAAAGGATAAGCTTATCAATATTCAATTTTTAGGCCGACCGCGACGGGGGGTAGTCTGTAACGGGGCCCGCGGAAAAATAACATATAAAAGATACACAGTGGCCCCGTAATAGCTTATCACTTTCTATTTTTTATCACCAATTACATACCTTTATGTACTATGCAGGCCCTATTTGTATGTGCATCACGTACATCTTTATTCGTGACCACGACACACAATTTGCACCACGAATGTACGAGTGTGCGATACGATTTGAGTAAGTGTGTACTACGACCTACGAAACAAAAATTAAAAAATATGCTAGACTACACTAGGAAATATGAGTATTTCCTGAATTATTTTGAATTTCATTCAAAATATCATTGTTTTCTATATATATTATAATTTCATTTCATCTATTTGCGAACATTGTTATCAGTTATATAAATAAATTTATGCACCAAGATAAAAAATATTTTTTTTTACAATCAAGTTTTGTTTTAACTAAATTGTTCATAATAAATATGCATTGTTATGACTTTAATTAGATAGGTATCAAAAATTAAAAAGTTAAGTTATTAGGTATACTATTTAATTTAATGATTTTGACTAAAAGATAAGTGTTTTGTTGTCTTATTTAGCTACATTGTTAACTTATTATATACAATTAAATATATAATACATACATTTTTTAAGACAGTAGTAATATTTTGAAAGTAGTGAAAAAAAATTTCCTTCTAAAGCAGTAAAATTAAGTGTGCAGTCCGAAATTTTATAAATAATGACAACTATAATAATATTGTAATTAATTTTTTAACGAGTGTTGATAAAAGAATTATTCTTGTTTAATTTTCCGTCGCCACTTGTAATTTGGAGTCTCGACTTAATGTCAAAATAATTCGTTAAAAAATTACGAATAATAACATTTGATTAGATCAAAACCTTGAGTTAAGCACAATACAAAGTTTTTTTTAAAGTAAAAATCTTTAAATAATAATTTAAAATCTTTGGATATAAGAATAAATGACCTAAAAATGCTCTAAAAAATGATAAAATAACTTTAAAATTGAAAATTGTCAAAAAATGGAAATAAACTTCTTATTTTGATTCAATAATACATGAAACGAGCATTGTGTATAGCTGACTTTGGAAAACAATGCAAAGTGCATCGAAATCCCAGCTCTAATTATGAGATTATTATTTTAAAAAGTATTGCTGTTTTTTTTTGTATATACAGCATGCTTACATGTGGCACTAATAAAAATATCCACTTGAAAAAAAAAGTAGGTACCTATCCGCTCATATTCCATTTTACTAAAATAACATATCAATGCCAATATCATATAATAGTATAATTTATTGATATAACGATATCAAAAAAAACCTCACTAAGATTTAATATATCTAAGTATACATGGAATATTAGCAAAATAACAAGTTTATTAAGACCTTTCGTAAACAAATTTAGAATTAAAACGCTTATTAACATAGATAAAAACATGTTTCTTTTAGTACCAATTAGTGTTTTATTAAATTTATCACAATATAATATGAAAGATTTTCATAAATTCTATTTTTCCACCGTCCACCGTCCACGAACACGCCCACGCGAAAGACATGAATATAATAAACGTTGGTGTCAAGTCTTCTTAAAAAAAAATATGATAAGAAGTTATAGATTATAAGAAATAATAATGATAGGTAAGTATATAAAACGTTAAAAAAAAATCAGTACATAACAAACATTATACATTTCCAAGTACTTTATAACTATATAAGTTATAACAATTATTGTATACTTATTCAAACTAAGCAAACTACTTGAAGCTTGTTATCAATCATTTTTGATTAATATTAATTCGATTTTTTTAGTATTTATTATTTTCTATTTTATTTTATTGAATATACTAAAAAATATCTATGGTAATTCAATTATATTCAATACTTAATGTATTTAATATATATCAACAAATTTTTGTATACATTTATAGGGTTAATAACATTTCAAATATTTAAAAATAAATGCACAATAATTTAGGACATTGCATTTTTATTTTATTTTATGTTGTTTCCGTTGTGTTTCAAACAATATTAAAAACATATTATGAACAATGATAAAAACCTTGATAATGACTGACCTATTGGCTATTATATCATAGTCTATGTACAATAACATATTTGTATTTCAATGAGTTATAAAAAGATACATTTGGATTTTGATCTAGTTAATTATTATTATTATCAAATGTCATCAACGAGCTATTTTCATCGCAATGTTATTTATTTGTTTTGTTTAAACAAAAACGCACACAATATAATATTGTATACAATTTAAATATTAAATATGATGCATATGAAAATACATTTTTGTGTAAAATGGCTGATACTTGATAGTTTAAAACTTAAAAATTAATTTTTAAGAACTTGGTATACTAAATACTTTAAATCCTTAGTATATACTTATCAATAACACGAGAACTGCTACTCGTTCAAATTGTTATTAATATATAACAACATGTACTGTAAAAAAACATTCACTATAATTTTAAAAAATGAAGTTAGTATCGACACTCCTCATTAAACGGTGTAAATAAAAATCTAAGTATTTGAAAATATGGTTCATCGTCCTACTGAAATATACCAGAAATCAGAATTTGAATAAACTCAATGATTGGTAAATCACACTGTAGGTATAATATGTATAAAAATTATTTATTTTGAAAAATACGTCTTATTTTTATTTCTTCTTTCTCTGTGAAAAATAAAAACTGTTAATTTGATATTTAATATTTATATGTATATAATTATCTTTTTAAAATAGTCACAAACTAATATTTTTCTGTATTATCCATAGATATAGTAGCCATAGGCTAGGAGTCTTATTTATTCAATAAAAAAAAAAATATGTTTAATAAAAATGTTTAACTATTAGAAACCTTAATTATATTTGATATATATTTATACACTGTAGGTATTCTATTTTTTTAAATTTATTATCATATTATTGTACTATCATTACATTTATTTCTAGTTTCAAGCAAAACAAATTATAAAAAAAAATTAAGTAAATATAAATTAAAAACTATATTGTTGTATTGCATTTAAGAGCTTATCGACATTATATTTTGGTTACAAGCTTACAATGATTTGTTAAGTTTATAACCATACTTTCTAGTGTGTTAAATAATGGTAATTTATATTATATAAAGTTATAATTAGTGGAATATTTACATTTGACTCAAAATATAATATTTTATTCTAGTTAATTTAGATAATTTACATAAATACTAATATTACTACCTACTATAGTAACTCTATTTTAATAATATATTCATATTAATAATAACTTACTGAGTAATAAACTCGTACATTGTACATACTACAATAACAATCAAAGAGATGAGTAAGCATACATCATTTCAGATAAGGTAAAATTATCTGCCGAAATGTTTCATGACACAATAATAATATGCCAATAATGAATAATGATTGACCTCATACAAACAATTGATAGCAATTCTTAATACCTAGAATTTCTAGTTAATCATAAATATGATGGTTTGGCCCAACTAAAATCCAAACTCCATAGGGAATAGGGATATCCTTAATCAAATATGGTAATGCATTAAGTACCGTGGAGGGGATACATCATAGGGTTATCCCGCCTATTTTTAAGCAATATAGTGATGTGACACCTGTTGCTGGCGCTGCTGAAGCATAAACATATTTTATAGTAATTCAGTGCGCGCGTTTTAGTCCAGCAATAGTGAAACACACGTCGTACCGTAGTTAGATTTCAACGTACCATTGACTCACAGACAAACCAAACTCAATCATGCCTAGATCAAAAGGTAAGCTAAACACTTTTCTTTTATTATTTTGATTTAATTTATTAATTTACCTTTTTTGTTTTTTGTACATCAATTTTTTTAAATATCGAGTTTGATTGAAAATTTCGTTTGTTATAAAAAAAATATTTTGTATAAAAAATAAACTATTTTAAATAAAACCTATTGTTATGAAACTCGGATGCAGTTATACTTGTTACTTGTATATAATCGATCATTGCACTAACTATTTAATTACATTTTCTAATTTAGACGATGATATTAATTATAGTTAATATTAAAATGTATTATTAATCTTTATAACAATAAGTAAAAAATACATTTGGAAATTTGGCAAATGAATTACTGTTATTATGGCACGTTTGGGTAGAAAATATTTTACATAAAAAAGCATAGGTATTTAATAATACTTTTTATTTTTTCTAACACACTAAGTCAGTTTGAAAATGTATTCTTTTAAAGGATCATTTGTACACAATTTTTATTTTTAAATTTGTTAATATTTCATAATATGTTTGAATAAATTACTAATAATAATTTATACAAAAATAAAATCATTGATTTATATTAACACAAAATAATTACTGCTCTACGTAGGTATGATTTTTTAATTTCAACTTTACGGATTTTAATATTTGTATATAATATGTTTGATATTTAGTTCAATTGTGAGCTCAATCAGATATTTAATTTCGTTTATCTGATTATGCTTACAGTAAAAATTCCATAAAAACAATTCATGTTCTAATTTATTTTTACCTGACAACTGAAATATCAATATATTAATTATTTTATTACAAATAAACGAACTACGTGTCTACGCTTACAATTTCATAATAGGTAACTAATTTACAACATTATATATCGATATTGATTTATTATATTCTAAACATTTCACCAGATGAGAATTGAAAACATTTTTATTTTTTGGAAATAAGTTGCTTAAACACCTTCATCTATAATTTATTACTACTTAATGAGTTTAGGTTACCTACTTACTATTTATAATGCAAATATTGTTTTGTGGGTAACTTTTTTCTTCACAAAATATTAGGCACCTAAATGTACTGTTTCCAAGACACTTTTATGCTTGTCCATTAGGACTATTCTTATGTTTCTCGGCGACTGCAAATTAACAGACCTTTTATTATTCACGTTAAACGAATTTTTCAACCTTCAAAAAATGTTGTAGAAACTAAAATTCATTTCGCTCGTTGAAAGCACACAATCAACGATTGTAAACAATTAAATACATCTGTTTTGTATTTTTTCGTCTCCCGAATAATTATTTATCATTAAAAAACAAAACAAACCAAATTACACATACGCGTTGTAGTACTAAAGGTACTCTTATATATATATGCACTTTACCTAGAATAGGTATAGGTACTATAAAAAAATAGGCATATATTTGACCTATTTCTCTTGTATAATAGGTTATAGTATATGGTCAACTATATATATTTATGTTTAAGTGTTTAACTGTATATTAACTTCAATTACATTTTATTTTCACTTCACCCGAAAAATTAATTACACTTTTTGTAACAATGTATAGTATAAAGTAAATTAATTGGTGTACAGTAATAATTGTGCGAATAACCAACGGAAGTTTTGAGAAACGATAATGTGACGGAATGTTACAATTCCGTTCTAAGAAAAAAAAAATATATTAAAATGCTTTAATAATATTGTAAAAAAAATTGTATAAAATATGAATATTAAATTTACTACATTAGTTATAAATGCAGAATCGATTTATTTAATATTCAGTAAATTAATAATAAAACTTTATTAAAAAAAAAAAAAATGTATAAATTGTTGCCTATAAAACATAATAAACACATTTTTAAGAGTAAAGAGTTTCTGATTTATTTAAGGTAGATAACTGATAAAAATATTTTAGTATATTATTTTATATATTCTGTGGTTAAATGAAATCAAATAATGACATTAATCTTTTTATTATTTTGTTTGTGCTCGTAAACAATATTTAATGATTAGTCCAAACGAAGCTAGGATCGTATAATCATTTATAAATTCGCTATTTTTGCATATAATATAGATATGTTATATGTACATATTTTATTTAAATTTAAGACCTAGAACTTGTCTTGTATAGTGTGTTAATACGGATTACGGAACTATTTCGATAGGCAATATCAATACAAATGTCTCGTTATTTGTTTTAAATATTCAAGAAATAATTTAAGTTGTCAGAACCGTCTATACCGTTCTACCTACGCGACTACGCATCTACAATATAGGTATTATGCTTATTGTCGCTTGGAGTGATTTGATATTTC
The DNA here is from genome assembly GCA_022818045.1 of Neotoxoptera formosana. Lineage (NCBI taxonomy): Eukaryota > Metazoa > Arthropoda > Insecta > Hemiptera > Aphididae > Neotoxoptera > Neotoxoptera formosana. The sequence goes on along the minus strand of CM040632.1, from coordinate 10,950,114 downwards.
ATTATTTCATTTAACACGTCATACTTAGTATACCTCCGCGATAATCACTCCATGCTAAATATAAACTAGCCAACAAAAACATAACGTTAAAAGTTTTCACTCTAAACATAGCTCTTGTATAACCCCTTTTTTATTATCATGCCTTCATATACTATTCATTATATTTATTAGAGTCGTACAATATACTCACTTAAATTTAAATCATATTTTATAAAAATCTTATACAAAATGATATCAAAAGAAAATATTACAAAGTACAAACTTACAAACTTGCCCCCTGGAATCATACAAATATTATATTGGAGTACTTTATTATTATTTTTTATAAAATTATGTTGTTTTTATTGAATGTGTAGGTAGTTTAAGGTTTCGAAAAAAAAAATGTTTATTTAAACATGCAGAATTTTAATCAATAATACGAAAACCATGAATAACAATAATAAGTTATTAAACGTACATTAAAACTATGTACATTTTTATCATATTTTGGTAATCCATGCAGAACTTCTGATGATATTATTTAAATTTAATGATTCATCATTATTTTGTTTGATATGGTTACTTGTAAAGATAACTACCACAAGACCTACTTGGTCACTTAATAACCAAACCTTTCTTTTTAAATATTCACTTAAATTCTACTGAATAAGTTTTCCAAACAATTTTAAATTCATTAAATAAAAATATTTTAGATAAAATATAAATGTAATATTAAAATTATAGTAGTATTTAGTACCTATTAGCTTTTATTGTATAACTGTGTACCAGAATGATCTTACATTTGTTTTTTACACCTGGTATACATTATACGACGCAGTTGTAGGTACATAAACGATTCAACGATACAAAATAATATACGTTCATAGCAAGTGTGTACAACAATCGGTTAAAATGGTTTTTTTTTCCAACGACTACATAGCCCATTTAATCCAAAACAAATAATATTTTTTTTCATTCGAAGCTATAGGTACCTAACTTTTAATTTATAAAATTGTTCAATAAGTAATAACCAACTTATTACATACCATTTTATTAGATTAGATTAGGTTGCAGGCCGCGGGGTGTATAATAATATATTGTTATGTTCATATACCTTTTACCTACATCAAACTTGAATATCACTTTAATATGCTATTAAACATTTAAAACATCTAACAACAAGAATTTTCCACCAAAATATACATTTTATTAATTTAGTGATAGATTAAGTTAAGGATCAAAGAATACCGTCGTAATGAAACTGAGTTTACAATATTACAATATTACAATAATTTATTTAAAAAAGATTCAAAATATTATTTTTTGAATTGTAGGTGTATGGGCTGTATATAACTGTTTTTAAAATAAGAGATGGTAATATTTTTAATTTATATAAATATACATTGTGAGTAATTCACCAAACTAATACTTTTGTTGGTACCTACTTCATCAAATGAGCTATATTTTCCAGGTAAACTACTCGTTAGCTTGTTGAAATAAATAAAATAAATATACTTTATAATTTGTATACGTTAGTATCTACTTACTAAAATTGAAATGAAATATATGTTTTTGGTTTTAGGAAGTTTTATTTACTTTTTTCCAAATTTTAGAATTTTATGTAGAATATGTTATTTTATATGATTCACTTGTTAAAAATACCACAGTAAAAAAGTGTTATTAATGTAATTATATTTCAAATTTAATTTCCTGTTATTTAATAGCTGTGACTTTTTTTTAAATATTTGAACTACATTACTTTAGTACGTTTGATTTTTTTCTTAATTATTTAATTTTGATTTTCAAGTTATTTCAGTTAATTGTGTAAACAATAAATATACTATTTGAATGGTTGATGTAAGTTTTTCATCCAACTCAATTACTTTTTTTTTATTCCTTGTGGAGTATTAGTTTTTTGTTTTCATTTTTCACAAGTTTTTAAGTATAATTCTGATAAGAATATTTTATGATATTCTTACATTGGTACTTGAAACTTGGTGGTCTACAGCAGTTTTGTTCATTAATACTGTAAAACGTTTTTTTATAATATATAGTTTAAGAAATGGCCAATTAGTGTAAGCCGTTTAAATTTAACGCTTATTTTGTATATTTTTTTTTCGAATAACCAAGTATCTTTACTTCTACGCATTTCCGAATTAACTTGGATCTCTTTCAAAATGTTTAATGAAGAAAGATACCAGAATCGTAGTAGATGACTGTAAAATAGACAAAAAAAAAACTGTGGATTTGGGCTGGTTAAAATTAAATTTTTTCTTTTGAACAATTCAGCATAATATGTAATTTTAAATTCAGATAGCTATTAGTTTAAATTTAAAACGTTTTATTTAAAAATTAAAGGATTTTGACATTATTGGGTTAGGTTATTTTTTATGAACATAATATAGGAATTTATCGAAGTACCTATTTTAATATATTTATGTATTATAATATTATTATTAAATTGTCAATTGTAAATGATTATAAATTTATAACATATTTTGTTTACATTTGAGTACATATTTAAGAATTGAGGAAGTTGATAAGATTGTGTCGCTGAGGGTTTCTCCGAAATTTAACGAAATTCGGGCTAGAGTTTTGTTTAAGTGAGTATGACTTCGGCAATGTGTGGAATATGATGATGATAATCGTGTTGCAGTTGAAACAAATTGTATTAGTTTCTACCCTTGTTGAGTGAGTTTGGCTATTGTTTTGAGATTGAGAAAATATATTTGTTTGGTTTTAATTCTTGTTAAATACGTTTCACCTCGACAATTTTCAGATTGATTGACATCCTTTTATTATTGTATTGGAGTTATCATTTATAATTCTTAACTTAATTAGAGGTAATTAATGCATTATGAAGGATTAAACATTTAAACTCCTTAGTATTGTTTGTTATCTTTTATTGAAATTGAGTGGTAATGTTTGATTATACATGATGAATTTCAAGCTATAAAAATATATAAGATTATACAAATTAGATTATATCATAATTGGAACTATTAATAATTTGTCATTTTAACATCAATCGTCAGTTATTAAAATAGTATGGTATGGTGAAGAGAGTTTTCTCATTGACAATTATTGAAAAGTGAAACTTAATTGACAAATTTGACTGTAATTTTCCTTGGTAATACTAATCATTATGATAATTATAAAATGTAGTTAAGAATGTATAACTTCGATAAATTGTGCATGTTAAATACCTATGTTTTTGTGTATTACAATAATAATAAAATAGCTAAACCAATTGTTTGTCTCATTATGAAAATCATTAAAACATATTAATTCTTATTTACTACAAATGTGGTGCGTGGAATATTTTGTTTAGCTTTTAATTTAACATATTTTACTCAATGTACATGGATAATCACAAGTTAAATAATTATTCATTTTAGTTGATGTTTTTTTTCTTTATTATATTATACCTATCATTTGTTTCTAAAGTTCTGTTAGTAACTAATATCATAAATATATAAATGTTGTTAACTGGTTTAACCAAAAACTCAATAGGTTAGGGACGTTAGGTTAGGTCAAATAATTAATTATTTATTCAGTATATTATTATTATGAATTGTGTACTTAATTGAAAACTTATACAATTAGGTAGGTACCTATTTGTTTTATTTGTATCAAGTTGGTATCACTGGCTAATTGCATTTTATGTTTTAATTTTTGAATTGATATTCAATTTGTTTTTTTCGCTGCAAGAGGCAACTACTAACTTGTTATTATATAAGACACAATTTATTTTAACACATTTCCTTCAAGGAGCTGCTTTTTAGCCATATACTTACAATTATTTTTAAAACTGATAAATTGTCATATTTTTTTTAGGTATCTATTATACTTTTATGTCATATTTTTGTATGTAAATCAAAAGTTACGTTATAAAAATTAAAAATAATATTAATAATAAGTAACTATTTATTTCATAAGAACTTAATGTTTAATTTTGTTTTAGTTGTTCATGGTATGATAGCAATGGACGACGTATCTGACAGTAACAAAATATGGAGAATGCTGTTTGCCGAATTTTTGGGCACGGCTATTCTATTGTTTTTGGGTTGTGGCAGTATTATGTGGCTTAACGGAATAGTTGATTCATCGGTTATCATACAAATCTCTCTGACTTTTGGATTCACAATAGCAACACTAGTACAGGTAAATACCATAAATTGTAATATGATAATTAAAATTAAAATCGATCACAAAGACATAGGTAGGTAGTAATAATACATAGTAGCTCAAGTATTACAGTTCAATTTTACATACAAATTAGATTGTGTAAACAATGAACGTACCTAAACAGAAATATTTGTACAAGTGCAAATACAAGTGTACAACTTTGGGGGACCAAAATATTATTCTTAATAAATTTAACATAACCGTAGTAAATAAGTATATAATCGAATTCAATTCTCTACGATTTTGTTGTAGACAAAATAATTGTCTTTGTTTTGGTGAATATTTAACTATTTGACATTTATACTTGTCTTTATAGTGAATAAATAAAGTGAATTGTGTTGCCGAGGGGGATACTCCGATAAGGCAGTGCTATCAAGCACCGTCGCTGGTTTTTAGGTAACCACATAATATAGGCTGTTGATAAGTGCAGAAGGAAGGAAACGGGAAATCATTGAACACTTATTCTTTCCTAATAATACATCCGTCCAATATCTAAACAAATTAACTGTTGTAAAATTAACCTGCTGGTTGTATATACAACATATAATATATTCAGAAATTATATTTTTACATTTAAGCACAATTTATTTATTTGATTGTGCGTATTAAATTCGTTATAAGTTAACGTAGCATAAACATAAAAAAAATACCTAGGTACATAAATTTTATTTGTAATGCAAGATGAGTGATTAATAAACGTTCGACCTAATATTATAAGGTACATTTATTGTTACCTCAAAACTTTTTATACCGACTATATCAATGGTTACGGATATTAAGGATGAATACTTTTAGATGTAGGCACTTCTTATACAAAAAATAAAAATATTTGAAGGACACGAGAACAAAACGAATCAAATAAAATATGTAATATTTTTTTTTCTTGTTACTAGGTATATCGTATATGATATACTTACTATACGATATCATATACCCAAACTACTATTATTATAATACTGTATAAAGAAAATTAAAAGGAAAATGTTGAGGAATATATATAATACACATAATATAAGATTAATATAGTATTATACTGTGATGGTTTATAATATTATGACACTATGTTTATCGGTTAAAATTATACATTCGTGCTTCATCGTTGCCATTGTACTCACTAATGTAATTTGTAATATTGTAATACACATGAAAGTATGAGCATTTATTGTTTTCACAAATGTAGAAAACGATTAATAGTGTATGTAAAAATAAGTTAATTTGAATTCATCCATACCTACTCAGTTAGTTAACAGTATTTTATTTACGTTTATTAAAATCATGCGTTTACCACCTATCTATTATACAAATATACTATTTTTGTTTTATTCATGAGAAGTTGTTTTTACTGAAAATTCTATTTTAGATATTCGGTCAGACCAGTGGATGTCATATCAACCCAGCAGTCACGGTTAGCTTTTTGGTGAGCGGCCAATGCTCATTTTTGAAATCTGCTCTGTACATAGTTGCACAGTGTTTGGGGGCTATAGCTGGTATCTACCTTCTAGAAGTGAGTGAACTCTTATATTTTCATAATATTAATTGTATATAAATCATAATTTATTTATAAATAAATGTTAATATTTTTATATACACCTACAAAACGCACATACATAAAACATACATGTTAGTTATGTAGATGTCCAATATACATGGTACATCAGACTTATTATAGTATATTAATTATATATGTAATAAAATATTGTGTTTATTAAACAAAAAGTTCGTGAAATAATTTTCCCGTTTTATTATGAGTGAGTGAGCGAGGTAGTAGTTAAAATATTATACATTTAGGCCCGTTATGGGATGGCCGGGGTGGGCAATTAAATGTCCCTAGTTAGAACGTAGAGGGAGGTTTTTTTTGTTTTAATATAATATACTGAAATGGTAGTGTACATTTTTTGTATGTATTGCATTATCAATTTGTAAATGGAAATTAAGTTTATCTATCATTGTTATTGTAAATGGTGTGAAATTAAAGACATGTATGAATAATGGTACCATTTTATTACTATTCTTAGCCATTGGGGCAGAGAACTATATGTCCTAGCCCTATAAACCAATTTTTTTTAATATGCATACAGATGCAGTTGTGGCAGAGTAACAAAATGTCCTAAATAAGCCCTAAATAAATTTAAAATCCTAATATTTTTGAAATTGTCGTCATAATATATGAAAAATATATATTTTTTTTTAAACATGCTTACAAAAACGTGTTTACATTTTTTGTTTATCTCGAAACCATAATTACTTGTTAGCTCCTTAGCTTTGTTTTCAAACAAACCAATACCACTGAATGCTTAAAAAATATTTTTTTAGTTTGAAACATCTTTTTAAATTTGTTTAAATTTTTCTCGAAATTTGTCTACCTCCTTGTTCAACCTTCGAGGATACACGACTGACGGCTCAAATTTTGAACAATTATTATTTTTTTTGTATTTTAGGATTTGTCAAGTTCTAAAATATAGCATTTAAGTACAACTGTAGGTATATTTAAAAAATCCTAAAAATGAATAAATAGGTATGCAAAATAAAATTCTATATACAGAACCGTTAGGTCATGAAACACATTTTCGTATCAACTAGGTATTTTTTCATCAAACAATAAAAAAAATGCAAAACTATATAAATATCTGTCCTAATAATATAGGCATGACATATAGGTACAGTGGACACCAACCTAGGGTTGCCATAAGTGTTGGTTTGGTCGTGACTCTATCGGGTTTCAATATAGCGTCCCAAAGTCCCAATAAAGTGTTTCAGAAAGGCCAATTTTTCTAGAATTAAAATAAGTAATTAAACCTTCAATAATTATTAATTATTATGTTAATATCTGGCCTTAAATCAAAAATTTCTAGTAGAAAAATAGAGAAAAAAAAGATTGCCTAGTTTAAATAAAAAAGTGGCAACATTTCATAAGTGCCACGGATGTGTCAAAATTCTAAATATGACCCTGAGAGATATTATTTTTTAAACTCCGTTCCACTGGTTTTTTTTCAAACAATTATGCATTTTCCATTACAGATATTTTGCATATAAACTTCAATGTTAACCTTCAATGTATAAAAACTATTGCATTTTAACCTTAAACATTACGTCTTAATTAAGTAAAGAACACAAGGAACTTAATATACAGATAGTTTCATATTTAAGTGTTTATTTCATAAATACAAAGTTATTTTTAGTTGTCTATCAACTGATCTATGCCATCGTAAAATTAAAATTACATATTATTATCATAATAACTTTTCCCACAATGTAATCAAGATTACAAAATTACATAATATAAATATTATATACTCATCTGATGTATATCATTGAATCAAAGAGTATTTTTTCTGTTTGTAAGTATAAAACGTATTTATAACTTTTAGAAAAGAAATGTCCCATATTTCCATAAAAATCAATGTCTGTAATGTTGTTGCATAATTTAACATTTTATTGGTTCGAACCTATTAGATTTTAATTATTATGTTGTTAATTTAATTTGTACTTACATTTTATAAATACATCAATCAAAAGAACCCCCAAGCCATTAAAATTCTTAATTATTATTGGTTACTCCTGCATTGCATTTTAATATGGTGTTTCATGAGCAATGTTCTTGACTTAAGCATGTCTATTGGTATATAAAATGCAATTTGTTCACGATTTGAAAGGATTCAATTTAAATTTATATAAATATAATGTAAACAGTTTTCATTTAGAAGAATAAAAACGAACACTTGTATAAGAAAATCCATTATACAAAATTGTATGGATTTTTCCCAACGCTACTGCAATAATATGTCGTATTTACTATTCTGACTTTAAAAATATAATAAATTATCATACGATTTCCGACTTGTTGATTAAATATGTTTAATTTTAATGTGTTGTCTATTATTAGTTTGTTACTCCTGATGCAGTAACTAAAGGCTTAGGCAAGACCGACGTAAATAATCTACTTCAACCGGGACAAGGATTCGTCGTAGAAGCATTCATTACCTTTATTCTAGTCTTGGTTATTCACTCGGTCTGCGATGAAGCTAACCGAAGCAACATAGTTACGCCGTCCATTTCCATCGGCCTGACCATTGCTGCCGCCCATCTAGCAGCGGTAAGTAATGCACACACTCTATACTTTAAGTTATCCAAACTATGAACTTAAAAAACATACCTCAGTATTCATGAAATCGTTTCGGTGTGCCACACAAATTACATTTTTTTTTCATTTAACCCTCGGCCATTTAGTAGCCATTGAGATAGATTAACATAATAACAAAATTGCATAGTACATATAACTGTTAACAAATACGAATAAACGTATAATACGTATATTCACGGCCAAGAGATATTAAATTTGGTTGAGACGGTGTTGAGTACATTGACATCAATAATGATTTTGATTGTATAAGGGAATAGGGGATAGACTCAGAGTCCTAGTGAAGCAATTCGGCCAGTGATTCCAGAATTATATAACTTTCTCTTTCTTGGCTTTATGGTTTTTAAATTTATTTACGTACCTAAATGTTACCTGTTTATATTTATCAATTTTTTTTAAATATAAAGATAAACACAATTACCAACGTCAAGTAAATACTCGGAAACTAAAATTAATTATTAGTTTTGAAATACGAAATACTAATAGAGAGAAAACAAGAAAGACTGCATTCTGGCAATTGTTTCAAATCCATTCTTTAAATTAAAAACTTATTTCCAAGTATAATATCCTACAACTTTATATTCGTGATACCTGCAGGACAAGTAGTTAGTTATATTTCGCAAGTAGAGTTTGCGTAGGTACATAGTGTTATGCGGTGACAGATTAAATGAAACAAAAAAAGAAAAGAAAGAATAATACTAATGTAAGTCACTATGCCTATAGCGGAATGACTTTAACAAAGAATATAACAAAAGACATTAGCTCTTTTAACCTCAAATTTACAAGGATATTTATATTGTAAGACAGGTTGTCAGTTGACTTTGCTTTTGTTTTTGATCTTTTTTAATCAAACGCCTTCACAAAATAATTACTTAACCACGGGGATCTTGCGATTCATTTATTTGTTTAACTTACATTTCTTTTCCGTGTAATTAATGGTTAAAATAATAATATAATTAAAAATATATAAGTGACACTGACGTACGTTTTTTTTAAAAAAAATAAATTGTAAAATATATTATATACACGACTGTACTTTCCATTATTTATCAGAAAATCAATTTTAAAGTAAAACAAATGTAAACAACGGTTATTGAAACTACCTACGTGACTAAAAACATCTTAGCTATCTTCAGTTTCAGTAAGTTGTAAGTATAACTGTAAATGTGTTTACAGCTGATTTTAATCATTTTAGTCGTTTCAAATAAATGTTCGTGAGTGGCAACGATTATTGTGTCTTGTATGATATAATAATTTCATTTATTCATTACAATTCCAAGTAAAATTTCAATAAAAAAATTCTAAAAAAATATCGGTTTCCACTAAATGTATTTTATATAATATACCTATAATGTAATAAATTGATCGTGCATGTATTATGGATCACCGCAATATAACTGACACTATTGTGTTGTTGGAATAAAATATGTGCGTGTGCGCTAAATTGGTGTCGTGTCACTTGGAGATTTTTTATTACATGTATTAAATTGGATTAATTGGAAATGGATCAGTGAGACCGTAAATGGCGCGTGTCAAAGTGATGGTCGTTTAAAAATAGATTTACAATTTCATATTAAATTAGTATAATTAACGTCGTAAACGAAATTAATACTCGTACTTATTCAGAATCGAATACCTGTGGGTACACCCAACACCCAAGTCAAGTTTTACGACGGTGTAAAACAATAAACGTACACACGCCGATTTACCGGATTGTACATATAATATTATTTTGTAAGCCGTACCGAATGCCGCCGATGCAAACAATATTATGATAGGCCACCGCGACTTTAACAACGGTCATAATAATAGCGTTGGCTTAAGATCGCTTACGCGAAATATAAATCATATAATTATTTATATATTATACCTACAATTATTGTAGTTTATACTTGTATAGCCCTACGGGCTTAATATGGGCTATAAACGTCTTCAACGTTTAATTGGTGCGCCTACGTCTCGTCGACTAAACAGTCGAGATGTGCGAGTAACAAGTTCCCATTAGCAAACGGTATTCTCGTCTGTCTCGACCACGACAGGACTACAAGCTGCTATGGCGTAGGATTTATTATACATACATTATGCATATTATTATTATAACTACTATATAGGTACGTTGTTAGGTTTTCTCACGATTCATTGAATGCTGACGTCGGATGCCCCCTGGAAAAACGATCACGGCATGATCTCGTATACTGAGTGCCTACTGAGACTGACGGGTTACGCGTGGTGACGTCATTGAATAATAGCACAGTAATAATAATATTGTATTACACATTATCGTTAAACTGTGTTGTTTTGTTTATTTACTCTTTCGGAGTTTCGTCCGATTTGTTCTGCGGAGCGAAAAAAAATGCGAAACAATAGGACAACGAGGTCGATAATAATAATATAATGAATAGCGGCGGCTTCGTGGAGCATGCGGTGCCGCCGTGCAGAGAGAGGCTCCGAGGAAATGACGATTTTATGTAACGTACAACTCATCGTGTGTGTGTGCTACTGTGAAGGACATGTCAGCACGCACAATAATAATATTATAATAATCACATCGGATGAGCCAGACGACCTTTTTTATTTCACTGTACCGGCTATAGCGTACCTACGATTTCGCACTCGTAACCGTAAAAACTTTACCGTGATCCTCGTCAAAATTAAACTGTGAATGTCGTTATCAATTACAATATCATCATATACAACAGAGCACGGCGGTTTGTTTTTAAAACACTTCAATTTTTATAGATATATATTATTATACACTGTCAAAAGCTTGACAATGACAACACGTACCTATAATAGTACTACTTCGAGTCTCTTCGGCGAATGTGTAAACACGCGAGTTTACCGTTCCGCACTACGGTGGTACCTAATAAGAATAAAATAATAATAATAATAATGGAAAATACACGTAACCGATGTAGTACAATATATTCCGAGTGCGGTTTGTTGTAATACCTATAGGTATGCGTGGTGTGGTGCCAATTAAACATAGACATAGGAACCATGCCTACTGTGACAAATCGTTGCATATACCTAACCCGTACATATTATATATTTATATAGGTACAGTATTGTAATAATAATTATGGTAGGTGACGACGAAAGGGTGACAGATTGAGCGAAAATTAACATTGTTACAGTAATAAGGCCAATATTATTAATACGATCGTGATGTGTCGTAGTGTAGGTACGTTTTGCAAATGCGGTTTGACACGGTTTTTTCAAACTCAAACACACCGGATGAAAATAATATGTTTGATGAAGAGTATTCATCGACCGTTTCGATATAATAATAACTATACAGAATAATACACTATATAATTATAATATTTGCTATTATACCTATTATTATTATAAATTATAATTATATTGACAGTCGACGGACATACAGCAAATTACAGTCAGTCAGATTTCTTCATAACATATTTTATATTAAACCTATAATATTATGAATTATGACAAAATACTGATAATTATTTTTAAAAAAGACCCCGAGAACAGCTTTGAACAAAACCCGTGTAAAATTACTAAAAAAAAGTAAATGATATCCAGATATCCTTGTAACAAAATTTTTCTATTTAAAACGAAAAAGGGTACATAAGGGTTTTTTATAGTTCGGAACATATTTTTAATTATAGAATATTATTCATTTAGCTGGGTATGTTTTAGAGATGAAAAATTTAACGTAAATTCTGGATTTCTTGGGTATTTTTTAAGGACACTCTCAGCACCCCGGAACACCTATCGTTCCCTCATTCATAAACGTAAAACTACAATATATAAATAACATAATTTGGGTAACCATACATAACAATATGGCATGAATTATGAAAAAAATTAATTACTTAGTGAATTATGAATTTTAGAATATTTTTAACTTTATAGGTTGGTTTGATATTTCTTAAATCTTTCTAAATATCTTAGGTAGATACTCATATATAAGAATATAAAAAATCCAGCGAAGTCGTTCTGCTGTATAGTAGGTTTCAAGTGTATCTTGTCATTGAGTTCAATTGTCGTTCAATGACGAGGTACACTTGACACTTACTATATAACAGAGTGAGTATTCCCCGTTTTTTTTTTTTAAATTTTTAATAGGAAGTATAAAAAGTCTGACAAAACACAGCCCTTGTAATAATTATTTCGGTGTAGGATAGCATGGTGCAGTATCAAACATTTTACATATTTTGAATATACCTATGTAATATAAAAATGTTTTAAATATCTGCTCAGAATCGCGTCTGAACAATTTTCATACAATATCACATGTACGATATACATATTATGTATCTGCTCGGGTACATTTTTCTAACGTTATTAGCAAAACTTTCGCAGGAAACAAATACGTCCACGTAGAACTATAATAGAGCATTATAGTACATTCATAATTTTTTCTTGGAATTTAAAATACTCATGATAATATTGATATGATATGTATATTATACAGGTATATTTTCTTGTTAAGAAGGAAATCAATGTACCTACATTATATTTATTTAACTTTTATTCATTTTGATAGTTAAGTGGTCACATGTTTTAAGATAACTGTGTATACGAAACACTTGAGTGTCAATCAAATTGAAAGTGGGTCATAATCATAAATAGTTTTAATCGTGATTTGTGTAGCTTAAATTCCAAATAATCAATTCATTATTAATATTAAGTATACTAATAAAAACAATGATTATATTTAATGGTTTTACAATGACGTTATCATATTATGTACTTTTATTTTCGTGACATCAGACGATTGTAAAACCCGGTGTGTGTACGTGTCTGCACGCTTTTTGGATTCTGAGTGGAGCAATAAATGCATTGGTTTTACAATAGTGTTATTAATATTAAGTCCATCATTACTGTTTGGAGTTGTAAAAATGTTTTTATCTATAACTTTGATTGTGATTTCTGGTAGTAAATTTGATATAGTTTGAACTTTGGGGGGGCAAAAGTTAAGTGTCTGAAACTTTTCAAAATAATGGGGAAAAACAATAAAAAAATTAGTGAAAAACGGGCACTTTTAACAAAACATTTTTTTTTGTAATTAAAAAAAAAAAGTACACTCAAATGTTTATTAAAAATGTATAATAGTATTTAAGAGACATGAAATACCTAGTGTTTAAAATATTTTGACTTATTTGTATAGACATTTTAAATTTTAGCCCTTTTTTGGATTTGTTTTCGATTTTTATTTACGATAATTTGTTTTTTTGTGAGCAAAAAAGCTTGTAAATGTAATTTAAGGTTCCTCATAAGTTTTAATCTTACCACAACTAAAAATATAAAAAAAAACTAAGATTATCACATTTTTTTATAAACGTTATAACATGTATATTTTTACAACATTTATCAAAATTACGAAAATATATGTAATTTGTTTTGTTGTTAAAAGTTAAAAAATGCATATAGTTTTTAATTTCTACACATTTGAAATGTTTTTTTTTTTTTAGTTTTTTTCTGTAAGCTTTGATAAAAATATTCATGCCCTGTCAAAACGATTGCAATTGTAATAAAAGGTTCCTCACATTATACAATTTACTTATAGCCTACAGCTATATTTAAATATTTGAAATGTAGTTAATCTTAATTTATCATTAATCATTTATATATGAATTAGAGATTACATAATAATTTATTTATATAGTAAAAAAAGCAGGTGGGTGTAAAATACATCATTAAAATTGCACTGAATAGCTGCAATGTTGGGGTATGAATTCGAAAAAAATACCAGTATGCCTGAAATGTATTGAAATGGAATATACATTTATTCAAAGTTTATTCGTTAAAATAAAATAAGCTCAAACTCGTATTATTTACGGTCATAATTTTATTTATACAAGGTAAAACACACAATAGTGTATAACATTCAATGACACGATTAATGAATAAAAGTTATTTCATACCCTATGGCGCATAATAACAATTTCTCAGAGAATTCGGATGAGGTGAAATTATTTATAGTATGAATAGGACGCATAGGACGTATTTATAATACGTATTATATTATTATACTTTTAAAAACGAAGAAATAAACGTGTAGACTGCAGATAATACACAATTATAAGCGTAGGACCTACACTGCTAGAGCCCTACCCGTCGCATTTCGTCATTTATACCACGACGATAGTAGTGTATTATAACGATATTATATTATTCTATGACGATTAATAATAATAATAATAATGTAGGTAGTAGGTACTATTATAATAATAAAGTAACCGGTACGGCACTTAATTTTCTGCGCAAAACTGTGCGGGAAAAACCGGATACCGAAATAATTATCGTGTCGTGCGATCGAGCCGATACCCCGTCACCGCCGCGCGCCTCCCCAGAATATTACTCACATCGCGTGCCGTGCGTGTCGTGCCAAGACGACTGCGTGTGTTTTATATATTTTTGTCTCCGGGAAATCTACGCGCGCGCATCTACGCGATCACACACACCAGACGTGAAGTTTACAACCAATAACGATATTATTATTTCTGTGCAGATGAATATTATTATATTACGCACATCGTCTTGTACAATATTGTGTGGTTACGAACAGCACCGAGGAGGGATTATCGCGGCGGTCTGCGAGGCTCCCTGCTGTAACCCTGCGATAAAAGATATTATTATTAAACACCATTTCGTGACTACCGAGTTTGTTGACAACTGTTGACTGATTTGAATTATTTAAACTATTATCTCAATACGGTCCACCGCAATCGTGGTCGTACCAATCGAACCCAGTCTTTGGTCATTTTTCGGGAGCATTGGCTTTCATACGTATAGCTAGTAGTGTATTATATATTGTATAAAATGTATAATTTGCGAAGAATCGTGGTAATTTGACGTGGTAGTGAATAGTGATATAATAGGTATCTAATAATAAATTAATAACAGTAATTATTATAGTACAGTACTATATTATAGTAATAACAAAATAATTGATTGTAAATTTATATAATTAATTGATACGATGCTTTTTTTTTTTTTTTATAAAATTCATATAGGTATTGGTTAGTCATTGTCGAAGTGAGCGGTTTAGTAGAATAGGTCTAAGTATGTTACGGATACATTTTGTACGAGGCCCCTCTATGGATTTGCCGACTTTTTTTGAACCCTTAAATCCGCCACTGCTAATAACCCTTCCACCCCTCAGCATCGCAATTACTGATTATTGGTATTATTAACAATAATATTGTTAATACGTAAATACTGTTTATTTATTAATATTAATAAATTATACATTTTATATTAATAATATGGTTATTATTGTATTGGTACCTAGTAAGGTAGTTCTGATTAAAGTTAAGTATAATATTATAGTTTATACAATTCGACACCTTTAAATCGCTATAGATAGGTTCCCAGTAAAAAGTTAATATTTTATTATATATATTATATTTATACATTTAATATTTTTTTCCTTAACATGAATCTACGAATATCAAATACCATACATATAATTTTGTATAATATTAAGCAACATTATATTTTATTAGATTCTGAGGATAGTATGAATTAGTAATGATAATGAATGTATTGATTTCACAATTATGTGTTTTTTTTCAAGGTTGGGCATTAACTAGTTTAAAAGTTAAGTTAAAATTTAAGTAATAAATTTTAATTATTTAACTGGCGTATTATTGGGTTTCTGTTTTTAATTACTAACTTAATTTATTTTTATTTTAATTGACATAAAATCGATGAATTAAACTTTTCTTAAAAAAGTTAAGTAAGTTAATTTATTTTATTTTCAATTTTATTATACATTTGAATTAATTTTGTTTACTTGTCGAAAAATATTTCGGGTTATGTTTGGTGTGCATTGTTTAGTTAAAATTAACTTATCGGAAATAAAATTAATAATTATTATTTATTAACAATCGGTTATTGCAAAACCAGACGAAAGTGAATTAAAAACTTCATTGACATATTTTATAGAAAAACTGTATTAACGACACTACCTGCTTATATCTATATAGTTCTTAGTTGATAAAAATACCACAATTTTAAATACTGGTTTAAGGTTTTAGATATTTGAATATCGCACATTTTATAATATTGTTCAGATATCACCAATGTTTTATCCGCAGCTTATGTATTTGGCAAAGATAACCATTACCTGCAGCAGTTCAATAAATTGTATTATATATTATGATAAACGATATTATATAGGTACCTCCTACCTAATATTTTGTATAATTAATATATTTTTAATTATTCGTTTAAAACATAGTTTAAAGTTTGAAAAAATCAGCAACCCCGGACCTTGTGGTATAGATATGACCATTATACGTATATAGCAGTACACTCGCCCGGCTCAATAATATCATTATAATACTGTAGTCACGATATACAGTCGACGGATGGCGTGAGCGTCAAACGAACAGTATGACGTTCGTGCGGAAAAATTGTGCGGCGGCGTCATCGAAAACTGTATCATAATACAGTATTATTGCGTATTAGTTTCGTGAGCCGTGATGGTGAGCACGTGGGTTGTACGGGCCCTCCACCTCCCCGTTCGAGTAGAGTCAAATTACGCATTAACCGTATGCGAAAACAAGCAACGTTGTGATCTACAAGGTCTGACTGTCTGCGAGTACGAATATAATATGTAATTGAGTGAGGTATAGATACTATTATATAGATATACAGTATACACCACAACAACTCTATATCAGTAGATATGATTACAAATGGTTCAGTGAAATAAAAAGTTTTGTACACAATATTACAATATGTCAATATCGATGTATAGTATGTTATTATATTATGTAAGTATAAAATAAATTAGATACTAGATATGAATAATAATACTTATAATAGGTACAATACATAATAATAAAGTATATTAATATTAAACGAAACACGATTAAAAAAATGTATATTAAGTCGGGCGAGATACTCTGTGACAGCAACTCATCTCTCTTCGTTCTAAAATTATTTTCTAAATTAAGCTCGCATATTTATTCGTACCACCAGTAAAATGTTTATTTTATTTCGCTTGTCGTAAAATCCCACCTACGTACAACATGCAATAATCGTTTGAATATAACTTTTGGAAAATTTTTAACTTGCAATGAAATTATGATATTTTTATCTTATAATAACGATTCAAACATATTGTATATTTTACCCAAGTTATACCCGACCTACCTAAGAACTTTTAACTTTTAATCTTATTTGTTCAATTGGGTAGGTTCATTTTTTTTGGTCGTAACTCGAGTTATTGTACCGATGCGATTAGACCAATTTTTTGAAAGTAACAATAGTAGGTATACGGATTTATCGATAATTTATAAATTATGTGCTTTCGTGTTTTATCTCGCCTGTCCAGGGACCGTTAATATTTTTGAAATTGTATGCTCAAACTCATTGCAGTGGTGATGATGGTTGCGGCCCGGTGCAGCAGGTATAAGCTAACCCCGTGTCATTATCTTATACTCCGGTCGGACGTTAATGCGTATATACATATATATATGTATATATATATATATATATACAATGTGATAAAATCCCATATATAGTCCCTCTGTCTGGTGGTTGATCGATCGATGACGCTGTAGGGTGTTCGGAGGGCAAAATGGGATGATGGCAGTGGTCGTCGTGCGATGCGAATGAGCGCGGGGGCGGGGGATTGTATTCTGTGTCGAGCTCTCGTCGTCGTCGTCGTCGTCGGATATAACGTTAAATCGCGTATGCAAGACACTGATTGGATTTTCACGTGATCCGATGTTTTAATAATATGGTTATGCATGATATATATACAGATGATGGTTTCCCATACTATTATCATTATTATTTATTATTGTTGTTGTTGACGAACCGACAAGGAAAGGAATGATACGAATACATGACGTATATATACATTTTATATTATGTATTTCGTCAAGTTATAATCGCTTTATCAAAAAAATAATTTAAAATAAATTACTATGGAACTCAAGTTCATAATTTATCGCTTTCAGTATTATTGTTAGATATTATCTATCACGCCAAACATTAAAAAAAAATACCAACTAAAATATTTAAAAAAAAACATTTTGAAATGTTTTAAATACAATTACATGACACATATAGTAATGATTTTGTGTGCCTTATTTGCATGGTAAAAGATTTGAAAATGCATTAAAATTAAAATAATATCCACGATACGTTCATGAACGTATAATGATAATAAAATAAAATAAAATAAATAAAATGAACCCTTCAGTCATTGTGGTACGTTTATACAACAATGTTATTTTTTTTATTCAACCTCACGCATCCCCGTAGGTAAGCGGGCGTTTTAAAATAACGTACCTACTGGCTACTACCTATTATAAATCATGGTTAATTGAAAGTTTGTGTATTTATTTTTCTAGTTAAACGCTTAAAAATATGATTACCGATAACCTAAAGTTGCCACACCCACTAATGTTCAAGGTTATACGACATATGTCACGAAAATAGTGTAGATAATAATGATTTAGAATATTATACCTAGCTGAACCATAAATAGGTCTACCAATATCTTAAACATTTTTAAATAATATTATATTATTTCATAATCTTCCACGAGTTTTAAAGAAGTATTAGCTCGTTAATTAAGATTTATTTTCTCCAAATTTTGGATAAAAATAATGAATTTATGGTTCAGTTAATTTCAAATTAAACTGCAAAACAAATGGGAATATAGGAAATTAAAAAAAAAAGTTTAAGACCTCATAACTTTTTTTGATCTTAAATTAAAGTTTTAAGATGTTGAGTACAATAAAATACAATAAGTTTAGAAGGTATTTATTGTACCTATACATCTTTAAAAAAAAATTTTAAATAACTTAAGTTAGTACGAATTAATCATTTAATTGTAAATCTAATGTAATTTAGCTATACGTATTTTAGTTATAACTAGTAGGTTGGTAGCTGTTAAAAATTAAAATTATAATATAAAAATAAAACTTATAATATATAGTATATATTATAGGTTATATAGTATATATAATTAAATGTTAATATTTGAAAAGAATTGAACGGTTATTATGGTGTTAATATTTTCAATTGTTATCAATTACCTAATAATCAATGGTTGTAATATTGAAATAAAAAATGAATTTTGTTTTCCTTGGTATTTAGCCCAATCTATAATTTATATAGGTAGTTAATTGTATTATAAGTATAGACAAGTAAGATTAAAATATTTGAAAACATATCATAAATCTTATATGATATATTACAATGTAAGTATTATCAAATACTATAAGGAATAATTTATTCATATACACACCTAATAATGTACTGTATAATAACATAATATTTTAATCATAAAGTCTCGAAGTCTTTGATCGAACCCGGCCACAGCTCACGGGCGAGGCGGTCTTTCTAATAAAGATATTGACGTCCTAACGGGGGATGAACACGGTAGAAACCTATCTGGTGCCTCTAAAAATGTTGCTACTAAGCAACTAATTTAGGCCTACTCTCGGTCAACAGCGCCATAACAACTTTTTTTAATACTAAACATATTATTTTTATATTTGTCGACTTTATGTGAAATATATATATATATATATATATTATATGTTTAAAAAAAAATTTTGTCTAGATACATTTTGGCAATAGTAAGCAAATGAAAATAAACTCTTTGCCAACGTATCCCGTCATCAGTATCCTTTGAAAAAGTAGCTTGACCATGTCGAATCCATTACGATTTGGCGAAGGGAACTTGGCGTACTTTTACTTATATTATAGACAAATATAATAAAAGATCTTTTAAATAATTTTTGATTATAAATTTCAATTTTTAATATTTCATGTCTTCATGTCTTTAATTATTTCAATTTGCATGAAAATATGAAATGTTGGTATATTTTTATTAAAAATTGTATGGTTCCGGTTACCGACACCACTATTGTTGATAAATAATTTATTGATATTATATTATGTAATTTAAAATAGATACGTCACTGTATTATTAAATATAATGAATAATGATGTATAAAGTACTAAATAAAAACAAACGTTTAATCAGAGAAAAATATTTCTGGTGGCATGATAGTGTAAGTGTATAATTTGTCAAAACTTGTCATCGTTGAATAATTGAACACGCACGTTTGCATCCATTCCATTGTATTAAAATAATATAGTGTATGTATTGGCTTAAATATAATTGTTGTTAATTCGATAATCGAATAAATATTTTGAAATGTATTATTCTACAGTATAACATAATAAATTATTATCTAGCTAAATCTATTTATACCGATTAGAAATTATAATTCTAATAATAATAAATATATTCGTTTTTAAACTATAAAATTCATAAAAAAAAAACCTTAGTTTTTATTGATCGAATAAGGAGGTATTGTAAATGGACAGGTACAGACGTTTATAGTTGTAGCCTGTAGGTAACACAATCAAATGTTTTTTTTTTTAAGAAACAGACAACAGTAGATAATAATATCACATGGTAACAAAGTGACTTATAAATATATAATTGATGACTTTTTACATTTGAAACTACGATTTATCTATTTTACCACTTTTATAATATTATGAATTTTATATTAATACCCGATGTATGTTTCTTATTACAGATTAAATACACAGGAGCTAGCATGAACCCAGCAAGATCTTTAGGCCCAGCCGTTGCTCTTGGTTTTTGGACAAATCATTGGGTTAATTATTACATTATAAATAACTACAAAAGCAAAAATTGTTATAATGAGATTTAATGTATGTCTTAGGTATACTGGGTCGGTCCTATTGTGGGTGGCATACTCGGAGGAGCAGTCCACACGTTTGTGTTGAAACGTCATACTGAAGAGGCAAGCTCTTATGATCTTTGAACAACTTTATAATTTAACTGTTATTTTTATAAATTATTATGCTATTAATTATGTGTTATCATATTTAACTTAGGTGTAAATTTATAACCAGGTTTTAATAAAAATATGAAGGACTAAATAATTTATTTAAAAAAAAAACTATTTATCATTATTATATTCAATTGTAGACATCAAACCATACAATTAAATTGAGTGCATTCTAGTTATTAAATCAACGATGAAATGAAAATATATTACCTATTTTATTGCCTATTTGTAAAGATGTGAATTGTGAGTTATGATTATTCATTAAAATAAAGTATTGTTTTTAATAGTTATTGTGTTATTTTTTCAGAAAATATTCTTACAATAATGATGTAAAATCAGTATGCGTGTATACAGTATTACAGTCCTAGTGCTTGATGGAATTATTAATAACCTATCATAGAATCTAAATGTAATATAAAAATATATTATATTTTATGATTATATAAAAAATTCATCTTGTTAATTATTTAATAAACCAATTTCAAATTATTTTAATTTTGTATTCAATGTTTTCATTACAATCAAACAAAAATCAATAACTCAGTTTAAATAGATCGGACATTTACCCAAGAAAATATTCGGAAAAGTAATTATTCAAAGTAACCAATTTTATATTCTATTATTCTATATTCAAATATTCATACATT
The DNA here is from genome assembly GCA_022818045.1 of Neotoxoptera formosana. Classification (NCBI taxonomy): domain Eukaryota; kingdom Metazoa; phylum Arthropoda; class Insecta; order Hemiptera; family Aphididae; genus Neotoxoptera; species Neotoxoptera formosana. The sequence continues at coordinate 10,928,326 of CM040632.1, read as the reverse complement.
TTTTATAAGAATAATAAATCAATTCAGCTGATGGCTAACTATATTTATTTAACCTAAATAATCTGTTAAAATATTTTAAATATTACTGATTAATGAATATTACTTATTTTAAACATTTTTTTTTTGTTTTTTTCTATGTTTTGTTTGAATACAAAATCTTAATAAGTGCAATTTTTGTTTGTAAAGATTGTAAAATGTTTTTTTTTTTTAAATTTTGATTGGAATAAAGGAGGTTTTAGTTTTACACAATAGTATTTATTTTGATTTCTTTCTAAAATCACTTCTAAAAAAAAAATTATTTAATTTAATTAGAAAAATTAAATTGTTATTAATTATATTATCATTTACCACACGGTACTCAGGAGCTTTTGATATAATTAAAAATTAATACTAAGATTTTAAGTCAATTGAAGATAAGTGATAACCCTATACACATACACATTTTAATATAATTCTAATAGTATAAATACTTAAAACTAATAAACTATATTTCTTCAGTAGTTTAATAAAAACTGATTTTATAAATTAATGTTCCTATTTACTCATTTGCAAGAAAATTATTATTATTGTTAAACACATATTGTTTTAAACTATTGAATTTATGATGTGGATCAGCTGTGCATTAAGGACATTATCATTCCAATTTTAGATTATAACTTATAACGATTGTAATGCTACTTTAAACATCAACTAATATGAATAACGTTACAAAAAGTATTAATATTATAGTTTAAAATATATTTTTTGAAAACACATTGAATTTCATTTATTATAATTTAAATTATAATTCAATTATTTGCCCATATCAAAATATTTTATAAATGAAATAAATAATTCTAAATTAACTTAGACTTGTTTCTAGAATTTAATAACAGTCATCAGTTTCAACAACATCGTTAGAATAAGCAATGTCAAATGTTTTTTATTTTGTGTTGTTTTTAGCCAAATTAGTTTTGAATTTCAAATAAGTTCTGTATGGCTTACAAGGTTAAGTCGTAGAAAAAATAGTCATTAATTCTCTGTTATTAATTCTTAATTACTGCTATATAAGAAACTAAATTATATGAATAGATAAATGTATAATGATATAAAGTTGTGTAACATGAGATATTTTGTAGTGTCAAAAAATAACTCAAAACGGACTGGAAATTCAAAAAATTGTACGGCTTAAGAAATAATTTATTCTTCAAATAAAATAAACAATTTTGTACAAGTACTCATATGCGTAATCGACAATAAAGGAAAGAATATAATTATATTGTTTCAGGTGAATTATTATTCAATGTTTAAATAAAAAAAATAAAAACCGAGGAAGTCACTCTGCTGTTTAGTAGGTTTCGAGTGTATCACGTAATTGAGTAGATCACTGTAATAATGTAGTAGATGTGTTAAATTTGGATTCAATAATGAATCATTGTATAAGAAAAACAATTCTAAGGGAATACTTATACAATATTTCACTTTATTTCTATATCACGATATTATTACTAACAATTTCAATTTTTTATATTTTTCTACCTATGGTCAATTTATTTTCTAGTTGTAATCCAGTATGTTGAACTAATTTTAGTTCAAAAATACCATATATTATATAATCAATATTAAAATAATATATTATTGTTATAAACTTATAAGTTAGTATATACTGCGACACCGCGTACCGTAGAAGTGTGTGAATATAGGTTTGTGGTATAAATTAGTTTTAAGTTAGTCGGAATATTTTGAAAATGTTACTGTGCATAGTCTCATAGAAAATTAGAAAATAATAATAAACATGGTGTTAAATAGTATATTGCAACAAAAGTGTCAACTAAAATCGTTAGAGAAAAAATCGTTATTTTTCGTTTAAATATAAAATTTGATATTTTTGTTATATTTAGATTGTTGTACAAACAACTTATGACGAACCCCATACACAATTTTCTAGTTTTTTTTTTTATACATAACAGTTGAACACAATAGGTAAATCGCAACTAAACTAATTAACACAGTAAATTTAAAAAACATCTATGTACATTGTTCAAAAAAGCAAAATATTTTGTAAATTATTTTATGCTTAAAAAATGCTACTTTAAATATTAATTTAAAATCTAGTAGGTATCTATGGTTTTTCAATTTTCAATTACACCAAAATAACAAATTCGATTTCGTTGAAAACTTGTACCTATTGCGTAATTTTCTTGATTATTTTTGTGTTTTTTTACTTTAGACCACCCTTTCCAAACTTACAACTAAATTTTATACCAGAAACTACCCGCAAAGTTGAAGCCTGAAGACTTTTTTCTGCTCTAAAACGTGGTAATAGACACAACTAAAAAAGTTAAATAAATGAAACACATAACGTCATAAGTCATAACATTTTAAAACCAAATCACTCCGCTCAGAATAATCTAACATAATAAAGCTTTCTTTTAATATGAGTATTTTTCAATTTTATACCTAGATCATAGTAATATCATGTGCACGCAGCAATTTTGAAAAATTATTTAAACATGATTTTGTATTTTTTTTACCAATGTTTTATCTATATATTTAAATATATTATTACGATATTTTTTTTTTTTTATACAGTTTATATAATTATTCAATAAATAGTATAGTAAGCTATAACGTATGAAGTTATAATACTCCCACGTGCATTATTATGATATTTTTTATAAGAAATTAAAATATAACAAACTATAATTTAGTCAACTATCAATACCAATATAAAAATGCATGCACCTAATTTAATTTAAATGTAAAAATTACTTGTAATAGCACTTTTTGTGCTGAAACATTTTATGATTAAATAAATAATAAAAAAAAAAAAATATAACAAATATATTTCAAATTATTGTGAAAGGATAAACATTTTTATGATGAACATCAGAACATAACATACATAACATGCATAATGCATATACCTACTAACTACCAACACGTTTTGAGGAAATTAATACGTTTCGGATTTGCATTTTGGAAAGGTAACATGTATTTATAGGTAAATAGGTAATAATATTATAAACAATCATTGCTACAGTGCTATATCGATAGGTGCGTGTAGTGATTAAATCGTTTATTTTGATGGGTACCTACGTCATAATATGTAATATAATAATTACCTATACAAACATATACAAACAATGAAAATCAAGATAAACTGCTTGATTAATTTATTACACAACTTTTGAATTCGTCATCAGTTTGTGAAATGTAGCCATAATCTCACAAACAAAAAATAATTACCAATAATAATCTACAACTAATTACCAACGCATAAATAAAAATAAGATATGCGTCATATCCATTCATATCACTTAAAAATACAATTAATACGACAAGGTGCGTTCTAACTGAAGCACGAACTTAGCTCAAATCTAAGTGTTGAAACTTCTATATCGTTTCTAATATAGTAATACGTTGTTGTTTCCAATATAATAACAATGATTACCGTGTCCATACGTTTGTTAATATAATTTAATCCAATAGTTAAGATACTTAGGATCGAGTATACAAAAAAACCGTCATCATTAAAAAATAATTTAACAATACTGTAGGTCTGTATTGTATAATAAATACCTATTTGCTATACCTACCAACGAGTATATACATTCTACATAAAAGATGTAATAGCGATGAGTCATATGCAATAGTCTAAAAGTAGCAAAAAAATACATAAATATTAATATCTAAATCTCATCAAATTATAATTAACAATAGAACTTATTGTATTTCAATATATTAATGTAAAATGTTAAAAAAGAAATCGTCAAATATCGTTTTGGTGAACTAGAAATATTTGTTGCTTCTTGGGATACTATTTTGTCTCCATCGCGGTAAATGGCTACCATTTTAGTCTTCTAGTAAATCGGGTAAAAAAATACTTGTATGAAAACCCAACCAAAATAATTCGTATACGCTCCGTCCTCTTAAAAGTAAGATTAGGAATCCTTATATTCTTCGTCATTCCGCTTATATTAGGGATCGAGTTGTTTTTTGTATTATGGCTGTAATGTGATTGTTTTTTTTTCACGAATAAACTTTGGTATAGAAAAAATTGTTATTCAGAGCTCTTATACTAACTTCTATTACTTCTGCATGTTATGTAATGTTAGTATTTTATATAATTTTTATTTACAAAGCATATTGTATGTTTATTGTTTATACATCATAACAGCTAATATAATTATAATTGGCAATTATAAATTATGAGACTAATACTAATGAGCTGATAGGAAATAGTTAATATTGTATGTTCAATTTATACAAAAATATTAAATGTACCTACACAAATATAATTATAAGAAAACAAAAAACTTTTGGCACTGGTAAATGGTAATGCCGGGCTGGACAGCTATAGTATTGGCGAGTATTGGCAATAGAAAAAAGCTTATCAATATTCAATTTTTAGGCCTGTGGGGGGTGGTCTGAACAATAAAAAACAACATATAAAAGATACACAACGGCCCCGTTACAGCTTATCAGTTATCACCTTCTATAGCGATTTGTATTAGTCATATAAACGTTTATCATTTATCTATGCATATAAGTCTACACCTATATGATACAAATATTTACAATATTTTTTATATTTTATATTAAATGCAAATAGATGTATTAATAATACTATACATACATTAAAAAAAAAATATAGTACCAGCTAAGTATAACCATATTATCTTGTATAATAGGTACCATATTTTAAGTATACAGTACTATTATATAAAATAATATTGTTAAAACTTAATATTGCCAAAACTATATTTTTTGACCATTCGTCAATTTGTGACGGTGTAACTGATATTTGTTGCAGTTGGTTTTACCAATGATTTCAATCAGTTTGTTTGGAAAAAATTAAAACGGTGTTATACAAATGTTTGTAAAAAAATGAACATTGTTAAAGACATCAGATCTTAACAACTTCGCAAACTATAAATAAACGAATGAATAGTATATAATATTTTGTCCGATCATTGTTTTGGGCATTGCACTTTTTAAAATTTGAATGGTAGTATTTAAATTTAATTTCATAAAGTGGTAACTATTATTTATTAACCATAACATGATAAAACGACTACGATAATACTATATAAATTTACATAGCTTATCATAACTTATCATAACTAGACAAATAATAAAGGCAACTCCTGTAATATCATAATATGATCTCTGACACGGCATATGTACACTACCTACACTAAGAAAGTTGGAATAAGTTATAAATTACGTTTTATATGTTTAAAGTTACAAGTTTACAACTCCCAGCAGACCGCGAATTAATGTTTTTTTCTCCAGCTTTCTAGAGTTCTCCGTGTATCATGTATGACAGCTCATTTGTATTGAATATTGAATAGTAACACGAATCATATGATATGTTTTCAAGTTTTCTTTATGAAATAAATCTTTGGTTTCGATGATGATTCATGTTTTTATAGAATTGAGATATTTTTGTTTATCATAATATCGTACATTCGTACGTAATCTCCGATTACTTTTCATTATTGATCTTTTTGATGTCCTATTATTAATTTTTTTTTTTTGAGCACTTATGTCAACGTCTACGTAACATGATTTTATATTATTGACTAAACGTATAGTCAATAATTAGATGGGTAAAGATAAAAAAATATTATATAATTTTTAAAAAACCAATGAATCTCATAACATGAAAACAATAGTATTAAGCGTACCGTTGATTATAAATTCTAGTATTGTAAACGTATTGATGTGCTGCAAAAATATACTCAATTAAAAATTCAAATACTTATATTGATGTGACAATTAAAACAGTTAATGTCAGCATTAGGAATAAAAATGGTTATAATATTATGATATATAATGTATATAATATGACTATATGAGTAATAAAATCCAGTGACCAGCACGCAAAGCGTTTCTTCGTGACAAAACCGGTACTGTGTACGAACGCTACCAGTTCACCAGAGTGCGCTACATATTTTATCGATCAAACAATATTAATTACTGATCCAATATTATGAATGTTTTCCATTAATTACACAGCATATAACGCACATTTACATATTATCGAATTTGTAGAGTAGAATATAAATCGTGCTCAGGCTAAGACTCTTTTTATATTCTAATTCAAGTTATATGCATTTAAAAAAATGAATTATTTAAGTAATTACTTATAACCATTTTAAAATAAAAGTATGAAACAACCTTTAGCTCCAGCACAATAAATGCATATTTTCCTCTATAGCGATTCGATAATATTGTGTAAATATGATCTAATATTAATTATACATTTAATGAACTGTAGCTTATTACTTCTTCAGTATTCTTAAATACATATTATACGTTAGGCTTGTGTAAAAACTACGCTCAGTATTTCACAGGTCTATTATACACTATTAACATAATATAATATTATTATATACCTATATATTTTTGAGCGAAAACGATTTTTTTTTCTCACCGTTAGGTAAACGCCACTACGCCACTATATTATGTTCTCTTTTTTCAATGCGCCAAAGATTTATTTCTGGGTATACTTAGTGGTCAGTGGTTAATTGACTGCAACGCTAACCTAGAATATATAAGTACAGCAATAACGCTTAATACAAACACATTAAAACAGTAATAGGTAATTGTAGTAGGTATAAACTATAAACTATAAATAAAAGAAAAAAAGAAAATATATTAATGTAAATTAATAAGATGCTTAAAAATAAGTAGGTAGGGAGAGTCAGGTAATACTAGATACTATCTACTTTAAAATACCTAATTATAGGAGTTTGAAGCTGTGATTTCCTGTCTTTAATTCAGAATTATTTATTATCTAACACTATACCAACATGGGAATTTATATGACGTGTTCTATTTCTAACGTATCGATTTACTGAAGCGATTAAATTTTAACTTTTGTTATTTAATAAAAACATATTTTTTTATAGACATTTTAAGTTTAAATTTCGACTAAATTAAATATTTAAACGATGAATAACAATTTCAATTATTTTGTTGTAATTCAAAAATGTTTATTTGTGGGGACTTGAAGCTTTTACGTATACTTAATATATGTATATACAATGTAATTTTCAAAATCTTCAAAATGATATTATGCTATATTACCTATTGGCTATTACCTAATACCACGAACCTATTCACACCGTTCTACGGTAGTCGGCATTGATTCAAAAGTTAATAACTATAATAAATAGTTTGAATATATAATATATTACACTATTAGGTATAATAATAATTAAATATTATTAACACAATAAATACAATGTTTTTAGCAAAAATTAAATCATTATAGAACTATACATAACATGATAACAAAATTGTATAAGTATATGTTGTATACAATATAGTATAGTATGATAGTATTCAGTTGGTTTTTTTATTTCATGAGAGTATGCTGTGGATCCAGGTCTTCTGGTCAGGATCTCCTTATTTCATGCACATGGAAATATTAGCTATTTATTGTCATAACTGTGTTGCTGTTAATGGTTAAAAATAAATACCTTTTTTTAATATAATAGCTTCATTGTTTCTAAATTATATATAATTTTTCCATGATTGTTGTTGGGTGTGTCAAAAATTGGTTTGTTTTTAAGAAAACTGTTTAAAAGGTCACAGTTATTTACAAATCAGTAATGACCTATTGTTGCAAATATTATTATGTATAATTGCATTTATTCTCATCGCGTGCCTCGGTCGGAAATCAGCATTAGACATTAAACAATTATTGACTTGGCTGAAAGAATGTGTGAGCAAATAAGCAATATATAACCTACTGAAATATTCAAATTAAATTTCGGTGAATTAAAAAAAAGCAATCCTAAGACAGAAGCTTTAATTAATTATATCGATAAATACGCGGTATGTACATTGGTCTGTTTTTCCTAAATACACAAAATAAATATTCGTGTCGAGTACGCATCACAAAAAGACAAAAACCCAATCGTTCGTCTGTAAAATGACTAGTATGTAATTTGGCCTTGACAATGATTACCCACTGGTAGACTTATGTTTGTCTGATGGCTATATACCTATTATTAGTGTGCCAATCACGAAATATGTACGCGGAAAAAAGAATACACGAGTGCGTTTTGTATAATATTATGTGTAAATAATGATTTCAGCTAGGAAGGTACAACTATATTTGAATATTTTCCAAGATTGACGTTTTCTTTGAAATCGTCATTACTCATTGGCAGGGTTTGTTCAAACTTTATAATAGCACTAAAATTACTTATGGTTATAATATGCACTATAAATATAGACAAAAGAAACAACATCTTTTTGATATTAATAATTATAGTTTATTACTAGGGCTAGGAAAATGAAGCACTAAAAACCTACAATAAAGAAATAAAAAAATTGCCAATAATGCTACAAAAAAAAGCATTTTAACCAGGAAAATGCAACTAAAAAAGACTTGAACATTTTCAAGTTTAGCTGAAAATTATTTTTAATATCAAAAAATAATTTATTAAACACATTTTTATATATTCACACAAATTAATTCTTAGAACAACTAAGCGCAATTTATAAATATTGAAAAAAATAAACTAAAAACTGTTTTATTAAATTTTAGGTACCTGTTTATTCTATAGATATTCAATAAGACAATAAAATATTTTAATAAATAATATTATTGTAAATTTAGACATAGTAAACAAGTCAATAAATATCGTTCTCATTGTGTCTGGACTCCAGACAGTCAACGTATTACGTAACCTCTACTCCCCACTCGGTAATCATTTTGACAAAATCTAAGAATCTATTTTCAGAAATATTTTCCGATAAGGCGATAATATTTCACTACGAAATTACTAAATATATACAATTAAATATATATACAAATAATACAATTAAAATTAATTAATAATTTATAATTTATAAAAATATGTACGTAAATGTTCTAAAAATGTTAAATATGCGTATAATTAACAAAAACTAATTAAAAAGCTAATAAATTGACAAAAAAGTACCAGAAAAGCATTTATTTACAAATATCATAAGAAAAAGCAAAAAAAGCAAAAACAAAATTGCATATTTGAACTCTGTGATGAATGAATCGAATTTTGTTTTTGATTAGCTATGTCCTGGAGTACTATGAAAGAAAATGCAAATGCTACAAAATCCTAGCCCTATTTATTACTTAAATTAAGCTTTAGGTATAATATATTTTTAATTTAAATTGTTATACAAATTGCAGTATGTGTTTGCTATCCGTTCAATTTTTTCTACGTATTTTCCCGTATGAAACTACAATTTCAGAAAAACATAAAATAAATCTGTTTTTAAACGCAAAATACCAGTAAAGAAACGCATAATAATAACACAAATCTAAAATTATTAAAATATGCAAAACACATACATTTTATCATTGATTAAAAATACTACTTGTATTTATAATCAATGATTTTATACATGGCATTTTTGATTTGTAAAACAAATATTTGTAGTTGCTATTACTTTGCTGTTTTTTATCTATATTCTATAATAATTAGCAAATGCTATAGACACGGAGTCTTGCTCATTAGTATATCGTTTATATATTTAAAATGTATTATTTTAAAAAATAGTTTGCAGGGTTATAATTTGTATCGAAGTGAAATATTCACTCGGTTTTACATCAAACGTGTTGGTTATTTTTATGAAATGTATTATTTAAACGTTAATAATAATTTATGACGATAATAATCATTCTTATTTTATTAATGACAAAATAAATGTATAGGTATACATATTATTATATTTATTAGCTTTCTGACTGTTGATATAAATAAATGTATTTAAAGAATACATTTCTTATATTATTATGTTTTCCTCATTAAACAATAAATTATTATAATTTATTGTACTGTTATTTGTTTAATAAATTATATTTATGTTTTACACAATGAATTTACGGTGTAGTGGGTACATATTGGTAACATAATATTATGTAAATTTAGTTAGACGTTAGAATTAGAACTTATACCTACTATAGTCACTAGGTAAGTGTTACTATTATTATTTAAAACACTGTTTATTTTATAGCAGAATGTACCTTAGAATTAGTTTCAGTAAACCTACTAATGTAATAAAAACATTTCATGCAATTTAAATTTAGTTTTAAACGTTATTATTACCCACTTTACCCGTTATTAACTATGATAGTTTTTGTGTTCAACTGTTCAAGTGTTCAAGGTTCATACTTGAACATGCAAAAGTAGTTTGGGCTCCACTCAGAAATTCTTTAAAAATATCAAGATTTAGCATTGTTCTCAATTAAATATAATATAGCTCAATGCTATAGCCCGATCTGAGCGAACAAAGTGAAATGTGTCCTCAAAACCAAGTCACAGAATCGTATTATCCGTAATTTTTTTTTTGTAAATGTTTTAAGTGAAAAAAAAATCCCGCAGCATCAAACCCAGGTTACAAAGGTATAGTGGTTATATTTTATTTATGTATATTTAATGGTATATATTCATGTATTCGATCGTTAAAAACCCATTTGTGTTCGAGTCCTGTGTGTGACGTTAAATACCATATAGGTTAGGGTTCATTAGAATGACCATTTTTACATCGGTGTTGGTGTATTGAGAAAAAATATAATCAGTAATCACTGTTTTCAGTTTTGTGATGGTAGCATACGCACGGTATCTAGTATATTATACTGTCTAAGAACGCAAATTGATCGGACAGGTAAAAATATTTATTTTTGATTCTTTAAACAACTAGTCCTGGGCAAATAAAACCACGATCGTTCACCGGCAACGAATGGGAGTCACGGTCCAACAGAACAGAACAAACTTTGGCCGTGCCCTCTGAAATGGTATTTAAGTATATTATATTCGCTCGATGTTTGCGCAGCCATAAATCAGGAATTCATTGTCCCGCGCCCGAAATCCCTTTTTAATAAATATATCGCAAGCCCGAAGATACGTCGTTCATTGTGGAATGTGATGGAGAATCATATTTTTATTGTGCCTGGTCATAGCCGTTTTCTTTTCTTCTTTCATTTCTCTCGTTTAATCCTATTTGTATTAGGATCGGAAATCGTTTCATCGCACATGCCTATATTATATTAAACAATAAAAGCTATGTTTCACACACATTTATCACAACAGCGACGGTGTCTGGTAAAGACGTGGTACCTATGGTATAGGTATAGGAAAAATAGTGACTGTTCGATGAAAATATTGCAATAGGTGTGTATATAAATGGTATTATTGTATATATTTAATATTTTGTGCAAACACGATAATAAAATATGTTATTATACATCATATACCCCTGGCAATATTTTAAACGTAGCGAAGGGTGAGTTCCAGACAAAAGAGAAGCCGTTGAAATGTTACTGACGTTTAAATGATTGTGTATCGAAATAATAAGTTGCAACTAATATATTATTATTAAAATGAATAACTTTTTAATGAGTTTGCACCACGAAGGTTGCTTATGAATTATGATAATTATTAATTATTATTGTTGTACTATTGTATTTTATTGACTCAACGAGTCCAACAACTGTTGAGCGTCTACAATTTAATATGCATTGAGATGAAATAATATTTTATTGTTGATTATTGAACCAGCTAAATATTTATCATAGTCATGTTAACAAAGACGTGTACCTCTCAGGAAAACAATATTTTTCCGTTTAATTGTTTTTAGTGAACATTATGCATTAGGTACATTTAAATAATTAATTTAATAACTACTCGTATAGTAATTTAAACATAGTAGAAATGTATTTAATACAAATACAGGTAAAAAATGTTAAATTATTAAAACCTAATCCATGTACCGTAAACATGTAAAATAGTTTTATAATTATTATCATACAGGTTGATTGACCAAGCATGCCATCCCCCTTTTTCTTCAATAATGCAGTTATTCAAAATATGATTTTTAAATTTTTAAATATAAGTTAAGACTATATTTTCAAATTCTTGAAATTTTTTAACCTTAGTATAAAGTTAAACATGGGGACTATGGTGATTTAAAAACTCTAGTGATTAATATTATCAATATTAATAATTTGTAAAAATGGTCCAAGTATGTATAATAAATAATAGATCCAATATTACATTCATTTTATATTTTTGTAAAACCATTTTAAAGGACTAATACCCTTAGTATAAACATTTTAATAACTAAACTAATCGTTCAAATTTTAAATTATCCATTTAAATCATAACTTTCAAACACATTATTTACTTATTAATTTTTAGTAAAAAGTGGGGTACTCATTTAAAAAACAGAAGTATGTAATATGTATCGCCACAAAATACTTCATAAGTAGTATAAATAATTCAAGAATTTTAAAAAATGGTCTTTGAGTATTCAAAAATTCAGAATTTAAGTAAATTGATTATTAAAGGAAACCACGGAGTTGAGCATACTTCATGAATCATCATGTATAATATGCTGATTATATAAATTTAATAATATTCACGGATGTTCAGTAAATGCATATCTAAAATGTTAATTTTATATTTTTGTAGTATTTAATTATTTTTAACTTTTAATAATAATTTAATCATTGTCGTATGTCTACATCTATTTGATTTGATATGCAATTAAGTTTTAATTGACAATGCAATTAATTTATTTCAATTATATAGTTCTATAATAATGTATTTATTTTAACGAACATTGAAGGAACTTTTGTAAGTAAGTAGTTGTGGTTTTAATTAAACATTTTTAGTCATGTATAGTATAAGTTAGACAAAGTTAATGTTCAAAAAATTTAAAAAATGTATTATTTTTATGAAAATTTAAACAATTGTATGATATACAACTATATATTTATTACTATAGTGTAAAACTAATTAGTAAGTAATCAGTTATTCTATACTAGAATTTTCGAAAAAATGTCTTATAATTTCTGACATAAATGCATTCGTTTTGTCATACTGATTGTAATTTAATTTTATATTGCATACTATTGACTATTGAGAGATAAAATCTGAAAAATACAGAGAAATTAAGTTACTTCTTTTGAAGTTATCAGTTTATACATTGTTGACTGTTGTACTCAGATATTTCATTGATATTCATTTACATGTGCCCGTGTTCAATATGTTATTATTTCCACGTTAATACTGCAATGCAGAGCCTAAATAATGTATAGCGATTATACACAATAATCCTCCATTAATCTATGCATGTCCTATATAAATTATTATAAGATTAAATATTATTTTGGGTAGATTATAATATGTATTTTAGTATTTTACCTAATAGAATATACATTTTGAGATAGTTATTGATTATGTGTAGTAATGGGTATCCTGTATGTGGTCTTAGGATCTTAGGTACATTTGTGGTTTGATTTAAATATCATCTAAATAATTGTAGTTAATTTTTTTAATTTACTGATCATGTACACGGTACATTTGTAAGATATATTTATTTAAATATTAATTTTTTTTTCGATTGATTTATAAAGTAAAGATTATAAAATATGTAAAATATAGTAGTTCATATCACTTAGAAAACGGCCGTGAATACTATCATGCATACTAATAAGGTACTTTTACGATTGAAACGTATTGGTTCATACTAACGATTTTATTTTTTATTCTTTGCAATAAACCTTGTTTATTTTGTAAGACCCTTTCCCGTACATACAAAAAAAAAAATGTATATGATATTACATATAATGGTACATTATAGGCTGGTATACTTAATGTAGGCAATAGGCTAACCGGACCTTTGTTCGATTTCCAAAAAAATATTGACAACCTCGCCGTAAAGCGCTAATACTATTTTTGGACATTTCACCCTCCAACAACAACAAAATAATAATAAAAACGTATATTTTGGGCGGTTTTCGGAAATTTGACACAAATCCGCCATTTAGCACAAAAGCCGGGCACACTGTTAATCGGATATAGGCCTATTATACTCCCTCGGGTGCTATTATAATGGCATTATATACGTTATTGTTAATACGATATCGGCGCTTTTGTTTGTCACACACTAGTAAGATATCAAAGGCAAACTGCGATAGTTATAATAGCCATATAATATTATAATACTGTGTGAATACTGAGTTACTCATAAATATTCTACATTTTTATTATATTGTGTATAATATACACGTTTTTTACAAATATCAATTGAATTGTTATGTCTTCGTATTAATATAAATGTATTACGGGATTTACTGTTTATTATTGAAACTGATGAATCAACAAACATTTTCATTTCAATTAATAATTATAATAATAATAAAAATACGTTTAATTTTTTTTACATAAGTAATATGATATTATATTTTTATCAGGAACTTATCAATACCTAATACAAAATACTATGTGAAATAGTATATAGTATATTTTATGATATTATTGCATTTAAAAATTTAAATGATGCTATTAAAGTAATTTATATAACTATTAAAAATACATTATATCTTTTAGGTTTTTAGGATTTTTCACTACAAAATAATTTATACATTTTTGTGATTTTGATGAATTTTGTTAAAATTATTTAAGCTTTAAATATAAAAAAACCGGTATGTTTAATATTTTTGAACCACTAATATAAAAACTTATGAGGAAGAGGAACCTTATATTTAATGAAAATGTTAAGTATCTACGGTTATTCGTTTTTGAATCATAACAAAATAAGAAAATCGTTCCATGAGAAATCGTTAGCTTACGGGTGAATATCCAATGTCTAACTTCAAACGCTCATAATAAATTAATTTGACTTTCTGATAAACTTTTTTTTTGTTTACAATAGAAAAACTTAAAGGAAATCTTGTATTAAATTTTCAAATCTTAAGAAAAAAAAGAAACATTTTTATAAATCTCATCCAACTCAAAATAACTTGAAGCTTTCGTGAATTTTTACCTTTTTATTAGAAATTCTAACTTAAGTTGCTCATAAAAAATTATTGTGAATTTACTATCTTTTTTAATTACAATAATCAAAACTTTTAAGGAATATTGTGTTAAATTTTCAAATTTTTAGACATAGCAAACATTTTTTATGGCTATAAAATAGCTTAAAAAAAGTCAAAATTTTTTGAAAATCTCATCATGTAGCCATGTAGGTATTTAAAATGGTCATACAACATTTGGTTAAAATTTAAAGTATTCATAGATATTTGTTTTTAAGTTACATCAAAAAATTAAAAAAAATTAAATCAAAAACTGGGTTTGTGTAATAATTCCAGTTTTTTCTTAATTTTGTTTTTTATTTTTCTATACGCTTTTCTAAAACTCCTAAGAATTTTTTACTTTCGACTCCCCCCTTCTCCTTACCAAAGTGCCAACTACCATGAAAGATGCTGAAGTCGAAAATTGAATCATTATTTCTATTACTTATTGTGTACACAAATACAAAACACAAAAAAACACACATCATTGTAAAATTAATACATTCAACGCTCCTCTCAGAATCTTAAGTAAACACACAAATACATACAATTTAGATATTTGTAGGATAAATATCTGCATCGATAAGACTGTTGAATACGGAATTTTACTGGGAACTACAGTACTTTCTACTATACTAGTAGGAATACAACATTTCTATTTTCTAATTTAATTGGCACACTTTTTTAATGATGTTTTGTTTTAATCCGAAATGTATTTTTTATGTTGATAACAACAATGCAATCAGAATTCAACGTTTGGATTTAGTTTTGAAGCTCAAGCAATTTCATATCAGTCTGTACTTTGTAGCCTAGTAGGTCATATTATATCTAAATGTATTAGTAAAAATTGTATTGATTAAAAATAACGTTTTGTTTTTCATCTATTTTTTTTTAATTACCAATAATTTGTGAATTTTTAAATTAATTTAAGCATAGATAAATAACATTGTTTAACTTTTAGAAGACTGGGTTTTTCGGAAATGTATTGTTTTAAAGTGTTCTTATTTTCCCATATTTTCCAGATTATTTGTGGCGTTTTTTCCTAATTACAGTAATATCATAATATCAACAAACGTGATAGTTGCTTCATTGCTTGCATTTTAGATGTACTTTAAAAAATCGAAAAGGTGTGGTCACTGCTGACCTCGAAAAGAATAATTAATGATTCACAATAAATATTATAAACTTTTATAATTTTCTCTGATCTGTTTATCAGCATTCAAATATCTATATCGTGATCAATCATTACAAATTATTTAAACATATTTTTATTAAAAATAAATAATTTTGAATCACAAACCCGTTTTTTTTATGCATTAAAATAAATTTAATTTCGATTATAATTTATAGTGTGTTGAATGGGGTGTGGAAGCGAAGCTCACCACCTGCACTATGCTAGGAAAATTATCTGAAATTCATCTATGAAAAATTTACAAGTTAGCCACTGATCCTTTCTGAATTTACAGATATAAATTGAATATATTTGTCTAGATGCTGTCATTTATTAAATGTTAATTGTGAATAAAAACGAAATATTTAGTTGATGTAGAAATTGTTATTTTATTAGTTAGTATTATAATAAACAAAAATATAAACTGGTTTGGAACCATTATGATTTTTTCAGTTTCAACTTAAATTCAGTTCTTTTTCAAAAAAAGATCGGTACTGGATTCAGTTTAAGTTAATACCGTTATTTAGAGGCATAATTTTTTTTCCGAAGGTAAAAAAAAAAGTACAAACTCCATATCAAAAAAGATAAGATCAAATAATAGTTTTTTTAATGAGTTTAATAAACATAAGTAAGTTTACAATTTCTTTAAAAATATCCAAAACAAATTTTAAAAACTTGGGTTGATACGCTTTGTAAGAAGTTGCAGTACCTGTGCATCATACTTTAATACAATCAAAATATCAAATAATTAACTGTCTCTATCAAAAGTGATTTTATTAAAATAGTAGCCTAGATTTTTGCAAGATGTGCATATTGCTAATTGGCCAAATTTGTAGTTTTTAATGTCACTTATTTGCTTACTGAACAGTGAACACTCTAGCGATAAGCTCATAACTTTCTATGATCGAAAAGGTTATTGATATGATTGGTCATTACTCATTAGAATTCATTTTATACCATACAATGATTACCTTACACTATTAATTATTATTGTGGTGAGTATGTGACCTCCTATTGTTTGTTATTAGCTTCAATTGTAAAAGTTTGAACTACTATAATGTATGCCAACAATTGTGCAATATATTGAGATTTTTTCTATAAATCATATTTTATGTAAATATAAACTTAATTTAATACTTATCTGATGTTTCTTCAGTATAAATTAAGATGACAAAATAATACCAAATGTTTTGGTATAATAATATGCTATTTTATTTTTATAAGAAACTATTCATAAATTATTAAGCATATTATTTTATGATACCTATGTATATTATATAAATAAATAGTTGAACAAATTTTTTAGTCCATATGACATTCTGTTAAAAACGTATATGGATGCAATTTATGACGGTTTTAATAATAATTGTATTAGTTATCATCGTCACTAGACGTGATCGTCCAAAACTATAAATACACATAATCTATAGGGAAATAATCAAGACGGTGAGAGTCAATCAACGGGAACATGTGAGTACAATTTATACATTAAAATGTTAATAACTTCTAATATTTTATCGTTTCTGGAATGTTTATAGATTATAGAAATATAAAATCATAAACCCATATCCATATGTACACATTTACAACCAAATTCAATCAACCAATATTATCACCCAAGTAAATAAAATAGCTTAATATTATTGGAACCGAAAAGCACCGAAAAATTCTATACCAACAAATATCGGTTTCGATTTCGATTCCTAAGAAAATCGAAAAAGAGGTTCTGGTAAGGTTCCAATTTTAATATTTTCGAATGGCTTAGTTTCAAATTTATTTACAAATTATATTTACAAGCCCTGATTATATACTAATTATATTTATTATTACGTACATGGAGTATTCATATTATTTTAACTGTTTCAAGACTGTTGGGTTAGAACGAATAAGTTAAACAAGTAGATTTATCAAAAACCGCTGTTCTCAACAAATTTATTTGAATTGTTATTTGTTTATAATTTGAAAATTATTCGTTAAACTTTTTGTCAGTATTTACTATATAAGTATTTTATGTAACACGTTTATGAGGCTTATACTCGTAATAGCTACTTGCTACTTATATTATAACTTTGATCTTTGGATTTTGTCAAAGTTCCAATGTTACTCAACATTTCAACATGTATTTAAACACTGAACAAAACCACATAAATATTTTATAGACTATTTCAATTAAAACTCCGATCTCATACAAATTAATTTCACACATTCGACTTACCTAAGTGGTTTCAATAACTCTACTGGAAAATCCTATTAGGCATATTTTAAATGAAATCCGTTCAGGGACCTTCTATAATTCAAATCAACGTCAACCCATAATTATCGCAACTGTGATTTTTTGATCAAGTCTTTCGAAATTTAATCTTCTTCTTTTTTTTTATAGTTACTGTATTAATTATACAATAATTTCAAATTTTCAACAAAAAGTTCAAAAATATATTTATAGGGATAATAATATGTACCTATCTATATTCTATATAATATATTACAAATCACATGACCACATAAATGTCGTAAATGATAATATTGAGTAATTAATTATTATTTTATATACATAAATCCTTAAACATTATTTAAAAACAAATGTATAAAAAATTTTAGCTTTTCATGGTTTTGAAGCAGACAAAAATGTGCAAAAGGGTGTCTGATATTTTACTACATTCGTCGTATAACACTAAATCACTGTATTTTACGTACCGAGTTAGATGATAACAATAATATTATGCGTTTATGCTCTGTGCATTGTACATGTAATATGTCTGAAAATATAATAATATGTTTATCACAGTTATTAAATACGTTATAGTTGCTCGTAAAATAGAATTGTTATCCACATGTTCAAATTCTATTGAAAATATTGGAAAAGCAAGTTTACTCGAATGATAAATAATGTCGAATATAACTTCATACTCAAGAAAGACAGTGTTAAATGAATTGATTCATGACAAGTGGTTTGGACGTGTGATGTATGTTTTGAACATTTGTAAGTTTTTGCTTCACAAGATTAAAAAGGTCGGCAACTGCTGTACAGTAGCCAGTAGGTTTCGAGTTTGGGGTCACTGTAATGGATGTGTTTATTTTGAAATAAACCCTCAAAACCCCCCCTGAGTTCGCTCCTGATTGTTTACGAAAAACGATTCTGAACGAAGACGACCTGTCGGCTGCCAGCCTACATCACTAAGTATATTTTATGATATTATTGCTATTAAAGGATTAATTTTACTATTAATATTATGTATAGTAGGTTGAATTCATTTTGCCAAAAACATTGCATTTAAAAATGTCATTGCGAATGTAGAAACTATTAAAATATAATATTATACTTTAAATGTTTCAAGCACCCACGGAAAGTATTTTTACCGAGAGAGGTAAACAGTTTTTTTTAAAATTGGGTTTAATGAGGGTAAAACAGGACAATTGATTAATAGACGATGAAGGTCACAAGAGGCACCACCACAGTTGGAAGAGGGAGAGGGCTATTAGCCCCAATTTGAAATGATTAGTATTTAGTTTAGTATTGTGTTAAAATGGTAAATAACACATATAAATCATCATTATCATTGTCCAAGATTCAGCACCACTCGTATCATCGTCTTGTTTTTCTCCATGAAGTTTTTTGTAAACAATATCGTGGAGCTCTCTCTCTCTTAGATCCATCTAATTAACCAACTATCTGTTGCAATGAAGTAATTATCTCCTATTTTTGTAGCCAACTCATTCGCTTTCAGTGGCGCCCAACCTTATTACTAGGTGTAGCAGTCGCTACACATTGAAAAGAAAATTCAAAGAAAAATATTTAATAATTGTAAGTTGTTTGGAAACATATTCTTACAGAGGTCACTTTTATGATTCAATTCAGTCACTTAGAAACTTTTTTAAATAGCTTTAACTACTTCCAGTCCTAATTATACACGTACCTCGATACTTCAGTATTTACCAATATTATTAATATAACAAAAAAAAACTGCTACATTTTGAGTTTTGGAGGAGGGGGGTGGGTAAAATTATGTCTTGCTGCACCTGAAAAATATGTTTTGGGCAGTGGCGCTTTCACCATTAATATGCTGTGATTTATTGGAGTATTCATAGCGCTAGCTTGATTAAGCCATACGAAAGAGCTTCATCAGTTGCCTTACTTTTGCTCTCGCGTTTACGTTTTCTATCTTGCGATTCCGTGCACGCACTTACTTCATTATGCGATTTCAGTAACTTGTTCAATATTGACTGTGGAATGCGCCGAATGCCTAATTTCTGTACTGCTAATCTCTGTTTCATCTTCTCAGGATGCTTATCATATTTAGCAAAGATTATACCTTTTTTCTGTATTCCAACGCTCACTTCTTTTGCTAGCAATTACAATAGAATAATCAATAAACTCACTGAATCACTCACGGTAACTGACGAAAACAAACTGCGACCAATGTGTCATGTGGAGAAATTCAGATATCGGTATTTACGAGTGCACACTAATGTATCAGACATAATCATTGCTCATTATGGGTTACATAGGAATATATTAGATTAGGTTCGTGAACATTTAATAAATTGTCGGATTTCTTAATTCATTATTTTTACATATTTCTATTTCTGATCACCGAACACAGTAAGCGGTGAAAAATACATTGATAACATCTATTTGTTCCGTTCCTAGCATTATTGATGATTGATCACTTTAAGCGGCAGATCCTGATTACCAGTAAACACGATTAATGACGATCACTGTATTATTATTTATTACATATATAGGTGAATCCCGGAATAAAAATCCACGGGAAAAAAAATCCCCCGACGAACGACCCCGGAAAAAAAATCCCCGACCCTAGGAAAAAAACCCCCAGATTATATTATTGCATTACATTAATTTATATTAATTATTATTAATGTATAATACATTAAGTATTAACTAGCTAACAAAAACCCTACTTTTCTTAGAAAACAATCTAATAACTAAAGAGTAACGGTGATTTTTTGATTGAAAACTTTAATATATAGTATACCTATTTGTAATTAAATATTAAAATCATTTTCATGTTGTGGTTGTGAGTAATAATGTAGGCTGGGGATTTTTTTTCCCGGGGATTTTTATTCCGATTACCATATAGGTATGTATAATAAAGTGCATAAAAATAAATTGTCAAAAGTATAATTTCAATAGCATTATTTTTTAAATCAGATATAATATAACTAGTAAAATATTATCTTATCAAGTACCTACTCGCAACACCGGTGTCACAGTGCTGTGTTCGCTTCAACAATTAAAAATCGACACAATGATGTTTAAACCGAATTTACGCATGTTTTTTTTAATCTTTTATGAGTTTTTACAGTGTAAGACACGGGTCCTATCTCGGATCGTCCCGATCGAGTGGCTATTGTGCACGTTTCGAGAGCTACACTATTCGCGTTCCAAAATGAATTATTATTATTATTATCAACATCGTCGTCGCCGCGTTCATTCATCGTAAGTGCAGAATGGTCGGCAGGTAGATATTATTATAGGTTGCCGATATAATAATATAATACAGATGGGTAGAAAAAATCATAATATAGTATATACGAGAAATTTTCCACGCAATAAGTCACGCGGGGAACGGGCAAAAGAAGTATTCGCCGCCGGCCTTTATTTATTTCTTTTATTATCCACATTCGCAATTCGCTGCTGCAGCTACCTATATCATAAACGGAGGTAAATCGCAGTGTTTGACTTCACCCGAACAATCGCGCCGCCGTCGACTTCAAGATGCCTTAAATATCACACACACACACGTGTCTTGGCTTAATCATTAGCCACACTTAACACGTACGCAAACGCGTCTGTTTGTGTGTGAATGCGCGCGCGAGCTGACGCATCTGTCGAAAATACAAAATTTCCGAACGCATTCGTTTATCGTGTGTATTATAATAATAAGTCGGTGTATACTGCGAATGTATGTAGGTAGGTACCTATTGTGTATACTATTGTGTTATTTAATCTATACTGTTGTGTATAGCTACACCGGTATTTGTCGCACTCGAGTGCACCCCCCGGCCGGGGTAGGACGCATGACGGCTTCGGCGTGAAGAGACCGGACCGGTGTGGCGGCGACGGCGACGGCGACGGTGGTGGAGGATAACACATATCTACCGGGGGCGCGTCATTTCACGGCTATTTAACCCCAAACGGCATACCGAACGACTACACCGGACAATATGCCTAGAGGTAGGTACCGTGCCACCACGGCCCGCAGTAGCCGTTCATCGTTTTTGCCCACGACAATATATTATTATTTTATTATTATCGAACAACGAGCGGAAAAATACGCTACAGTCTACCTCATTGTATACAAGAATACAAGTATATATATATAAAATAATAATCGCTATTTTTTTTCTTTATTATTGAAAAAAAACATATATTATAATATACCCTATTGGGTTTGCACGTGCTGGGTGTAAAAACGAAAAAAAATTTATATAAAAAAATACAAATAATAATAACGCTATTTTTTTCACTGTATACAAACGTCCACCCCTTTGGTTCGTAGTTTTTTTTTTATTTTGGTAGGTACATTACTCGCCAGGGGTACATATACATTAGCCGTCACCCAATGTTGACAGTTTGCGGATTTTTTTTTTTTTGTGTTGTTGAATTAACCAAAAGACGTGGTAAAATTTCGGCAGTGTTATCGTTTTGTGGTTAAACGAATTAAATCTTTGAAGCGTTACATTCGTATACCGTACGGCAGGGGTCAGCCAGTCGATCGTTATAAAAATTAATTTTACCATTACCGGTCGATCGCGTAATAAATAATCGTATAATGTGGTTCGATATATTGTATTCTAGGAATTTACGATTATCGGTCAATCGTAATAGTCATTTATTCTTTGGAGCTTACACCTTTTTTTTTTTTTTGCTCATAAAACAAATCTCTACCTAAATTCCCCTGGATGTCGATCACCTGGGACTAAAAATTTTAAATGTAGCTCACTTGTTTGAAAAGGTTGGCAACCCCTGCCATACGGTATACTTCTTTGATAGATCACATTAGAATCTTAGTTTTCCTCTTCATATAAATAAATATTAAAAAACGTTTTTAAAAATGGATACAATTTTAACTAATTATCTATATTCTTAATTTCTAGTCTAATTAGTCTAATTTCAATTACCCACAGACAATTAGATGTCGCGCCGTGCCGAAACTACCGTAGGTGCACTGCTTAATATGGCTCAAAAATGTATATACCGATACAGCGATGCTTCCGAATTGATCATATACTTGTTTTTTTTAAAATATAATATAAAGTATAAGGATATTTTATTGCGACGTGTTAGAAAAATAAATACATATTACCTACCCATCAATTCCTGTAACATTATACGTATTGTACGCACTAATGAGTAACCTACCTACCTATCAATTTGTATACAAATTCATAACAGAAGAAGGTCTCCTCCTCACCCTATGCCACATTACCACGTCTAGCATAGATAAAATATACAAACAATGTTAATTGTTAACATAATTAAATTATACACTAATATACTTTGGTTTGCTTGCGATGCGTCTCTTTATGAAGGTGAATAAAAGTAAATCACAGAGCAAAATTTAAAAAATTAAAAATTTCAAACGATGCGTCGATGTTGTCGGGAGCAACCGTTTGTATATAATAATAAAAATGCTTGATGGCATATAACATCTGATTTGGCATTAAATGGCCACTTAATCAACTATAATATAATAATTGTGTAGTATTTGGTTAAGTCTTTGATTCTTAAAATGTTGATCCAAATAGTATATACTTGAATGCAACTGACTTAAGTACATTTTCAGAGACATAATTATTATGAACTTACTGCAAATTGTGATTACATTATGTACTATCCAGACGAATAGAGATATACATACTATATAATATACATATTTAATTTCGAATTACTACTCCGATATAATCCACACAGCATATTATTACCTATATGATGACGCCATATGAAAGAAAGAAAAAAAGTTATATAATAAAATCTAATAAGATCATACTTTTATTTATTGGAGATAACATTATTTACTTTTTTACCTTACATCAATAAATGTTTTCAGTTATAACAAAACAAAATACGTTATTAATTCACAAGCTCAAATGAATATTAGAACATGCATATTGTATAGAAAATTATGTTAGCTGTTTTTTTTGTAAAGTTTTGTCAAACAATTTTCATAGTTCAACAGTGAACACAAAACACAAATATGATCTTAAAAAACGTACCTGTCTTCTACGTGTATTAAAATTAAGAATAATGATGCCATTATAACTTGGTTGAATAGCAATAATATAACAAAAGATCTTCCAATTCATTATTTGTCCCTGACCTTAATGTTGGCATATGCCAACAATATATTGTTTTATTGTTATCCCAAAGTGTATACGTTTAATCTAACGAAAACGGAACCTTTACACTGTAATATTTCATACCTATTTTACTTTATTTTCACTTAAATTTCAAAAATAATTTATAGGTTTGTAAAATAATAGTAAGGAGTACTAAGGACCAATAATCAATAATTAAAGGTTAACTTTTTCACAGTACTGGAGATAAATTCAAATACAAATTAATTAACATAATATAATATGTAGCATTATTATATTATATATTTTATTTGAAAAACAAATATTTTAACATAACAGTTGAATTGTTATTAAATAATTAAAATTAATAATAATAGCAATATAAATGAAAGAGGGATAAAAAACAATTTATATTATATTATGAATTTAATAATTTAAACTTTTGTAATCTTGTAAACGAATATGATATTTGAAAAAAAGCGAGGATAGTTATTATCAGTCCGATGGTTTTAAGATCCTCAAAATGATGATGGCTAAATTGGGTCTAAAAGGAGGTGACCCGTTTTGTGTTACTCGCATATGTTTTTAATTGAGGATTCACGCCACTAAGCTTTGGAATCAAAACATTGTTTCTTGTAATACATTGCTCTGAGGAACTATACGAAAATTATCATACCAAGAATTAAAATAATTAAAATAAATTGTTATTTGTTACCTTTGTTATGTCTATAAGATCTATTTAAAAGTCATAATAGTTCAAAGTTACGTTATAAAGTTGTTTTCCAATTTCAAATTAAACTTATAATTTTGTTAATTAAATAAAACCGGTGTTAACAAGAGATATAATATATAATATTATAGTTATATTGTATGATATAATAATATATATGAGTCATCTGACTTAGTATAAATTGACTCAAGTATAATTCTGATAAATTTAATACAATATTATTATTTTTTAGTATTTTGTATTACAAATATATTTTTAAAAAATATAGAGAGTAAATAATCGCTCTGTTGTAAAGTAGGAGTTAAATGCAACAAATGGCAGACTTGGGAAAAATTCGGCCCGGGGAAACTATTTTTCAGGACCCCAAATTTGTTTCGTGCTGTTTAGTGATTTTTAAAGGTATTAATACATAATTATTTTTAAGTCTTAAAGAACATGTTGCTCTCAAACAAGTCATTACCAAACAAAATAACTCATATTCTGCACTTAATAAAAACAGAATATAATATTAAATTTCAAAAAAAGCCAGTACATAATTTGTTTATAGCTGCTAAAATAATAAATCACTTTTATTTTTAATAGTTTTAATAATGTCTTCGACGTCAAAATTATTAACATATTTTTCTCAGCAACTATAAACAGGAATTCCTCTAATATTATGATTCGTATGAACAGCCCACTGCCGGGAAAAGTCGTAATATCCCACCGGCATAGTCCAATACTGAGCGTACCTCGTCATTGAGTAACTCACTGTAATAGTGTAATGTATGAGTTAAATTTGAATTTAATCATAAATCATTGTATACGAAAAAAAGGATTCCGAGAGAAGACTGTCTGTCAGCCTATATTTTATGATAAATATTAAAATATCTATAATTATATTGTTATTATAGTAATTTATTTATTTTACGATTAGTGATAATATAATACAGATAGATTAAATTAATTTTTGATGAAAATATTACATTATTTTAAAAGTCTATTAGTATACTCGAGAGTTGAGACAATACTGACTTACCATAGAACGGTGTGAATAGATTCGTGGGTTAACAGATATATACAGAATGTTCCAAAAGTCTCGTCTACACCCTTATAGTATCTCCATGACAAATCAATGTATTTAAATCCTGTTTGTGCGAATCGTGTAATTAGTTTTGAATTATTAAACATGCTTTTAATTTCAACCTTTATAGTTTTTATCCGATCTAACAAATAATATTATACACATTTTAATTAGGTATTATATGATATTTCCAATCTCGTTTCACATATTATATGAATAATTAAAACAGAACGCCTTAATATTTCACAGTAACTACATACGAAATAATGTAATACATTGATAATGCATACTGGATAGGTAGACGACAATTTATTTTACGAATTCAATATGAGTATTGTTAGTAAATATATATTTTATTAGTTTTCTATATTTTCGAATACTTACATGCTTCAATGAATCCAGTAAATTCTTAAATCCCAACGAATGTTTTGTTGAATTGTTAAAAAAAAAAAATACCTCAAGTGCTTTGGTATTTTTAAGATTGATGAGTTAGCAACCATTATATTGTTGTAGAAGTAGCTATAGATATTATTATAATGATTTCTCCGGAGTGCGTGCCAACGGTAGTCCCCGCACTTACGAAATTTCGTCATTGAGAGTGTGCTTTACAATAGCACATTATCAGCTATACATACAGAGGGGTAATGTAAAAAAAAAATTGACAAAAAAACCATCGGACCGTGTTAATGATTGTCGTTAACAAGATTGCGGTAATGTACCGAGCAGCTGTACGGAGAGTGGGCGGATCCGATACTCAATCGATCACCGACATTAACCATTCTGAAAAATTACCATCGAATTCGGTTGGATTTATTATAATACAGGGTTTTTTTTTATTATTATTATTGTATTTTGACTTGCCAGTCTCCAAGTACCTACCTATACAGAATATAATATAGCTGGCTCATTCATAAGACTACCAGTGGACCGTGAACCGTGATAAACACGTGTATACTGTGATGCCATTATAGTATGAGTGCGCGCGCGCGCGCGTGTGTGTGTGTGAACGTGCGCGTTGAAGTCACTCTGATCTTTATGGTGTTTTACCGTGTTAAATTGACGAATTGCAAGGGTCTTAGTGTTCTTACTTCTTAGCTCTTATTGACGTTCTGCTCGCCTCGAAAATATGCCTATACTTCTCCGGTGGTCTTTTATGTGTTTTCTTGAACTATTAGATTCGTGAATGATTTTAAAGGTATGCGCATGTGATGCATAAACTGTATTTTTGGGTAGATTATATGCTTTTGGAACAACAGACAATTTACAAGCAAATTTCAACAATAAATTAATTTCCTTACTTTCGAAATATGCTTGGAAATTTTAAACTTTTAACTTCATAATGCTTATGAAATGAACATTTTGTTTGTATAAATGAAAATTAATTGAAACTTCCAAACTAACAATATATAATGTAAATTTAGATACATCTATAAAATATAATGAAGACAACATAAAACAATGCAAGATTTTTTTTATACTTTTCATCGTCTGTATATTTGAATATAAGTATAATATGACAGACAATAAAATTGTAATTCCTATTGTTTTGTCCATTAACAAAACCTTTATGAACAGTGTTTAAACTTAAAATACATTAAAATAAAACACTTCCAATAAGTTATACCTTCCTTAATTAAGCTCAAATATAAACTTATAAAAGTTTACATTTATATATTTAGCAACAAATTATAGTTAACTGCAAACATTTTTTATCCAGTAATATAAAATACATATTTTGTTGCTTCGATTTAAAAAATAAAACACATTCAAAATATAAAATACCACTAACATACAAATTAAGGGTTCATAAACCACCCCAGAGAAATTATTGATAATTATAATTATTGTTATTTGAAATTTTTTCCTTTTGTGATTTAATAAAAGTTTTAAGTACGCATGTAAATACGATTTGTATGGAATTGTATTTAATTCTAGTTAATTGTTCTTATGATATGCTTAAGAAGCATAAAACACGTGTCTTAAGAACATAAAATGTATGGGTTTTCTAGAAATTTTCAAAGAAGTTCAAAAATACATGTTGTAAACATAAAAAAGTTATTATTTAAATTTTGATCTTATATTTTTTGGTTAGTATTTAAACTCATTGATATAATATAGAGAATTCCATGATATTATGTCTCGTAAATCCTAATAGTAATATTATTATCTATAATGGTATTTAGCTACTGGTAAATACTAAGATAAAAACATATTGAGTTAGATCTCAGAGACTAGGATCATCGATATTATTTATTTATTAAATGTTTATGATTATGATTTATAAATAAATAAATGTGTTTTGTTCATAATTTTCGAGTGTATAATTTTTTTGTACATATATATTTATGAGTATTTCAGCATTTTTAGTGCATATTATAAACCCGTGTTCTACTCATTATTTATATCAGCTATAGGTACTCTTGTACTTAACGGTGCATTTGTTATTAAATTATTATATTATCACAAAAGTAAAGTAAAAAATTTTAAGATTGAAGGCAACAAATATGCAGAAAATGTTTATTGAATTATGAAAACGGTATATTATATTTGTAGACGGTAAGTCTTCTCTAGTTTGGAACAAAAGACGTGTGGATATTATGATGTACAAACGTTATTGTTTATCCATTATTTTAAACAAACAACATGGGAATAGTGTTTGTCTAATAAGCGTCTTCAGCAGTTCATAGTTGTGTCAATATTGTGTGTGAAGATTACCGTGAAGTTTCCCTTATCTAAAAAGCAACGTTGCATCTGGCTATATCATGCGATTAACGAACACGATCGACGTTAAAGAACCATAAAAGGGCATACAATGAACACAATGTCAATACTACCTACTGTGTTTTATCGACTAGAAACACTAAAATGTGTAATCATAATATTTTCCGTTGCGAGTGTATTGTAAATAGATTAAACTTGCATTTTTTTAATATTATTTGCACATTGATCATAGTCTACAGTTTTGCGAAGCATCCTCTATTGTTTAATTCATATACAATTTAAACATGTATTATGTAAGCGAGGTGAGATACATAATATATTTTTGAATTTTTATTATAATTTATCATCTCGGTGAAAAAGTTAGTTTCATCTCAATGTAATTTATGTATAACAGATATAACAATGTAATGTTATGTATAAACTTTTTTCTTGTACCTGTACTAATACTTCATCCTACTACATAACAAATACAAACTTATTCTTTATGTCAATATCAATACCACGATGTATAAACTCTATACATGGAAATTGAATCTTTCAAATCAATGATTAAGCATATGGTTTATTATAGGTATAGGTACATAGATTTTTGGTATTTGTGTGTAATTTTTACGATATAATATAATTATTTTAAAGTGTAGACAAATATTTAAAGAAAAATGATTTAGTCTACAATCAGGTGACTGAATTGAAACCACTGGTATGTACAACAAATAAATTGAAATTATTTTTTTGTTTGCGAAAATGACGGTCTAATATTTCTTATACATTACTTCCCTTGAGTAGTTGAGTATAAGATTATTAGTATAATATTAACTCATTTTATATGATTAATCTTTAAAAACTAGAATAGTTTTATTAAAACATAATATTATATTATTGTACTAGTATATTGTACTAAATAACTAGTAATACCCAATTGTTAGGTTATTAAGTTATTCATGTTTGTGTTCGGTATAATTTTAAAACAATTAAATTTTATACCATATTGATACACAAGTTTCATATTTTTACGATTGATATATCAATGACAGGGTGTATGAAAATATTTTAAATTAACTTTATGCTGTAGATTACTTTTAATGCAAAGTTTATACGATTTTAATAATTTAAAATATATTCGAAGTTCATTCCAACCTAGTGTATTTCTTTAATTCACAAAAAGAAGTCTCATAAAAATGTAATCAAAATAGGTTTTAATCTAAATATACAGAATATTTTTCAAGACTACAACAATAAATACAAATTCATTCAACTTGGGATTAATTCCAAGAAAATGAAAAAATTCAATACCGTTCTAAAAAAAACATTTAATTTTACGATGACCGTCTGACTCTTAACAGTATTACTTTTTTTTTATGTTTGTGTATTTTATAATGTATATTATTTTGTTTTGTACTTCATGCGCATAAAATGAACTGTATTTAATATTTTAAAATACAAACTTTAATAATATCCACAGACGAAGGACAATTTGGTGTTGACTATAAGTTATAACATTATATTATCCCAAGATAAACAGTTTTTATTTAATCGTTATTTATAATAGCTTGTGATATTATATACACAAAATACAACAGCCCTAAGACTATTAAAACTGCATTTTTTTACTTAATACAAGTAAAAAAATGCATATTTTTGATTTAAAATATATGCTTAACGAATATGGAATAGGAATTTTCAACGTGGTATTCAATGTGGTAATTTTTATGATATGTGAATGATTTTTTAAATCACATTCTCTTAACTAGACTCATGTACGTTAAACTACATACAATTTCAAGCCACAAATAGTGATGCGCTAATACGGTATAACTTATACAATAATCAATGATTTATTATATTACCTAATGATAATTTTAAATATTCCATTATTTACGCTCCTATATGAACGATAATGGTAATAGTTTAAAATTATAAATACTTGTAACGATTGTGGTTGTATTATTGAATGGAATAATATAATCTGTTTTTATTGAAGTTTTTCTCGTGATTAACATTCAAATACTAAATTAATTTTGGATTATCATCGTTAAATACACACAACAACTTAACAAATTTCAAACTAAGCCAAATAGAAACAAAATTAAATTTTTTATTATGTGTATCTTAGCTATATATTATTTTCTACCTATTATAATAGGTACCATAGATTTAAAATTTTTTTTTTTAACTGACGGAACCTATATAAAAATATGTATTAATATAATATAATATATTGTGCAATTCAGTATAATATTCTAATATATTATTAGAAGAATAAAAATGGCTAATCTAAAATAGTAACTATCAATATTAGACTCGATTTTCAGAGACATATGGAATTTAAATATGAAAGTTTTTTGAGAATAACTAGTTTTCGTGGAAAAAAAAACATTATTGTCAGACCAATAGATTATTCGATACACTCAGAATTCAAAAATTAATATGATTATCTAGTTTAGTTTAAAAATGGTTCATAATATTTAGGTTAATTAATATTGGAACTTAATCCTAAGATTTTATATTCTCATCTCTTATCGATAAAATGTTAAAGTTTTAATCGGAAGTCATTAAATATTCTTTTAAATTAAATCTAAATTTAAAAATGAATACCTGTCATTAACATAAATATTACGATAGCGCCAAAGAAACACGAAGTTTGTGTTTACATTAATAATTAATAAATAACATATTATAAAGTAAAATAAATGTAAAAAATACCCATTTTAATAACGATATAGTTATAAACTTTGCTGAATTAATTGTTTATAGAATTTTAAAATGTATTTAATAATTTACCAACTAATCGTAGTGTTTGATATAAAATAATTTGTTTAAGCAAATTTCAATACATTTTAGTTTTTTGTTTAATAAATTCGTAATTTATTTTGTTTAATATAAGTACATTTTTTTTCCTACATAGTTTGTACTCTACACATTTATGGTATTCAGTTATTTCAATTGTATAATCAATTTTTATTATTTAGTAATTAAATCAGGAATTTTTAGATTCTGAGCGAAGCGAAGAATGTATTGATTTTACAATGATGTGTGTGTTTTTTATTTGTGTCTGTACTCTGTATCCACGATAAGTAGAATAATGCTTCAATTTTTTTCATCAGTTTCTTTTCTGGTAAAAAAATGTCATCTAGTTGGTATTTAAGGGGTCATTTTTGAAAATTCCCAGTAATTTTTAAAAGCTTCGGGAAAAACAAAAAAAACAAAATCGATTTTGTTTTTTTGGCATAACTCAAACTGTTAAATCACAACTGTTTTCTCCAAATGTTTATATAATCATTATCTATACACCATATAAAATACACTATTATTTTGACTTTTTGAGCTATTATAGGTATAAGAAATTTTCGGTTTATTTTTATTTATTTGTTATTATTGTATAAAAATATTTTTTTGACCAGTCAAAAAACTTGAAAATGTAACACGAAATTCCCCATACATTTTAATTTGTAGAAAAAAAAATTACCGGGAAGTCAAACTAATTTTTTATGAGTGTTTGAAATTAGACATTGGGTATTACCCCGTAAACTACCAAATTCTCATGGTACGATTTTCTTATTTTGTTTAATTTCATAACGAATAATCGTAGACACTTGGACATTTTTACCGAAAATTTAGATAATCATATTCTATTTACCATACAATTTAAAAAATATTTTAACCCTTTTTGAGCGGTTTTTTATTGTAGATATTAGAAATTTTCGATTTTTTTAAAAAAATGTTTTCTATAAATATCAGTTAAAAAATGTTTCTTGAGTCAAAAAGTTGGAAAATGTAACACGAGTTGTTAAATGAATTGATTATGTTTATTTATATCGTTTTGTACAATATATTAGTTAATGCGACAAAACTACGAGCTCCCTTTGGTCTTTGGGCTTTGATGTGCCATAACGCAATTTCGACAGTAATTACTTATTATATTTTATGATAAACTTTATACCTACTGTCTAATGTTGCTATTTTGCTTCTTACATTTTACATATCGAAGCCAATATGGTGAGTTGTGATTTCACGTAATCAGTTCTAATTTGAACAAAAGATTTTGAAATTGCATTGTAGGCCTGTTCTGGTCCAGGTATTCCCCGATGTATTCGTCGAAGATTTCGTTAACGATGTGAAAAAAGATTGCGATCATTTATTTTTGACGGCTCTAGACATTATGAAAAGCTGTCAATGAACGAGGTTTTGTGGTCAAAATGTGTGTAAAGGTCCCTGGTCTATAGATTAATGTCACTCGTACTATGAACAACTTTGTGCAAGTCTGACATGGAATATATACTTGAATGAACTTTCATCGAAATTCTAAACCCCTAAAGAACGAAATAGGAGCAAATATGTACATCTCAAAAATTGAATGTTCAAAATTAAATGGCACTTTATAAGACGGTCGTAAGGAAATTATGTGTTCATCTAAGCTGTATAAATATTAAATAGTAAGTATAAAAAAACTTTTTGTTCAATACACATTACCATTTTCACAAACAGTTTCTGCTTCAGTATAATTTGACATTTATAATATTCTTGCACGCGAACTGAAAAAAGTGAGAAACCTTAACTTAAAAACTCACTAAAAAATGTAATAAGCTAATCGATTTAAATAATATAGTGCCTTAGTACTAGGTAGATACTTCAAATTATATTTAAAACATTGTTTTAGAAACAATGAGTATTGTACGTTGAAAACGAATCACTGTAAATATATACTATGTTTATTTATATTATATTTTATGTAGCACCAAAAATTATATTTGAATTTTTAAACGAAAAAAGTTTCGAGCCTCTGCTGGCAGTATAGAGTGGGATATTATTCATGTATGGCATCTAATGGTGAGGGGTCTAGGCAAGAGAAGAAATATACAACCGACTCGTTGAAACACACACACACACACAATAAAAACACACATATATATATATGTTTAAATAATAAATGGTATATTTATAAATTGTATATCGCTCGCCGTTCTGACACTCGAGAGTGATATGCCATTGAGAAATATGGTGGCGTCGTCGGCGGCTACGGTGTTCAATTGGCGGCCATTCATCGTGGCAAAAGACGTACGCGAAAATGACTTAACAACACTTTTGTGCGGACGGACGGATGGAAACCGCAGCCGCCACCGCCAAAACGGGAACAGATGGATTTGATTTGATTTTTTTTTCGCACCTCCGACGTGTACCCCGGTCGAAAGATATTATATGTATATAATATATTTTCACGTGGTAACAAAAAATATATATCGTGTCCATTCGTATGTACGCGTCATCGCCGCCGCCGCACGTCGTCGTCGCATTATACGCACAGCTACGTATTATTATTATTATATTATATTTTATCAATGCTTGCATTATATACAAACGAGTGCCGACACCGCCAACGGTAGCGTTATATACCTGCTATTATACATAGTATTATCGAAATGTGTGTACTTACATTATCCGCCACATAAATGTGTGTGAATTCGTGTGAGTGTGTGTGTGTGTGCTCGCGCGCGCGTATAAGGGGCGCTAAATACCTGACACCCAGTGTGTACACTCGCGGCGGCTGTGCGGTGAATGTCAAAGGCGCACTCGAATGGCGGTCGAGCCGTGACGATCGACCGAAAGAGGTTCCTATTATGATAACACTATAATACCGATGTATTATTGTACGAAGGTATTTCATAACATCGGCTGTTGGGGGAGGGGGGGGGTGTGGGAGGGGCACGAAGAAAATAATTTGTCCGCGAGTTTAACTGCCGTCGCTCGTTTGTTCGTTCGTTCGTCAGTAATATTTTTATACCGTTTTCCGCCGGTTTTTTTTTTTAGTAGGATTATCATCGATTTTTTTTTTTATAATTTTCCCTCGTGTAGAGTTTGAACGCGCGCAATATTGATTATCTACTCCTCGAAAACGTTATAGACAACGACAACAAATACAATAATATTTTTCCATGCTAAATGATACAACTTTACAACCTAAATATTATTCAAGCTATTCATTTTTATTACAATTCGATAGAATCATAAACAACTATAACATTATATTATATTATTTTATATATTATAATTATTATTAGTATTATATTATAATATATTATATACCTATTACAATAATTATTGATTACGACCGACTACAGTCGTTCCTATAATTCGTAAAAATATCATATCACACTGTTGGCTATAAAGAGCCATTGCATTGTCACTATGCATAATATATTAATAAAAAAGCATTATGAGAGCCGTCGAGCCGATACAATAATAATCACATGGGTATAGGACTTGCAGTAGTCCACCTCAATTCAACTAAACAGTACAAACTTAATAAATTAAGCAGTACTTATTCAGCCGAATACCTAGCTCTATTGAAAGGAGCCCAACTAGCCCTAGATATCAATTACACAAAAATCGATATATTTTCTGACTCACTCAGTGCCTTAGCTAATTTACAATCCAAAACTTTATCCGAACCTTTGGCTCTTTCAATTAGCAACCTCCTTTCCAAATCAAACAAGGTCATTAGATTTATATGGACCCCAGGTCATTGCAACATAAAGGGAAATGAGAAGGCAGATGAAGCGACTGGAAATGCAGTCAATAGTGAAGACAGTGAAATTATTCCTTTTTCTCACTCGCAGATATAAAAAGAAAAATAAACAAATACTGTATTGATTTGTGGAACACACATTGGTACACGACCATGGAAAATAAACTAAGAGAAATCAACCACTCTGTTGAACTCTGGCCGAAATACACTGATCTAAACAGAAAAAACGAGGTAATTCTTAATCGACTCAGAATCGGTCACACGAAACTCAGACACGGACATCTCATGGCAAAGACAGATCCACCTTTATGCCCAACATGTAATATTAACTACTCCATCAAACATATCATCATCCGCTGCCCAAACTCCAACGCAGCTAGAAAAGATCTCAACATCCCAGACAACCTGTACGAAGCAATTGGTCCATTTTCAAACTTTCATAACATACTTTCATACTTACAAAAAATTGAATTGTACAACAAAATATAACTATTGAATGTAAAAATTAACTCCTGTAAGCTAATAATCTATGTAGTTGATGCTTAACTAATAAAGGAAAAAAAAAA
The DNA here is from genome assembly GCA_022818045.1 of Neotoxoptera formosana. Taxonomy (NCBI): domain Eukaryota; kingdom Metazoa; phylum Arthropoda; class Insecta; order Hemiptera; family Aphididae; genus Neotoxoptera; species Neotoxoptera formosana. The sequence continues at coordinate 10,892,391 of CM040632.1, read as the reverse complement.
ATAATAATAATCACACTGACTATTGATGGAATATAAATACCTAATATTAAATATTCAATAAACCAAATATTGAAGATTAGAGCCGTAAATCGTAAACTTAATATAAAATACAACAATATAATGCCTATAAGAGCATGCCATAATATAATAGTTTAATATATTTAAGATAGTAAAGAAAACTTATAAGAGCACAATAATATATAATTTTATGTTCAGGAGTGTTAATGACGGTTTTTAAAATACCGCCTTTTTGTGACTGACGACGCAGAATCGGCACGCGCATAAAAACTGGTTCCTGAGCCTTTAATTCACCCCGCCTTCGATGCATGGCACAGTGTAGTCCACGACGAACGCGGGAGTGCGAGGTATGCCGCCTCTGTAAGTGTTTCCGTCCATTGTCTGTTGAGGAGTACACGCAAAATCTAGTTCTTCCTAAATTAAAATTTCAGAACAATTTAGAAATTATAATTATCAAGGGGCCACTACAAAGAGGTTGTTCTCGTTGTTTTTCTAATCTACAATAGGTATCTTCTGTTCTATATTAGAACCAGTTTTATGGGAAAATATACTAAAATCTACAAAATTTGATATTAAATACAAATGAAAATATTACTGTCATAATGTCATCTACATAAATCCGATTTGTATGCAAAATTAAATTTAAATCTATCTGCAATTAAAATCATCATTAGTTTTCCACATTTAATAGTAATAAATGTTATTAAATATATATATATATATATATTATATTATATAATTCAATGTACACTGCGCATACGCATCATACGTTGTTACCGCCAACTACACGCCCGGCCGTATGCACAGTCGTTAGAGACTTATCGTTATAATAACGTATTGTTACTTTTATATTTCGTTAATCACGACAATTTTTTACCAAAACTATAACTATTGGTTCACAAACGATAATTTAGGAAGCAATTGATTTGGCAGAAACGATGCATCCGTCGTGACATCGACTATACCGCCCGGCAATAACCAGTACTGTCCGGCCACGATGTAGGTTCGGGAAAACCGGTGGTTCTATACGATTTTGGTGAACCACTTCCGGCCACTGACGGCCACCTCAAAGGGTGAACGCAGACGTTCCGCCGTACTCGATCAATAGCAACTAAAACCAAGTATATAATATACACCCACGAGTATCTAATTGATGATAAAGAACAACGCAAATACACCATAATATGCAACAATTGCAACTACAATAAAACACCTGCTAACCGAATGCCTTCAGATGAAGGACTCCAGAGATAGCCTGCAGATGTCCCCTGCTATGTATGCGAAATACTGTCACTCAACTCAGAGATGGTATCGTTTCTTCTTCAAAGAGACGAACTGTCTTAGAAAATATAATGTACAATATTATTTTTTTTATCACATACCTATACCAAATTCAAAAAACTAGAACTTCATTTATCATATTATGTAAAATAATATTTATACAACACTAATGAAATTGTATTTGACAGAAACGCCAATAACTGTGACAGTTGAGGCGTATAAATTATAAAAAAAGTGAAGGAAGTAATTTTTAAACTTTTATACATAATTTAAGAATTTAAAATCAATTTTTTTCTTATAGAACGTTAATTTGAGGAATTAAATTATTAATTATTTCTCAAACTTATATGTGATTATTATTTTTGTGAATGTGAGAATTATTAGTCATGCAATAATAGATAATTTATTACGTAGAAATAGAAATGTATAAGCAGGCTAATTGGAAATTTGGAACAGTATAATAGGTACTGTGCGCTTATTTTATAAACTTTTAATTTCTCACAAAACTATTGTATTATTTTTAATATATCGATGTCACCATATTTTAATTTATAGTATGGAGTCCATGGTGTGAAGAATTGGAGCAGTAGACCATAAATACTATTATCTGTATCGTCAATCGCACAATAACACAAATTATACATATATCGAGTCTATATATATAAATATATATTTTTTATTTCATCGCGTTATTTACGTGATTTTGTACAAACCATTAGATTCGGACATCCGTAAACCACATATAAGGACGAAAAAAACAAGGAAAAAGAAAAGGTACAATATTGTTGACAAAATATACAGAGAAACGTCTAGACAAAAGTTATTTGATACATAAAACATGAATGCGATATGTTACATCTCTGGTGTCCAGCACTTTTGATACATTTTTTCATGTTAGTTTTCAAGTGATGTTGCTCTGCAGGTAATCTATTTCCACCACCCACAACACTGCACAGGACATATTTTCACATCGCATTTCGATTATTTTTGCATTTTCTATTCTTATATACGACGGCATCATCCTTTTTCCATCGCATCAATTTAAAATGTTTTATCCACAATTCGATGGGTAACCCCATGCAATTTTTTTTCGGTCGACGAAACAGTGATTCGTATATGTTATTCAAAAACATGTAATATTATCATTGAATTCTTTTTGGCACAAGCCCACGTTACTCAAACCATTTGCGCACGTATGGGTCGTGTTCTCACCCCGCACACAATTTAATAAACATACATAAACCTGATAAACCACGGCCGTTTGTTATTGTTGTCCAAACATAATTTTCTCATCTACCATACAATGTTCTATAAGCCCAGAAAATAATGTTGCTTTTTCATTATGGGAAATATATCCACTTGTCACTCGTGCAAACACGGCACTAAAAAAAATGTAGACAACCCACATATATCGGGGAAACGTTATTGTATATAGGTATATAATATTCTATATTCGTATTAACAATTTTGTCAAGCAGCGTGTTTATTAAAGTTTACCTACTTGTTTAGTTTTTCTGTTACTTTTTGTATGATACTGTACGTCGGTTGTAATTAAAATAATGTGGTATAGAAACATTATAATAATAATAATGAGGCTTTTAATGTGTTTTCAAATTCATTCTGGTGGTATAAATATTATTATGTCAAGTCATATATTTTGGTAAATATTCGTAAACATTAAAATATTATTTTTATTATAAATTATATTATTTTTTTACTGTATAGCTGTTTCAGTTTTTATTATTTTGAAAATATTGGGTAAATTATTGTAGTTTGTTCATAGTTTAAAATTATAATAATATAGAAATTGAAATTTCCAATGAAAAAATAGTATAACATTTTTAATCGGTAAGAATTCATAATTATAGTTTGTTATTACATAACAATTATTATTGTGTTAGCGTGTTTTATAAATAATAACTTATAATATAAATGAATATATTTTATAAATATTTTTACTGTAGCTTTAGTAGGTACTAGGTAATATAGGTACTCGTTCTGATTTCTTCGTGTATTAATAAGGTACACTTTTCTACAGTTGTACCAAATATTGCATACCTACCAATTAAATAATATTATATGCGTACATTGTACATAATATATGCTTCAGAGTGCAGGCTTTCAGCAGTAATTTATAACTGTGTAAAAACTGATAAAGTGGTCGTGTTTGAATTAATTTTAAGATGTAGATATGTATAAAATTATGCTTGAATTTAATTAGTTAACTAAATCCACAGCGTCATTCTCATTCAACAATCACGGTTTTGATTTTCCAATTTATTAGAACAAATTATCGGTAAATGTATTTGATTCCTCTTTTGTTTAAATTTTTCTTTTTCATAATTCATACCAGAAATTACTTAATTTGTTGGGAACACCGCTCAATATAATAATTATTGTCATCCATGATCCCCACCTATCGCCACAGCTACTCCAATATTATATTATCGTCACTGTTTAGAACCGGATATGACAGACGATTAAACGATTCGTATTGTTATCGTCTATCCCTTCGTCCCGCCGCGGTCGTTTGTTACCCTTTTTTATTTCCTGCGGCGGCAGTATTACCATCCCCAGTGCCGGTTACTCCGCCCTTGCACAAACGGTTTCGTCCAATAAACACACACGCTCAATGAAAAGAAATAGATAATAATAATAACCAGTCGTGCCGAGAAAGGGTAACAGTTGTAATACCTAGTGTAAACGATTTCATATTCCTCATTTAGCGGCTGGATGTGTAAAATTATATAATATTATTATTAGACATTAGTTATTATATAGTGCGTACTGTAGTGACCCGTCTAAATGGTAATCGTAATAACGACCAACCCTTTCACTGAATTTTTTTTTGCAGTTGGCGAGGGAAGTGAAGATTGGAGATGGTATCAGAAAGAACTCGATACCAGGCTGATACTATCGTCCACGCAATTTCTGTATTAACAATAAATACTTAGGAACTATGCAGTATAATAAGATCCCCGGCAACATGATGGTTTCAAGTAGCCCCTTAGATACAGAAATATTTTGACACAAAATAGTTACTTCTATCAATACTATTAAATTAGTTTACTACTAAAAATTTAGAAATACATCGACAACAATAGAATGGTGTAGACAAATATTGTGATCTTGTTAATTCAACATAAATACGCACAGTTAACGATTGTGCACATGCTTGTATTTAACTTTAAAACTCGTATGACTTATGTTTTGTACTTGAAATATAACAACTCCAGTGCGGCTATGACGCTATCCATGATCTATATTATTTGTATAATTTCTAACGGTAACAACATCGTGACCAATTTTATAAGGTCAGGATAATATGCAATGCGTTGGACGACACTCCCGTGTCCTGAGCGATGGTACCCAACAAAGAAATAAATTAATAGTTGTGCCACCAGTTCCCGAATTTTCGTCAATAATTAGTATTATTGTTATTGTTTCCAGGCGTGCGATAATCGTCCTAAACGTAGACCATAATTATTCGAATACGCTCAGGCTAAATTCGTTAAACCGGATGGTTTAAATAATCGAAACGTTTAAAAACGTACTTCGATGCGGTTCAAGTTCCACGATTAAATGAAATCCCCCTTAATTCGGTCACGACGAAAGCACACTGCGTAATTTGTTCTTTTTTTGCATTCGATTACTTCTTTGCAAAATACAAGTTTTCGAATTGCTACTGTTATTTATACTTAATAATAATTTAGAAAATATAAATTTAGTTTTTAGTTCATCTACGTTCTACTGAATTTCTATACTTATAAAAATATTTTAAGGTTTTAAACCTTTATGCAATTGTAACGTAATAATAAGATGAAAAATCTCATCCGTAAATCGTAAGAAATAATAATGATTTTTAAAATAGACTCTATACTTGAGAAATATTTTAATTGTATTATTTATTTATTTTACACCAAACGGAAATTGACAAAATAACATAAGATAATAATAATATTACAAATATAAACATAACGACAAAATAGTTAAAATAAAACCAAGTACTTACATAATATTAAGCGACGTATTAATGGGCTATAAGCCAATTTAATTAGCAATACGAAACATACTATATAGTGGGTGATAGTAACCGTAAACCGTAATGTATAATATCATTTTATTTAATAGATACTCAATAATATCATTATATAATAATTTTGGTAAATATGATCAACTTTAAGTATACATTTTAATTTACACATCCGATTTGTTTTGATTAAAAATAAATAAAGAATACCAGCAAATTAATTAACAAGTTACAAAAAGTATGTTTTGTATTTTTGTGTGAAAACTATTGAAGATTTAAATGTAAACGTATAAGATAAGTCAAGAAAAACAATTATATTTATCAAAATGTAAATTTATATATATTCCAGTTCAGTTCTAACCTGAATTAAAAAATTTTAAAATAAATGTATTGATTTTAATTTTTAGAACATATTATTTTCATGATATTGATATAGGTAACTTTTATTAAAAATAGTCCAGTAGTAGTTGAGTCTATAGCGAACAAAGAAAGAAGGAAATATTTATTTTTATTTATATAGATAAACTCGTACTTTAAAATAACGAAACGTAATAAAATATTATGCAATACTCACTTTGATAAATTTAAACGGAAAAAACATGTCTTTTTTAATTGGTTAATATATATTAGCTACTTACTTAAACACATAATTCAGTTTTTAAGTTTACTTGTATTATACTCTCATGTTCTACATATTATTGAGAATTAAGAAATCATTCTATAGTTTTTATTAATTTTGAAATTCTAAGAAAATCAACCCTAATTAATGAAACGTCAGTTAACCACCGAATTGGTTAAATAATATCATTATAATATGGGCGCTGTCACTGATGTCGACATGTCGTGCAATGTAAAAATGTGATTTTCTAGTTGAATTGTTATTTTAATATTTAATCCATTTAATTTCATTATTATTTATGTCATCCACGGTACTAAATTTAATAACCCCTAGAAAGTGTTGACACTTAATATAATGTGTTTAATAAACACATCGTATATAGATAGGTACCTATATTATGTATATGGTATATATCCATTTAAATGTCAACACTAATTATTTCAAAAACTCTTAATTTTTTCTAATTGATACAACCCAGTAGTTTTGAAATTGATTAGTATATATAGCCTTATAAGTTATAGGTATTTAAAGATTAATTTTGACGATGAGTAATGGAATAACATTTTACGGGGTACTTCTGTATCACACCTCGCAGCTCATCGGTACTTTAAACACTTAAAAAAATATAACTAATCAACTGCTCGTTCTAAATACCACATAAAATATTTTACTTTGGAATATGAAATTAAAAATGTATGTTGCGTTTAAAAAAATCAAAACTTTTCAAAACAATAAGACGTGTAGAGTCTTATAATTTACTCGACACATTGTAAACAGCAATGTTTGAGGAAAGATAACGGCGACATGCTCTACAGACAGATGACAGTGCGGGACACTGTATTTATATATTTTTTTTCCACATGATTAAATTGAAAATACGACCTAAGCATATAAAAGTGTTCATCCCACCGAGATTAATCGAGTGCAATAATGTATAAAATACATATTATATATTACGAAGAAGTTTATTCTTTTACGACTAACGCGTTAAAGTCCACACTACGTGTGTATACAAATGTCGTCTCATAGATTTTCTTCTTCGTATCAACGAACAGAATAAATGTCGTATTGTCGTTTGTCACGAGTGGTCGACAGCGAAGAATGAAGTTTACGCGTCTGGTGCATCGTGGATTACAAATACACACGGGGCGGAGTAGATGAACACAGAGCGGTCGCGCCGGAAGTTATCAGACTATTATTAATAAAACGGGAGAGCCGGTGCGATATTTGATCGTAGGGAAACTCAGTCTCCACCGTTCGGAGGAGGAAGGGGTTGGTCGAGTGGATTGATTTTCGGTTACTGGACAGATATATATATATAATTGTATACAGACGGACAATTAGCGGGATGGGTTTTTAAAAACAGTCAACAAACACACCATTGTATGCATCGGCAGAGACGACACGCACGCACACACAGATACGCTGCACTCGAAGCACCCTCGAGGGCTGAAAAAAAGGGTCGTGCCGTACAAGACACGGGTAGGCGGTGCTTGCTATATGTACCACGGTTTGATGGTGGGGACTACCCTCGGAGGCGATCAGTGGGGTTGGTGCGACGCAGACCTCTGGCAGACAGTCAGTCATCACACAACCCCGCTGCCAAAGACCTCAACGCTGGTCGCCGTCGTGTTCGCGTGTAAAACCCGTATACATTTATCTCGTAGTTATTATTCTAACTGCAGATCGTATTATCGTGACTGTATTAAAATATTTTATTGTCGTTTTTGTCGTTCATAAAAATCTTGACGTTGTGTCACGTGCGTGTGATTGGGTTACTGTTGATTCCAAGTCGTTTCCACCGCCACGATATGGACGGTCCTCGTTGGCCAGTGACGATGACCTCGACCAAGAAGACAATGTCCAGGTCGTTTTTGATCGACACGCTCATAGGGAGCGTCAAACGTCCCTCCACCACCGCCGCCGTAGCTGCCGCCGCCGCAGCAGCCTCCGTATCCGCAGCCTCCGTATCTTATCATCCACAACTCAACGAGTACATTCAGTTCTTGAACAGGACTGCAGCGGCGGCCGCCGTCTACGGATACCAATCGCCGACTCCTGTTCTGTTTCCATCGGCTACAAATCCGCGGTTTTTCGGTTATCCGGTCAGCAGCAGTACCAGCGAAGGTGGCGCAGGTGCATTCGGTAAAGACCTCCAACAGCAACACCACAATCACCAACACCAACACCACCACCAAAAGCAAGTATCGCCGGCGGTCGTAAAACCCGTTCCCGTCGTAGCCACCAACACGAGTCAAAGAAACAAACCACATCATGCCAAAACTACAGCTAAAAAAAGAGCCGCAAACGAAATGATGGCTTATGATCCGGGTAAGTTGTTTAACATAATAAACTCGTATTTACTAAAAACGGAAAGATTGGTTATTATTTTTTGATTCCATTATCAATATCATAATTTATTAATTACCCATTATAGAACAGTATAAGTACTGAACAATATATTGTAGGTATTAAAAGTTTTAATACAGAAATTTAAAACGACCATTTTCTTTTTGCACTTACTACACATCAGACATATTATAGATATTATTGTAAGAAACGTATTTAATTTGATATTAAATTCACATTTTAAAAATAATTTTCAATTAAATTCGTTTGTTGCGCATTTTTTATTTAATTAGTTATTATTAGTAGGTACACGGTGCACTTTTAATTGCTATGGCGTAGGTTTGAAAGTATTTTAATTGAATTTAATTGAATTGTATAATATACAACATCTAATAATATTATTTTTTAACAACACTATTTAAAATGTTCGCAATGAAAAAAAACCCTACTTTAAATTACTTTAGATATTTACTTTAGGTTCTTAGATTATTATTGACTAATGACTGGAGATTAAAAAAAGTTATTTCTTTCCGATAAATATTATAATATTATGTCAATCAAAAAGAGTATTATATGTGTGTCACAAAATAATTATTTTTCGCCATTCAAGGACGATATTAAAAAAATTCATCAGGCAGAGGGGGTGTAGTTTTTAACATTTGCAAATTTTGAAATGTCAAACAAATGTGAGGAGTGCCCACTACAATCTGAAAGTTTAATATTATTGAAGAGTGTGGGGTATCAATAACCCACGGACCCCTTTTAGGAACACCCTTGTCACCATTACTTAAATTTAGTTATAGGTACTATTATTTATTTAATGATAGACAGCATTTAGAATAAATAATTCTTTTACAATATTTCCAAATATATTTTTAAAAATGTATAAATTCTTTATAGGAAATCTTTACTTTCACTTTACTTAATATTATGATCAATGTATACTTCGTGATGGTGGTCATAGTTTTAGATGCGTCCTGTAGTTTTACATGCAACCATATTATTTTATTATTGTTTTTTTGATTCGGGTCCATCGTGTAATGTTACAAAGACATTTAAAAAAAAAAATGGCATCTTACGTTTCTGTTTTTTTTTTTTTGTACAGAATGTGCTGTGGCCGAAGACCCACTGCGGGAAAATGGCGAGAGCGACACAGATTCCGGAAGTTCGAAAAGGATCCGGACAGCGTTCACCAGTAACCAGCTGTTGGAGTTGGAACGAGAATTCTCCAGCAACATGTATCTGTCGCGTTTGAGGCGCATAGAGATCGCCAACTGTCTGCGGTTGTCCGAGAAGCAAGTGAAAATTTGGTTCCAAAACAGACGAGTTAAACACAAGAAAGAAGACGGACCCACCTTATCAATCAAGCCGGGCACGACGTGCTGCAACTGTCCGAAATCGTGTCACCAGTCGTCCACGGCGGTCGGAAGCACGTCCGGTTGTCGGCAAAACGATACCGACGGCGGCGGCGGCGATGATGATAGACGTTGTGGTCAGTTTGACTAGGCGTGAGTGTCGGCGGCTAACGAGCTATAATAATATTATAGTTCGTCCGTGGCAAGTACAAACATTATCTTAAGGGCAATGGCTGTGATGAAGAGTGGCGGTCGAATGACATCGTTCAAACGCTGAAATTTAACAAGAATTTCTTTTTCAACCGTTCGCGGTGGACGCGAAACGACTAAGTCACTCAAAATCTAACGAATTTAAGTCGTTGGTGAAATAAAAACACGATTTTCCGTGTCCTGTGCGTCGTCTTAAACCAGTAATCGTCGGCAATGGCTTTGGCGGTTTCAATGATATAAGACGCAACTGATACGCGTGTCTTGGAAGAAATGAATTATTATATAGTTAATAAATATTACATCAACTAAATCATCGTGATTAAAATATTTATATTTGTAATTGTTTTTTTTTCATTGTATATTTATATATTTTTAATATTTTTTTTATCAGAGTTGTAATAAAATTTGTCATTGTTGATTATTTCCTACAAAACCAAGCGAAACTATTTATTATTTTATACACATCCAATTACCTACTAAGTACTAGATAAAGATATCTAATAATCAAAAATAAGTTTTGTTAAAAAAGTATTAAATTGCTACCTTTTACAAAAACTTTAGTAAACATGGGTTTCAACATGGATTGAAAATGTAATTAAATCGTTATCAATATATATTATTAATGTGTTATTGCTTTTAAATTATATACCAGAATACAAACTTAATGCTTTATGTATTAGTAAAACGAGTGCATAACTCCGGTTTCTGTATCTCGTCCGATTTTTTTTTAATTATGAGCTGGTCGATGAGTGAAACCTTTAAATACCGGCCACTCTTGGTCACTGATATGTCCGATATTCAGAGGGTCCAGTATGAAGAAAGTTTATAATTTGTCAAAAACATCCACTATTTAGAGGTGTCAGTTAGGGGTATATCTGTTTCACGGAAATAAATATATTTCACTTGAAATTATTGTAATTTTTTTTTTTTTGCGTAATATTTAGGAAAAGTAAAAATAATTCAATTAACAACTTAGATTATTTCTGGTAGAAAATTGAATCCCTAGTGATCTTCAAAATTATAGGGGGAAAAAATATGTCTGTAACGAAACGAAAAATTTTACGTAAAAACCGTTTACAATTAAACCGATTTTGTGTTTTTCTTGAAATTCGAAAATGAATAATTGTAGGACTTGAATTTCTTACCAGATATTTTGAATCTTTTTAAGATATTAATAGGTTTTTTAAAATTTTTTTTTTTTGCTTTATTTAAAGCTAAATACAAATTTTTGAACGATTGAAATTCAAATGTCGATGCAGGATATGAACACCTAAAATTACGATTTCTTCAGAAACGTTTTTTGTCATTATTTACTATTCAAAAAAATATTAATTGTAGATGCTTGAAATATTCTACTATAACCTACATTTTAATTTCCTATATACAATGAAATACTTTGACTAATATATTAGGCTATGTTTTATAAGCATATATTTTTTTTAGTTTTCTTTTAAAATGTTGATAAAATTATTTATATTAATACAAAAAGTTTGAAAATGTAATATAATATCCCATATAAGTTGATCAGTTAATTGTTTAAAAAATTAAAAATACATAGGCACAAATTTTTTTAAGTGTTTAACGTCCTTATTACGACAAAATCACGTAAATGTGCGAATTAGGGTGACAACTGTTGGATCACCCCTGAGTAATATACTAATATTTACAATTCATCGACAAAGTGTGCCGTAAAAATTGTTAAATCCGTTAATGGTATAAAAAGGTTGTGTGAAGGAACCCCCACATGTCTGATTGGCATACATTTGTTCAGCTCTCCGATAAAAACAATTTTAATTGTGCCGGTGCATTACAGAGACCAACTCAATGACGGTGTACACTCGATAGTCCAACATCTAAAGCTATATAATAGCATAGCGAATTCTCGGTTTTACATATTATACGATTACAGCTTGATTAAAGATCCAGTATATTTTGTATATCTATTTATCTAATACGGTTTTTAGGAGCTTTGATTTATGCTGATTTATGCTGCCGTTTTATATTACGTAAATTGTAAGTTGGACTAAAATCTACATATAGTATATACATTATATTTCCAATAATATTATGTACGGAGTAAACCTGTGGTATTTTCTGAAAACCAATAAAAACGTCGTAGAGGGTTCTGTTTGATGTGAATGGGGTAAACAATAATATAGTTTAGATACCCTTTTCGTAGGCGGCGGTCGCAGGCATCACGTATCGAAATAATAGATACCTACGCAGTACACATCCGCTGCGGCAGTTGCTACCGATAACTTTACCAACCCACCCGACACGGTTTTTGGCCTATCTGACTGTAAAATAATATAATACAATATAATATATTAATAATATTATCATCGGTGTTGTCGTTTTTTGCGGGTTCTTTGGTGGTGACTGGTGGTGGTGGTGGTGGTGGTAGACGACAGCGGTAGTCCACGTAAACCGGCCGCAAAGGTCATTCTACTCACTATATATGTATACGCGATATACGCTATACATACATATACTGACGTATAAACGTATAAAGCACCTTTGATTTATGCGATTCTTCGTTAAACCTTGTTCATTTTCTGTGAGGATTTTCACGTCCGTCCGCGGCTTTATATTATTATTATTATTATTATTATGTACACGGATACCGTGCACTCGAAAATCGCCCACCGCCGCGGTTTTGCTGTTTTATTGCACCCGACCCCTTACGCCGGTCACGTAATAAATATTTATGCTCATAGTTTCAGCTTATTTTTCTCCATATCGACCCCATCGATTTTCCATTTATGCTTCCGTCGGTTAACGTGTAATACAGCCTATAAGACATAGGTACATATGGTGAAATATGATAGGTATATTATTGTACGACACTACGGCGTACAGCAAAATCACCCGACTACTTATCACAAAGTCTAATGATTTAGCATAGACCCATCAGAGTCAATGCTCAAACGACCAATCGAACTGAGTGTCGTAGGTACGACGTAATATTATAATTATTATATCACAAATTCACAACGTTTTATAGGTAGGTACATAGTAATCACTCATCAACAAAGTTATGGGTTTAACGATCGCGAATACTAGTAATATTGTATAATTCCCATCCGAAATCAAAATAATAAATATTTGCAAGCGCGAACAAAGTGTTTTCAAACGTATAACATTATGTTGTAAGGTATATTGTTATTATCGTGTGCAACCATCGCCTGTTTGGAGTGTACTCGTTTCCCTTCAAACGCCATCAAAATCCGTGCCTTTAATCGAATTAGGATTTGTTAGAGCTTGGGAATCGAATGAGATAGGTACCTATACCCTAAAATGCCATACGTCCCTAGGGGCACGACGGTCAACCCGAGAACGTCAACTCGTCTCGTCTGAATATTAGATTACTCACAAAATTATTTTCAATACGCGTTGCTTTCCTATGGCTGCTCGTTAAAATTACCATACGTCCAAACACCGACGACATATTTATTACCACGAAAATAATAACGTTTCAAGTAAAATGATTACCGTGTAGTCGTGTAGGCGGCGTGCTGCAATTTAAATCAATATAACTGAGCATTATATCATTATAATATTCAGAATGATTAAAAATCGTTATAGCTAAACTTCACACTGATAGAATGAGATTTGACTTTAATTTATTTAGAACAATTTTAGATTGTGAGTGGAGCGATGAATAATTGATTTTAGTATTTTACACATGACGTGTCACATGTGATTTTTTGTATGTCATCACCTTTCAAAGCACTAAAAATGTTTTAATGTTCAACTTTGAGAGTGGTTTCTGGTAACAAGTTGAATTTTTGGTACTAGTGTTCTTCAAAAAAATCAAGAAAAAAATCCCTTTTGAAAATAAGTTAAACAGAAATATTTACACAATACTTGGCAATTTGCCATTTTCACCTTATATTAATTATAATATAATTTTCTGGACATGATATAATGTTCAAAATATTGTTGATATTTTTGTAGCTTTGTGCTATTTAAAGATATTTAAAATTGTCAAGTTTTTAGTTTTCTTATAAGAATATCAAAAATAAGTAAAATAATTATTTTGAAAAATATATTTGGAAGTTCAAATTTGTACGAACCTAAAACCTGGAGACTTTAACCAACAAAATTTAGGGGAATGTAGTTAACTGCTCTGCTGTAGAGTAGGAGTCGACCTTCACATTGAGTAGACTCTGTGAAGGATGTGCTAAATTTGAATTCAACGATAAATCATTGTATACGATGAAAAACGATTTTGAGCGAAGATGATCAAATTTATGATTAATTTAATAATATTATTAAAATATTAACAAATATTCATTTTTTTCTTCTGATTATTATAAAAAGTACTGAGAATTTTCAAATTTAACCTCCTAAATGTACCAACTAGATTCAAGTTTCTATCAAAAACCTCCATCAAAGTTGTTAATGATCAGAGTATTTTTCCTACTAAAAAAAGTGACTACGGTTATCAAAAAAAAACAAAAGATAAAAAAAAAAATTGTAAAATGAATAGATACTATAACTATAGGAACAGCTTCACTCAGAATCTAATACCGATTTTTCCTCCAATGATTTTAGTTGTTTTGTTTTATTTAATCGAAAAATATTATGTATATGGACTATTATGTAACTGTTGGCTATTGCGTATATTGAAATTTTCTTTACATAATGCAATAATGTCAAAATATTTATACTATTTTAAATCTGTTTATACCACAGTTCTATTGACACCATCATGTCATAATAGCTAGGTTAGGTACGTTGGGTTTTATAAGTTATTGAATACGATATAATTTTATAAAACGTGCTATGTTTATTACAAAATTAGGTCAATATATCGATTACAATTATTACTAACAGAAAAATAAATTACTTATAGGTAGTAATATAAATATAAATAATTTGTAAAATATCCAAGGCTTGAACTCCAATTAACCCAAACCCAAACACACCCCTACAAACCCTTAAAAATAAAATACTTGAAACCCATAAAACCAGAAAGATTTTTTTTCATAACACCCAAATTATCTGAAACCTGAATAAAACATTCTGGCTAACTTGAAACTCAAATAATTTTTTATTTTACAAAATTGAATTATAATTTTTAAATGGAATAATTGTATTAGTTATTAAATTTAATAATTAGTACAAATATGCTCAACATTTAGAGAGGGCTGGCTAGGTTATTTTTATGAGATCCAAGAAATGTCCTTCTTGACGTATATATTTACCATTTACGTCATGTATTTGATCACTCTTTAATTTTACTTAGGTTTTAACCTAACTACTGAACACCCGTATTAACCCATATTTACCCATATTAACCCAAATAATAATAGTTATTAATTCCACTAAACATTTGTTTTAATTTTTATTCTATTGTTTGAACACCCGATACCGGGATACCCGAATAAATTATTTGGATGAAAATCCCTGAAAATATTCTTAGAAATATAAGCAGGCACATAAAACATAATATACCATTTTCACTCAGAATCATTTTTCTTGTACAAATTGCAAATAAATGCAGTTATTTATTATTCAATTTAAATTTAACACATCCTTCACAGTGACATACTCTCAATGGTGATCTACACTCGAAACCTATTATACAGTAGAGCTACTTCCCAAGTTTTAATTTTTTATTAATGCACCATTTCATATATATATATGTTTTTTGCTTAAATACATTTTTTTTAAAGATCATGTGTATTTAATTATGATAAATTATTGTAGGTATTGACATTTTTTTTACACTGTATCCAGTTGAATTTTATACTTAAATCAATACAATGATTATACTGATCATTTATAATTAATTATTAAGTATAGACATATCAATTAATTGATAAAATTATATGAAGAGCTTAATATTTATTAAATATAAGATTGTTAATAAATATTATTACAGGATAAACTATGGTAAATGGTTGTATGTATTATGCATGTTAATATGTTTTGGTGTATGTTCTTGTATAAATAATTTAAATTACATATTAAATACTTATATAGTGTATGAATAAAATAGTACGTGTAGTAAAATGTACACAATTAACTGTTCAAAATTAATTATGATTTCATATAAATTAAATTATATTTTATAAACATCGAATAAAAAAATAAACAAATAATAAAAACCATTTAAACTATTTTCTTTTTAAGTTTTTTAATAAGAATAAAAAAAATAAGCAATAAGCAAACAAAATCTGATTCTCTTTTATAAAAGTCTATAGTTGCATACATTTTATCTATAGCACATTTAATATTTATCATACTTAAACTGCCCTAATAATATTGGGTTAAAAGTAACAAACTAGATCGACTAAGAACATTTTAAATTAATTTAACCTACTAGTAATTTTTGAACATTAGTTGGATTTTAAAATAGAAAAAATATCGTAATTAACATTTAAATTTGTTAATTTCAATTATAAATTAAATTCATTCACTTATCGTTAGATAAATACAAAACTAAAAGTTAATACTTGCTTTGAGGAACTAAATCAAAATAATTATTTGGAATATATTTAGTTACTATAAGCCCGATAAGGTCGAAGAATATTTATTGACCTTTCACCTCACTAATTTAAATTTGTTTTACTTCCCACCGACAATAATTTTACTAAAAACATTTAACTCGAAAACTAACTATAAACAAAGGGGTATATCTTAAAAAGTTTTAAACTATTTTTTAACAATTTTGATTTTAATTTTATCATTAACATTCCCAAAACATAAAATGTTTAGTATTAATTTATTTCTTATTGTATGGATTTCGTAAAAACAAATAACATGTCCGATAAGTAGTTCCTCTATTTAATAACGGAAATTGTACAGGCAGAATAAAAAAATGGATACAATATGTCAAAATGTATGTAACAGTCTATATAACCTATATACCTACCTATAATATCCGTATGGCATACGGTAAGAAATAAGCACATGAAGTTAAAAAAAAAACACATCACTGTAAAATAAATACTTTCTTTGCTCCACATAGAATCTAAAATGTATCTAAGCCAAAATAGGTAGTATTCATTATTCAATATCTCAAGAAGAAGTAGGTGAATGAAGAATTATTTAAAACTGCAACAGTACCTAACAGGAGCTATTAGGTATATATTTCTATAATGAAAATAATAGAAGCATATAATTATTTAGTACAATATGTTGATAAACAAATCTGATTACATTTTATTCATACAAATAAAAAAATGAAAACATTTTTTAAATTAAAATTTATATCCAGGAAAACTTGAGTAAAATAAAAATAGCATACGAGTATTTTAAACATAAGTAACTAATAACATTTAAAATATATACGAAATTGTATAAATCGTTATAAAATAATTGATTGTGCTTAATAAAGTTTAAAGAAGTTGTGTATTAACATTTCATTTAACTGTTTTGGTAAACTGAAGGAGAGAAATAACCATAATAGACTTATGTAAGTACTACTATATTGCAATCTTATCATGGAGTCGCACGATAACGTTTAATTAAAATACAATTATATCTTACTTATTAATTATCCGCAGTCAAATGTGTATGTCAATAAATTGAATATCACTGTACCCATCCTAAAGTGGTTATTGTTTAGTTCACGATGAATAGAACGGTTTAATTATTATAAGAAATAATAAAAACATTTTGTAATTTACTTTTTTAAAAATTATGAATCTCTAATATTCTTATTCAGAATGAAAAATAATTAACTATATGAAATGAAACCACAAAGGTGTAATGTTTGACAATATATTAATATTGACTTGACAGTAAGTTGACATCATGCTAAAATATGATTGGTAATTTAAAATACCATAATTTAACAAAAATTTGGTTGTAATATATATAAGAGTATGAGACTACAATAATAATACAACATGATATATTATATTTTAATGGTTTAATATAAAATATAACTTTCATTATATCTGAAACACAAACAATGATAATATAGTACAATTAGTTAAAGTCACAACAAAGCAGAAACATTCATAAACTGACGTCATGAGACTTAAAATTTAACAAACATTTCTAACCCATCACAAATATTAATATGGGATTTAGATAATATAATATATTCTATATTGTATATACATGCAAAGTTGTAAAGGATTATAAATGCTCAAATATTATTATTAAAAATTATATTATATTCAGTCATTTTTTTTAATTCAAAAGTTTCTAAATTAATTAATTAAAGGAGACCTGAAGATATTCAAACATTTCACTATATATATATTGAAAATACGACACAAATGGCACGTAAATTTTACTCCATTTTTAAAAAACCGCCTATTGGTTTTTTTCCAGAAAATCGTGGAAATCAAGGTACATACTAAAATTGAGTTACTTATAAATAACATAATATTACATTTTTCTAACAGACTGAAAACTTGTATTATCCTTCTATTATTTCTGTTTAGAATACATTTTACATAGCTTTATAATTGATCACTGTCAAATACAAGGCATGTTAAGATATCCGAGCAAATGGATCTTTGTACGACTATTCCCAGCACAATTCTGCGTTGTAAATCGTCTTAGAAAAACGGTTTCGTCGTCGTCTCACGGGACAATGTTGGTTGAAAATAATAATTACACGTATAGTCGTCGATGTCCCTCAAGGAAAAATAGAAACCCTTGAAAAATAAAAATGTGATACCTAATTTAAGTATGTGTATAAAAATATAAACTTAGAATGTATGATTCAAAATACATAACAATCTTATAAAATATTATTACAGCAACCGTCTTATTTGTTGTGCTAATTAAGGTTAAAATGTTAAATTTTAATAAATTACTTTACTACTACTAATTGTACGCGATATATTATTGTTGGCGTTTATTTAATTTAAAATTTGTATTACTTTTTATAAGCATTTTCTGAGTTCAACGGACAATCACCTGATGGCAGGGCAATATATTTTATACAGCACAGAGGCGAGGCGATAACAAACAAAAACCTTAATTAGTAATTTTTAATTAGTAACTACCTAGTAATTATGTATTAAGGAAGACAAAACCAATTTTCAAGTTTTAATAAACATTTCAATACTTTATATTAGATTAAATATACAAAAACAATGTCAATGCTCGTAAATGTAATGAACTTAACCATGTCCATACTATTTTGTAAAAATATTACTATCTTATATGTATACTATTTTCAATTTTAAACTTTTAGTAAAGTTAATGAAAAAACGTCAAGTTAATTAAACAATTATTGACCTCAGAGTAACCATATAATACGTTCGGCAAAACTGCAGAAGGCATTCACAAATAAAAATGCAAAAAATGTTATCACCATAAAGATAATGATAAAATGAAGAAAAAAAGGTGAGGAATAGTGGATACCGCTCTACTGTTTATTAGGCGAGGTATGGGTCAATGTAATGAAAGTGTTGTTTAGTAAATCATTGTATATGAAAATACGAACAATTGTCAGCCTTTACTACTAAGTATATTTTTGTGATATTATTACTATTTAAGTATTTTATTTTACAATTAGTAATACAGTAGGTTGAAGTGATTTTTACCGTAAATATATATTACCTACTGTATAAATAGCAAATAAAATCGCCGAGTCATAGTAACTGTTTAAAGATGAATAAATATCATAGGACATAGATACATTACAATATTGTGGTAACTACTGACTATGTAAGTATCTATTACAAGAAAGTAGAAACAAAAGACTAAAACTTCTTTATCATTTAAAGTCGTATGCTTCAGTTTATATGTAAGTTAGTTAAACTTATGAGACATCTGGTGTAAATGTTTTGAAATATTATTAAGTAGATTCACTTTCCTACTAGGAAAGATGCTAAAGTAGAAGATTGAAACATTATTACTGCTCCAAAAAGCGATGAGTGATGACAGACAGGAAAAAAAACATTCATCACTGTAAAATTAATACATTCATCGCGCCATTTAGAATCTAAAAGGAGGAAAGTAGTAACAGTTCTGATGTACAGTAGGTATCGAGTTAATCTCATAATTAAGTAAGTCACTGTAATGCAAGATGTTTGTATAATGTGTTAAATTTAGATTTTAAATAAAATGATAAATCATTGCAAACGGAAAACGATTCTGAGTGAAGACGGTCTGTCAGCCTATTTATACTATAAGTTTATTTTATGGTGTATTTATATTACTACTAAAGTAATTTATTTTACTATTCGTAATAATATAATATAGGTGGGTTGTATTATTTTTTGCTGAAAACATTGCATTTATTAAATTATTTACTAACTTATTGGAATTAAATAATACTAATAATATCGATATATTTCTTCGTACTTTCTGTAAAGAAGTTTCACTGTTCAATAATACATGTATCGTCAACTCGAATTTTTATTTATTCATAACTATACTCTAAGACTTAGAGTCTAAGTTATTTTGGGATTATTTTTATTGAACTAAAAATAGTATTTTCAAATAATTAAGACTTTATAATATTACTGAATAAACTATATACATTTATACGTTAAATAGTATAAAAAAAAGCCCAAAATCATCGACCAGCATATCAAACTTCAGAGTAGGTATACATTATGACGTGTAAGTAGTGAAAAGTAATATTATACTTACTATTACGTTTTTACTTCTTGAAAACTTATCTCACTCGTATAGCAAATTCAATATAATTTTTAAAATTCACTGGAAATCTACTGTTCTTTTGTGCTAACTTTTAACAAAATAAATTTGTATTGATATATTCAGTATAATTGGAGACGCAACCCTTACAATAAAATACGTATTTATGACCACGTAAGACATTAGTGTATAGAGAACCACCAAAGCAATTCACATAAATTACACAACATACATTCAAAGGCTGGACTACGTAATTTGGTGTGGAATAAAGTGTACCTACTTAAAGTTAGGTAAATTAAGAAAACCTGAAACACAGTTACTACGAATACTCCTATCTAAATTGATTGTACACATATATATATATATACTCCGATGAAATGAATTACCTTTTAAAATATAAGACACAATAAATGATTGGTTTATTTATTATATCAAACAGTTTAAATTGATAAATTGTCTTCTTTTAAATTATTTTAACAAAGTATTCTTAAAATATACATTTTGTACTAATGTAAATTACACATTATTTTAATGTAGTGCACAGATATTGTATTGTGCTCACGTATGGAATGTAAGTATCATAGACTGCAACTTATCGTACTGCAGTCCGTCAATATTAAGCTTATTCAGTTATTAATAATTCTATGTGATTAAAAATAATATAATATTATTAAAAAAAATGCATACATTTAAAATCTCTAAACCATCACGTTACTTTGAAAAAAGGGATACCTTATTCCCAGAATAATTTGCCTAGAATATATTTTATACTCTTAATAAACCCTTTGGTAACCTGCATATCCAGCAAGAAGAAAAAAGTTTTTTAGAAAAAGCAATATTGTTTATATAGCTTATGTTTTTTGTAATTGAAGTTAACATTTTTATTTTTAGTTAAGCATAATAATATTATTTACAAATTAATTAGTTAATTAATTGTTATTAAAATAATATTTTGTATTAAAAATACATTTTGAAACTACGTTGCTGTTTTCATTTATACTTTAATAAATTTGTAGTTATAACTGTTATTATTTTTATTGATATTTTCACTATTATTTTTTTTATCATGTGTATTAACCCGTATACTATTGTTACATTAATTGGCTTAAACCATTAACCACTATTTTGGACGATCAGATACAAATTAATCTCGTTAACAGAGTTGTCATCGTCATATTATAGCTGGGTGCACAATGCACAGCATGCATTCTAATTTCAATTTCAAATGTATCCATCGTCTATTAGGACCAATATAGGTACATAATATAATGTCATGTTCAAAATATATTACTATCAATAATTCAAACTGTTTTCATTCAATTAAAATGTAAGGTATTATATATTATAAAAACATAATATATTGGATAAACACCATCTGAAGGTGTATACACGCTTATGAAAAAAGTATATTGTAGGTATGCATAGTAGAATACTATGTTTATATTGTTACAATTTTATTTTTTAAGAGAACGTCACACTCGCATGGGTTGTCTCTGTTAACATAGTAGCAATTTTGAGTTCAGCAGTTTTAATTTTGTGTCTTTAGATATAATATTTGACAGCTTATGTAAATTATAAATAAAATACATAAGTTAAAAAATTATCTGTGTTTTTTTGTTTTTTTTTGCGGTTTGTACAATATTTTAATTTTTTAGCAAATTATGATTATTTTTTAATTATAATATTTTACATTATTACACATAACTCACTTAAAATATTAAATATTAAAAAAACCAACGCTAGAACACAGATAGTGTTTTTACTTTTAAGTTTGATAATAAATAAATTCACTCAAAATAAAAGCCAACAACACAAAATTGGAACTCCTGAATTTGCTATGTTGTACGTTTTTAAGACAGAGATTACACTACTGGTGTCGTCAATTCAGCTTTATGTTTTTATGTGTAATCACAGTACAAGTGTTCTTATAATATTTTAATACTAAATGACACATACATATTTTCTAACTTTTTAAAAAGTTTTAAATAACTTTACTAATTTTTTTTATTTTATTAATTTATATGCAAGAAACAGTTTTAGATTCTTTGGGGAATGAATGTATTGATTTATAAGTTTTTTTCAGTATCTGTGTACATATTTTACAGTAGAAAAAAATATTTCGATGTTAAACTTCGAGGGTGGTTTCTGGTAGAAAGTTGGATCTAGTTGGCACTTTTTAAAGATATTTTAAGTTCAAATTCGGACGAATTTAGATATTATATTTTAATCAAATAAAAACAATTTTAGTTATTTTGTTGTAATTTAAAAATATTATTCGTGATTACTTGAAACTTTTAAAGTATATTATTATATTTTATACACAAAAATCTTTTTAAATGCAATGTTCTCGTCAAAAATGTATATTCAATCTACTGTATTACTAATACCTAGTAAAATATATTACTTTAATAGAAAAAAATAGATAAAAATATATACTTAATAATATATGCTGACTTATTAATAATTACATAAAAAATAATTATTACCAACGTTTGATGGCGTAAAAGCTATCTTAGATGATCAAATTAATAATAGTGAAATCTGTTTTATATGTTGGTTAAACAATTATTATAATAAATAATAATTGGTGTATGTGTTGTAACATAAAATAGTGCTATTCTAATATATCTTATAAAAATGTTTAAAATGTTAAGAAAAACATATAGAGTATTAGTAAACAGTAAAAATAGCAAAGGATTATGTATAAAAAGCTTGAGGAGAATGTGTAAGCAGGTTTGTGAAAAAAGTTAAATTTACTATAAGACTGAAGAGCTTTAAAAGAGTTTACTATTACAAACTAAACTGTGTTTAACTGGTAAGTACAGGAATGAAATACAAAAATAAAATATATCTACCTCAATTACGTTAAAAAAATACTAATTTATATTTTATTGCTATTAATAGGAAATATTCTTCAGTAGTTTTCTTGCTTTGTGAATTTAATTAATTTTTAATCGAAGTTCATTAAATCTGAGTTTTATAAAGTCGGGACAATTTTAAATTTTATGCACGCTTTTTATTTCAAATAAATGTACATATAGTATTACTTCTATTTCTATTTAAAGTTATAATTATAACTACAGTTCATAAATATAAAACATTTTGTGATTTAAAAGCTCGTGGTCATTTTATGTGGGTTGAAAACTTGGAACGACCAAAGGTCAAGGCATTGTAAGTCTAAAATTTTGGAACATTGATTATAGTTGATAAAACATTATTATATTTTATATAATTATTATTATAAAAATTAAATATTATTTTAAATGTAATTTAAAATAACAAATTATATACTATCTATTACCTAGGTTGTATTATTTTTTTTATACAATCTAAAAATCATTGCAAATTAAAATAAGAGAATGCTGAAAATCACTAAAACCAATCATAAGTACTCGTACTTACCATAAACTCGAGTTGTACAACTCGTCATACAAAATTCAAGTCTCTATCATAAAAAAATAATAGATTTGTCGCTGGTATATAATAGTTATACAATATACTTGGTTTTAGGTCAAAACTTACTGTTATTTATTGCGACGTCATTAGTTGAAGCACACAAACTTATTCTTTGTATAATCTACCTTTGTACATCATCAACTATATGCCAAACCATGTGTTCGCTGTAAAAATATTGTAAACTATAAAATTATAAAAAATGACGATATTATAATATATTAATGAAAACAAATATTCATAATACACTTATATAGGTATTTTTAATATTATTCGTAAATAAAAATCTGGGTCGGGAATTGTAGTAGAGGTAAAACTTTTGTATTCAAGATTTACTCTGATATAAAACTTTAAAAGTGTTTTATATTTGCATTAATAAATAATGCAAATGGGTATTGATCTAATGTTTATTGTCAATAGCAATACTTTATGGAATAATTCCTTTGCTAAACTGTACAACAAAAATGGTTTTAAAACAACGTTTTTCCACAAACTAAACCATTTTGTTTAAAAAACAGCATAATTTATTTACATTTATTTATTATATATGTAGGTATAATATGTTTGGAACTGCACATGCAAATAATTGTATTAAATACATACATTCAGTTCATCACACAACCAAAGAGTTTAATTTTAACTGTGAACATCGATGAATTAAAAATAATAGATATACATGCGTTATGTAACTTTTTGATAACTATTTTTTCAAAAATCTATCAGTCTATACCATTGTTAAGAAAAAAATAATCAACGTAAGTCGTTAAGTAAAAGGTTCGTTAATTGAAAATGGGTTAAGTATTTAAGTATTTCAAAAATATTATGTTACGTTTATAATCATATTTTATCCAATTAACAATGCATTTATCATAAGTCGGCGTAAAAACTTAAAGTATGTCTGAGATATTTAGTTAACAAAAATTTGAAAGCGAATACAATAATTATTTCTATGATAATAATATTCCGTAATTTACTGTTAAATGTCAGTATAGAAAGATAAATCATGTTGTAAGTGAATTAAAGAGACAAAATCAATTCTCTAAACACAACTGACTTAATGGAGTGCATTGAAACGTTATATTACATCAAAAACATGTATTGAAATCAATCAGATTAATACTATTGGTGTAGCAGATGTTTTTTTTTTTAAGAGGATATTATAAGTACGCCCACTTTTATGGCTATTTTAGTTTTTCTCTGATAACCCTAAAAATAGTTCTCTACAATGACTCTGAGGATCAATATGAAAATCATTCGTCTGTAGTGTTTGTGTGTATTTACTTCATAGTGCATTAGTGGCGCAGCGTTTAATGAGTCTCGAATTTATTTACCAGCTGCTATCCAATTATTTAACCCTTTACCGAATTAATACGAGTACTTATAGTAAATGTCACCGTGTCACCGGAGTAAAATTACGGTTTTCCGATTTCGAATAGGAATTCTGCACGAACGTTTTGCACCTTGAAAATGACTTGTTTTTATTTTTCTATAGCACTTAACCGAAGCACGCACCTGGTCACGATCCATCTAGTCTTATACCCCTACTACCATACTTTGTCAACGATGTCAAAATATCAACTTTATAGCAAGCCCACGTAATGTAAATAAAGATGTTTTACACCTAAAGGGCAATGAATAAAAGCCTCTGTTAAAAAAAAAAAAACAGTGTAACTTAACATTTTTACAGTTCACTTGAGTATGAATCTAACAAACAAGTAGGTAGGTACCTGGGTACGCGTTAAATATCGCTTGTTAAAATATCAAACAAACTCTTGTGTGATACTGAACATATGAGTGACTATTTAAATAATACTATATTCATAATTCATAATTCATAATATCTCATTAATAAGCTTAAATGTTTAATGTGAGTGTGCAATCGATTATTTAGGTACCTACATTAACATTATGTACCTAATCGATAAATAACCCTGAATTTTAAAAATACACGGACGACAATACATTAATGTTGAAATGTAGCCAAATATGTATACATAAATACATTTACAGAAGTTATGATTGTGAAAATCTCTGGGTAACTTACACTAATAGAATACCATAATTAAATTATGACGAAGACTCATCAAGGTTCGTTATTGGTCCATTAGAGCAGAATATCACATTTCTGCACATTATAATAATATTTATATATGTTACGGTAAAAGTACGAAAACTGGTGAAACCTAGGATTTACCGGCGAATCCTAGGTCTTACCGACTGCAGTCGGGAAATGTCCGAATTTCGGACATTTACCGATCGATTTCGGTAAAACCTAGGATACACGAAATGGTTTGGTCAAACCCCGAATGATTTCTGTAGTTTGGACTTTTACAGACAAGAATTGGTAAATATTAGGATAAACACCTAGCGTTGGTAAAAGTCCGAAATTGTTTACCAATATTATGTGTTATTAATAATAACAATAATTATTTAAGTATACTAATAGTACTATATTAGCTATTTCTTACTAGTATATTAGATAGGTACACATTTATATTATTAGTAATTATAAATTATTATATATTGTGTATTTATAATACCTAAAATATTAGAATTTAAAACAAATTTATTATTAAATATTACAATTATTACATTCATAATGTATTTATTTGTGCAGGCTTGGTTACTGTGGCATCTTGAGTTACCTACACAATACATTTTTTGATCGGCACTTACATCTATTAGTTATACATTTTTTTTAATCAGTTGCACCTTATCAACCCTTGTTCACCAGTCAAAGACAGTTGTGATACTGCTTGACGAATACCAATTATATTGTCTGGAGTTATTGCCGATTCTAAAAAATTTTCTTCACATTGAGTGAATTGGTTTCGAGTGAAAAGTTAAGAAAGTGTTCCTGCTTTTGTACCCAGGCGAAAAAAATCTTCATAAACAACTTGTAACACACAGCTAGTAATGTGTGGGCATCGCTTTACTTCTATTATTAATTTTATTCTATTTATTATTAATTAATAATAATAATATAAATGTGTACCAATCTAATATACAAGTAGGAAATAGCTAATATAGTACTATTAGTATACTTAAATAATTATTGTTATTATTAATACACATAATTGGTAAAAAAGTCTTACTTTTACCAACGCTAGTTGTTTATCCTAAGATTTACCAAATCTTGTTTGTAAAAGTCCGAACTACAGAAATCATTTGGGGTTTGACCAAACTATTTTGTGTATCCTGGGTTTTACCGAAATCGATTGGTAAATGTCCGAAATTCGGACATTTCCCGCAGTCGGTAAGACGTAGGCTTTACCGGTAAATCCTAGGTTTTACCAGTATTCGTACTTTTACCGTAACATATATACGAATGAAAAAACTAAATAAGTATTTGGTTTAGCTATTCACTTAGTGATTGTACAACAGATATTTTTAATGAGAATAATCAAAAATCTACTTTATGTTACATAATATAACTTTATTACAAAATTTAAAACAAACATCGCACGGTAAAAATTAAATAGAAATAAGCAAGGGAGGGTTTGCTGGTAGTGATTTCAACGTTAAAAAACTGATTTTATACCTATCGTTAAAATGTAGTCAAATAAGCTATAAGGCATACCAAGTAGTGGTCGTTATCAAAAAGATAGGGGCGGAAATAAGGTGTAGAGCTTGTCGACAATTATTCTCCCAAATATTACTAATTAATAGTTTAATTTCCAATAGATATTATATTTTATACTTATCAGTGTACCACAGCCCATAGGAATTATAAAGGCTATAACAACTATTGAGTTTTTATCATTTAATATCAACTTTAAACTTTTGAAGCTTGTTTCACATTCCACACTATACAATATTATGTAAACCTGAGTTGCGTGTATTCAGTAATACGTAGGTAACAAAATATTGGTATAACACGTTACCGACCCAAATTTAATAAAATATTCAAATCTTCGCAGCAAATATCAGTCTCCCCATAATAGGGGAACCCAGCTTGATTGCACCGGATGTGGATAATAGGGTTCAAACCATATTGTGCTTGAGAGCGGTCTTACGGAATTAAAATAAATAATACTTCCACAACGCGAAACACGAAAATCTTGCCACCTTCGAGTGTAGGAAGAAGTAACAATAAGTTATTCGAGATGTGGACCGAGGTCACCGAAATTATACCAGAGTTGAGATAACTATTCCGTCATGCATATGGTTTACGTTACCCACGGCCGAGTAACTGTGATATTTTTTGTTGATGGCCATCGCCGTTTTTCTCAACATTGGACAAATGTAAAATATTATGTACCTACACAAAAAGGTGTATGAGAGTGGTAAGAGATTATTAAGTTACATTATATTTTATTTTACACTCAATATTTCTGATGTTCTTTTTAACACACTACAAAATTAACTGAATTTGAGTCGCATACGTCATAACTCATTAGTCATTAGGTTCACCTGAAAATAGCAGTGCCCCCGGACTTTAAAGTGGCGTGTCGCACGGCACTTATGCCAGATTATTATTGCTTTTGTCTTGGTGCCGTTGTTCAGTGTTCTTGTTAGTTGTTTTCCTACGTTTACAACAACATGTCAACAATACGTGAGCAATTTAATGAGGCCCATGCGGTAAACGATTAATATTTGTATGGGTTTTGTTACAAAACAAACAGTACAACAGTGTTCCATATTTTATTAATTGATGCTGGAGAGGTGTATGCATCTAGTATATTGTTAGGTTACCTTATTTTAATAAATTACGATTATCAAATTCTGCTAAGTGGATACGGTATTTTCAGATTAACCATTTTTTTTTTTTTGTATTAATTCTAACCTTGATAATTGTATGTTAGCGTCTTCCTTTGGCGACGTCTATGGAAATTTTTACCGTATTCTCTACAAATTAAAATTCAGATGATGGATGATATTCCTTAGGTGAATAGGGTTCTGCGGGTCAATATACGCATTCCGATCACTTCACCAGTTAAATTTAGTCCCATCTTAAACATAATATGTTTTATCTGTTCGATTTGCTTACTCATATTTTATGACACCAGTTTTTAAAATAACTTAACATTATACATATAATACATCGAATTCAAATTACAATATGTAACAGTTAGTAAAAATCAACAATTTACGTTGTGAAGTCATGAATTTTATTCATGCATATTTTTAACTGAGCCGTAAATTTAAACAATGTCAATTAGCTTCTTTTTTAAAAATATAATTATAAAATAATATGCATATTTTATGTTTTGAAGTTTATTAGTATAAACTATAAATTGAATATTTTAAATATTTGAATGTACTCCTTTCAACGTAAATACATAATTAATTTGTTTAAATCACAGCGTATTTCAAACGAAATATCAATATGGAGGAGTAAAAAAAAATCTGACAATGAGATAAAATGAAAAAAACTAGTATTTCAATCAAAATAATTAATTAATATTGTGTTGATCAAATAGAAGCAAAAAGTATAACGGGAATTAAAAATGGGTGAATCCCTGAAAGTTGGACAGAGCATATGAATATTTGAATGATTTTTATATTGTATTTAAACATACTAAAGCACTCTTGAGCTTGACGGATCACTAGTCCGTCTTTTATTTGCAAAAGGTTCAAATAAATAACAATTAACAATCCTCAACGATGCCGTTACATTGCTTACACAGATTGATCCAAACTACTCTAGTTGAACTACTCATTGCATGGAGTCATTTATGCTCTCATTACATGGAGTCATTCATCGCAATTTACACAACACATTTTGGTAATGTGCACCAAGTGTGACCCCATTAGCCACGAGCATGAGAATTGATGCACGACAACGTATTTTAAGTCTTACAACATTTATTAGACGTTCTTGTGTATTTAATCTCTTTGTAGTTTAATTTAAAAGTTCAATATGAGAAGTATGGTAAGTGATAACATAATAGGTATAAAACAATTTATATTACATATTATATTATACTCAGTTAATCTAATCGAATAGTGTATACAATTATTATATCATATACATATAGGTAGATAAACCATCTGGCTTTACACAATATTCATATTAAGCAGTCATTTCAAAATTTCGAAAAATTTCACCTGAACAATACTATAGTGATAAGTTGCTGAACTAATTTAACGACTAAAAAAGTAAAACCTAACCGTTTTGTTCTGGATAGTAACTTATCGTAATACCATTTCATCAACCGATTTTCATCAAAAATGAATTAATAGGTACTCACATAAAATGGTGGTAAAGTAGTTTGGTAAGCTAATTCAATGTTTTATAGTTAAGTTTAGTTATAACTATATTAATGGTTCTATTTTATTGGTACTGTGACTATTTCAAAAGAGGATAGAGTAGAGGACATATGAAAAATAACTGTTTGTGTTGATTATTTTCATGAAATTGATTAAAAACCATTTATTTTCTAGAGCGTTATTGCAGGTCGGTAGTGCAAGAAATTATAACAGTGGACGACCATGATTGTAATAAATGGAAATTATTTCTAATTATTATTTAAACAAAAAATAATTATTTTTATTTTATATTCGATCCAATATAATATTATTTCTATTGTGTATTAATTGAAAATTGGCAGAAAAAGATTTGCATAAATGAAGTTTCATAAAATTAATAAATTCATATTATTTAGAATCAATTATAAAATATAGAGTTGTAAAAAAAAAAAAAATTTTATTATTAAATTTATAAAACAAATTAAAACACAAATATTATTTTAATATAATATATGTATATCAAATTAAAATATGTAATAAGGTTTTTATCAACATTTATTCACATTAAGATCATTTTCACAATAGTGTGTGGGACATTTAATTGAATGGAAACGGTATTTTACAAATTATGATTTAATACAATTATAAATTATGATTATAAATGAGTTATTGTACCTATTATTTGTTTTATTATTTTTATCTATGACTTAAGTTATACATTTATTATACAAAAAAATATTAGTGTCTAATTATCAATGGAAAAATCAAAATTATTGATATTTGATAATATCTTTCATTTATGAAAGTGCGTTATAAAAGTACGTAGTTGAATGAAAATCACCTTCATTTTATCAATCATATGATGTAGGAAATACTAATATAGTAATATTCGTAATTGAAGTAGTTAGGTAATTTGAAGTCAGACGCATAACTACATAAGACGTGTCTATACAATGTATAATTATAATTTTTAGTGTAAATAAATATGTATGCATATTCTTGAGTAGATAGTATATTGTTTACGTTTCAAGACTTTCAAAGAAATCGTAAGTCGTAAGGAATTGTCGATACAATGGAAATCTCTTCTCTTTTATTATAATATTATGGAACTC
Organism: Neotoxoptera formosana; assembly: GCA_022818045.1. Classification (NCBI taxonomy): domain Eukaryota; kingdom Metazoa; phylum Arthropoda; class Insecta; order Hemiptera; family Aphididae; genus Neotoxoptera; species Neotoxoptera formosana. The sequence continues at coordinate 10,861,191 of CM040632.1, read as the reverse complement.
GTTCACTCTACAGATGCTGTACATCAAACAAGTCCTTATTCACTTTTGCACAAGTACGTGATTTGTCCATGTAATACATAATATTATTTTATTATCCCAAAGGCTCTTTTTTTAAACTCGTGTGTGAGTCCGTGTGTAGTTAGTTGTCTACGACAACTGTATACATATATCTCTATACACGTGGCTTTTGAAATGCGCACACGATTCGTTTTAATAACATAATTCTAATCTATATTTCTAATTCAGTAGGTACCTCATTAAACTATCGATATTAAATTACCGATACACCTTTTAGTCGTCAATATTATTCAGACCTATTACTGTGTTACTATATAAAAAAAAATAAACATACAACGTCAATTCAGTCAAAAATTCTTATATTTTATTTAGACAATCTTTTATCTTTTATATATTATAATCTTATTTTTTTTAAATTATTTAAATTATAATTTGTATTGTCTCAAGTAGTTCAATTAATCAAAAATATATACATCTATTATTTTTTTATATTAATTTTATAGAAATAAAAAAAAAAGTTATATATTTTATATTGTATTTTAAAAAATGTTTATATATTTTATAGTTTATTTAAAAAAAAAATTCATATTAATTAATAAATAATAAAAGATTATTAAATAGTAAGCTTAAAAAAAAAAAAAATGGGTGGAAATGTACTACTACACCAAAAACAGTCAGAGCGGGGGAAATGTCCATTTACCTTATAATATATAGAAGCTAGTATACAAGACATAATGAAATATAGTAACGCGGAGATAAATATGTATTGTAATTCCTTGGCGAACCCGTAAATTCACCACTATTCGACAAATATGACTAGGTACTTACCGTTTATATTATAATCATTGAATTTCATGGTTAAATAACTTACAATAGAACTGAAGATGTCAGCTTTTCAATCTCCAAATCTAAAAGAAAACTAGTATAGGAGATGGATAGACTAGGTCAAATATATTGTAAATCGAATTCTAATTTAACGTTTTAAAATGATTCTGAACCAAGCTCGGCTTGAGATTTACTTTTCGTTTATTCAATACTTCTTTGTCATTTTTATATAATGTGTTTAGAAACACTACTTTAAGCAAATAGAAAATTCTATCACCTTAAAGTACCAATTAATTTTCAATCGAAAAATAGTAAATACATTCAGCGCCATTGCCCAAAAAAGTCAATGTTTTATTATTACTATTTCAAACACTATTTATTTATTGAATTATTTATAAGCAGTTTGCTTGGATAATATTTTCTTTATGATGTTTACTTTATTAAAATGACCTATAGAATTGCGCTGCCAAATGATTTGTCAAATAAATTGTCGTGAATCGGTACACAAAAAGTCATTGACAGTATGATATAATTTGTTGAAATAAAAATGAACTATGTCTATTGCCAAAAATAAAATATAACAGATGTCGTAACTGTTTGTTTGATGAATTATTATGTTAAAAAGAAGGAATCAAGTATCTGATTGGTGAATGATATTGCAAATATTTTGAATCACAATATTACAATAACATAACAACACTGTAGTACAATACATCAGTATATCGATTAACGTTTATTGAATTCGTAGGTATATAAATACTTAAGTACCCATGTTTCAAAGTACATTTCTCGGAGGCAATATTTCTAGTAAGAATACTTCTTTTTCATTTCAAATTTCAGAGTTAGGTATAATATTTGTAGTGATTTCATTGATTTATAAATCTACTAAAATATCTTTGTTTCATATTACCATCTTTTTTATATTTTACAAATGTTATTATAATAGGTATTTATGTGCTGTAGGTACCTCATAATATAAAAACTCAAAAGTCGTGTAAATTCTTCACGGGTTACCTCTATACTTTGTGTTAACTCAGTAGACTCATAAACTATCAAAGACGAATCGGATTCGTAATTAGCTAACATAAAATCATTTTCTACGAAAATATTTTAAGAGTATTTAATTGGTTCTCAGTTTTTTCGATAAACGATAAGGAAACGTTAAGAGCTAAAATTAAATCCATCATCCATGGCTAATTCGACATGTGTGTAAATTTGTATATTATAATTTATAAGTTCGGCTTTAAAGGCGTTGTTACAAAAGAACTGTTTTGTCGGTGTCGTGCAATAATCCATTTACTAATTCGATTACGTTCGATTGATTGTGCCTGCAGCCGGCTTATACCTAAATGGTCGTGCAGTGGCTGCAGTCATCTGCAATAACATAGTTATTATAATAATACATTATTACATTTAAACGAGGAAAAAGTTTACAGTCAGGTGCTCGGTACAGGAACGTACGCCGCGCTTTTACGCCATATTTCAAAACGTATGTTTTATACTTGTAATATATTGTTTAAGATACATCGTGTGTGTGTGTTTGTATATATCACATAATATACGATTTACACGTATGTTTGGTTCGATGGTTAACGAAGTTTGCGAATCGGCCGCTGGATATATGGGCACACGGCGCAGGTGTGTTTATAACGAGATTTCGCGATGAGTCACGGTGACGTCGATTTTATCGGCGGCGGCGGTGTGTCTGTCTCTCTCCGTCTCTTTCCGGCTCTATACCATTATTACACTAATTCATTCGGCCGCCGTGGTCGTGCACGAGCTTACTTCTGCCCGTTCCACGCAGCACGCTGCCTATACTCGCGTCTATGGTCCGCCTAGCGACCGACCCCGCCGACGGCTTGTAGCTGCTGATTTTGAAAATTTGCATATTGTACAGTGCCCCCTCGCGCCGAGTTCCCCGCGCCAGTCACCATACATTGTTGTTCGATCAAGAGGTAATTTGAGAATGTAAATTTCCGCAAGTCATCACCGCGCGAGCGCACTCGCACCGCCGCCAAAGGGTGGCTGGAAAATAAACCGAGAAAAAAAAACCGATCGTGAAGTTATTGCGTAATATATTATTGATGTACATAATTGATTATATGTATTAACCGTCGCATGTATAATTTATATACCTACTAAATATCTATGAATATATCTATAGTATACATGCAGTCCTGTGCGCTCATGAGGGGGTCGCGGTCGTTTGAGAAGTATTTACATCTTTAAAATTACTCAACATATATGTTCGTATACGAACATATCACGTACAACGACAACATATAATAATATTATATGATATTTGTTTTGCAGGGTTTAAGTGTATTACAATATTAGGTAGGCACTCGGTGTAATACCCGTATTTACAGTACTTATAAATATTATCATGATAATTTTCAAAATTATTTAATGATATGTCTTTTGAGTCTTAGATATGCATGAATATTTGATTAAAAGCCGTTCTGGCGTTCTGCATTAAAAACTCTGTACTTTAGTCTTTAATCATTACCGATGATGAGTTTCGTAGAGTTTGTGAGGGAAATTCGAACTTTAGTGTCGGGAAAAAACAATTATTTTTCTTTAATTTATTTAAAAATAGTTTCAGTGCTTTGAGACACAGTCGTGGTTATGACGTGTGGTGATAATATGGGATTTGGATTTTTTTTTTCATCAATAATTAATATACTTATACGTTTTTAAAAGTTTTAATGAAAAAGTTATTTTAAATAATTATGGTGTTTGTGTTTCTCTTATTCCGAATGAAATGATGAATTTGTTTTAATTGTTACAACACATTACCTACTTATTTTCTTAAATTATAATATTAATTTATACTACTTAATAGCATTGACGTATTATATCACCAATTTAATAGGCTGTCATTAATTTGAAATTTTGAAGTAATAAATGATTTATACTACTAATTTCCAATCCAAATATTAACAAAAAATAACTCATTATTTATGTATTATGATTATTTACTTCTACAGTTATATTTTATGAAATAATTTTTTACTTTTATACTCTATTTAGTTCATAAACGAAATAGACATACTAGGAAATAAGCAAACAACATACTGCGTTTTCTTCCAACCATTTTTATACTTATAGTACTATACTATACTATAATATGTCTGTATACATATGCAGAGACACAGAGTGACCACTGATCATAAATGTATATAAGTTGTATTATATAATATGATTGTGATGAGTTATTATCAACGATCATTACATTTTTGTAACACGAGATTCTGATCACAACGAATATTATGTTATTATTATGCAATAATGAACTTAGTGAAAAATGCTAATAATTGGAATATATCTTTATATGTGCATATACTATGTACAGTGTACACTACAATTCTATAACTCATCTACGGACTATCATTATATTATTTTGCAGGTATAACATAATCCAGTTACTTATTTGATATACATACATCTGATATATATGTATCGGTAATTAATTTTGATTGGAAAAAATTTAAAATCGTTACGTATAAATTAGTATTTTGCATAATATAAGTATCTATCAAATAAAATATAAACTGAGTTTGATCTAAGTATTCATGCTTTGGTATAGTATCCCAGCCAGTAATTATTATTTAATGATAACATTAAATTATATTTAATATACACGGTAAGCTCACTCTGCTATGTTATTACATCTAAAATATAATTTATTTATTATTGCAGCTATTATTTAAGGAGGACAGTATAATATACTGAATATACATAGGAAATTAGTAGTTGAGCATCCGATACAGCTATGGTATATTTTTTAATTGACAATACACGCGATTACAAATAAACTTTTGCAGCTGCAGTCTTCACGGTCAATAAATCCCGTTCGAAATTCTATATTATACAAACCTAAGCCTTTTAATGACAACTCCACAGTTCTTTTAGTCACAGTATTTTTTTTTTTCATGTTGACGTCACTGTATCGTTTCGAATGCATTTAAACGTTTCAAAGTTTTAATTAAACATCGTCGTTTCAATAGGTTGAATTCTTTGGGGTTGTTTAACAATTGACATTTCTTTGTACAAGCAATTTTTATACGTATTACTTTAGGGGTGCTCGTTGAATATATATTATATATACGTATTCGGCTTCCCCCGTATACTAGCACTATAATAATTATTCATTTAAAATTCAACACCACTCTAACTAGGCGCATTGTGCCCATTTACCAACCGTTAGAATGCATTTTATTAATTTAATTACCCATGTGGGGATGCCACATCAATGACTTGCATACAATTTTATTGTAAATACTATTCATATATAAAACACTTCAGTGTCGGATAATATTTATTTATTTTTTCAAATCTCGTCATAAACATTCATAATTCAAAATTTATTTTTTTACAAAACAAAGTTAAAATACACTCTTATAATTTATGCAATACATATCATACATAGTGCATAATGTGTATTAAGTAATATATTATATAATATAATTAATTAAACATGTGATTTTTTTTTTTAATAAAACACTATCTGAAAAAAAAACCTTTGTTACTATTATAAGCACTAACGAGTCAATGTATAGACATAATATAAAACTAGCTATATAACCCGACTTCGCCCGGGAAAAAAACGAAGCGCTGTATCTCTGTATCTCGGTTTTAGTGTGTACCTCAGTTCCTCAGGTCACGGATAAATCGGCGACGGTGTACCTATAGCTTCGTGAAATAATTCGACCTGGATGGGCAACCGTAAGTCACGGATGGGATTTAGTATTTAGTATATCGTTTAATAATATAGTTCAAACTACTTTCTGAACTTTTTTGACATCTTTTAAAATAATCTCTTAAGATTTTCTTCAAAATCAATTGCATAGTTTTTTCTTATATAATCTACAAACATACACTTGGATTTAAGATATATTTTCTTTAATCGAGGCCATGCAAACGAGACGATTTAATGTATGCTTTTATCTCATCTACCCGAGTAACCAATGATTACACCATAGTAACCATTATTATACAAAAAATAATAATAATAATGATTTCTTATACTACAGTTATAATCTGTATCAAATTTCTATGATTTTTTGAATAATAACAAAAAGTGTTGAGGATAAATCATTATTACAGTTTTGAATATCCAATATTGTCAAAATTCAACATTTTTTTAATTAAAAAACGTATGTGGCTTTACTCTAACTTTTTTTTTATTTCAAGTAAAAATGATTATGAGGAATCATGTATTTATTGAATTTGTAAACTTAAGCTGTTAAAATAATAATGTTATGAATTTTTAACTACCAAATAATTTGCACATTTTCGTGATTTAGATGCATTTTAACTTTAAACGCTTAAAATATAAAATTGTGATTATATATTTTCAATATTTTTTAATTGGAGTATGTTCATGTTATGAATTATGATACACCTTGTAATTCTAATATAAATATTTTGTGAAAAATTCAAAATTCTATACAGTTATTAGTTTTAAAATTACAAAAAACCAAACAAAATCAAAAACCGGCTTTACGTAAAAATGCAAGTCTTTCCTTAATTTTTTTTTTTGACCCCTTCGAAATGCACACAAGATCTATCTTTCTACCAGAAACCACCCAAAGAATAAAATTTGATTTTTAATTTAATTTTGTGTTTTAGTATCAGTATTGTATATTGATCAAACTTATATAGTGTTTATAAAATCTGAATGTATAAATATCATTTTAAATTTTATAACTAAAAATTTAATCACGTATTAAAACTATTAAATATCATAAAAATTAATAAACTTATGTTTGCCATGATTTGATTACACACAAAAATTAAGAATGCACAATTTTACTGCTCAATAAAATACTTATGTCAATTACATAAGTATGTAATACCTTTGAAATGGCTGTTTAAGAATCGCATTGTTTAGGAAAAAAGGGTAGATAATGACCAAACAGTTTTAATAACTAGAGTTTGTGAAACATTAAAATTTTTAATGTTCATAAAAAACTGAGTCATTATATTCATGACACATTATGAACTGTGAATAAAATTGTTTATTTCGTGTAGTTTTTCTGTTTTATTTATTCAATGCATTTTTTTAGATTCATTAAAATCCAGGTTAAAAAAAAAACTGCTTTTGTGACAGGATAACCGATGGAGCACTGGCAGTCATTTATTATTTTTAGACATACGCAAATCTTAGGTACCTTCAAATCGACAAAAAGATTTACGATTATATAAATAAAAAAAGTTTATTTCGACAACTATCACAATTAATTATTTTCTGTGATCATTTCCTACGACTCTCAAATCGTTTGCAAACTTTTCATTATATTTTAATTTAAACATTATACTTGTATTTATAATATTGTATACCTATATACGATAAGGTAGACTTTATTTAGTTTAAACTTGGTTATTAAATTCTTCTTAATCAACGATTAAAGAAATAAATATATTTTTTGACATAACATTAATTTTGAATAATCAAAAAATGTAATTTATTTTTAATGTCCATTACCTATTATTGTATTTTGGTAAATTTTACCTACTAGGTTTCCACGCTCAATAAAATTTGTTATTTCCAGATTATTTTTTAATTTAATTACTTACAACTATTAGATAGATGGATGTTCCATATGAATGGAATTGTTTCAAAAATATTCGTAACTTACTTCTAAGTTAGAATATCGAAAAAAATCAACGAGAGCCCTTACCATAATATTTTTACCTTACAATGTTATGGTATGTGGTCAATTCACTCTAATATAAAATATAAATAAATATATTAATATAAATATAAAAAATAACAGAGTTAATTAGATTACTCTGAACGTAAAATATACTATTCATTAGTAAAACGGAGACAACATGCGAGTATGACATAGTCTTAATACAAATTATTTCCAATGCTATAATCAAAATAATATTTGAAACCAAATTATTCAAGGTTATTAGTTTATAGTTATGTAAATGTCGATTAATCATATTACGGTTAAAATGGTTTTAAATAATATACAGTTGAAAATTAGCTTGTATATATTGCATACCTATGTATAATATTTCAAAAAATGCGAGGCCGGCCCGGGGTTTGCCGTGCCCCGGGGACAGCCCTTGGTAAATACACAAACTAAAACTTACTCACGTATTGCGGTGATTCTTTATGATTCGCTAGACTAGTGCCTGAGGATAACATCAATAACGACAACCATGAATACCAAGTGATGACAAATGGAACACAAATACCTGCAAGTACCTACCTAAATACAAATGACGACGTTTTAACATCGCGTGATGTTAAGAGTAGGTATAAAAACGTCGACTGACAAACTGAGAATTACACGCTTTACGGTCTTAAACGCAATGGAAAAAGGTTATTATTTAGACTAAAATCCTACTTAGAAATGTATTTGTATGTAGGAATGTGAACAAAAAACTTAAGTAAGTCGGTTCGATAAAACGGAACCGACACGATTTAAGTTTATCGCTGCACAAACACGTGAACACAAGCTTGTAGTAAATACTTAGATCCGTGCACCAGAAAGTAAAAACAATAAAATAGTTATATCCTTTTAAGAACCTTAGAAGAACTAGGAGAACGGTCTTCTTAATAACAATATTATTTATATTAAATCAATCATTGAACAATGATGTGGACCGTAATCGGGTAATAAGTATAAATTAAATACACTCAAAAAATATTTTCTGTACTTAACTATTCATTTATTTATGATCTATAATACAAAAATATTAGTAAAAAACTATAGTATTAATAAATAACAGTTTTATAATAAAGACAATAAACCAGGTAATATTCTACATTTTTCATATATTGTATTACATTCAAAAACGTACAATATGTCAATATCCAAATACATATTATAGTACCTACTACTATAATATTATACTAGATATAAAATGTAACACTTAAATAATAAAAGCAAAGTCTTGTTTCAAACATGATATTTTACATATTTTGAACTAATAATATTATATTTAAATTTATTGTGTGAATGGTTTTAGTTTCAAGGCAATTTTTTTTTAAAAATTTAATTTTATCATATTTATTCACTGGCTTAAAAGTTATTTGCTACACAATTATATTGGTTGCAATGGAATTAAAATGTATTTATCTGTTACCAACATTTATTATTTGAAAATAATAAACAAGACAATTTATATGATATCATTCTATATTTCATTAGTTTCAGAAGTTTTATTATTTACTTACAATAGATAATCCGAAATATAATTAAAACAAATATATAAGTACATTTGGTCTTATATATATTTTTATCAACACAGAAAAAAATAATAATTAAAATGGATACCGTGAGTATACATTGATTAAAATGAAATAAATTATACTTACGATTTTACCTATTGAGCAGGGTGGTATGACTATTGACGATTGTAAATGCTACGTAAAACCACCCAAACCGATTGAACCCAAAAAACGTCCTACGCCTTGTTGTCCGTGTCCGTGCCCCGCTGAAAAATGCAAAGTAACTTTACAAACCGTACAAAAGTTGGTCGAAGCAGAAAACAAAGATATTGAGCTGTCTGAAGTTTTGGGCGGCATCACGATACTGGATGAACGAAGACCGAAAAAGAAAATAATAGATATGTACGACGCCACGTCCAAAGCAAACCGAGAGGATACCGTAAGGAATTTATATCATTGTTTAGTCCACTGTGGATTGTGTTAAATAGTTACTCATCTGGTGACAATATTACCGATATTAAAGGAAAACAACGTAGATCCGCAGTATTTAGCTTATATAATGAGATCAATCGAGAACGGACTAAGCATGACGACTGATCCAATTAAAGTGTACGAACACCTGTTTTCCAGAGGTAACCTCGAGGCTCCTCTCGTATCAATCGGCCCTACAGCAGCTATATCAACCGAAGTAAGGCGATTTACATCACCAAATCAACGCATCATACATATCATAGTATTTGTAATTACAATGATAATTGTTTAATTGTTTTTCGTGCAGGATATGGTCGTACCTCTGTCACCTCCGACCGTCATCAACGTGAAAGATCCGGAAATGGAACCAGGAGCACGCCTAGACACTATTATTCCCAGGCTGAACGTGGCCGTGGCGGAAGCGGCGGCAATTGAAAATGTCGACGATTTGCAGGTATTGCTTGGCGGCAGTTTTCCAGACAAACAGAATTCAACGACCGACGACCAAGAGGCGCCCCGTGACATGTTGTTGGAAACTCGAGAGCCTCATCAATCGATGGCTGTGCTCAGGGGGTCTGTGGCTCCCAATTGGTTCCCGGGCTACAACGTGGCTCTACCGAATACTGCGCACCCGGCTTTGGAGTCCGATCCAGAGGCCGTTCTGGACGAAGCTTGGTTTCACAGTCAGCCTCTGTCGGTAAAATTAGATGACAAAGGCGCCAAGCTCATTGGGTCTTAGACAAAAATTAAAACCTCTATATTTTTTAAACAACCGTGTTGTACATAAATATATAATTTTTAAATATAATAAGAAATATCAACTCAATTTATATTAAATAATAACCAGATATCACTTGATATCTGTCCTGAGGGCTCTGTTATTCATCATATTATAATATTATAATATTATTCGATACCAATATCAAGATCAAACAAAAACCTAATATTGTTGTCGAAACTTCAATTGCATTCATCGCTTAGTAAGTAGAATAGCATCTACCATGCTGATTGCTTTGATATATTTTGTTTAATTTTCTAGGTAATGAATTGTAATTAGTGTTCATATAAAACTACGTATTTATGATTAAATTTTAATAATAATTTTCAAATAGGATGATATACTCGTATTATTACTAAAGTGTATTCATCAAATATAATTGTATCTAATTTCAACGATTAGGCTGCTAACACTGCCTACCTAAATAATGTAAATTTAAATTAAAAATTTTTTTTTTACATTGATGTATCATTTATTTATTTTAAATATTAATATATGCATATAAAACAATATCATAAAAAAATGAGATTTGCATAAAATATTGGTTTCAACACATTAATCATATTGTAATAAAAACTATCCGGTGCATCGTTGCTAGAACATGACACGACATTTTACAGTTTCCCCAAACGGCATACGTTGATAATAGAATATTATAATTTAATTGTTAGTCGACCGAACATTTTCCGAACAATCACAAAGCGAACGTAATGCTTTGAATATTAGAAACAAATGTTAATACGTCAAATGTGCGTGTGACACGATATCTGATCAGTGCAGATTGGATATACTTAAATTAAATTCGCTATGCGTGTACTGTGTAGGCGTTATAATCAACAATTACAATTAAATTATGTAATTTGATCGACATTAGTTGTAACCTAGCTAAGTGTATTGTATATAAATATAAAACTTTAAATATGTATGCTTTTGTATAAAGTATTTTATTATTGGCTATAATAATTGCTATAAAAACTAGACTATAAAACAAAAAGTCAAAATAAAGAATAAACTGAACAAAAAATTAAAAAATTGAAAACTTTTTTGTTGGAAATACCAAATTGAGTTTATAGTGGTTAGAAATAATGCTTTGAACGTTGAAAAATTAAAAAAAAATTAGCGATGTACTTTTATTTATCTAAATGGACGGATTTAAAATTTACAAGAAATGAAAATAAAATAAAATGTGTGTATGGTACTGTGTAGTTTTAACTAGGATTTTACAGTTGTTAATAATTATTTCAATATAAATGAAAACACTATAAAATGTTGATCTGTAGTTGTAAAACGACGAGGTTTGGGAATACGACATAAATTAAAATAAGAACAAACTAACTGTATGCGGCTACTTATAAGATAAATCCTACTCTAAAAGTGCGTTCTAACACTTAAAAAACCACCAAACGATATTCGATGAACTTATGAAGTTTTTCCATCACAGTGTATACCTGCGTTTCACGGTAATGTCTTTGAATTCTTTATCGTCTTATTCAAGATTGCGATTCCCGGAGTTTAGACTGCGAAGAAGGTTTATGCATACATCATATTATACGTATATATATGTATTATAATATACCGAGTATATATTACCCACATTTCTGAATTCTATACAATCCGTTTAGTTCTCCCTTAACTCTTAAGTAACTGTATATACAAGTATAGAAATATAGAAATAACCTGTGTGCGTTAGCAGCAGCGTGTGGTATTGTTTAAGAAATCGTATTTCCAGACGACTTACGATATCACATTTTCTTTTTATATAATAATTTATCCACAATCTAAAGTTTTCAAACACTTTTTAACTTTGCTATTTGCAACTGACAACTCACGAGTTCCTAAGTTTTTACAAATTTTTCACATTTATTCATAACTAGGTAACAACATTTTTAAAACCTAATAGGGTTATTACGCATGTAAAAATATTATAGCTGCTAATATATTTTGTCGTCTTTTCAAAAAGAGGGCGGGAGAGGTGTTACCGGCTGACCAAAGTCATTTATCCGGACCCCGTAAAGGTAACATTTTCAGACTAAACCCATATCACGAAACATAAATTAATTTAAATGCACCTATTTTGACCCAAGCTACCTTTTCACCCAAACGAAATAAAGTAGGTAAATATAATAGTATTGGGATATAAAGTTTTAACCATAAGAATTTCATTTATTAAAGTGTTTCGTTTGTTTAGAACCCATTTTTACTTAAAATTGAATTTAGTTTTTCATACAATGGCTTGTTTTTATTCGTAAAATTCTATTTAAACATTATTATTACTTCATTAAATAATTTAATTGGCAATTTTTAATACTTATACGCGAAAATATATTCCCATAACCTAACCACAATATAACTATAGAACAACTATTATACGATATTATATTTATTTAACATAATTATAATTTATACCTAATTATTAGAAATTATCATCTAAAACGTTACGACGATGATATTTTGTATTATTTTGAATTTTAATAGAGTTAACTGTGTTTGAAAAGTCGATTAATAATATTTTGTCCATACAGCAGGAGTAAAAAAAAAATACTCTGATACTCAATAAATATAACTTATAAGTAGCATAGAATAATGGTTGAGTACCAAAATTAATGAAACATTTTAACAAAATATATAAAGTTCTTATGGAACAAAAGACTAAAATTTCAGCTACAGTAACTCGTTTGGGTAGAAACAAAATCGTAGCTTTTGAACGAAACCCACAGGATCCGTAAAAGAGTATAATTTTTGTAACGATCGATTATAGCTTCAAATTGTCCTCGACTGTTACTTTTTTCCCCCGTCAACAAAATTTCAACAATATTACCATAATATAATCTTATTAGTAGGTACCTATCATACTAAAATATAAAAATCCACGTCACGTAGGTACACGCGGATATGGCTATACCGATCTCGCAGAATGCTAATGGATTCGATCGCTCGGGTTCGTGCGAATTTGAGTTTCAAATAAAATCGGTAACACAAAGAAACTCGTTACGACTGTAGCCACTAGCCAACACTACCTATACGTAATATATTATGCGTACAACACAATAAAATATCTGACGAGCGTGTACGATAATTCTACACCGACAATATGAAATGCACGTCGCGGCGTGTTAGGTACCTACCACGCGTCTCAAGTGCAGCGCGGCTGGTTCGATTCGGTCGTCGAACGGCGAGCGTGCTCGAGACAAATATTTTATTGCGGTTTACACGGGAAATCTGCCGATGAAAGACGAGCGTGTAGGACCGCACAGGGGTGCAGGCAAGACCGAATATAGGTGGTGGGCTGTGCGAGGGGAGTGTTGAGGCTGTTTAACGGAAAAAAAAAAACCCGAAACGACTTAAACCCATGACCGCAACGGCGTGGTGGTGCTGCTGCTGCTGCTGCTGCTGTTGCGACGACACGACGACGTTTACATTGTGCGTGCCAAACGAGGCGTGCCAAAGGCGTTTTTCGTGGACCTAAGTGCACGTGTTCGCGTGCGTGCGTGTGCGGAGACGTTGACCAGAAAATCTCAGCGGGTAATCGCTGGCGCACACATAACACCGATTCGAACTGCAGTCGACGACCGTGCCGTGTACTCGTACGTGTATGTACATATATATTTATATAATATATTGTACACATATAGGACGGGTGACAAATAATGGGACGACGACAGTGGTATATAATATAATGATATAATGTAATAAAAGGAAATGAAATAAAACGGAATGGGACGGGAAAAAAACGAAAAAAAAAAAAAAAAAGATCGAAACCGAAAAAAAGCTGCTCACCCCGTGACAAGTGTGAAATTATCGTGAATTATTTACAAATACACGGGCGGCCGGTGTGGCTTCCGAGGGGGATCGAAGTGAATGTTTTTCGCGGGTCGCTGCTGCAGCAGGGGTCCACCGCGCGACGGAGAGTAGTTACTAGCTGTTGTAGTAGTACTCGAAAAGCGGTAACAAGCAATTATACACGCCGCAGCGGCACTCGAAAGCGTTCAATATTATTGCGCCCCTGGGCCTTTGCCGGTATACTGCCCGAGCCGCCACTACTACCGGCAGCAGAGAACATCGTCGCCGCTCATGTAGGGTTAGGTTAGTATTATTATTATTATTGTGATTATTATTATAGTTGCTCAGCGAAATTTGCGTGACGGAATACGACGACGATACATGCGAGCACAGTACAATAATAATAATAAAATATAATATAATATTAGATACCAGTGGCGGCTCGGGCCCGGTGTGCATAATAGATCGCGCGACGCTCTCCGAGAGAGATGACCGGTTTTTATTAGTGTCATCCTCGCCGACCGATTATCGTCATATCGTCCGAGCGCACCCCTTGTCGACAACAACAATGCCGCCGCCGCGTATTATTAGGTAGTATATATTTTATTAAAATGACATACAAACGACGACGCGAGAACGGCGACTACGTGTGGAATTAATCATTTGCCGGTGGGAGAGAGGAGGGGGATAGAAAGAGAGACCGACGACACTCTACGGCCAAACAAATAATAATAACGCGAATCACCTACATAATATTTCGTTTCTTTAATATTATAATGCATTCGTCCTAATCTAAAGCGTCCACAATGACAGGGAGGGTTTTTTTTTTATCACGAACAGTCGTATACATTAATCTAGTTTTCTGTTCTTATATTATTATTATTGCATTGCTTCGAAAATATATAGATTTTCCAATAAGATTGAAAATTGAAAGTCACGAAAACGTGCAAAGGAGTCATCACTGAATCAAACCATACTCTATGACTGTTTGCCGATGATTAGAAGCAACTCGATGTCTCGATGTATGCTTTTAGCGCGAAATTCTATTCGTATCGGATTTCCGAGTAACGTATTTCCGAGGTACGTTGTGTGAACGTGAACGGGGTGAAAATGTTCCCGAAGATGTAGACACGCACTGAATGAACTATTTACACAATTATATGGGAAATTTGATTAAGACGGGCTTTTACGGTTGAAAAAGTCACACATGCCTCATGACTCGGGTACCAAAAAATTGAATTAGTAAATGTGGGTTTATTGTACGACCAAACCATATCTCGGTTGTAATGGCATTAAAAAGTCTACAGTTTGTGTTCAATGTTTTACTTTTATTTTACGAGTAAATTTGATTATTTCTACCAACTCCATTTTTAAGTAAATTTTCACATCAGAAAAAAATCTGCTAGAATAATTTACAATCTTGTTATATTTTATTTGCATAAATATTATACGCAAATACCTAAAAAAAAATATCCTTTTTTAGGTATATTTATTTATTTATAGAGCAGATTAAAGTTGAGTTCATTTCAATTAGGAACTTTTTTTACATTCACTGTTAAATGCAAATGAGTTACTTTTTATCTAAATTTACTAGTTAATTTTTCAATTAATTATTTATTTTCCCATAAAAGTGATGTTAATATATTTGTGTTTGATAAATTATTCAAACTGTAACAAGATTTTAACTGATTTAAGTTACCAAAAGATACATTTAAATTAGTTTGCAGGCCTTGAATATATTTTTTAATATTAAGAACAAAAATTCTGTACAATTTGAGAATTGACAAAAAATACCTTTTGTTGTAAAGGTACATACATTTTTATTACTGTTCAGAGAATAAAAATAACTACAAATGAAATAAAAAAAACTATACAGCCACAAAAATAGATTTAATTTATTTCTCTACAAGGACTCATCAGATATCAAAACTATTCAAGGAACATGATTTACATACCTACCTTTTCTAAAAAGATTCCATTCGCAAAATTTTATTTTTTTTTATGACAGGTACTATATAGAAAAATGCACAATCCTAGAAAGCAGATATTTTGCTACGTGGTTTGAATACGCTCTGTGATCCATTAAAAGAAAAATAACATTACTACTATCGTCTTTTTTGACCATATCCATTATATTATGTATACCTAATGTATATAGTGACTAACTTATTAAACATTTAATATAGTTCTAAATCGTATATACACATGCATTCGGTTTTGAATTAAATGATAAAAACCATAAATATTTTCTTACGATATATCATACATATATCATGTATTATATAATAAGCAAAAAACTGAAGAATTTTATCTAAAATTCGAAATAAATCTTTTAACTTTGAAGTACCTAAATGCAATTTTACACACTAGTATATTATTATAAACAACAAACAGGTCATTTTTCCTACATAAACAAATTGAATAACATTTCTACATTTGTATTTTTTATCTTTGAATGGCGAAATTCCTAATTGTTTAATAATACATAAGAAAATGGAAATATGACAACGAATTCATGTTCCTATAAAAAGTAGTCATGCAGGTACACAATAATAATTATTCACTAATAATAAATACAAATTATTGATAGATTTACATAAATCATACTTGATTCGTTTAGTATTAAAATTTAATTTAAAATTCTTTGATTTTTAAGTATTTTTTGAATTGATGTGTTTTGATATTAAAAACTATAGTAATGTACTAAATAAAAGCATTTTTTTTTTACATTTTCCCAAAAATTTACATAAATAAAACACTTGGGTACCATAATTCTTTAAAAAAAATATTGACTTAATTTAGCATTCTTATTTTTTTATTTCGTAAATGTAATTTTCTCAGTTTTGTGATAAGCTTTTAAGAACATTTGCTTCATCTACATTTGGTGTCCAAATTATTTTTCTTTGCTGTTATAATAAAATTCAAAACGGATTTAATCTTCTCCAATTTATAAAATTAAAAGTATACCGTACCATTCACAATCAGTTGTATTATTAAATTTAAAACCTCATCTTAAAGTATAAACATAAGCTTCTTAATGAATTCTATTTTATTTTTTATGTTTTACATAATAAATTGATAGACCATCTTTTATTTTTGAACATTTTATTTAAATTCTATAAATCGTTTAAGCATTTCATATTTTTTTACAACTGATACTATTCAGTTTAAAAAAAAAAATAACAGTTGTTGTTGCTTTGATCTAAATCTAGAAATCTAGAAATAGGCAATAGCCCACAAAAATTATACTAATATCCAGTATTTTATCCAATTCATTATTATACAGGAAAGTAATTTATTTAAAATACGTTCCATTGATATAAAAAGTATGTACCAAGTATTAAAAAAGATTCTAATTAAAGTTTGTTTTTGGTAACAGACATACTTTAAAGTTTAGAGAATTCATTTCCAGTAGTCGGATACAATTAACTACAATATGCACTCTCTATACAAATTAAAAATTGTTAAATGATAAATTCTATGTCATAAATTACAAAAAATTAATGAAAATATTTGTGAACTATAGGTACCTTATTATTAATTTATAGTTTTGAATAGAATTATTTTTAAAGCCAATTATGGGAGTTTTGTTTTAATGTCTTGTGAGTAAATGCAATTTATTTACCTAATGAAGTATAATTATTATGTTACATTTAAAATTGCTATATATTTAATTATATTTTTATACAATTCATTTTAATTTAAAGCCAAATATTTTTAAATTTTGAAGCTGGTTTTATAATATTATATTTATACAAGTGACACAAAAAATATGTTGATTGGTCTCCTAACTAATAATATCAGTAATCATTTCACTGGAAGCCAAAATATATCTTACTACGCAGCAAAGGCGTCGAGACTCAAGAGCAAAGACGGAGTTATCGTGCACAATGGATCTTTTGTATGGATTCAGTTTTGTTTTGTACATTAAAATCCTGCAGTTGATATCTAAGTATGACAAACAGGATTAAATATTGAAAATTGAATATCATTTTACTATATAAGATAATATTATACGCGATGTTACAAATTATAATTTTTATATTTTAAAAATTCTACCCCATCCCTCAATCAAGAACCAAGGATGCTCCTATTACTCAGGAGCCAGGAAGCGAAACGAATTTAATTCAATCATCATTTTGTTTTATTGGTAAAAAGCTCAAAGTGCTTTTGTGAACATAGGTACACGATACGTATAAAACTCGCTTATTATTTTAAAGCACAATATGTTTCAGTACACGAAACCGAACGAACGTGATTGCAAGTATTTATAAAATGCTAATAATATTGTTTATCACGTCCTGACATGAGCAATGTATTTACCCACGTCTACAGTATACACCAATTTATCGAAAGTATATATATAGTGTGCCCACGTCATTCACAACGAAATTCGGCTCGGCGGCGCTACTATATTATACTTTACAGCTACACTGTTCCGTATTGGGACGATAATGCATATAGAAGGGTTGTGTACGGCGTGAGTGGTGGTATAGGTTATAGGCCCTCTTGGCAAACAATCTCTGACGTGTGTGCATCTAAGTATGCGATACACATGTACCATATAATGTGTATAAAACGTGCATAGAAACATTTTTTACTTTATAGTTAACACTCGATTTTACCTCCCTGAAAACGTTTTCATTGTCGACAGACGGCCTCGGCGGTAGGTTATCGGCAAAAAAAAACGCCAAAAACCTGGCCGACGAGACATTATATTATTATTTTCGTGTTTACCTGGGGGCCTCCTTTCAAACACGATTAATTTCATCCCTTCATATTATCGGCCCGCAGCATCTGACAGCGTATGTGTATATAATGTATATGTATATATATATATATATACCTATATATCGCAACAAAACCGCAACCGTGCGCGTCATTATATTTAGCGTATGATAGCACACTGGTACCTACATACTATATAATATTATGTATATGCATTTATACAACACTGACTGCGCTAACATTGGATATTTTTATACGATTCATCCACTGGGGTAGATATAATGAAGCTTTTTGTGTTTTGTATTTTTTTTTGTTTGTTTCCCACAACCCTTCCTTTTCGTATAAAACAAAATCCTTCGGAGCTCATTGGGTAGACTGCAATACTACTATCGGAAAATCTTCGACGTCGTCGTCGTCGTCATCGCTAATGCAATAGTCGTCATTGAACGTTTTTTTTTTAGAAAAGAGTAATAAAAAAATAATAATAGCAATAACGATAATAGATATTATCTGGCTGGTTATATTATTTCGATATCTATATTCAGTCATCAACAAAAACGGTAGGTATAGGTACCCATTATTAAAAGGATGACAAAAAAAAAAAAAAAAAAAATGAGAAATGCTACTGTGCCATTGTTGAGCGATGTCGCACCGTCCGATAAACCTCGAACAGTACAATTTAATCAGTTAGTATATACCTGCAGCTCCGAAAAGTACTTGAGCGAAATCGTTGAAAACATAATATTGAATTCGAAGGGAGTGCCACTTTTCGGTGTAATCTTATAATATGCTTTCTTGTTTATTATAGTTATACCACTGTTCAATCGTCTCTACACTATGACATATTATTTGGAACGTCTACGGTGTCATTCTATTCTCGGCACACAAAAGTGCCGTTAAGAATGTTTTTATCCTCGTTCAAGTTCTTTATATTTTTGGAGTTTCGTAAAACATAAAACTGCGATTCGTTGTAAACCAAACAATGTCATAAAAAAGTTTGAATTTAGATTCTTGAGTGGGTAACCTACTTGATGTATCTGCGTACATTTATAATATGATTTTTGTTTTTGAAATAATATATTTTAATATTAAAAATAAATAAATATTGCAGACTATATTTTTAATGTACGGAAAATGATATTTCTACATTATTAGCATAAGATATCTTCAATTCTTCTTAATTTTGAAGATGTAAATTGCGAGTATTTTAGTATAATATTATAATATTATCATATAATTGGTAAAATGTATCAGTGTATCTATATGCAACTTAAATGGTAAACTAGGATACATTAACCTCGTAGTTAACAAGTTCTGTCCCGACAAAATGTCTAGATTTTAATTTATAAAAAATTGTTTATTTAATTTTTTTCCTAATGTGTAAATTATTTTTATTCTTAATTTATATTATGTAGTTATAAATAAGATGAAACAATAATTAATATTCTCGTGTAAGACATGTATAATATATAATATTGTAATAGACAAATTTCTCAGATTGAATTTTGATATCTTTAAAATCTACCGGACACAACTCGTGTAACCTGGAAAAGGCTGTGGGACACAATTCAGTACTTGGGACGCAACTCGTTTGCAGCCGTTAGCCATTATAACATTGCTTTTAGAGTATTCTGCAAGTTTTGTATAAAATAAATCTTGTTTTATTGTTTTTGTTAGACTATTATTGTGTGCATGGACACATACTGTTAGTCAGTAAACGATAGTCTTTATTTAAATGTAAACGAGGTGACGAATTATTACGGTTATTAATATCATTCTGATTAGTAAATAGGTGTTAAATATTAATCACACCCCAGTAGAAAGTAAATCATATGATTTTGTTTAAACTTTAAGCTTTAAAATTGTTTTATCTTATATTATTTTTATGTTAAAAACAGATAAATATATATATATATTAGGTCCCTGTTTTTTTCACAATACAGAACCAGGGACAAGAATTGTATAAAAGGCGGGGTATGCTAATCATATTTTAAAATAAAATCAACATATTTCTCAATGTTACTTAATGAATTGGAATTCACTTCAAATCACTTTTATACCATTGCCGTTTTCGGGCGATTAATCGCAATCGATTATAGTGCGTTTTATTACTATTGCACGCGATTTACGCACGTATGTAAATGACGCGTAGGATACATCATCACCCGGCGCAAAAAAATAAAATTCAATACCGTATTATATTAATATAAAGTACATAAGTGTGTAAATTGCATTGTGCACATCATTCGGCCGGGAACACGAATAAACGTCGAACCGTTGATACGTCGTACTTGCGTGTGTGTGTGTTTTTACTGTATACGTACGTGTTTATTTTCGCGGGGGTCGAGATTTCGGCGATGGGGAGGAGACGTAAAATTCAAGTATTATTGCCGTTTTCTCTATATTTATAATAATATAATGCATATATGTGCGTATGTGCGTATGTATGTATGTGTGTGTGTGCGTACTGTGTAGTATAATACACAACGCGTTATTTTATTATTATTATTAATGATGATGGCCTGCCATCGGCACAGACACACGGGGCACGGAGCGCACCCACCATATGTCCGACGTGCACGTCGGTCGCGTGGCCGCATAATTACAAGGCGCGTGTCGCGGCTCCACATATACTATACCTACATAGAATATTATATATTTTTTCCGGGCGCAGACCGATTTTTTTTTTCGTCCGGCGGACAACAATAATACGTATAATACGCCACGTACATCACGAGTGGTTCATTGTGACGGCGGCGGCGGCGGAGCTGGTCGGTAAATATCGGCTGGCACAGTAAGTAATATCCGACGGCGGTAACGATAATAACAATAATAATAAAGCTATATATATATGCGTGTGTTTGTGTGTATACAGACGTCAGCCGAAGGGTTGGGTGTAAATAACGCAGTGGCCATATAATGGATTTAACGCATCGTTCGGCTTCAGGCAGTGCGCGCCGGCGCGTGTGTGCGCGTGTAACGTGTAAATGTATATAAATACGTGCGAATGTGTGGGTGTAAAATTCATGACGACGACGACATCCACGAAGGTTTTTAAACCGATGTCAAACACACGCACGCACGGGCCACCACTGGCAACTATATAATAGCAGTCTGCTAATTGGACGTCATCGCGAGCAAAATTGTCAGATAATTTCCCGTTTAAAAGTGATTTTTGTTTCCCCGCCGCACGACCACCACGTCGATGCCGACCCACTGACTCCGCCCTAACCAGACCATCCGGCCTGTACGCTGTTGACCCGTACGCCGCCGGAATTTGGATCGATTTTCGCAATTCAAAGATAAAAATATTAGATAGGTATATTATTATTATTATTATTATTATTACTACTGCATCATCGCAGAATCGGATAGCGCACCACTTTGCGGCTATTACGCCAGCACTGAATTTATAGAGGTCACCGGCCTCGTGTTGCCCCCAGTAGCAGTTTTAATGGGGGCGACACATATTAACCAATTTCGTATTTTTACCTCAAATAAATAGACAAGATTAAACTAAAATAATGTGTTACAATGGATTGACTCAATTATGTCGCCTAAGAATGGCAGAAGTTGAAAAATCTAAAAAAGGCCCGGTGTTACTTACGCGTTATTAATATGTAATAACAAAATATTTTGACACAATGGTAAAATGGATCGTGTCTATATAGTCTATAGCCTTATGATAAGAATAAATTAGTTAATATATAACAATAGTCAACAAGTCTACATAAACTTCATTACAAAACAACTACATTTCTTACTTTATTAACCAATAAGGACGATTCTAGAAATTGCTTATACAAAATAAAAAGTTAACAAAACGATTACATTTTTTTGACGTTCCTTTCCTCTACTAAATTCCTACAATACTGTTGGTAATACTGTAAAATTCTGAAACTACTGGAGTAATCTTAATTTAAAACTTGTCTTAGAAAACACTTTAAAAGTTTCGAAAAAACCATTTTATCGACGAGGGTTGTTGTTTTAAGTCGTGCAGATTAAGGATAATAAAAAGTTCAAATCACAACATTTCAGATGTATTTCCAAGTCAGGGTCAAACCATCTTCACATCACACAGTTTTTTAAATTATTAAACCTAAATCAAACAAAAATTATAAAATAATACAAAGTACAAGTGTTTTAACTTATCAAACTCGATATCAAGCACTGACAGACTGATTGTCGTTGAAACGTAACAAAACAATAATTATATTATATTGTAATGTTACGCTATTCCCTGCAGTATAAAATATATACATAGTATTGCTAATAATATATTCTGTGTAATGTGAATCCGAACTGCCAGAATAGGTTAATAGGTATGATAAATTAATATGAGTTGTGGGTAGGTAGGTAGGTAGGTAGGTACCTACTAGTAATGTACTATATAGATGCGCAGGGTATCTATCTCGCACCATAATATACATTCATCTACGGCGGCTGCCCGGTCGTCCACGCCACAGGGATAATCGGTTTTAGACGACATTTGCGATTGCCTAATGGATAATAATAATTGTATTGTAACCAGCCTTGCACAGCCACCGGAATTGGTATATCATCGGCAAATAAATCTCTAACGATGACCTCCTGTGTGCATGTAACTCGAAGTCAGAAATAAACCACCAACACGACGACGTATACATATTTATTTTATTCCTAGAATCCTACGTACGCGTGTATTTACTGTTATTGGCACTATTTTTGATGCAAATTACACATTTAGTCTGTATGCGAATATGTCCGGCACAAGCTTAAAGCAATATTATAATATTATGTGTATACAAATATACGTTGTATCTTATCCCTTTGATCCGTTTTTCAAATGTTTCGAATTTAATACTTCAGCTGTTTCACCGAGTTAAAAACTCGACTGAAAACATATATTGAATCGATATTTGTATTTGAACAGAAAAAATGCGAGATTACAATATGAATACAAATCATTTTTTTTTCACTTTGATGCAAAAACATCGTTTAAAAATAATTAACAAAAGAGGAATTTTAATGAAAATAATAATATTTCGTTGGTAATACGTTTTGATATGTAGGTAATATTGAATGTCTAATATAGTAATATAAGCACAAGGGGGTTTGCTTTGTATAATAATAAATTGAATATAAACTTTGATCGATTAAAAATAATGGAATGATATTATTTCACATTGTTTTATAACATTGCATCAATAACACGTGCATTATAAATTATACGGGTAAACTGTCGAGTGGGTATTGAGCATTCGTTATGCTTTCCGCGCGTACTTCAGAAAAGGATAGCGATGTCGTATTATAATTGTTATTTTAGTTGTTTATAATTTGAAAGCAATAATAATCATCGCATTCGGAAAATGATTTTGAAGTTTGGACTGAGTAGGTACTCGGAACAGTAAGTATACGGTGTTTAATGTTTATGTTGTATTTTAAATTGCAGGTGTTCATAAAAAAACCAAGGATTATATTTTAAATATACCTTTAGATATACTTTGTACCTATTAAAGTGTCAGGACAAATAACATTTTAATTGAATTAAATGAGATATTTTTGATATACTTGGTTAAAGGCTTATAATATTGGATGTAAAAAAAAAACTTAAAACCAACAATTATTTGAACTATCTTTATGTATAAAAATAACACCATTGACAGTTTTCAGTACTAGTTAATATGAGAAATATCTGAGCTTATTATTATACTTAATCTTAATTACAATACTGGGTAACTGGAGTTTTTTTTCAGGTTTTATTGAAAAATACTTACTACCTTAATAAAATACCATCTGCGTCCAATTTTCAATTTATAGTGAGGATATGTGAAACTTTCAAAGTAATCCATCAACCTAAAGCCGTGTTCAAAAAATATGAAAAAGAAACTTATAGGTTGCTGTTGAACTGTAGGTATAGGTATATCTAAAATAATCCACATTTTTCAATTTCAATTAATTTTTTTTTTTAATTAAACAGATAATTATTTTTGTAAGGTACTTACCTATTCAGTATTCACATTATATTCACATACTCTATTCTGGTATATGATATGATAAGGAACGGATACAGGGGGGAGGGGGCATTTGGAAATGTTTTATATTATGTATTTATTTAAATAATAAACGTTAATACGTCTTAAAACCCGTATATTTAAAATAGAAATAAAATTGTTAACGTTATCAAATCTTATCTTTAAACTTATATGTACTACAGTTATAATCGTATTTTTCCTGAAAAAAATGTAGACTCTCTCCCCCCATTTCGGATCCTTTCCCCCATTTCCGCGCCTAATATTATGTAATATTTTGAATTTGTTAGTGAATCTTAAATTATATCTAAACTTTTTTTGGATATATATTTAATGGTAAAATGTATACAAAATTTAATAATTTATTGTGTACCTCAGTAATAACGTCATCATGGCAACCAAGGGTATACATGTATATATGTTTTAATTTATTGGTAGGAACGAATAACGCTGTAAATATTTACTAAATTATCAATATTGATTTCAAATCTAATTTCTAACCGGGCCCTACTCGAAATGAAAGGGTCAAGGATAATTATAATAGTCAATTGTCATGCCCATCATCTGTTTTCAGTTTATAATATATCAATTATTAATGAACGTAAAATTCAAACACTTGAAACTAAAAATGTCATCAACGTGTTTTTAATGTTTATGGAGTATTTATGCTGATGCGATGGTTAAATAATTCATTATGAACGTACCTATATAATTATTTTGGTAATATTTTTGACCGTAAATAAATATATTCAAAGTTTTTTTCTAATAAAATAGTTTTTATAATTTTTGAATTGACTTACAATAAATAATATTAAAAATAATAATAATAACATAATTTATGAAAAAAAAGAGTTAAATAAACATTAAACTATTTTTAATATAAATCAATAAATTAAATCCTATTTTGCCATAGGTATAAGAATACCTAGAATACCTTTTAGTGTAAAATTACTTCGTCATGAATTAACGTTATTATTAAATTTAAAGTTCGAAATTGTGTTATTGCTTTAAGTGTGTTAATTATTATGAATTACAGATGAATAAAAAAACATTTTTATATTCGAATATCAAATGTATATCCTTCATTATTTTTAATTTTTTTTGTTTATTTATCTAAATGTTATTCTAGTGAATTCTACATATTTAATCTAAATTGAAATATTTAAAATAATAATACATCTGAACTTATTGCTGAAATATGTGGTTGGTTGGCATAATTAGGTTTTACATTTTAAAAGTTTATAGCATTATTATTATAGGTAACGTCGTATATGTACGTCATCACACGTTATGGTTTATTATTAATAAATACCAAAAACGCATAGTTATAAAACCGATCAGATTACGTAATATGAAATATTTGATATTTAATAATATTACTATGTATTATTATATAGGTTAAAAGTTGGAAATACACGATTGGACGAGTTTTCGAACTGAGTCAGAGGAAACTTTTTGGCAATTAGGACACTAAAAATTATTCAGAACAAAATTTAATTTGCAACTTGTTCCACATTCTACACTAACTTTTTGAAATCATGCGTGGGTGTGGTATACACGTGGTTTATAAAAACCTTATCCCAAGTTTTTTACAAAAACTTTCTAGCTTTTGAAACTATAGGCGCGTCAAATGAACTCGTATACAACCTTCGATTGTAACGGCTAACTTTGCCGCAATATTCCTGTTTTAATATACTATTTCTATTTGTACGTGCTAGCTGTTCGTGCGTCTTTATTACGAAGATATTTCGTGGTCAGGACTAGTCCAAAACATAATAATATATTATAAAAAGGTGTATAATAGGCGCAGATACATGTGTTCAATAATATGAGCTGTCTTAGTTATATTAAGTATTTTAGTTCTAAAAATATTTACTGTTATTTATGGTAGGTACATTTGTTTAATAATTTTCACTCAAAGCTATATTCCTGTATAAAATACAAAATAAAAGACAATAATTCTTACACTATTTTAAAATGTATGCGTGATGTATAGATGTGAACAAATAACAATAAATAAGTACTTAATATTTCAACAACAAAACATAGATATGTGAAAGGAATGAAATAATTCCTTCTATAAAAGCTCACACACATTTGTAAAGACACCATCACATGCATAACTGCATATAATAATATATAATATCATATCATATCATAATCTCAAAAAACTCCATATAACGCTCACACAAAATAAAGGGCTATAAATAATAGTTAATAAGTTATTTATAAACAAAAAATAAATTGTGATAAAGGCTGGGAAAAGTAAACTCGTGGACATATCAGCCTTGGACTATTATTCGAAAAGGTTAGCATGTCGTGAGTTTAATTATACAGGGCGTTCCACGAATTATGAACTGAATTTGTGCAATTTAAATTTTCTCAACTAAATAGTAAATATAGTAAATAAATTATAAATGTAAACATGGTATCTGACGATATCTGCAGCCTAAAGTTCTTAAACCGTTTCACTGTGATAACTGATGATGCATCAATCATCATTTAAATATGTTTGATGCACTTAGGTACTATATTTATATTTTTACACAGAGCCTCTATTGCCGTCAGTTAAATCAATAAAAGGGGTACCTACTATTTATATTAATTAATTAATTAATTACTGTCTTGAATTATTACAACGATTTCATCTCTTATGTTTATGGTGTTGAACAACAAATTTGTATGTATTTTAGGGCAGTGAACGTTATAAACCTCTAATGACGTCTACAGTTTAGTGCAGCGGAAGAATATTATAGTGTTATTATTGTCTCGACGTTAGATGTTTGGTTTTTTTAACTATTACAAGGGCTATATTTTTTCCAAATTATATTTAATAGTGACACAAATAGTTTTTAGACGAATCGTATTAGAGCCCCAAAGGGTAAACAATATAATTTAATATAATATGTATATGATCAAATAATCCTATGAACGGGATCAACCCTTTTTTACTGAGTGACGAACTATGGAACCAGTTGAGGAAAAGAGGGCGTTACCCTGGAGCGTTGTTTTCCGAGGGAAGGTGATCCGGTTTAGTTCGGAAACATGGCCGCGGGTACGGTTTATAGGTACATAGTTACTATACCTTCATACGAATGCCACGAATACAAATAGCCGCCAGCTATAATAGTGTAAAAACTCATTGTAATACCTATTCTTCGGGCCATTAGGGTTTCATGTGTTTATTCGGATAAACATTTGTCCCCACAGACAAATCCGGTGGTGTCACTGACGACAATATTTATGGTCTGCAAACAAAAGCGATTCGAATTATTATTGCTGTGGTTCGGCTGGGCTGTTAAACGACCAGATTGGCCGCAGTGGAGAGGGGTGGAGAACGGCAGAGATTATTAAATGCTCCATTTACTGCAGTTGTGTTGTACACCGCTAATGTTTAATACACACGAGACTAATACTATAAAAGTACTACTATTCGGAGGAAAGTCGTTCAGTGTTTATTTTATACTTCGCATGTCAAAATAAAAAAGAAATTTTACTGCACTATTTAAATAAGAAAAATTATAACTTATACAGGGCGTTTGGGACATTTTTTTTTTATAAATTAGGAATCAAATGCTCAGTGTAAATAGTGACAACGGAACAACGTTGTTCAATTGCAAATCGTTGTAAAAAATATTATAACTAAAAAATGAATTTAAATTATTAAAAAGGTAGGCAAATAGGTACCACACTCTGCTGTACAGTAGATGTCCATCGAGTCACTGTAATGGAAGTGTTAAACAAGTTATGAGGGCCCTTGCTTTAAATTTTCAAGTTTTTTGACCAAGCAAATAATTTTTTATCGATATTAATAAAAAATAAATAAACCAAAAATTTCGTTATGCCTATAAATGGCTCAAAAAGAATCAACATATTTTGAAAATTGTATGATGTATAGAAAATGCTAATATAAACATTTGGTGAAAATTGTATGTACCTACAGTTACTATTTTTTGTGTTATAGCAAAAAACTAAACGGTTTTCTTAAAAATTGGCGTTGCATAAAAATTTCCGTTTTTTTTTTAATTTTAGATTCTGAGCAATGAATGTATTGATTTTACAATAACTATGTGTTGTTGTTTTTTTTGTGTCTTCGTCAATACTTTTTGAAGCAGTAAAAGTGCATTGATTCCCTTTAACAGCATCTTTTCTTGTAGAAAAGTGAATCTACCTGGTATTTTGGGAGGTCAAAAGTTAAAAATTATAGTTTTTAAACGCATAAAGAAAAACAAAACAAAAGTTGATGAAAAAATGGGAATTTTTATGCGGAGTCCATTTTTTATAGACATTTTAAGTTTAAATTTGGAAGAAATTAGATTTTTAAATGAAGAATAACGATTTTAAATATTTCAATGTGTTTTTTTACGTAATATTTTTTAGTTTTTAGTTTTTTGTTTTTCCCGACGCGTTTGATAATTATTGGGAATTTTTTACATTTATCCCTCTAAAGTACCATTTAGATTCACTTTGCTACCAGAAAAAAAGCTGATGAAGAATATCAAAGCACTTTTACTGCCTCAAAACGCGTTACAGACACAAAAAAAAATAATTGTTAAATCAATTTTGTATTTGAGACAACAGTTATTAAAAAAGAGGAGGTCGTAATGACCATTGATCACTTATCTCATCAAATATAAAAAGTATTTATAGTAATAACTTCCTGTTATTAAAATAGCTGTATATTATTTAATTATGTAATTAAATTTTAATTAATTATATACATTAGCATTAACTTCATGAAAGAATTTTTTTTTTATGCATAATCTTTATTAATCAATCAATTTATAACAATTACTAATTAGGGGTACATATTTTTAATTAAAAACCAAGTATTTACAGCTCAATTTTATATAAGTTCAGTTTTTACAAAAATGGGACACAGGTGATAAATATAGCAATATTTTTAATACATCGTTGGTAGTAACTGTATTTAATAATTTCATAAATTATTGATGAAAGATGGTTTATTTATTCACTGAGGTCTTTAACTAATAATTAACACATTTTACAATTTTTAACTATTTTAATATTGAAAAACATATGATTTGAATCAACTTTAAATAAATAATAAATTAGGTTATTCCATCGACTATCTAGAATCTAAATTATTATGTAGGTATCCAGTTTCTGGTAGTTATATATTGTCTAAAAAAAATGTATTATTTCTAAAAAACCAATATAACATTTCAAAGATGTTAATATTTTTTTTATAAGAGCCATATTTATAATTTTTAGTTTCAGATTGAGATGTATTTCTACGAGCCTTAAACAAAAAATAATAATTTTAAGTTAAAACTCATTTTAAAGTAATATAACTCGGACATTGCTAATGCCTAATAGTTTCCGGTGCCTATAGTGCATACATGTAAGTTTTATAAAAAAATACTATAGTGTTTTATTAGGTATCGTTAAAAACTAACTATACGGTCAAACTGTATAAACATTGGAAAAAAATACAACACCAAACTTAATACAATAAAAAACAACATTCAAATATGGCAACATCTAGACCAAAAATAAATGACGAAATTATTACAAATCTTCTTCACATTTAAATCACACAACCATTCAGAGTGGATTTTACCGTTAAGCATATTTTAACAGAATTCAAAAAATATGACAAAACAATAAATGAACGTGGCTTGGTGCGGCGTATTGGCTGCTACCAGTCGCGTTCTGTGACTGAGAACAAGCAACGCCTGCTACTACTAATTCCCGGATGGGTGACCATCCGGGTTTTGTAGTGGTAAAAACCTCGCCTCACATACATACACGTGTTAAAAACCTATAGTACCCTCCCCCACAGTTCCACAGGCTAATGTCCCTAGTCGTTGAAGTCTTACCCCCCCCCCCCAAAAAAAAAAAAAAAAATTAATAAATAAATAAATGAACACCTGCATATACAACAACATATAGGATAAGCATTACAACCGGACTTTTCAGTCAAATATAAATATTATAAGTTTTTAAAGGAAACTTCTGACTATTTTACACAACTTAACTATAGATAACGTGCCTATAATATTAATGTAAATTTGAACTCATGGCCTTAAATGCCAATGTTATATTTAGATCAATAAAAAAAAAAATGAAAACAACTTTGCAGATTTGTTTAAGCATAACAATAAAATTATAAAAATTATTTCAACAAATTAAATAGTTAATACCTAACCTTAAAGTATTACATTGAACGAAATAATCATAAATCATACTAAGAATAATTGAATTTTCATAATTTTAACTATACAATTGTCAATCTTGATAATTATTTTATTCTTGCCAATAAACAAATTGTTGATCGGTAGTTATTTTTCTGTGTATAAATTAAATATGTGAATTAAAATTATACATAAATATCTAAGAATTTGGAGTTAATTGTTTTAATATTTAGAAAAATGATAGACAATTCATACTTTAGAAAGTTTTAAGTGCTTTTTAAACGTTATACAAAACTTAGTGACACATAAGGTGTAAATAAACCTAACTTACTTACATCGAAACCATAAAGTTTTAAATGTTTTCCGGTACACAGTACTAACCACTCAATTCTAAACTATCGATCGAAAACATTATTTTTACCTTAGCACCGATGACTGCTTAAAATAAAGTTTATTTGGTCTTACACCATACCACGCTGCAACGACAGTGTAATGGTTTATTCGTAAACGACGCCGACGCCGACGCCGCGACACGCTGACACGTTCATTCGTAAAACCTGAAGGTATCCAATTTTTTTTTTTTTATTACAGACAATTCAATGTGTCCTCATTTTCCTTTGTACTATGCACCATAAACGTCTAAACTGTAAACGTCAAGTCGTATGGCAGTATAAATAATCGCAACAGATTGAAACGATGCCCCGGAGACGACAATGAAACATGCCTATTGCCTATGGCCATTGCGAAATCCCTGTGATAAAAATCTTCAACAACTACGTGGCACATTCTCTTTATATTGCTCAGAGAGAGACTTGAAAAAAAAATACACCAAAACAAAAGAAAACGAGCCACTTAAAAAAAATAAAATATAAAGAGGGCGAAGATTCTGCAACGTGACATATTGGCTCAAAGCCAAAAGGAAACGAATTAATTTCAAAACTACCGCTCTGCATTATACAACAATTTTACCGCTGCCATTTCTCGACGTCGAAAACCTTATTATTTTATGCCAATAACATAATTTATATCGATACCCACAATCCAAATTAGTAAAAAGTACATTTAAGACATTCAAAATCATACAGTTTTAAGTAAAAACCCGGATAGTAGGAGTCAAAGATATACAAAGGTAGAGTTTTCGTTGAAACTCTTTAAATGTTTTTCTTAATCACCAATCATTTGTTCAAAATTCAAAACATTAAAAATATTTAGGTCTCCATCAAGTCACTATAATAAGTATACTTTATTGCTTTCAAATATGAAGTTAACAGGTACATATAATGTACAACATATATTATTTGAGATATAATATACAAATGCCTAAAGTGACAAGATTTGCAAATTACATAATATCATTAAATAATACAAACCGTAATTTTCTTACATGATTTTCTTGATAAAGGTTGATTTTGTTTTAATTAAATTACCATCATAGGTAATTTAATTACCTATCATTCATCTTTGATATATATTTATTGAGCCCTTATTTTTATATAAATTTATCATTTTAATTTACACAATCAAAAATATTGTAATAGGTATTACAAGTATTTTCGAGTCATACCTACATTAATAATATTGTTATCGTTTATGTGTTTTTAAATTCAATATTATACAATTTATACCGTAATTTTATTTTAAGCTTTAATATAGACTGAGCGAGTAATTTACCCATCAGTATATAACACGTGTCGCAGCGGTTTCCAGAGTTCATAATAAAACATCCCTGATCCCTACTCCAATTTTGTCTGAGTATACGAGGGAGAAGTTTTTAGGAAGGGTGATTGAAAGCATGTAGGATAAAAGTGGGTTGTTGTGGTCGTCGAGTTTGACGTGTAACCTTTAATAATGTCGCCAGGATAGCTGTTATAGTTTCTAGTGGAAAATGTATTAACATTAACACTGATGTTTAATAATGTCGGCTTGAATATTATTTAAGATAATTCATCATGTAGGTATTCTCAGCATTTATAAAAAAATTAAACGAACAAAATAATTTATTCACAAATCAGCTTATTTGTTTTTTTATAATAATTGCAGTTTTATTATTAAAAATGAATCGACTTAAAATACTTATACACAATATAATATACAATATTATACATATTATATTACATAATTATTATTTTTTTTTTTTTACGTTCCACGCTGATGCTGTATATTATTTATATAAAAATAAATATCATGAAGGTGTATAGACTTCATCGTAAATGCATATTTTGTATACATATACTGATGTACGTTTCCTGTAAGGATTAAACAATTAACAGTATCTAAATAAATTATTAAATTGAGTTTTTATCAATCAGTATAATTGTATTGTTAATCAATAAATTGCTTTACTTAAGGGAGTTGGAAGCGCACCTTTTCTAAGGAGTATTCGATAGGCAATTATTTAAACGCGTGTGTTCGCGTACTGCTGTTGTGTGAGTAGTAAACGAATATTATTGTGAGTACCTCCAGCACGCCACCACCGCCACCATCGTTCATCAACAGACGCATGCATATATCAAAAAACACGAACAAAAATAATATTATGGCACAACTATAAACAATACCAAAGTCCAAAATAGAAAGAATAATTCACTTTATTTGAATAGATTAATATATTGATTCGAAAACACATTTTAATTTGTTAGCCTGTTTTTTTTTTTTAGGTTTTTACTATACTTCCTATTTTATTTTTATAGTTATTACAGTGTAATACATAATAAGTTTTCTTCTAAGTATACTTAATTTGACTTATAGTAATCACGAAATTAAACAATTTAAATAATATTTCCGAGCTTTCTTAGAAAAGAGGCATACAAATTAAAATTAGTTTTCAAAATTCAAATCGAGCTGCTGAAAGTATATTTCTTTTTATTTTGTGTATTATGATTTAAACACACGAACAATTTATACATGTTGCTTTAGCCCCTTCAACCCATATGGAAACATTCAAGTAATTTAAGTAAGAATTCTTATACAGAATTTTAACAATGTTAACTATATTTACTTGCCTTTTAGTGATCCAATTTTATAACTATCGCGGACCACTGTAAAATATTGTACTGATCCAAATAGTTATAACATTAAATAAATTGCTCAATACATTTTTCTGTTTTTTTTTTTTACATTAATTCAAGTATTAACTACTCGACCTTTCAGAAAAATAGTTATAAAAGCACTGTATACATTTTAATAAAAAATAAATGAATAATTTGTCAGTTTGACAGTCTACCGAACGTAAACATTTGACATTGTAAACTTTAAGTAGTCTCTATCTCTAAATAAATTGTACTTTTGCAGGCAGAATTTAAAATTTTTTATAATCAGGTTATTGTCGTTTATTTTAAGAGGACGCCGAAACCGCATATTAAGTTGTTTTCGTTTTTCGACAAAGCACATCACACCGAATTTTCGTTCAGCAGAACTATTCATTTTGTGTTATTAGCTTTAATATTAGACTGAATTGACCTATTATCAAACTTTAAGGGAAGAATATTATCTTGGGTAACTCATAGACTTTTTAATGATATTTTTTATATTAAAGCAAGTTACCTTACTAACCTATATATATGATGTAAATATATAATTTTAAAACGCTCATAGCTTACTTAAAATTAAAATATCAATAAAAGTCTAAAGCTGCCCTTGATAATATTATCACCATTAAGTGATAATAGGTCAATTAATTCTAAATAGTCTATAGTCAACAGTCAATAGTCTAATATGAAATCTAACAAGTAACAACACACGTAAGTTCACCATTATTTTATAGATTTTTTTTTCCTTGCAATGTACAAAATAATATTATGTCTTACATATTGGTATTCAACGGGTACCTACTAAAAAATGATTATGGAATTACTTTTATCATTCATATAAAAGTATACAGTTTGAAAAGTACTACAGTAAATTTACTAATTTTAAGTGGTTAGGTACTAGTTAGTATAATATAATATAATAAATATTATATTATATTATTAAACTTTCTTTTAGTTATAAATATAAATATTTTTTAATTGGCTTATAAGATATTTCAAAGTTTCTGATGATTTTTAAAAGCCTTTTAAAACCATTGATGATAAATTAAACAATTTAATTCAATATTCATTTTGTATAACCTTAAACATTTTGTCAGATATTATTTATTTTTATGATTTAGCTCCATCAACGTTGAATAAATGATTAAATCAATTTAATCATTAAAAAAAAAATTAAACGCCATTTATTCGAACCTATATACGTATATTTTAATCCTAACAGTTTTGAAAATTTGCAAAATTTGTAAATTATATTTTAATCAATAATACTCATAAATGTCTTGTAAAAATGATCAAGTGAAGCAAAAATGAATTGTGCTAAGCTCGCTTATTTTTTCAAAAAAGTGTGAATAATGATCTTTTTTTTTAATAATACCCATAACTAATAAATTCTGCAAAATCTTTTAAGTGTTAAGACACACAAAGAGGATTCGAAGATTATCATGGAGTTCAAGCTCAAATACTCATCAAAATTACTGAACTATGCATTTAGTAGGGCCGTTTTGAGATATGGTACTATAGTACTATACTACTGCTCGGAAAGCTTGTACTACGATATAAATAAAGCGAACTCTATTTTTAACGTCAGGTACGTCTTAAAAGTAGACCAATGTTTTACTTTTAGATAAATGATACATTTTTTTAACTCATACTAATGACAATTGTCTTTACTGTCCGTAATTCTATAAACTATTATGATTGTATTATCATTTTCATAAAGTTCTATTATGTTCTTTTTATACATAATTTTCCCAAAATATTTAATATTTATACTTACCAGAATGTGCTTCCATGAATTAAGACTATTATTTATACATCACCACCATATTCATTTTAAAGTTCCACGCTAACATAAGATTAAAATAGTGATACATAATATACTCGTAGGTAATTTGTGTATAAAAAAACAAGACAAAGTGAAATACTTTGGAAGGGTTATCCACCAACGATCGTCTTTCTTAATAAAAACAAAATAAGAATAAAACAATTCAGTATAATATTTTTTGCACATAAAATACACAACTAAATAAACGTAATATTATAATATTTTAAACTAAGTATAGTAATAATTTAGTGGTATACAATAACTTATTTTTTGATAAAATATTTTAGATAATTATTTGTAATAGACATAAATCATTAATTAAAATATAGATTTTATAACGTAAATGTAGCTTTTCATGTAGCCACGTAATAATTAATAATACAATAACTATTTTTAGTTTTTATGTACTTATATAAAGTTTGATTCCTTAAATTGTGTTTGGTGTTTTATAAATGTTATTACAATTATCTAAATGGGGAAATTTGTCTGTAAAAAATAAAAAAACAAGTTTTGACGAAAAAAAAATAATAATAACAGTGAAACATATTAAATTAATATTTTACAACAAGAATAAACTTAAATTCTGGAATAATATTATATGATACATCAAATAGTAACTAAATGTAATAATTAATTATATTTAAATAATACATACATGGTTAAAGTACCTATCTATAATAATGCTTACCTACAATAATAAATAATTATTTATTCATCTTAGCAAATTAAATAAATGACCCATTTATATTCTTTAAATTCTTTTACAAATTATCCTGTAACATTATTACAAAATACTTTAGTATAAATTGACCATTTCGAGACTGTATCTAAAATAGTTAATTTTTTTTTCTATGTATGAAACTAATTATTTAATTTTATCATACATTTATTGATAGTTTGTATTATTGTTTAATTTAATTGGAAATTATTATTTAGTACAATTCGAGATATTTTATTTGTTTTAATGTTAGGTTAAATTCATGCAGGATTTGTTAGTTAATTAAAAGTATATGTTTGTTGAGTATTTAATTGTTAATAAGACGTTTTGGTAACGTCGTATAACCATCATGTAGAATTTATTTCGCTTATACTTGTGTTGTAGTAGTATTTAAATCCATATTAATCACATAGTGAGTACCTATGTAAAATGTTGAATTATTTCATAATATACTAAGAGTGACTCTTTTTTAATGGGTCATTCTAATTTTAAGAAGAAATACATATTTTAAATCCACAAACATTTTTATTTACAATAACAATAGATTTTCATAAATGTATTATTTTAAATTAATCTAACCTGCAAAACATTTGTATAGATTTCAATAACATCTATTCAAGTATTTTTTTTATGATTCAAACCTAACTTTGAAATAGTCTTATTTTTTTGAAGAGTACAGGAAAATAAAAAATGTATTTTGTTCTTTTTAATATAGTTAAAGTCGGGTTAATTGGAGATTTAATTTTACTGGACCCAAATCAAACTTAATTTCGAATTAAAAATAATAGTTATCAAAAACAAATTTATTTGACTATGTATTCATTTTTATAGTTTCTAAGTTTAATACATAAATACATTAAAAAAACTATATAAGTTTAGTAAATATGACCTTTTAAATTGACTGTTTAAATCAAGAAAAATATTTATTTTTATATCTGCAGGAACAGACTTAGGGATTATTATTATGAAACGAATTTTTATGTAAGAGTTACGGTCATATTTTTTCAAGTTCAGCTTTCCAAATTGTCTTTTCTTTGTTACTTACACAATAATCATATTATAATTTTGGATCATTAAAACGACTTTGCATAACAATGATGCTATGATGGTACAATAATCCTTATTAACTATTTATGACTAGGTAAAGTTAATTAATATAATAAACAGTTTGACTAACTCTTTATACTAGATTTAGTTATAATTATATCTATAAATTAATATTATTTGAAAAGTTCAAATTATTATATTTCAAGCTAAAACAATATTTTATAGTAACAATATGATTTGATGTACAAAATTGTATTTAATGTAATTTATGTATACACTATACAGTTCTAGTTTACAGAAAACTCGAAAAAAAAATTTTAATTTCATATTATGTTCTGTTTTTACCAGGTAAACTACTATGTAAAATCCACATATTATTTTGTATGTTGAAACGTACCAATTAATTATTCTTGTTAACAGCGAAAAACGTTCATACAAGGTTATTACATTGTATTTAAAAAAATGTCATTCCTAGCCGATATTTTTTACGAATATAAAATTAAAATGATGAACCTAATTGTAATATATTTTTTTCATCAAGTTATTTTTATATTGTATCTTATGTGACTTTTCTTAGCAAGTCTAGAAGTATTTTCGATCCATAATATTAATTGGCTGTACCGATGAGGAATATACCGACTTATATAGCGAAGATTACCAATGTGTGAATTATCATTAAACGGTGCATTCATAATCTGACCAACCTAATTAGTTTTATTACAGTAATAACTTGAAATTTAGTTGTACCCTTTTCTCAAATATTTAATTTTCCCGTCGTTTTAAACTTATTGATCTTGAAAAAAATGGGAGTCGATCAACATCCCTTAACAAGATTCGTTCCTATATGAGAACCTAATCTATATTATATTATGATACAATACCACAATGTATTGGTAAAATGTTTTGAATACAAAGTATGTACATTATATATTATAATATTACAAAGCCATTTTTATCTGACAATTATGATTTTGGCTCATGACAGCTAAAATACTTGATCAATTATGTGATATTAAAATATTTATGAAAAGAAGTACCTATACCATTTTTTTATACAATTATTTTAATAGTTTTCATAATTCTATTTTTATTTTTAACTACCCATATCAGTAAATATTTACGGCAATATTAAATTATCTGTACATAAATAATGTATGATAAATAATGATTATAAAACTGTATATTAAACAAAAATTAGGTTACGGTTGCACAACAACAAAATCAATATAGGTGGATACAGCTTAAATATTAACGATTTTATTTTTTATAAAAGTTCGTACGAAGATCTTTAATATTATAAGAGTGCTTATGTTTAACCTTTGTTATTCATTATCTGAAAATTGCATTTCCATAAAAACTGTTGAACAGGAAATAATATACAATTAGTTGGAATCTCTAATTATGAGTTGTCAAAAAAATTGCTTGAACGAAAATTATAATATTTTAAATATTTTTTTAACATTAAAAATATTTAAATATTAATTTTTATTTTATAGGTATGTCTTAGGAATTCAACACGTTGTATTTTAATAAAATTAAATTTATAGAAAATATATTAAAAATATTAGGTAACTTAGACAAAAGTATCTTAAGAAAACAAAAAGTAGGTACTTATGATTAAAATTGAGACAAATAAAATGTTTAAAATATGTTTATAGGCAATACTTCTGTTAAATTGAAATAGTTAGTCAAAATAAACATAGTTATATTGAAAATATTTATTTTTATACATATAAAAAAAAAATATATAGAACATTTAAGGGAAAAAAATATAGACTATTTTTATAATCTATAATACGATCACGTCTTTGATATTTTTTAGTATGATATGATTGGTTTAGGAAATATTATTTAAAACGTGCATTGTATTCTATAATGACTCAATTGAATATAATTTCATATATTTTAAATTCTACCATTTTGGTCCCAGCATTCATAATATTGTTAATTGTGTAATCTGCATGTAACAAATAAATGTTTAAACATAAACCTCATGTTTCATGTAGGTACATACCGATAATAATTCAATATAAATCCACAGATCTAAAAACAATTAAATGCACATGGTCGTACAGGACAATGTTTGAAATAATTCATATTACCTATATTTAACTGTATTAAAGAAATAAAATGTGGTTTAAAAGCTATTAATATTATAGGAAGATCATATGGATACAAATATAAATACATGGTTATTATAGAATTTTAAATTTTAATTTAATAGTTTTAAACTCCTATAAAATAAATAACTCTACAATTTGAATTATAATTTATAAATACTAAATTTTTGAGTTTACATTGCTGAAACATGTTCTCATTGTTGTGTTGACACTACTGAATGATTCGTTTTTAATTTCACATATTGTCTTTAAGATTGGATACAATTGTGTACGGTGTAAACACGAGTAGGAAGGTTCTTGAGAGAAAATTGAAACGAATTGTTAAAAACCCTCGGGGACAACAAAATACAGGGATTTTCAGTTTACATTTGGACAATAATAATTCATTGTTAGTGTATATCGACACTGAGAGAGCGACCAAGTTAATTGCAAACTTAAACACCGGTATAAAGTGAATAAATAAAATCATTGTCACGCCTTAGGTAGGGATATGATTCTGGTATAGGAAACACAAATAAAAAAACACTAACTTAAGTATTAACGGACGGACAAGATATTTGGAAATTGG
The DNA here is from genome assembly GCA_022818045.1 of Neotoxoptera formosana. NCBI lineage: Eukaryota > Metazoa > Arthropoda > Insecta > Hemiptera > Aphididae > Neotoxoptera > Neotoxoptera formosana. Next base: position 10,820,921 of record CM040632.1, on the reverse strand, counting down.
ATTACTTGGTTATAAAATGTCAATCTTTTCAATGGTAGGTAATAGATACTGCAATGATGTAAAACAATGTACATTTCAAGTCTTTCATCCTGAGTTCAGTTCTAATGTTTTATTTGTATAAATATTATACAGGTAATATATTGTATAACCTGTAGTTGTAGTCCCAGAATTGTTCTAGAACAATTAAATGTATCATTTTATGATCAAAACTAAACACTTTCGCTGATAATAATTTTTTAAAGAAATATATTTTGATTTTTAGGAGCAAAAATAAAACTATTTGAGACAAATATAATATAATATCCTTAATGGAGTTGTTGACATTCGATTTACTGACCTTAGATGAATATCTATAATTTTGTACAAGCGATACGAATGGTTTATTTGGATTTCGTTACGTTTAGTAGATATAAGTATATAATATACGATTAAAACAATTTATTTTAAATTATTTGAATACAACTTTAACTTTTAACTATTAATGATTATAATAAAATATTATAAACATTAAATACCATTAAAAATCAAATTTAAGTTTTCTGGTGTTACTTAATAATGATACATGATACATTATAATTCATTATAGATATTAAAAATAATAAATGAACGTTTATTTTATTCGTCACAAATTGATTTTATTTAAATCTCAATCTTAAATTCGAATTTTTATAAGTAGATTATTTTAACCGTAAATGATATTTTTTCAGTATAACATTTGACGGGTAAGCTGTCACGAATTTTCAATCTCGATGGTCCAAGTCATAACTTATTTCTACACACACAATTTAAAAACGGTAAACATTATATAAATAACATATTCATATTTTGATGTTGATATTGTATATTATGAAAATAATGACAATTACATAACGCTAAATGCATTGTTATTTATTATCTAGTTATTTTGCTGTAAAGGAGTCCATTAATTGTTGGAAATTCAGGTCACCCTGAATCTGCGCACTAAAAAATATATTTAGACGGTACGATCAATTTTGACGGTTACCTGCGGGACTTAATGCTTACATTAAAGTGCTAACTCGCAACCTTCCGCCATTGTCGTCCTTAACTTAACTCATGTCACGTACTCACGTCCAAACACTTAAAATCTTTTAGTCATTGATACCAATGGTCATAAATCAGAATGATATATATGTTTTGCATTCATGCGAATACTCGTTAAACGAGTAGAATATTAATTTAAATTTTAAGAGTATTCTAACTGAATTATTTCTGTTGATTACATTCGCAAAAATAATAAAACAATTAATAACCAATGAACGCGCAGAGTGAGTATAATGTATGAACACGGGTTTATGTATATGAGTTTAATAACAAGAGATAATAACATTTCGAAACGTCGTAAAAAAACATTCAAAACCAAGTTTAATAAAATAACACGCACCGTAGAACAATTATTATTGTAATACATTATGCGTGATTAAATTTAGGTTCATGGAATAAATTTAATAGGCCATCCTCTTACCATAATCCAAACCACGCATGACGTAGATATTATTACTTTTAAATTTTTTTACCTAATTCAAGTGTAAGTACAATAGGTACCAGTACCAAATTACTGTTTACTTGAACCATTTTATGATATTATAATCAAAATTTACAAAAGCAGTAAAAATATTTCAATTTATATTTACCAATGTTTAATTTTATGAGATATGCAAATAATTATTTCTCCAGATACCTTAGTTCGGACATAACAATATTGAGTATACTAATATAACTAACTTCACTATACAATTTAATATACATTAAGGGACCGAACGGTTTGCCTTAGAATCTATATGACTGCGATTAACTTGTTTGTTAGGAGAGTTAACTATTATTTTCCCCATCTTAATAAATCTAAAATAAGTATAACACTCATATTAAATATAATATATTACAACAACACATTTGAATTTTGAATTATAATGAATATTGAATAAAGCCACTGTAAAATAAATTGTAAATTTAATTATAATTTCAATAACGCACAATAAGAATATAGACAACCATATTATTTTAGTTTTTAATTAAATAAATAGATATAATATGTATACTATTTATAGTTTCCATATATATATATATGTCTTATGCTTTTATTATCTTTTTAATACTTATTAATTAAAAACGATGGATATTACACTGTGTTACAAGTTAAAATGCATTAGCATGTAATACGAAATTAAATATTATAATAATATTATTATCAATCGAAATGTATTGAATAATTGAAATGCAAAGAGAAATCAAATTGTCGGTTAAACGACGAAACGCATTTAAGCATTTTAAAAGTGTTTCGGTTCGTTTAACACGTGTTGGGAGCCGCCAAACTTAAAAGTAAAACAGTAAAAACAAGGATTTCGAAAAGGGCAAAATGGCTTCAATAATTAAAACGTGAGTTTATACGATAAAAATAACAATAACAATAGTGGAGCGAAACGAACGAGAGCGGCTAACAAAATAGCATACGCACATGTATGTGAGCACATGATGCATTTAAACACAATGATAGGTAAACTAGCGTACGATGTAGGAATAATAAGAAGTTAGTTTTCTCGGTGAGCGTTGACCCGTGTGCAGTGAAACAGCCAGAGAATCGGGGTGGGTAGGTGTATTATTATTATGTGGCTGTCACATTATACGGTTCTGGATTAAAAAAAAAAAAAAAATTCATTCTGAAGGGAGCAAGGAATGTAAAACGTTTATCGTGACGTACATTCGTTAAATTACACTTAAAGTTGCACAGGGTATCTCACCGTGTTTATTTGTATCGTACACATATATTATACGCCATCCAACAATATATTGTACTCCTCTACCCAGCACCTGCATAAACTTTAAAACTTTCTTAACTATTTAAATAATGAAAATTAGTAACTCTACTTTTAAAATATTTACAATCAACTTTACGAAACACGGTTTCTGTAGTTTAAATATACCGTATATAAATATGAGAAATAATTATTACTATAATAACTATAACTGCAATAATAATTGTTTAGAATCATAAATTAAAAATAAAAATTACAAAAAAAAGGAGTTATTTAAGAGGGAACAAACACGGTGAGACACGGGTGATAAATATTTTATAATGGCACATAAATTATAAATTACACGTTGTAAATTAGACCTATGCATCTGCACGGTATCGGATCTGTGCCATAACATATCGATCATATTTTTGACAATGAGGGAAACCACTCGTGGTAACTGGTGCTCATGACATTAAAACGCCTTACTTGGGTGGCAACTAATAATATGGATGTACACGAAATGACTTTGCGTAACGACGTAATGACGATCGTAATATTATATTGAATACAAGGGAAATCGATACGAGTGATACTTACTAGCAAACGTTGCATTATACACACAACATTATTTTATTAAAATCTTTGTAGATTTCGAAGCCGTAATCTACTCGATTAAAATGTGTTCCTTACAACTTTACCCAAACCAAACGAATTTTGATAAGGCCGTGGTGGGATCCTAACACCACCGCAGTACTAAGTTTTTACACATCATTTAAGGTAAAATAATACTTTTACAATTATTTTAGTAAATGCTCAAACATTTGTAATTATAATACAACTATATACATGACCGTAAATAAGTATTAATTCTCAATACAGTAATACGGGTTATTTTTCACGCGTTAATATCGTTTTATTGGACGTTTCATATGAATATTATAATTTATTGTTGGATTTTTTTGGTAGTGTTGAGAAAAAAGTCCGAACTATTGTACCTATCTATTTAGAAACGGTAAATGCATTCGAATATTGCACATGTATCGCAAGTGCTCGAATATTGATGAGTTCCTACTTACAACTGTAGCGCGAGTAGTCGGATGTGCATAATATGTACGACTGCAACGAGTCGCGACCGCCTTTGTAGACGACCTGAGAAGACGCGGCGACAGTCTTGGCGTTGGGGGTCGGTGCCGAAGCGTCGGTGGTCATCGCGTCTACAGGGCCACGTCGCATCCACCATCGTCGACTGGTCGGGTGACGCTGATGTGTATGGCACTGTACGGCAGGATGCCGGTGATGGTCATGCGGCGGCTGCCGTGGTGGCCGTGAGTGCAACCACACAGCGCCGTGGTGGCCGTATGCTATTTGAACCGGAGTGCGCACTGCTGGAACACCAGCACGGCCACGACGGCGGCGAGCACCACGGCGCCGGCCGCGTACACGAGTGCCAGGTGCACGAGGCTGGTGACGTACAGCGTCCGGTTGCACCACACGTTCGGCTCGTACAGCGACGACGGCTCCGAGTCGGGCCAGTACACGGACAGTATCCAATAGTTGCCCAGCGCGAACCAACCGGCCAGGAACGCGGCCAGACCGACGGACGCTATGCGCGACCCCATGGACGACACCATGTCCTCCCGCGTGCCCATGTCCGGCCGCCGGCGCTTGTTGTACCGCAGCGACTTGACCTGCCGGCACAGCAGCCACACCATTTTGATCAGGCCGAATATGCCGCCGACGATCATGTACACCGGTATGTGAGGTTCCCGCGGACAGTCTCGCACAAACTCCACGCCTGCAACACGACAAAACCGACGTCATCCGCCACATTATAATACCTATTACAATATTTAAAACATTATAATATTGTTTGTTATTACTACGGGTTTTTTGCTGGCTGGCGCGGTAACGATATTGAATAATATTATACTTCCTAAAGTGTGATGTGCATGTGCAAATGCGTGTGGTGTATATCGTGTCATGTCAGGGCGATTATTATATCCCCGGGACAATCGATACTCCTTGACCCGACCTGTATATACCGCGCCTGTATAGCTCCAACTAAGGTTCGATTCGGTTGGTTCTGTTTGGGTTGGGGATTAGGTTGAGCTAATCAATTCGTATGTTTCGGTCCTACGGTCCTAAAAATGCGGATATTGTTTAGGATACGATACGACAAACAGTACGTTATTTGGCAGCGAGACAATAATGTAATATTGCATTTTTCCTTGTTGTATCCCAGCACAATGCACAACCCTAAGGCAATATAAGAAATATTTATTTCACCGAAAAAACGATGTGACTTAGTAGAAAAGAGTAGTGCCTATCGCATGACGGTTACTCTGCCGGTTACTCTCAATACGATCTGTCCATTCAAGTATCTTTTATTATCACAATTTATAATCTATACTTACTGTCAAAGTACCTAGTAGCTATCCTACCTATGTAACAATTTATCAAAATAAAATAATGCTTAGGTATATAAAAATATTTTGTTTTGTTAATATAACTTTCAGTTATAAAAATTGAATGTATTTTAATTTTTCGGTATAAAATAAATTCTGTTTCTGTTCCATTAGTTGAATTTTGAGACATGCAATTTACAACTGGAAAATAAATTACATATTTCCGATTTTTTTTCCGATCGATACTACTAGTTTTTTTAGTATTGACCATAAGAACACACTACTTCTCAATAATTAACCAAGGAATTGTAAAATTAAATAAAAAACAAAAACAAGGAAATATTGCTGTTGCATAACTCACTTAATGGCCTTAAAGTGATTATTATTTTTTTTTTAATTTATAATACAACAACGAAGGGTTGAATCTTCAAAAACAAATGCAAAAGAATTATAGAGTTGACAGTTCCTTATTTTTATTTTATAAAATTCATGCTTGAAAACAATATTCAAACATTTATTTATCATAAGGTAACGTCTAAATCGTATGACATGTAATTAATTATAAAACGTAAAAGTTCAATCAAACTGTAATGTAGTAGGCACACAAATCCAATGATGTGCGAAATCGATCATTTATGATACAGTTTTTAATTGAAATCCATCACGTTAAGTAATATTTTACAGTAAACTGACCGAATAAATTAATTACCTACTAAAAGTTTGGTATAAGATAATATTATTTTGAGGTCGTAGGTATGAAATATTTAAACAGATTTCAATTATATTTTAGAATTTTTAGAAACAATGGCTTGCCTGCTTAAGTTTATACTTTTTAAAGTCATATTATGTCAGATAAAAAGTTTGTTTTTGTTAATGTTTATTTTGAGACTTAATTTTGAACAAATCAAACAATTCAGTAAAATAATTTTTATTAACGTGGGTAATTACAATTTTTAATATCGCCAGACATGACACTACGTTCACTTAAAACCTAGAAGTTTAAATTTAAATATTAAATATAAAAATAAAAATTACCCTATAACAAATTTTTATTACAATGAATTTACGGTTTCCGGAAAATCGATAAGTACTTAAGTCAAAAGTTAAAATTACTACTTTAGTTTTTTAGTTTATTATTATCACTGATGTGTGACAAATATAACAAAAAAATATTATTAAAAATGTATGAATCGATTTTACGCTGATATTGTTTGTTTAAATCATATTAATTTTTGATTTTTAAATTAAATATATTTTATATATTTTTATTATAAGCGACATTGACTAAACATTTGATCAAAATAAGAATGCTTTGAGTTTGAACACTATCAATTATTGATCAGTCATTGCATCGTCATAGTAAAAATCAGAAATAAACAATATGAATTGAAATAATGAACTAAAAAAATATTAAAAATACAAATATTTAATATTTATTGTTATCCTATATTAGATGTTATATAGTTTAATTGTAATGTTCATATTAAAGAGATAAAAAAATTCACTCTATATGTATTGTTTTGTTGTATTAATATCATGCGTACAATTTTTAAGTATAGAATTTCGAAGTTGACTAAATTGTACAACTGTTCAACTTCTTTATATACTTATGATAATATTCAGTAATAATTTTTAGAAATGAATAAATGAATGTAAAATTGTTGAATATTATATTTGTAAAATTCCCATACATGAAACAACAATATTATGTAAGTAAAGAAGCTAATAAAATAGGTGCCTATTAGAAATTAATATGTCTACTATAACTACGGTTAAAATAGGTGGGTAATGATCATTGATCTTTCATAGATCTTTACACAAAAACATCTCTAAATATTTTGTACATACCATTTGCTTTCCAAAACTTATCTGAAAACTACATTTACCTGTACTGTTTATATATTATTATACCCCATTATTAAATTCAGAACTAAATTTTAAAAAATATAACGAAAAGTATTAACCTATAGCCTATTCCAATGATTACATTTATAAAATGTATAAGCCTTCAATATGTTTGCATATTACATTACCTACAGCCAAATTTATTGAGAAACTTTAATAAAATTTAAGATTTTTTATTAAGCCACAATATTTAATAAACATGAAAATATTAAATTAAACATTAAAATTACTTTGATAAGTTGTATAGGTATACATAGAAAATTATACTTTAAAATTAGTTGTTATAAGTTTATAACTAATATATATATGCATGCATTCGTATAATGTGATTAAATAATATTTGCTTTGATTAAAACTATACTTTATATAACAAAACTTACCAACAACGAACATAATTAAAGGCACCACCGTGAAAATGGACAAAATTACCGTCATTATCACTGAAATCATAAATATTATAAATCCATTATTATAATTGAGCAGTCAAAAACTATAAAATTCAACGGTTCACAATATTCATAAAGTAATTTTCAGAATTCCTTAGTACCTAACTAATAAGTATAATAATATATCTGCCATGTTAGTCAATGCAATCCATTTCAAAACTAATGACAAACATGATCTATTTAGTTTATTCAATGTACATATTTCATTTGTATTTATGTTAATATCTTGAATAATTTATAATTCTATTATTATACTACTTAGTATTTAGAATTACGTTTAGTATTTTTTATGTATCTGATGGATTAATTATATCAGAAATATAAATAAAAGACTTAACATTGAATGATACTTTAATACGTTTACTTATTAGTTATTTTCATTGTATTGTGTAACTCGATTACAAAATAAAATAAAACATCATATTAAAAAGAATAGAATTCCCTCCATAAATTGTATTTTTTTTCAATAAAGATAATAAGACACAAATGGTAGGTAGGCAACTATTTCTTCAAGAGGCTCACAAGTGATTTTTATTGTTCTCGGGTCCAGTGAATTCGTGGTTCAGTTGTTTGAAATCCTTTTCAAGTAAATTTACCCGAGAAACCAATAAAATACGACAGCTATCTGTGAGAACTGTAATATATAACACATAATCTCGTGGGAACATCGAAAATCTTTGTTAGTACCAATTAATCTTGAGACAGGGACAGATTTATAGGGACACATTGAAATAATTGTTCAAATTGTACATATTATATAATACATTTAAGGAAACATTTTCATATACAATAACTTAATATTATTAATACAATTATGATAACACTCATTTTTGTTTGATTCCGTTTATTCATATTTGAAAAGTATGTCACAATAGCATCTTAAATGTTTATTAATCAAAAATCTCGAATGTCGTAATGCACACATAAAAAACAAATTGTATTATAGGTATTATAGGTACCTATACGAAGTCATGATATTTTGTAATTTGTTGAAGTGCCCAATTGTATAGTAGGAATAGTTTATCAATTTATAAATTTACAATTTGCAATTTATTATAGTCTCAATATTTAATTTTTAATGAAAATAATTAAAGGCCAATTTAATTCAATGTATATTATATTTTTTTTAGTTCAATTATTTAATATAATCATTATACTTAATACAGTTAAAATTTTTATCAAGCAACTTTAAGTAATTAAATTTTAAAATGAATGACATACGTCAAATGGTTGCATTCATTTCATACTATTAAATTTAACATTTTTTGAAATGTTTATACACATCAATAAGTAAGCGCATAAGTATAAAATGATTATTTCCATGTCCACTTTGTCATAGAAAAAACAGTTGTATAAAAAGTGTGTTTTAATAATAATATTTTACTGTCATGTACAAAAAGTAAGACGTTTAAATTATTAATATTACCTATTGCTTCTATATTGCAATATTGTTTATTAAAAATAAAACTAAATCCAAAAATGTGTTACAGATATTTATAGTTAAAACACCAGCAAAGGGTAAAAAATACAGTAAGTATTATTTTATCATACATAAAATGTTGATAGAAACAATAGGTAAAATAAAAATACATAGATATATTCAATAAAAAAAGGTCGGCAAGTGGATACCCCTCTGCTGTACAGTAAGTATCGAATGGGTCAGTTTCGTGGATGTGTTAAATTTGATTTCAATGATATAAACCATTGTATACGAAAAACGATTCTGAGCAAATACGGTCTGTCAGCCTACATAACTAAGTATATTTTACATTATTGCTATTAAAATAATTCATTTTACTAATAATACAATAGTTTGAATTCATTTTTGCCAAAAGCAATTCATTTGAAAATATCATTGAGTGTATAATAAATATAATAATATACTTCAAAAGTTTCAAACACCCACTAAAAATATTTTAAAATTACAATGGTATAACTAAAATCGTTATTCTTCATTTAAATATCTAATTTCGTCCAAATTTTAACTTAAAATGTCTACAAAAATCAACTACGTAATAATATTTTTTTTTGATTTTCGGTCAAAATTTTAACTTTAAATACTTATAAAAAAAAAAAAATTGTGACTGTACTTTTAATATTTTTGAACTGCTATTATAACAACTTATATTCAATTTTCAAGCAGTTTGACCTAACAGCAATTTTAAAAAACCGAAAATTTCTTAGGCTTACAGTTAGTTTTTTTTAAAAAATGTTTAGTAGGTATATAGAAAATAATAATTTTAAAATTTGGTGAAAATTTCAAATATCTCTGGTTATTCCTTTTTGAGTGACAACAAAATAAGAAAATCGTTCACTGAGAAATCGGTATTTTCAGGGTGAGTATGCGATGTCTAATTTCAAACGCTCATAAGAATTAGTTTGACTTTATATGGTGAACTTTTTTTTTGTTAAAAGTAGAAAAACGTATGATTTTTCATGTATTGAATTTTCAAATATTAGATTTCAACAGAAAGATGTTTATGAATTATATAATCAAACAAAACTGCAAATTGTCATGATTTTTACTTATTTTGTTGACATTTTAACTTTAGAAAAATATATGAAAAACTATTATAGACTTACACTCAACTTTGTTTTAATTTTCACTTACAACAAGTTATGAACTTTGTATTCAATTTTCAAAAATTTTCTGTAAATGTCGTATGCTCTATAAATAGGTCAAAAAGAGCCCAATTACAACGTTATGGTGTACAGATAATTTTAATATAAGCATTTGGTAAAAGTTTTATGTATCTTGTATCTACGGTTATTATTTTTTGCTTTGAAAAAAATTCCTGTTTTTTTTGTTTTTCCTGGCGAGCTTAAAAACGATTGGAATTTTTTTTACTTTTACCCTCCAAAGTACCAATTAGATTCACTTTACACCTAACCTACAAAAAAATATGCTGATGAAGAAAATCGGAGCAATTTTAATGGCCCGAAACGTCAAGACAAACACAAAAAAAACACACAGCATTGTAAAATCAATACATTTTCAATTTAGAAACTGAGTCAAAATTAAAATCAAATTCCATTCATTTATGCATGACTTAGGCAATTGGCATAATGAAATATTATTAATATCATTTTTAGAAGTATGCAAACAAGATTTATTTTTTGAATTAATATAATATACATAACAGTGTTTATTTAATTTTGTATTTACCATCGTTAATCTAAAACTAAATTAATCTTAATAACCAAATATGCCAACTTAATATTTTAATTCAAATAAATACTCGTTTGAATTAATATTTGTCTGCGGTATTGTTGTATGTTAATTCTTGGAATAATAATTGATTAATACCTCATCAATAAAACGCCATAGTCGGAAATATTAAATATCATATATTCATATTAACAGTTCAAACTGACCTACATTTTTGTCACTGGAATCAATACGTTTTATAAATCTGTGGGTGTTTTATTCTCTTTATAATCAACATTCGTATAATACTGGTAAACAATAGCAATTTGTGATTCGCACATGATGGGAATATTTTTTTTTTACTAAATTTGTTTTACAATCGAAATAACCGTTTATACCATATACCTAACGTAGATGTGTCAACGATCTATGATTGGTATACATTTGTGAAAACTGTTGTATTTTTTTTAATTTTATTTAATACAGATGGAATACTTAGATAATGATAATATAACAAAAAAAAATCAGTATTTAAAAATAAATATTAATAATTGTACAACAATTTAATTTATGGCATAAGTTACAACTTAAAACTAACTGTAGCTTTAAAGTAATATCAGCAGCGAGTATATTATATTATAATATTTCATTTTATATAATAGTCCATATGTTACCACCTTTGGAAGTTAAAACGCAAAGCACCATGTGACTCAATGGCATATTCGATAAACACTGTAATGTATTTCCCTATCCTAATAATAAATATAACGGGTATTTTTTTTTTTTTTTACTTTATTATATTTTCTAAACATTAGTTACAGAAGCAATACTTAGTCAACAATTTGTGTTACACTATTGTTGTCATTATGATTAGCGCTTTGAAAGAAACACCACAGGTAATTTAAATATGAAATATTTAAGTTTTTTATAACATTTAGGTACTTACTCTAATTGTATTTAGATACAATCAAATAATTCATAATTCGTACAATTTCACATGTATTTTGAAATACCTACTTAAATATATTAGTTTATAATGTTCTATTTATAATTTATAATTTTTTAAGTAATCCCTTCTTGAAAAATTTAAGCACGAACAAAAATAATCTTGGAGTAATAAATTGAACACATAATCTGTAGGTACTTTATAAGGACATTTTGAAGTTACGTTTCATGTTTATGTCGTTATTATACTATTTTAAAAGCATGAACTATTTAGTATAAACAGTATAATACAAGGTGATCCATTTTGACCATTTAAGTGTTTACACTTATTATTTGAAAAAGTTTTGATTCTGATTTTTTTTTTATATAATTTAATAATATAGTAAAATAAAAACTATATTTCTTTCAATTTTTTATCGTTGTCATTTTTAAGTGTTTTATTTTTATAAATGACATTAATTTTTATTTTATAACCCGAAGCAGAATATTTTTCGGAGTACTTTGATACATAAAAATGTAATTTCAAACGAGTAGTTAATTAGTTATAGTTTATAAGTATTTTAAAGTTTCTATGAGTGGAGTAGTGGACCAACATTTTTCTGGATAATGTGTCAATACTCCGTTCATCATATCTTTAAATACTAATGAGTAATAATTAATTACATATTCACATGTACGAAATTTGTATGTATCAAAATACTTTGAAAAATATTCTGCTTCAGAATATAATACCTACTTAAAATGTATGTTTTTTTGCAATAACATCATAATATTATGTAAACATGGTTTTTACAAACAACCAAACAGATAACGTTTATCAAAATAATGAGTATAACAAATACTTAAGTGAGTCATCTTATAATATATAGATTGTATATACTTGTAAAGTTCTTCAATAATTCTTGATAGATACTATAATTATTATAAAACATTAAATCTAATGTAACGTTCAAAACTCGATTTTGTAATGTTTCAAAATTCTTAAAAAGTATTGTTTCAGAACTTGACAATGTATGTTGTCATTCAAAAAATATATTTTTAAAAAAAACGATAATGATAAAAATAGTAATTAAATTGTTTTTAATGAATTCGAATTATGTAAAAAGAATATACTAGGTATTGAAAACATAAATACTTTTAAAGGTTATACATGTTTACTGTTAAAGTTTTATAGAGTTACTCTGTAGATCTTCATACTAATATTTTAAGAGTAATACTATAATTCGAATATTATATTATCTTGAACTGCGGTATTATTGTGTTAAAGATATAATAAGTAATAAATTAGTCGTAATCTATGAAAATAAGACATTTAAATTTATTGGAAGATGAAAAACCATAGTAATTAATAAATTCTACATATTTTGTTTCGAAACTATTTAAAATTCTATAAATTTATTATTTAAAAACAATGAACCTTTAAATATTTTTGAAAACCATCCAGAATCTATATCCATAAAATATTTTAGTACTAGAATTACATGTGCATAATAAATTATCATTATTATTGTTTTATATTCATCATAAACAAAAGTGTAACCCAACCTAAAAATAACAAACTATCAAATAAATTATTATTTTAAACTTAATATTTGGCTACCTATTACATAAGAGGAAGTCATGAAAACTAATTATACCTATTCATAAAACTATTACCATATCTCAGGAACTAGAAATTAGCTTTTGACTTTTAAGTAGGTTTATGGTTTTATTTTTTTGATGTGTATAATAAATTAATATAATATAATGTTACATTGTTATTTATAGAAAGCTTAGAAACCTTAAACTTATATTGGTGATCACATATAACTAGTCACATCAGGGGTGAGAAATATATGCTTGGTTTTCATTACCTCTATTTTTTTTTCATACACTAATGATGTTTCTATAATGTAACAATTAAAACTAAAACTAAGAAGTAAGAACTAATATAAGTTTAGTATATACTGTCAGAAATTAATAATTATCTTTTAACCATTGTATGTTTTCATAAAATGCGATCCTCATTATAAATGTAGAATTTACAGAATTACTAAATAAACACTAAAATAATATTTATATTATACCAACTTTTATACACAAATGTTTGGTTAAGATTTTTCATGGGTCTGCATAAAATAATAAGATGAGTATAAGATGTCAACAAGATTAATAATATTAATAAAATTAGTTTCTAAATTGTACATACCTATACCTACTTTAAAATATAAATGTAATTTATACGTTTTAATCGAACCTCCGAATAAGTACATTAATTAAATTTCATACGTGCGTGTATATTTCCATTTTATTTTGAACGTATAACATTCATAAAATAAAAAAATAGTATTAACCTACATCTAGGTAACTTATAATTATTATTTTCTAAAAATTAAAAAGAGCCGTACAAACCGTAATATTATAATATGTTAATTAAAGAAATTTCACATAACTAAAGCAAAATATTTTGATCAACTTATTTGTTATTAGTTATTATTGAACCTATAACTTATTAGTTATTAATTATTATTATTGAGATTTGTTAATTGTATCTGAGAAGTGGTAATCCAAAACGTGCTATTACCAAAATTCACAAAATCGAGTTGAGGTTGGAAAAACATTGAGACATCGATTGGCGTCGCCGTCGTTAGAATTGGTCAAAATATTCAATTTCCTAGTCAAATTTCCATAAAAAATGACTGGTTAATCCCAAACGATCCTTTCGCATACATAAAAAATATATTTAAATAATCAAAACGTACTTGTCTATGAATAGGCACCAATCATTAACTATACCAAAAGTACTTGTTTTTATGATACGCTAAACGTAATATTGCCTTGTGTTGTAGGTATAGAAGAAATAAAATAATTAATCCAAATCGTGCTAAAATTAGTTAAAAATAGGTTAATAATAATATATTATTAAACAATTTAAAATACCAACTAATCATCAAAATTACTTTTACATTTAAAAAAGGTTTGTTTTTATTGACAATGTACATAGTTCCTGTGTATTCTTTGAGATAACTTCGTCATTATTATCTTTTTTTTTTCTAAACATGGTTTTTTATTTTCTTATGTAAAGTTTGATTTTATTTAAATATTTTTATGGTTTTAAACTATTTATATTTCATAATATTAATGTTTTTCAATAAAATATGAATATTAAGAAAATATCCAAAAGTCTTGACTTTTAAAAGTCTCAGTTTTTAATATCATTGTAGGTACTTTTATTTAATACCTAAATAAGCTAAAGTAAATAACCTAAAGTAACTACTTACTACCTATACTATCTGTTAAACATGTGGAATAATTTTTAAATAATACATAATTTACTTGTTGAGGTTCATTCAATGTATGAATCAATATAATTTTAATTTCCTTTATGTACTGATTAGATACATCAACAATAAGTACCAAAATTGTAATTGAAGTTGGATTCATAAAGAAAAATACTGGCCAAGCTGATGACCTGCCCAATAAAAATCATGTTAAGTTAGTAAATAAGGAAGATGTTATTAAAATTACTAAATATTTTAAAATACCACTTGATTTTAAAAGATAATTTCCAAAGATATATTTTAAAACATAATTTAATATTATCGAAAATAATGAAAACTAAATTTATGGAGAAGATCATTGTTAAAGAATTAACAATACATTATATTAATAATAATTTATCAAGTTTTACCTTAAATATAATAGTAAAATTAATAACGTTTAGAAATCAATATTTTCGTTTAGGAATATTCTTATAGTTTTTTCCAAAAAGAACAATTATCATAACATTTTTCCTAAAACGTACAATTGTCATAAAATAAATAGAAATATAGTAGGTATGTTTTGGATTATTATAAATTTTAAAATACCAACAAAAAAGAGTTTATACTTCAAAATTTTTTTCAATCACTTTAACTATATAAATTACGAGAATTATACTTAATTTACTCGTACATTTACTGGGCTCTCGTTCACTTAAATTATATTGGTTTTAGAAAAGAATATGCAGAAAATCGCTTCTACTTAAAAATCAGGACTTTAGATTTTCACCCTTCAATTACATTTATAGGTAATTATTATTTATGATTGTTATGACGGTTGATGAAAAAACGGTTTGAAAACGTTTTCAATAAAATATTTCCAAACCAAATGGTTGGTCTGGTATTGTCACGTCGTAAAATGTATTCTACTTGTGGTCTTAGGTTAGTATTCTACACAAAAAGCTTTGTTACGCAAACTACAAACTAAATGGTTCATGGAAGCTGTGCGTATTTTAACCCAGTTTTCGATAACAACGTACAACTACCGACAAAACAATCCAGTGTGTGGACAAACAAGCAAATTACCAGTGAGTAGTGGCGTCTATATGTGGTCCTACAGAAAACTCAAGCAGACATACGAGGTTATGGGATTTGGTCAAATTTCATTTGAACGCTTTACTGGATAAAACGTTTGAAAGTTTGAGTACGTGACTTCGGTAGACAAGACCTGTTGTGACAAACGTGATGGGAATGCACGGTCATCAAAATTAATCTGAACGAAAAATAAAAATAATGGGGATGACAAACATAATAATAAAACTTACTAAAAATTATTTTCTTACAAATTTCGAGTTCACTTTGTTGAACAGACTGAAGAGTTATTGCTTTTATCACAAGTGAATATGTAGTACAGCTTTTGTACCTTCTCCTTATACCTCTAACAGTGTCTATAAGATGAAACCACCTAGAGAGCACTTTTGGATTTTTGTACATAGATTGTCAGTCAGCAATTTTTGAACCGAGTAAAACAAAAGGACATTCGAGTTACTTAAGTGTAGTAAAGTCATGACATTCAACAACTCAGTATTCTTGTAAATGATAGGACAGTTACCTAATTTTTCTTAGACTGAATACAAACTGAAATAAATATTCAAAATGAATTATGAAATGCATACTTATTTATAGATTTGTCCCCGCAATCAAATTTAAATAAAATGGATTTTTGAAAAATAATTCAATTTAACACATTCATAAGGTTAAAGTTAATAACAATTTAAATAGGTTTAAACGAAAGTATCAAAACTTTTTTGATTCATTACATTTGTAATAAATATAATATTTTATTCTTTCCACTTTGAACTTTGAAACCTGAAATAAAAGTTCAAGCTCTTAAAAATTCAGTAATTTTTTATTTAATTATTAAGCTTTTACAATTAATGATACAAATGTCCATAGTATTATTCTTTAGTATTATGATGTATTAAAATATGATTTTAAACTCAAAAATTGAACAAAACAATAGAGTTTCTATATGTAATATATAGTTTAGGTTTAAATTAATGATAAAATAATTTTTATATACTCATTTACAATTAATTAACACTAATTTCAAATTTTAAAACATAGGATTTTGATTTTTTATGGTTTTTTATGTTTAGATTTTCAATTAATATTTTCAAACTTAAAATATAAATACATTTTATTTATTTTTCAATTAAATTTAGAATATTTAACTTTATTTTGCATTAGACTTTAAAAATAAAAATAAAAAATATAAAGACGTCTAATAAAATTATTTATTTATTTAGGGCATATATTTCATCAAAAATCGAGATTTACATAAACGAATTCAAGTTACAATATTCTTAACTAAATAATTCCAGTTAACAGCAAAGTCATTTTATCTATTTTCATAGTACACATTGTCTAAAAATAATGGTACTAAATTAAATATATGTGTTCGAAAATAGTAAACTAAAACCACAATCATTAAACTGAAACTTGAAAGTGAATTATCAACAGACCAAAAATAAATACTGCCTATAAATTAATTCATTATTTTTATATTTTTTAAGATACGTTCAACTAGCAAAAAAATCAATTTTATTGCCAAAAGATTAAAATAAGATTTGTTGAGTCACGTTAACCTCTAATCTATTATAATGCATAAAATTTTAAGACTAAAATAAGTATGATCGCACAAACTAGATGATTAGATCATAAATAAATGATTAAACATAAATAAATGTGAAATAGAGACTGTTTCACAATAGAAAATCTTAAAAGAACTTTTTTTGGTAAATAGGTTTATGTGATGTATGGAAATTATGTCTCAATAAAAATGTCATTAAAAATCAATCACGAATTTCATTAAATATACATTTCCATTATTTAAATTGATTTTTAAACGATTTTCGAAATACGCCATCAGTCTAATAAGTAAATAACATATGCGTGACATATTTTAAATAAATCTTCGTAAAACGAACTACCTATGTTATGAATAATATTTTTGACAAACGAGGATCACTTTTTGTTGAAAATATCACCATTTTTACTTATTTTTGTAAAAATAATCATTTTTTTTGTGAATTTTTGAAAATGACCTCTCGAATACACCAACTAAATTTACTTTCTCGCCAGAAAAGTTACTGAAGTTAAAAATCGAAGCATTATTTAAACTTAACGTTCTTGTGTGCATCACTAACACAAAAAAAACACATCATTGTAAAATTAATGTATTCTTTGCTCAGCTCAGAATCTAAAAAATATATCTTCTAGTGCTGAATTTTGCGGAAACACTCAATATTATTAAATCCTAGATTAATCTTTAAACACTCAATGCATAATATGATTAAAACGTTCAAAGATTTTATTACATAATTATTTGATTTTGTTTCGAAAACACAATATTGTAAACAAATGAATTGTTTCAGTGGCTAAAGCAGAGAATATATTTTACTTGCAGCATATTTTACAACTATATTGTCGAACTTAAACGACGATACTAATTTTAAGAAATAGCATTAAATATTTAACAAAAAATAACACTTTGTACCACCCTAGTGTTGATGGTCTAACAATTTATAAAACTCACCTGTTCTATGAATAATACTCAGTGCTTTTATGATAAAATCGAATATGCCTGTCGACTCCATATTGGCATGGTTCAATTGATATGTCAACGAACCATAGACGGTTAGGCCACTGTCGCAAGGCTTAACATGCTCGCACAAGCGTTTCCTCTCGTCGCCGGAAACCTGAAACACATCATGAAATTCAGATAAATATGATACCAGCACCTATTATATCACTATGATAAACATGTTCAATTTTATTCGCTGAATTTAAAAGAGTAATATTCCAACATCGTATAATATATATTAAAATATCATTCAAAACGTTTTGAATTATTAAAATACTATATGAGTAATTTTATTTTACAAAAACACAATTATAATGCACTCAAAAAATCATAATATGAAAAATATATTATGATTTTAATATGGTATTCCTTAAGACCTAAGTGAAAACTAATACTACTCATTGTTAAGTTTAATTTATTAAAAGTCATAGCAAATGTTGTATAATATCATTTAGTTTTGATTCATAAATCGAGAACAAAA
Source organism: Neotoxoptera formosana (assembly GCA_022818045.1). Classification (NCBI taxonomy): domain Eukaryota; kingdom Metazoa; phylum Arthropoda; class Insecta; order Hemiptera; family Aphididae; genus Neotoxoptera; species Neotoxoptera formosana. The sequence goes on along the minus strand of CM040632.1, from coordinate 10,801,953 downwards.
CAAAATATTGTAATATTTATCTTGAAAACATAATGCCAACTTGTATTATCTATATACAATATTATACTATATATTTAAAACCATGATTAAAGAACCTATTATACAAATTATTTCTTGACATTCAATAATATAATATTTATAAGCTAACCTGACAAAAATCAAAATAATATAACATATTATACATACAATAACTTAGCGATTAAGCAAAAAAATACATATTCGGATATTCCTGACTCGTGCACGTGAATTGTGGATTTAATAATAATGCGTTTAGCATATTAACTAATTGTATGCAGAAGTTTTGATAATTGTTATTTTAAAACGTGTACACTATATAGTTTATTGTCTTCTCTTGTAACTTTAATTTGAAGCTTTGAAAGAGATACTTAAGTTACCTTATCAGCATCAAGTACAAATTATTGTCCATAATTATTCATCTTATGTGTACTTTTGTGCCAATGACGACAGTGAACCAGAATTTAATATAGCTTTTAGTTTTTTTTCAATTCTATAACAGTAACTTTAAAAATTATAGTAAAAAGATTTAAAATTTTGACAATTTTTAAAATAAGCCTTAGAGAAACTGTTAAATGTATAATAACTATAGAAAGACTAAATGTGACATAATTTACAGTGATTAATAATTTACTCAGAAGTCAAAAGTCATAGAAACTAAGTTTGAAAAAGACATTTAAGGTTAACGACATTTTACGGTGACATTAAACGACCATTTAAAAAACATTATTTCTTTAATAAAAAAAGAACCTTTATCCGAAAAAAAGATAAATTAATTTCTTGAAAATAGTTGTAATAATCAGAATGAAAATGATGTTATTTAATACACTTATACCTTAAATTCAATGTAATTAATCGTTTTAGAACCTTTAATAAAATATTTAGATAAAATATGTCGTCAACCATAATTCATGAACCATTAATTATTATATTAAAATGATCATAAATCAACTTTGAAAGGTTATAGTTAGGCAAATATAAATAACTACATATAATACATATTATTATACTATATTAAACAATATAAAATCTACATAGGCACATAGCTACCTACATACATCATTATATTATATAATATAAATATTTATACTATACATTTTTGTATTTTTTGTATTAAGTTCATGATCTGTACAATACAAGATACCATACTGAAAATAATATTACCAATTATAAGTATGACATTTAAAATATGTGTTAAGTGAAAAAATAGTGACATAATAGGTATACGTGTATATCATATTAAATTATAGTTAAATTTAATAGTTTTAAAGAAATAATTGCATTTTTAATTTATACTATGTTTTATGCATTTAATTAATTACGTATTTGTTTATATGCATATATTTAGTAATTAATTATTATAAGTTTTAGAATTAATAGAATATGTTAACTATCTAAACTTTACTTTATATAAATAAAATATAAAAAATAATAAAATAAAATAAGTTATTGTCATTAGTATGTCATTTGAATTTTTAAAAAAATTTCTGGTGTTCTTACTTGACTAACACTACTGCTGGCTCTTCTTGATTCGTCAGGAAACATCTGTTTTTGTGTAAATTGTGTATTCTTATACGGTGACGAACTTCTTTGAGTGTCTTTTAGAGTTCCTTTTGGAGATCCATTTCCTAAAAATAAAAATTAAACCATCAGAAAGAGCTATGTGATTAATGTATTTATCAATACATTAAAGGTGTACGTACAAACGTTGGTTAATTAATTTTTTTCTTATAAATTACATTCGGTAATAAACTACATCCATTGGCAACTAATCGATGGCTAGTAATAATTATATTTATTGGTTAAGGATTTTTTGTGAAGCGATAAATGTATTAGTTTAAAAATTATGAGTGTTTTATAATTTTTTGTGAGCACCATCTTTTGGAGCCGTAAAAATACTTCAATATTTAATTTTGAGAGTCATTTCTGGTAGCAACTCGAATCTAGTTGGTACTTTAAAAGGATGAAAACTTTTCAAAAAAAAATTTATTAAATTTTCACAAAACTAGTTTTTGACCAAATTGATTTTGTTTTTTGTTGGAATCCAACAATTAATAACCATAGAGACTTGAATTTTCACTAAAAATGTAGGCTAGAATTTGCTAGAGAAAATATAAATTTCAAAATATTTTAGCTCTTTTTTTTTTATTTATAGATATATGTAAATCGTTGATTTTTTTATTATTTTTTTTTTTATTTATGTATGATACATAAAGGTCAAGCTTAAGTTGTTCATATAGCAATTCCAAATATTAAAATTCGACAAAATCATGAAAATACGTGAATTATTTTGTAGTAAAAATTTCATAAAATAATTTTTATCGACAATAGTCAATAAAAGAAAAAAAAAGAAAAAATATCTTATGTCTTATGACCGGGAACACACGATTGTTGAGCGGCATTTTTACCGTTCTGTAATTTTATATCTATATATAATATCTAAATAGATATAAAATATATATATGTGGTATAAATCTAATCTAAAATATTGTTGCTCCCAAAATTCCAAATATTGTGTATTTTATAAATATACATTTTATTTAACTATTTCAAACACTAAAAAATGTATTATTGGAATAATTGAACAGTTCTAAAATTTAAAACTAATATTTTCAATAAATTTTAATTAATTCTAATATTCATAAATTATTATGTGTTAAATGGTATAATCCGAGCTGTAAGTATTATTAATACCTATTTATGTTTTTATTAATATTACTTATAACAATTATATTGATCTTTAATTAGTTTCACTGGGCATCCTAAGTTCTAACATCCACTGTTTTTTACAAGCTAGTCACGCAATGTTCCAGTGGAATTTTTAAGTTAGTTTTAACATTATTTATATAAAGAAAAATATTAAGTTACTTTCTAAATGGTCAACCCACAATGCCATTTTTTAAAAATGTATTAATAAATTATTCAAGTATTATATGAGTTACAACTTTCATTTTTTACTTATTCATAATATTATTTCTGGTCTAGAATAACTGAATAAGTAATTAGATTTTGAGTCATTTTAACATTATAATATTTCCATATGGAACATTATAATATTAAAATTAAAAGCTATTAGTTCATATTTTATTAGGTACCTACACAGTTAAAAAGGTAAAAAATAATCATTTTAAAATTTAAATATCCATAGTTAACTATTGATTACCTATTTACACACATTGACTAATATATTTATAAATAGTTTATTTACTATTTGACTTAGATAAGGATTTCAATATAAAATTAATTGATACTTTTAATTACTTTAATTCTAGAACTGAAATGTAGGAGAACCCAATTTTTACAATGTAAAAAATCTGTATACAATTCTTATATTATATACATATGTGTAAAAACTGAATACAATTTGGCATTTTTTTTGAATACTTTAAAAAATAATAAAATATGCAATAACAAATGATAAACACTAAAATTAATCAAATAAAATATGTTTATTTTTAACTGTTTAACGTAAACCTAACTACCTAAACAATATAACCATCCAAACCTTCCTTTTTAGTAGATATCATGTAGAATGTAGTTAGGTACATGAATACTGAATAGATAGATCAACTAGAATTATAGATCTACATCCTTTCAGACTTACAGTAAACTCTTTGCTCATAGTATCATTACATAATATTTATTACGATTATCATTATTGTTTTTAATAAATTATCTTTGTTTGTCTATTTATATCTATGATAAATTGATTGGCTTGGATTTCAAATATACAAATGTATTAATTTAAAAAAAAATAAACTTACAAGTAACAGTGTGAACTAAATATTTGAAATAATGAATATACACATTACATTTTTACATAATTTGATTCAAATAAACTTATATAGAGGTAAAGAATATAAGTATTATGTTGTTAGAGATATTACGAAAATTAATATCAATAATTTATCTATAACATTAAATATTTTATTTTCACTTACTAATTGTCATATCTACCTAATACAGTTTAATATAACTATAATATATTATATTTGAAACTAATAATGTGTTAAAATAGAAGACAATATTAAAATCTGTAATAACAAATAATTATAAAAAGTAAAACTTTAAGTTCATTGTTTTATTTTTTTATTTTAACTATCGACATGGAAACAAACGATGAGGAGAAGAACACAATTCAGTGAACACTGAAAAGTGATCATAAAAAAAGAACGTCTATACTTTATTCGAAGAATGAAAATTAAAAACAATGGAACTTACAATTTGGATTTATATATAAAAATAATGTTTTTTTAATAAAAGTTTTTGTTAAAGAAAGAGTAATCTCAAATATTAATGTTTCAAAATATTCTATTATTGATATTCTGAAGATATGAATTGAATTTGATCTTATATATTATATTATTTATGCATAATCAGTGTATACTGTATTCCTCCAAACCTAACTATAAAAATTCATATTTCCTAATAAATTAATTGTTAGTACAAAAAATTTAAATTAAATCAATAATAACTATTTTTAATATTTATTTACAATATTTAGTTCATTATATGCCTCACTCACAGCGCGACCGCTGACTATGAAACATAGCTCATTAACAGTATTTCTTCATTTTTCTCAGAATAAGAAACTACCACACCAATTTTATCCTAATTAAAAAAATAAGACACCAATAATAGCTATCAACCCTATTGGAGTTAACAGGCTTATCTCGCCTGCCCAAACACTAAAGTCACAAAATGCGACCAAAAAGTGTATCCTACAAAATTGATTCTCGTTATTATCGGAATCTGTACTGACTCAATCTATCAAGAACCAAAATGCATTGAATCCAACATAAAATATATTTTTCATTCAAATGAGTTTGGCCTTGTAATATCCTCTTCGCCTAATTAAAATAAATAAATACTATAATGTCCACTTATTGTTAATTTATTTATTTTTACAATATATTTGCTTATTGACAAGAAAATGCAGATAGTACATTTTTCTATCTATAGTTAAAAAATATATATTATACCTAGTGCATGATTATGTAAGTACGGAATAGATATTATGTTATTTTATTAATCAAGAATATTATGTGAATATAAGTGTATATAAAAATAATTATTTTGATTATCGTATTAATATGATATTATAGATAGAAATTTACAAATTAAAATTCGTCTTGAGTTATTTAATTATAAAACAAATGCACTATAGACACACTGTATAGTTACTCAAATAAGCATCAGACTTCTCAATTTCTTTAAAATATTTAAAATATGCATTATACCATTATATTATCTACTTTAAGTAAAATCCTTGCAAACAACTTGTTGGAATTCAGTAAATGTACATAAATTACAACATCGCATATGTTTTATTACATTAGGTATTGAAAGAAATGTTTGAATATTTGAATAAAATAAACTAACTCTTTTTTATTTTGAATGAATTTTATTATTAAGTTTAGTCGTCGTTAGTTTTTGTGGAAATATGTAAATGTCAACTTTAAACATATTTATTATTATACTCCATATCTAAACTGGAATTAAGTATAATATGACGTACAAACATGCAAATACGAAAAGAAAAATGAGCACTAAAAGTTAATTTAAGCGACACGATGATTTAATTAAAAACATTTTTCTTTATTTAGAAAAGAATAAAAATATTATGTTCAACAAAAGTCATCATTAAATATATATAATAGTTAAGAAAACAACAAAATTCCACTGAAATTTTTTTTTTTAAAGTGGGTACCGCTTTGCTGTACAGTAGGTGTCGAGTGGGTCACTGTAATGGATGGTATTAAATTTGAATTCAATGATAGAAGATCATTATATACGAAAAACGATTCTGACGGAGACGGAGACGGTCTGTCAATCTAAGATATTTTATATTATATTTATATTGCCATTATTAATAATTTCAAACGCTCGTAAAAAATTCTTAGATTTGAATAGAAATTTTTTTATGAATTTACTAAATAAAAAAACTGCAAAATCCGTGGTTTTACGTTCTTTTTTCAAAATTTCGACTTTAGATAAAAAACTATTAGAGACTTACGCTTCACTTTTTTTTTTAACTACCACTTACATAATAGCTTATGAGGAACTTTGTATTAAATTTTTAAACCTTAAGTATACATTCGCAAAATGTTATACATTTTTCAATACAAAAGAGTTTGTATATTTTCTTGATTTTGACGGATTTTGTAAGAACTTTAAACGCTTATAAATTTCTTTAACTGTTTTTTTATCGAATTTTTTTATGGTTTTTGTAAGAAAAACGTATTTAAAATCTAGTGTTGAATTTTCAAAACTTAAATATGAAAAGAAAAATTTTCATGAATTTTTAACTACAAAATAACTTACAAATTTTGAAGGATTTTTTAAAAATTTGAAATTTAAACGCTTATGAAAAAAATTCTGATTAACGATTATTGATTTTTTTTAATTTCAATAATTACTTCTTATATGATTAAAATTGTATTAAATTTTCAAAAATGTTTGATAAATTCTATGTTTTTAATCGACATTTCTAGAAAAAAATCATTAAAAAAATCAAAAATTTCAATTTTATATAAATTGCTCAAAAACGTCAAGATATTTTGAAAATTCTACCATTTGTAGAAAATGATTACCTATGTAAATGCTTGGTGAAAATTTCAAATTTCTAAAGTTTTTAGTTTTTGAGTTACAGCAAAATAAAGAAATTGGTTTTGTCAAAAAGTGGTTTTGCCTAAAAATTCACAATTTCCCCCTAATTTTTGGTTAGTTTTTCAACTATTGACCCCCCAAAGTACCAACTAGATGTGATTTGTGACCGAAAGCTAGGGGCGAAGTTGAAAATCGGAGCATTTTTACTGCTCCAAAACGTGATGACAGACACAAAAATAAAAATAAAAACCCACAACATTGGAAAATCAATACATTCATCGCTACGCTCAGAATCTAAAGTACATAAAATATAATATTGTCCAGGTTATTTTGATTTGCTACTGTAATAAATATCAGACTTGGATGAATAACAATAGACTTGACAGCCGTCATCAGACTGGAATGATTATCAACTAAACATTGTATAAAGTATAAACGATTGGCCAACATTTGATTTTTTTAGTTAACTTTAAACTGATTCAACATCGAAAAATATTAAGTTATTGTTTCAGTGATATAATCAAAATGTACGACATTTCTATTTTATACTTATTTTAAAATAATATATTGTATTTGATTAAATCATTACTTGTTATTTCGTATTGCTGTAATTTTTTCAACGATGTAATTTCCGTCAATAAAAAAATAGTGAATCCACTTCAATTAAATTATACAAATAAACTAGTAGTTGTATAATTAAATTAGTTCAGTCAAGTCACCGGAATGAATAAATTACGGCTTTGAAGTATTTCGAGTTTATACGAAAAATATGTTTTTAACAAATCAATCCGTTTTTGGATTAAAGGATATCGAGATAGGCCTTATGCTTAAAACAACACAACCTATATTAAATATTTCGTTAAAAGTTAATAAATTCTACTGATACAACATTGTAGACAGTGTTCCACAAATAATGTTAACTGGTAACAGTCATAATATATGTTTAAAATGTTGCCCTTTGAAACGAACGAAATATTTCTGGAAAAACTGCACTTAATATGACTAAATTAAATTAAACCGATATTTATTTGTTTATACCATTTTAGTTATTATTGTATTTGAGTAAATTACGTCAAATGTTAGCCTATTAGTAAACAAGTAAAAAATGATATTAAATGCTAATCACATTAATCATTACCTATATTATAATTTTTTTTTTCTTCTCTCTCTTCTATATTGTATAACTACGCAATTTGTGTTTTAATTTTATTTCTCTTTTAAGCATATGTAACAATTGTAACTCCCTATCTCCGCCACAAGCTTAGCTTACAGAAGATAGGTAATTCAAATGTATAAATTAATGTGTAATTGTATATTTGTTTAAAAAAAAAAAAAAAAATTATTATGTAACAAAATACACGTACAAGTATAAGACACCAAATAAATTGCTTGTAACCACATAAATAATGTGCAAAATTAACAAGCAAATAAATAAATAAACTTAGTAACTACATTTTGTATATTACGAATACAATTAAATATGCCATTGCCAATTTTTTAAACATGGTTTACTCGATTTTTCTATTATTTTGTTTATTTTTTATTGACCGGTTGGTATATTAATCAATTCCAGCTGTTCCGAGCAAAATATTTACGCCATAACAATTTTAAAACATTCCTATTAGTGGTGGTTTTGTGGAATTTTTCTCAGTGTAGTGGGTCGATAATTAATTTACTCTAAGTTTTTAAGACAACTTACACCATCGGGTAGGTTAAATGTTTGGTTAGATGGACCGAAATTTATAGCCTAGTGTACAGTCGTGTAAGATCAATGATAGCATATCAAACAAGCCATAATTAATATAAACTACGATTATCGCTAAATAAACTATGATAATATGTAAAATTTTGTGATTTAATACTTTATATGGCACAAGTTTAACGTATTTTGTACTACCTATATATGTATTTTAAACTTTTAAGCCGGGTGAAATATTGTGTTTAATAACAAAATACACAAGTAAGTTAACATTTCTATATATTTATTACTATAATAGGTACTCAAACTTTCTTACCGTGTCTTTTTTTCAAAATTGTTTTAAGTTTGTTAAAAAATATTAATGACTTAAGCTATCTCTATGAACAATTTGTGTCATGTAAAATTTATTTTACTGATTCGAAACATAATTTACATTAGATAAGAAATGTCGTTTGTTACAACAAAACATAAAAACCATTGTATGTTTTATATCTAAAACACTAAATGAACATGAATCAAGTATCACACTCAAAAAATAACTTGCGTTTATTTTAATAAGACGTACTAATACCTACCTACTTACATACTACTTCGAATATAGTAAATATAACAAGTGAATCAAAAATGATTAAATATGCCATGATGTCATATAATATAGCATACAGTATATTCTCTAAGTATGTCTTACAAATGTTTTTGTTTAACAATAAAAATTAATCTTTTTAATATATATTTAAAGATAAGTAAATAAATTTAATTATAAAAAATAATAATAAAACAAATATTTCGGTGTAACTATGTAAGTAAATAAAGAAATAAAATATTATTGCTAAACAACTTTTGTCACTTTCTTTGACTTTTGATGAAAAGTTTAAGTGTCGTCTTCTTTAGTTGTCGAAATGAAGATTTTTATGAGTAATAAAGTTTACGATTTTTATTAGTTCAACAATAAGGTTTTATACTTAAAAATCACTCTCAAAACTTACGGTCAAAAAATACATGGTTGTATTTATATAATATTCAGCGGTTGAAACGTTCATTCAACAGAATTAAATTATAATTAAAGACTTTTGAAAAGGCTATGAAAAATAAACTAAAAAGAAAAATCATTGAAACGTATACATGGTTTTTCTGATAATATTATTTATTATTTAATGACACGCTTTCTTATACACCTACGTAGCTTACAGTTCAATACTAACAATGAATAATAAAATGATTTATGAGTTTTCCATAGTTATAGACGAACATCATTACAAGTTGTCCTCGACTATAATTATATTAAAGAATTAAAATTAAGAAACAATGTGTATAATACTTTAATTCAGATAGAAATCTAAGAAGACAAATGCTATAATTTATATATTATAATAAAAAAGAAGCAATAAGGAAAATAAATCAATAGGCAATGAATGAAATAGACAATCAAAATAAAGAAATATCTATTCAACATGTACGAAAAATATTTATACCAAAAAGTAGCATTTTTTGTGTAGTAGAAGTATTAAGTAAAAATAAAATAGCTTTGTTTTAGTGCCTATTGACGGAAACCAATTTATACTATCAACACATATTATGATGGTTGCTTTTTATGTATGAAAAAACTATGAATAAAAAGATCTTAATTAAATTTTTTACTAAAAAATGTTTATTAAACTTTGTCCTTAAGCCTTATCGTCATCGCGATGTGGAAAATAATTTTAAACGATATATTTCATTTTAAGTTATCAATTCAATCATGAAGTACAATAATATTATTTAACATTGAAACATGGATGAAAATGGACACACAATTGAATAAAACATCATACAAAATAGGCATATGTGATATTGAAACAAAGTGAATCTAGTTGATACTTTTGAGATGTAATTTTTGAAAATTTTCAATAGTTTTTAAAAGAGCTGGATAAAATAAAAAAAAGTTAAGGATAAACGGGAATTTTAAAACAAAACTGGTTTTTGACAAAATCGATTTTGTTTTCAAAAAAATGACTGTAGTTACACGAAATGTTTACCAAATGTTTATCTAACCATTTTCTATACACAATAAAATAATAAATATATTTTAACCCATTTTGAGCTATTTATAGGTATAATACATTTTCAGGTTTTTTTATTTTATTTTTTATTATTAAAATATTTTTATTTAAAATGTTTTTGATCTGTCAAAAAACTTGAAAATTGAATACAAAGTGTTTCATAACTTGTAAGAGAAAATTAAAAAAAAAATTGAGCTTAAGTCTATAATAGTTTTTTATAAGTTAAAATGTAGAAGACATAATATGTAAAAATCAAGAAAATTTTCTGTTTTTTTGATTAGGAAATTCATAAAAATGTTTCTATTTAAATCTAATATTTTAAAATTCAATCCAAAATTCTCTATAAATTTTCTACCTATCAAAAAAAAAAAAATTTACCGGAATGTGCAGCTAATTAAATTTGACATTGGATATTCATCGGAAACTACCTATTTTTCAGGGAACAAACATCAACAATATAATAATATAATAAATATTTACAGATTTAATAAAAATATAATCTAGTCCATGAAAGTATAGTTCAGTAAGATACCTATATATACTATATTATATACTATATATTATACTATACATTATTTTTCATTGAATCATCATAAATTATTTTAAAATATATCCCAATTGAAGTGTAACTGGATAAAATAAATTGCAATAGCCTCGTGTTATACCTTATACCTTACAATTTATTTAGAGCTTCATAGAATGTTTACTAGTTTTGTTCTAGAAAAAAAAGCAATTGGCAGAAAATCTATAAAAATCTAGTGCCAAACAACGTACAAAAATGATTGTAGACCACAAAAACTTGAGAGAGAATATGTTGTAAAGTAGACAAAAACAAATTGGCACGGCTACGGTAAAAAGTAAAAACTGACAAAATTTGTTATTGAAAATCCATTGATGTTTCTGTTATAAAATTAAATTAAAGCCATATTGTATACTTCAATATAGATAAATATATGCTATAATATAAAATGTACAAATATATTGGTAAGCTTATTGAATTTGATGTATATAATTAATTTATGTTAAAATAAATTGTGGTCAAATTAATTGCATTAATGCTGATTGATCTTTGTATGGTTTGTATTATTATTTTATTTAATAATTATATTCCTGGCGTATTTTTTTAGGGTAGAATATATTAATAATGTTAGTAGATGGCATAATGTATATTATAGTATAGTTTTCTGTTTACTGCCAAAAAATCAGTGGGATGATAAACAAATAAAAAAAACGGGAAAGCCGAACGCTCTATAATAGTCATTGAGTAGGTATTGGATGTGTTAAAATTTAAATCAATGACAAATCATTGTATAGGATGCAATACTATTCTTAGCAGAAACGGACTGTCAGCTTTTATTTTAAAGAATATTTCATTTTATATTTGCATTGCTATTCGCTATTAGTAATTTACTAATTTATTGTTCTATTTGTAAAACGGTAGGTCGGACTAATTTTTTTCAAAAAATAAATCCCATATATTATAATATTTTATCACGTATAATTGTTATTAACTTATAAATCAATACCGCGTATCACGGAACACCGTAAATATATTTGTGGTATAAATAACTAAAATTATTCTAAATATTTTAAAAATTGTATTGTGCATAGAAATTAATGATATTGATTTAATATTTAATATGATAAAAAGTTTCAAGCATTTACAATTAATATTGTTTGGATTACAATAGGTATAATAACTAAAATCGTTTGAGGAGAAATCGTTATTTTCCGTTGAATATTCAATTTCACCGACATTTGAACTTCAAACGCTAGTCAAATATTGATTAATTTTTAACTGTAACTTAACATATATAATATATATAAATAACTTGAACTATACATACACAATTTACATATTTTCGTTATTTATCAAAACTTGAACTTAAAACGCTTATAAAAAAAATTGGAATTATGTATTGTGCGATATTTTTAACTGCCAACTTTTGGGGAACCTTGTATTATCAATACTCCAAAAGGGGATGACAGCTACAAAAAAATACACATCGTAAAGCTAATACATTCATCGTTTCACTCAGAATCTAAAATAATAAAACAAATAAGTATAATTTCAAGCAAATCAATTTTGTTGCTTATATTAACTCAATACTTCCCTTTTTTTGACATGAATCTGTCTTATGGCTGGGGTCATTCTATAAATTTGTGCCGACACCGAGAGCGTTACCATGACGTCATGAACCGGGCTCTACTCGCCACCCGGCCCGGTCCCCCACTTCTATACCGTCGTTGACAGTTACATTGGAACATTATTCGTCTTAAATCTTATGACATACAGTCCTAAATTAAAAATATTGTTCGAGGTACTCGAAAAATATAATTAATCACGATGTTCGTTGGCGGAGACTTGATTTTGGATTTACGATTACCGCACGGAACTGAATTTATTGAATTTATGCGTACCGAACTAGGATTAGAATTATGCAACGATCTCGCAATTTCTACTTCACGCAATTCAACGCGGCATAGACGCTGTATTTTACAGAAACATCAAGCGGTTTGAAACACGAGAGTACATTTTGTATTTGGTACCCACCGTCCTTTATTATCCATTACTTACTACTATTAATATCTTAGATTCTATTATTCGAAAATAAAATATAATATGCAATAATAAATACACGTTGTCTTTGAAACTCGTTTTTTTATTTTTTTACACGTGGTCAAAAAACATCTATTAGGTACCTAATAAATTATATAAATAAATCCAATATTGGTTGATAGTTTTCCGATGATGTCGGCAGGCGGAAAATATAGGTATTTGCAATTTTAGCTCATAACTTCTCATATTAATAACTTACTGTCGCGGTCGTGGTAAATCGGTCGGTAGCCATATCACATATATATATATATATACATGACCAATGTATCTGTATTAAGTGGAGATACTCTTTTTTTTATTCTGTAGTTATGATTTATACTGACATACTATATTAAAAAATATGAATTGCAAGTTCAAATACTTACAATATTGTCAATTGTTTTAGTTTAATAAACTATCTACTTTTGTTCGATTTTATAATAAATAGATATGATTATTAGGCATACTTTTGAAATATTATATCTTCAGTTCAATTTCAAACTTTAAAAATATTTACTTCTTTTATCCATTAACTACAATTGCATTTCAAGTTCCAGTATTACAGTTCATATTCACTGAATACATTATTAAAGTTTTTCAAGTACAACCGAGTTTTATAAATTTCTGTCAAAGAACGTATAAGTATCTAATACCCCTCAGTAAACTTATTCTATAAAAATCATAGTAGCCAAGTGTTAAAACATTTATAATATTTTTTTCCTTTTCTTTTTTAGTACAAATTTCAATACGGCCTTCATTAATGTGTACCAACATCCGATAAAATCTAAATTACTGTACATCTTATTAATCATCAATTTTATTTTAAACCTAAATTCTGAGAAAGTCAAAATGTATAGTAAACACATTTTAAAATGTATGGTTTACACCTAAATAAATAAATTAAAAAATAATACCATATAGTGTCAGTTTTTTTTTTATTAAACGCATTCGAAATTTTGTATTTTAAATATAATTATGTAGGTTACTAGAATCACTTCAAACTTTTTCTTTAGTAACATAATTACATTTATGATCCACTTGAAAAAGTTGTTTATTCAACTAAATAGGTACTGCCTACCAATTGATTATATTTTTATAATAAATACTAATATTTTTAAAGCACAAAGATGTCTAATTATTAATTTATTATACCTACCATTTAGTTATAAATTAGTTTTACTTTGAAATCAAATACAAAAAGTTGAATTATTTTATGAAATAACATTTATTATTAATAGACAAGAATACTTTTTACCGTTTTAATTTTAAAATTGATTTTTTTCCATATTATGACCTAAATTGTACATTTTTATCATAACCCTCTAACACAAATAACATTATAATAATAAGTACAGAAACTTCAGACTTTAATTAAATAAGTATCTATTTATACTTCTATTTAATATGTTGTATAAGCTTCATAACTTTTTAAATACAGTAATTTATTTTCTATAAAATGCCTACTACGAAATAATATTAATACATTTTGTAATATTTTCATCTCACTTGCCCAACTTATAGAACTTAACAGAAAATACCAGGAAATACAAAGCAGCAAACAGCTAACACCGACAGAAGCAATAAACAGAAAACTGATCAAATTTACAAATAATTTATTAAAAGAAAATATTGTTAAAAGAAAATAATATTTAAAATGTAAATAATTATAATTTATTTTAATGTTAGCAAATAAAACCACGCAGTTATATGTCTTAAAATAAAAGAAAAATAACTAAATAAAAATATTATTTAACCATATAAAATCATACATATATATTTTAATTTTTAAGCTATCTTACTTGTCACAATTTTATCTTATAAAGTGATATTATATTAGTTTTAACAAAGTTACGTAATTTATTTGTATCTTTTAATAAAGCGTTTCAAATAAGGTTTTATAAAATGAAAAAAATATTATAACAGTATTTTCAAATAATCAAAACGTCTTATTGCTAGATAAAATCAATACATTTGAAAATACCTAGCGGAAGTGAAAAACCTCTTTACTTTGCCTTATCAAACATGACAGTCCTGTCGTAGAAATTATTAATTTTAAAACTCCCTAGCAACTATTCTAGAATTGATTTTAAAGTCTAGTATATTTTAATATCTTCCATTTTCGTGGTGGATAATGTTTTTAATCCTTCATAATAAAAGAACATTACCCATTCATGCAATTTAATCTAGAGTAATATATGTACATCACACGTGATCAAAGGTAAACTATTGAAAATTATTCCCAGTGAATAACTGATTAAAAATAGCTATAATGCATTTTCATTGTATTTAGCCATTACTTGCTTCCGGTTTCCTTTTAATTTCATTTTAAAGGGGCTTATTATCCAATAACAAATTCCTTTTAAACTCCCCTTACCGGAACAAGTCGATGCATATAAAATTCAAACTTGAAGCCACGTGAACGGATGTCATTGTGGTAAGGACTTCTATGAATACGCACGTGTCTACCACTCCGGTAAATCGTCCAACCATGAAATGACCATAATATCAATACAAAACTACCAGCGTTTATAGACACACAAAATATACCACAATTCTATTTAAATGATTTTATTTGTTTAATTTAATCGAACAAAGAACCATGCTTATTTCATTATAAATATTACAAATGTGAACGTATATACGCTTAATGTCACTACTTATTTTATTCATTGGTTCTTATCAATGTATTTAAACCATATATTGGATAATATCGGTTGGTACATTTGACATAAGAAACTCATTGTTTCAGAATATTATATTTCTTAAATATTTTATTTTCTCAATAATTTTCAATAATTAAACATATTTTTCATTGTAGCTATGCAATATATGACGTAGACTTATATAATATAATACTAAACATTTAAAACTAGTCTAGCTTTTTATTTTTTTAAATAAAAACCCAGAGCTTTTACTTTAAAATTGTCTATACAATATAATTTTAATATGTCTGTGTGTATCTTATATTCCAAAATAGTTTAATAGTTTTAATAGTTTAAAAAATATATATTTCTATGATTAGAAAAACAAGAATTTATTATTTCATAATTTGATTAATTTTTTCGAAATAAAAATCAACAAATAAGCAACTTAACTTTTTAACATAGGTAATACAATTTCCATGCTAATTTAAAAAAAAACTGAAATAGCTATGCTCTATTCATTACTAAATTTATAAAGAAATCTTTATGTTATAAAATGTTTTAAATTTTATAACTAGTCATTAGCGGTTATTCATACTGTACATTACGCATAGTGTATGTTGTATGTGTCATTGAGGCATCTGGGCTCCTGGATACTCTTGGATACTCGGATGACTACAAAATAGATTGTATTGGTAATGAAAATTATACAAAGGAAGTTATTCAGTAATAAAATAAACTACATATTAAGTCAATAAACACGAAAGTATTGAATTATTAAATTACACAGAAGATGTGTGTCAAAATGTCCATGTCAGCCAGAGGTGTATTTATGGACTGTCAGAGTTCTGGTAGTCGGTAAGTCTCACCTCAAATGATTATAAAAAAAAATTGAAAGAAAGAGCATTCTACCAATATTTTATTTACTCCGAAGGAAGCTAAAAGCTTGTATTATGATACGGTTTTCTACAAAAATATTTATGAATTATTTTTCATACAAAAATTATTTATTTTAATCATAACTATTTCTTGCAAAGCATTATAAATTTATAACAATATTATTTTGTTACTTTTATTTTCGAATTTCAACTCTAAAATATTAGAGTATAGAGTAAAACTTTAAAAATGTTATTGATATTTAACAACTAAAATATACTAATTATAGATATTTATTTTTATTGATTATATTATTTTGTTTCTATATCCAACGAAAAAATGCTTAGTGTGATAAATTTAGTTTTTTGTAGATATTAGGTACCTATCCCTTTATTACTTACAATTATAACACTCAATTTTTAGTTTAGTTAGGTAAGCTAACTTCTAAATGCCTAACAATAGACTTAATTAGATTAATTTAAAATAAAAATAAAAAATCGTATTTTTAAAACTTACCTGGTTCAATTGAATTCCTAGTTGATTTTAACTGTGGATCGAAATGGACACATGACACTGAGCCTATGCTTCCTCTAGGTGTCCTTCCCAAAGAAGCTGATTCGGCCATCGGTAAACTGCTTCTTGCTGAGCGACTCATATTATACGCACCTTCTGATACTACACTACCTCGGGGACTTTTCCCGGGGTCTGGTATCAAGCTACCTCTAGGACTCCGATTGGCATCAGGTGTTACTGCCAAACTACCCCTAGGACTTCGATTTAAATCGTAAGCAATGCTTCCTCTAGGTGATCGACTTGGGTCCGGCACTAAACTATTTTTTGGACTTCTTGATAGATCTAAGCCAGCAGTACTTGATCTTGGACTCCGGTTGAAACTTTCCACGTCCAATCGCAGTCCTGACCGTAATTCCGAATAATCATCTTCTGGCACCATACTACCTCTTGGGCTTCTCGGGCTTCTCGGATCTGGATGTTCACATGTAAGACTATGCCTAGGACTCCGATTGACATCGACTTCAAGTCTTGAAGGACTAGACCGGGTATATGAGTCTTGTTGTTCGTCTGGTAATAATCGTGGGGGTTTTCGATGATCTGATGGTACCAAACTTGTTCGTGGACTCCTTGACATATCTGGAACCAAACTATTTCTAGGACTCTTATCAATATACTGCACTTTAGTTTCAGATACAAAACTCGGTCTGGGACTTCGTTTATGTGTATATTCAAAGAACTCCTCCTCCGGTGATACTCTAGTCCTTTGTCGCATTTCGAAGCCATCGGAAGGTGACGTAACTGCTATACTAGCTCTTCTGTGCTGTCCACTATGTTGTGGTGACTGCTGTATCTGTTGTCTTCCTCCTTCCGTGAGTCTTGTCGACTGACTTTCCAGATTAAATGCCACACTGGTTCGACGTGAGTCATTGTTGGCGGCACGCCTCTTTCTTGATGATGGAGATCTCTGAAGCATTATGGCATCTAAACCATCCGCAATAATATGTTCGGTATGTGACCTAATTTAACATAAAGAAAAACAGATTAAGATTAGTATTTCATTATGGTATAAGAATAATATAAAATGCGTTTAAAAAGCTAGGTATAATCAAACATTCATACTAAATTCAAATTAAAAATATTTTACACGTTCTTGTATAAAATAATCTATTACTTATAGCTAATTCCAGTTTTTTTATATTCTTGGGGTTAGAAATGTTACAATATAAATAAATGATAAATACATTTAAATTATGCTCGTTAATAATAAAAGATCATCAAAATTGATCAGAAAAAAATATACCTATTTATTTAAGTCATACCAACCATAAGAATTTTTTTATTTCTATAGTTTAAACCTAATATTGTAATAACTAATAATATGGCTTATACCTATTTTTTAAACAGCAATAAATTAGTTTTACTTTCAAAATATAATAATTTATTCATGCATAAAAGTATAATTATTATTATTTTTAAAAATTAATATAATTTATTCGTATGATAATAACTTAAATTTAAATATTTAACAGCAAAATTAACATAATACATATTATCTGGTATGAACTTTTTTCATACGTAATTTTTTTCAAGGTTTTAAAATATTAAAAACTATATAGAAAACCAATTGTTACAACTGTTGTGTAGTAACGCTTTCAATCGATTGAAAATTGTATCTAGTTGACCCATTAAATATAAGGATTAATTTTACTTTCTCATTAGTATCCCAAATTTTTAAGAAAAATCCCGAAAAATTAAAGAAATGTATGGCATTCCTTTAATTTAAATTTGAAATAGAATTTGTACCTAAATTCTAAAAAACAAATTAAACTCGATTTCCAACTAATTTTTTTATAACTCAAAAAGTTTGTGTGAAAAAAAAAGTTAATTTTTAAACGTACGTTCTTGATTTGGCCAGAATCTAAAATAATAGAAACTTAAATTATCTGAACTATTTAACTATCAGGTTTAAAGTTTTATAAATTCTTTATAATTATTTTATTTATAACCATATCTATATTATAAATGTATTTCTATAGAATGAGTTTTTTTTTAAAAGTTTCTTTTCAATGTTTAGTTTATTATGTTACCTTGATACAAAACTTAAAAAAAAATTTAACTAGTTGGCGAGTTATTTGTAAAAAATTTAAATTGAAAAAATGTCTGAACTATAATAATTGACAATGTCGAGTCAAACTTAAATGTAATTATAATTCTGAACCACTCGCTCCAGTAGTGAGGCTCCTATAGGTATGTGGAAATGTTATTATGTTAATTTACTCAAATCAGCCATAATAATAGTGGCAATCAATATCTATCGGCTATCACAAACAGAAATGACCCATTTATCCACTTCAATTATTTTCACGTTAAAAACAATCATATAAAAACAACACAATTCAAATAAGTGATGTTTATGTTTATCATAATATTGTGTGTAGGACATTATATGCATCAAATTCACATATATATATAAATATATATATTATGTATGTTTCGAACACATCACACTATGAAGTGCACACATCAATTAACAATTAGAGTATAAAATATTCTGACATTTGATATATTCAAACTATTATTAATATATTTATCTAATTAAATATTAAATTATACTTCATATTTTTTTTAAGACATAATATCTATCTCGTGGCAATATGGCATTCTATATAATATAATATAGGTCCAAAGTACCAACTAGATTCACTTTCCTATCAAAAGAGATGCTAATGAACAAAATCAAAGCATTTTTCCTGCCCAAAAACGTGATGACAAACACAAAAAAAAACACAACATTGTAAAATCAATACATTCTTCGCTCCGTTCAGAATCTAAAAAATAGTTAATAGATAAATAAAACTATGGTGATAAAAATAATGATACAATGATCAGCTATGATAGTGTCACGTGTTAGTGTGTTACTATAATGAGTTATTAATATAGAAATGAATAGATCAAAGGAACTGAGTAAGATTAACTTGAATTTTATTGTGGAAAATTGTACGATTAATTTTTTTTTAAGTAAGTAGACACTCATTACAACTTGCAAGTATTAAAGAAATATATTTCTACAACTATAAAAACCAGTAAATGAATTAGTTAAATGCATATTAATTATTAAATGTATCATATAAGTACTGGTAGTAATTGTGTTTATGTTTATAAAGAGGTCAAAAGTCAAAAGTCCAACATTTTTAATTCATTAATTTTTCATTTTATTATGTCACTTCCCTGCTGTTAAACAAATTGGCATAGCATTCGGTATACTACATTATTAAATACATGTTACTAGCACTGAATCATCAACATAATCAAGATTGGGTTAGCATATTCAAAAAAAAATGTAATTCTTTATATATATTTTTTTAATATTAATTGAATCTTTTTTTTTTTAACTGTATTGATTACAACTAAAATAATCTAACAATTCTAAATATTATAATTTTAAAAATAATAAATAATGAGTACCTACGTCCTACATTGTTATGTTTGTTATAAAAAGGTAAAGGTTAAAATAAAAAATAAGTGTTGGATGGTTGAGGTACTCATCTTGTCTAAAACTCGCCTCGACATTTTCCAGTATTTTAATACATAATTCAAACTATTGAGCAAAATAAATTATTTACAAAAAAGTGGTTTTAATAAATAATCATTTTTTGGCCTTGAGGTGGCTCTTTAGTCCCACTCGGAATCTTTATTATAAATAATATTACTGTAACTCGTAAAATAGATTCATTTTACAATTTGATTTGATGCCAAATAATAAACATTAATTGATTATAATAATGACTAATGTTGAATACACTAATTAAGCAATTCATACCCACGCAATGTGTAAAAAGTAAACCTAGATTTCCAATTTAATTTAAATTGTTAAGTTAAACATTATATATTACGTATCTAAAACAATATCGTAAAACTTTTTGGTCTGCATCAAAAGCATCTAGAAATCGTTTCAGATACGTGCATTAGATGAATCCATGTTTGAGTATTATAGGTATAATTAATTATATTTGATATCTGTATACATACCTAAATGCTTCTTTATTAATCGACCTTTTATCTTGTATAGTATCTAAATTAATATTTTATTTTATTTGCATTTCTCCAGTCCCTTCCATCCACTCCATCATATCTACCTGATCACCTCCACCTCCCTCCCCTCGCATTCTTGTCTCTGCTACAGACGGCAACGTCGTGTATTCGTGTCATACACCAGGCACACGCATCTAAATTCAAAATAGAGACGTAGCGACGCCCCTGTATGGGGATGACGGCCATGGCAGCAGTAAGAAAATCACGTCAAAACGTTAATTAAAACGACTATACGACCACCGCCAATGCTAAATTTGACCTCTCTTTGTGCCTCGTCTCGTGTTAGCCCCGTTGTTGGCTTAACATAGGTTCCTACATTGATTTCCTGTCAAACAACTATTTTGTTTTCTGATAGGTGTTTAGAGTGCAATTATGGAAATGTTCAGTATTTTAATTAGTACATTAACATTTTAGTTACGAATGACCAATGATCAAACTTAAAGGTAAGAACATAATTATCTGGGTTTTATTTTGTTTGTTTATAAGGTTTTTTTCGATATTTTAATTGTAAAGCGAAATATGAGTAGGTATGTGACATGATACAATTTACAAATAGCTTAATCTTACAGATATAAATCTAACTAATTTTAATATCGTATAAAGAGTTAATGTTCTTACTTATAAGTTTCATAATAGATCAATTCACTCTAATATTTAATAATATGATGATCAAATAAAACATGAAATATAAAAATAAATATGTACAGTAAATTTTGATTTTGTCGGTATCTCGAATTCAAATGAAATCCTCTTGAAATAATTACCATTTTATCTTGAACTTTTTGATATCTCAAACTTTTTTCTGTTCCCCCTGAGCTTCAACCTAACGAGAATTTACCATATATATATTATATATATTAATATACCAATTTAATTGTACAGTGTTCACGATACCTTAAAGACATATATCATATAAACTCAATAAACTCAATATCTACTGACTATCATTCAGGTATAACATTTAAAATAGTATGTAGACAATATTTAAATTTCCATTCATATCAAGTTTTATCTTAATTATATTTTAAGTAATATTTCCAATAGTATTTTGTGTACGTAAATCGAATACTTTATGTAAATTGAAATTATTTTTGAGAACCAATTAAAAGCTATGTAATTATAAAAACCTAACTCGTGAATTTGTGAATAACCATTGGAAGTTAAAATACAAGTATTTATTCAATTAAACAATGTATGAATAAAATATTTAATTACATGACTAAAGTTATTATATTTACGATGAAAACACTTTTATTTAAAACTTTTCATAATGAATCTTAGCTACTATTTTTATAAAAATGTAACTATAGGTACCTAATCATAATTATTGCAACAGCATTTTAAGTAGGTAGTTTGGTTTTTTTTTTAATAAATAACTTGAAAACAAAGTGTTATTCTAGGTAAAAAAACGATAGCAGAGAATAGGTTATAAATGTGCCTAAACTATTTTCTAAAGTTAGCTTGAACCAATAACAAACGTACCTCTCAAAATAATAACTAAAACGACTGATGGATAGAAATTAAATAAATCTACCTCAAATAATGACCAGAGAATAAACTTCAAAAACTCCGTGGACTTATTTATAATAAACCTAGAAATATGAGCCTTAACCAGACAATAGACATTTCCTGCGACATATACAAAAGAGTAACTCCTTAAGTATACTAGAAAACTATTAAGATTACAATGAAATCTATATACAGACACTCCTAAAACCGACGATAGAAAAGGTTTCTCAATAGTATTCGCCAATACTGCTGTACAAACTCCCCGATAGCTGCTATATTTTTACAGCCGGCAATACAGACAATATTTATTAATGAGAAACATATAAGTTACAAAATATATAATACTCAGTGACTCACAGAGTAGGTATTATCGTCTTTCAATGATGTATGTTCACTACAATTCAATAATACGCCAAGATATATTTCAATAAAAATCCAAAACAAAATATCAGCAGCTTCGAAAATAAACAACCAATTAATAGTACCTACTTATGTAAGCATGCAGATATCAAAGAAAATTTAACGACTAAAAAATATTTTTAAGTAGCCACAAAATACAAATAATAAAATAATAAATTGTATCAATCATCTTACGATTACATAAAAAAATGTATTCAAAAATAGTATGTCAGGCAAATTACAACATTAGGCAATCAAAAATCAAAAATATTAAATAAAGAAAATCTGAATTTAAAAAAAAAGGAAATACTGTACTAGGCAAAGGCCACGCTAGTTACTCCTTATAGTTATAAAGAAAAAAAACCTCAGCCAGAACCACCACCATATTATGTGAATCCTTTAGTATTACTAATGGTACAGCACATTTTAATTGATTGCCACGTATATAATTCTCATTGTTTCCAACTCAACATAAGATACCACTTAGACGTCTCACACGGAACAGACTCAAAACACAACTTCAAATTGTTAATTTATATAAAATAAATAATTCGGTTTGACAAAATTAAAAAAAAAAATTTTAATTAAAAGTGTAACAAATGGCCATATATTGTAGCCTAAGTTATAATTAAGATCAATAGAAAAATAAGGTGGGAAAGTGGGTACTACTTTGCTGTACGGTAGGTGCCGAGTGGGTCACTTTAATGGATGTGTTAATTTTGTATTCAATCATATATTTTATAAGACTATCTGTCAACCTATATCACTAAGTATATTTTATGATATTATTTCTATTAAAATAATTTATTTTACTATTAATAATACAATTAAATTAGATTTTTTGTTTACAATATAAACTACTTATGGGATACATAAGTTTTAATTTTTCAATCCTTAGCTATAAAAATCAAATATTTTATAATTTTTTGACTATAAAATAATTTTCAAGCTTTTTGACCGAACAAACAATTTTGAATCGATATTTATAGAAAAAAAACTAAAAAAATTGAAAATTTTTTATAACTATTAATAGCTTAAAAAGAGTCAAACATTTTAATTTTAAATAAATGGTTTATAGAAAGTACTAACATAAACATTCAGTGACAATTGCATGTATCTACTGTTATTTTGTATTCTGTAACACCAAAAAACAAAATCGATTTTGTCAAAAACTAATTTTGCTTAAAAATTCACGTTTTTCCTTAATTTTTTTTTTTTTTTTGTTCTTCCCGACGCTTTTAAAAACTTAAAGGAATTTTCAAAAATGTCCTTTCAAATAAACAGCATCAACTAGATTCACTTTTGAACCAGAAAAGTTGCTGAAGTTGAAAATCGAAACATTATTTCGACTACTTATCGTATACACACACAAACACACACACTCACACTCACGAAAAAAACTGCATATCATTATAAAATCAATACATTCATTGCTCAGCTCAGGATCTAATGATGATTATCATTAAATATTCAATTATTTACCAGTTATTATAATACATCACCTACTATTTATTGCTATGCACTCCTTGGGTCTGTGTATATACTGTATACTCCTACCTGTTTTAAAAAATATACGACAGACTTTATAATTGAATTCTTTAAATGTTTTTGACAGTTAATTTAACAATCAAACAATATGCAATATTGTATTACTCTTTTATTGGAATATATAAATTAAAATTTCCATTCTTATAAATATAAATATAATTTATAATTATTTCACATTTTATAGCCAACATTAATTTATTAATATAAAAGCCATATGCTATTATTAAATTATCATTACAATTGTTATTATTATTATTTAATAATTTTATTTTTATTTATTCTAATGTTTTTTTTTAAATAAGTGTATTTGAAATTTAAAACATAATATCAAAGTTTTTTATCAATATTTCAGAGGTCTGAACTATTTAGCTCATATTTCCAGTAATAATTTGTCAAATAACACGCATTATTATGACACGTAGGATACTTAAAAATGAATGTGATAATTAAACAATGTTATATTTAACCTTAACATAGGATATGTTTGGAAATAATACGTTGTTTTGTTAATTTAATTTTTGTTTTATGAAATATTCTATTTAATAGGTCATCCTAAACAATAAGCTTTTTCACGCGACATCGACAAATTATTCTTTGAATACTTAAGAGGACGCCACACCCGCATGTGTTGTCTCCGTCTTACAAACGTGTAACATACCAAATTTACGCTCAGCAGTTCACGTTTTATGCCGTTAGCTTAAAAATTAGAGTGAATCGGCCTATTATAAAAGTTGATGGTAAGAACTTTATCTGTGTTTTGTTGGAAATCTTTTTACTATAATTCAGTTTTTAAGTGAGTTATGTGTGTATAATAAATGTAAATTAAAAATGCTCATAACTCACTTAAAAACTGAATTATAGCAAAAAGATTTCCAACAAAACACAGATAAAGTTCTTACCATCAACTTTTATAATAGGCCGATTCACTCTAATTTTTAAGCTAACGGCATAAAACGTGAACTGCTGAGCGTAAATTTGGTATGTTACACGTTTGTAAGACGGAGACAACACATGCGGGTGTGGCGTCCTTTTAAGGCTTTTAATGGTACCTATAGAACATAATTAACCTCAACTTCTGTAGTAGCAAGTTACAAAAATCAACTTTGACTGTAGATTGAAAATTTTTTCTTAAGTATAACTAACACTGGTTTAAAAAAAAACGAGATTATATTATATGTATTATAGGTATAAATTTATAATCGAATAAATTAAGTCATCGGTGATCACTGATCACTAATCACCTAAAACAGACGTGCTATCTTATCATAAAGTATAGCTATTCAACGGTTAAAAACACATTATAAAATGTTATTCCGATGTTTTAAAAATAGCTAATTGCTGGGTACTTCACTGGACCACTGTGGTAGATGTGTTAAATGTATGTTTTTAAATTCAATTTTGCTTTCGGAGTTTCATCAAAAACGAAAACAAATGATGTATCTGCATTTTGCATAAGTGTATACCGTGCTCGTTGTCAAATTTTACTAATGAATCCATCATGTATAGGAAATATTCACAGTGCTGTACGTGCTTGATCCTCTGACTTCTAATAATGAAGATTTTTTGTTGATAAATGATGAAATGTCTAATATAATAATATTATCCTGCAATTCAAATTTAGAAATGTTATGTAAATCAGAAACTATTTATGTTGACGGCACATTTTCATAATATTGTCCTTTATTATTTATAATACGTGGGTTAGTTGATGAATATAATATCGACCTACCTTTATTTTTTTGTTAACTCAAAGATAAAAAGATTAAAACTTATAAGGCAGCATTATTTCAATAATTGCAAAATTGTTTAAAGCAAAATGTAATATTCAAACCACAGTCAATCACAATATTGATTTGGAAATAGGTATTCACCAAGCTGTATTGTTAATATGGTCATCCGTAATTAAAGTAGGTTGTCGATTTCATTTAATTCAGTGTTGGAATCGAAAAATACAAGAATTAGGATTACATTAGAGTATAAAAAAACAATTGGTTAAAACACACATTTGGGTAAAAATTGTTGGACCCTTCCGAGGTATGTGGATTTATTTTTTCATTTGATTTTATGTCAGACATTCCTGATGACAGCAAGTATGGTAGGTACACCGATTATATCTTAGAAAATTCCTGCAAAGTATGTAGGCTTCACATACAGCAACATAATAAAAAACAACAAATAATTGTGAATATTTTCATTCACATTTCAACAAACAATTTTATAAGGCCCACCCATCATAAATAAATAAAAAATAAAAATATTAAAAGATTCTATACAGATGGATAAATATATAAAAATTAACAGTTATAAAAATTTAAAATAAAATATTCCAAAAAGCAAAAAAATGTTAAATAGGTTAAATACTATTAACGACGAATTTTTAAAAAAAAGTCCAATGAAATTAGTAGGTAAACTTTTGTCAAAACTGTATTTTTTAATTTTGTTTTTTTTAACACAATATATGCGGATTATAATTACCATAACCTATTATTATTTTTACTATAACATTTTAAGATATTTAAATATAAAGGATATGTGATTTTTTTAAAAACCATAATTTGACTGTATTATTTGACTTATTATAATAACTTGATTAAACATTTTTAAGTACACAGTTGCCAAACAGTATTTGGTGGAAACGATAATCGTACCTTTTTCGTTTTTGGCGGCAAAAGGATATGCGTAAATCAGGGAACCAATTTGTAGGTCGGAAAAGGGCCTTGCACGTAATTCTTACCGGTGATAATGTATAATTATATCATGGTTAGGTGTATAATATGTAATATATTTTATATAATAAATGGGTATAATATAATCGGTGACCCCGCCCCCCTCTAAATTCGCTAATGTTCATACATAAATTGTCAACAAACAGAACTAGTTTTTATTACGATGCACTATTTATTATTATTATTAATATTTTATCTTGAAAATTTTTCACTTTAGATAAATAATATATAGCCTTATTTTTACACTCAATACATAAACAATCTATAACGATGGTCACTGCTAAGTAATAAACGTTTGATTGTTTTTAATCAATATAAAATATAACACAATACTTATTATATAAACCCAACTATATAAAATGTTCAGCTATTTTAAAAACTTTCAACCTTAAACACTCGAAAACAGTTAACATTTTTAAATTGTATTCATCTCATAAATTGATATACTTATTTATATTTTTTAATTTATGAATAAACCAGTAAAGATCGATTAATGACAATCATAAATTATAGGCATCTATAATTAACAGCTTTTTAGTCTAAAACTAAATAAAAATATTAAACATAAGTTAAAGTTCCGAAATTGAAGTCTAAGGGCAGCATTAAAACAGTAAATATATTATGCAAACAACACATAAATACTGAGAGGTCATGTATTTGATAGATGTGCGTAGGTAATATTAAATTAATTTAATAATAATAAAAATATATTAGAAAATAGGGACAAATAATAATCATTATTCTAACATTATGAATGAATGCAAATTAATGGTCAACAGTAAATTGATAACTATTACAATAAAAGTTAATATGGAACACAGACAAAACAAAATTTAAAAAAAATATATTCTTTTGCATAAAAACTACTAAATCACTTATAGACAGTTTTTATATATCATAAATTATCCTACTGTATCATAATATAATAGTCATTAACAAACCATGATTTTAAGATTCAGAACAAATAACATTACCTAGAACACAATTATTGTATCAAGCGTTTATATAAAGCAATACAAAATAATCATTGAATTTGTTTAATTGACACAACTTATTAGTAGGTAGTTATATGAATTATAATGGCTACTTCATAAACAATACATTTTATTATTAATTAGATAAGATTTTTTCAAAATGTATAACAGATAATTTATTGATTGGTTTTTCAAATTTGATTCCAATATTTGATTGACCATCATAATGGTCAATTCCTTTTTCAAGACTCGACATTCAATATTTACAGCCATAAATACGTTTCTGTAATAATTTCAATGATTAATCATTTTCAATCAATCAATTATTTTCTATAAAAAAATGTTCCAATCTTGTAATAAATTACACTTTTTGTATGATAATTTATGTAAATTTAAACATAATTATATGGTATAATATGGTATGTTAACAACGTTGGTATAAATAATACACCATTAACGTCTTATATCATACTATCTGACTTCACAGTATCTTAAGAATCCATTTGATATCACTCAACATCTTGGTCAAATGCGAAGGAATTCTCACCATCGGTTCTTTCAGCTACACATAACCTCATAAAAAATAACTCTGATACCAAAAAAGTTTATTTAGAAATGTAAATAAGGGAACTGAATAATGTTAACTGTAACAGCCAATGGTCTCAATTGACATATATAGATAGAGATTGATATAGATATAGACAGACATATAAAATAAAACAAAAATCGAAAAACAAATAAACTATAACTCAGTAATGGTGTACATAGATATATTTTTCATTGAAATATCTTCAAATTGTCTTATATTCAGCATAATAATATGTTTCTTACTTATAATTTAATTCAATAATAAATAATATTTTTATAAAATCCCTGGTTAAAAAATTTGGTCACTTTATAAGAATACAATGACGTTACATTTTTATAAAACACAATCATTTCCATACTTTTATGTACCTAGTTGAATTTGAATACACTCTGAAAATTAATTTAAAAGTGAACATTTTAAGTTTGAATACTTAATCAATAAGCTGTTTAAGGTTTTTATTTTTTCACTTAGATTTTGTATTATCAGCTATATGAGTCATAAAATCATAAATTATAACACTCATTACTGAAAAGTCATTAAACAACAATTAATTAAGATTTTTTTCTAAGTTATAATTTTATGTTACATGCAATTTTTGCATAGATAATAAAATATTTTAAAGCATAGTTTATTTTATAAAATTAAGAAATGATCGTACAAACATTACAAATACAAATTGCAATTTCACAAAAACATTCAAATATTACAATTTTTTTTTTACTATAGTAAAATACGTGTAGATAATTCCGTTACATTTAGATAAAATAATAATTCAAATGGTTGGAGTATTTATTGTTACAATAAATTATTACAATCTATTTAATTTATCTATAAAAAGTTTTCCATAATAGTTGGTAAATCTTCAATAAAAATATACGTTATTCAATTTCCAAAAATGTTTATTCTTACAAGTATATTTTTAAAACGGAAAAATTATTTTAAACAGTACTAAAAAGTACTTTTGTTGATTTAAAGAAAGAAATATTTTGATAGTAAAGATCTAAAGCGCGCTACCTCTAAATCTTTTTTTTTCAATCGTTTTACCACTTCGTGTTCCTTGTCGTTCAATATAAATATTACTGGAACATATTTTTAGAACCTAACTAAATCATTTAACAAGTCCATTCAAGCGTTTTTTGACAATCAGTGGTATAAAAGAAATAAATGTTTACATAAGTTATAAATCAATGTTTTTATTTTATTTCAGACTTTTAAAGGCGACGGTATCTTTGAATAAAACATGTGGATCGAAGATTCAGAATCAGTTGAAACAGAAACATGTGACAAATCTTTCACCCTTGCATTTGCATACATCACCCTCAACCCTCGCACACTATAACTTATATAAATAATGATGATAAAACTTAAATATAAGGCGTACTTAGTGCTCTATCTAACACTGTATTATTCATTCTATTAAAAATATAATTGAGTCAACTTTCATCAACGATAATAATATATTATATGTTATTTGTTATATTATTTTATATTATTTATTATGGTTATCTATAGGTATTAAAATTAAAAATCAAACAATCTCTACAGTTTGTACATTTTATGTTTTTGATCATGAATTAATAAATCTCATTAGTAAAAATAAATTTTTTTTTCGTTTTTCTTACGTTTTTAAAAATAATTGTGAATTTTCAAAAATGAACCCTTGAATGCACCAACTTGATTCACTTTCGCACTAGAAAAGTTACTGAAGTTGAAAATTGAAGCATTATTTCGAAAACTTATCGTGAACATGGGACACGAAAATACACAAAATAAAACACACATCATTGTAAAATCAATACATTCTTTGCTCCCCTCAGAATCTAAAATTAAGGAAAAACAGAAATTATTTTTTAGTTCTATATTTTATTATTTAATTACCTGATTTTTACATACTACTTCTTTATACATAAACAAAAAAAAAATATGCATTTATTTATATTGATATTTTTTAGTTATGTGAATTGTGAACTCGTAGACCTGCGCCCCACGTACATGTTCAGTGGGACCCATTATCTTCTTAATAAATAAATAACATATAAAAAAATGATATAATTTAATTTATTTTTTGTTCTTTGTAGACATTTTACATTTTTTAATTTTTTAGTTTGTATTCGACTTGTATATGATTTTATCAAATTGATGTACTTAGTTTTATTTTATTTTGTGAGGAAAAAAGCATGACATTTTATACAACTTTGTTCACAAGTTTTTGTCATAGCAACTAACAATATATTTAATACATAATAATTGATTAATAGTACATATTTTATTCAATTTTTAATTCTAATACCTAAGGTTTGAACATTTTATACGAGGTTTCATATGAGTTTTACTTACAATAATATTAAAAAGATTAGCGTAAAGACACATTCTTTTTTTATTGAGTGTCTATTTAAATATAACATTTTGACGAAACTTGTCTGTGCTGTCAGAATCATTTTTCATAGTTTACAATGATTTATCATTGAATTTAAATTTAATACATACTTATGGAAATAATTGTAATTAATTTACACTTTACATTGACCTGCTCAATGACAAGGATACCAATATGGCTGTACAGCAGATCTGGGATATCCCGGGTTTCTCCTTTAGTATTTTAGTAATTCAACTTTATAATCAAATTTTGATTTAAGGAATTTCTAAGTTTATTTAAGAACAATATTTACAAATCCTTATACTTTGCATCTGATTATTTCTTAGAACATAAAGTTTAATAATTGTAAAATAATGTATATAATGAATTAATTAATCATTGTGATAGACTCCCTACTCTCACCATAAACTATTACTTATAGAGAGTGAGTATCAACTTATTAATGTAAATATTAAATGTATAATGTACTTTTATGAAGTTGAATCAATAAATAAATAAAATTAATTAACTCAGAAACTAAACGTTTAAATTATTTTGATTTAGATGCGTTAGAATTTTCAAAAAAATCATCCAAAACAATAAAAATTACTGGGAAAAAAGAAGCGTGTATCGTCACAGTATACTCGAATGATAAAAAAATCTAAGTTTTGAAAATATAATTCTTTATACCTATTTATAAAAATTCCAAAAATAATAATTTAAGCAAATTCTTATTAATTTAAAACAAGTTAGGAAAGCCCACTCTTCTAGGGTGGCTATATTTCCGGTTTCGTATTTAGTAGGCATTTAATAAACTCTAATACCATATACGCGTACAGTTTATAATTAATAATCATAATAATAATAACAATCTGATTGATTTGTTACGTTGTAACCGCTATCAACAATCGTGACTATGTACTGGTAACGGGCGGACTCAATGGGGATATACGGTGTTCTAAACATATTTGTAGGAACTTAAAATGGAGTTGAGCCCTCTTGATGAATCAACCTGTATAATACCTATAGTGTATAAAGGTAGATTCTAACTGTATAAGGTATCATTGACGAGAAACTTGTAATACAATTCATTAATGCAGATACGCCGTGTACAAATCAAATAGGATTGTGGACTATTTATTCTTACCCTTTATACAATATATTGTTTAAACATACACACGACATTGTGTGGATAATTTTTTATGTTAATAAGCCGGAACATAATTAATTCACCGCACGATTTTTCTCTATAAACACTGAGCAAGTACAAAGTATATACCTATATATATATATATTTAAGTGGAAATCATGAACTTTAATAAAAAAAAACTTACATTTTCATCATGCAAATGTAATAATAAAAACTATTTGATTAGCTTAATAAAAAAAAATATATAATAAAATACACATTGTAATAAGTTGAATATACTTTTTTTAGAATACCTAGATATCTATTATAATAACTTGAAAAAAAAATTAGTTCAATGTATACAAACATGTATTAATTTATTAAATCAGATTAAAATTAAAATGTCCATATTTTTATAGTGTATGTAGTTATCTATATTTCTAATATTTCTAATATTATTATAGATTTAGTTTCGTTATGATGTGAATAAACTCAAAATAACATAGTTAAAGAATAAAAGAAAAATTTTCATATAGTTCAATCTTAAAATTAATTTAATTTTAAACATTAGAGTTACAAATGACTAAGAAATGTGTTTTATTTGATTTAATAAAAAAAAAAGTAATTGTAGATTTATCTTTTTTTATTTATGAGGGCATAGTTAGTACCAGATCCTGATCTCTACAATGATAATTTAATTAAATAGATAAGATCCGGTAAAAATGTATTTTTTTACCTTCACAAAATCACCCTTTCTTATAAACCATAATACAATACAGTACATACATAGAGGTACTATTATACTACACAAACACAATACCATATTATAAAAACTGTACAGAATTCTAATTCTATCCGTTCACTAACAAAACGGGTAAAGCAATATATTCAGTATTATAATTAAGTAGCGTGGTATGCGTGTTCCATTCAGGCATAAAAATCCCCGAGGACTTATTAGTTTAGGTTCATGTTATGTATGACGGTAGTTAGAGTAAGTTTCTTTACCATCCGTTTAATGTAAGTAGAAGTAAAACTATTCTCTTCCATTCAATGTCTACTTTTTACAATTATTTATTTATGGTTTTTTATTTCATTTACATATACATATATGAATACTGGACTCACTGAGAAGTAACACTTGAAATTATAAACCCGCGTTTCTTATAATTATTTTTTATGACTGCTCCAGTCTATAACAATTATATCCAGACACGCGTATAGATATTTCAAATATTTATTTATACAATTATACCTACACTTTAAACATAATTGTTTTCATAAAACCTACAAATTTAGTTGTACAAATTGTCATCATGTAGGTACGTACCTACAATTTGCTTAAAATTATATCTTTAAAATAGAGTATTCAAGTCATTAAAAATTCTTCATGATATCAATGACTAGTAGTGGTAATAAGATTTACATATATTAAACATAATGAAATAAATACCACGGAAATAGGTACGCTATAATAGCAAAACATTTATACGTTTTAAGATTTTAAGTTGTCTACAAGTTTGTATCTGATATATAAATGAAGGTTGAATGAGTAGTGTTATTGTTTCCTCCTGTAATATTAATATATAATAGAAGGGTATTCTTATTTCCTAAATTGTACTAAACATTTTGTACCAGTATCCTCTACTTCAATAGTATTTTACAGGACAATTAGTAAGTACTTAATATGTATGTACAATTTCGATATTTACGTTTACCTATGTTAAACATATATACATGAAAATATTTTAAAAAAAATGTATAATATGCGAGTAAGTTCATGCGACCGTAGTCTACAAGTATGAAGTACATAATACATACTAATACTAGCCAGATGGAATTAAAATTAGTTAAATAGGTATTCCTTAGTTACGAAGAACCCAAAAATAATAAATTATTGTCACAGTTTCCCAATACATATCAATTATTGGGCATTATAGGTAAATACACTACCCTAAGAAGTCAAAACGACCCAAACTATACAATCGTTTCTGTAAAATAAGAAATTGGTCTCTGATAATCGAGGGTTACGAGTAAAAATATATTTACCTATATGCCACGTGGTGCGCAAAATACAAACAAAGTGAAAAACGTCAAAGAATTGCACGAAAAAGTTTACTCAGTATATAATATATATATTCATTCCTTCCTTAGTTGTGTGTGTGTGTGTGCTATATACGTATTATACATATGTATAAACATATAATATACGTTTGCTGAACCTTCTAAACCGAGTCCTAGACGACGCCACACGTCAATAATGCAACGGGCCCACACCGTCCACGTATCATTCACGCAGAGACCTAGCTGCAGCAGGCCAGGAAGTAGGAACCATCGTCTATAGTGTCAATAATAATGTCCTGAGATTTTATTATTATACTCCGTAATCAGAGATAATACATAAGCCAGAAGATCAAAAAAAAAATCATACTCCTAACTTAGAAAATAGATTGGGTTACGCTTTTGTCCAAAACTCAAAAGTAATATAATTTTCCTGCTTGATTTTTCGTATGAACATTTTTATTCTTCCTCGTGACAAATTCTGATAGTAATTACTAATTAGTAATGCACCTATGCCTATTGGTTATGTTACATTTACACGCTTCTTACCAATGCTTGGATTTTTTTTCGATTTTATAAATTATACATCTTCCCACGTCCTGGTACTCTATATTTCAATAGCCTTTTATTTGTTCACTTAATTTATACTGCTTATATCGCTTGTTCTATTCCGTTTCCCCAATGACTACATAATTTACCCTCGAACACTCTTCGCAGCTGCATTTATGATCGGTCGTATTTACGTGTTTTATAGGGCCGTATAACGTATAGTGCATATAAATAATTTGTCAAGAGTATTGCGAGAAACACTACATGAGACTATGAAAGCTAATAGCAAATCTTGATGTGACGTCGACGTTCGATTGCGAAGGATTGCCATTGAGGTTCGTCGCAGTAAATCTCTTCAAGAACTTCTTACGATAAACACTTGTTTACAACTTCCGTTAAACTAGACTACTAAATACTTTACTACTATCATATTATGGTTTGTAAGGAATTACAATTAAATATATTGTCTAATTAGTGTAAACTGTAAAAGCCATCAGTTTTGGAACATCTAAGTCGCATAATACGAAAAATTAAGAGCCCAGAATTGGGCAAGTTTTTCAATTGAGTCCAAATTGAAGTTTATGTTTAAACATTTTTCGCTAAAAACAAAATAATAAAACTTATATACCCACCTACCTAATTGATTTTTAAAACTCATTTCAATTATTACTTATTAATAATGATTAAAAATTGAATATTACGGGGTGACATTATCAAAAACTGTAGAGTGTAAAGTTAGATTAGTGTATCTGAAGTTCAGTGACTGAATGCGTAATATAAAAACTATACATATTAGAATGAATATACAAATAAAATAGGTTGTTAAATACTGCGTAATTTATTAAAAATCATCGAGAATCAAAATCGCATGTCGCATATAGAAAACTCAAATCAAACAATATCAAAAAAATGAAAACTATACAACCCGGATTATTCTTTATAAAAACTATATACAAACAATATTGTTGAATAGCACCTATAACTGTTATATGAAATATTTCATCTGAACTTTAGCCGAGGATTGCGTACAAAAACCAATTAAATTAAAAACTGATTTTTTGTTTACGAAACGTTTTGACGAATTCTCGAATTTACAAAATTAATTTGTTCCACGTAAACAAATTATTATGCTTGTTGCGTACATTATATTTTATAGCTGGAATTAATATATATTTTAGTGATCAATAAATAAATAACATGGTTAAACTTCGAAAAAAGTCGTTTTATGTTTATATTACCTACTAAGGGTCAATAAAAATTGTAGGTACCTACAGAAAAATATTAGATAACAATATTTATAAATGAAGTTACCTATAAGAAGAAGCTATACTTACAAAAGATAAAGCAAAAAAAATGATCATAAAATAGTTGATTTGTATTATTAATAACGACTATATACTTGTTTTTTATTGACGGTAATAGTATTTAAGCATTTTTCGTCGTTTTCATTTGGCAAACCTACTAAACTTTATGCAGAGGAAATAAAAAATATACGTTACAACTTTAGTTTGAATAAAACTCATATTAATTATGTGGAGACGGCTATTAATTAAGGAGCAAAATTCAAGCAATTTCTAGTCACATTGAGCGGTGGCCATACAAAAAACAAATAATCCAACCATTTCAATCAAAAACTAAATCGGAATCAAATTCAAATTGTATAAAGTCTTCATATTTCAAACAAAAACAAATTTATCAAAATTCTTTTAAGTATTTCAGAGGGAGTGAGAATTCACTTCCATACCCTTAATTTTAATACTATTATGTATTAATAATAAGTAGGTAGTAGGTAATAACCATTAATAGTGCTGCGTGATCAAAATTTGGTTTAATAAAGGTTTTTGTTTTTCTAGTGGGGAACAAGTTATACTTACTTATGTATCTTGCACCTACCTAACTTTCACCTTATCGCAACAGAAAATAAATTATAAATCATATTCACTCGATGATTGTTCTTATGATTGTATTATTAAAAACGACCCAATACAACAGTAGCGTTATTAAAAGTGGATACGGAGTCAGAGGAAACTGCGGTCCCTCTAAAATGTTTGTAAAATCTACAAAAAAAAACCACCTTCCGCAGGTTTACTAATGGAATAGCTGAAGACTGAAGTGCACTTTTTAATATCAATCTAGAGGCCTGTAATTGTATTTTAGAATTATTTTTACAAATCATTAATTCATCGCTATCAATTATATAGTATTTTAATATTTAATGCAGCTATATTATAGTGATGAAACCAAAAAGCCTGTATTTTTCAATCACGGTTTTTTATTACATTAAGGCTTAAGAGGGTCCTACCCATTCGTTTGTTGTCTCCGTCTTACAAATGCGTACGACATATCAAATTTTCGTTCATTAGTTTCAATTGTGTGCTGTTAGTTTTTATATTAAAGTAAATTGACTTATTATTAAACTTTAAAAGTAAGAATTTTATCTGTGGTTAAGAGATATGAGCATTATTAATTTATGATATTTCACATACCCATATCTCGCTTGAAAATTAAAATATCGAGAGAAAAAAGCAGACTCACAAATAATATTCTTACCTTAAGTTTAATAACAAGTCAATTCACTCTAATATGTAAACTAACATCACAAATTGAAACAATAAATGAAAATGGCATTGATATGTCGTACATTTGTAAGACGGAGACAACACACGTATGGGTAGGGTCCTCTTAACATTTAAAATAATTATAATAAAACTCTAATTTTATGAGAGTTGAGCGAAGGGATACGAATAACCAACACCCAATGTTAATGTAAATTTGTATAATTTGGATATGGAGTATACCTGCAGTTTCTGAAATGGTGTTCAAATTGTGTTAACAAGCAAACAAAATACCACCTCAGAATTTTTCGCACAATACAACAGTCAATAGATAGTTAGGTTCTATCTAATAAAATAATTTTGAATGTCCATAAAAAATAAATTGATTTTATGTAGTAACTAGCTCTAAATATAGAACACAAAATATGTTCAACTTACTGTAATCAAAACTTTAAGACTTAAGTAATACTTGATGTGAACTTGGGGTATTCAAATTGTTGTTTAATCATTCTCTTCTGCTCAATTATAACTTGACTTGATATTATGTGCATGCCTTAGTAGTAGGTGTGATAATAATTATTATGAGAGTGGTGAATTTTAGAGTAATTCTCATAGATATTTTATAAGAGACGCAACATTTTCGATTGGTATTGTCTTAATATTCACCAAAATTTCTACAAACACAAGCGTAAACACAAAATGTATAGGTATAATAATATTGCAATTGTATATTATTTTTTCAATTATTGTCGTGCTTGGTCGCTTGGTGTATACATATGCCAAGCGATACAATAATTGAACCTCTATTTATATTATACAGTAAACGCAATGTTATTTTTTAGTTTTAAATATTCTAAGGGTGCCGTATAATCGTAGATTATATATTTTAATCGTTATCACTCCTTTTGTTTTGGTCACTATATATCCATTATCCTGTCACGCTACCATGCACAAAGACGATTAATCAAATTTATATTATTACCTTTACGCGGCCACCACGGCCACCAATGACGCCACAGACGGACTGCGGCCGCGGTCTACGTGGCCCCGTAGGCCATATACGATTTCGCGCACGAGACTGCAGCACGAGACACGACAATTATGGGTACACGACAGACATTCCGAAATCATGCAAATGGTTATAGGTTTGGTATTAATATTTTAATATTAATTCTCTTGCACCTAACAGTTAGAAAATCAAAATATGTAAGTGATTAATTAAATACCGTGACCACCGACCAATATATTTGGCTTTCGAGTAACAGTGTTTTTGATTTTTACACTCTAAACAATCCCATTTCATACGGACGAACGAATGTTTGCACGCGACGAGAACACGACGACGAATGTACCGCGGCGCGCGTGTTGCACGGCTATAGCGGACGGGAAAACTGACTACACCGAGACTATAGTAGCGGGAAAATCGGCGGTTTCCCCGCAGGTCACGTGACAAGCGTTTCCTTTTTTTCGTACCCGATTTTAACGACGCGATTGCATGACCACTACCGTGTTGTGTGATGTTGTTTTTGTTTTGATTATAACATTTTTTTTTTCCTAAAAAAATCACACCACTGAACTAGCAATGTGCAGCCACCGCCGACAGCTAAACTAAATACACATACTATATAATTTATTATGTAACTTTTAGTCATTAGAGTAGCTGGGTTTGGTTTGGTTTGATTTTGCTTAATATTTTTCTTTTTAACGTTGTTTACACAAAAAAAATCAAGTTCGTGATTTCTTATAACATTAACGTTTTTCCAACGTTTCAAAAATCTAGAGTTTAATACATAACATTATAGCAACTACATAATAATTTTCTAATTTTATATTATTCTAGTATAAAAAAACTATAAACATTTATAATACAACATACTTAGCTGCACTAAAAATCTGAAATATTGTGTACACACAACTACGGCATGTGACGACTAAAACCCTATGATCAAGATTAAATATAATATAAATCAAGTCTATAATACTGTATTGAAGTTGAAACAATAGTCTGACCCAACCTAACAGAATATAATCAATAAAAGTATAAAAATAAAATTTAAAACGGACCAATAAGCAAGAGGAAGTGGTCACTGCATCACCTATATCCCTTTAAATCCGGCACTCAACTATATATTATAGTCTCGTTATTATTATATTACACCTACGGGCTTTAATAATTGTTATCACTCACATGCACGACGCATCCCCATTCCCCGTTGATTGTCAGCGGCTGTCCGGGGGATGATAACGCTCCCTCCCCTTGATCACTCCGGCAGCTTATCAGTATGTGTAATGAAAAATCATGATGATAATATTATTGTTATGGCTCACGGTGAATCTATATTTATTGACTTATTTAATGTCTTGGTTTATTTTTACACTGACACAACAATTCGTTATTCATTGGTAAACAAAAATATAAATAATTGGCTACGGTTATTTATTTGTAAATTAATAATTATTACCTATTATTACTATTACTGTATTACCTACACTTCAACAGTTGTGCATAAATACAGCACAATTAAACGATAAATTGTGTCTTATTTGATTCAAAATATCCTCAAAATCTTTTTATTTCCGTATAATGATTTACAGATACAGAATTACCAATCATTCTAACTTCAACTCACACTGAATGTTTGAACCTAAAATGGAAATCTACATTATTGTAGAGATTCCATTATTATGAATCCTCTAATGAATAACCTCCGAAAAAATAATCATGGAAAAACTAACCCTGTAATACAAATACCTACCTACCACATACTTAAGAGAATTCATTGATTTCAATGCCGATTTATGTACGATTTAAAAACAAAACTGTCAATTTTTTTAGTCGTAATACATTTGTTTTTAAAATGTCAATAAAATGTAAAATAAAAAAATAAAATATATTTTGAATATTTTTGAGCTATTTACGGGTATGATAATTTTTTTCAGCTTATTTTCAGTTATTGTCAACATGATAAATAATTTTTTGATCGATCAAACAATTTAATTTTTGTAGATCAACATTTATTAAATGTTCAAAGTTTATAGCTTAGGGTCGTAAATTTGAAACAAGGTTTTTTATAACAAAAGGATAATACTTTAACTAAAAAATTTAAAAATCATATTAGCGCAATTTTTTTATAGACATTTAAGTTCAAATGTGGACGAAATTAAATGTTTAAACAAATAAGAACGATGACGTTAGTTATTTCATTGTAATTTAAAAATTTTATTCGTGTGTACTTAAAACTTTTAAGTATATTATAAATTGTACTATACGCAATGACATTTTCAAAATATTTAGTTTAATTTTAAACTAATAGCCCAATATCTATTTAGGTATACCATGAACCTATAGGCTATAATTCACACTGCTCTACGTAAGGTGGTATTGACTCAAAACTAAAAAGTGAATAACAGTTTATGATATGATATAAATATACACTACAATAACACTATAATTATACACTAATTATACACTATATTAATTATATAATGTATACTAAGCATTGTCTATCATTGTAAATAATGTAAGTTATCTATCATTTTACTCAAATTATTTAATACATCCATGATCCCCTATTACAAACTACACTGACCCACTTATTTTTTTTTAATTTTGAAAAATTTTATATGGGGTTAAATTTAACGGTGGTATTTTTTGCATGGGTATTTTTTCGGGGTCTAAATTTTCGAGATTACTTTTTCCGTAGTTATTTTTTTTTTGCGGCGCGAGTTATTATATTTTCCTGCATATTATTATACATAATTACCCAGGTACAATGATCGTTTATAATCCTGGATAGGATACGATATTATCTATACCTACCTTTGTAACTTGTACCTGCCTGTCCTTTATTATTAATAATTACATATTATTACCTAATACCTATACGGCTATACTCCGAATTAACCCGAACTATACACAAGGGCAGATGTGCAATACACAATTAAATAACTGTCTACCGGTCTCCTGTGCAGTAATAAAATTACCTTTAAAATAAAAATGATATTTATTAGTTGTTATACAATGCACATATTTTATTATAAGGGATAAAATAAGGATGGACTTTATTATAAATGTATAACCTATATCATTCATGTTTACTATAGCTAGACCTTGTAGGTATATAATATACTAGCTGTCCCACCCGGCGTTGCCGAGTCAAAGATGAAATAAGTAAATGATATCAGAATATTAGGCACACGAAAAACATCACAATGGTGGCCTGTGCCAAAGGTTCGTATTTTTTTATAAATTTATTTGTAAAAATATGTTTATGCCATATTCCTACTAATTATAATAGTTATAAGATACGTAACCATTGACAACCTAACCATTGACGATTGACAACCCTATAAATAAACAGAGATTATTCATATGTATCAAAAATAACACTTTCAGTTTTTCCAGAATTTTTAGCGTATAATATGTACGTAGAAAAAAATGTTACTGTAACTGATAACTAATAATTTTAACCAATAGCAACAATTTATACACAAAATACAAATTTCCGATTTTCGATTTTCATCATGAATTTCAAAATCCTTGTGTGAGCACCTCTTTAAATTTTACTTAAATATACTTTTTTGAGATAGGAACCTTCTCCGTGATATAATCTTTCATTTAAAAAAAAAATTAAGACAATATTGGTTGAGTAGTTTTCGAGAACATTAGCATCATCGGTTTCAATTTTCGGCTTTATATATTAAGATTATTTCTTGCAAATATTCTAAAATAACAATTTAAACAAGTTTTCACAAAAAAACAATTTTAAATACAAAATTACTTGGGTACCAATTTTTTGCGAAATTCATAATATACAAATTAATATTTTTTCTTTGATTAACGTAGGAAAATAATTTTATTAATTATTAATAAAATGGTTTTTGTTGCTTCATTAAATATTAACTGTCAAAATTAGTAAATTCTTGACCAAAATTTTAAAACTTTAAAAATGTAATATAACGAACACAAGATCACAAAAAAATACACATTGATAAACCTAAAATATAAGTTTAATATCCTTAATAATACAGGAATCAAACCTGGAATCCATCGAAATTATAAAATACACCTACATATGACGGTGGTGTACCTGAATAACAGATCTACACACCAAATGATCATCTTGAGTTCTTGAATGATAAAAAATAATAAAATGTAGGTACTATAGGAAGACGTTATACCTCGATACTCCCATATTGCATTAAACAAACAACTAAACATACAGCATATGTGAATTTGTGTTCAGAATCACAACAACAATGTTGCTGTTAGTTTGAATATTAGGTTGAAATGTTGAATTAACCTGTTTTCAAACTTAAATATAAGAACATTATGAGCTATAATTGTACATCGGTTTCTTTATATTTTTTTAATTTTAATACGACTAAATGAACATTTTAAAATCGCTGTATTTTACAGAAATCAGAATATTAACATATCGAAAAAATGGACCCATGGTTATTACTTATCATGTAACTTATTTGCCTACCCAGGACCCCGTGTGATCATTATCAATTTATTATTGAAATAATGAAATTGTTGCTGAAAAATTGTCCCAATGGCCAATACTAATTATTGTACTATATACTATAGTACTATACTTATGTCTAAGATCTAAGTCAGTTAATATACTATCAGCATGTAAATTATAAATTGTACTGTACAAATTCTTACTCAATTTTAAAAAGTAAAAATAAAAAAAACTTCATCAATTTTAAAAGTATTTCAATAATATATTTTTTTTAATAGTATTTAAA
The DNA here is from genome assembly GCA_022818045.1 of Neotoxoptera formosana. Classification (NCBI taxonomy): domain Eukaryota; kingdom Metazoa; phylum Arthropoda; class Insecta; order Hemiptera; family Aphididae; genus Neotoxoptera; species Neotoxoptera formosana. Next base: position 10,758,720 of record CM040632.1, on the reverse strand, counting down.
TAATATTGACTATTGTGCTGTGGCCCATGAGGAATGTTGTGACTTGAAATAACATTTAAGCAAACAATTAAATAATCGTATAATACAAAAATGCGTCATTTCTTAATTAAGTATTTAAAATTTTAAAATACTAGATAAACAATTATTATACTAACTGATATTCAGTGTTTGGAAAGAACGTCGTTCATGAACGCACATTCACGCGTTCACGTTCATATATAGTGAACGATACGTGAACATCACTCGTTTTATTAAAATAGACCGTGAATGTGAACGACGTTTATATTTTTAACGAACTTGATCGATTTTTAAGACGTTCAATTTATTTACCATTTAATAAATATATTAATATTTTCCATTTTAATTCCTATGATATATTTAATTTGAATAAAGAATAAAAAAAATTAAATACGTGAAATTGCGTTCATTTTTTGAAAGAATGTGAAGGTGAACGCGTTCGTTTTAAAAAAACACGAACGTGAACGTGAACGAGTTCCTTTTTTAAGGACTGAACGTGAACGTGAACGAGTTCATTTTCTTAATGAACGTTCCGAACACTGCTGATATTTTGATAGCAATTATAAAAGAGGTATTTGTTCAAAATATATGTAGTAGTATGCCAGAACTGGTTTTAACTTTTAATATATATAAAAAAAAAACTTTTAATATTGTATGGCTTAATATGTTTAACGTGAAAATTTATATTATTATTAACTAATCATAGAAAACTAATTTAATAAATATTAAGTTTTAAAACAGAATATAAAATAAAATGGAAATATAAATTGGTCGGTAAATTATAAAACTTTGGTGCTACAGAAATAATTTGTAAAGTATAATTCAATATAATGTATTATAATACAGACAAATTGAATTACATTTTTTTTTATGAATTATTATTGATTTAATAAGTTTATTTTTAAATATGAATTTTATTTTATTTGATAATTTACATTACCCAACATTTTTTGGTCACTATACACAATGCTAAATCAATGTGTCTTATTTTCTCATTGACCACCAAAATTGGGTACCATGTATGGACTATCAAGTGAAACATACACAATTAAGTAAAGTTGATATAAATAAGATAGGTACATTAAAACTCTTAAAATCAACATACTTGATTAAAACAAACAAAAGGTAAAAAAACATAAACACAGTTCAATAAAAGAACAATTGATAAATAATGATAGGTATATTTTTATTTTAAATATATATAAATGTACAATTTTAATTCATTATAACTTATTTAGTTGGTATTACTAGTAGCTTTAAGCAAAACAAAATTAAAAGACTTTGTACCATAACCTGTTAAAAGTTTATAGAAAGCAATAAAAAAGCATCAGACATATTCTTTAATTAATTGTATGTTTTATTGGAAGATAAATATATAATGTAAAATTGTTTATACGATTAATAGAAATAAATTAATAAAAAATAATAAGTAATAGTTGATAATTAAAATGTAGTAATGAAATAAGAAAAATTAATATAAAAGGTAAATCTACCTACCATAATGTCAAACAAAAAATGCAATTAAATTAATGCAATTGATTAATTATAAAGGGTAAATAATATCATTCTTTATTTACTTGAGGAGCATAGGAAGACAATTAAGATCATAAAAAAAGCATCAAAAAAAAAAACAGTGATACTAACAAATTGTTCGAATTTTCAGCCCATTTTCTTACATATTCCTGTTACAAGATAAAATAAATAAATAAACATATAATTATTATGGTTATACTTTAATTAATTAGGTTAAAAATTAATGGTTTTTTTTGTTTTCTAATATTTAAATTTTTGAAATTGTTAGATTTATTATTATTAAATTTTTTTTGGAAGATGTTATTTTTAAATTTAAATTATATATTACGTACAAAATAAATACATAGATGAATATTTATTTACGTGTATTCATATGCAATACATGGTTTGATATGTCTAATAATTCTATTTTAAATGATTGATTGAATTAAATTAATAATTTACATATGATTAATGAAAATTTTAATATTTTGTTTTACTTAATTCCAAAAGACTTACATGACATCATTTATTTTAACTCCAGTTAGAGTAGTTACCATTTCAGGTACTTTATTAACAATTTGAATAATTTCATTTGTTAATCTTACAGCCCCCACATCCCCATCACCACTGGCCACCATTGTAATCTTTTTGGTGTTCTCAAAAGGAGCTGCAACTTCAGCAGCAAGCTAAAATTAAATTTAAAAAATAAATATAACTTTATATAAGTATAATTGAAACATTTATGTGATATCAATTTTACGATGTACATAATATTATTCTCTAATAAATCACCTTTGGTAATGCTTCAAGAACCATGTTAATAATAGCAGCTTTTTTGTATTCCCTCCATGCTTCTGCTTTTTTCATTCCTTGTTCTGCTTCAGCTTTGGCTTTTGCTTGGATGGCAAATGATTCTGCTTCTCCTTTGAGCCTGAGTGCTTCAGCTTCGGCTTCAGCTTCCAATATAATTCGAGTTCTATTTGCTTGAGCCAATTTTTCTAGTCTATTTTCATAAACAAAACTATGTTAATAAGTTATTAAAAACCTCCCAATGATTTGTTGAAATAAAATTTCTCGATTAGACCCATGAAACACATACACACACACACATACAAGTATACAACTCTATTCATAAAAATCATGGCTCGGTTAGACACTGGCGATTTTACTTAGCACTGTACTATTGTACATTGATTCAATTTTATATAATTTTATCTAAATAACTGTTAACTATAAAACATTTGAGAACTTAAATTAGAGAACATGTGATTTCACATCCTGTTGATTTATTATTATTTTGTTTTACCATCAGAATATAAATACCAATGTATTAAATGTGTTCGCACCATAGCAACACAGGCATAGTCTAGATTAAAACACAAACAAAAATGTATAATGTATGATTTTTGTGATTAATTTAATTTAATTGTATTATTAATTAATATTATTATTATATAATATATATTATGCCGAATTGTATAAAAATTCAAAATTTAAACAAAGGGCTATGTTTTCAAAACAAAATTACTATTTCCAGGGTTCTTAGGGCACCTATCAAATTTTATCAATTTTGGTATAATTCTAGAAAACATAGTTCAGGATTCTTACTCTAATCTTCATGATTGAGACCCCAAACCTGAAAAAACCATACCAATCGTTCTTATGTCAGTTCTGATTGCTACGACCCTCATTTTAATAAAATATAAATAATTCTGAATACAGCACAGAATAATTAACATTTTTTTTATTACTGTCATTATATACCACATACATTTTTAGAATATTTTTTTGAGCTTTAATAATGCAAATATATTAACAACATTTTAAGAAATTGTCTTATTAGATTCAACTATCATCTATCATCGTGTTGATTTTTAAATCAATAGAAGAAAACTATACTACATTTTCAAACATTTGCTATCCAAAAATAATTCTGAAAAAAACACCTAAAAAGTCTAAAATAACCTCTTTATAATTAAAATACAACTAGCATTTTTTAGTTCTAACATTATATTACCGGAATTTCTCGGCTTCTGCTGGTCTTCTTACAGTAGCTTCTAACTCACGTTCTCGCCTTTGAATTTCTTGTTCTTGAACAGCAATTTGTTGTGTTCTTTCCACAACATCAATTTGCATTTGTTCCTCTTTTATGCGTTGCTTTGTTTTTGCAGCTTGAAGTTCAAAAGCTAATTCCGCTTCAGCTTTCTAAAATATTTAAATTTTATTTAAGTATAAAAATATTAGAAAATCAAATATATTTTTATTTAATCAAGGGAACACAGTACTTCAAAGTTTTGATTAGCCTATAGATTAAAATAAGCCTCATAGGTTGCAATAATAATACCAATTGAGTAACAAATGGCTTAAATGAACTGTATAATAACCATGTTACATAATATTTTCTTGGGTTGCATACATTTAAGTTTCTCATAAACGAATATTAAGACTCTTAGATGTAACTCAATTTATTATTATTTTTATATATTACATAATATATTATTCTGGTTACTTGTAATTAATTATTTTAGACTATTTAATTACAGACTAAGAAATTGTACCAACTCCTTAACTGTACTCGTGCCGGTGAGAGAGCGCTTTTGGACGGCGACCAAAATTTGTCCGATCTTGCGCATTCTCACCACTAAACCTGCCCTAATGCTGGCCGCCATCACACTCACTTAGGTGCCTAGTTGGTAGAATGGGAGAAATTTGGGAACGAAACCACGAAGCTCGATCATTTGGATGTGCGAACGAGAAGCACGCTCTAACCGGCAAGAGTATAATCAATTACATCTGTTAATAATTTCCACTTTAGATATTATTATATTGACAAATCTAATAATTGATGGTAAATTGTGTTTTCTTTATGTATTGAACTACATAATACATTTCTGATTTAAAATATGATTTGTCATTTGGTTCATATAAGATATTGTTTGTTTTAATTAAAATACTATGAGATAGTTTCTAGAAATAAATGCTGAATAATGCAGTTCAAAGCATACAAGTCAAAAATCAGTTAAATTGAAACATATTAACAAGTTGTTTAAATATAACAGTAAGAATCCTGATAATCATAATAATTTCAATTGGCATTATAAATAATACTATTTATGCAACATACAACAAGACTAGTATAAAAAAAATCCAATCAAACAATTTAACACTTATTTACAATTAAAACCTATGTTTCAGTGATTTCCGAGTGCCTAAATAATTTTATTTATACACCATGTCAAATAAATATATTGATAACTGATATTTTTGATAATATACCTTTGTTTGAATTTCTACATCATATGCTGCTTTTTTAAGTTCAAAATCTCTTTGAGCTTTTGCAATTTCTGTATCATTGATCAATCTGTAAAACAAAATTGATTGAATAATATTTTTGTAGTTTAGTAAATTACTTATAAATAAGTATTTCATAATTATATCAAATGGTAATACTTGGCTGCCATTCTTTCTTCTTCTGCCATTGCTTCTTTAATTGTTGTTTCTCTTTTTGCCTCAGCTTCTCCTATACGAGCATCACGTTTAACTTCCGCAGTTCTTGCCAGCCCAAGAGCTCTAAGATAACCCTAAATATAGTAATTAATTATGCATTAAATTTACTAAAACATGAATATAGCGTACTAAGGAAATACAGGTAAGAGCATTACAATTATACCTAGTAATAAGTTGTAAATAACATAATATGTTACTATGTTTAATTATGTTTATTGAACACATGTCTTAAACATAGTCTGAATTTAGAATATAGTAAAAAATAAAAATGTAAAAATTGTTTTTGGAGAAGTAATAACAAAGTAAACTCATCATAAGCAAAACAAATAAAATGTACTACTCTGCTTACTATAAAGGTTTAATAAAATGTTAATGTAAATACATCTTACCTCTTCATCTCTTATATCTTTTATTGTATATGATACAACAGTTATACCCATGTTAACCAAATCTGAAGAAGCTACTTCAAACACTTGTTTACTAAATTTTTTACGATCTTTATAAATTTCCTAAAATAATAAAAAAAGGGTTAAAATTAAAAAAATTGACAATTCTTAAATTATTATACATTTTCTTATACAGTGAAATCTTCATATTACAAAGTCTAATTAACAGCAAACAAAAAATATATATTATAGAGAAATTTGTTAAATAGAATTAAATACATTTAGTTCTAATTTGCTTTGGATCTCAAAAATATAATGTTTAACAGAAAATTGTGTTAACTGGAAATTTGTTTTATAGAAGTTTTACTGTATTTATTTTAAAAAGTTCTCAGTTTAAAATGATTAAACGACATAATTTATAACATTATTCATTTATAACTTTTAATAATGCTTTTTATTGAAATGCGATGATACCTAAAACTGTAAAGAATTTTTATATTTTGCCTATGCCAATCTGAGAAAATAAACATTCAAAAATTGAACGTACAAGTCAAGAATAAATGGTGCTGTGCAAAGTGTAAGTCGTAAGACAATTACAGTTAATAACACAAGCGTGGGGGAAGGCAACTCTTTTGTGGGCTTCTATCAATACATTAAATGATTTAACAGACTCAATACAATTTTTGATTGGCCTATTTGATAAGCAACTACATAAGGTTTTTTAACTCTATAAAATAATTTTTAAAAAAAAACAATATTTTAAAAGAAAAAACTAAAAGAGCTGTTAAGTTGGCAGGTATGATTCTTTTTGTAAGAAATTAAAAAATAATAATCAGTCAAACAAAATTATGGACGAAAAAAACTCGTTTGAAAATAAAACAAATTTTATGGGATTTATTAAAAAGAAAAAACTAAGTAAAAAAAATCTAAATGAAAATTGGGGAATTGAACATTTTTTTTTTATTAACCATGAACTCAAGTCATTCAACAGAAATTTATTTTTCATTGGATTTTTAACTTAAAACTAAGCAAAATAACATAGTTTCTATTTTATATATAATCAATAGATATTTTAAATAAACAAACCTCTACGGTCATAGAACCCATAATTGCTCTTTGATGACCTTCAAGAGTATGCAATGCAATTTCATGTATCTCCTGCTTGGGTTTACCCAAAAACTGCTCACATGCTGTTAAAAGCATTTCTTCATTTTGCCCTTGTATTTTTACCTAAATGTTTATGAAAATAATAATTTAACAATACATATACCAGAATCACATTTATTTCCAGTAAACTATGTATTTATTGTGTGTGTTGCTATGTCTGATATTACATTTTTGTATTATTGTTAGTTTGATGAAGATAAAAAAGTGTTAAAAATGTTGAAAGTTAACCATTGTTTTTCTATTAGTTGCTTAGTTGCATAGCTATAAAAAAAAATATGGTAACTAATAAAGGACATATTTGTGTTTAAATGCTTAATGGTTAGTTTTTGATAGTTTTTAGGTCATTTCAAAAGCAACTCCAGGCCCTTTTCATAACAGATATTTTTAATAGATTATAACACACTGATTATGATGAATGAAAATGAATTTATGTTTTTTAACATATTCAAGAAATATCATTACTAAAAAATGGCTCAGTTGTTATTATGAATGTCATAGCAACTCACACTTGTTCATTTATACTCCACATAAAAACAAGTCAAAAATTAGTATACTAGAATAATTTTCTACGCAATACTCCTATTTTATTTATCATTTCTAATAAAATTGTGACAGTCTAAATTTTTAATTTTTAAAATATATAGGTATTTATTATTATTTACAATAAGATACTACCTGAGCTATACCAGTAACAGATAATGGCACACCTTGGATAGTATATACCTTGGGACTATCAACTTGTATTGTCATAGTGTTCAAACAAATTCTAAAAATATTTAAAATAAATTAATAATGCAAACAGCAGATATCAATAATACAAATATAACATGTCAATACAGTAAATCAAAAATTAAGTGCGTACTTAAAAAAAAATCAAAAATGTATTAGCTAATATATTCTTTTATTGTTCATCATTTAAATTGAGACCTGTATATTAGCAATAATTGAATTTAAAATAATATTTATAAATAATACAGTATTTATGTAATATTTTTAATCAGCATCTATACTTTAATTACAAGTATAATAAATCAAGACATAAGTGACATTTAGTCAACATATAATAATTTAAAAATAATATAACCGTGCATGAAATATTATAATTATAATAAACGGATCTAGGACAAAATCTCCCCATTAATTTATTTTATAGTTGTAATTTCCATAACTTGAATGCATAATAAATTAGGCATATACATAATATATATGTTTTTCTGTAATCAATAATTATGTACTTATTTTCAATTACTACTAATTTACTAACTATAATTAATAATATATTATATTGTGTTTGTTTTCCTAATATTTGTATTTTCTAATGTCAAATTCGAATTCAAAAATAAGATAAGAATAAGAGAATATTTTTTTAATACACAACAAACAGTTATAAGTTTATATGTGATAAACAATAGGTATGTGCAAAACAAAAAACATTAAGATGTAAAAGTAGCATCACAAAAGATCTGTTAAAAAATAATAATAAGTTAATAATACCTATGAAAATGTACACTTAGTGGATATTTATATTTATATATAATTGGGAGGTTGTCCTACTAGCTATTACATAAAAAAAAAAAATATGGAGAGATGTTGTCCACCCAGTAAGAATGAATGGGTGATCTTGTCCGAGACAATGTTGTCTGTTTCCAATTGGAAACAAGCATTGTGTAGATCAGCGTTTCTCAACCTTTTTAATGTTGCGACCACCAAAATAAGTTAAAAATAAAGACAGTCACCTCACAACCCTACCCCTCTATAATAAAAACTAATTTAAGCTTTTATCTGTTTTATCAGTTACAAAATATATTATATCATTAATCTTTAACGAAACAAATAACTAGAGAACATTTCAAGTGTGTATTTATTAATCGGTCAGAAACCCCAAAATAATTTACTTTAATGTTTTCAATGTCCAACCACGACCAAACAAACATTTGAATATAAAACAATTACAAATATCACATTAATTTATACTTTTTACTTTATTCTTTATATTTTATACTATAAACTAACTTTTTAATATTTGTTATTTTAATTATGTATTAATTTTTTATTTTTAATGTAAATAAAACGTTGTTTTTCTATATCAGCGTTTAATTATTTCTAACCAATGTGACCCCTCATCTAGGAGTTTGTGGCCTCCAGGCTCCAGGTTGAGAAATGCCAGTGTAGATTATTATGGTCTCAGTTACTGAAAATTATTTTATTTATATTTGATTAAAGTCTTGACAACTAAACTTACTATTAGTTATTGAATTATATAATTACTATAAAGGTACCTAATTACATTCATACTTTTCATCCAAGATTTCTAGAATACATAAGTACATGACAAAACATATTTTCCTAAAAATAAAATGTATAAAATATGTGTGAATAGTATAATTACCTCTGACAATATTGTATAACGGGCCAAACAAATGCTCTTCCACCGGGTACCAGATTTGGCTTACCATAACAGAATCCTTGAAAAAAAAAATCATATTTCAATTATGTAATAATTGTTTTAATAGTAAGTCCTGGTTCAAAACAAAATGCGCGTTTTTATATTTTTTATCATTCTCTCCATATCATCATAAAAGTTCCCAATAAAACTAACATAGCAAAACTGCACAATAAACACTTCAACAGAGGTCTATACAACCACATATATATCCATTAATTTCTGATCTATATACTGTTATACATCCCCAATAATTCTCATAGAAGTCTAAAAAAAGATGTGAAGTCAATAAAAAGTATAAAGTTGTAGTGTATGCTCATATATATTAAAATGAAATTGAAAGTACTTAAACACATTTAAAACTAGTATGGTGTATAAAATATCAATAAAGAAATAAAAAAAATTGAATAAGATATTGCTAATTTGACTAAGTAACTTAATAAAAGAAAAAAAATATCAATCATTGAAAATCATAACATAATAACTAAATTAAACAAAATACTTGAAACACATTTAAATTACCTGATATAACCAGAGCCTCATTAGGACCACAAGTAACAAAACCCCAAGTCATTTTTACAATTAAGTATATTCAATGTAACATAAAAAGGTATGATATATGATATACAGTATCAAATATAATAATCACATTACTATATTCAAATTACCATAATTAACCAGTAAAAACTAATTCCAAATTATAAGCTAGTCAATGAAAAATGTATAACTGTAAATTAATTTGTATAATTTGTGTTTAAGTTAACATAAAAAAATTCCATTGATTAACAAAATAATACCACTGAAGAATATTAACAAAATTCAAACTACTAATTACGAACAATGCTATATCGAGGTCCAAATATCAATTATGAATTATGATTTAATATTTTAATAATTAGTAAACAAAACAACAAATAATGAATAATTCAATACTATATATTATATATATAGTATGTATATATTGTTTGCTATGCTAAACACTGCCACACTGGTATTATTATTTTTTATTTGGGAATGCCATAAACGATAAGCGGTCCCCCACTCCTTTCCATAAACTATACAATTTAGTGCACAAGGAACTAACACAGAATAGATTAAATACTAACGCCCTATTATCGCGGTTCTGACCACTGATAAGGGTGATAATAAACAACATTTTACACATTTTACAAATTTTATATGTAGATACTAGATAAAATAAAATAAATCTATAAACTAAACCGTTTAAACCTTGACAAAATATATTAACTTATAAACTTATATATTTTTTTTAAAAATAGTCATCTCTATTCTCTACATTGTGAGTCATGACACCCATGTGCCATGGTATAAGGAAAAAGAAGTATGCTCAACACAATCTCGGGTTTCGTCCAAGTTTGTGCATGTGCAAAAAAAAAATCAGAACAAAAAAATTGTTTTAAATTTTTACCCTTTTTAACCCCCTTGGGGAATGAATTTACAAAAATCCTTTCTTAGCGCACGCCTACATCATAATAGCTATCTGTATGTCAAATATCAGCCCGATCCGTCCAATGGTTTGAGCCGTGCCAACGCACAGTCATCACAGCTTACTGTTTTATATACCTATACAGATGATTATTATATAATATATTTAATTATGTATACGAATCCCGGAAAAAAAGAACAATTTCGTTTATGTCCCAAACGTCCCGTATTGCCCATGGAAAATCAATCAATTTAAATGCGTTTTTTTACAGTAACAAGTATACAAATTCCAATTGAATGGCATAAAATTCAAAAATTATTTTTTATACAGTTAATTTTTTTAAATTTTTGATAGCCATTTTTTATCAATATTTTTAAAAAAATCTTGCATGCTTTAATCAATCTTTTATGACAATCTGTAAATATCTAATTATTATAATGGCAAATAAATAGAATACCTAGGGCCAGGATCCAATATTTGTAGATAAATTAATTTTTTCAGATTTTATTTAAATTATTAATTTTATAAAACATGAACAATTAGTAGACACTAGACTTATCACTGAATATTTTTAAATTTTTGAAAAAAAATTGAATTTTATGCCATTCAATTGGAGTTTTTATACTTATTACTGTTAAAAACCGCATTTAAATTGTTTATATAATTGTTCTTTTTTCCCTTGTTCTTTTTTACTGATTATCGTCATAATGTTATATAAACCGTATACTTTCACGTTCCACAATTATTCGTTTCAATCACGGCTAATGTCGGCTATAGACATATCTACGTATCTACATATATTAAAAATTTGAAAAGGTTTCAAAGATTGCATGTATATAGTCTATGTAGGATATCTCTGACCTCAACTACACACATATGACATATTATGTTAAATTTGATGATTGAGGCCCTCAAAGCAATTTTTGATGGCCCACACAAAGGTGGTTAATTTTTGTGTTTTATTTTTGTTCAATAACATTTTTCATATAATTTTCAATATTATATAATTTATTTTTCCTTTATAAATAGAAATTAAATTATTCCAGAATCCTTTTCAAGTGGACATAAATAATGTCAAGAATAATTTACAAATATGGAAGTCATTGAACTTCAAAATGACAAGGTTCTAAAAAATTCTTTTCGGGAAGCAACTAGTTTGCCTCAATTTTATAGGTGTCTTCCAATATCTACCTTCCCTGGAATCAGACAATTCGCAGAAAAACTTATAGCGGCGTTTGGAAGTACATAATACATATATATGTGAGCAGCCATTTTCCATTATGAAGTACAGAAAAAGTAAGCACTCTTCGCGCCTTAGTGATGAACATTTACGAGCTGTATTATGAGTCTCAAACTCTCAACAACAAGTCTGCAAGCTGATATCGAAAATTTAACTAATAAACTGCAGGCACAGAAATCGCATTAATTTACAATTTTACAATTTTTTATTCAATTACATTTTTTCCAGTAACATTTGTGTTTTTTTATTTTCATATTTCTATGTAAAATAATCAAATATAATAGCAATACAATTATAAGTATTATATCATAATATGTATTTTTTTTTTTAATGTTGCCCTTGATGAACAATTGAAAAAGTTATGGCCCGCATGGTTAAAAAGGTTGCCGACCCCTGCTCTAGATGATAGCAAATGAGGATGAAGTCAGCAAGTAAAGATCAATATCTTTTCTGTAGATGAATTTGTATTAGAAATGAAAAACTCTTCTCAGAAATAGGATAGTATCACAGAATATAACAACAGTATCTACACTTTGGCAAATTATGAAGTTAAGGGAATATGATTTATGAAAACTCAGAAAATTATTTTTATATTTTAGTAATAAGGGTAAAGATTTTAATAAAAAATTAGGCCAGTGCTATCTATTTCAATACTTGTAAAAATTGTTCTGTATGTTGAATTTTTGAATGCCATACAATTTACATTTTACATACTTCAGCTTATAAAAATGTTTATCTTGCATACACATAATTATATTCTCACAAGTCACAGTATTATATTCATAAGGAAATTGTTAAAGGACATTGTTCAAACTTAAAATAATATTAATTCAATAACATAACTGTTTATCCCAGAATAAGCTCGAATCATTTGTTTTGAGGTGTGTAGAAACTATAAGTCATAGATAATATAAGATTAAGATATAATATTCTTATATTATCTATACTAAAAGTAGACATTTAAAATTAAATTAACTATGCAATGCTTATTGAATAAATAGACCAATCATTTTTGGAAAATAATTAAACATTATATTGACCATCTTAAATATACAGTTGCAGTGTTTTAAAGAACATAAAAAAAATAAATAAATGAATTATAATATTAGGCATGGTGATCCAGTGTTTTCTTGCATTAGGTGTATGGGAAAACATTGGCCCACCCTAAACTACCAAACATTTTTTAAGTAAGGAAAATATCAAATACATCAATCATATTTAATTTCGTAACAAGTTGATAAAAAAAAATATATGTTACATAATTTCAACCAATAATATAAAACATGGCACTAATAAGTAAGTACCCATTAATATTAAAAATTAATTTCCAAATTAGATTTTTTCCAAACCAATGCATTAAATGTTGGTACATGATAATTTAATTTTTTTATTATAATATAGGAATAGATAAATTTTAAGAATATAAAATACATATTGTTTTGACTATTTTGATTTTGGATTTGTATGTTTAAATCGTTTTTTATTCATTGTGGCTCGAAAACCTTTAGTCGATTGAGGCTTAACACTAGATTGTTCATTGGTTGGTTTTATTTTTTGATGAAGTGCATTGTACAAAGTTTCTGCATCTTGAGCGTTACCAGCGATTGTTTTTAGTTCTTGTAATGGCATTTTCAGCATATGTGTAAGTGACTTTCCTTTATTCAATAAGTTTAATATATTCTGTGTAGTGACACCTGGTAATTTACTCATGAAATCCTAAATACAATTTTAAATTATTATACAATTATTAATTATTTATAGATCATAATTGGATATTCATTTTTATCCCTTAAAAGAAACATTTCAAATTAAAATATCTTGAAAACATTTAAGTGAATACAAGTAAAAAGCAACATGTAAAATACCCTATTTTCCACATAATCAGTTAAATAATTTTACAGTAGACAGGACTAGTGATATATCCACATCATCAATAATTGAGGTTCTCACATATTATGCCAATTGCATAAGAATTATAACCCTCAAATCATTATTTAAAATGCTAAATTAAATTGTTGTTATCATAAAAAATAATGTTAACCTAACAAACTTGTTTTTATTTCTCCTGCACACATTCATTTTTGAGAGTATTTGGGAGTTCGGCATTTTTTCCATTAATATGTATATTAAATTTAATATGTAAGACCTACAAATGAGTAGATTTTTAAAATTAAAATACAATAACAATAGATACTTGATTTAAAATCATAAACAATATCACAATATACAGTGAATGACTTATAATTAAACTTTTTTTTTGTAATAAAGTTTTTTTTAATTTTTATTTTTTTTAAAACAGTTTTAAAAATAATAATATTGAAATTGAGTGAAAATCGGGTAAGTTAAAGAAAAAACTGCAGTGAAAAACTTTAATATTGTGATATATGTATTATTATATCAAACCACATTTATAACTGTAACATAATTTTAGGCAATGCTATTTGTCCCATTTTGTAATTTTAGGTTCACTTCACGATAATTAAAATAATTAAAAATAGGTAACTATAGTTTCGCTGTACATTAACAATAAGACACAGCTATTGTTAGTGCTTTTCAAATCAAAACTTTGATTAGGTATAAGATATGTACCTACTATACGTTTTGTCAGACTGAAATAATTGCTTATTATTATTCTTAGAAAATCAAAAATTTAATTTGCTTTGACTTAGTCAAATTTTACTTGATTATAATATCTTATTTTAAGAAATGTTTGAAAAAATATGATAAAAAAATAGCTATCTTGAAAATTTAAAAAACTTAATTGTATAGAAAATATTTGAATTTTGAAAAAAATCACATTTTTATGAATATACTAAGGGTGTTACGGGACTTTTGGAATACATGTATATTAATTATAATTATTATAAAAATATAAACCTTAATAATAGCATTGTATATTTCCTCATCAAAATTTTGTCCTGCCTCTAAACCAACTGAGGCAGCTTCTGATGATAATGGCTGGCTTTTTCCTTCCTATACAAAAACAATTAAGGTAATTAGGTAAGTCATGACATGCAAGTACAGTTAATATATAAAACTAAAATCTCTTATAAATATTCACTAATTGAATAGCTAAATGTACAATACTAGAATTTATATAGTATTTATATTAATTAAATTAAAACTCTTTAGTTTATGACCAAAAATACCTTAAGTTCATGAAATAGTTCTGCTGTAGCAAAAGGACTAGGAGACCATACTAATCGAAGTTTTGGAAAATGTAAAGTTAACAATTGTAACTTTGAAGTTATGTCATTTCGATGACTTGTTGTCATATCTTTGCTAAGATAAAATCTTCCCTGAAATTGAAATATTTATTTGAGTTTCGTTATTATTTACCAATTAACTTTATTTTATTTAGACATATATATAAATTTACTATAAATTATAACATTACAAATCAAAATGCACAATACATCTTCAAAGACATTCAAAACTTGTTGCGTCTTGTCTCTTGTGTAGGTATTTAATATGTTTTTAGAAAATAATATAAATGCTATACTTTGTTCAATATAAGAAGCAATGGTGCTGCTCTTGTATGCGGACTACAAATGCATGTGGTCTACAAACATAAACGTAAACCGCATACTAGGTCAGAACAAAAATTAAATATATCTACATATAATATATAGTATATATAAGTAAGATTGCTGATTGTATATGATATTTTCCCATTATAAGTTGCTTAAAGTAGGAATAGAGATAAAATTGTTAATGATATTTTCCATAAAGATAAATATAACATAAAATTGTTAATTCAAAGCAAATACGTAGGTATTTAATAAGTTTGTTAGTTACCTATCGGTCGGTGATTGTATAGTATGGTTATGTGTACGTGTTCATTATAATAAATATTAATTAATTATTTATTTATTATAAATTGTATTTTACTGGACACATAGTATTACTGGTGTATAAAATCTTACTCAAAATCGGTTAAAAAATTATTTCTTGTATCCAGCCCACAATTTAAGATTGTATATTTTAAATTGTGATAAAAACATTTTTATGTTTAAATGTTTTACCAAATTAAAAGATAACATTCATTTTATTCGTGTATAACGTATTATATATTAATTAATATTTTTCATCAATAATTATATCTAACAGTTTAAAATGAAAAAAATTATAATTGAAGTATCCTTTATAAATATGATAAAGCAAGAAATTACCTGTAAATCAAATGGTTTGTTTTGATCAAACTCGATAAGTAATATTGGTTTTGTATAATGACGACACATCATTAAAGCTTGATGATATAATCTACCAGATTTTAAAGAACCAATTAAATCATCAATACTTTTTCGTTCAACACACATTTCTGGTGTTAAAATGTAATCACCAACCTAAACCAAATATTTAAAATAATACAATAAAATATAATATTTTAACAATTTAAATAACTTGTAAAGTGACTGGTTCTATGTCGATGCCACGGCGATGAAGTAACACAGGCAAATCTGACCTAAATTCCCGCATATCAACAATAACTTTAGGAATTTCTTTTTTAACAAGCTTTTCTTCTGGTTTAAATGATTTATTGTCATCATCCAGCATTTCTGAAGGGTGAACACCCAGATCGCGAGTTAATTCAGGACAATCTTCATCTTTACCATCTTGACCTTTAGGTATAACCATAACCTACATTTAAAACAACAGTAAATTGAATATAACAATGTTAAAAATAATAATACCTAATAATAAAATAATATTTCGTAATTAAATCATATATACAGCTTTTTCTTTGATGAGAAAATCAAAAAGTAATTTTTCTCTCCTGAGAGTTGTTAAATACGCTTGTTCTTCAGTGGATCCTCCAAATATTAAAAAATAAACAACTAATTTCAATTTTGCATCAGAGTTTTGAAATACCTATAAAATAATATTTATATATTCCTGATATTGTAGTTGTATTAAGAAGAATAAATATTACTTCAATTTGTCTAACTGCTGTCATATTTGCATCATACATAACAATATACTTAGGTTGTAACTCTCTTAGTGTGCGAGGAAGGGATAAAAAATCTCCATCTTTTTTATACTGCTGTAGTACTATAATTGGTTCTTTTAATGTTTCATTCTAAAACAAATTATATTTATTAGAATTATGACTATTTATTATAAATCATACATAACTAATTACTATTTAATCTTGTATAATATATATTATTATATTAATAAAAATAAAAATATCCATGAAACAGTATAATGTTTTAAGTATGCATTAAACAATTCAACTAATTATTAAATTGGCATTTGCATACTATTATATAAACAAAAAAATTATTGTATACCCGAGATTCATTAGCACATTCAGTGAAAGTCAATCCATCTTCATTTTTACTTTGAGTTAAAGTGAAACAGTTATTGAAATCGTTTTCATCTAATTCTTCATTGTCTAAATTATCATATACTTCCAATTCTTCATTAGTTGTATTCTTTTGCGCAGATGTTATTGGTTTATCTTTAATATGTGTTTTATACAAATTTAAGAGTAAATCATCTGCTCCTTTGACAAGAAGCTATATAAACCATAAAGTATTATCATAGTATGTATACTGTTTTTTTAATTAATTATAAATTTGATAAAAATATGTACTAATTCAATTACATTTTTCAACTGACAACATGTTTTGGAAGATTGTACAAGTACTAAGACAATTTCACCATTATCTTCTGAAGTCTGTCCAATTTCTTTTAAAATTTCTGTCAATCCTCCCCATTTGGGATTATGTTCCGGACAAATTTCTAAATAAATTAAAGTGCATTAATGAAATTTAATTATTTAAAATTTGTAAAATACCTTTTTTAGAATTGAATAAACGACGTTTAGCTGTAATAAATAATGTTTCTGCAGCATCAAGTAACAACCATCCTGAACTACGATGTACATAATCTACAGAAGAATAATTTGACAACATTGATTGAAATCGAACAGCATCCAAAGATGTGACAGATCTAGAACATGTGCATATTTAAACAACTTTTTTTAAAAATAAATACCTAATTGAGATATAAATAAAAAAGTTTTACACATAAAACAATAACACAACATATTTAAAATAGATAAGTATAAATATATTTTTTCACCTACATCATTAAATTTCGTAGAAGTTTAAGATCAGACACCAATTGTTTTGTTGTACTACTTAATCTATGCCAAATTGGGTTTAATTGTGTTTGTAATATTTTATGAAAACATTTTGATAAACTGTTTTCAACAGTAATTTCTTCAGTGTCAAGCTATACATAAAATAATATTAAACTATAAATAACTTTTAAAGTAATATTACCAAACCAAAAATATACTCACTGAAGGATTGAGTCTCTTTAGCTCTTTAATTGAATAATTTATAAGATCAAGTAAAGATGTTTGGATTTCTATCATTGCAGGTGTTAATTCTACATGTAACTCAACCACTTCAGGCTACAATAATAAATACATTTAAAATTTAAAATAATTATTTATAACATAATTTTGTGATATTACATTTATTTTATCTAAACTTGACTTCACAGCAAGATGAAATCTGGGCCAAAGATATAATTTAGGAACAAACAAAGTTTTCATAATTCTTTCAATTTTAGTGAATCCATAAGTAAATGTTTGTGATGAGGCTGAAAAAGCTTTAATAAATCCACTCTGAAAAAAAATTATTATAATTATTTTAAGTTTAAATGTCATTACATGAATTTTGATTATATGAATAAATTTATATTTGGTTAGCTTTTTAATTGAGCATTAAAAATTAACACTACCTACTATTGTAGAGGTTACCACTACACCACACTTATTTTTTCAATAATTTAATTTTATAATAAGTTTTAAGTATGAAAAATATACAAATTTAATATTAAAAAATAATCATAACAGGTATCAAATATTGAAAAAAAACAGATAATATTGTTACCATTGGGCATAAAGTATAGTATAGTAAATTTACTCCAATATTAACAACACATATTAAAAGAAAGATATTGCAGTAATAACAATAATAGTTTTCTGAACATTAAAGAAAACGATAACGATTTTACTGCAGAATTACTAGTTTAATACAAAAATATTACTTTGTTTTCCATACGGTACAATCTTAAAGCAAATGCTTCTTGACAAGATTCTAAAATATTATGAGCTCGGCAAACCAAAAATCCAGTTATTTGAGGTGTGGGAATTCTGTGTTTTAAAAGATCCACAACTAATATTCTGGATGATACAAACAATACTCCACCTTGAAGATAAATTTTTTCTCTAAAAATTTTTTATAAAATAATATGAAATAAATGACACTTGTTTATAAGCTGGCCATTATGTTTTCTCTTTTTCCCAAAGTTAACTCAGGCAACAGGAAAACATGTAACTCGCCATGTGGATCAAAATATAATCAAAATAATTTTGTATACTATATTTAATTACCTTTCAGCTATTGAAGTGTCAGCAGATAGTATTTTTGGTAATGGTTTAATACCATCTTTTTTCAATTGGGTAATCCAAAAATCTTCTTCAGGAGTAGATGAACCAACAACTAATACTAAGTTACCAGGATCACAGAACACTTTTATTATGTTCAATATAACAATTTCTAATCCAAGACCCCTACACAAATATTTTATAGTTAAAATAATATCATTTTATTATAAAATATAAAACAAATGTTAAATTTACTTAGCACATATTACTAGGCCATCCTCATGTAAAATATCCAGAAACATCTGATTTTCATATGGGAGCATTTTGACCAATTAACGTTCATAAAAATAATACTTCTATGATGATACTAATAAAGTTCCAAATTAATTGTAGTGGTATGCCAAAGAAATCTATCACATGTTCAGCTTTTTCATTAATTTTCTTAAATAATAATAATGATAAAAGTTAATGTATAATTTATAATAGATACTTAATAAAAATATGATATTGCACAACAAAATCAATTTTTTTTATTTAAATATAATTTCATTATTATTTATCTCTAATACAATATCTGAAATACTATTTCAATTTATCTGAATAAGTATTTGCAATTGTTCTTTTTTAGTAATAGTACTACAAATATTTAATTCAATTTAATTTCTTACATCACTGTCTTCGTCATTATTTATTGATTGAGTTTCGTTTCCTTCTTCAGATTCAAATAAATTCAAGTTAAATTCTTCACCAGGGTCTGAATTTTGAATTATGTCTAATGTATAACTGGCAATTTCATTAGACGGGTGGCCATAAATACCAAGGTATATAGGTCGTTTAAACCTATAATATATTTAATAAAGCATAAAAAAAGTTTATTAAATTTACATTTAACTTAATAATGGACTTGTATTAAAATAGGTAAAACAATAAAAATAATATTTTACTGAAAAAGATATTTATTTTGAAAAGAGAAAATTGACTGTATTAAATAATAACATTTTATTGATCCCAAATATTTGTTCATGATATTATATGAGACTGTGACATGACGTACTTGTTATTATTTAATTTTTAAAAACTATTTTTTTTTTCAAATAAACCCAATATTGTTTAAGAAAATGTATAGGGATATTTGATAAATTGTGTTATCTAATGTAATTTCTGTTAAAATATAATATATTACATAATGATGTAAGTCCATATTTAAATTTTATTTAGGATTCTGATTTCTAAAATTTGACCACCAATTTAATTTGATATTGATCTTGTTAATTTATAAACTATATACAAATATGTTAATTAAGTTTATAATCATAAAAAAAACAATTAATGAATAAAACTATTAGTAATTAGCAATAATTAAATATTTTAATGTTAATGCCTTATTCAATTATCAAAGTGAATTCAGATTTAAATTACTAAATTTATTGTATTATTTAAAGATTATTTTTTTTTTTATAAAAATAATTTGAAAACTTGTAAAACTATAACTTTTGAAGTAAATTATTAGTAATTATTACTCTAAATTAATAACTAATATGACATTTAATCATTTTTGTTATTAAATTGTATGTATGTATATTATAGTTAGAACTTAAATTGAAACAATATAAACTAATGTAGCTAGAATAGTTTAATGTTTATACTTCTCAGACACATATTTTTCTTTGCCTACTATAGCACTTTGAAAAGCAAATTAAAAATACACAGATCACTGAAGCTATTCGTAGAGCAAATTAGGAATAAACATAAAAATAAAACTATAAATTTATCATTTTTATCATGATATTTTTAGCGATAATAACATATATTTACATCAACATGGCTCTCTATGACAAAACTATTAAAATATATTTAATTGGCATTGCTTGTCAAAGCATTAACACAAATAGGCAAAGAAAAATAGTCTTAGAACATATTAAGTTACAATTCTATTTTGTAACTATTGATACAATAGTAGGTAAGTAATCAGGCTTTTTTTTTAATTACCATTTAGGTATATGAAGAATATCAATTCCACATGTAGTAGACTGAAGGCAATATGTATCTGGATCAAAAGTAGGATGATGTGAAATATGAGGCTGTGAAATGTATAAATCCGCGTCACCTTCTCTAAATTAAAATAAACACATATATTTTAATATACTAGTAAAACATATTAAAAACTACTTACTCTGATTTTAATACAATAGAAATATATCCTCTATTTTGTAATGTATAATATGAGAAATTATTTTTTGAAACAACACCAGTGATTGAATGTAGAAGGATATTCTGGAAAGAACTTGTAGAAGACACTAATATCAACACTAAAAGCTGAAAAATAAATAATTTTCTTTTGTTTCCTAACTATAATGCTAAACATAACTACAAAATATAGATTATACAAATTAAGAAACATAAATCTTATTCATAAAAGAAATACAAAATAGGTAAATGATTTATACTTAATTATAAATGTATTTTAACTAATTGTTAAAAAAAATAATTTATTATATTTTTTATCATGAATACAGTAGGGTCTTGATAATCCGAACGAGCTTGAGAATTATCGCATCGCTATATTAATACATATGTATGTGTATCATAATAAAAGTATTTTCCGGTAATAAAATTTGTCGATTACGTTTGCACATCGCACGAGTATGTCGTTTAGATATGAACGTCGATCACGTTTGTCAGTTGTGTGTACATAAAGATCGTATTTGAAAAATTTATTTGCGTATTTTTCTTAAAATGGCTTTTTTTAAGCCATAGGTAATCCGAACAAATTGGTAATCCAAATGACCCCTTTCCCCAATCTTGTTTGGATTATCGAGACTCTACTATACTTTAAAAAAATAACACCTTATTTTCATGACCATTAAAATACATATAAAAAATATTAGTATAAAAAACCCATAATATTGTATCTAAATATATTTAATTACAGAAAAGTAAAATATATCAAATTTGTATAAAATATAAGCCAATAGCTAGGTAATTATTATCAAAACTGTACATATTAATTTATAATTTTACTTCATAAATAATAATGTAAATTAAAGATTTAAAATTTTTAAATTATTTTTAGGTCTAGTTTGCTGAATTTTTTTTTAATTTAGATATTGACGTACAAAGCAAAATATGATAATGTTATTTATTAATATTGTTGATGTTTCAAAATGGTTATATAACATTTATAAAAGTAAATTAAATTGTATTCAATGATTATTTTCAACATAAATATAGCTAGGCTTTTTAATTTTCATTAAATAATGGTTCTTTAATACTTGATCAAGCTTGGTTTTTAATTTAATAATTGTCAAACGTATACAATACTTAATTTGTTATATAAATTTGTAATTTATCATAAGTATGTATTTTAAATTAAAAATAATAATGTTTTATTTATTCAACATTTAGTTCAATCAAATTCATTGAAAAATTCTGTGTGGGACTATTATTCTTTTTTTCCTCAGGGGATTTTTATTCCACTATTACAGAATTCACTGATTTGTTATATTATAACTATGAGACTAATAGTTTAAAAGTCTATATATCTGGCAAAAATACAGCCAAAGACAATTGAGATTATACTTTTAAAATAGTATTTAATTTCAAGATCAATCAGTTATTTTATGTGCTATTATCTATTCATTATTAACTGTTTTTGGTTAAGAAAATCACATAGATTATCTAGCATTTTTATGAATATTAATGAATAACTTTTTACATACACTCAGTCCAGTCCTAATGACAATGAGAAATAAATATTTAATATGTATAGCTATAATGTCATTAATGAGTATGTTTAATAGATAGAATATTAATATAACAATTGCTTTTATTTATACATATAAACTTCACTTACTATGCAGTTATTACCGATTATTTATTTATAAAACCTTGTGTTTATAAGGTGAAGAATAAAAAACAAATCATTTTTAAAAATAAAGAAAAAGAATAATTTTAGATTAAGAAATGCAATTTATTTTCAAATGATTTATATATTTAATCAATATTAGAATTTTAGAAACAATCAGTAACATGAATACACACTAAATTGAGCATACAGAATTATAATGTTCTCCTAAACCATACATATGACGATGAAACACTAATATTAATGCTTTATTACAATTAGTATACTCTATTCCAATAGTGATATCAGATCCTTCAGCTTGAATTACTTTGATTGGTATTTTGAATATATGGGATAAAGCTCTTAGTTCAATTTCACCACCCCATTGAACTGAATTTGCTACTTGATAGCAGTATTCAATAAATTGTTGATCAGTTAACATTTCTCCAGTATCTGGATGACTCAAATAAGGTATAAAGTCATCTTTGTTGCATTTGATAAAATCAGAAGTTTTAAGTCGAATTTCAGGTACAGTAAATGTTTGTCCACATATTTCTTTAAGCTGATGTATAATAGCACTATATAAGCAATTACCATCTGAAGGAATATCAAAAATAACAAAACCCAGATTTTTGAGTTTCCTTACTAAAGTTTGAGTTTCTACATGCCGTGTACCGCCAATATTTTGAATATCATGTTCTTCAATTAATGCTTGTCTCTCTTTCAATTGAGTGATTTTTTTCGAACGCCGTTTTTCAGCTCTACTAACTTTAGTAACAGTACCGTTAATTTTAACGTCTTGTAAATTTTTAATCAGAGATAGTTCTTCATCTTCCTCTGTTAATGTATTTAGTTCTTCTAAATGTTTATGTTTTAATTTGGCCTCGATTTCTGCTGTTTGCTCAGCAACTTCTTTCTTCTTCTTCCGATCACCTTTTGCTACAGACTTCTTCATTGATTGAATCTTACATTGCATGTCTTTTTTCTCATTTCTATGTCTTTGCAAAATGTCATCTTTAGTTTCGACGTTTACTGATTCCATTTAGCACTAGATATATAGTATGTTACTTTATAATACAGATCACTAAATAATTTAAGATTAAAAAAAATTTTTCATAGAATAAATGTCAAATATTTTTAAATATTTTAATTTAATATTTCATATTTAATTAAATTTCAATGTTCATTAGGGCTGGGCTTTAACTTAGCCAATTTATTAATATTATAATATTTATGTTACACGTTATATTCTAAATAGTTAAATATATGAATGCAAACTACCAATAATCCACTAAATATCAAATATTATTTTGCAAATTTTAATTATTGCAGTTCATATGGCTGCTGAAAAATGTATTCTTAGTGATAAGATATAATAGAATTTTATTTAAATTTTAAAGCATAAAATATTGTCATTTTTAAGAATGATTGGGTAATAAGTTATAACTATTTGAAAAGTTGACTTGATTTGATTTGTTAAACAAAAATAATTTAAAACAATTACACTTTTGGTAGGGTAAGTAATATATTGACAATATTTTTATGTTTGAAATTTCTCAAATGGAGTTAAGCAAAAAAAAATTATTTTTCAATTATTTTATTTGAAATAATGGTTGTTAATGAATACTTTTTTCATCAGTCAAGTAGTCTTTAACTAAACTGAACTATTTTTTTTTACCATATTATTTTTGTAATTTTTATTATGTTAAGACAACAAATAATTTATATTTATCCTACTTTATATTATTATTTTTTATATATTTAACAAACAATTGGATTATTGCCTCCTATACACTCTCACTAGCTTATAATCAACTATAAAAAATTTAATAAAAACTTAAACAATTCAATTTTTAATTTATGTGACTTTAGCCTAATACAAAGAGAAAATATAAATACTAATTATTTTTAAACATAGGTACCAGATATAAGAATATATGGATACTTAGATTCAAAATAACCAACATTTTAAAAACTTGGATTTCAATTTTTTTTTTCATAATAATGTCGAATTTCTTTGCCAATAACATTATAATATCCTATTTATTAATAATAATAGCGATACAGTTAAAATATTTTTTTAGATAAAATGTTATCTTGACTTTTAATAAAATTCAATAGGTATCAATAGATAATTCTTTAGATATTGAATTAAAATAATTTTAATAATTAATCTAATATACTTTACATTTAACATTAGTAATATGAATAAACAAAACAATATTTATTCTATAAATATAAAAATCTATTTTTTTTGTAGGTATTTATGACTTATCTACCTATATATTTATTTTAATATAATTCTAGAACATTTTATAATGTAATGAGGAAATCTATTAATCCCAATTTATTTTTTTTCAATATCTACTTAAGTTTAGACATCTGGTTAAATCAGATTTTATTCTCAACCTTTTTATACAAATACTAGACTGAATAAAAAAATTGGTCCAAGCATACAACCATAATAAGAGTTAGCATTTTTTAAGCACATAATACTAACTTTAATATAAATATAAAGCTCCTTGAACAAATAGTAAAAATCTAAATAGTTCAACTAGTAACTAGCTAAAGACATATTTATAAACTACAGCTTCTTTTAAAAATGTTAATAAAATACTATTGCCGACTGTGCCTGGATTAAAATTAATCTATATTTTTATTGTTTTCCATTTTGCTTCAGTTGAAATATATAATACAAACACAATTATTATAACTAATTATATCATTTTTTATTTTAACTTCAATTCTGAATATATTTTTAATGTTAACACAAAAAAATGAAGACAGATTTAAGAAATGCTTAAAAGTCAACATAAATTCAATATCGTTAAGATTGGTATTTGTCTTTAAATGTTTAGATATAAAATTCAAAAACATGTCCAGAATTAAGAAAGAAAATCATAAAAGTAATCGTTGTCATTGAACTCATAAATATTTGATTTTAGGATTATTTATTTTTAAATATATTTGTTAACATTATTATATGCCATTTTTCTACTAATTATAATAGTGATACATTGTAAATAATGGAAACCATTTAAACAAACAAAAAAACAATTGATTTTTGTAATCCAAAACTATACTTGTATGATCCACCGTATACCTTGGGGTTAAAAAATAAACTACTAACACTTTTCGAATCTCAAAGAATCTATTGGTATAACATTTATTGAAAACGGTCCAGTAGTTTTTGAATCTATAGAGGAGAAACAAACGAAGAAATGTTCATTTTTATAAAAATAGATTGTAATTATGTGTTATATAGGTATCAAATATATAAAACATTTATGTTATAACTATGATATAAAATATAATATCTACAATAAAAAAAATATTTTTTAGTTAACTAGGTTTAGATATCAGATATAAGAATTTATTGATTTAACATTACCTACCTATGCAAATTTAAAAGATTTTTTTATCAGTTCCTACTTACACATTTACTGTTTTCTATTAAGAGGATGTCAACGCACTGTTTGTTTTATCTCTCTGGCCCACGCGCAACATAGACAAAACGCATTTAGGCAGAATCATTTTTTTAAGTTGTTGAGTAATCTTAGAATAAAATTACCCATTACAAAAATGATAGAGAATAATATTTTTGAGGGTATGACATATCAATTTGTCTAAATATAGTCTCAAAACAATTGCGAAATCATTAAAATTTACAAAAAAAAAAATTTATTTTGGAAGTCTAATACAAAATCAAATAAAAATTAAATATAAAACCAATATGTCATACCTTCAAAAATATTATCCTCTATAATTTTTGTAATAGGTGATTAGTTCTAAGATTACTCAAAAATAAAAATAAAACAATTTTAGATGAAAGCGTTTCATCTATGGATTATGTTACGCGTGGATTTGAGAGAGAAAACAAATATTGAGCTGACATCCTCTTAAGAAAAGTAAATCAATTTTATTGTATAATTCAGTGGTTCTTAACCTTTTAAGTCTAGGAAGACTTATTATAAGATTTTTGCAGATCAGTTATAAAATAAAACATTACATATATATATATTATTTAAACTGCATAATATATTTAAAACTATATATCATTCAATAGAAAATAATATAATTGTAGACGATGAAACTAAACAGTTTTCTAATAACATTTTTTAATTTTTCACTGATTTTCAAATTCGGGCAGAACACTGTCTTTAAGTTAAGTTTATGGAGCATCTATGTACCATGCAACACTGGATAAGAACTACTGATCTAAATAATAATTTTTACTATCATTAACCTTATTTCCCATTCAAGATATAGAATCGAATATGTGATGATGGCCCAGCCCTAATAAAATCCCGTGTATAATAAAAAACTAAAAGTAAATTATACAATTTATTATTTTTATAGTATTTTAATATATACTTACATGAATAAATGTGCAATTGAAAGTTGAAAAAGTTGACATAATTCAACTTAGTCCAATGATGGATATAATATTATAAAAAAAACATTTTTATGAAACTATTAAAAGTGTTATCTTATTAAATTAATTTTTTAAAATAAAATTACATGCGTAAAAATATTTATAAATGTTTGTAAAATATTATTACAATACGTTGCACATCCAAATAAAATCGACAATAGGTACATTCACAGGTTTTTTTTACCACGTTATAATATGTGAGTAGTGAGTACACAAGTCACAAACACAATATCATAAAATAATATTCAATATTGTGTTCTTTTATAATATACATTACTTATTATCACTATTATCTAAAGCCGTAATAACTATTTTTTACAGACACAGGCACACAGTAAGTTGTACAAGTACATATTAAATTCAGTCATGAATCATACACCAACACCATACACTCGAACCCATGATAGACCTTAGTACCTTATACTCATAAGTGATTGACGGACCATTGGGCGGGTATGGGCGTAGTTCCAGAGGTCAGACGTGAGTGCGCTGTTCGACTATTACTGAATTACTACAGACATGCGCAATATAATTTCAGGTTAGGCGATCGGTTGTTGCGTTTTAAAAACTATTGTATGATAGATCAGATTACTAGATTATAAGATTTAACCATAGAACTTATACCACAGAATATAACCACAGATTAAATTAAATTTAAATTAATCTGTGATATAACCACAGAATATAACAATGACGCTGCGCTGCGCTCGGACAAAAAAAACGAAAATATCCCTCGACTTGCTATGCGACACCACCTCAAGTTGGTCACAGGGTAACCACAGTACAACCACTCTTATCACTTATCATGGGGATTTACTAATAATGCTCGTTTGGCCCCGATTTCATCGTTTATTCCATGAGATTATGTCTGGTCTGTTATCACGGGGCCGAACGGCCCAGAGCCCGAGACAAAATACAGTGATGCAGCAAAATGTTATGTCAAGTTTACCGCTCTTTACAATCTCTATTCTCTATTGTATAGAATAACTAGCTGAATCACCCGGCGTTGCCCGGAAAAACTCCTTTGGGTGTAATTCACTCTGCATAGGTATGGAAGCAAAATTATATTTAATTTTAATTTTTAGCCATCCCGTGTGGCGTTGCCCTGAGTTTTGCTTATGGTAATGCGAACAGTATATTATCAGGTAGGCAATCTACCTGCGGTAGATTGCGGACACATTGAGGGGGGAGATAAAATATAGGTAGCCTATATTATATTATATTAGTACAGCTTAATAGTTAATAAACAATTTGTATAAGTGTACCTAAAATAGTATTGAAGTCATAGTTGATCATCCCGGATTTTTAGGAGTATTTCATATTTATGTATTAATATACTTTGGGGGGTTATTTAATTTATTTTTATGGACAAACCGGCGTAATTGTACCTAGATTTGTGAAATAATTCGCATATTATATAACTCAATCGCAATCAAAGGCAACACTTAATAAATATAAAAAAAATGTCGATTTCCACCGTGAATTTTAAGATCCCTGTTTTGCCACCTCTTTAAAAATCGAATATCAGAAACACTCCTTTCTTATTGCGTATTTAGATCAATAGAATTTGTATGTGTATTGGTTTATGTTATCGGTGACCGGTGTGCATTTCATCATTCATTATAATAAAATAGAAGTATTGGTGTACGCGCTATGCATGAGATTATTTTTATCGATAAACTTCTCGGAACAATAATTGTTATTCTTATCTACACGACGACGACGAACAAAAAGGATAGGTTGCAGGTAGCTGGAAACCCGCGGGCCGCCGTGCCGCACAAATGCACAATACGTATTGGCGGTGAATAATTATAATTGTTAATTACTCCACTAAAACGCAACATTTTTGAAAATCCTTTCTTATTGCACGGTAAAAATATGAGAAGAACCTCTATTCCAAATTTCAAGTCCGTACGTTGAGTAGTTTTTGAGATACAGTGATCAGTGAGTGAGTGGTATTTGGATTTTATAAGTATAGATATTGTATTGGTAGGTACTCCAAATTTATATAAAATTTAAACACGATTTTTTTAGCAAATAAATGACAACTGTATTTAAAATATAATTATACAAAGAATACTATAAAATAATGAATATAATAATATAAAGAATACTATAAAATAATGAATATAATAATATGAATAATACCTACTATAAAATAATGAATATAATAAAATGAGTAGCTATAATAATATAATATAGTTGTAGGTATAATGACTGCTTATAATGAAAATATTTTCCTACCTATTCACTTCTAAATATTCTTAATTTGGTAAGTTTCTTTCTCACTCCTATTGTATTTTTTTGTTGTTGATTTGCGATAGGTATGTTATAATCTTAAATTTATATAAGTGTAAATTGTCAATGTTAATAATTGGTCCTTATGATTCGTAAACAATGTTTGATTTTTTATATGATTATTCATTGTGTCTGTTTCAAATACGGAATTATCTCTAAACACTTCTGATTTTATTTTCAAATATAATTTATTTACAAAATTGTTACCACACATATTTTTAAAATCTACACATCGTATATTTTTTTCTGAAACAGCACAAAATATGTAACTAACATCCTTACTAGGTTTAATTAGTGCATCGTTTCTATCTTTCAGTTTAATTAAAAGATTAGCTGTTTGATCTACAGTTAAGACCTCTTTGCATGTATTACAGATAATTTTTTTCATTACTGTTTTTGAAACGAATCCTGCAATATACTCTGTTATATTTTCTATATATGGAGATACATTGAAATATGATTCTAGATAATCATGGTCGAGATTAGTCACTGTTACTAACTGATTATTATAGTCATTGGTATCATCAGTAGGGTGGTCATTAAGTATAGAATCTGGGATGAATATTTTTGATTGGGATAGCATAGATTCTGGGAGACAATTTCCATACTGTGACCCACTAACATGGTGATGCACTAATAGTTTTTTATATGCAATTTTAAATTCTTTAGCTGACGGGTTGTTATTATACCCACCCCTTGATCTGATTGAGCTAAAAAATGTATCGATGTGGTCTTGTGATATTTTATATGAAAATATGTAGGTATTCCATTCCATATCCATTTCCAATTATAAAATTATAATAATTTAAGACATTTTTCAGAGCCCATACTATACCAATAAAACCAGTTTATCTCAGTGAATCAACAACTCTGGTCCCATCTACATGCTTTAAGCCATATACATACTCCTCAAACTGTTTTATGAAATTAACATAGTTATCATAAGTTTCTAAGTTTAAAGCCCTATTATAAGGAGATTTTGAATATTTTGAACGGCAATTAAGTATGTCAAATGTATCATTCATAAATTGGCAGAATTCTGCGGTTGGCCCAGTCTTTAAATTTTGAATCTAATGATTGACAAAGTAATAAACCTTTACTAACACTATTACTTAATAACTGAGTAGCTAGCCTAACATTCATTTTCTCGTTATAGTAATAAATATGTTTATGAGATAATTTAGTTGCAGCTTTTAGACCTTCTTCTTTTTCTTTATAATACAATTCTTTGATAAAATTCCATTCAATTTTTTCTCCTTTGCTATTAAATAAAAATCTTTTATCTCCTAAGGTGTTACCGTTACGTATCAATTTGATCATGTGACAGGGGTCATAAAATATAAAAACTGGTTTTTCAGAGTTTTTTGGATGTGGGAAATAAAACTTGGGACTACTCAATTTAAAATTTGCTCCCAATTTAGTACACATGCTAATATTTGTATGTGCTCCATCAAATGTAATAGAGTTCATTTTAACACCAATTTCATGAACTAACTCTAAACATGTTGACAAAAGATTTGCAAGCTCACTCCCATTTA
The DNA here is from genome assembly GCA_022818045.1 of Neotoxoptera formosana. Lineage (NCBI taxonomy): Eukaryota > Metazoa > Arthropoda > Insecta > Hemiptera > Aphididae > Neotoxoptera > Neotoxoptera formosana. The sequence goes on along the minus strand of CM040632.1, from coordinate 10,727,474 downwards.
ACCCTTTTATTAAGAAATAACCAAGTGGCAACTTCCAGTTACTGTTTACTCCAACAGCTAAAAAAACCAGTGCATAAGTAGCATGTTCAACATTATCTGAATCTACGTCAGCTCCAGTTCCTAAATCTACTAACCCATGCAATTTTTTACCATCAAATTCTATTTTATCTTTAATTGACATTTTGTCAATGACTATAAATTACTAATAACTATTTTGTTTTCATTAACTTTTAACTTCAAAATTTTAAACGATTCTTTGGTGAATCCAGGATCACCATTTACACCCTGGTACCATTTAGTTGGTACCTAAGTTCTTGGATGTGGTAATACATCAGAAAATTGTTTTCTTACAAAAGTATAGGGTTTACTGGAGTAAAACTGAAGTGTAACAGCAAATTTCTTCAACTCATCAGAATATGGAACCTTCTTACCACTCAATTTTCTTTTTATAATATCAGCTAAACTTCCGCAAGCCATTGACTAAACAACATAGGTATAAACAATTTTTTTTTATAATTAATTAAACTTTAAAGTACCTACATAATAATATAGAAGGTATTAGTATTATAATAATTAGTAAAAACAGTAAACAATTATTTCTAGATATACATTTATTAAATACTATACATTACTACAAAGGGTCTAGGAACGTTTTAGAACAAATAATTTTAAATATGGATTGTGACGAAGGAACCCTGTCCAGTAGCGATACTGTTGAAGATAAAACAAAATATTATGATTCTTTAAAATCTCCTGTCTGCCTCATAGTGTTGATGGGTATGGCTGGGTCAGGAACAACTACATTTGTTTCAACACTCAATTCATACCTATGACAATACAAAAGAGTTTGTTCAGTTGAGAAATATCAGTTTGCAATTTTTCTTTACGCAATTTATTCCATTCGACACGATATTCCCTTAATATTGACAAAATTAATATTTGAATGTCTTAACTAAACTAAATTAACTATTACCTTTGAAACTCGTCAGCTGCTGCATCAACCATTTTAAAAAATGCATCAAAATTATGGCCTGTCAATGAAGATACTGGAACACATTTTAGTTCATTATAAAATGCATCCAAAGTTAACGCCACAGTACGAGTCAAATTTGACATGTATGATGATTCATTTTCTACAGCATCACAAAATGCTTCAAAATCCATTCAATTGCATAAGTTGGGTCAACAATATCACTCTAAATATATACAATTAAGTTACATTTAAGATATATGATTTTGTTTTTAATTATACATATGGTGACTTATTACTAAAAGTTGGATAGTTATATTTTAAACTAGACCTTTATGACTTCATAAGGATGAGATCATTAAAAATTATAATGTACTGTCTTTCCCACCCAACGTTAATCATGCCAAAGATTTTTTATAAATATATTTTAAAAAAAAATATATATATATATACAGTATTTCTACTAACTATAAAGTAATATAAAATGTAACCCTATAAATAAGCAAAAATAATGTATGCGAGAGCTACCCTTTAAAAATTGAAAAAAATAAACTATTAACACTCCAAGTCTCAAGGAATCTATTGGAAACAGTCCAGTCGATTTTGAGTCTATTAACTTTGGATGAACCTAATTTTAATTTTTTGTGTGGCGTCCAAAAATAGTTATTAGTTATTTTTGACATTCAAAAATCATATGAGTGAATGAAAGAAACAATGAAATATTATCATTATTAACTAATGGGGACCCGGCATTGTCCGTCATATAAAAACTTCAATTTGTCCGGGTGTGTCTATAACAGCAATATCGTGACTGTTTTCAACATTTACTTTTCCTAGGAGGTCCATTAACTGATGAAATTTTGTAGTATATAAATTTAAAGCAGTTACAATTGCGCCATTAGGACCTAAACCGTAATTTATCATCACGACATCACTTGTTTGTATTTCACCGAATCTCTAATGTCTAATAATAATAAAAACATAGGTATTAAGTAATAAGTAGTCATACACATATTTAAAAAAAATAAAATTGCATAATGGATAATACCTATATTTGGTGTATATGGCATATTTTTACGAGCTGGGTCGAGATTAATCAAATACGGGGGTCTTTTGTATTGTCGTAGGTATGAATTGAGTTTTGAAACAAATGTGGTTTTTCCTGACCCAGCCATACCCAACACTATGAGGCAGACAGGAGATTTTAAAGAATCATAATATTCTGTTTTATCTTCAACAGTATCGCTACGGGCCCGTTCCTTCGTCGCAATCCATATTTAAAATTATTTGTTCTAAAACGTTCGTTTAATTTTAAATTTAAATGAGAATAACTTTAGTCTATGAAATATGAATTTATAACGCACACATTGATGTTTATAATCTTATATAAGAGAAGAATGAAAGCACACAGAACACAATAACAGTCTGCGACTGCACCACTGAATAGCTTAATAACATAGATAAGTATGGTCTAAACACTCCGAATGAGAAATAACCACGGACTACTACGCGTGTTGTAGTCCGTGGCCATGACGAAATAACATCGTTGACCGTTGTTTTGTCATGATGTATACATTAATCTCAAAAATATAGAAAATAAAATAAATATGGTTTGATTAAATGAATAAAACTGTAGCGGTTTATTTGAAAATACCTTAAATCCGCACAAGCTTCTCGGGAAATAAAAAAAGTCCCTAGAACTTTCGTATTTCACTAAGTTGAGAACGACAATGCAATTAGACATTGTCGCTCGGACTTGGTTCCAAGGTTATAATAGCCATTTAATATTTTATAATTTATCACGGAAATCACGTCCTGTCGTTGCACGGAAAGATATATAAAGAAAAAAGAATCTCTCTCAATGATCTTGACCTAACCTAACCTGACTCGCCGCGATCTGATTGCAGATTCTGATTCTCTGTGTTATGACGAAAATTTTCATACTACTTAAAAAGTGGAGACGGACTTGTAACTATTTTTAAAAAATTTCTAAACCTCTCGTTATAGTTGGTCGTTAGTTGGTGTTTACATCGAATTAGTCCGCCATTTATCGGTCAATTACGGTTTTGTTGTATATTGTGGATTTTAGATGGTTTTGGGAACCCTTTACATTCTTATCAAATATTGCTAGCGGAACATACGTCTATATTTGGTGTATATGGCATATTTTTACAAGCTGGGTCGAGATTAATCAAATACGGATTATGGGGCTCTTTTGTATAGTCGTAGGTATGAATTGAGTTTTGAAACAAATGTGGTTTTTCCTGACCCAGCCATACCCAAACACTATAATAAGGCAGACAGGAGATTTTAAAGAATCATATTGTGTTTTATCTTCAACAGTATCACTACTGGACAGGGTTCCTTCGTCGCAATCCATATTTAAAATTATTTGTTCTAAAACGTTCGTCTAATTTTAAATTTAAATGAGAATAACTTTAGCCTATGAAATATGAATTTATAACACACACATTGATGTTTATAATATTATAATATAAGAGAAGAGTGAACGCACACAGAACACAACGGTCTGCGACTGCACCACTGAATAACTTAATAACTATTAAGTAGTATTAACTAAAACGTCTAAAACTATTTTTTTTATAATTATTAATTAATATCACAGAATTATTGAGAATAGATCAATAACACGGACTACAACTACACTTGTAGTTCTTTATCTATGGATTTAACCTGATCTGTGATAATTAGAAATTACTTATTTAGGTATTATAATTTACAACTGTCAACTTACAATGATTAATAATGGTTATAAATTGTGTTTTAATAATAATATATTGTAAAAGTTTATACAATATAGAATATACAGTTTAGTTATTCTATGAGTTTTTTATTGTTTTTTTCGATTTCGGTTTCGGATATCGGTATTTATTTTTTCCGATTTCGGTTTAGGTTTCGGATACCGGTATTGATTTTTTTAGATTTCTATTTCGGTTTCTGATATCAGTATTTATTTTTTGCGGATACCGATTTTAAATACCGGTTAAAACCGTTAAAAACCGAAAACGAAATCGAAAAAATCAATACCGGTATCCGAAATCGGAAAAAATAAATACTGGTAACCAAAATCGAAATCGAAATAGGCAAAAAAAATTTCGGTTTCAAGCCCTGGTATAAGCATAGAATATAATATTATATTCTATGGTATAAGGTCTATGCTCTCGGTAGTCGGTCTTGAACACAAACCCAAAACTCGATTTGTATTGTTAACAGGGTTAACCATAGACAAAAATACTAAAATATAAAAGAATACTAGAATACTGGGGTTAACAGCGTTCCTACCACTATGACAAACTTGGTTGTGCAATTATAGTTTGAGTTAGGTGGTTTTTTTTTCTTCTTACTAGGTAGTTAGTAGTTACGAATTACGAAATACTTTGTTTTAAATTTTTAATCCTTAACTATAAACTATATTGTTTTGTGCTAAAAATTAAAGGTTTTTTAAGAATAATAGTTATGTTAGCACAACACGAATCGTATGCTTTAATCAATATCGATTATAACAACGATTTTTTTATGACTTATTCTTTGAAAATCAAAAACTTAATTTGCTTTAACTTGGTCAATTATTGCTCAATTTTAATATTTTTTTTTGAACAGTTTTAAAAAATATGATTAAAAAATGGCTATCCTAAAACTTTAAAAAACTTAACTGTATAAAAATATTTTTTGAATTTTTGAAAAAAAAAATTGAAATTTATGCCATTTAATTGGAATTTACATTACATACTCGTACATACACACATACATTACATACATAAATTACATAAATTTCCAAAATTACCATTGAATGGCATAAGAATTCAAATTTTCTTCAAAAATTTAAAAATATGCAGTGATAAGTTAGTGTCTACTTGTTGGTCCATGTCTTATAAAATTAATAATTAAAATATAATCCGTAATTATTAATTTATCTACAAATATTGGATCCTGGCCTATTCTATGTATTGGCCATTATAATAATTAGATATTTACAGATTGTCATAAAAAAAATATTGTTAAAATCAAAATTGATTAAAGCATGCAAGATTTTTTTAAACTTAACAAATTTGATAAAAAAATGACTATCTTAAAAAAATTAAAACAATTAACTTTATAAAAATTTTTATATAATATATTACTGTAAAAAAACACATTTATATTTATAGGTATACGGGACATTTGCAGGGACATAAACAAAATAATTGTTCTTGTTTCAGTGTTCTTTTTTCCTTGGTATTTTTTCCGAGATTCGCTGTAAAGTGGGTGTCTATATTGGGATTTGGGGTCACTGTAATCACAGAACAATGCTGTAATGGAATTGTTAAATTTGAATTCAATGATCTAAAATCATATAAAATGTATATTAATATATTTATAAATATTTCTAAAAGCTATATTGCTAACTTGATTTGCTTATGGGTCAAACAATTTACAATGAACTTTTTTTACACCTACGACCTACTCTAGATATTGACCAGGTGAAGACAGTTAGAAAAAATCCACTTGTTTTCCACTTGTGAAACTAGTTGTTTACTAGTGAAACGATATTAAAGTAAAATATATTGATACTTGGTGAATTTTATTTATCATTTCGGTTTTTCGGTTTACCTACACCGTTTCACACCGGTATTGAAATCAAAACCGTAATACCGAAAATTATTTTCAATACCATCAGCCCTAGTCTACAGTTTGAATAACAATATGAAATAATAAAATCGTTCCCTGAGAAATCAGTAGTTTACGGGTGAATATCCAATGTCTAATTTCAATAAAAATTTTATTTGAATTTCAGGTAAATTTTTTTTGGGGGAAAAGTAAAAAAACTTATGGAGAATCTTATGTGAAATTTTCAAATCTTAGATATGTAAACAGAAATATTTTTATGAGTTTTTATAAGTCAAAAAAAACTTTCGTCTTTGTGACACATAGCAAACACCAATGGACCAGTAAGTTTTTTGCCATAATTTCTATTACTAAAATCAGCTACCGGTATGTCACGACAAAAATTCATCCAGTATCATGCACTGTATATGACGTATAGAAACATAATATGCGTGGTAGTCGGTAGACAAGTGCTCGGACGACCGCATAGGTACGACAAGAATAAAAAAACTTCAAATTTTTGTAATTTCTACGTATTTTGACGCTTATAAAAAACTATTAAAGACTAACACCCTCAACTTTTTTTTTTAGTTTTCAATTACAACAAGTTATGAAAAAACTTGCATTACATTTTCAAGTTTTTTGAACGATTGTAAAAAATGGTTCAAATTTTGCCCGTTCAAAACGATGCCCCGAAAATGTATGCCTGTAAATAGTTCAAAAAGTGTCAAAATATATTGAAAATTGTATAGCTTGTAGAAAATGATTATATAAACATTCGGTGGAAATTGCATGTAATATATATCTAATGTCAATATTTATTTTGTTATACTAAAAATAAAAATCTATTTTGTCAAAAATTTTCCTTAATTAATTTTTTTGACGTATTTAAAAATTTTTGAGAATTTTTTACTTTTGACCCCCCCCCCTTCCAAAGTACCAACTAGAATACTAGATCCACTTTCCTATCAGAAAAGATGCTGATGAAGAAATTTGGAGCACATTTATTGCCTTAAAACATGATGACAGATACAAAAAAATAAACACACAATATTGTTACATCAATACATTCTTCAACCTGCTCAAAATTAAAAATATAAATAAGTATACATAGTATAATATGATTAATAAAAAATTCAAAAATATAAATGTATATAATATCTATAAGACCTTAAAATTGTGTGATTATACTATCGATAGTGTGTGACACGATTAAAAATATTTATCATCTTATAGTATCTATAATATAGTTATTGTTATCATTATTTAAATATTTAAAAATATTAAAATGTAAACACTATACGCCATACAGTTATTTATCTGATATGAGTGATATTTCAGTTATTTCTATTCCAATTTCTATTTTCTAGTCAAAACTTCAAAATTCTAATTTTAAAACCTTAAAACCAAAGTCAGATGCCAATTGCCAATTCTCAATTCTTCATTATTCAGAAATCTATCACGCTCTCATAATTTCATTACGAAATTAATAAATATTAAGTGAATACAAATACCTACTGTAAATGATTTACAGTATTTGGTGAATATTTACTGTGGATGATGTGTTAAGTGTCAAATGACAAATTATGATTAATTTTTTTTTTTTTAGTTCCAATACTTAAAGAAATATATATAATACAAAATGGTAGCTGTTTTATAATTAGCTTATAAGTTAATATTATATTCATAAATATGGACGATAAGGTAATTTTTTTTAATTAAAATTCCTATATTGGTACTAATTATTACAAAATGTTCTTTTATAATATTTATATGTATTAAACGGTGGCGGTGGTACTTGTAATGAACAAGTTACTTGATTTCTAACTGGTTACATGTTATACTAAAATTGTGAATTAATTTTAATCATAGGAGGAACTACGGCCTGGGCCTTGGCTTAGGCTAATCGCGCCCTGTATTAATATAATATAGAGTATACATAATAATATACTAAATAGACAGACCTAATATGTAATAATAATATTAAATTAATATGACATATTATTAAAAATAAAAAATATTTGAAAATAAGTAAAAAATAAAAATGTTCAAAATAAATATAATGATTTATTTCTTATACTAAAACAAATAACAATAATCATTATTAATCAGCCCAAATTATGATCAAAAGTATCTAAAATTCTGAACATTGTATTTATTTTTTGAAAATTGAATATAACGTGGGATGCACTAATAATATTATACTGTTTTATAATTTATTTACATTTTGTAATCTCCTTCGTCCATCTTAAATAATCTCGACTCTCGATTACAATAGTGTCTATGCTAGATCGCTTGCTATAGTTGACATTTATTGTAGCCCTTCACGAAAATTATTTCTGTTTACGCCACTGACGCAACATCATGGACAGGTAAATAGGAAAATAGTATTTCCAGTTATAAATAATGGATCAACAATTTTAGTTTAATTTTGTTTTTTAAATTTGAAAATTTGAAAATGTAATACTCAAAACAATTTTTGTTGCTATGTATTACAAAAATAAATTTGAAAATGAAATAGACTCGTAACCAAAATTCTGGTGACAAACGTACAAACAAAGATTGTTCATTTTGGTTGTATTTGCTAAGGCAAAGTGGTATTAAGCCAATTTTTATACAACACAGGTGTTAACAGAATTCTCTGTAATACCAGTTACGAAATAGAAATATAGAATGCCATATAAATAAAACGGCACGTAAGAGATATGTTGAATCAAAGAAGTTTAACATTCAACTTAAAAAAGTGAAAAATAATTTAATTGTAGGTGAATCATAATATGTATACATATATTATTACTTTTATTTTTAAATAAAAATCATAGATACTTAATATAAACATACAAAAGTGTAAATAGAAATACACAAATGAGTTAAAAATAAAATGAAATCAAGAATAATAATTGTCCTTCCCCTCTTCACCTCCATTTATATGTATATGTCTCAATGTCTGAATTGATCAGAAAAAGTGGTCCAGTCTAATAATAATGTCTAGTTCCGCCTATGATTTTAATAACAAAATACAAGATAGGTACTTTATTAAATTTACTTCATTATTAATGTTTATTTCTTTAAAAAAAATTTTAATTTCTTCTGTTTACTGCAAAGTCTATTCATGCTATACAATTCAAATAATTATACTTAAGTTCTTATTTAAAAATGTAAGTAATTATTTAAAAGAGGTAGGTAATTATGAAAATATTAACTATGTTTAATTATTGTTATTGTTATTTTTTTATAAATTTATAAATTTTCTTTTATAGACAAAAAAGCTAAAAAAAAAGTCATGTATATAAACAAAATGTAAAGGCTAAAATTCCTACAATTAAATCAGTTTTACTAGATTATAGAGTATTATCTATTCTAAACCATCACAAACAAGAGTCTCACAAACTAAAACACTTTTATTTGGCCCTTGATAAATTTGCTCAAGCCCCCAAGTATATTCCTGGGCTATTTTCGATTCAGTCTTCTTTCTGAAATTGATAGTTCTTGTCCTCCCAAGAGTCTTGAGGTTAGGTTATTTTAATGAGTGCTGATTTGATTTAATTTTATTAGTATCAAAGATTGTTTTCTACTTGGAGTTTAAATCATCATCAATAAGAAATTATTTTGAAGAAATCTAAAAGATGTGGCTCATTATTAAAATTGTGTAATGCTAAAAATAAAAATAAATATTATGATTCAGGAAATTCAAAAAACAGAAATCCCAACAATGTCGACTTCAATTATTCAACCACCAAAAAAATTAAAACATTTGAATTTGTTAAATAATTTACAATCAACACCAAATACTCGACATCTTAACAAACCAGAAATTAATTCAAGAATAATAATGAAGTAAGACTTTTGAATTTTACATTTTTAAAAAAACATTATCTCTTAATTTTTCTTAATTGAGTTAATAATATTTAAAGTTAGTATATTGTGTATAACTGTAGAAGTTTTAAATAATGGCATCTTGTAAGTCTTACTCTTTATTTTAATAATTATTTTTCAGTCTCAGTCCAATAATGTCTACGTCATCTTTAAAAACAAACTTATATAATCATAAAGATATTTATCAACATAAATCACATGCAGAAATTGATTTTTCATTGGTAAACGTTTATTTTTATTTTTATTCTGAAATATTATCAATAAACTTTATATTTTTCTCATATAGAATCCATTAAAACACCGGAATTCATCAAATCTTGGTAAAAACCATGAATTAAACAAATGGAAAACAAATAAAACTTTAATTAATGGACCAACTCATAAAAGTATTATTGTTGATTCTTCAATTGTACCAGACAATACGAGAAAAACAAATGAAGATAATGCAAATGAAAAAGCTAAAAGATGCTTATTTGAAAAAGAAGAGGTAAATAGTATGTCTAATTTGGAAACAGATCAAGATTCGCTTAACATTTCTTTGGATATATTAGAACAAGTGTGTCAAATGTCAGAAATTATGGATGATAGTTTAACTGAAGAAGTAAAAATAAATGCAAATACTGATAAAAAGAAAAAAAAATTATCTTTTTTTCTTTATGGTAATAGCACTACTAAACTTGATGACACAGAGGAAGAAAGCAAACTATTACAATTGGCCTTAAGTATGGAAGATAATGTATTGTCTGAATCTAGATCGAAGAATAAATTATGTTTTGGAGGAGAATTTACCTCTCTAAATCAACTGAAAAATATGGAAACTGGCTTATCTAAGTATGACAGTAAACAATCTAAAAGTAATATGTTGAACAAATGTATAAGTGATTCCAAATGTAAGTTTGTGGATACTGAAGAAATGAATGATATTGGAAATACACAGATGTGTGAAATAGCTGATATAACAGAACCATTAGAATCATTTGATGACCAGTGGACACAACAATATACTAGTGATGTATCTAAGTTAAGCAATAAAACAAAAGAAAATAATTTTAATAAAGATTTTGATGCAGTAATGAACACATCAATAGATTTTATTGATCATAAGGTGAATATAAAAAAAAGTAACTCATTAGATAATACAAATGAAAGATTAAAAATATTTAAATTAGTTGTAAGAGATGAACTGAATGAATCTCCAATTATGACTCAGGATGATACCATAACATATGATAATATATGTAAAGATTTTGCAACTGCAGGAGGTAAATCTATAAAAGTATCAGACAAGGCATTAAACAAGGTTCAAACAATGTTAAAAGATGAACTGAATGAATCCTTAATTGTTACTAAAGATATAACTAATACAAAGACTAACATTTGTCAAGGTTTCTCAACTGCAAGGGGTAAAACTATTAAAATATCAGACAAGGCAATAAAACAAGTTCAAATAATGTTAAAAGATGAATTGAATGAATTTTCAACTGTAACTCAGGATAATATTGTTTTAAATTCTAAAATATGTAAAGGTTTTGCCACGGCTGGTGGTAAATCTATTAAAGTATCAGACAGTGCCTTAAAAAAAGTTCAAACAATGTTAAAAGATGAACTGATTGAATCTTCAATCGGTACTCAGGACAATATTGTTATAAATCCTAATAAACACGAAGGTTTCTCAACTGCAGGTGGTAAAATTATTAAAATACCAGAAGAGGCCCTAAAAAAAGTTCAAACAATTTTTAAAGATGAACTGAGTAAATCTTCAACAGTTACTAAAGATATAACTAATACAAAGACAAACATTTGTAAAGGTTTTGCCACTGCTGGTGGTAAATCTATTAAAGTATCAGACAGCGCCTTAAAAAAAGTTCAAACAATGTTAAAAGATGAACTGATTGAATCTTCAATCGGTACTCAGGACAATATTGTTATAAATCCTAATAAACACAAAGGTTTCTCAACTGCAGGTGGTAAAACTATTAAAATACCAGAAGAGGCCCTAAAAAAAGTTCAAACAATTTTTAAAGATGAACTGAGTAAATCTTCAACAGTTAGTAAAGATATAACTAATACAAAGACTAACATTTGTAAAGGTTTTGCCACTGCTGGTGGTAAATCTATTAAAGTATCAGACAGCGCCTTAAAAAAAGTTCAAACAATGTTAAAAGATGAACTGATTGAATCTTCAATTGTTACTCAGGACAATATTGTTATAAATCCAAATAAACACGAAGGTTTCTCAACTGCAGGAGGTCAAACTATTAAAGTATCAGACGAGGCCATAAAAAAAGTTCAAACAATGTTAAAAGATGAATTGAATGAATTTTCAACTGTAACTCCGGATAATATTGTTTTAAATTCTAATTTATCTAAAGATGTTGCCACTACTGGTGGTAAATCTATTAGAGAATCAGACAAATCATTAAAAAAAAATCAACTTACATTTAAAGATGATACACAATTATTTGATAGCTCACTGGAAACAATAGCAATTTCAAGTAATTCTAACAAAGTCTCAAAATTAACCAATAACCTAAAAACAAAATCAAACTGTTTTAAAATGTTAAAACATGAAGAAGAATGTACATTTGAGGATGATTTGTCTTTAATCAACACGGTTGAAAAGTTTGAAAGAGATCAAATTGTTTGTAAGCCAGTACTGAGAAATAAACGTCCAGGAAGCCCTATAAATACACATGAAATTAATTATAAAATTAAAAAAACAGTACATAGTGATGGATGGGAAATTGATGAGTTAAATACTTCATTTAGTGATTACTTATCAACAAAATTGAATGGACCCAAAGTATCATTACCAGAAGTTGTTGATTGGGTCTTACCAAAAATATTTACTATAAAACAGGTGTTTATAATGTAATATTAATGTAATAGTATTTCAAGTAAAGTATAATTTATTATATATTTTCATATTTTTATTAGTGTTAATAGTTATGTACATCATACATTTATGCAACATTTTATTGTTGACGAATATGTTAAAGATGACTTATTGTAATGTTACCATGTGATGTTAGGTATTTTATCAAAAATAAGTTTTTTATGTTACAACCCGGGTTGTATAATATTTATTATGAATTATGATTGAAACTTTTAAGTCAATCCCTAGTTATACCTATATTTCTATAACAATCAAACATATAATTGTATGAATTAATCATTATACAACTATTTCAGTTTCCTGATAATGGTGTAGCAAAAGAATTAATCAAATTGAATGTTGATAATGCTATAAGTTTGAAGTTATATTGGGAAAAGTATATTTTGATTTTCCTAAGTTTTGAATTAAATACAAACTAATGGCATCTTTTTTTACAGAAATTATAAACTACCTGACGGACATAAAAATAAAATGTATGATTTTCAAGATATAAAATACTTATTTTTGTCACATAATTTTGTTGATGACAAACTTATTCCTAAGGGATGGATAGAAAACCATTTTCGTTTTATAGTATGGAAATTGGCTGCTACTGAAATTTGTTTTCCCGATCATTTTGGAAACAAGTAAATATGTATATAGATAAATCATATTATGTTAAAGTCAAAGCTCTATTACCATACATTTGTAGTTCACTACTCTGCTCATCTAAACTTTAAATGCTTAAAATTCTTTTTGTATAATACTCAATATTTATGTTTCAATATTTCTGGGAAATCTTATGACTTCAGATTATTAGATAATAAATTTAAAGTTTTAAAAAACTCTTACCACCCTTCCCAAATGGCACCTAGTCAATAATTCTTCTTTAATTTCATATCTTCTTAGCAACTTTTTGAAAACACTAAACATTATTTTGTTTTATGGATATTTTAAGTTGAGAGGATGGCACACCCACATGTGTTAACCAAATGTAAACCATCAAAATTGTGTTCAGCAGAACCAATCTTGTGTTGTTAACTTTAACCTTAGATTGAATTAACTTATGATAAATCTTAAATTTAAGAATAATATATGTTTGTGTGTTGGATTTTTTATTATATTTCAAAATTTGTATGCAGTTCATAGTTTAGGCTCACTATTATTTAATATTTTTTATAAACCTCTGCACCGGACATTCTCGGTCACTGAAATTGTGTCCGCTATTCAGAAGGTTCAATTTGTAGAAAATGTGTAGTTTGTCCCCAAATGAACATCCACTATTTGGAGGCGTCCTTTAGGGAAGGTTTCATTGTACTATATGTATTTGGTTGTTTTTCCATGACGTATTCTTCTTTTTGACTAAGTTTTCATATCATATTTCTCATTTTTCTCAATGATTTCCAAATCCTCCAAAACGTTTGATATATTCACTATTTGGTCTAATACCTTATGCTTATATCTCAATACAACTAACTGTAAAGCAATGTATATTCATTGCACTCATATAGCAATTCGTTTTGGTAATAATCTTGGTTTGTCCATTCAATGTGTTAACGAAGTCCAGTACCTCCAGTACTATCTTCTCTTAATTTTAACCTCTGTTATGAATGCTCTCAATAATTTCTTGTATATGGTACCATTGTTTGGTCATGACTGCCATTAATATAAAGTGGATAGTACAGGTCCAAAACTATTTTTAGAATTTTATATGTTACTGCCTATATATTTCTTACTTTAATATTTACATTCTAAGACGCATTTTATTTTAATTATTTATTAACAAATCTCATAAATGTTTTTTAAATGTTAGTATTTAGTTGTATACAAAGTTTATTACACTCATTTGTTATTACTCATATGTTACCATTGTAAAAAACTAAATAGCATCAATAATATTCATTAAAAATGTTTATTTATTTCAAATCTAATTTGAATTGTCATTTATAATTCAACAACCAGCGTTATAACAATAAATTATCATAATACCAGCAATTGTTATTATTTGAAAATTTAAAATAAACATTAATTGGTTTGAAAATGTTTAGGTTATTAACTGCAAAAAACGTAATTCACCAACTATTATATAGATATTATAGAGAGATAGAAAAATGCCAAAGATCTGCATTAAAAAAAATACTCGAAAAAGATGAAACTACATCAAAAAGGATAATTTTATGTGTTTCAAAAGTTAATAAAGTAAGTATTCTATAATCTTTTATTAAGCATATTTTTCTGGAAACAACAGTATTTTCAATATTTAATGAATCTGAATAGTTATTACTTTTTCAAGACATTTAGTTAGTCTTATGCATTATTTTATGGTTAACATATATTGTTGATTTAAATCAACTTTAAGTTTAACTTTATTTTTTAGATTTTTTAGCCTTAAAGTTTTACTAATTCTCAGTATATTGTTTCTATACTCCGGCCCACTAGAGAGGTAAACAGTTTCACGCATGTGGACTAATGGCAGCCACTGTTACACCCTGTTTCTCACTACTTACTGCCATTCAGTGTCACTATACAGTGTTGTCGAACTTAATTGATTGTGATCGCACAACGTCGGTATGTAAAATAGACAGGGGTGTGCACAAACGAACACGTTTCTGTCGGGACACAGTTTACTTCTCTCGTGGGCCAGAGTATATGAAAGAAAACATACAAATAGAAATTATAAATTTGTATACATAGTACAATCATTATGAATGTATGTATATTTCTGGCAATTATTTATAAAAAAAGACATTTAATTATGTTATGTAACTTTTAAATGTATTACTATAATGATGAGTTTTTTTTAACCACTATATATTGAATACAAATTAGCAATGTACATTGTTGAATATTTTGAAGGTACTGGTTTGTTATAGCCCCGCCACGGCGAGTGAAAACTTTATAGCCCCGCCACTCAGGTTTGTTATTGCCCCGCGATAATATAATAAATATAAAATAATGAGACGGAAAATACGTACCATAACTATTAGGTGCCTACCATAGGTATACATCACAAATAATCAATAATATAATAATATAATAAACTGATATTATACCATATAATAGTGATCCGTTTGAAACCATTTTAAAAGATATAGCAGAATTTTGGGAATCACATAAAGCATAAACATTTTTATTAATTTTATTAATTATATCATTTTTTTTATATTTATTATTATTATTATATTCAATTTTTTAATATTAATTTTTTTAAATATTATATATTATATCGTCAATAAATAAACTTTTTTAATTATATCACTGTTTTATATTATTATTATATATGAATGGCGGGGGGATAACAAACCTGAGTGGCGGGGCTATAAAGTTTTCACTCGCCGTGGCGGGGCTATAACAAACCAGTACCATTTTGAAATATTGTGTGTACATAAAATAAAAGATAAAACATTCTTTAAAATAAATGCCAAATTCAAGTTTCAAACATCATAATTTATTTAAAATGTAAAGTATAATATATCTGTCTAAGTACAAACTTTACTTACACATTTTATCATACAATATTTTTCTCTTTTTAAACTAAAATAAATAAACTATTAATTATTAAGTAACCTTGATTTATTAATAAAAGAGAATATGTCTTTCTTATAACTTAATTTTATTATGTATTTTAGACAAATTTAGCTGAATCCTTTACTATTGAACTAACTGATGGCTGGTATAGTGTTCAAGGAATTATTGATTATGAGATGAATATGCTTTTACATAAAGGCATTATAAAAGTTGGTACAAAACTTATAATATACAATGCAGAACTTATTGGTGCTGGAGAAGGGATTGATCCATTAGATGTAAATATGTTATGACTACAAAAAATTAATAATACATATTTTTGCTTTAATAAACTTATTTATAGTAAAAATATTAGTGTAACACTGAGGTACATACCTTACTGTCGACCTATGATTTTTTGGAGTATTTAAATATATTTTTTCTATTATAAAGTTGGTAAAATGTACAAGTACTTAACCAAAAATTGCTAAACTGTTGATCATTATAGTACTAATTCAGTGTTGTATGTTGCACCATATAATATTGATAAACTATAATATCTTTAAGTATAAGAATATTGAAATATCAGCAAGTACTATAAATTGGTTCTTATAATATTCATATTACACTATATTGGTATTACAAAATATTTATATAATGGTGTATTATCTTCAATATTGTCATTTTAATAAATTTAATTTAACAATATTATACAATTTCAATTCTGTTAGCCCTTAATTTCTATTAATTAGAATAAAACTTAAATGTTTCATTTATTTGTTTTGTGTATAAGGTTGATAATAGTATAAAGCTTAAGATATCAACAAACAGTACACGAAGAGTACGCTGGTATGCCAAATTAGGGTTCTATAAAAACTCTACTTTACCTATACCTATTACTTTGGAATCAGTTCTACCACACGGTGGAATAATAGGATCTCTTTCACTTGTAATACTAAGAAAATACCCTATAATGTTTCTTGAAAAGAAAACAAATTCAAAATCTAGTATGTATATTATATGTATAATAAGTGTAAAGTGGTGGTGCCAAGATTTTCTACTTTTCTACTTTTATGGTCAGACTATGTTCTGTTATCAATGCCAGTTTGTTGTATCCTAAATGATTTTTATACCTTATTAATTGACATCATAAAATTAAAAATTAGTACTCGCGTAAAAAAAATTAAGTTATATCATATAATATATAACTTGTTTACAAGCTAATGGAATTGCATAAATCATCATCTTAAAAGTCATAACATAATATAAGGAGTATAGCATATTTTTTCACAGTTTTGATGTACTAATTGTAATATTCCATATTTCCATTATAAGTTCACAATCCATATAAGCCTCAAATACGATATTTTAAAAATTAGGAGGTTAAACCAGATTGGCCCACCACTGAATATGTATGATAATTAGAACTGTATTCATTTATTTATTTAGTTTTTAGGAATGAGAAAATGGAAACTATTGAAGCAGAAAAGTATAAAGCATACCAACAAAAGTCGTTAGAAACAATTTCAAATAAGATAAAAACTGAGTTAATTGCTGAAATGGGCTCTAAAACTAGAATATCAAAAAAATTATTTTTGAGTATGAAAAAAGAAAATTTAGATAAATTAAATATAGACGAATTGAGCAATATTTTAGAGAATTCCACTGATCCTTTGGAAATCCAAGTAATTTACTTCACTTTTAATATTATAGTATTAAAATATGCTTTATAAATGCATA
Organism: Neotoxoptera formosana; assembly: GCA_022818045.1. Classification (NCBI taxonomy): domain Eukaryota; kingdom Metazoa; phylum Arthropoda; class Insecta; order Hemiptera; family Aphididae; genus Neotoxoptera; species Neotoxoptera formosana. The sequence continues at coordinate 10,709,901 of CM040632.1, read as the reverse complement.
ATATTTTACTTAAAAATTATTTGTAGTCATTGCTCAGTCAAGAAAAATTGGAAGCTCTTAAAGATTTTAAAAAAATAGAGCAAGAAAGATTCTATAACGAACTTCAAAATAGGGTCAATAGAGTGTTTAATGATAAATTTAAAGATACTCGTAAAATTGTACCTATGATAAAGGTAAATACAATTTATATATTTTATTAATGAACTTTAGACATTAATGTGTTAGTTATTACTAAATAGCATTTGATTATTTGACGTATTGTGCATTGTAATTTCTTAATCATAATGTGAAATAAATATTTAATTACAACATAATATTCCATACTTTTTCTTTATAAACAAGTAATCAGTTCAATGTTAACCTTTGGTATTCAACTAGGGGTTACAGCTAAAATATTAAACATCAGAACCATTCCTTCTAATTAATATGCTTCCCTCTTATCACCAATACTTTTTGGTATGCTAGCATCTTTACCTTACATATAACACTCAGACGTCAGACCTTAAAATTCCAAAAATTGTGCTAGCCTCATACTATTACAAAAAATATCATAAAAACATTTATAAGTTACCTATATAAGTTGTAATTATCTTAACTTAATTCTATCTTATCATCCAACCTTTATTCTATCACTCTCCCTGATAATCCAACTCGTTGGCTTAAGCTTAAATAGCCCAAAAACTATCTAAATTAATGTATACATTATTCCTAGACAGAGGAATAGAGGAATAAATTCTAATAAAAACATTTGAAGTCACCACTTACTCTAGGCTTGTTTGTATTTTCTTGTAATAAGTATGTATTACTTATTATATTAATTTTATTCAGATTTAAAATTTTTCATTTTCTAGTAAAAAAATATAGGTACATCTATATATTTTATGTAATACATAAAAAACCATAATTATTTTTTTATATGCTATTATTAGTATAATGTTTTCCATTAATACTTTTTCCTCGGTTTAACCGAGTGTTCAATGGATGCTTTCCATGAGTACATTACTTCAGAGCTTACTAGACATTTGAAGGGGTATTTAAATATTGCTTATTATAGCAATATAACTATGTTTCCTCGTGTTATGTTTTGGCGTTCGACACTTTTAGGAAGTAAACCTTTAAAATTTAATGTAGCCTATATTGAGCCTGAATGGAATTTTGAATTGTAAATATTCCATTTTCTCAATGGTATTTAGAAACATAAATAAAAAATTTATATTTTATATTTTACTGACATTAATTAAAATTGTATTTTGAACACATAATTGTCTGACATAGAAATCTTTATCTCTTTAAATATTTACATAATTTTGCGTTTATAATTATAGCTACGTGTGGTTGATGAAAAATATGTTTCTACTGGCTTTAAAGCTGCTTTACTTACAATTTGGAATCCGTCAGATGATGTCATTGAAATATTGAACAAATCTACTGAAGGTCAATGTTGTACATTCCATCATATTACTACTAATGGATTTATGTATGAAAAGTTATAATTTATAAATAAATAAATATTGTATAGATTTAACTTAAATTATTTTAATAACACTTTGTTTAGGAATGGTGAACTACAATTATCAGCCAACAAAAATACTCGTTTTGACTTTCAAGGGTATAAAAATGAATATGCTAAACGTGATGTAGTAAGCTTTAAAAGTATTTGGTCTGGTACATTTTTACCATTGTTTGGTGAATTAGATTTTGTTGGTATTGTAGTATCAGATGTTTATAAAAGTAATACTTATAATGAAATCTATGTATCAGACAAAGAAATGAATTTAATCAGTATTTTGTTCAGAGGCAATATTAAGGTAGCTTTCAGAAATTCAGAACTAAAAATGTTGCTTATAATTTAGAATATTTTAATATTGTTTAGGATTATGGATACGATGACATGATGTACCCGGGCAATATAATATCAGGAGTTAATATTCAATTTAAAGGATTTAATCAAATATCTCCTATGCCTAAGTTGTATAATACAGAGCAATCTTTATTTACAACAATTCCTAAAATTGAATATATTTTTAAAATATTTGATGATTATAAAATGTTTATGAAAAAGCCTGAAGTGAGTGGTTTAAGAAATATTATTTATTATTTTACTATATAATTATATTACATAGCCATATAGGTGACAATGTAAAATTGTTTAAAAATTATTGCATGTACATTTTCTTAGAGTGTTCTACAACAGTGCTTCTCAACCTGGGGGCCGTGTCTATATGATTGGGGGGCCTTGATATATGTATTCAATTTAAAATATTTCCGATTATTTAGTTATTATATACATATAACATTATTATTATTATTATAAGCCTAGCCTGTGTTTGAAACCAAATCAATATTATTACTGAATATTTTTGTATTGCTTTATAGTTATTACCAATTATTTTTTGTTTTTATATGTTTTAAGTTTTATACAACTATAAGATTGCATGTTTGAAAAATATATTTAAAATCATTTATTTTCTTTACATTTTAATAATTTATTTGCGTGCATGTAAATTTAGTATATAATTAAGAAAAAATAATTAATGATTCTGATTGAGGGGGCCTTGACAGTTTTACATTAAATTTAGGGGGCCCTATAATAAAAAAGGTTGAGAAGCACTGTTCTACAACATCTACTAATTTAAATTATCTTTCTACATTTCTATAGTGCAACATTTTGCAATAATTATAACTTTTTTTTACTACTTAAAAGTATTTCAAATGTAACACTTAATTATTCTTTGTAGTGCTAGTGAGTAGTGTTGTGTTTGACAATAATAATAATTAGATATATTGACTTAATTTTGCTAAATTGCATAGCAATATATGTATATAAAAATATTTGTAATTCTAATCTTAAAATTGTCTACCAGAATGTACTGGCCTTTAAACTAAGCTAATTAATATTAGATCTGCTTTTCCGATGTTTTCTATTTATGATATTATAATTCTTACAGAAACCTGGCTATCGCCTGATATAGAGGACGCTGAACTAGGTTTCGTTGACTTTCAAGTATATAGACTAGACAAAAATCCTAATAATAGCTCATTTTTCCGCTGAGATAGTGTTCTTATTGCTATAAAATCCTCAATTAAATCACATCCTGTTCCTTTGGACGTCTTGAACGTAGAGCAAGTTTTTGCCTTATTGTCCATTAACACAAATAATTTACTGTTTGGTTGTGTATATCTACTTCCTCTATCACCTCTTACTATCGTTGAGTCTCATCCCTCCTCTATCAAAAGCGTCTTATCAAACAACAAACCTCATTCAGTCATCCTATGTGGTGATTATAACATCCCTCATATTAACTGGTCTTTGGGAAATTTTAATCCTGTTTCCCATGTCATTGTCGATTATTTTTCATTTCTCAACTTCTTCCAGCTAAACTCAATTTCAAATACTCAATGAAATACTTTATACCTCATATTTTCAAATTCCAATACAGTCACAGTGATGCCGCATGGAAAACCTATTCAATTATACCTGTTTTAAAATCTGGTGACCCCTCTCTTGTCTCCAACTATAGGCCTATATCCATACTTCCACACATTGCCAAACTGTTTGAATCAATTGTATATTCTTGTGTTAAAAGGAGTCTGAACCATATAATAATTGACGATCAACATGGTTTTCGACTTGAGAAATCTATAGCCACCAACAGCCTAGTTTTTACATTGTATATTTTAGAAAGCTTTGAATCTGGTTGCCAAGTTAATACAGTGTTCATTGATTTTAAAAAAGCCTTTGACACGGTTGATCACTGTCGTCTTATTACAAAACTAGCTCGACTCAGTATTGGCAACCCCTTGCTTTCCTGGCTCCAGTCATATCTTAGTTCCAGAATGCAGTATGTTAAAGTTCATGGTGCCTCCTCTAATTTTTCAACTATTTCCTCAGGAGTTCCACAAGGGGGACATCTAAGTCCACTACTATTCATTGTCTAACACTATAAATAGTTATCTTTCCACATCTAAAGTCCTGTTATTTGCTGATGATATCAAAATTTATCTTAAAATTTCTTCTCTTTCTGACTGCTTCCAATTACAATCTGATCTTGACTCCTTCTGCAAGTGGACCCAACGTCTTGGGCTCACACTAAATATTAATAAATGCCACTTTATGAGCTCTAGTAGGAAGCGTGTTCCTCTTATCCATCCATACTCTCTAAATGGCTCTCCACTTAAACGTTTATTTGGTGTTAAAGATCTTGGGTTCTACCTTACTCCTTCTCTTTATTTTGATAACCATATTAATACAACTATTGGTAGAGCTCTAAAAGTACTTGGTTTTATTAAGCGCAACACTAGACTATTTACGTCCACCCCTTGCCTTTGTTCCCTCTATTTTTCTTTAGTTTGCTCTATTCTAGAATATGGCATAGTTGTGTGGCAATCATATTTGGCTAGGGACCATTTACGTATTGAACGAGTTCAAAACTGATTTCTTTCTTATGAAGCTTATATCCTTAATATCTCTCACTCTCTTCACGACTATACTTCTATTAGCTCATTTTTAAATGTTCCTACTCTTTTCTTTTGCCGACTTATGCAGACATCCACTTTATCTCAACTTTACTAAATGGCTCTATTGATGCCCCCAATTTTCTTTCTTCTATTTCTTTTTGTATTCCTGTCTATCCAACTAGAAACTACTCTTATATTACGTCCCTTCTCACCGTATGAACTACAACCACAATCATCCTATGCATAAATGCTTCTCCTCCTTAACAGTTAACACCACCTAAAACTATTATTTCTTGTATTATACTATAACACTATTTCTTTTTATCTTAGTTTTATTACCTTACTTTTACTATACGTTATCATTGTAAATTTATAACAATTAGAATGCTGTGATATTTTCTTAGTTCTTCTTTTCTCTTTTATGATTATTTTAAATTATTAGTATATTCAATTCTATATTAATATCTATATTACCAATAATGTTTACATTTATGTTATAATTTTCAATAACTTGTATATAAATTAACAACTATGTAATTGCCGATTGGCGTTAATTAATTAATAAATAAATATATGAATTAATATTGAGTATTAATATGTATTTATTTAAAAAAAAAAATTTACAGAATCAAGATTTTCTGGTATCCTGCCAAACTAAACTTAGTGAAATTTGTAATAGACACGGAGAAACAACGACAATGAACAATGAGCAATGTTTAAATAAACCAAGAAATGCATTGCATCGGTCATATGGTGAATTACCCGTCGCCATGGTAAAAACTTCTAGTACATCTCAATCAGAATTTTCTCCAGCTCAAAAACGAATAAAAATGCTGAATGCTTTTGGAAAAACACCACCATTAAATATTGTTCACACTAAACCACCAGATAAAAAACTGATGGGTCAATTTAAAACACCAACCCGGTTGTAAACATTTATAAATAAATATGCTTTGTAAGTTCTAATAAGTTCTATTAAGTTTTAATATGCTTTATTAATTTAAGTTATAACAGTTAATATAATAAATGTTTTGTTTAATTTGTTAAAAAGCCAGAATAATGAAATTATTATTTGTAGTCATAACTATACTATACTATATATTATGTTGTACCAATTGGAATACTAAGTGATATTTAATTTAAAAACTAAATACTTAATACAAACGGAATATTAGTTAAATTATTTAAAAAAGTAAATGCATAATAAAATACCAATATTATTGGGCAAATGTAAACTGGGCCCGCGGTTACTTTTTTTGTTGTAAACTCGGCCCTGAAATTTTAGGGAATAAAATAGGTAGATTGTAAACTCGGCCCGGAAAATTAAGATAGTAAAAAAGGTCGATTGTTAACTCGGCCCAATGTAAATACATTTTTACATATGTTTACACTACAGTTTTACTTATATTTTTAAACTTTTTATCTGAAAAAAACACGGGCTTCAATGGACCTTTTGAACATTTTTGTTCCTCGGGCCGAGTGTACAATTGCCCATATTATTTGGAACAGTCAATTAAATTTAAACATTTTGCTCTTGTGTATTAGATGACTATTTTTATAGTCAGTCTATAACTGAATTGTATTTTTGTGTTAAAAATTAATCAAAACCAAAAAGTGATGACAAAAAAGGAAGTTTACAATTAAAAAAAAAACATTTTCCGAAAAAATGTTTGGGCTTAATTGTACTGCTGCAGGTGTTAGGTTAGGTTTAATTCACCTGTTGATTAACCTGTTGCTTCTTAAATTTCACAACCTGTTGCTTTGTAAATTGCTGCATCTATTGCTTTATGAATTGCTGCATCTGTTATAAGACCCAGAAATATTTGAAACGCCAAAAATGGTTTTATAAGCCCAAGGTTAGGTAGTTAGGTTATAAATCCCAAAAATCATTGATGAAGCCCAATAATTGTTAATGTGGCCCGAAAATAAGAAAAGTCTAAAAAATGTTGATAATGAAACACAAGAAAAATGAAACCATTCTACTGGACATAAATCATTATCGCAACATATCATCTCTCCGTATGAAATCTGTTTACAAATACAATAGGTTGGTTCATGTGAATCGACAGCTATATCCCTATTTCCATTTTTTTTGGGGGGAAAAAAGGCCAAAAGGCGCAATTTTGACAACAATCGACCTCCTAAAAGGCTTAGAGCTAGAAGAACACTGGCTCAAAAAACAGAAACCGAAACTAAAAAAAATGGAAATAGGGATATTATAGCTGTCGATTCACATGAACCAACCTATTGTATTTGTAAACAGATTTCATACGGAGAGATGATATGTTGCGATAATGATTTATGTCCAGTAGAATGGTTTCATTTTTCTTGTGTTTCATTATCAACAAAACCAAAAGGTAGATGGTTTTTCCCCAAGTGTCGCGGAGATCGTCCACATAAAATGAAGCCTAAAGCGTAGTTACTCAAAGAACCTGTGTGAACTTATATTATTTATATTTACTATTCGTATATTTATATTATTAATTATTATTATATATTATTTGTATTAACTATTATCAGATAATTCTTATACCATAATATTAAATGTCATACAACAATGGATAAGTGTATGTTTTATATTTATAGCGTGACCCGGTGCTCTAGACACAGCGATTTTGATATCTGAATACAAAATAAAAGTAATCTTTACAACATTTCAAACAAAAAAAAAATGAAAATACAATACAATCATGAATGAATTGTGAAAATATTGCTGTACATAATACTATACCTAGGAACTTATAACTTGATTATTTTAAATAAGCTTTGTAGTCAATGATTGTAAATTTTTTAAAACATATTGTGATTTCTATTTTTGATGATTTTATGAGCAATGGAAATGAATAGGATAATTTAATGTCGGAAGACTTTGCAGCAATTGAATTACCCGAATGAACTAAATTCATTGTTTGATACTTTTAGCTGATAAGCTATACCTATATTATATAAAAATGGATGTTGGTCTGTCCGTCTGTCTGTCTGTAATTAATAACTAATAAGTACTTAATCACCACTGGACTGTTTTCAATAAAAGTTATATTAATAGATTCCTTGATACTTGGAAGGTGTTTATAGCTTATTTTTTCAACCTTTTAGGTAGCAGTGGCGGTTTTTGGGGCGAGACAAGAGAGGCACCGCCTCACTTGTAATTTTCAGGAAAATAAAAAATATTTGTTTACTTTATACTGGTATTTTAGTACCTGTACTGAGTACTAGCTACTATTTTGAATTTAAATGGTATACTTTAATTTTAAATATTTAAATTATATACATATAATCAGGGTTGGGCAGTATCTTCGATACAATTGTATCTTGTATCTCGATACAATTATATGAAGTATCGAGTATCTTGTATCGCGATACTTCAAAACAAAGTATCTTGTATCTAGTATCTCGATACTGCTTTTTTAGTATCTTGCCCTTGGAAATTATTTTTCAGTACCGATAAATCATAAAATATAGTTATATATGTGATATATATATATATATATCTGTGACACCCGCACATTGAATTGGATTTTACATTTTTACGTCTGTACCTTATTAGAAATCCGTAATTTTACATTATGTTATTACTAAAATTATTTTTATTATGTATTTATATAATTTTTAATGTAGAATTATAATTGATATTATTATTATTATTATTTAATTGTTCTTTAATTGTATTGTGGTTATTATTGCATCATTGACGACAACGAGATTACGTAATGTCGTAATTGATTTGTTTTATTATTACTGAATAAGAGTCAATTTTTATTATTTTATTTGCCATATTTATCGAAGTGGTCATCCCCATAATAATAAACATATTTTTTTAAAAAACTAGTGACTAATTTTATTAAAATGTATTGAGTATTTAGTATCGAGTATCTAGTATCGCGATACTCCAAAGCAAAGTGTCTTGTATCTAGTATCTCGATACTGCTTTTTGAGTATCTTGCCCAACTCTGCATATAATATATTATATTAGGCATTAAATGATTTAGGCAAACAAAAATTTGGAATATTTAATTATTTTCTTTAGAACTTTCACGAAACACAAGAATGGCTGCGCGTCGCTGTAACGTTATAGCCGTTTCCGCTCTAACAGAATATTATAAAATCAATGATATTACTATTATAATAATTATTAATATACGAAATATGGCATGTCTAGAATATTTTTTTTTTACAAATTTATTCAATTTGTTTAATAACGCTCTTATATATGTTCTATCGACTATCACAATAGATTTTGCGTCTGTGCTAGTGTGCTCGATACTCCTGTGCGGCTGTGCACAAAAACTATATGTACGACAATACGGGAGTACGGTACACTTACGACTTACCATATGGTTACTACCACGAACTGTTGGAACATCGAACTATAAAAAAAAAAAAATAGTTCGTGCTTACTAGTTACTACTGAGTAGTGAGTACTGTAAAACCTGGCGACCGGTCTTATCATTTCCCCCCGAGTTTACTATTAAATTGCCTAAATTTACTCCTTAAAAATATGATGATAATTCCCAACATTTTTAAATATCAATAAAAATATCAAATGTTATTATTATGATTATAGTTCCGTTTTCGGTTCCCAATTCAAACGGGAGAAAAAAAAGATGAAATATTGAAACTAATGTACATTTTTTTTTTTTAATAATTTATTATTTATTTTTAAGGCGTAAAAGAACGGCAACTACAACTACAATCTCGGGGGGAACTGATAAGAACTGGACGCCAGTTTTGACCATGGCTGTCCCGTATTGTCGTACATAGTAATATTATTACTGTGCATAAGTGCACCACATGGTAATGGTAGTGTGATACAATGGTTTTTATGTTAAGTGGCATTTTGTCGGTTTGTGAAAATGGGGTTTTGTCGTTATTCAGTGGATTAAATGTCGGGTGGGTTTTTGAGTTGTCACCCTTTAGACTGCAATATATTGTACAAGTATAATGTCCTTGGTTTTTATTTAGAAAAACAGCTGCCTTGATTGATAAAAAAAAATGGCTGATTGGAGGGAAAAACTATTTTGCTTTTTGTTAATAGAATGCACTACCTATTGTATTTTTCTATATTCTATGCCGTAAATTGTAATGTACATTAATACACTTTTGGTATGATGTCACTTATCGCTTTTTCGGTTATTACATATTATTACATTTTGTGTGCTTAAGTGCTTGTGTCTTCCGTTGAAACTTGAAAATACAAGTATAGAGTTTTCCATAATATATTTTTTAAAGTTTTTTTGTTAGTGTTTGCAGTACTTGTAATAAATAGTTCTTTGAATTTTATTTATACATCGTATCTGACGTTTACAGATAAATTGCATTCCAGTATCTGTTATTTTTAGTATTTTAAGGGTAAGTAGCATATTATTTCAAATTTACTTTCCGTACCTAATTATATTAACCTAAACTACTGTTTTGGCAAATTAGTTAGTTTATTATTAAGTATTTACTTTATTCTCAATATAATATAGTAGATACTAGGTGTCTAGGTAGACAGTTCAAAATATGTAGGTAGGTATAATCATGTTTGTACAATTAGTTATTATTATTTGTAAATACTATTTATGCTTAGAGATTTGTCATTAATTTGAAAGTTCACAGTTAGTTTTTTTCACGGTATTCTTTTTGTATTCTTTTTATCAACCTATTTATAAACATAATGTGGTCAATACAACCTCATCTTTCATAAGAAACCATTATAATTATTTCTGCTATTACAGTAATACCACTTTTTAGAGTTTTTAGAGTACTGCTATAGCAGTAATATATTAACTGACAATATTGATACAAATAGACGATTACTGCTATACCAGTAAAATTGACTGACTGTCCGCCAACGTGTTAAAGGCTTCTTATGCATAATATTGTTTGTAGTTTTATTTCTTCTATTGTTGATTTTCCTTATCATTTGTTACCTACTATTTAAGTTGTATTAGTAAAGATAACTTTTAGTTTCAATAAGCTAATATTATTTGGTATGTAAAATAGTCCACAACTAGTCTGCTTAGGTACTTATGTAAACATATATTGCTTAACACGTTGACTGCATATGTCTTTTTGCAGTTCTCACCCAGTGCGTATGTAAAAATATAAAAATTATATTAAAAAACTGCTCTTATTTGGTCATACACCCAAACGGCTTATAAATACATAGTTTAAAACATGCATTTAGCCATGCTAATAATAATAAAATAACATTCAGCCACGTGTAGGGAATAATAAACCATTTACTTTAAATATACATTGGACGCCAAATGACGTCAAACTCTTTGTTGAACGATCCTCATGATGCCAATTGGCGTCAGTACGCAGGCAACGTGTTAACTATTAACTAAATGGATTAATAATAGTATTATTTCCTATTATACATCATAATATTTAAAACATGAAATTAACAATTAAAATTATATAATATATTTGTTTTTTCTGAAGCAGATATCAATAACATCATGGCAAAAGTACAACTGTCAAATGTTGTTGTCTTAGACAATCCATCTCCATTTTTGAACCCTTTTCAATTTGAACTTACGTTTGAGTGTATTGAAGATTTAAATGAAGGTATTTTTATAGAATAAATACACCTATTTATTTCAGATGAATTTTTTTATATATTATGCTTTTTAGATTTGGAATGGAAAATGATTTATGTTGGATCTGCTGAAAGTGAAGAACATGATCAAATACTAGATACTATTTATGTTGGTCCCGTTCCTGAAGGAAGACATATGTTTGTTTTTGAAGTAATAATCACATGTTAAAATTTAATTGACTAGTTCATCAAACTAAAACATACATTTTTTAGGCAAATCCTCCAGATGTTTCTAAAATACCTGTAGAAGATGCTGTTGGTGTAACTGTTGTATTATTAACTTGTTGCTATCGTAATCAGGAATTTGTTAGAGTCGGATACTTCATTAACAACGAATATACAGATCCAGAGCTGCAAGAAAATCCTCCAGCTACACCTCAATTTGATAAGGTATTATAAAAACAGTATATATTATATATTCATATAAGGAAATAGTGGCTTAAATGTCCAAAAACAAAGTAAATTACTAAAATAGTTATTTCGTGTATTGATTCAATGCCAATTAGATATTAAAATATTGTACACGTCATGATGCTATCTTTAAATGTGTCTGAGCCAGCTATTTAGTAAGGGGCAAAATTCAGTCAATTTCTAGTTACATTGCAAGGCATCCATATAACAGTCCGTACAAAAAAACAATAACGATTCAAACAATTTAACAGGGAAACACAATTAAGCCTTGTAGAATAGCCGGTTTTTGATATATATTTTTTTTATTGAAAAAGGACAACTTTTTAGGTCATATTGGAGTTTTTGGTTTATTTTAAATAACGCCAGAAATATACTAAAAATATATTATTTAGATGTTATTACAATTTCTAAGAATTGAGTTTTTAAATTTTAAATCCAATAAAACAACATTGAAATTTAACTATTCCATAAGGTCTTCCTTTCCTTTTTCCTGCTAGGCACGTTTTTGTTGTATAAATGCTCAAACACCTTTAAATACAACTCATTTCGCACTTTTTATCCTTTTATTTTAATAATTTTTATTAAATCTGTGGTAATATTTTCCTTGCTAACGACTTACTTATGTTGTAATATCTTTCTTTATATACAGTGAAATTCAATGAGCATGCTTACCCCCATTTTTCCTTTAATAATTTATTTATTTTTAATTTTAAAGTTGACATAAGGACCATGTTTCAAAATACTTACATTTTTACACCATTTAAAAAAACAGCCTTTTTTATTGTAAATTATTAAGCAAATGATTTTTTAGAAAAAAAATTGAACTAGTAGTTTCTGAGTTATTAAAAAATATTAAACAACTGTAATATATATTGGATCTAGTATTTATTAAACTTAAAACAATTTTATAAATTGTAAAATATTGAAAGATTGTTATTAATTACTAAAGTTTTCAAATCATCATAGCCTCCATATATCCCAAACCCATCATTATCATTAGAATTTTGTTATAGGTACATCAGAATGTTCAAAAAAGGCATCTGATTAACAATTACTGGAAAACAAAATTTTCATTTGAAAAATGTTTTCTTTTTTATAAAAACATCTATACATTTGTGTAGGTATTACTATAATATTGTATTTTATAAACCAATTAATGGTTAAAATGAATTATTATTGACGTATCATATTTTTAACAAGATAATATTTTATATATTCTTAATTTATAATTGTCCTATCATTTATTTATTTATACAAGTTTAGTCTTTTAGCATTTAAAACCCTTGTGTTAAAGATATGTATTTATAGTTGAATGGTTTAAATTATCTAAACAAAATAATTTCTGTTGGATTAATGGTTATTTAAAGGAATTGTTTTCTCTACTGCTAGCTACATTAATAAAAAAGAACATTATATACTCCATTTTATTTTGCAAATTATTTACATTTTAAAGTCTGCACTGATTTAATGTAACTCAACTAATAACTAATAGAATTAATATTTTTTTTGAAGTAATTTTATCAATTTAAAATTGAAAAGATGGTTTACATTTTAAATTGTTATTCAAATATTGACTCCTAACAATCTGAATGGCCTAAGTCATGTAGAATGTGGATCTTTTATTTGTTTATAGGTTTTAAAGCTTGAGCATAGTGCTTATAATCTACTATTTTAAAATATTTATCATACTTGCTAAGTAAGTTGCTATTTTTCGTGATATATATTCATAGTATATATTGAGTATTTTTCAAATCTAAAAATATCTTAATAAGTGATTTTATCTGCCTTAGATGACAAGAAATATTTTGGGTACTGAACCTAGAGTAACGAGGTTTAAGATTAATTGGGATGACTCTGAACAACCTACTACTAGTAATGGAATACAAACTACCTGTCACGAAAATGAAGATTCAAATCTACAAGAAATGGACGAAGAAGTGTCATCTTTGTTATCTTCTCATGCAGACAACAGCCTTAGTCAAAGTCCAATGGAAGTATTGTAAATTGACTGATCCAATATCTCATCTATATTTATTTTAATATCAATATTTTTTCTAAGTAATAATTTTTTTTTTTTAAAGTAATAGAAGTGTTGTTCATATAATAAATTTAAAAGTAATTAATTTAAAGTTGAAATAAAATAAAGACGTTTTTTATTCAAATTTGTTTGGTTTTGTTAAATTACTTCAGCCCTTTATTTTATATATTAAATAAATTATAGAACAAATACAAAAAATAATATTGTATTAAAAAAATTAGCAAATTTATACAATGCATGGGATATTAAATTGTACTATTTATAACTCTTCTTTGACGTAAGATGGTTTTAATTCTTCAACTCTTTTGATATAATCTGTTTTTTCTAAACAACCATCACAAATTTCTCCCCAGTTATCCAATATTTTCTTCAAATCTTTCACTTTCATCTTCTTTAAGTTGACTGTTTTCCAATCGATTTCTTTGTCTAAAATGCAATAAAATTTGTATTTAAAACAATTTGGTTATTTATAAATCATTGAAGTTTTTCATTTTTTATTAATATAAAACCTAAACATTTTTCAACATACCATATTTTATATCGCACACCTGAGCATCCATTTTCTTTAAGCGTTCACAGATTTTAAGCGCCGGCATAGACCACGATAAAGGTTTAGACATTTCACTTAATATACCAGTTGCAGAATCTTCTAATCCACCCAAATAGTAACACTAGAATATTGATTATTATGAAATAATACATAAATGTAAATAAGGTATTTTAATTAATGAATAAAACAACATTTTTTTTAACAATTTAGGAGAAAATCGCATTTAATATAATACATTTTATTAGTTACAGAAATGATTATTTTAAAAACAAGACAAGTTATTATAACAACCAGATGTTGGGAACTATAGTCTCTCCTTGCTGGTACTAGGCTAGCATAGTGATGTGTTGTAATAATACAAAATATACACACAAGAATCAATCATCATAATATTCAAAAAATCAATTCCAAGCAGAACTCAGTAAAATTAAAATTTTTTATTAGATTGTTACATTTAGGTATGGGAAATTTAGTTACTTGCTAGTGACACTTGAATAATATAAGACATTTCACTATAATTAGTTGCTGTACTGTTTTCCATTTATGGAAATTCATGTCGTTCTATTTATGATATGGATTTTTAGCCATAGTTCTTGTAGCTAACATGCCTAATAACTACGAGTAGATTTTAGTGATTTAGGAGTAAGAAGTGGTAGTGATCTTACTATCTTCTGCCGTTTGCACAGCAGAACTGATAGTATAGTTTGTGGTTAAACAAAGGGTTTGTACTATGATATAAGGAATAGATATTAAATTTTTTAATGGCTGTTGGTAGATTGTCTTTAATCTAGGATATGACCAAAAATTAACCTCTAAAAGTTTCAATAGAATTAGATTATATTCTAAATGAAATTTATCAACCACAGCTTAAACTTAAAAGGTATTCCCTCAGTAAAAAATAATGATATTGTTTAAGAGATCTCGCTTTGCATGGAAATTAAAATTTCAAAAACTGATAGCCCCACACATTTTAAATGTTTTACTTATTTTATAAGACTTTATAATAACTTACCAGTCTTTTTTCCTTATCATTCTTTGTAGACAAACAATATTTTTTAAATTGTTCTTCAATATTTTTTGGGTTTGTTTCGCCATTAAGTGATTTTGAAAACTTATCAATTGTAATCACACAAACTATGAGTATAAATACAATTATAAATTATAACTTAACATTAAATATAGTTAAAATAATATTGATAGTTACCAGGACAATCTTCTTCAGTAAATGTTCGCGATTGTGCTTGAAATACATTAACAATGAAAAACACACATACGAACAATATGTGTTTATCCATTGTCAAATATAATTTTGTAACACAATATTCAGAATTATGTTAAGTTACTTATTCTTACAAATAAACAAAAATATATTGTTAAGTATATAAACCTAGATAAATATAGAGATGGAATTCAAATTATTTAATAATTTGAGTATTTTTCAAAAAGCCGTGAACGACAAGTACTTTTTATTTTTATTGAATCGACAACATAATATTTAAAGACACATCACAAATTTTGAACTTATCAAATACATATATAATAGTATAATAGTATCCTACTATTCTTACCTTAGCATATAATATTATAATCCAAACACGACTTGGCGAAATCTCATTGGTTCAACACTCCGGTATGATTGAAGTATGGAACGGCGTAACGTGCCATAATATCATAATATTATATCATGCCTCGATTTAAGATAGTACTGATGGTACCAAAATTGTTTCATATGGTCTGTGATAGTACTATCCCAAATTGTGTACAATTTATACCAATTTATAATTTATAGATCATATACTATACTATACTTTATAGACAGTATTACAGTAAGAACTAAATATTATACGGTATACATATATTTAGGTATGGTATATCTTAGTTCGTGCTGGACAGTAAGTTGTTGTAATATTAATGATCGAAGATATAGACACTCCTTCATGCTTATCACTTATCAATACTTGATAGTACTATCTTAAACCATGATAACTGGTTTTTTAGGTTTTGGATATTGAATTTGTCTTTTTAATTCCTTAGAGGCTAATGGCTATTAATCCAGTTGTTCTTTAATTCCTATTTCGTTTTTCTGTCCATAATTTCAAGTCATCTTAAATAAATTATTGTAAATCGTGGTTCCGTCTACCCATTGCCCCAGTGTTTTTATATGTCATAACAAAATAGATCCTTCTGTCAGAGTCAAATCAAAGATTTTTTTAATGAAAGTGAAAATGTAATATCCTCATGCTTAATAGTTAAACTTTTATCTATTATTTGTTTTATTTTAATTTTACAATATTTAATATATTTGTATTTGTTAAATTATAAGCTAGTTGTTTTTGGAAAAGTCTATAGATTAATTAAAGAATAATATCAATACATTTTAATGAAAACATTAGTACATTACGACATGTTATTAACATGTCTTTTTCGTAAGTATTTTATATACATAGGTAAAAAAAAGTAAAAAAAATTTGAAATGATAAAACCTATGTATGTCATTATATTAAAATATATATTATGACAAATATTAAGCATATTCAGTGGTCGATAATATTGTTTATGCTTACCTAGTACCCACATTTATCAATTAAACTGTGTGACAAACCAATAATTAATATTTTATGCTTATCTTAACTTTATAGTTCTACCTAGTATGTCAATATTATCAACATTTTTTTTGCTTCAACTTGTTAAAGACAAGGGACAACCATATAATATATAGCTTTAAAATGATACATAGTCCTATAGATCTATAAATATATGTTGATAGTTGATCATTCTGCAGCTTTCATTGTTTGTACATTTATTGTTTAATATAGTAATAATAAGCCCAATTAAATATAGTACACATCTGAACACCCAATTCCCCCGCCTCTTATATATGCCACTGATTAAAAAGCATACATCTTGTCATAAACATTTGAATAAATAAATTATTGTGTTTCAGGATTGACAAGAAAGGAAAAAAAAATACTCGTAAGCCAGTAGATAGTGAGCACATACAACATGCTGAGTTTATTAAAAATTGTCATCTAAAATTAAGATTAAACTCTATGAAAATAGGTGCTGACAAAGCATGGCAAAATCACTGCTCAGATAATTCACTTTTAAAAGTAAAAAAATTGTTTTGTATACTTAAAAATAAAACTTAATTGGTATTATTTTCTTTTACTTGATTTTTTGTTGTATCAATATCACTCAAACATTTATTTTACACTTTTAAAATTTCTTTGTATTATTATTTGTTTATATTTATTTGTTTCAGAATTATTCAAATACTATGCACAAACTTGCATCAACGTTTTGGGATACAAATAATAAAAACGAACCTTCAAGTTGTAGAATCTCGTGGATATCAAACAATATATTAAAATATTTTCAAGAAGATTATTTACATGAAATAATCCGAGAAAAATCTTTAGCTCAAAGATTTAAAGTTTTTTGGGTCATTGAAGATGTAACCTCTACACCTGAAAATCCTTTTTATCTACTTGATGTGGGAAGTTGTTATAATCCTTTTCAAAAGTATTCATCATATAAAGTGTTGCCTATAGATATAGCACCAGCTATCAAAAACGTTGTTAAATGTGATTTTCTTACTGTATCTCTGGATACAAAGTTAAAAATTTTTGATAATGTTTGTCAAACATTACCAATGTCCAATTTTGATATAGTCGTATTTTCTTTATTTCTTGAATATTTTCCATTGCCACAACAAAGATATAAATGTTGTGAAAAAGCTTATAATGTTCTTAAACCAGGTGGTTTGTTGGTTATTGCAACCCCTGATTCTAGTCACGCATCATATAATTCCAGAATAATGAAAAATTGGAAAATATCATTAAGTAATTTAGGATTTTGGCGTATCAAATATGAAAAACTTACTCATATACATTGTATGGTATTTAGAAAATGTTTATTCAAACAAATTCCCAGAAATTGGTTGCATTCTTTGAATATTATAAATAACATCGAAGATTTAATAACTATCCCACAAGACTCAAGAAATTATGATAAATTTAATGAAACATCAACAACTGTAGTACAGCGTGAAGATGATGATGAAGTTGCTAACTTATTTTCTGAATTAGTTAATGTATAAGTAATAACTATTGTTAAATACAATTTTTAATTTTCAAAAGTACTGTATTTTTTAAATTATAATTTTAAGCATAATACTATTAACTTATAATATTTGGTTAATAAGTTTGTACTCAATTTGTTTTTAAATTTTTAGAAATAAATGAGAAAATTATAGATTTGTCTTCTAAACTAATGAAAAACCATCTATTCTGACTAAAGAGGAAGCTACATTCAAAATCCAAAATGAAACATATATTATTATATTATAACAGTACAACACTCCAGAGATGGTGTTCCGTACTTGCACCCATATCTTGGCAGCAGTATTAACATCACAGTGGGGTCATGTGTAATCTATATAAATAAAATAACAGTCTTGTTAATTTCATTATTGAAAGTTGAAAATCTCTGATATCTGAAATAATATTATCCCAATGCCAATACATTAAGAACTTCATTAACTTCAATATAACACATATACTGGATTTGACACTCTGGGACCAGATAGTAGTAGACATTAGTCACCAGTTAAATGATAAATTTGTTAAAAAAAATAAAAAAAACTCGGGAAGTCTGCATGACTGCATATGGCAGAAAACAAGTGTACCTGATGTTTTCGTCATTACTAACTGTTAGTAAATATGTTGTAGCCTGTAGGTATCTTTAATGGATGTCTTAAAGTTAAATTTTAATTCAATGATAAAGTATTGCATACAATCAACAATTCTATGAAGAGACAGTTTGCTAAGTCTACGGATATTACACTCATCATTTCAGAAATTTCAACTTTTTTAAAAATATTTTTATACATTATTTGATGTCATTTAAAAACAACACTTGAAAAAAATTCTTGTTTTTCCTTAATTTTTTTTTTGTTTTTCCGATGCGTTTAAAAATTATTGAGAATTTTTTATATTTGACATCGTCATTCAAAACGAATTGGCGCAAAATGTCCTTATAATGCCGGCCAGAGGACCTGAAGTGAAGAACGCGTTTGGAAAACTGGTCGGTTGGCTCGACCCCGGAGAGACCGTCAAGAGCCACAGGATTTGTGGCATCGGTGTGGACTTGTGGCTAGAAAAGCCGGACAAGCAGTAAGCACTGTTGTGCGGTTGCTATCGGAGGAAATGAGCGTCTTCAGTTCTACACGCGTTCCCCCCGCGACCGAAGGCGTCATGAGACTGGCGACGGCAAACGTGGGAGCAAAGGAAAAATTTCATTTATCTACTGTGATTACTTTTGAGTTTTGGTGTTACAGTTACACCAAAAAACAAAATCGATTTTGTCGAAAATTGGCTTCGTGTAAAAATGCCCGTTTCCCTTAATTTTGTTGTTGTTTTTCCCGACGCGTTTGAAAACTATGAGGAATTTTTACTTTGGAGTTTCGACTCCCCAAAATACCAACTAGATTCAGTTATCCTATCAGAAAAGTTGCTGATGAAAAAAATCGGAGCACTTTTACAGTTTTACTGCATTAAAACGTGATGACAGTCACAAAAAAAAACACACAACATTGTAAAATCAATACATTCATCGCTCTGCTCAGAATCTAAAATGAATAAAAAAAAATTTTTTTTTTAAATTAGCTAAATTTACAATCTATATAATAAATGAGCACAATAGTCAATAAGTAAATGGGATGACGATGAATATAATATGACTTAAATGACTTGAGGCGGGCACAATACCTCCTACTTTGATGGGTTTTGGGAAACCGGTTTTTTTTATATTGTTTTTATTATTATTTAAATAAGAACGTCTCTTGTCCTAATAAAATTAAAATAATATTTTGATATATAATTGTTTATGTATTATTTTGATATAGGTACTTTGAATTTAAATTCATAGTTTTTGTACACTTTAATAAATCAATACATTTCTGCGTGTATTGCATCTATATCGTGAATGTTCGCACTATGCCACTAGTCACTATATGTCTTTTCAGGAAATAATTTTACTGTTAACGATAATGTTATTAAACTGGATCTAATTCTATTTTTTTTTAATTTTAGAGCAGTGTCTATAATAACATCCAGTTAATCAGAATCTTTGTTTATACTTTCAAGTGATTTAATTGTACCTTATAAAATTACTTGCTTAAATTATATTAAATTCCCTTGCCTCCAATTTCTATCTGAGTGCTTTGAGTTTGTTCAATACATTTTTCATAAATATTTTCTCGTCATAATTTGGAAATATTTCAGTTGAATATATATTTTACCGTAGGCCGTGTGCCGACTGAAAGTCTAATATTATTTTCGTGTATACTGTATACGGTATACCTATTACCTAGTTCCTACATGGCTACTGATGCAACTATTAAAGTAGATATACCTAGTTCAGTTTTAAGTATTAAGTATTGGTTCAATCATAGATTATATTATTAAACAAAACTTAAGGTGTAATTACATTTCAGTGAGCAATATTGTAATATAATAATATAATATGCATGATCATATCAAAATACAATCATGTGTATCGACCGGAACGTACACGTACTTTCATGTTTATACAAGCCATATAATTTATTATAGATGATAAATATTAAAAAAGTACTGATGAGTAGGTATAGTATTTATCATAAAGGTAATGCTTGAGAGTTGAGAGTGTAATTTAATCAATAAAGTTATTGTAGGTTGCAGCTTTATCAGAGTACCTATAACCTATTATTATGAAGATATAACTATAATGTTAACGTGCAATTTATTGTTTATATTATAACTTAATACTTATAATAGGTATACGACTAATAGTTTAACAAGATAGGTAACTAAATTACTTCTATAGTTATATAAAATAAACACAATTAATAATTATAGTTGATATCCAAACACTATATTTTGTACATACAATTATTTCGTAACTCTTATGCCATATGTCACTAATACAGAATACAGTAATACCTAAGTGGCTAAGTATAACCTAATATTTGTTACTACTTAATACGGGAGATAAAAATAATCCATCTGGAAAATAACTAAAATAGTGACATTTCTATTGTTGGCTGTTGACTATCTGTCATAGAAATAAAGTTTGTACAGGTACCCAAAATATTCATTAAAATTTACAACATTTTTATTTTTAAAGTCAAATATTAATTGTAAAGTCATATAATAATAAAATATAAAACCGACGAGCCAAACTTTCAAAAATATATTCCTCTACAATTTTTACAATAGTTGATTTCAGTGGCGCCATTTGAGTTTTTTAATATGGGTGCAGCAATTTTAGCAGGCCAATTTTTTTTTTCATCGGGCCACTTTTTCTTTATAATAATGAATACATACCTACTATATTTTTTGCTTGTAAGACACCGATTCGTAGCTATAAACTATTTTTTATTATACGCCTACCAACGAAAAAAAGCATATCCATCATCAATATGATGCATACCAATAATACACATCTACAAATAATAAATAATAATATGCTTTACCTAGTTTATCTCCATACAAAATAATAATTTATTATATATTTATATTTTATAATATAATATTATATATTATGTATTAAAGTATTAATAACAAATAATATATTTTAATTTTTAGGCAGCATAGGCCATTGCCTATAGACACAATGTTAAATTTTAAGCCAGGCCAATTAGAGACAGAAAAAAATAGGGGTGCCAAGGTACACCCGGCACCCCCCCCCCCCAAATGGTGCCCCTGGTTGATTTTACTCTAAGATTACTCACAAATTGTTAAATACGATTTTACATAAATGCGTTTTCTTCGTGTCGCGCGTGGGTCTGAGACATGGACTAAAATAGAATCTATCCTAGTCCGTGATCTGAGAAAGAAGACAAATTACTAAGCTTACAATCTTCATTACACCCATAGGTATTAGAGCAGCTCACTCCGTTCGCAATTATTATTAATTCCAACAAGACAACTTACAACATTTTACAAATAAAATGATTTAAGTATAACAAGTACAAAAATAATTAGGCGCCTAATCTTGAACATTTTAAAAGTATTCTTAAAAGAAATTATTAAGCCATTAAATTAATTAAATTAAAACTAATTTAATATCCACTCAAATCTTTGTTAATAACAATAATTTGTTAAAAATAGTATATTATAACAATATCTTATGTATTTTCATCGAAAATTCGAATCGAAACCCGGGACTGCGCAACGTAGATCATTGCTGATAAAAACTGTTGAAGATTAGCTGGTAATATTAAATTATTATGATCGTTCCTAGTTGTTGAAAATACATTTTACAATTATTGTGACAATTTATTATTAGATATTTATGCACTTTATAATTGTAAAGGCCGAGGAGCTAAGACCCCCTGTACTTAAAACTTTGCAGGGGGAGACTTAGTCCCCTCAAGTATATTTATTGGTTAATTAAGTTATTATTATAGCTAATATAATACTTATACTGTCATATAAAATATGTACCATACATTAAATTAATTTATATTTGATACATATAAATATATAGGTTATTGATATATATTAATTAAATAACTACAATGAAACCTCTTACACCGCTTACTAACATTCGGTGGTGTCCGCTATTCAGAGGGGGTAAATTTTTAAAATTCATAAATGGTTAGTAGGTATATAATAATAATGTTTTAATGTTATAATGATACATATTCAAATAATGTTTTAATGATACATACATATAATAATTTTAGTATGTTTTGTTAAAATACATATTTATATAAATATTTAACAAATAAAAAACATGTATTTAACAATAATATAAATTAAAAAATGCATAGCTCCTAGGTTCTCGTTATTTTGACGGAAGTCTACAATTTCAACTTTTTCGCATAGTGACAACCGCTGATGTTTTAACTCATCGCGTCGAAAACCGTCACTAATTAATAAAATGTACGAAACATTCAGTCAAGACATTGATATTTTCGTCATAATGGTAGTTATTCGACGTCATCTTCTCGAATCTTCTCGTTCCATAATGAGTATAATATATTAATATACTAGTGTCATATTATACTGGTGTAAGCGCGTTTTTCTGTCGTCGTTTTGTCATTGTTTTTTAATATAGATTTAAACAGGTGTCCGATATTAGGAGGTTGTCCTATTAAAAAGTAATGAAAATGTCCCCGTACCCAAAAAAACGTCCACTATTGGGAGGTTTCCGTTATGCGAGGTTTCACTGTATATAAGTGATAGGCATTTACGGTTAGCCGATAAACGTAAATAGGTATTGTTTATTAGGTATTGTCTTTATGCCATTTTCTAGATAGGATTACATTTTATATTAGCATTTAACAGATCACATTTATACTGAACCATTTAATAACAGCCGTTTGGAAAAAACATTTCCCCCTACCCATCTTAAAATAAATGTCTCTTTAAAATTGAAAATTCCAACTAGTTTTGTTCTTCATTATTATTTAATAAATTAAATTTTTAATAGCACTTATATCTTATTAATAAGTACAATTATTATGATAGTAAGTTATACTTTTAATATAAAAATAAATACCTAATATTATATGTATAAATAAATTCAAACAAAAACTTCAGAAACATTAATCGTTAAAAATTATTTGATGAATTAAGGCCATCTATTATTACTCATATTTTCATCTGCACATATAGACTGTATTAACAGAACCTAATTTTTTTTTTAAACTAAATTAATAATGATGCTGATACTGTACAATAATCCAAATTTCCTCTGACATAATTGATAATTGTTGCATGTACCTACAGTTTTTCAAACATTTATAAATTTATAATTATCGTTGTCTGATATAAATTGCTTCTAATAAACACACAAGTACTATTGAGATTTTAAAAACTTCATAAAAATTCAAATTTTGTTTTACAATTATTATGTTACTACCTTAACTAGCTACATACCTACATGAGAATTGATTAAATATAAATCATTATAAATTTTATAAAATTAATTAAATTAATGGGTAATGATATATTTGGAGTTGAAAAATAAGGTCTTTCCAACGTCTGGTCTTAAACACAGACTAATTCATTGTATGTTAATCCAGCACTTTGGTCAGTCTATACATATATGATATATTGATTGTAATTGAGTGAAATGGTAAAGTCCACTTATTCTAATCTTTGACATTCGATTCTACAAAATCTGAGTCTTATCATGTTTTTACTTTATTTTACGAAAGTCTATTGTCTATTTATTTTACTTTCATAATACTTTACTGCAATTTTTTACAGTTAAACGTTAGTACTGTTTTATATTGATATTCAGCCGTTCAGATTATAATTTTGAATAAATAAATGTTTGATTGTTGTTTTTTAAATAAACAGGCCGTTTAATTGTTTAAATTAATTATCAAGTGGTTAAATAAATGAAAGACATATCAAGCTGTGTTTCAACTATCGGAATTAAATTGTAGACTTATGGAATTGGAAATAATATATTAATTATTGTACCCAAGTATGACAAACGAGTAATATCATGTAGATCAGCGTTTCCCAAATTTTTTCTCCGTCGGACTCCTTAGAGATAGTAAAATAGTAAATATAATTGCGGACCCCTTAATAAAAACAAAAATGTCCAGTATGCACGAATATTACATTGGTATTTTTGTTTTTATTAATAATATTTTCAATATAGGTAGGTACGTTTGCGGACTGCAGTTTGGGAAACGCTGATGTAGATAATAATTATTAAACGAAACACGAGTGCCCTGAAATTTTTTGTAGATACTCTTGAATATTTAAGTAGAGATTAAGAACAAACATAAATGACGCATCTATACAGTACACCTCCAATACAATAACTATATTAAACGACATATTTGACATAGGTACACGTTAAAAGTATTCAAGTACGGACGTGCGGAGATATCTGATATAAATATTTAAGATTAAATTATGAGTGATGACTGATATGAAGTGGCTCGAGAAGAAAGAATAAACTAAACAATTAATTTACTATTTTAGATTCTTAACAAAGCAACAAATACATTAATTTTACAATAATATAGCTTGTTTTTTTAGTTTCGTCTGATATCATTTTAAAAAAAAAAAAAAAAATACCTACTCCAAATAATAATTGTTTTAATTGATTATTTGACCCTGTATTATATCAATTGGAAATGTTATCTAAAGATTAGTTGGTAGGTACTTTAGGAAGGTCACTTTGATTTTCTTATTATATTATTTAAGGAGGCTGGAGCAACCTGTATTTTTCATGCATTTAGACTTCTGACCAGAAAAATAAAGCAACTCCAGCAACTTTTTATTTTTTTGTTGCATGACTAGGTATTTAAAATATTAGTCAAGTTAAGAATATTTTGAGATAATAAGTAAACTTACTATACCAGACGGGTACTTACCTACTATGCTAACTAAAAATAAAATCAAAAATGTATTTTCAATCAAAACTTAAAAAATGAACTCAAATATGTTTTCAAAATTAATACATCGTATTCGTGAATTGAATTAAGGTGATGTTTTCTTTCTTTTTTGGTACTTACTATTAGAAGTTATGCAGGAACAAAAATATTTTTGTATGTGTATTTTGACACGAGCATGATGTCCGAAGTGCGAGAATGCGGGCGATGGTGGAGATACACGCTAATAATGTTGTTTTATAGTCTACATTCTACAACTACAGGGGTGTCCAACCTTTTGGGAAGACCGGGCCAAATTAAGTAAGTAAAAGTTGTCGTGGGCCACATACATTTTTATAATAATACATTTTATTTTTTCGCCATCGCCGTAGTTGTAATTAAGATACACATTCACATACTGTTTTAATAGGTATGGTCCCTTATATTAATAGGTTTTATTTTTAATATTTTTTTTTTTATTCTATACATAAGTAATTGATGGTTTTGAAATGTACGACAGGGCCACATCAAAACCTATCATGGGCCGCGGGTTGGACACCCCTGGTCTACAACTTACTAACACAGTAGTCAGTAGCACAGTCCTATACTATATTGGGAAATGCAGTAACTACAAAAATCTCAAATATACGATTTTGATAAAATATTGTTGACTAAATCATTTTGTATATAATTTAACTAAGGTAAAACACAGATATAAAACGACATGATATAGTAACTTAATTCAATATAAAATATCATAATTACAGAACATTTACAGAAATCGTACATTTCTTGGAGGAAAACGCAGTAAACGACAATTCCTATAGTTAAAAGTAGAATGTTATTATATATACGTACTATATGTACACACTACAAATAGTTACTGCGTTCACGGTTAGGAGTATTTAGGGACTTTTACTGAATTTTGTTCTAGTAATACTATCGCAACAGTTGTTATATTTGCAATATCTACTGATATAGATGATAATTTTGTCACCATTAAGTGATTTATAAAACAATATCTAAGCCCTAAGGTACTATTAATGATTCATAAATAATTTTTTTTTTTTATTTATTTGCTTACGGTAGTTACTACATTTTTTACTAGCAATGCTAAATTATATTAATAATACTGCATTTCATAACTTTATAGGTTACTAATATATTTAAATATGTGAGTAATGCCAGAGTGAAAAGCAGTAACTTCTAAATTGCGAGAAAAATGTCAACAATAATTTATTTACCCAAAATGAACAGCTTTTTTGAATCCTGTCATAATTTCAGTAAAAAGTTATACTTAAAATATTTAATTCATATAGAAAAAAACAAAAACACAAAACTTTTTTTTCGCAAAAATTTGATTTTTGTAGTTACATATTTTACCAGTAGCAGGGCATGCTGATTTTCGAAAATCATAATGAAAAAAAAATAGATAAATAATTGCAATACATTTAGAGAGTTAAACTAATTTAAACTCGTTTTTTTAAAAAATAAAACCAACTATAAGGACTAGAAATTAAAAAAAATTTGATTATTTTTAAGTTAAAATAGCATTTTAGGTTCTGAGCGGAGCAATAAATGTATTGGTTTTACAATTATGCAAGTTTTTTTTTGTTTTTATCAGAATCTTTAAAACAGTAAAAAATAAAAATATTTCGATTTTTAACTTTGAGGGTGATTTCTGGTAGCAAATTGGATTTAGTTAGTACTTTAACCCATCCGTTCAAAATAATTTTCATAAATATTCATATCAACATTTAAAAGACATGTAATTATTTTCAAAATATTTGAGATCTATTTGTGATAAATGATATTGAATATTAAACACATTCAAAATCTTAAACTTTAATTAGTTTTATTCGATTTATGTATGCTAAATTGTTGTTTCTGAGTGAAAGAACTTTAGAAACACAAACATTTTAAATTTTATCACAGGGTTCCTCATTCATCAGTTGTTTTAATGCAATTTAAAAATATCTAAAATATAAAGAAAATATTTTTTTTTATATATATAAGCGTTTAAGGTTATAGGTAGTGTAACCAAAAAATCAAAAAATCAAAGGAATATTTTATAATACTGTTGATTTTTTATAGACATTTTAAATTCAAATTTAGACATAAAAATATCAAAAATATCGACAATTTGCAAATTATTTTGTAGTTATAAATGTATAAAATATTTAATTTTTATAGCTTTAAGGATTGAAACTTTAAAACAAGGTTTATCGTAAGTAGGTAGTTAATATTGTAATAATCTAAAATATATATTTACATGGTTGATTTTATTAACATTTTAAGTTCAAATTTCGAGTTTAGTTATTTATTTGGTACTTGATTTATTATTTACTTTCTAAACACAGCACAATTTTTTAAAAAATATTTAGATTTCTGCTACAATTTTTATTCAACGTAACAATGATTTATCACTGAATTCAAATTTGACATATTTAATTCAATGACGAGGAACACTCTTTACCTACCTACTATGCAGTTCCCTGATTTTTGTGAGAGTATATTGCTTTTGTTTATAGCTTTATGATTCATATTTTAATTTTTTCCTAAATCCTCTACTAATTTGGTCGTTAGTAATTAAAAACATAAAGTATAAATAAATTACATAATATTTATAATATACACTTTAATTTGTTGACCCAAATTTTATAAAGGCTAAATAAAAATAAAAATAAAAAAATAAATATATAATATACGTATTTAAATTTGAATAATAACTGTTTGATCTGAGTCTTAAAATTTTAGTTATTTATCTTTTCTAGGTGCTACTTAAGAGAAATACTATTTTATTTAATTATTTATTTATATAGATTCTTATTTAAATTTAGATATTTTATATAGCATTGCTGTAGTGGCGTATTGCTGTAATAATTTATAGGTTATAACTTTGTAAGTGGTGATCATTTTAAGTTTCAAAGATTTGTATTTCTATTATTTATTCTAATCAAAAATCAAACATCTATGTCGTTAAAAACGGATATTCACCCGTGAATTATTTTACTGTTTTTTTTTTATGAGTTTTTCATATTATTTTAGAAACTAAACTAGAAAACTTCGTATAGCAAGACTTCTATAAATTAATGTTTCACTAATGATATTATATAATTTTAACTTACAATTCGACATTCGTTAGTACTTATAGATTTCTATACTACCTACGCGCGTAAAATAGAAAAACTAATTGTTTCCTTACTAGTCACGGACTTTTGTTATCATAGTTTTTCTATTTACTATATTCTGTACATCCCATTGTTAATTTGATATTTTTTCCCCTATACCTCTAAAAGTAATCATTTTGTCTTAAATATATTGCTTTTATAGTTCATATATTTTAAACAACTAAATAATTCCTCTACGATCTACTTTTATATAGGTAGGTATATACTGATTATAGCTGGGGTTTTTTTTAGTAGTAGCCCGTGTCCATCACGTGTTGGTTTTATATATTTATTTCAAACTTTATTATCTTATACAATATAATATAATTCTTCGAAATGTTCTCGAAAATTACTGAGAAATCCGAATGTCATCTTAAAATGACAATATATTTAACTTCCAATAACTGCAAGAAACGTGTTACATAATATTTTTTTTTAACTCGTAAGTCGCAACCCAACCAGGTGTGAACTGAAAAGAACTAACGAAAAATAACAATTTAATAATTATTGTAAAAATGATAACTAATAAGTATTAACTAATAAACAATAACTAATAAATAAAAACTAATTTGCTCTGATAAGTATTATACGAGTAGATTAGACAATAGTTTGACATTTTGGTCATTATAGTAAAAACTATAATCATTATGTCATAGGCTCATAGCTTTATTGCTCCGTCAATATAATATTCGTTGTACCTAAATATTATCAATTATCAATATTTTTACTAGTTTACTAGGGAAAACTTGTACAATGTACATATATAGTAATAAAAGGCCAAAAAGAACCAATTTGTATTCACAGTAATAAATGTGCGCAAACTAATACTAAATTCTAAAACATTTTTAAAAATTTAGCGGGTCAATATTTTATAAACAATACACGTTGATGGTAAACTTATAATTATATAGGTATTTAATAAAAAGCGTATAGTATTGATTCCGTCGAAGTTACCTTTTTATCTATAAAAAAACTTATCGATTACGCCGGCTATCGACTCCACTGAACTTTCTTTTATACATCGATTCCGACGGCTTATATACTATTATGTTATATTATTGAACAGTTGCACTAAAATTTGTAGTTAATTCATAACGAAATAACGTTGTTGAACTTTTTAACTGTAAGTCTGTAACAATTATATGTATGTTTACTCCAGCGGAGATCACGTATCGAGTCGCATTCATATCGTAATCTATATAATATATTAATATATTATATTATATATAATCGGAAATATCTAAAATAAAAATACATGTTTTATCGATGATAATCTTAATATTTTGTACAATATGTTTTTGGGTTCAAACACTATACTATTGGATTAACTCGACGTTTAGTTAGTAACAGTGTAGTCTTATGCAGTTGTGTGCATTTTATACTACCTACGTCGTATAAAAATGAATTTTAAAATTTTAATTAGTGAACGGAAAATCAATTAAATTTGTACAAAAGTTATACAATTTATAAAAAAACGTATGTGAAATAATTGACTCTTATAGATGAAAATGTGTCAATAGAAAGTGTATTGCGAAAATGTATATTGATTAAAACCATAAAAAATGAAATTGTACATACTTGAATTATTCAATATTTTATTGTTTTTTTTTTACCATACCGTATGTATTTGAGTTTTCCCGTCCAAGACGATCATTTTCGATGATCATTTAAATATAAAAAAATGTAATAGGTAGCTTATATGAGTTATATTATATTATTTATTGATATTATATTTATTTTGTTTATGTATTTTATACATAGTAATATTGTATTCTAAGTAGGTGGAATCAAAATATACAAATATGAGAATATAAAATATACATTATATACATAATGATATTAAAAGGTAATATTTTAGGAGTAATATTTTAATACAAATAATACATAATCAAATAATCAGTCATAAATATTTCGTATTATTTGTAAATGAAAATACAGGTGCTTATTACATTTGTGATAAAATATTATATTATAATACTATGTCCAATCTCTTTGTAGTTATACGTTATCCCCTATCACCAATATCGGAAAGAGTATAGGTGTTTAAATAATTATACAGTTCAATGTTCATATTTATATTAAATATATTTAATCTTAATTCTATTTACCTAGTATTCTGTATTATCATTTTACTTATTTAATAAATTGATTCATGTTAACTAATAACTGATAGTAGGTATACTAGTATACAATACATGTGCGATTTTTCTCTGTGCTACTGACGACTGTACAACTTTCAAAATACCTTTTTGACAATGTTAATAATTGTATTATTTGTTCATTGAAATTGAAAACTATTATGTTCATAATATATTCAAGACAGTAACATCGAAGGATAATTAATAGTAACTTTAATTATTATGTTGTAACAAATTGTAATACATTTAAAATTTGAGATACAATATTCTTGAAAACGTTTAAATACAGGTGCTATAAATAAATGCTTTATAAGTACCTATATGACAATTTATTATTCACAATTATTGAATCATGATAAACATACAGACCTACAGTATTTTTGATTTATGAGGTTTATTATATCATCATTCATCATACTCTAATTACTGGCTACTGGGTACCTATATCAAATATCATCATTGTAATAATAATAAAATATAATAATCATTATAAGGGTCATTTTATCAATAAAGTTGGTTAAGTTGTGGATAAAGTAATTGAGATTTAAATTCATCTCGTGGAAGGATACATTTCATTCATCATGTAGATGACATCATATTAAATACATCATTAAATTATTAATTTTTTCAAAGTATACAAATATTAATAAAGACATTTTTTAAATATTATACGTTCAATAACTTTACAAACAAATAATTTTTTATAACTTTTGAAGTATTACAGAGGATACCTCTTTGCCTACAATTTGTTTTTGCTTATTAATTTTAACTATATAGGTTTCATTGTTTTACCACGTTTGAATTTTTCATAAATCATTATAGACATGGTATCAATATATCAAGATTGACGAATAAAATGTACGTTGTATGAGAATTATTAGACATTAGTGCCTATATACTTCATTACTTCTCAAAAATAGTGCTATATTATAGTCATTTTTAAAAATTACCTCCCAAGAATACAATTTAGATTAATATATATTTCATAAAGTC
Organism: Neotoxoptera formosana; assembly: GCA_022818045.1. Lineage (NCBI taxonomy): Eukaryota > Metazoa > Arthropoda > Insecta > Hemiptera > Aphididae > Neotoxoptera > Neotoxoptera formosana. Next base: position 10,678,171 of record CM040632.1, on the reverse strand, counting down.
AAAGAAAAACGCTCGAGTATAAAATATTTCTATCTATATTTTTTAAGTGTATGAGTAGAGTATATAATATAATAAATATCTAATATAAATTAAAATGCAAGGCACAATTTGCTTTTTAGTACATTTTAGTTGAACGTATTTGTCTATTATTTCTACTAAAATGTTAAGTATTAATGTTTCTAATACTATTGATTCAAAATTCAAATACCTAAAATTATAAATACTTAATGTAACCAAATACCTACAACAATATTAATACATTATATGCTAATCTTAGTTAAAAGTTTTTGACTGATCAGTTTCGAATGATTAATGAAAACTACAATCAATACCTTTGGTGTTAAATTTTGATCGGATGTTTTGTAAATTATTAATATTTTTAAATGAAAATGCAGTATTAAACTAGGTCTTAACTTTAAATCGAGTTAATGGATAACCTATTGATAAAATATAATATTAAATACACTACCTACACATGATACCACAATTTTCAATGATTTATTTCAGAATAAATTTAATATAATATTATCAACAGTAATGGGTTTCTAATTACTAGAGATCAATCAAGGTCAGTTATAATTATAAAAATATAGACAACGATAAATGATAATACAGCATCAAACAAATATTTAATGAATTAAAAATAATTACGTACATTTTTAATTTGTATAGTAATATTTATATGAATCATGTTTAGTCATAGTTTTAACTAAATAATTGCAATACTATAATATTGTTTAATAAATTATATAATATTAACTATTAAGCATAATTAAACGTTTTAAGACAATAAATTAAATCTATATTTTATATTATTAACTAGGTACCTAACTAATTAATGAGCTCTGAGAAATTGACTGCATAATTGGTACAACATATCAATGCATGCACACTACGCGAGCGCGAGCACACACACTTATAAATAGGTAATAAAAATATTAAATATATTTCCACATTACATCAAGTAAGGACAGTGTTACCACTGGGTGACTCCTCTCATCAAATAATCATGTAATCTATTTTCTATTATCACATATTCTTATTGTTCCTAAAAGAACAGAATGATTGTATGTACCGTATAAATAATAAAAAAATATACATATATTTCCATTTATTTATTTTATTTATATAATGTATTTTTATAGAAACCTTTTTTTTTTGGCGCACCAAATGCCTTGAGCATTCTTTTTGGGGACCCTGTACTTATAAAATACAAAGGCCATGAAAAACATTATTTATTCATTATAATATAATCAATCAATTTTAAATACATATTAGTATTCAATTCACATAAGTATAATAAAAATGTTTTTTTTATATTACAGGTGTAAAATAAAATAAGTTTAAGCACATAATATTGATATCATAAAGAATAAAAAGATTAAATTTATCATATTCTTCGTATATTCTTTATATTATGAGTATTTTTAAAAAGATGAATCATATTTTGCATTTGCTATTATTTCAATCAATTCTTGAATTTCAATAACTACATATTTTTTTACAGACATTAATGGCTTTACGCAGCTTTGTAAAAAATACTTTATAAAAGTATTCAAGTACAGATACTTAAAAAAAGCATTTTTTAGATAATTTTAAATACTTTCAACAGTTTTACACGTTTTTTTTCTTATAAATTATAAATCAACTGATTCTATTTTTTTATCATTCTCGTGTTAATATAATTGACAATAAAAAATAAATTGTTTTTAAAAATTATTAATTTATTCAAATATATATAGATACTTTGAGAGAGTGCTTAAAATACTTTGTCCAAGTACTTTATTCAAAATACTCATTTGAGTAGGTACAAAAAGTATTTTAATACTTTTCCTCAAGTATTTTACATTTTAGAAGACTAGTTTAAGGTGACATTGGTGTTATATTGAACGAAGTTTAAAACATTCAAGTTAAAAAAATGTTCATTTTTGTGATGACGGCAACAATATTATAATACAAACCTAAAAAGAACAAATAAATTTGATCGGTATAAATATTATACACATTTCAGTTTTCATTTTAAATTTTGTATTTACCCGCTCACATAAATAACAAATGATTACAATATTAAACTTTATTATTTTACTAAAACCTGCAATTATTATAGTCAACTAAGCAATACTATTTATGTTTAATCTACGACTAAATAGTAAATAAGTACATCGTCATAAAAAAACAGCCAGTAGTAATAAATTCGAAGATATTTAATAAATGTTGGGTCCTCCCTTTGCGACCGCGGAAGGCTGACACTGTTACGGGCGTTAATTTTTCTAAAATTTAATTTAGTAATAAAATAATTTTTATTTAAAATAGAAATTCATAGTATGAATTGTAAGCATAGTATTTGTAAGCCCAATATTGATTAAGTATCATTTTACATCGACTTTTATTATTATTTCTAGGACAAGATGTATGGTAAATAAATAGGTTTATCTGTCGTTTGTTCGTAATAATACTTTATAAAACAAAACATTTCGAAAATTTATTTTAGTTAAAATAATAATATAGTAATTCAAACATTATATGTACATATACTTATGAATTTATAATACCAGTATTCATTTTATAACTTAATATATTTATAAAATAAATATGAGGGTTTTGTTTCTAGACGACAACCTCCCTCTTCATAATATGTTATTCGTGTAAAACAAAAAATACGTACATTGTCAGCAAATTTGCATTTTACGTATGTTATTAATTGTAATATAATATAAAAAAAAACAATAATAATAAATATGAGTGGTTATCATTATTTCAATTAAGTACCTATTGAAAAGTAAGCTACATATTATATTTCCTATATATTTAACTACAAGTTACAACCCTTTTTAATATATTTTAATGTTACCGTATTAATTAATTTAAGCCTGATGTGTTCAATAATAATTCTGTCTGATTTCTTTTTACACCTATACAAAACATACTAATTAAATACCTACGTGCTGTATTGAAGTGGTTTTATTATAGTATAACTATTGTCTATTACGATTATATATTTTGAGTACCTACTTACTTACGTGGATGTGATTATTTTAATTTTAATATATTACGAGAATCAGGTCATAGATTTTGCAAGAACGCTTAAAGTAGTATTTTAATGACTTAAAATAATATGAGGGTAAAATGAAATAAATGTAACAATTAAATATAAGTAAGTTGAATAGAAATATGATGGTAGCGTTTGAATTTGATGATTTTAATTTTAATCTAATATTATATCTTTTATCCGTTCAATTAAATGTATACCCATACGTATACATCGTTTAATGTTGTACAGACATTTATCTGAACAGATATTACTTATTAATTTTCTTCTTTCTTTAAATTGGTCTTATATTTATTGTTATTACTTATATTAGGTATATAATAAAATTCTCAAATACATTAATGGAACAAGTATAGGATATAATATGTACCACCCGTGAAGTACATATAATAGCTAATAATGTTGATTTAATATCCTGTTAAGGGTCGACGGGGGTTACTATCAGTTTACTAATTGAAATGTACACACTTAGATAATTAATATTGAATTTGTGTGTTTCCTGATCCGACGCTTGCGTCACGTAACAGCTGCGACTATCGTTTATAAAGCCTAGAGGGACCAATAGTCAGATCATTACGACTTGTTGCATCAAATCCAGTACACGGCGCACCGACTTTCGTAAAGACTACGTGACTACGTGAGTACTAGCACGCTATTGTAAGAAAAACATTGATAGTTTTATTCGAGGTTTAGTTTTAATCTAAATAAGCACGTATTTTTATTCTGTTCGTATTTTACATTTTCTTAATAAATAACATAACAATAAGAGTTGAATCACAAGCACATAAATTAATTGCAAAAATAATTTTTATTTTATTATTTAATATTTGAGTAGTGTCTATATTATTGTCAATTCTATTTTTTTTAATAATTTATCACATTTTTTTATAAGTTTAAAGATGAGCTGTGACATTTATTTTATGGTCATACATAGTTTAGTCATTTATATTATTTTGATTCTATTTTGTTTTCATTCTTAATTCTTGTGTTTCATAAGTTTGAGAGTATTCATAGAATACATTTTTGTAAATATATTATACGGTTTTAAAATCCTGGAAAATATCAAAACTATATTTATTAATTAGTTAAATTTGAATAATTTATGTATTCTTAATGTAAATGTATATAAGTTAATATAATACAATATAATTCATAATATTATTTTGATTGCAAATATAATAACAGTTAATTATTTATACTTGATTTAAAATTAAATTATTTAAAGTTCTTTAATTTAATAATACCTTATAATACATTTACTATTTAGTATAAAAAGACATTGCAATTTATGCAATAGAAAACTGATGTCCTTAATTAATTAAATTCTAATCCACAAAAATCTAATGTCTTTGTACACATTGATATTTAATAAGGGTATTTAGTTAGATTATTACTTATAAAAATTAAATGATGTATACTAAAAAAAGTTATAAAACCATGTATTCTAGACTTACAACTAAAATTAAAAAAAACCTTTACATTTTATTCAGTAAAACGATTTATAATATTTCCATTGTTTTTGTATTTTTCATGTTTCAAATGGTCATTAATCATTATAATGTAATTTTTATTTTTCTGCAATGATATTATAGTAGGTAATTGAAATTAAATTGTGTTATTCATTTAGATTATTATGCCTGTTTTTTTGTGATGTTATATGAGTACTTTCACTACTATTTTCAAAAATTAAGATAAAAATAAATTTGTATACAAATTATGAATGATATATGGGTGATAAATAATTTAAAATTTACTGACTACTGAAAATTCCCAAAAATAATATTTAAAAAAAAGTTATTACGTTTCAAATTAATTAATTCCAAAAATGTTGATATGTTAAAAAAAACTACTTGACTCAAATTAAATGTTTTTATCATAAACATTTTTCCGAAAATTAGATTTATAAATTAGCTATTTTGATATTTTTTAATCAAATTTAAATTTTTTTATTTTCTGTATTAAAAAATTAAAGTAAAAAACTGTATACTGTGCTTGTGGTGCAAGTGTCAATACATTTTATAAAAAAAAAAAAAATGTTAAAATAATGTCTATAACATTATTTCATTTGTCATATATTTCTGTTACATCTTTTATATGTTAGTACCTATAAACACATTAATACATTTGTTGTAGCTATTGGTTTTTCACAAACCTACTTTAGTTATTAATGCCTAATGCAATTTTGTAGAAAATATAATCCAGAAAATATATTTTTCATATCACATTTTTTTCAAGTTATAATATAATATGTTTAATTTTATATATCCAACTATAGCATAATGCTTAAATAAAACACAGTACTTTCAATCATTATATATTTAATTAGACATTTAGCCAGATTTTATTATAACATTGCATCATTAATCTAAACGTTTTTACAAAATATTCTATATTCTATTCAATTTATTTTTTATTTAATTATACTCTTATAATTTTTAAATGCTAGGATAAGTATTATTTTTTAAAGTTTAATTAAAAATTTAATTCAACATTATTGATTTAATAGTGGTGGTATTACAACTTATACTTACATATTATATTGTTATCTTACAAATCATGCTTTATAGTTTTATTTATTATAGGTAGATATCAATATTATTATTTACTTTAAAAATCAAAAACTATTTTAGTATACTCTTATTTATTATATAATATTAAGTATTATATACTATTTGAGAGATTACAATTTATTTTAATCGTTAAAAAATTATAAATTATAGTGTCCACGTTTCTGACTGGTGAAACGAAAATAGTACACGAAGATTTCTATTTAGGTATGTCTATGCAAATATATATTATTAAACTACCAACTTGCCAACTAAAATTGATAGAGAGGGTATCAGCTATATAGTAGCTACATTCTCGAAATATCGTCTCTCTGGCCTCTTTGTGTGAAAGATTTTACTTTATAACTTAATTGTTCAAGTCGACAATATTACAGGATTGTTTCCAAAGAAGTAAACCCGTAGTAACAGAGTTAAATATTTTGTATCCAATTCACAATGCACTAAACTATACATGTTGGTAAGATTTATATTAGGAAAACATATGAATTCATCAGCAGTAATTGTTTAATTTAGTAATCATTAAAGCAATCACGATTTCAATACGTATATCGACAATACAATTTTTAGTTATCTATCATTTTATCTATGTAATGGTAATCCACAACTTAAGATTACCTACCTACTTATAGTTTTAACAATTTACTTGCGTGTTCCTTTCTTTTCACGTGTATCTTATGTTAATAACAAACAATATTATATTAGTAATTAGTCATCCTACACAAATAAATATAAACAAAGATTAGTCTGTCTTAATGAGTAAACTATATACATTCTGTTCTATAATAGTATGATTAATGAATATTAGGTTTTAATTTGAACGTAAATTATTGAAAGATCAAAACATTTATTTGAAATTGTTTACGCATACAACTTTAATTTGTCAAATATTTTAAATACCAAAAATTAAATCAGTTTGCATTTGTTTTTATAATTTAAATTGATTTGGTTGAGAAGAAATCATTAATATACTTTTGAATATCCAATTAAGTCAACATTTAAACTACAAATAAAACACCCATCGTTGTAAAATCTGCCTTCATTTCTTCACTCAGAATTTAAAATACGGGCCCCACCATCAAAATCGACCTTTCCGTTTATCGCCAGAATAAAGTGAAATTTATTTCCATTTTCCGCTATAAAAAATTTCAGTTTTTAGATTTTTATCACCCTAAACCAGTTATTGTAAGAAGTAAGAACTGATCAATTATAATATTATAGATCAGTAGATCACATAGATAATATTTTCACAACTTGTTCCTTTTCTCCAGAAATTGGAAATATTACAATTAAGATAAAGTGTTGCTATGATTTTGTTATTTTAACAATTTTCCACTTGTATAACTTACAGAGTAGATGTGTTCTATATAGATTAAATTGAAATTAATTATTTCTTTCGTATATATTTGTTTTTGTTATGACTTGTATAAAGAAATAACATTTTAAAATACACTTTATTTATTTAATTTGTATGTATTACTTGAATGTGTTATTTTTAATAGTTTTAATCAATAAACGACTATCTTTAACTATTTTAGTTGAGTAGATTTAAAGTTATTTTTAAAATGATTGCTAATTAATAATTATCAATAACTTCACACATTTTTATGATACGAGATTGTTATCAAAATCTAAAAACTGAAATTTGTTGTGGCGGGTTAGTGTAACACTAGGGGTGTAAAAATAAAATACCTAAATTGTATAATGTAGACTACCTATAACCTATGCATGGAAAAAAAAAACAATTTTAAATTAAATATGTAGATCACAATAGTGGGCTGTAATTACTCGAGCGAACTATAATTTAGTTAAATACTTATACATAAATAATATCACTTATATAAGAATAAGATAATAATCCTCGTGAATGAGTAATAATATAAGTATACTGATAGATGGCAAAGGTCTTCTATTAACATTTAGGTTTTGCGATGTTGTACAAGCTATCAGTAATCAATATTATACCATAAAATATTCATATAATCTATAGATTTTTATGATGTCATAGTTTTTATTCCGAACCATAATAAATAGGATCACTAAACTCTAAAAACATTTGATAACTAATGGAAATAGGAAAATGAAATATTTTGTATTCGTTTTTAATTTTTTATATACCTATTATGAATAATTGATACCTGAGTAAAATAGTTTTACGTTCAATGTTTTATACAGGTTTATAAATTAAATGTGTGCTCACTTGACTACATTAGTATTTTATTATTGCTTTAGTCTTTAAATATTACTGGTATACTGCTTTACTTACTATAAAATAATATAAGTAATAGGAATTTGAAGTCGTAATGCAGTGTGCTGATAATATTGTTTTATGGAGTAGGTATACTAGGGTAAAAAATCTACAGTTAATATTTGTTCACTTCAGCTTCAACTAGAGATCCTTGATATATAAAAGGATATACAAACAATACATATCAATTCTTTCTGTCTTCTACCTTAGGAACATTTATTTTAATCAATTAATCAACCAATTACGCTATTACATACTTTTTAGGATAGTAAACTAAATATTAATTATACTAAAAGTATCTACTCTAAACTCATCAATTTTTTTTACTTACATTTTATACCTAAGTATGCCTATAGTTCACTAGTGCCTGGTATCTATTAAATATTTAAATTCATAAATCCTTAGAATTTTAATACTATAGTTACTTACAACTGTTCAAAATCTAGATCTTTGATTCATTTAATTTTTAAAAACTTCGATTTTTTCATCAAGTTTTGGATTATGCAATTCTAGATACTAAACATGAAAATACATAATATGTACAACCTAAGTTTAGGCTGGAAACCGGCATATATTATAATAGAAAAAGGTTTAGGAATAGTCAATAGGAATGTTTGTGTCACTACAAGTCTAATAAATTGTTTACTATGCCTTGGACCTATATTATAAAACTAAGATAGGTATTTTTATTTTACGATTTGAAGGAGTAGACAGTATATTCTACATAATACACAGGGTGATTTACCAAGCATGCTCACCCCTAAAATATAATATCCTTAGAACAAACATTTTAATAACTGAAAAACTACTTGTTCAAATGTTGAATTAGGAACATCAAATTCAAGAATTTAAAAAAATGGTTTTTTAGTACCTATATTTAAAAATTCCAAAAATCAGAACTTGAATAAACTCATTATTAAAACAAAAATGGGGGCCAACATGCTTGATGAATCAGTGAATCACTCTGTATATATATTAGGGTGTATGCCAAGTCATGCTTTGAAAATTACGGCTTACAGTTTTACAGCATTAAATTAATTCAACTATATACGAGTTAATCAAAATTCATAATCACTTCCTGTCCATATCATGGTGCCACTGTATCACGCTAATCGCCATATTTCAGATAAAATACATTAATAAATTAATAAGGCCACTTCTAATAGTATTATTGTTGCACGTGAAATATTATCAATTTAAGTGTTAGGTAGGCACTATATAATATTACGGTAATTAATTAATTTACTACTCAATGCAATACGTTGATTGTTGATAGTATAATATTCAGTTCAATGGTTTTTTAGATTAGACTTAACATTCGTAGTAAAATCTCTACAGTTTTAAGCAAGAAGTTCATATTTTTACAAGACACGTACACCTACATAAACGTTAAATCAAAGATTTTTTGTAAATGTATATATTATATAATCTTTATGAGTCAAATCATTATTTATATCCTAAAGTAGGTTCCTATAATTTATTCGATAATATTTACATACAAAATTGCATTGATAATAATAAAAAAAACAAATAAATAAAGTGTTAAAAATAAAAAGTTATAGTTAAACATATAGTTTTTATGTGCTTGCATACACTTTTGAAAGTAAAAAAAAAGCTTGAATATTTGACTGCGGGGGTTTCTGGTAGAAAATTGCATCAAGTCGGTACATTTGATGGATCAAAAGTAAAAGATTCCCGATACTTTTCAAATAATCAGAAAACGGGAATTTTAACGCAAAACTAGTTTTTGACTTTTTTTATTTTATTGTTGATATGTATGATACAATTTTTGTTTAGGAGTAAAAAAGGTTGAAATTTTCTACACGGGACTCATTGACATTTTCAAAATATTCAGATTAATTTTAAACTATTTATACCACGAACCTACCAGCACCTTTTTACGGGACGTCGGTATTGAATTTTATAAACTAAAATATTAATAATATTGTTATATTATAATTTATAACACTTATTATTGTTATTAAAGTAAATTATTTTAAAATATATGTCATTTGTGTTTGGCAATAATTAGTTCAACCTATCGTATTACTAATAGAAATGTAAGATACCAATTTAAATTTAATTATTTATGTAATATAATATTCTTAGAAATATAGGCTTATATACCGTGTCCACTCAGAATCATTTTTAATCGTATAAAATATGATTTATCACTGAATTAAAATTTAACACTTCCATTACAGAGTCCTACTCAATGTCCAGCAGTTCAGGCTTACCCGATACAGATTCCATACAGGAAAACGACTTACCTACTAGATTAATTTTTTATAATTGTTACACATTTAAAACAAATTATAAAACATGTAAAGTAGGTACTCAAATTAGCAAAAACTGTGTTAATACTTTCTAGTCTAATCTCATTAAACATAAAATACTAAAAGATGCGATGATACTTAGCAGACTTAAAATATTTAATCAACTATATCGTCTATATGACTATTTCTACCTATAGAAACATACATATCATATAAATAATTATTAAAAGATATGTGATAACTATTTTTATTATGTTTATATTAGCATTGTATAATGTTTATAACATTACATCATATTATGTTATAATTAATGATAGTAAACTGATTAAACACGTAATAATGTATAAGTAATAATAATACATACCTACATTATATAAAACAGTTAGTTGTTAGGTTCTTAAATTATTAATTTAAAAATATTTAGAATTTTTAAGCTATAGGAATTTAAAATTGTCTAATATTATTAGTTCTTTATCTATACATTTTGATAAAAAATGTTATGCTCGATGAAAATGCTTGAAAATTTAAAAGAAAATTTGTCGTTGATTAATCTCGAAGAAAATTTTAAAAAAATAGAAAATATATAGCCAAAAATCTTTTTATAAACGTTTGAAGTTCAAATATTGACAAAATACAAAAATGAGCATATTATAATTGTGCAGTTAAAAATTAATAAAAATTTTAATTTAGACATGTGATGTTTTGAACATTTAGTACAAGAGTTCTCGTAAGTTTTTCTTACAGAAACCTAAAAATTTCAAAAATACATACACTTCATTTTTCTTATATATATTTAAAGTTAACATTTTGAATAGAAATTGGATATTTAATCGAAAAATAACGTTTTTAGTTATTTTAATGTAATTCAAAAAGTATTATTTTATAATGTTTTTTTAATGCTTGAAACTAACAGGCTGGTTAAATGTTGATATTTTAGTTTTTGATTTTTGTTTTATATTAATATCGTTCATTATTTATATTTTTTTAAAACTATAATTTAGGAATTAGTTAGATAGTACGTATCTCATATAATGTAAATCATAGTGGAATTTTACGGCACAATGTTGATACTATAATAGCTGTTTATTATAATAAAATATATTCTGTGTCAATATTTAAATAATTTTACAGTAGTACCAAATATTATATTAGGTTAAGTCAAGTCAAATATTATTTTTTTTCAATTCAATAAACGTACATTAAAGTTTTCATTTATCTAAATTGGATTTAAGAAACTTGACCTTTGTTATAAATAAAAATTTCATCTGGTTGCATTGGCTGATGCAATATTTTAGTGTTCTTAGATAATATTCAGAGTATATAAAGCACGACTGGACGCCGCAGTATTCATTCCTTTCTAAGACACCATACTAAATATACACATAACGATTTCTGCTTAACCAGCACAAACCAAATTCTTGAAACATGACGTCTTCAACTACATCGCATATCCAATTCTCAAAACCATCCCATTACAAAGAATCCAAACCAAGGATCTATTCTTTTGTCCTTTTAATAACTTAAAAAATTAAATTTTTTTATTTAGTAATTATTAGTGTTCATTTCTTATTAAAAACTTTTCAATAGTTATACATTGTAATAATTTCGTTTTGCATTTCAATATCGAATTGTAACTTACAGTTAATTTCAAAAGTACACAAACAGACGCCAATATGGGATACTCAGCAATGCTACTAGGATTTTCCTGGTTAGTTATGATCAGCAGTATTGGATTCGCGGCGGTCTTACCAATGAACCACATTATAGAGGTAAATAATGCATTAATAGTTCAACTAGAAATACATATATACATATACATTATACATGTATGTAATATGCATAACGTTATTTTATAACGGGTATGAATTATAATTATTGTTAATCAAAAATCAAAATTGTATACCTGCACATTTGTCACATAACAAATATTTATGTTTTATGTACCCTAATACTACTCTGAAAGTCCGAAGTAGTGTTAATATACTATAAATTATCTTATGTTAATATACTATTAATATACTTAATATTATAACTTCTTAAATCGCTTCTACGTATTTATATTTATAATGATAGGTAGATAATCTATAAAAGATACGTAAAAATTAGTTAACTGATAAATTAAGCAATGTATGTGGATGCAAATTTAAAAAACTTGTTCAAGAACCCACCTGAGTAATAACTTAATAAAGAGTTTCTTTTTACTCAAAAATATAATACATCTGAATTTTGTTACGACTTTAATAGTTTAAATTAAACATACGATTTATTTACGCATATAGTAATATTATAGTAATTTATTTATATAATATATATTATTATATACATACCTATTGTATATTATACGACAGAAGGTACCTACTATTTTGTATTACACTTTTATTATTCCACAATTTACAACCAATGTTTGAGTAGTTATCTATATAGGTACATTTTAATTTAAAATTTATTTCAACACATTAAGTTGTCTATGGTCTTATATGTTAACTACTTCCTACTTTATCATACATTTCTTATTTATTCAATATTTATTAACTGAGATTAATATTAAACACGTAAAATATTAATTAGCATATTAACCATTATAATTTATAATATATGTGTTTAGTTGATATACAATATTGATAAATAGTAACATACAATAAAGTTAGTAAATAGTTAAGTAAATAAATTATGATTAATTTTTTTTTATTGAATGCTTCATTCATAAATAGTTCAAAAGTATATAGAATGTAGTATGTGCTATAAATATATAAGGTTGCCTATGTTTATTAATAAGACTTTTCTTGTTCTATACGCAAATACGCAATAGATCTTGATGGGAAAAATTAAATTTAATATAATAAAATAAAACTTTTTTACTGTATGGATTGATATAAATTATATAATTCATTGGAATAAATTTAATCATAAATTATTATAAATTTTCATTTTTCTGATTTGTATAAAATTAGGCCCATTCGTATGAAATATCAAATATTTATTTAATTAATTATTTAAAATTTTGTTTTTCCAGAACTCACTTGCAGATGAATCGACATTTAGGGGTTAGTTGATATATTTTCTTAGTGTATTTCAATGTGTTTATTTTGCATATTAAGTACCTAGGTACCTAATAGAATGGTTTCGATTTTATTTTTATTAATTTTATTTGTTTTATCAGCAGGTAGTGAAAAAAATACAGCAAAATTTGAACTTAAAGATTGGGTAATGGTAAAAGCAACGCCTTCAGACCCTATTCGAGTTCCTCCTGGTGGCAGGGTTGAACTTGAATGTACGGTTTTCGGTAGCCCTGTGCCTCAAGCACAATGGAATCGTGGAATACAACTCAACCAGGTAAATTGATTGTTCAAGATGTATATATTATATTTATTAAGAGTATTTGTATGATATAAATACTTATCAAATAATAATTTATTATAATCAATGTGTATTATACGTATGTTTATAGATTACATTAGGTCCAAACGAATTCGAAGATTCTGGTGAATTTCAAAATGTTGGTAAAGTGACAGTAAGACATGTGATCGACTGTATCCAACCACATCACCAAGGTGTTTATACGTGTACTGGTCAAGCAAGAGATCAGACTATGGCAAGTGACCCAGTCGCAATTTCGGTTGAAGGTATATATTATTGTATATATTATGTTTAAAAAAAATAAAACAAAATAAGGTTATGTTAAATTATTATTTCAATCCAGTTATTAAACTTGTTCAATCATCTAAACTTGTGTTTATCTAATACATTTTTTTAAGTACTTACGAATTATTATTATTCAGGCAGGGCAGTTCAGTGTTCCAGTGGTAAAACTAGAATAGTTAAGTGGAGTCCAATCATTACGCAGATGATAGGCTCAACTGTAGTGATACCTTGCGTAGTAACAGACAGTGCACCGTACAGACAATACTGGAAAGACAATTTTGGTAACATAATAGACACTGACATCGATTCAAGACGCAAAGTAAATAGTTCCCTTCAATTGTTTTATAGCACAATATACTAATTGCGGTATTTTTGTATTATTTTATTTTACAGTTGGGTCCCGAAGGAGAGCTAATTTTAAACAACTTAAGCTGGTCAGACATGGGTGAATATACTTGTGTTGCGGAAAATTCCATAAGCCGAGATAACACGTCTACGTTCCTGTATCCAATGCTGCCTAATGTTTAGAATATCTTTATCGTAGATATAAACCATAGGAATTTATCTGTAATCGCTTAACAAAATTTGCTCTTAATGTTCAAATATTATAGTATTGTAATGTAATCTGAAATGATTTATTCAATTATATAACTTAATATAGGCGCTTATAGGATCATTGATAGCTGGCCAATATTAAAATGACATTAAGTTCTATCGATTAGTCCTAGAACCTTACTGCTTTTATAGTCGAATGCTTATACTATGTATCGTAAACCATTGAGTATTTATTGTTTATTTTGTTATTTTTAAGTATATTGCTTGTCTGCATTGAGTCTCGTATTGTTTTATGGTTTGTGCAATAAATTTATAAAGAGTGTTAAAAACTCAAACTTAAGTATTTTATTATTGTTTTTTTTTGTTTTTAAATTAATTTATTATTATTTATCTATGCGTATGAATATATTATATATTTATATGTTATATCTAAGTTCAATAAAGCTCGAGAATATTAATTATAAAATGGTTTTCTAGTTTTGTGAAACATATTATAATGTATGTGTAACTAACAATCAACATACGATTAATATATTCCAGTTCAATGCCTACCTTCATACCTATGTTAATATTTATATTAGCATTTTATAGGCATAATGTTATAGTTTTCAAAATATTTTGGATCTTTTTGTGCTGTATTATATAATATACATTTAAAATGTCAACTTTTCTTTAGTGTTTTCACAATTTCTGTATGATAAAATTACAAGATCACTCATAAATTGTTCATAAGTTGTAGCAAATTTCAAAACATCGAAAATAGGTTTTCAATTATTTAAGTATATATTTATATGTAAAGAAACATAGAAATCTACCATTCTCTATTCTTGAACGCACTGAGTTATTTAAAAGCAACTTCAAACGTTAAACGTCCTTTGTAAGTTGTATTAAATAATAAGTCAAACAACTTTCAAAATCGTTACGATTTATTATTAATTTCAAATTTATAAATCATAACTGGTATTGTATACAAACAAGCTCATATTATAATGCCTTACTTCACTAACCTAATTTAATACAGCTTAGGTCTATGCAGGCCTATCCTGTCACTTTCCGTATATTTCTACCCCACCGTTAGCCGAGTAGGATTGTCACCAGTGCCACGTACCATGCCTTCGGTATTGGTTATATAGTTTTCCACGAGGTTTGGTGGGATATACAGCTAAGTGCCAACCATTATTGTCTAGTTTCAATTTTTTCAGACGATTTTGTGTCTGTAATTTATCATATTGTTCAATCGAACCGGTCTATATAATATTCTGACGATAGAAAGAATATTATAAAAATGTTAGTCGAAGATAACCTTCGCTCAGCACGTTTTGTGTGTGTTATTTCCCAGTAGGCA
This sequence comes from Neotoxoptera formosana, assembly GCA_022818045.1. NCBI lineage: Eukaryota > Metazoa > Arthropoda > Insecta > Hemiptera > Aphididae > Neotoxoptera > Neotoxoptera formosana. Next base: position 10,662,492 of record CM040632.1, on the reverse strand, counting down.
ATTGCAGACTACCATCACGTGACGTCACGGTATTGGTCACTTTCAGATTTGCACGTAAGTGGATATTATACGACTCGACACGGGCACCACGCCACGAAGGATGCCAATACAAACGAAAGGTTAGTCGCAGACCTCTAAAATCGGCGGTGGTGGAAAAGAAACTTCGCGTATATTTCAGTTTCTCCTATTAATATTTTTTGAATTAAAATGAACATGTACGATTTTTTTTAAATATCCAACTTGTTAAAAATGTGAACTTTAATAATGCTCATAATAAATTAATGTGGCTTTACGATAATCTTTTTTTTTAATCTATAGTCTATACTAAGAATAACAACTATAATAATAAATAAAATAACTAATAAGAAAAACTGATGACAAATCTTGTATTACATTTTCAAGCTTAAGGTATTAAAAATAAAACTTTTATTAATTTTTAACTTCAAAATAATTTACAAATGTTTGCGCTTTAGTTGAATTTTGTCAAAATGTTAACTTCAAACGCTAATAAAAAAAACAACTTGAAATCTATTTTTGATATAAAATTTGCTGTATAAAACACCTCATATTAAGAATATTGTATTACCATTTCAATATTATAGACTATGAAAAAATATTCAATTTACATTTATCGAATAAATAGTCCTGTACTCTTTAAAATGCCTGTTGCCAATTTTTAAATTTTCCGCATTTCTATAAATTTGAAAATTTTACTTTATATTTTAGTTTTTGTGATAATAGTTTATTATGATATTTTTTCACTAATTTACTGCCTGATACCTATTTAAGGTGTATTATATCAACAAAAATGATTTTGCTGGAAAAACTCTCATACCTTGTAGAATTTTCGGATTTTGATCATTTTTTTCTATCTGAAAGAAGACGATTTATTACATGCCACTTTGAACACCAATTTTTTATTTCAAATAATGGTATAATATAATGTGTAAAAAAAAGCTTAAAATTTGATTATTTTTAGAGACATGTCAATATCAAGTTCGAGATTAAAATATTGAAAAACAGAGTTCAATGACCATCTATAAGTTACAAAAAAAAAAATGATCAAATTTAATGGTTTCTACAGAATGGGATCATTATTTCCGTAGAGTGTATTTTTGTGTACAAAATAACATTGGCATCAGGCGCATAAAAAACTGAAACCTGAAAATTATGAACACACGGCGTTATAGTTAGGCTATTTCATTACCTCGCTGCCGTTAGTTCATTTTTTAGTTATATCACAGGGAATAATTACATCATAATCATACGATTTAAAAGTAAGTTTAAGTAAGGTGAAATTAATATAAGCGTCGAATATTGTTTTGGATAATTTAGAATGAAGTAAAATAGTAATTTAATTAAAAACTTATAGATTATTATATTTAGTTTTATAGTATATTGGAAGTATGCAGTGTCCTAACCTAAACATTAATTATAGCCAATAGGCAGGTATTTTATCATCAAATAATTTTTATAATAGCATGACCTACAAGGTTATAAACATATAAACTTATAGGTAGGTACTAACATTAGGTCTCTTTTGGTCACCCTTCCATCGATGTCTCCATCCACAATTACTGGGACGTACCTATTCCTATTGCACTATTATTGCAGTTTTGCCACAACAGTTTCATGTGGTGGTTTTATTCAGTCTAAACAACGATTAACATACTTTAGAAAACGTGATAATAAAAAAAAACAACTGTAAAATCAATTACTAATTTTCTAGTTTGGTTTGATTTCGAAATTTTAAATTCGGGTTGCCAGGTTGACAGACCTACGGCAGTGCTTATGATTATATAATTAAGAAACCGCACGTATGAACTTATGCGACAGGTCGCAGGTGTATTGTTTGCTTGTTCTGGAGACACGAAGAACTGAAGAAGTAGCAATATTGCGGAAATATGGTGGTGCCCTTCGGACGCGCATTGAAATATTAAGCACAAAACTGAATACGTATTTTGTCTTTACGTGTATTATGTGAAATGCACAAAGTAGACGTTTTTCTTAAAGCAGTTACAAGAAACTCAAAAATACGTATAGGTACTAGGTACCTAATCACAATTCTAACACGCCATAAATTAATTTTACAATAGCGTTTTGCCGTTTATTAATAATACCATTGATTATAGAATAGACTACAGTCTATTACTCTATTCTGTAATCAATGATAATAGGTACATAAAATAGAAACCAATTGCATTATTCAACGTTTATTTGTGGTTATCAGAACAGTATTTACAGTATATAATTTACTTTTTGTACATCAATTTCAATCTGCAACAATAATTTGAAGACTGAACTAGACGGCAACGACCGGAACAAAACAACTGATCTGCACTAGGCACAGCACAACATCCGTCTGAAAACCTTTTTTGTGCGGCACCAAAACGACCGGCGTTTAGGTTTCATCTTTTTGCCGTAATCTTTTGGTTTGTTTTTGCAGGTTCCGCAGTGACTAACAGTTTTAATTATTTTGTTGTAATTAAAAAATATTATTCATGGGTACTTGAAACTTTTAAAGTATACTATTATATTTTATCGAACAATGACATTTTCAAATGCATTTTTTTCCGAAATAATTAATTCAACCTACTGTATAACCTACTAATAGTAAAATTAATTACTAATTAATATCAATAATAATATCCAAAAATAAATTTAGTTAGCTGACAAACGGTCTTCGCTTAGAATCGTTTTTATCTAAAATATAGTCGAAAATATACGTAAAAATAAGAAACAACATATTTTTATATGGAAAAATATGGTGGTCAACCCTTTTTACCCAAGATTAATTAATGTATTAACTATTAATTTGTTAGTTATAAATATATTTGTGTAATTAAATTTGAGCCTATATATTTTTCTTAAAGGGCAGACATAGGTACAGATTTCCCGGGCCGAATTTATATCCCAATATTCCCAATCCGTCCTGGCTGTGATGCTGGTAAACCCAGTTAGAATGTTTGAAGCTGAGAGATTTGAAGTTATTGATTATTCCATTTGGTACACAATACACATGGAAATATAAATTTATGAATTTTTTTGATAGTAGCTGTGATAACTGATAACCATTATATGTTATCATTCTATGGACATGGGATAATAAGCAGCAGCTGCATGCGCCATGCCGCCATGCCTGTACCCGACGGCCGCCGGCAACTGCAGGTCTGCTGATCGCTGAACGACTGCCTCAGTTTCTTGTCGATTTTCGAACGATTTTATTCGTTATAAATTCTGATCAAGAATTCAAGCCGTACCTATTAAAGTATTAAATACCAACTGAAAACTTTCTTTCCGAAGTTCCGAAATTCCCATCCTAGTCTACAATTTTTAAACCTTTTAATCATGTACGTAAAAAATACGTTTTTACGTATCGTAAACTTTGTTTGATGATTAAATAAATAGGTAGGTACTAGGTTGTATGATATTTAAATTTCCATTTATCTTATAATGGATTTGACATCATCGGCCATCAACTCTGATGATGAGGTAATGTACAGTGTGCTTTCATTTTTTTTTTTTACAGTTAAAATTAACTGTAGATCATATACATTTTTTTAACTAAAGTAAACTAATGTTTAAAATATTGCCTGTTGTATTAGTATAAAATAATTTTTTGTTTAGTCCATTTCAGATGTATTGGAATTGGATACAGACTATGATTTCGACAAGGTTGAAGAAAACCCAACTATTAATGTTAATCATAAAGGGGGATCGGTTTGGAGAGATATTGTTGTCGGTGAACAGATGGAGGGATACCTAACCCGTCTTGAAGTAACCCCTAAGACAGCCGCTTACACTGACATAGATGATCCAAACTATGAGCCCAAGTACGATTACATTAATTAATTTACTAATTATTAAGTTATATTTGAGAGGATTTTAAAATTTCAAAAACTGAATAAAAAAAACATCATTCTATTTTAACAATTAATTTTTGTAGGTACTAATTTAAATTTAAATTGTGAATTCCACAATAATGTTTTACCATGTGCATGTTATAAATACTTATAAACTATAGATACAATGAATAAAAAAATAATATAATAGGTATACCTATCTTGTATTTGAATTTTTTTAACGTTTTAATTTAAAAAAAAATATATTATGTTAAATCATGCAATTTTAAATACATTTGTTTTATTTTCGTTTAATTATTACAAACTTGATTATATTACACCCGATTGTATGTGTGAGTTAGAAACATTATATATGTACTATGTACATATTAACTATCATATAAATTTATAAATTTATATGTATTAATATAATACATTTTACCTTAAAAAATAATACCTCAGTACAAATTGTATATTTTATTTTAATAATAATAATAAATATTTAGTTAAAACAAAAATTAATTTAATTTAGGGACAATGGACGAAAACGAAAACGAGTTTTTTCATCAACCAAGTCAAATAAAAAGACTGAAAATGTACCAGAAAAGTAAGTAGTTTTTACTTATGAACTTATCATAAATATAAAAATACTGATATATTATTTTATTTCAGTAGAGAAAGTGATTTGGAATCTGATCATGTTGTAAAGAAAAGATATTCACATGGGAATGGGGATTTTAAGAAATGTAATTATAAATATGGAAATACAAAAGGATTTGTGGAAAAAAGAACTAATAATGACAATACGTCAAAGTGTAGAATATTACTTGATATTTGTGAATCTGAAGACAAGACTGATGATCAGTTTTTGGATGAGTTGTGCACAAATCTTCATGAACACAATAAGATTTTAATGTGTAAGTAAGGTTGAAAGCTTAATATATTTAGATTAAATATTTTAGGTTTATTATCCTCCTAGTAGATAAGCTAATTTAAGCTAACACAGTAACACTTAAAAGTAAAGTTTTTTACTGATTATTTTACCAAGCATTATATGATGCTAAAACAATTTTAAAATCTGTATTGACCATAATTTGTGTAATTTTAGAATTTTGAAAATTTGATGTTTTCTTTTAGTTGCTAAATTTGCATTTTTTTTTATTTTGGACACCCAAGCTTAAGATATAAGTTTATATAGGTTTTCCATGGCATTGACATAACTTTTGTTTATAGATTTATAGTGCACCTGTAGTTTTACTTAAACAGGCTTTTTTAATCTACTTTTCCAATACAAAAAATTGGAAAATGTTATGAATATTTTGGATAAAGTACTTGCACAACAAGTAGGTATAGACAAAATAATTCTGTTGTAGGTACCTACAATTTTAGTTCAGCTACTAAATTCAAATTAATTATTATATTAATATAGCTACCTTTATAATATTAATTAAACTGATCAATTGTATAAATAATACCGTTTCCAAAAAGTAAACTGTTAGTTATGTTTATGTTGTATGATGAGAATGCGTACTTGCACACTTGTTAGTTGTGACATTGAATATAATATAGTATTTAGTATTATAATTTTTATCTTCTTAGTTTTGTTTAAAATGTAATATTTTTGTACAATAAAAATTAAAAATTATCAATCAATACTATTTTATGCTGACATCACTGAGCCCTGGAGTCATGGTATCATGAAAACATGCCCCTCCCTGATCCTCCGGTCCTGCAAGTACATGCATTTAAGGTTTACTAAGTATATTTTAGTTATAACTATGATATTATATTATTTTGTTAAAAACTGTACACAATAATACAAACTACATTGTATCATACTTTAGGTTGATATATTTAATGATATAAAAAATAGTTATGCTAATATTATAAGTATTTTTTGTAATCTATACTAATGATTTAACTATGTTTTATACTACATGTATTACAGTATGAAAAATTTATTATTTTCTTTTTGTAGTATCTGTGATTTCCAAAATTGATAGGAAAATCATTCTTGAAAAATATAAGAAAACTTGTTTAATAGAAGCTAATGGTGGCCAAATGATAAAGGTTAGACAATCATTAAATTAATAAAAAAATATTGTATTTGACTTATTTGATGTTAAGAATTGAAGTTTTGTTTTAGAATGGTAACCGCAGAAGAACATCTGGAGGAATATTTTTTAATTTAATTAAAGAAGATAAGTCAATTCCAAATTCAGGAAAAAAAGATCTATTTAATTGCCCTCAAAATGAAGAGATTAAAAAGAAAAAGAAGCGTGAAAAAATGAAACGTAGAAAAGAAAAATTAAGAAAACTGATTGCTCAGGATGTTAAAGAAGGTATTAGCCTTAAGATAATTAACCAACAATGTTTACTTAACATATTATATGTGGTAATAATACCTAGTTGTATTCTTTCTCTTTCATATAAATTAAATAGGTGATTGAATACTTTTTTCTTATTTTGGTAAGACAAAAACTTCTTAAAAATTAACTTGTATAATATTAATATCTATGATCATTTTCCATCTCACTACATATGGTAAGGTACACATTATAGACGACCCTTAGACTTAACATAGTTGTTTTTCAGTATGATAATGCTTTTTACATATTATATTATATATATTTTTATTTGTTGTACTATTTTAATTTGTATTTTATATAACAATACGTCAATGTGTATTATATACAGTTGACTCTCAATAATCCAAACCTTCAATATTTCGAAACCTTCAGTAATTCAAAGTAAATACTCAGTCCCTTGAAAATCACGCGGTAATTCAAACAAAAACAATGCGTTTAAGTACACTCGGTTATTCAAAATTAAATTTTGGGAAAACTGGCCACTAACACGTGACAATTCGAAGTATCATTCGTTCAACGCTCAGCAATTCGAAGTATATTCACCAAATGTATTATTATTATATGTAATAATAATTTAATTTACATAGTATAATTATTATATAGTTTAATTTAAAATGTAAAAACAATAAATAACTCTAATATGTACCACCTAATTTACTGAAATAATTAATATGTACAATCATAAAAAACAAAATTTTTTTCTTAACTCTCTGTAATTCAAAATTTTTTTTTGCCCTCTCATTTCGAACTACTCAACAATTAAAACTCTTGGTTATTCGAAGTTTTTCAACAGTCCCGTCAACTTCGAATTATTGAGAATCGATTGTAATATTATAAAAATATGGTTATTATCAGGGCTTGTAAGTTTATGTTAGTGAAAGAATCAAGTCTAATAAAAGTTATACTAGTATTTAAAAGCAATGATAATACATATTATTGTATCAAATTAAAATTAAAATGGGATACAAAAAAAAAATATATCTTATGTAAAAAACATGGACCACAAATTTCAATGTGTACTCTTTCATACATAGTGACATTGTACAGGGTTATAGATATTTGATATTGTTCAAATAGCAGTGAGTTATGAGTGTTTTATGAAGTTACTTACATTAAAACCATCTATACAAAAGGTAGTGTACAATTTTGAATGTTACCTACACACAATGATAATGTGATAAGAAATTAAAAAATACATTAAAATTTAGTAACCAGAAAACTTGGACATAAAAAGAAGACATTAGTAACTGATTTAATTTTTAATAAGTTTTTCTCTTATCAAAATAATGAAAAAGTATTTACGATCATAATTTATATTAAAGAGAAGAGTAATACAATAAGGTATTATTACTACATATCAAAAAGAATTAGTTGTCATTTTCAAAAATCAAAAACATTTTAAAAGCTCAAATAAAAATAAAAAAAAATGTATGATTATGTCAACATATACTAAAAATCTTATAATATTTATTTATATACAAACTAAAATTTCATGTATAGAATCCTATCAACTTGATAATAATTTTTATGTTACCTAGAATTTAATGCAACTGAGAAAGATTGATATGCAAATTGCAAATACATAAACTTACTATTAACAAACCCTGGTTTTAATGTATAAAAAAAATTAATTTATAATAATTCTACATTAATTGTATTTGTTAAATTGTTAAATACATAATAGTTAATTCATAATGTTTAGTTGATGGAATTTGTAGATAACTATTAACTAATTTAACTAATACATTTTTTTTAAACTTAATGATATTTTCAGTGGATATTGTGAAAACATTAAATGAAGAACTAGAAACATTACCATCAAATTGTACAATGGAAAATGAAGAATTATCTGATTAATTAATTCAGTTGAATTTGTTATAGATAATATTTGCTAAAATGAAAAACATCTTTGATTTTTTATGACCATGATATGTAAACTATCAATTTTTTTCCAAAATTTAATTAAAAGCTGAAAAAAAAATGTACTGTTTGTATCTAAATTACTTTTAATTAACTTAACTTGTTTAATAAACAAAATTATATTCATTAATTGTAGTAGAATTTATAGAATGATTATGTGAGCACAAAATATAAGTTTCTGGGGATTTCAACATGTTGTAAACTAGAAGATAAGATGATAATTTATTGTATTCAAATTTAATTTTTCATCAACAATTTTATCGGGTTAAATGTCCATGTACATATTAAGTTAATAAAGACATTTAAAATTTTTAATTAAAAACAGCAACATTTTTATAAGAATTTAAATTTGTTATCAGGAAATTACAATAATGTCCGAGATTAGTGGCAAATAATAATAAATGATAAATGATACGATTATTATTCATTCTTCATTTTTATACATGAAGCTCTTAAGATACTCTGAATTATATTAACAATTTAAATCTCATCAATTCTTAAAAACATGTATTTCATTGTTAAAAAATAACCAATATTGTTGACCAGTTTCTATATTTTTTATAATAGCTTTAAATGTATAACTTGATATTGCAGCAGTGCAATTTTCATGGTTTTTCATAATTATTTATAAACAAATTAAAAGTTCATTTTTAATAAATTAAATTTTTCAACAAAAAGACAGTTAGTTATTTACATATATACTTGTATATTTAGTTAAAGTAATGTGAACCAACTGCAGTAAAATATTCTACGTTTATGTTTATAAACTGGTCTAAAAACATTTTTTTTTTTTAAGTATTTAAGGTATTGTGGACAAGATGTTCATTTTTATTTTCTATAGGCAATTTATTTTTTTGAAAAGTTCTTTTAAAATGTTTTCTCATTTTATATTAATAGTATTTGTTATTTGTGATATAATATATAATAAAATATAATACAATTTTGTTGTTTATTTTTTGAATATTATATTTTATTTTGGTTTTAAGCTTATAATATTATGTAAATTATAATATAAGATGAAAATATATTTAATTGTATAATAACTAAATAAATCAATTATTAAAATAGTAAATACAGTTATTTTTTTTATTATTTATGATATTAACAAAAAAAAAAAAATAAACATTTCTTTATTAAAGTACAAAAACTTAATTTTATGAAAATACAATTTACAACAGGTAGGTGTTTACTCAAAAATAATAAATTATTCACCTTTGTAAACAACAATATTTTTATCAGTTTCAAATAATTTAACTTTATATAACAAATTAGGATTTTCCATAACATCTTTTAAACTTTGCCATATAAAAATTGCTACATTCTCAGTTGTACTAACATGGTCTTTAAAGTAAGGTACATCCATATCCAGATTTTTATGATCCAATGGCTCCATTACTGCAATGTTAATATACTTTTTTAGGTCAGTCACATTCATAACCATGCCAGTATTTTCATCTATTAGACCCTTAACTGTAACCTCAACTGTAAAAATATGTCCATGAGTAATAAATAATAATTTCATTACTTACTATAATATTAGTTCATAATTAAATTCAAGAATGTGATGTTTAAATAAGATTGATATACAGTATAACATAATATAATATAATATAATATAATAGGTATATAAACTACACATCTAACTATAATCACCGATGTAACTTACATAAAATATTTTTCAAAATTCAATACTTAAAATTGGTATTGTATAATTTAAGTACAAATATAGTAAAAATAATATTTTATATACCTTTATAATTATGTCCGTGACCATTTTTGTTGTTACATTTACCAAAAATATTTATGTTTTCTTCATCACTTAAATTTTTGCTGCAATATAAATAATATTATTTTTATAATTAATTAATTCATATTCACTAGGTACCTACTGGGTAAGGTATGTACTTGATTTTACAATATATAGGTGCCTACAGCCTATTATGATTAAAACAAATATGATCAAACATTTAAAATAATTTAAAACATAAAAGTATAAAATACCAATTTTTATCTTATATTATTTATAAATATTATAAAACTTATTAATAATGAATAATTATTGAGTTAATCAGTATAAAAATCATCTTCTAGCATTAATGCATTATAAGGGAAATAGGTTCCTATGAACTAACTGTAGGTAATTGTTTGAAATTCATAAATTGTTCATATTATTATACAACGAATTATGAGTATAAGTACCCACCTGTGGAGCCGATGACAGGAGCTAAATTTCTCAACGCGAGTTATGTTGGCCAAAGGCATTGTTTTAGAATGTCGGTTGATTTAGGTACCTACTGCAGAGTGCAAGCAAGCCTGAGTACGTGGTACTGTAGTAGGTACTGAGTAGTTACTGACTACCGAGGCCCTGAGGTTCTGACTAGTAACTAGTGAGTAGTGTGTACTGACCAGTTATTAGTTATTACAGTAATCGCCACGCCTCACGCCGGTCTTGACAAAATCGGAAATTTAATATATTTTATCAAGAATCGATAGAAAGTAATTCAACGAAACAACACTGCCATCTAGTTGATCAGTTGATGTCACAATGTACATCAATGAGGTATTGAGGTGATCTCACATCACAGATCTATAATAAGGATATTAACATTATTAACCAAGGGTGTATTGTTCTGTGGTACCTATTGGTAAAAAATATCTTGGGTAGGTACACAATTTTTCCAATAAATAACCCAAAAAACGTTTTCTTGTTACCTACCGCTCGAAAAACAACGATACTATCCGTCACTTATTATTCTAAGTTCTCTAACGTAATATTTAATAACATACTCAGCAATTTTTGTCTCATATTAACTATTACTTAATACATTATGTACCAAACATTTTACAAAATAGTATATCTATCATTAACACTTTACAAAATATACATTTTAATTACCTATGCCACAACTATTAACTTAAAACATGTTTATTTAAAAAAGAATTAAACTGAAATAATACGTTGTATGGCGTATAAAAATAATTTATCGTTTACGTAAACCTTATAAATTAAAAAGTTTGCAAAAGGATCTAAAAATAAAAGATTTTTTTTATAGGTAGGTTATTGTTATTATTTTATTCAAAAAAATTGACTACCTACTTATTTGTTTGTTTTAGACTGACATTGAAATCTCTTGAATATGCCTTATAAGTTATATAGGTACATATAATTTGTATGGTTATTTTTTTCGGGGTTTAAATTTCTAGTGTTATTTTTTAGGGGGTTATTTATTATAAGGGATTCAGTTTCGAACTTTAGACTACTATCACAGCTTTCAACTTTTTTACATTTAAAAACACTAGGACAACGTATTCAACCCGCTGCAAGTGGATTGAAAAAATACATATCAATTTACACTGGAGAAGACTATTAAATATTAACTTGACCTTTTGACTTACAAAAAACACCAGACAAGTGCCTTGGGATTGTACCCAACCCATCCAAGCCAACCAGGTTAGGTTAGGTAACTTTTCGTCGTTTCGTATATATTATATTATTTTCTATACACAAAGATATTTTCAAAATATTTAAACAAATTTGAAGATTTTTATACAACGAAACACAAGTCTATTAACATTTAACCTATTTAAGTATTTTTTTATAAGTGTTTATACCTTTTATCATAGTACGCAAGATTGACTTAGCCACTATTAGGTTTAAGTTAATAACAATAAACACTAATGACTTAGGAGTATTTGATAGGTATATTATATAATAATTATTATTACACAATATGAGATGTTTTTGGAAAAAAATAGTTCAACATACCTAATAAAAAAATTAATTGCTTCAAGTAATATACATAAACTATACAATATCCGGAAATGTCTCCTCGCTGAATCATTTATTGTAAATAGTAAATACTAAATTCAATATATATATATATATATATTGACAATTGACTACCCTATTTTTTTTATATCAGTCCAGTAAATTCTCAATCGATGCAGGAATTATCGAGAATCGAAATACCTAAGTACCTAAGTCCTAAATACCGTGCAAGTTGTAAGTGGTGTTTAGAAGTACCTAATACCTACACTAGTAGGTAATCAATGATTTTGTACAATATGTAAGGCTGATACTCTGATGCCCTGATGTACTAAGTCCACACGGCTGTTGTCTTTACTTCTGTATATATAATATATTATGTATTATACTATCATGCATATTATGTTATAATTAGCTTATTATATTTATATATTACTACCTATATACTAGATATGACATTTTAGAAAATATTACAATAATTCCTTTTGGTTTTTTAATAGAGAAAAATCCTGAGTCTGTCTGGATTATTTTTAAATTACGTAATAGCAGTCGAAGAATGGTAATGTATATTGTATGCGCGGCTCGACTGCTCGAGTCTTGTTCTAGAATATCACGACTTTATAGGGTTTCGATAAATGATATAGGAGTGTAGAGTGAAGGACGTTACCTCTAACATTTACCTATTTTTTCTATAAATGTTAGGTTAGGTTAGAAAATTATCTTTTTTTTTTATTAGTATTTCTTGAGTTATTTTTCATTATTTGAATAATTCCTTTTTAAGTTATGTAAATACCTAATTACTATTAGCATTAGTATAATAAGTATTTAGCTTATTATTTGTCATAACTCATAGACCTTATAGGTGTAGAAATCCATTAGAAATCACTAATCAGGACTTCAGGAGGTCTGGACGCCGGGGATACTATTTCTAACACCGATGTTGTGCAACCCAACAAATTAAATGTAAAATAATAAAACTATCATTCTCTCATTCTCCCATCCTATATAGATAGTAGCCACGACTATAGCCAGTAGGTATAATAAGTGTATAAGTGATGTTTAAAGTATAACCATTAACCATAAAAAAAATATTAATTAACTTATAGTGATAACTTTAATTATTTTTTGACACTCATTATTTTAGATTATTAATTATTGACTAATTTCTGTAGAATTTATGACGTATAGCCTACAACTTCTTATGCTGAAAATAATTTTAAAATATTTATGTAATTCGAATATTAGATATATTATTTGGTCATTATAGTGATGGCCTGTCCATCTCAGCAGTCAGCACTCTATACTAATTTTATCTTCCCGGTATCTTGTGGCTGTGTTGTAGTGAAAATCAATTTTTGAATAATTGGCGAGTAGTGATGTTTTTAGTTGTACATATCAGTGCCCATCTCGACAAGTGATTAGATATTGGCTGAATTTAGTTCCCTAATGTAATTATAGCCTGCCCGATACATATCTATAGGTAATATATTATTATATTATTGTATTATTATCTAATATGCAATATTATACTGTACTACATACAAGTATACAACATAACATTAACGTAACATATCCATTATGTAATAGGTATCCGGTGACTGGTATAAGCAAAATACAAACCTTTATATTATGTGGGGTGGGCTATGAGTGTATTTATTATACGATAATAATGCCGTAGGTATTAGCATTTAGCAATATATTATAATATCACTCAGCAATTTAGGCTCAGAAATCCCACAAAATCGATTTCGTATTCAATCATTGTATTCAAATTTAACACGTTCTCGATACAGTAAGATACCTTACTATATAATATGCCTATACAAAAGCGCGACTACCCAGTACCCCGGTTTAAAAACAAATCATTATTCCAGCAAGTAAAAATGTATTATTCTGCAATACCTATAATTTTTTTAATTTAGTATTTTTATTAGTTTATTACTCATACGTTTTAGACTATATAATAATATAATATATATAGTACTATATACTTAAATTAGTTATTACTTATTAATTAGGTAGCTATTACTTATAAGTTATAACACTTATCAATTTTTTTTTATCTATATTTCACTAACTCAATTTATTTATTATACTATTACCCCCTTTCTTTAAATTACCTCTAAATAATTATTCAATTATTAATTTAATAGTTACTTATTCATTAATTGTATTTAAAAATCAGAATGGATTGCAGTCTCTCACTTCCACTACAACACAATTTTATATTTAATTACATTTATGTTATTTTTTAAATGCATTTTTCTGTCGGTGCCCATAGACATATTCATAATGAAACAGTGATAACTGATTGCTTAGTTTGAATATTTACACAACACCTTATTGCTTATTATAATATAATCTTATGAAGTATATTATATATTAGACATACGTATTTATACAATTACTTATACATATTGTATATTGTATATATGTATAATTTTTCAATCTATACAATGTATAAATGATTTGTGGTTAAAGCTTATTGGATACATTTTATAAAAAACGTAAAAAAAATATAAATAATTCCTAAAATATATTTAGTAATGTAGGCTGACAGACCGTCTTCGCTCAGAATCGTTTTTCCTAAACAATGATTTTATATAATTGATTTAAAAATTAACACATCCATTACAGTGACCTACTTGACTCCTGCTGTACAGCACAGTGGACCACAGTGGAAACTTGTCGACCTTTTTTTCTTTTGAAATATTTCATCTGTTTTGTAAAAACTTTAATTGGCTTTAAGATTTTCTTTTATATATTATATTCACTGGTACCATAATAGTACTTATACCACAATCATACTTACCTATAAGTGTTTACTGTATAATATAAGTGTTTATTAGTAGGTAGGTATATTATAATATAATATATTTTAAACATCGTTTTTAATATCCAATTTATTAGGTAATTTTGAAAATAAAAATGTAAACCTTATTCCTTGTGTATCTTTAGTGAATTCTATTATATATTTATATTCAATAAACAGTTCTTTAACCCGTTCATTTGACGAATTTCGAATTAAAAATACTTATCAAACAAAAATACATGACAATGTATCTTTAATATTTTTCAATTGCTATTATATCAACTCATGAGGAATCTTGTATTACATTTTCTAGTCTTATATTGCAGAAGACAAATAAACCACAATGTACAATACAATTCAATTTTTATTTTAATATATTATACTTATTTATACATAATAATAATATTTATTTAAATACAGTATGCAGTACCATTTAATATAACAACAACGAAAACAAAAGATAAATAAACAATTTAAATATAATATATACTATAGTATTCTATATTATAATAGGAATAGCAATAATTAGTAACATCAATTCGTGTTAAAATTGTGTATACAAACATATTATGTCACAATCGTCATGATTTGTCAACATTTAAACTGAATTGTATTTGTTTTGGACTAGACTTATAATAATTTAGTTTTTACAATTATGTCCATTTGTAGGTACCCATTTACATTTATTCTTTATGTACATTATTATTTACACGTTATTGGTAAAAAAATGTTTCATATTATGTGTGTTTATATACCGCAATATACAATATATTTAATTATATCAACGTCGGTCCAACTAGAACGGGAAAAAATAAGTCGTACCTATCGGTATCTTATAATCACATTCGCGGTAAATGCTTTTGACTTGGTGGAAGATAACACGCGCGCGCATACACTGCACGCGTATACCAAGGTACATAACGTATATCGACCGTTTCCGGGCTAAAAATGTGACTTCGAGGTTTTATGTTTCACACTCGGATATTACGATATAGGCACAGCTGGCTACTGCAGCTGATATGCGGTATGACGTTGTATCGAAAAGTACCTATCTAAAGTACGCCCATCGTGAGTATTATAACTGCCTCTCGGCCTAACCACCCTCATCTGCATCCGCATTCGTCTACCGTCATTTCCGGGTAGTTCTTCACCACCAGCTTTCCGTCGTCGTCCAAGTAGAGCAGCGTCTGCGAACTGAGCTTGGTCGGCACGCAACACGCCCGGGGAACTGCCGCCGGGTTGTACGAGTTCATCAGCGTCTGCATGACCGCGTGGTTGGACGCGTTTATGTGATTGGCCAGCGGAAACGTACATTCCCCGTGGCAGTAGAACGCGTCGTAGCCCGGCGGCGCCTGGATCCAATCGCTGAACCCGACATCCTTGAAGTCCACGTACATGGAATACCGCTGGCAGATCTTCTTTTTTTTCGGTCTCTTCTGCTGCGGCTGCCCGTCCGGTTCGTCGGCCGACCGTTTGCTCCGCCGCATCATCCGTTCCAGCGTGCTCTTCTCACCTGAACGACAATTAAACGACGCAATATTATTAATGGGTAGGCAATTAAAATTCATCATAATCTATTGTTGTAACGAAACAATATTGTTTTTTTGTCTGTAATATCGTATTCGATTCAGTATTTCAGTCAAACGTTATTATCACGCTGCACGGGCGTATTTAGGAAATGTTTCTTTAATAGTACCTAGTGGAGCGGTGAGGCGCTAAAAAATTATAAATTATTTACTGTCACAATTTCCATTCACTATTAAAAAAAAATTACATTCAACAGCAAAATAGTTCTGATGAAAAAAAACCAAAAATAGAATAAATCATAGATAAAATGGACCATAAAAATAAATTGACGACTTCCGAGATTACTATGATTTTATGGTAAGTATAGCACCAAATAATTATGAATTAGAAATTGTGTTTAAAAGCATTGAGCTGCTCTCGAGTTTAGAAATGCTATCACATCTCACACGTTTAAGCTTTATTGACATATTGCATTTACTTATCTACTCATCGAATATCAATATTATCAAGTAAACCGTAAAGTTAGAATAGCATCATTCTTACTTGTTCCGTCATCGGTGTAGACCAATAGCAATGTCTTTTCAGGTGATACAAAGTCGAACATGCTCAGCAAATGTGTGTGACTATTAGACTCCGTGACGCATTGTACCAGCATACCATGGTTTTCTTTAAAATTGTTCTTAGACAGTCTTTCTATAGCAGGTGTCACATCAAAACTGATAACTTCTGACTTTGAAACTTTTGACATATTAATTGATTTTGAATCGATGATTCTATAAATAAAAATATTTTATGAATTAAATGATTATTAAAAACAATAATGTATATACATATATTATATCTATTGCCTATACACAATAATTGATCGCTTAAAATTACCTGAGAATAGGTTTTGTTAGGCCTTTTGCGCCAGGTTGGACTATATCGTGTATAATCACATGAATAAATTCTTCATTTCGTAATATTGTATCGTATACCATAGTAAGACGAACTTCGGCAGCTTTAATCTGATCTTGTTCCGGTATAGAATCAATATCAAACTGTAGCCTATATTTTTTAAACTTAGCATTCGATGGAGCTGATCCTATAAAAATATAATTATAATCATTATTCTCATTACTCATCAAATCTATTCTACTAAAATATATTAGCTCAGGTTAATGTAATGTTCAATAATAAGTATCAATCTATAGTTTGTGTAAACATATACCTAATATGTACCTATATATAGGTATATAAAAACCTATTAATTACCTTTGTTAGGATAAGTTCTAGCAGTATTAGCAGACGTCGTATGCAAACCAGGAAGTGGTAAATGAGTTGTCATCGCATTGCTATCTTCTAACATTGATTTATACAGATCCATTGTGGCAGATGGTATCTTCATATTTTTCTCTACAACGGGTCTTCGGGTTAAACCTTTATAATAAAACGCACGCTTGAATTAATCGTTACAATAATAAATTAATAAATTTTACCTAATTTTGAAATTAAATTGTTTTCCACTTCTTCATATCCGGCGATGGCCGTCAATCCGGTGTTTAGCATGGCCAACAACATTAGTAAAATAATCATTGTATCTAAATATTTAAAATAATTGATTTGTATATTAATATTGACGGTTGCACAAAGTACGCATGTAACATTTGATTTAAAATTTAAATATAGATATTAACCACTTATTTTAAATAATTTATAAATCATATTTATCTACAATAAACTACTGCGTACATGCTACATATTGCATTATTTAGTTATTAGTTAATTATTACATTTCTATAAATTTTACATCAAACAATAGATATTGGACCAATCAGTGCTCAATTAAGATCTACGCATGGTTAAAATATTATTGTATATTTTTTTATTTAAGTACCCTTTATTCTACCAGAATACGTAAAAACTACTGGGATAACTTTAAAAAAATATATATCTTTTTATGTGGTTTTTATTTTTTTAATGATATTATATTGTAAATTTCTATAATGATTAATATATATTAATATATTCTATATTAATTAATTGGAAATTTGATTGTAGTTAATTTAAAAAACTATACGTGTGTCCAATTTTTTAAGTTTTTTTTGGTTACAGTGTAAACTATACTTATGAGAAACCTTGTTTTAATTTTTCGGCCTTAAACTATACAAATTGAACATTTTATAAATTTTATATTTTTTACTACCTACAAAATAATTTGAAAATTTTTGAGATATTAATAAATTTTGTAAAAATTTGAACTTTAAATGATTATAAAAAAAAAATAGTGTTTGTGTATCTTTTATATTTTTTAACTGCTATTACAAAAACTTATGAGGAACCTTGTAAACCATTTTCACATGTATCAATATTTAAAGAAAAAAAACTAAAAAAAAATTGAAAATGTTTTTAAATAGCTTAAAAAGAGTCAAAATATTTTTTAAATTATAGGAATGTATAGGAAAAGTTTATATAAATATTTGATGACAATTTCAAGTACGGTTTTCAGTTTTTAAATTACAACAAAATAAGAAAATCGTTCCATGCAAAATCGCTATTTACGGGTGAAAATGCAATGTCTAACTTCAAAGACTCATAAAAATTAATTTTACTTGCAGGTAAACTTTTTTTTGTGTATAGTAGACAAACTTATGAGGAATTTTGTATCAAATTTTATAATCATAGGTATAAAAATAAATTGCTTAATGATATTCTAACTTAAAATAATTTGGAAATTTTCGTAATTTTGACAAACTTTGTAAACAGTAAAAAAAATGTCCGCTCAATTTTTTTTCACACTAGTCATAGGCGGACCTAGCCAACTTATAAGGAACCAAAAATTAAATTTTTCATGTTTTCGACATAGCAACAAATTAATAATCAAAAATAGTTTATCAAACACCAAATAAAAATGCTTATGGCTCTAATTAGTTATATCAATTATTATAATTGATTGCTAAACACATATTATGTATAGAGATACCTATATCTTCTGATAACACGTAAGCTAAACTACCTCTTACCCATTTATTTGTCTTTATTTTTTTTTTTTATAATAAAAATAACGTTTAGGTACTAGGTGCGCACGTGTCAACAGAAAACAAATATTATGCTTAAACCTAGTGAAAACGAACCTACTGGCAAAACAAGTTCGCATAGTGTTTCAAATAGATATATCTCTAGGACTCTAGGTAGGTAACAGGTATATCGTATATACATTAAGAATTTAAACCTCTTATACGAATTTCGTGAATCGTTTTCACACGTCTGGTAGGTACTCGTTGTCTTTACATGTATTATGCTACATCGCTACCTATATGTCGTTAAATTATATGTTAAAATTAGTAAACTTAATATTTAGTTCAGCGGCATACTTATTTGCAATGACATTTTGGCACGCTATTTTGTTCAAACCACGATACCGCCATACCGGTACCTCGATATTATATTCAATTAGCAATAAACTTATAAATAATAACATAATAAATTATCTGATGTGTGTCACGCATAACTATGCAATATCTAGTGTAGGTACAAATTATAGGTACTAGGTGTACTATTGTCTATTATACTATATATTATGATAAATAAATACAATCGAGGCTTACCTGACATGGCTGTGGATTGTGTTATGAAGCCCGATGAAGTCGTTTCAGAAATACCATGTGCGTGGATGCGAACGAATTGTGTCGACAGTA
This sequence comes from Neotoxoptera formosana, assembly GCA_022818045.1. NCBI lineage: Eukaryota > Metazoa > Arthropoda > Insecta > Hemiptera > Aphididae > Neotoxoptera > Neotoxoptera formosana. Next base: position 10,642,579 of record CM040632.1, on the reverse strand, counting down.
TAGGTATTAATATGATAACTTATAACATATAATATTATTATGAACGGACGTTGTGTGACGCGCACCAGCTATAGCTGTATATTATAATGTAAAGGTGCAGACGAATGACGATTAACACAAGCGTACAATATCGTTAAATTGTATTATTATGCAGAAAATCGGCGATACGAAATAGTAATACGCACAAGACGCGCGCGATATTGCTGCAGCACAAATACACGACCAAACCGAACGGGAGATGACGGTGAAATGGTGACCGCAGGGTCTTCGGAGGGTATTGCCGGTCCATTGTGTGCGTACATAAACATAATAAAATAAACGTACCTAAACCACCATCACACGTGTGACCGACCGGCCGCCGCTGGAAATCGGCAGACAAACGGGCGTCCTCTCGGGCCGGACGTGGCTAGCGGGGGATCGTACGCGTGGTGTGTGAGTGCGTGTGTGTGTATAGTATATTATTGGGGTGGGGGTGCACAATATAGGGAGTGGTTTTCGTATTTCTGGAAACCAGATTTCCGGACGGCCGCAGTATAATATAGGTAACCTAATAATATTATAGTACATAATATAATTATATCTATATTCTATACACTTATGCAGTTATGCACCTACTCACTTATACACACATACACACACATAATATATATTATTATATTGTCTATATAATATGCGTCTTATATTTTATCCTCGAGTTCAAAAACATCCCAACGGTTTTGCCACTGTCTCTACGCCGATTGTTTTTAAATACCTACGTTGGTATAGGTACTATTATAGGTACCATGCATTTACCACACATCCCACTTGTCCTCGATTGCACGATTGCGATGCACTCTATACGATTGTAAAACACATATAACTATACGCAAAATGTTATATATCTATGATGCTTTAATGTGAATAAGAAAAGTGGTTCAGAGGACAGAGGGACGTGGAAATGTGACCAACATTGCCTTAAACCTTTAGGTTTATATTGCATTTTATCTGTATGCATTCCCACGAAGACTTTATGACCAAAACGTCACTCCCTTCTTCAATTCTATCATTGTCATTTTTAACCCTTTCAACAACATCGTCAAATGAAGGGCTATTCGCCATAAATATTACAATAATTATTGGGTAACGACTGTAATGAACATTTTATTAAACATTAATGAAAGTATCTATAACAATAAAACATATAGGTACCGTGTATTCGTTAATATACGTATGTGATTAAGATTTCCGAGTTAATAATATATAATATGGTTAGTAATATCGTTTAGAATTTTGATATTAACGGATATATTATATTTTGGAGTTAGTCATTTTCAATAATGGTCCTAATTTAACTAGCGTCGGCATGATTCTTCGAAGTATATAATATTATTACGATGATACGGTACTGCCCACGGTGAATTTGAAATATAAAATCCCCTAGACGATTATCTAGATTTGTTAACCGACCATAATAGTAATAATACTGAAATGAAATACTGGGTATTATTATTGGAATATTTATACAAAACATCATGGTGTAATACACCGTTCCGTTTGGTTGTTTGGACACGAGACGGCTCGACGCCGATATCCGGCTGCTTTCTAAGTAGGTAAGAACAGATGTGAATAGGCCAGCGGGCGGTCAGGGTGGTCTTTTTTGTTCCTTTATAACATGAAGTACTACGAATGGTGGTAAAGGTCAATTTGTTAAGCCACTGATAAATGTTGGTGCCACGCAGTCTGTAGCTACAAGTTATAGTTGGCGGCAAACATTTGACAACTGACCCTGAATATAAATATGTGTATAGTACTATAGTGTGTTTATACGTATTATTATATGAATAATAAATATAATATTATTATATAGTATATCATTACCTGCGAAACATCCAGATAACCAATGGTCGATACTCGATTCGTATTTAAAAGCATAACACTAGAAAACTCATTGTTTAACGCGCAGTACCTACACACTTTGCAATACTATGAATGGCGGTAAAAAGATGACAAAAATGATCATAACTAGAGGTACTAAGTACTTACTATAATTTCAAAAATATTAAAAATTATAAAAAAAATGTTAATACAGTATACCTATTTATTATTATGCTGCTATGACACTAAAAATATTATTCATCTAATCTATTTAACCTTATAATTTATATATTTAATGCCATAGACAGAAATTTAAAATTGGAGAGAGGAATTCAACGTCGTAAATAAAAATAATTTAAAATTTGTTAGTAATCTTAACTTACGCCTACGACTTCTAAAAAACCTCATCAACAATAATAAATATACTCACATCTGCAATACCAAATTACTAATTTACAAATCACTACTAAAGCCTGTTTGGACACATGGCCTACAACTTTGGGGAAACGCAAAAAAAACTAACATTAACAAAATCCAAACATTTCAAAACATTGCACTTCGCAAATTATTAAATGCCCCTCCCTATGTCTCTAACCACACTGTCACTATACATACAGACCTTAAAATGCCTCCAGTTTCAGAAGAAGGTAAAGCATATTACAAACGTTTCCATCTCCGCACTTTAAACCATCCCAATCCTCTTGTCAGAAATCTTGCTAATCCTACAATCCCTGGTAACCCACCGAGACGGTTAAAACGTAAATGGTGTCGTGATCTACTGATACCTAATATTAATATTAATTGAAAAAAAAACAACTGAAAATTGAAAAAAAAAAAAATTTTAAAAAATGTAATAGCAAATTAAAGTGGTACTTTAATGGGTGGCTGCTTTCCTCAAAATCGTTCACGTATTATGTACAAATATTATTAAGGATATGATATATTTTTTTTAATTATTGTATATAACTAATCTTATTTCACATCTACTTATTGTGCCAAGAGGTATAGATCGTAGATCGCATTTAAAAAAAAAATAAAAAATAAAAATTTGTAGTACCTTTAATTTCAAATGTTTGTAAATACATTTAAATACTATCCATATATAAGGGGGGTTGGACCCCTACCCCCTTCGTGTCTACAGCCCTGCTTGTATAATATATGTTTATTAACATTTGTTTTAAATCTTCAATCGTCAGCGGTGTTATAATTACGCTTTATTTAGTGACTCATGTTAATCAGAGATTTAACTATAAGTATCACACTTGACAGTCTCACATGACTCATATACTTGGCAAGCGCATTGAAATCATGATGTTCGGAGAGTATTTTGACTTGAAAATTATTTTTAATTCTTATGATTTATGCTGATATTACCCACAACCGATGAGAAATCATAAAGTTAGTTTGCGAGTTTAAATATTCTTTATGTTTTAAGATTAAATACCTCATACACAACTTGACAACTTATATCCGTAAAGTACAACGATTGTCGAATAGGTATTTGCTGAGTACACAATAGTCATCACGTGAGATCGGCTTTAGAGATGCGCGACGTCTGTATTCCAATTCCAAAGCCATTCTTCATATTTGCAGTTTTGGTACGCTACAATGTCGTTTATTTATTTATTGCAAGTACCTTTTTATATGAACTCTAAAATATACTATAGATATTACTTGGTTAAATGCGGGCATTCTTACTTTCGAAAGGAAGGGCTATTATATTATACATTTAATTCAAGTTTACTCAAAATCGATTTTTATCGAGATCTATTCATGAGTTCTTATAAATTAATTAAACGTGTCAATGAGACTAGCAATGTGATTAGGTGTTCGGTTTGGGTCTCCTTTAAAGGAATTAAAGTGTCTATTTTACACCATTTCGTTTGATGTATAAATCGATTCATAGAAATGTTTGTCAATACGTGCCAAATACAATGCTTGTATGTCGGCAGTCGGTACCATACTGTCTAGCGGTAGATGCCGTTTTTCTAATCGTACATGCATTTATTTATGGATGTTTTTTTTTTTATTGTATACCTATTGATTTCTATCAGAAAATAAAAATGTAGTCTTCGTATTTTCATGATCGTTTTGGACGTACAAACGATCTGCAAAAAAAACACAAAATATTATAAATGATGAACAGTGCTGTTGAACAAATAATGGACACATTTTAAGTTCAAATATTTATTAAAAACCTGTAAATTAATTTATTTTATTTTATTTTATCGGAAACTTAACGATTATGAATTAAAACGTTGTAGGCATATAATAATATGTATTGTTCAATTATAGATTTATAACATTTTGTAGATTTTATAGGACATTAGGACATTTATTTTAATAATTCTAAAATTCTGCATATACCTAAGCTAAATTATCACATAAGTCAAAGAAAGCATACACATAATACGAGTATATGACTCTTTGTTTAGGTTAGGTAAACACAGTAGGGTAGTACTATATTTAAGTAGCTAGTATTAATGTTTAGTCAGTTATTACTTATTACTGATTAGTAATATTACCCTATACCTACAGGCTACAGACTACACGTAAAATGAGTTTATCTTTATCCAGTGACGATAGAATATTGTTGTAAAAACTGTAAAGCATTATAATATGATACATTTTAAATGCTGTGCTTATAGTTTAATCACGTTTTCCATTACTTTCTTCAAAATAACAATAAAATATATAGGTTTCGATAAAGTGCAATAATCTTTTATTAAAAATATTCTTTGACATCTACAGCATTACATCATTCACTGATGTCCGTAATAATTTATAATGGGCTCATCGTTGCCTTTAACTATGTAATGAGTAATGAGTAATGACTAATGAGTAATGACTAAGGGTACGTTTTCCTAAACCACTAACTATTGAATTTGATAAGAATCAGTGTCTTAATAATTGATTAAATAAGTAAAACTTTCGGTAGCATACTAAGCTACATATATTTTCGTATTGTTTTAAATCATTAAACAAAATTCGTATCTTATATAGGATTAAAAGTAAAAATATAATGAAATAATATGTAATTTTAAATTTATTAACCTGCAGAGCATTACTTGAGCACATACTTGTGCCGTTATTCCTTTTACGCGTTACGCTGCGCCCAGTTCATAGAATATTATAGTTATAAATTAAAATAATTATTATTTATATCATAATTATACATATGATTAGTTTTTGGTAAAAAAATGTGTTTAGTCGACCGCAAAACTATTAGGAAAATAAATTACTAATATAGCAATTTAAAATTGATATTTACAAAATGTACTGTAGTCTTAATAATAATTTCAAAAAATAATTTTTATTTTTTATAATTGATTATTGTGAATGCGTAAAAAAACACTGAAAGGGGACGAATAACAATATAACAATAGACTTTTATTTTAGAGGCGATGGAAACTTTTAACTAATGTAGTAGGTAGGTATAATGTATGTATTAAATTTAAGACTTTGAAACAAAAATAATAAACATACAAACAACGATTGAACGGTGGGTCAGCTTCTATTACTAAGGATATTATTTTTATAATTGAATTTATATCACTATAAGTTATTTATTCTTCTATTACTAAACAGAAGATTGAATTGATTTTCGTCAAAAACATCTAATAATATATTATATATATTATATTAACGGTTAGTAAATTAATGGTATAATCATATAATTAGCTTAAAATTTGTCAAAGAATTTTAAACATTTAATTGTTCATACGATTATTCTAGAGAAAATTGCATATATTGAACAACGAGTGAATAATATTGTACAAACATAACGTTGGAAACCAGATCACATAAGATTACAAATATTTCTATCAAAGAACATATTATTTATTCATTGACCTTATACCTTAGAGTATCTTAATATATAAAACCGAAAATTGAAACCTTTGATGCTAATGTTCTCGGAAACTACTCAACTGATTGTATTAATTTTTTTTAAAATTAAAGACTATAACACGGAGAAGGTTCCTATCGCAAAAAAGTATATTTAAGTATAATTTAAAGAAGTGCTCACACAAAGATTTTAAAATGTATGATGAAAATCGAAAATTTGTATTTTGTTTATAAATGGTTGTTATTGGTTACAATTATTAGTTATCGCAGTTAACAGTTTTTCCTACATACATATTATACCCTAAAAATTCTGAAACAACTGAAAGTGCTATTTTTGATGAGATATATATGAATAATCTCTGTTTATTTATAGGGTTGTCAATGGTTATATATCTTATAACTATTATAATTAGTAAGAATATGGCATAAACATATTTATGGCATATACCCCCCCCCCAAATATTTACAAATTATAAATTTAAATTAACAATACTTTTTTTAAAACTATTTTACGTTTGTTTGTATGTCTGAACTCAATTTTACACATGTTACTCAAAATGTGAAATGAATCGAATAAAAGGAAAATTAATCTAGTTGGTACTTTTTTGGGGGGGGGGGGCAGCAAACAAAATAAGGAGAAAACGAGAATTTTTACGCGAAGCCAATTTTTGAAAAAATCGATTTTGTTTTTTTGTGTAACATCAAAAATACCTAATCACAAATTCACAATAGATATATGAAATTTTTACAAATTGCTTGCAATTTCCATACACAATACAATTTTCAATATATTTTGACTTTTTTTGAGCTATTTTTAGGCATAATAAATATTTGGGTTTTTTTTTACTTTTTTTTATTATTATCTATAAAAAAAATGTTCAATCGGTCAAAAACTTGAAAATTTAATACAAGATTCCTCATAAGTTGTTCAAATAGCAGATAAAAATTAATAAAAATACATAGGCACAAATTTTTTTTATAAGCATTTAAACTTCAAATTTTGCCAGAACTTGAAGAATTTTAATTGAACATTTGCAATTTGTTTTGGAGTTAAAAAATTATAAAATGTTCAGTTGTTAAAGCTAAGGATTGAAAATTTTAAACAAGGTTTTTCGTAAGTAGTTTATAGTAAAACCAAAAAAATCAAAAAAATACATTAAAAAACTAATTTTTTTTAGACATTTTAAGACGTAACAAGCAAGCCCTCCCTCCCCAAGGAAAATCTATAAACAAACTATGCAGATATTTAGCACGCAATTCGCACGAATTCGCAAGCCTAGTTTGGTTAAGTTAGGTTATAGTTTGAAAGCTGCTGGTTTAAAATATTAATTTGGTTAACTTACATTAACGACTAACGTAGGAGTTTTCAATATTTAAATTAATACTTTTTATATAAGCTTAAAAATACCTAGTTAAACACAGTTGTGTTATTTCAAACAAACACTGCTGGACTATTGGTTTTTCGGTTAGAGGCCTAGAGGCTCAAGAACCGTTTTAGGAGTGAAGGCACTAAAGGTATTCGTGTTGCATATTTGGTCGTACTCATACTGTCACCATTTCACCAAACCTGTGTACCCAAGTTCTGGGTTAATTGGCGTAATCTTGTGGTATTTTATTGTTATGCTAAACTATATTCTAATTTCAAAGCATACTGATTTGAATTTTATATGTGTAGGCATAACAAAATTTGTACTATTTTATTATTAATTTGCTGTAAGAACAACTTATGAGAATCCTTGTATTTAACTGATAAGGTTCTTTCTCTGAGATAACTATTTTGTCGTACACAAACCGAAAAAAAACCTACAGTCGAGTCTCGGTAACTCGAAAACCTCGACTACTCATTTGTTGTCCCTTGAAGTGTTTTTAAGTTGTATTTAGGTATCTAACTCGAAAAATACGTAAGTCGAATTTATTTTTATTCCCCTTGAGATTCGAGTTATCGTGACTACTGTGTAAAATGTACATGTACAATTAATGTTAGGTAATTCAATTAAAAGATATTTAAATATCCATTGTTTAAATTGTTTGTTAATAACGATTAAGAATTTAATTATAATATCAGTAATCGTGTTCTTCAAATTAATAATTAATTGTTATACTTATTACACCTAGTGACCTTTGAATAATATCCAATGATGAATTTAATAGTTATTCTTATAAGTTATAATCTTATTCATTTATTAGAATTAAAACTTTATTCAAAACTTCTTAGTTACTGCCCCTCTGGATCTAACTGTGTGTCTTGATAACAACCAATTTATATTGAAGTGCATAGTTATATTATAATCAAGTGTGTTACCCGGCGTATAATATAGGCAAAATAGGTACATAACTGTAGTGTTCAAGACTTCCCGTAAAATTACATTTTAGTCATTCCGTTAGTCGAGAAATTGTAGTTGCGCACAAACCAAAACGTGTCGTACCCTGCCACAAAAACCCGAATCCTCAATACCAGTCGTATTCCCGAATTAATCACATTCTCTAGGTGAACAGAGTATAGGTATGATACATCATATATCTAATATACACTGTAAAATACTTAAATACAAGAATAGCCGAAGGCATTCTGAACACAACGTGAGGTAAATCTAGAACCCAATCGATACCAATTGTAGGTACAACGGAGTGGTACACACTACAGAATTCCCCACCTTTTTTTTCATATACTTGATGATATTATTGTTATTAAAGTAATTTATTGTTATTAGACATTATTGATACAGTAAGTTCATTAATTTTTGCAGAAAAAAATACATTTGAAAACACTATATTGTGTACATAATATTATATAATAAAAACTTTAAATGTTTAAAGTACTCAAGAATTATACTTTTAAATTTCAACAAAATCACTAAAATTGTTATTCTTTGTTTAAATATCTAATGTCGTTCAAATTTGAAATATCTATTTAAAAAAAACTATACATATTTTTAGATTTTTTGGTTACAGTATCAGTAGGAACTATTTATGAGACATATGGATTTTGTTTGATCCTTATATAGGAAGATTAGTGTAATCCTTTCTACTATTGATAAGTGTCGGTTAAACAGAATGATAAGGGAATGCAATGTGCTCATAATTTTATGTAGTACGGTGTAGCATAAGAACCGCCGTAGGGCGTAGAGCATCAGCATTTATGTTTTGTAGAATGCCGGATGAGTCTATGCATATGGAAAGTGTATGTATATGTACATTGTGCATTTCATTTCACGGTCAAATTGTTATAAATTATCAAGTGTTTTTTATTTAAATATACTTTGGTAATATTTTATATTACATTATAAAATATTATTTATTAGCATATCTTATATTTTTCCAAGTGCTAGTGGTTTACTGTATGTCACCATTTTATATAGTATTATAGTATTTATGTGATGGATTGTCAAAATAATTTATTATTAAAAGGCAATTCAATGACTTTTTTTTTTTATATAAATAATCAAATAATCAACAAAATATAAAATGTATATAATATAGTTTTCTGGCTGCCTGGATGATGGCTAAATAGATAAGTATATTTTTGACAAGATTATTCAAGTGTATTTAATAAATTTTCAACAAGCACTAATTTAATCAGTTGTTGAGGAGTGGAGCTTTGTGGTATACAAAACCATGAAAAACATGTTGGTTAATAACTGGGGCTCTTTTACATTTGAAAATGTATTAAAATCTTCTAAATTGTACTCTTTGAGAAAGAAATATAATGTGTTTAAAATTTTTTCTATTAAATTAAAATTAAGGTATTTAAAATTAGCAGCCAATTACATTGAAATAAAAATTGTAGCATTAAAAGGTTTTCTTTTACTTTAATATATTGTATAAGAACACTTATACATACTAATATATTTTAGTGCTATAAAGTGCATAGATGCATGCATATTTTTATCTTGAAATTTTAATTTAATACCTACCGATGAAAACGCTAATTAACATTACCATATTAATTGCTATCTCAAAGTAAATACTAAATGTAATAAATAATTACATAATATATATAACAAAAATTGCAGGGTGCATCACATGCTGTACTGGCAGCAGCAGCGGCTGTTAGAACACTATTTGTGGTAGACCACCATATTAGAACAGTAAACAGCCATACATTCTTAGTTTTTTTTTACCTGAACTAGAAATATATGTACAAATATACAATACTATACAAAGATGTCATATAAATATAAAATTATAATTATAAAAGTAGGTCAATGGAAGTACATACAAGTGTAGTAGGTTAATAGAAATAATTTTGAATACACATTTTAGTATTTTACCACTAAAAAAATGTATTATTAGCTAGAAGGGGAAACCATGTTGATCAAGTAATGTTATAATAGCATATTTATAAACCTAACAATATTCTGAAATTATTATAGAGCGGTTTTTAATATTTTATTTAGTGTTATGTTAAAGTAGTCAAAGAAAAATTTGAGAAAATTATAAATAGTATTTATATGTACTAACAAGATCATTGAGGTAGTAGATAGTTGCATACCCTGCATGCACCTACAATTTAAATTGTATGAATAAAATAATAAATAATAATTTAAGTTCTAAAAATATTATTATTTGAAATTCTATAGATATGTTGTATTTGTGTCGATGTAGTAACAGTTTTTATTTAATTAATTATTACAGTTAAATTATTAAGATATATCTGACAATGACTTTGTTAACAGCAAATTACAAAGAAAAATAATTATCTCAAAAAATTACAGCTTTAAAGGTACAATTATTAGTTGTAACAAAAATTTGATTTATAAGTTATTATACTGGATAAAGATTAATTGTATTCAGAATAGGTAAAAAATATTAAAACAATTATTTTTTAAAATTTTATATTATGTATTAAAGTATACAAAGGTCATCTCTACTTTGGTACAGTAGCTGAACATTTGCCACAATAATGCCTGTTGGGCATGTCAGCCATAAATACACCGGGACCACAATTTTCAGAAGTACATTCTTTTTTCAAACGGATAACCTTACCATTTTCATCAACCTATAAAAGGTAAAAAATTAAATATTATATTAAAATATATTAAATATTTATTAATAAAAGCTTTTACTTTGTAAAATTTCAACACAGCCAACTTAATCTTCCTTTTCTTGTGCTTGATTTTTTTGGGTGTAGAATAATTCTTCTTCTTACGTTTTTTAGCACCACCTCTCAGTCTTAGAACCAAGTGGAGAGTAGATTCTTTTTGAATGTTGTAATCTGAGAGAGTACGCCCATCTTCAAGTTGTTTGCCAGCAAATATCAAACGTTGCTGATCCGGAGGAATACCTAAATTTATTTTTTAGTTAAATTTTATTTCATATTTTATATAACCTAAAAATATGGTTAGAGGCTTCATAAGTAACATAGCCTTGCCTCTATAGGTAATAAGGAGACAAGAAAAATATAAATATTTTAATTTAAGTACCTACATTATTTTTAATTGCTTTTTGCATTTAAATAATTATTTATATAATTTTAAATTTTTAAAATGTTATTAGTAAAGTTATTTACTACTAAAATTGTATGCATTTTTATATTTTGACTAGGTGATTTTGGGTAATGCTTTGTTTATAAATGGTTGTCATTGGTTACATGATATTTTGGCAATTTTTTTGTACTATTACATTTATGGAAAATTTCTTACTAAAAATGAAGTATGTTTAGTTTATTTTGGGATTTCTTGTTTAAAAGTAGGCAAATAATGCTTTCAAAAAACAGAAACACGTTTAAGTAAAACATAAAGAATTTGAGCAATTCTTAATACATTTTATAAAAAAAAAAAAACGTGTGTGTCAGAGTATGTATCTGACGCTCAATGTTTATATGTTGCCTTGAAGAACATGGTATATTATATTATAATTTATACTAAGCATATTAGTAAAAAAGTTTATAAATCATTATTTTTATTTAAAAATATATCTTTAAAAACAAATCATAAAATAAATAATACATCCATATATTCTGAGAAATTATATTAGGAAGTTATTTATGTTGGTCATACTATACTATAACTGTACTGTTTTACAATAGATAATAGATGCATGATAGGAAAAAAGTAATTAACCTTAAGAGGATGTTATACCCGCACGTGTTATCTCCGTCTTACAAGTGCGTAACATAGCAAATTTTATGATCAGCAGATCACGCGAAGCTCAGTGAATTTAAAATCTAGAGTGAATTGACCTCTTATAAAAATTAAAGGTAACATTATTGAGGGCTTCTCATTATATTTTAATTTTAAAGCGAGTTATGAGTATTTCAGATGTACAAACAATTTACAACTTTAAAATACTCACTCATAATTCGCTTTAAAATTAAAATATAATAAAAAGCCAACGAGAAGCCCTCAATAATGTTACCTTTAATTTTTATAAGAGGTCAATTCACTCTAAATTTTAAATTCACGGAGAGCTTAGCATGATCTACTGATCATAAAATTTGCTATGTTACGCACTTGTATGACGTAGACAACACGTGCGGGTATAACGTCCTCTTAAGCCACTCGTAATCACAATTTACCGTGCTAGTAAATCATAATACGCAGTCCTAATTTTCTTCTTATTATTTAAGTTTTATTTTATATTAATCATCTTTAAATTTTATGTTTTTCTTAATGTGGTCATATGGAATTCAACTATGGGGTTCTGCTAGGAAGTCAAACATTAATAAAATACGTTTTCAATCTATAACCTTACGTATGATTACAAAAGCACCTTTTTACATCTCAAATCACACACTTCACACTGATTTAAACATCCAAACAGTTCCAGAGGTAGCAAAATCATCCTACAAATTATTTCGCTCCAGTCTAGCAAACCACTCAAACCCTCTGATCCTTGCCCTCGACTCTATCAACATACCTGGTGACCCACCAAGAAGGCTGAAAAAAAACTGGTGTAGAGACCTAGCAATAACATAAAAATCACTAACTTTCATTACCCACACAATTAAATCCCTCACGCCATAAGTACTACTGTTGCCTGTTGGATAGTTTCTTAAACTCATGTAAATTCAAGTAAAAACACATAAACATTGCATATATTCTTATTGTAAACTAACCTTACAGATTGTATATTTTTCCAAATAAATGTTAAAAAAAAATGTTTTTCTTAATAATTAAAATATGTTTTAATTTGCTCTAGTTGTTTTTATATTGATTCTATATTGCATATTTTTTTTTTACTTAAGTAATAAGCTTATGTTTTTAATATTTCAAAATGCAAGACTGCTCTAGACATATGTTTAATTTTTTTCACATTATTAATTTGAAAATAAGAAATAAGAAACAAATGAAAGACTTTTTTTTTTAGTTACACAAATGCATACATTTTGAATATTTTAAGATATTTCTTAATAATTTTAAAAGCGTATTTCAATGTTTTTTGATTCATAAATGTTTATTATTTTGTGCTTTTTAAGTGTATACAAATTTGGACTAATTTTTATATCACAAGTGTTAACATCTAATATTATATAGCCTAAATTATAAGAGGGGGGTAGAACAGTCCTGTACAGCAGTGTTCTCTCCTGGTAGGAACCAGTATTAACACTCTCTCCGCAACAGCTGTCACGGACGGTTTGTTGCGCGCGTCGTGTATGGGCACTTGTATTTTGTTTTATCTGATGTATTATTATGTTATTATTACAGTGTACTAAATAAATAAATTAGTAGTTAACACAAGTGAGTGATCAGTACAATAAAAATATTATCATATTGATCTTAAGGCATGTCCATTAGTAAGATTATGTGTTTTGTAAATCGCATTTTAGGAGAAAATGTTTTTATCTACGGAATTTTAAAAATACCTCCCTCAACACTTTGAGTTTACAAGCTGTCACTATTATTAACTACCATCCAAGACATTTTTTCATGACTACAATTTTGTTATATAATGAAAATAGTTCAAATATTATACCATTGTCTAATATTGCAGTAATAACTGTTGTTGATAAAATTGAATAACAATTCTACAATGAATTTTTGGAGGAGCATTATGTTATGAAATGAAACAATGTGTCAGTGCTATGGTTCAGGAACCAATTACATTACGTCTTCTCAATAGAACATTAGAAAATATAAAAATAGAATTTTTATACTTTATCAAGGTTATCAAAATTAAAGATTAAAAATGTGGGTTTTAAGGCCCCCGGTGCCGGCTATTTATTAAGGAGCAAATTATTGGCAACCTTATTCACATATTGTTTCGGCGTCGCACAATCTTGTCAATGTGTTGTAGTGTAAATGGTTATTAGTGTGAGAGAACCCTCTACTACCCGCATATGAAAGACGCGAACGCACTCGCATGTCACAGAATTAACAAATGACGAATTATTAGTTGCCCATTTCGACTGTCGTAAATGACTTTACGGGAATATGGATAACTCATTGTCGATTGAATATTTTCAGATAATTTTTTTTTTAATTGATACACAACAATATTCTACAGGCCGCATCGAGCTCAGATTTTTTACTTTATTTTAAATAATGATAAAAAAAATTTGTAAAAAAAGCTTAAAATTGTCTCTTTTTTTAAAGACTTTTTTAAAAGTTTGAGATCAAAATATTGAAAAACGGAGATCGATGCGGCCTGTAAAATATTACCCTCTATTAGTTAAAAAAAAAATTATCAAATTTGGTTGATTCTACAGCACAGGATCCCTATTCCCGTAGAGCGTATTTTTGTGTACAAAATCGCATTGGCACCGGGCGCCTTAAACATCTACAATAATATTTGAATGGTCAATTTGTACTAATTATGCATTGTTAATAGTAATCAACTAGTAACTAGTAACAATAATACTCATTAATCATAAACAAAAACAAATTTATAACACTGAACACATTATTTCTAGAAAGCCAGTGTAGAACCTGAGATATAACTTATTTAAAATGAATATTATTAGTAGGTACTCATGTATTATGAACCTGCCACCATCAAAATTGTTCACTCCTCAAGTGACTTTTTAATTTTATTATTTGATAATAGTATATTATTATTGCATATTACAGCAGCTATATTGATACAAGCTTGTTGCTTGTAGTTATCCCATTAAAAAAAAAAAAAAAATACATCCATAAAATAAAACAATTTGATATAGATTTATAAGAATTGTTAAAAATATTTATAAAATCAAATAGTGCATAACCTATAATTTGAAAATATATTTAAAGGTAAGAAAAACATACTGACAAATCTATGCTACCATAGCAAATACAAAAAAAAGTTAATTTCAGATAATAGTTACATAAAATCAGCTACCTATATCTTTTATAATTAATTCAAACAGATATTTTTGGCAGTAGTCAATGGGTTTTTTCCCCATAGGTATTTTTTGGGGGATTCATTATTAGCTTTTATCAACTGATTTCGACGTATTATAAATTAAGAGGGTACCCAAACCCACACGTGTTGTCCGTCTTACTAACATATAACATTTTTGTATTCAAGAGAACCAACTTAGTGTTGTGCATTTATAAAATAGAAATATCATAAGTGGATTCAGCTATTTTTAAACTAACAACAATAATACTATGGATGTAGAAATAAATTAGTTACTGAAAACGCAACAGACAAACATCAAGTGTTTTTCATCAAAATTACATAGCTGTTATACTTAATTACTTTGATTTAAAATGTCATTAAGATAAATTTAACAATAAATTATAAAATACCTTCATACATTTATATTTAATTGCAGTAGGTAGTAGATATTCAAGTCAAAAATGATAGGTGGAAAAATTGCATGGCCTGGAGATTCATTTTGAATAATCAAACTAGACTGGAACTGGGACCATAATGCATGAGTACCTATTAATTGTATAATATTGTAGTATTTACCTTCTTTATCTTGAATTTTGGATTTCACATTTTCAATTGAATCCGATGACTCTACTTCGAGAGTGATCGTTTTCCCAGTCAACGTTTTCACGAAGATCTGCATTTTGCTAAAAATCAATTAATATAGTAAATTACCAAAATAAAAATTATTGTATTTGTAATAAACGAGTTTAAATTAAATAAGCCACGTGGTTGTAGTTTTCTGGATTTATAATTCAATAGTTCAATATCTGTTTGATAGATACATGATGTAAGCATTAAAATATAATCAACACATGGTTAGTGTTTGTAAAAATTACCTTATACTTCTATCCGCAAAGTTATGTAAATATCCTTATGGTCCAAAAATCCACTGAAAATGGAAACTTCTAACTAGAAAATTAATAATCAACTATCGAAGTACCAACAAGAAACATGTATAAAATATTAAAATATGTATCAAGTTTGATAATTCTTATCATTAAATTCACAATCTTTGGGCCGCTGAGGGGTCGAAGGGAATTGCTAAATGTTTGAGGTTATGTGTCAAAGAACTTCTACAAATTCTTAATTTTGATGTTTTTATTATTTTATTTTGTTCACCAACTATCGTGATTCTGGAATATAAACAGAATACTAAAAAAAAAAAACTGGACTTATTACTGCATTATAATAATGTTGTGTATCGTGTATCCCCTCACTAGTTCGGTCATATCCACTACACAGTACACTGCGCCGTGTTCAGTCAAATGCACGGCGTCTATACTATACTATCAAGATTTTCAAGGAAGAAATTTAGAAATTGGAGCATATCGATACGTATCGAATAATAATTATTCGAAGAAGATTAATTCTTCTTGAAAATCTTGTATCTATATTAACCATTTTTTAAATTTTAATTAATAGTAACGGGTACCAACTATTAAATACAATACGTCAGTACCACAGATTATATGAAACAGTTTCCAACAATTCTGCGCTGTGATTGGTTGAATCTTGCAGTTAGTAAAAGGTATACTTCAATGTTACCATGGTATAATTCATATACCAGTGCTCGGCACAACAACTACTACCATAGAACAATTTATACTACCCTACTCTGTTCAAAATAAGATCGTATCCCGGCGGCCAAGTAATGGGTATGGCTTGGTTCTGTGGCTCGGCCCGACACTTTGCCGCCGACGAGAGCGCCGGTGGGTTTCCAAAGGACCGTTCGCGAGTACGTGCACGTTTATTGTTTTAATATAATTTAATATTTTAATATATTTAATATTTTTAAATTAGTGATTGCTGCTATTACCCAAAGTAGACCGTTCGGACGGAAATAGTTGGATTAGATTCAACAACATGGTATCGTGGTTATACGTGCTGTAAGAACGTTTAAACACTCTGGTACACCAAAAGCTTACCATACATACCAACCAATCATAGAAAAGTATTTTTATGCACGTACACGTATGTAGTGGAAACCAACCTTTAGACTATAAAAAATAGTATCGACTGTCTGCTGATGTGTACAAAATACAAATAATTTAAAATGCGTTGTGTTGCTATGAAGCTTATTATTTTGTACAATATTGTACGACACTTTTGGGTGGTATACTTGTCCACTATGTATATTGCACGGACGTGTATCATCAATGTATTTAAGTGATTTTAAATGCAACTTAAATAAGGATAATTAATTAATATACTTGTATACCACAACAAGTTATTTGTATGTTGGTGGTTGGTCATGCATACATTAAAACCATTATAAACATTTTTATAAGACAATTGTAATGTATTTAAATCATTTATTTTTTACACAAATATCAACGATCTTAAAATGATTGTCAAAAGAATATTTACAAATTATTATGTACAAAATAAATTATGGAAGAAATTACAAGTCATCGTCATTAGAATCGGTAGTATCGCCTGTTATGGCGAGAACACCGGGGGGTTCTAAATTGTCTATAATTTCGTCCATATTGTTGTGTACTTCGTTCATTTTATCCTCCTCTTTTATGACATGTTTAATAAAATTTTTCCAATTTTCGGAGGTGACTCGTTCAATTGCCTTGTTCAGAAGGATCTTAACGTCATCACATTCGTATGTCGTATTGTGCCGTTTGACATAGGCCTTTACCATTGCCCACGCCAATTCTAACGGGTTTAATTCACAATGACAGGGTGGCAATCTTAACACAGTATGGCCGGCGTCTTTGGCCATATTGTCGACGACGTATGACGTGTACTTTCCCTTTACCTCTTTGACCTTCGCGAGCAATTGTGCTTTAAACATTGGCCTATCAATGACAATGCTTTTTGAAGTTAACCACGATAAAATTTCTGATTTTTTTGAATCACTTGTTGGTATTTTTTCTTTCCTCACCGAGTGATATGGGGCATTGTCCATCACAATTACCGAGTTTGGATCAAGACGCGGAAGAATTGACTCAAACCATTCATGAAAGTTGTCACCATTCATTTCGTCATGGAAGTCTGCACTATGTTTTTTTGATTCAAAACATAACAGTCCACCATCCGAGAAGCCTTTGTGCGAGCCAATGTGTAAAACAATTAAACGTGTACCACTAGTCGGGTACGACGTACCAGTTGCTAACCACGTTTCGTCCAGATAATAGACGGTACGGCCGTTTTCTCTATATTTACGTACATCATACAAATAGTTCTGACGCCAAACCAGCAGGTTGTCTTTCTCCTTCAACACACTGCAACCCTTCCTCTTGATGGAGACGAAGTCCAATTTCTTCATCACCGAATACAACGTAGTGCGTTTAAAATTGGGAAGGGACGGATCTTCATTCACCGCATGCAAAATTTTGTCAATGGTAGGTAATTCTTTTCTCAACCAAAAGAAATGAACTTTTTGACGTAGTGTATTCCGATTTAAATCGTCAATTTTATCAAACAGACATTTTTTATTACGTGTCTTATTAGGAGACGTAACAGTTCCGGTTCTTCTGTATTCAGAAATAGTTTTAATTATTGATGTGCGACCAATACCCGTCGATTGCGAAATTTCAAGCATCATTTTCTTGTACGGCATTTGTGGAGACTTCAATTTCATGTCCTTATATATGTTGACTATCATACTCCTCTGACTGTTCCCTATCCACTAAAAAACAAATTAATATTTATTATTATTTTTTTTTATTATTAACATATTAATATTTTTTTGGTGAGTGAATGAATTAAATATACTTTAAGAATGAAATCATTTTATTCGACTAATAATTTAACGATGGTTAATATACATCGAAATACAATGTAAATTGCGGAACAAATGCAGTTTAGTTCCCACGCATTTTTTTCGATCCCCCCCCCCAAAAAAAAATGTGTGTTTTAAATCACTGAATACATAAGTCTATTCCAAAATTCTCGCAAATCATTATTTTGGAAGTTATAACAAAGTTAAAACAAACTAACACAATATTACAACTTGATATCACAACATCCCTCGGCGATACTTGTCGGTTATCGCGAGTCGCGACTACCGTAAAAATTATAAAAAAAACTGATAAAAAACTAGCACTAATTAATTATTTACTTTAGAAGGGAATTGTTCAGACATGCAATTTAAAATATCAAATATTTGAAAAAGTGTATCAGTGATGCTATGTTAGCGGCACTCGTCGCTACGCTCCTCGGCGCCGTCGCTCCGCTCCGCTAATCGAAAATATCCCCCGACTTGCTGTGCAAAACCACCTCATGTAGGTCACAGGGTAAAAACTAAATGTATTAAAGTTCTATTATATTTTGAAAGTCGTTAATTATAAATTAAAATAATCTTAATAATAACAAAATAAAATAACATAATTAATAATAGGCGACAATCATCCAATGCGCGCATGCATACGTAAATGCGTATAAAACCGTAAACTTTGGTAATATATAAACTTCCAAAATAATGATTTGCGAGAATTTTGGAATAAGACTTTTGTATTCGGTGCTTAAAAACGCATATTTTGGGGGGGGGGGGTGAGGGAAATCAAAAAAATCGCGTGGGAACTAAACTGCATTTATACCTAAATTGCTTGAAATCATACGTTGGTTAAGACAAAATGTACAGTAATTAAAATATTATATGTATATTATTAATATTATTAAAATCGTAAAAAATCAGTTAAACGTGTTTACAGACAAAAATAAAATATAAACATCATTGTAAAACCATAAAAAAATAAAATCAATATTAGGTACATTGTGAGTGAAACGTCGAATGAATTGGTTTTACAATGTGTTTTTTGTATAATTGTACGTCTAATCACTTTTTCGGGTAGTCAAATTGGTCCAGAAGTTTAGTTAAAATTGAAAAGTTGTAGGTATTTTGATTTCAAGCCTTGACTAAACCAGTAATGTTATTTACTCACTTTTCCTTTAGTATTTCTTCTTTTCGGTGAAATAGTTCCCTCGTTGTCCTCTTCAGGGGTCTTATCCACATGACCACTCATACTGAATTCGTAAAACGTAAAACGTTAAAAAAAACGTACGAAAACGTACAACAAAACACTAGGAAACGTATAGGTATAAAAAAAACAGCACGAATAAAAATCACGAAACGTAATAAATGAGTCGTCGACACATAGTGTGGAGCACAAATGCGTTGAATCTGTCGAATGTATAATGTTATATTTATATCGTAGACATATTACGCATAGACAAGTGTATATATATATATATATGATATTATGCGCCCGGCAGCCCAACTACCCCAATCCCGTTGCCGGCGAATGTCCAACTGTCAGCTGGAAATCTGGAATATCAAGAATGTGGTCACGGGGCCACGGCAGATACACGACGCCGCAGGTGAGCACAATCTCGAGCTATATATTTTTTATTCTTGTACACGACGCATGACCAGCGTACGCGCGCTTTCACCTAGCACCACGAACGCACGGGCGCAGGCGCGCCTAGGTCACATGATCGATGGGGTGCCGACCGCCGCCGGAGTACGATCTCATTTTGAATAGAGTAAAGAAAATAATTATCATAATTATTATAATAGTTTTATAGTTATTATGGTAATAATGGTCGCAATCACGATTTTAGATATTATACCTTATATATATATATATATTGTTCTGTGCTTAGATCGTGCCATCGTGGTCACAATGTTTTTTGGTAGTAAATGTTACCACTGAATATAGTAATCTTCAACAATAATGAACGATGATACCACAGAATAGATTTAATTTCATATATTCTGTGATGATACCACAGAATAACTATTCAATACGGCCAATCAAAATACGAAAAAAGAACACGAAACGATAGATAACAAACCTGCCTTGAATTGCTATCAGAGTGATAACGAATAACTATAACGTAAACAAAACAGAATAAATGAAAAATTAATCAAATATAAATTCTGATATTTTAAATGTTTTTAATAATAAATTAAATACGAATCAGCTCTAAATTTAAAAATATTAAAAACATAAAAAAATTATTATAGTATAATAGTTAATTAGGATACTTAAATTCACTTTTTTAAAACGATTTGTTTATATATATTTTTTTAAATTTGTTTTAAAACATATATATTTATCTACTTAGAAACTACTTCCAAAATGCAGAACAAACTTTTAATAATTTCACTATTGATGTTATTAGTATGTTGTATTACCTACATTTTTTTTTTATATATAACTAACCATAATAAATGTGTTTATATCAGGGGAACGGATGCTATGGAGATTATACGACTAATGAATGTTCATTACTGGGTTTCAATAAAGCAAATCTTTTGTGTTCATCTTGTGATCAACTTCAAAAATTCCAATTGACATCATTAAGGTAATAATATTATTTTAAAACTATGGCTAAGATGTTTCCAGTTTAAATA
This sequence comes from Neotoxoptera formosana, assembly GCA_022818045.1. Classification (NCBI taxonomy): domain Eukaryota; kingdom Metazoa; phylum Arthropoda; class Insecta; order Hemiptera; family Aphididae; genus Neotoxoptera; species Neotoxoptera formosana. The sequence continues at coordinate 10,621,209 of CM040632.1, read as the reverse complement.
TGTATTTAAATTAGCAATGTGAACAGTATTATAATGTAGAATTCATTCTTGTCGGGATGCCGCCAATGGGTGACTTCTCCCTTCCTGCCAATCAATGTCATCAAATTTACTTATTTTATAACTTGTAAATACAGATTGTAAATATTTTATTACAAAAATGAAAAAAAAAGAATTCATTAGGTTTTTTTAATTTTAAAAAGAGTACAAAACATATTTGTAGGTTAAGAATTTTAATTGTTTTTATTAAACAAAATATAAATGCAGAGCATTTCATTATTATAATTAAGAAATTAAATAAGCTGTTCAATTTTTGTCACTTAAAATATAACCAACATTTTATTTAAAATTAAAATCTCAAAATTGGTGCAATAGTATAACATTAAGGTTATTGAAAATATGTGTACTTTTAAAAGATAAAATAACTTAAAATATACTATTGTAGATTATACATAAAAAAAAGTATTATACCTAGTAAATTAAAAATTAAATAGTAATAATTTATAACCAAAAGTAGTTTCTGTTTGAAAAGTTAAAGTTTTCACAAACAAATTACAATAATTATAAAATGTTCATAACTTATTTTAAAATTAAAAATCAAGCTTAGATAATAGTCATACCTTTATTTTTTATAAAAGACTAATTTTCCCTAACATAAAAAATAACATTTGTAGTTATAACCTTCCTGTTTATCTTGGCACTAAAAAACCATTACAATTTTTTTTAAAAAAAGTAATCAAAAACTATATTGAAAAAAATTATCATTTAGTTTTTAGATCACTGTTTTTGAAAAATTGTAATGGTTGCTGAGTGCCACGATGAACTGGACAGGTTATAAATGAATAATTATTCTGAGCGTAAAATTTGCTTAGTGGTGTGTTTTATATTTATAAGATGGAAACAACATGGTAAGACACTAACATTCTATTAATGTATTAATTAACATATTAACAAAGTATATTATTCTTAAGAATATTTTCTTTCATTTCATGATTAGAATTAAATTAAAACATAAAAAATTTAAATGGTTGTATTTTATTACAGAGAACACTGTACAAACTGTTGTCAAATTGATGAAGAAAAATCTATTAAAGTATATGCAAAAGCCAGATTGGAAGTCTGTACTTGTAAATTTGGTGCTTATCCTCAGATACAAGGTATATGATTAAATTACATTTTAAATTGATATAGTTTATCAATTTATTATGTATGTAAATATTTGTATTTAAGGTCACAATTTATTTACTTGTTTAGTGTATATAATTTATTGGGTAAGAAATTAAAAGCTTTCTGTGTTAACTATAAAGTAATCAAAGTCAGATTAATTTTTAAAAAGTCATAGAACATGAGATCTCCACAAAGTATGCGGTGTTGTAGCTTTAAAACACATTTTGTCATAAATCTCTCGGGAAAACTAGGAGATATGAAAGGATTTTAATGTTAAACCAAGTACAGTTTAACATAATAAATTCCCATAAAATGTAAATGTAATGTAATATACTTTACTGATAACTTAGTATCAATAAACATAACTAGTGATGAAACAAAACTACTTGACACATATTTTTAGGAGGCCAAACAGTTATTATTTTAAATTTAGTACAGATGTTAGGCATAGCCTGAAATCCATTAAAATTTCAGGGGCTAACATTTTTAATATCAATGTGGGTGAGATGGCTTCAATACCATACAACTAAAAAGCTGGCTAATCCCCTCCCCCCTCCCGATTCCCCACTATGATGTAAGGCTATCAATAATAGTTTTATTTTTGGATCTTTGTGATAAGCTGATAATATATACACAAATATAAGATAATAGGTGCATCTATGATGTATATTATAGGTATATCATAAAAAAAAATTAAATACAGTAGAACTCTGATTATTTGGACTAATTAATGTCAAGGATAGTCCAGATAATTGAATTATGATACATTAAAAGTTATGTATTCATATGAATACATCTCATTTATTATTTATAATATAATTTAACATTTGTGACAATTAACAAATTATTAATGTCATAAAAATGAAAATAAACAAGCTATAAATACTTTAAAAGTAAAAAATAAGAAAAACTGACTTGGTATGTTCATGATTTATTACAAAGGTTTGAAAAATGATGATATTTTAGTCTGCTTCATTGATATTATATGTACGATTACGATTGACAAATTATGACTAAAGACTAAACCTTTTTTTTTTCTTTCTTGTTCGGATGATCAGCGTTTTACTGTATATTCATTGTTCTCGACAAAACAATATTCTCCTCACAATTTGAATGATAATTTTAAGTTTTTGTATTGGTAATTAAAAAATATGAACTTTAGGTATTATAACACTTTTAAAATATTAGCGTGTGAACATTATCATGTTATTAATTGAACATTTATGTGTGTCATAAATCATTATACTTACCATTTTGTAATGATATAAGCATAGGTGGCATTTGGGGGGGGGGGCAGTTGCCCCCCAGAAACAATATCGAGGGGGGAAACTTATCATTTTGCCCCCCTCATAAGTTAAATATTATTTAAACAATTTTTAATTTTTGTAAAATATTTATGTTAAAATTACTTTTGTACAATTATAATATAATATTATTCTCCATATTAAGTCAGATCAATATTAACATAAATTATTTCAAACTAATGTAAATTCTATAAAACTATGGATATTAATATAATATTACAATTACTTTTGCATCCTGTAAACCCAGTTTCTCTGCTTTACGTCGTTTGAAAACTTTTTTAAGAGTAACAATGGATCAATTTAGCAATGCTATACATACATAAGGAATATCCAATTGATTTTCAAAACTTAACTGATAGATTTGACTCAGATGTGACAGTAAGAGGTCGACGTTTATTAATGAAATAACTAACTGGTTTATAAAATAGTTTTATCATAAAAGATTGGTTATATACTTTTATATTCTTTAAAATTTAAATATATGTAATTTTTTTTTATTAAGATATGCATAATCTGTACTACTATTTAGTACAATAAGTGTATGTGGTAACAGAAAAAAAATACTATGAAAATAGTCAAAAAGAGCCAAGTGCCGCCTATGATTATAAGTACAACGTATTTAAAATTAATAATTATTATTACATTTTTTTCTTGAGATATCTAAAGTTGGTTCTTGGTTTCAACATTGATTATAGTATAGATTATAGAATAGTCTATTCTATAATCAATGGTTTCAACAACAATATTTTTGTTGATTAAATTCAGGTTTTTCTTATGGTTTTATTTTTATTTTATTGATATAAACGCCAATCGGCTTTTTACGTATTTTTAATTGATGATTAAAGTTCTGTAAACTTCTCATGAGGTTATCTCATATTCTCATTTTTAAGTTATGTTAACTACCTTTTTTTTACTCTGGCATGTCTTTTTTGTTAATTGTAGTTATGGTTGTTGTAAAATATATTGTTGCTCTAGATTTGAAAAGAATATTCTAAAAGTATAATAAATATAACATATATTATAATATATATATTTCTTTTAGCATTGTGCTGATATCAGTGTTATTTATTATAATGTTTAATTACATAGGTGATAGGTCTTATAAAGTTATTATAATGTTGGAATTAATAAAATTAAAAATTAGATTTATGTAAATTCGGCCCGGGAAATCTGTACTTATGTCGGCCCTTCATGAAAGGTGAGGATGATGGAGGAACCTTATTACCTTATCAGACATAATTGTACTGGGTTACAGAATAACGAATAACGTACATAATTTAAAGGAGAGCGGAATTCGCGAATTACGTTAAGTCATAACTCATAACAACTACATTACAATTTAATATTTATAACTGATTATTCAGTAATCTTAACCATCGAGTAATAACTAAAAACACAAATTGCAAGCTTTGAATTGACACAATGACACGAGTACACGACACGACGACGATGGTACTCCAATTCGAATTGTTATTTAAATAATTCGTAATAACCCAGTTTTAAACAATTTAATGTGTATTTGTATGGTTTCTGAAATATTGTATTACGCATTTACGTAAATAAAATGCTGAGGAAGGTTAGAATCAACGTCTCAGTGGCGCCGAGTCCTATGTTTAGGTCAGGCCACGGCCTGACCACATTTTTAAAAGGGGCCGGCGATCAGAGGGGAGCTGGGCGTCTTTGCAATATTTTAATCAACATAATAAACTATACTTGGTTACTTGATGAAAATAAGAGATACATATTAATACTTCTTTATTTAGGTACCTAGTTCGTAGTTCAGAGACTTCTCTATCTTATTGGGGGGGGGGGGAGGTACGCAGGGGGACGGAGTAGGCTTGTGGGGCCGCTGGGGTGGCTTGGGGCCGTAGTGAGTGAACGTCTAATAAAAAGTCTACTGTCATCCAACAAAAATCGAATTGTTTTACGACGAAAAGATTCACTTTTGTTTAAAAGTTTATTTTGTATTTTAATTTTCTTAATTGATGTAGAACTGAAAAAGTAATAAACATTGATATAAATATAATTTACTGTGTTGTACTAACTGTAGTATAATAATTATGTTGTACTAATAGTAGTATAATAGTTATGTTGTACTAATAGTAGTATAATAGTTATGTTGTACTAATAGTAGTATAATAATTATGTTCAAAGCAATACTTAGTTACTATAAGTTTCTAGGAAATCGTAATTTGTCACATTCGTCCTGTAATAATGTGATTTTAACGTATTTTTTTTTTTTTTAAAAAAAGGAGATTTTTTTAATAGTTTACTAAGAAGTACTGTACAAATTATATAATTTTTTTTATTGTTTTAGCGTTTATAAAAAGCGATCGTCCCAACAAGTACCCTAACTTAACGATTAGATATGTACGTGGGTTGGATCCACTAATTAAACTCATGGACAGCAGTGGAAATGTACAAGAGGTATAATGTATTTAAAATCATTTTAACTTACTTATAAGTAGTTATTACTTATTTAGTATTACTAATACGAGACATGAGTTCTTCGCGAACTGTTGAGTAATATTTTTTGTACGTATTCGGAATTGAGATACATATACATTTCCTCCATTTATGATCATACTATTCATAGTTCATACAATACACAATTTGAGTGTTAAAAAAAAAATTAACAACAATTATTCATTATAGTATATAATATTATACATTAACGTATTTCTATGGAAGTACTTACTAACATAATATTTAATTTAAAGGTTTTGGCAATCGAGCGATGGGACACCGATACCGTGGATGAATTCTTGAGCACACATTTAGAACGCATCGAAGACGATTACCGGTCAAATCTAATCTAAACGATTAAATGAATACTATTATATAATATATCAAACGTATATTATTTTTGTACGCGCTTTCTTTTCATTTATACATGTTACAACAATTTTATAATGTTAATAATGTTCGTGTCAAAGTGTCATAATATTATCACATACGAATACAACATACGTGCAGTGTGAGATATCCCTTTACGAGAATTACATACTATACGATATATGAATAATATGACTTCGTGTACTTTTCTGCTGTGAATTATTATTGTTGTTCATATTATTATTGTTTTGTAAGTGTACGGAGAGAGCGTGAACGCGATATACTATAAATATATAATATATGAAATGTTGTTCAAACGTATATAGATTATAATAATAATAATAATATAATAATATATACCACTGTGATTTATATCACGACGATGGTGTTGGCGTTTGCTCAATAATTAAATGGAAATTCTATTATCTTGCACAAACATACGAGTGTTATTATCCCCGAGACACGAAGCAACAGAAATATTACGAAATCACAAACGATCGGTATTAATGTATTATACACTGTTATCTATAGAGATTATTTTAGAATAATATTACGAATTACGATTGATAAAATAAAAGACAACACTACAACAGTTTATTAGAGGATGTTGCCCCTGGTCTAATTTAAATAAATGTAGGTAGTGCGTTTTTATTTTCAAGTTAATTTTTTTTTTCTATTTGAAAACAATTTATATTTACAATCTGTATTATCAAGTTATACAATAAGTAAATTTGATGGTTAATATTAGAATGGCGGGAAGTAGAAGTCGCCCATTAGAAGCACCCCGAAGGAAAATGTTTTAGGGAGAGAGTAGGTCCCTACACCAGTTCCTTTTGAGGCGTCTGGGTGGGTTTCCTGGAATTTGTTTAGATGAAAGGTTAGTGATTATAGGATTTGTGTGAGTATTAAAAGTTGTATGTGTTTTTTTGTAAGTGAGTGAAGCAAGATTGTTTAATGTTGGAATGCAAATGTCTTTGTGTAGTGAGTCATTGGTGATGTACCAAGGAGCGCCTGTAATTAGTCGTAGACAAATGGATTGGAAAGCCTGAATTTTTCGGGTGTTGCACGGTTTCGCTGAGCCCCAAAGTTGGATACCATAGTACCAGATGGGTCTTAGAAGAGCTATGTAGATTGTGCGTTTTGTTTTGAGGGAGAGCTTGGAGCGGAGTAGAGGTCTGAGAAGGTGAAGTCTTGCATTGAAGTTAATTTTTAAAATCAATTTTATTATAATATTTACTAAATTATATTATACATATAGTATATTAGTATCATTGACTATTTCAAATAGTGCGAAACAAATCAAATAAATAAATATAAAATTTAAAATAATCGAAATAAACTGGATATCACCAATTTTCTAAGACAAAAATAATTAAATTTGCTATTATTATTTTTATTATTTTATTATTTTTATTAACGATTCTGAAAAATATAATCATTTACCTATTATAATGTTTATATACACCTACGTACTATAGGTACTACTATTATTAGATATACCAAGTGGTGTACTTACACCGAATTTTATTTTAGTAAGATTATTATTTATTTTATTTTATCAAAGACTTATCAGTTATCACAAAATACCTACTTAGGTTGTTCCAGTTTTGAACTGAAAATAAATTCATCAGAATCTAAAATATAATTTTGATAAAACATATTTCGCCTTCTAACCCTTTACCATGGCCCATTGACCAAACAGTCATATACACTCATACAATCATACCCATGATGAAGTAAAATTAAAGTTTACTTGATCACAGCCATACACGCCTATACCTATCTTATTGCTATATATAATGTGTTCGATATTATATCCATCAGCAGCAATTTCCCAAAACAATAAAAAATATATAACATTTTTACTTATTCAGACTATAATATAATAAAGTAATCAACTAGTAAATATAATAAAAGAGCAAAAAATGTTTAATTCGATATGTAAATTAATTTTGTAAGCAATTGTTGGCTAATAAACTATGTATTTGAAGCCTTAATATAAAAAAAAAAAGAACGTAAAAAATGTGCGAATCTCTTTATACATGATATTTTATATTTTATAATTTTAGGGTCAAATAATTTATTGTAGGTACTTTTGCTCATTACCCAATACCCATAGGTACCTATTATGAATTATAATATATACCTACCTACCTACCTAAGACATTTATGTTTAATTTTTACGTTTATCGCTTGGAATGTCTTCATTTTGCACATTATATTTAATAAATATAATAACGATGCAATCGATTTCATATCGTGGGGATTTTAAATAATGTATCTTTACAATAATGCTTCTCATCTTCACTATTTTAATGATGCAGTCGCAATGTAAACGAATAAATAAATAAATACATAATTTGAACTTCGTGGGAAACAATTTAAAAAAAAAACAGATTTTTAATGATGAATTAAAATCATTCTTATGTAGTTATCACTTATAAGTTATATGCATTATCTATTATTGTCTATTGACTATTATAACTTATAAGTATTATTACGACATTACGTTTATAGGTATGATTTCTTTTTCACTAACAATATAAGTAGCCAAGTAGGTATATTTACATAATGGTGCAACTTGGACGATCCTTGGTACCTTGGTTTCCAATGGATCGAATAAAAAATATCTACGAATTCTATTTTATTTGCTTTTATTTTTTTTAATATACAGATATCTGTAAACCGTATTTTTATGCAAATATATCTAAACCTATGTGGCTATATATATTATACATACGTGTATATCTATTTGTATATTGTATGTGATATAGACATATAGTATAATTATAAGTTGGAACTTTGATAGAGTAGGTAGGTTCATTTAACAAATACGACTATATTTTGTATTTCGATCAAACCTATTAAAAATAAATGAAAACAAATCTTTATGTTATTAGGTACCTAGGTATACCTAATGATTTAATTGAAATTGAAATACATATTTTGGATTCTGAGTGGAGCAATGGATGTATTGATTTTATAATAATGATGAAGTGTCTGAATACAATAGATATAAAAAAATGCTTTAATTTTAAACTTTGAAGGGTGGTTTCTGATAGAAAATTTTAAGTGGTAAAAATGGAAAATTCCCAGAATGTAATATAATAATCTAGGCCCTAGATTCTAGGGGAAAAAAATATAGATTAAAGAAAACCGGGAATTTTTAAGCATAACCATTTTTCAACAAATCGATTTTGTTTTTTTGGTGTAAGGTGTAATTCAAAAAGAATAACTTACTAACGAATGCATATTTTCCTATGTAAACATGATTCAATTTTCCAAATAATTTAATGCATTTTGAGCATCATTTTTCATTTTAGATTTTTTTTTATAAATGTCGATAAAAAATGTTATGCAAGGTCAAAAACTTTTAAAATTTAATACAAGGTTCCTCATATGTTTATATACCAATTCATAAATATCAAAAATACATTGCCACAATATTTTTTTATGTGTTCAAAGTTAGAATTTTAACAACATTTGTCAAAATCTAGAAAACTTGCAATTATTTGGTAGTTAAAAATTCATCAAATCTGTAATATTTATAGGTACCCAAGATTTGAAAATTTAAATACGGTTCCTCATAAGTTGTTATTTCTAGAACTAAAAGAAAAAGTTGAGCGTAATTCTACAATTATATTTTATGAGTGTCTGAAGTTATATATTTTGATGAATTGAATATTCATGAGTATAAAATAGTGATTTCTTATCAAACAAGTTTCTTATATTTTTTTCTTTTTTTCTTTCATATGGCAAATATATTTTTATAATAAGAGTAACATAAAATAAATTACTATCATAATTAATAGTAATAGCTAAATTTATATGATATTAGGTTGACAGACTTGCTTTTCGTATACAACGATTAATCGTTAAATTAAAATTTAACACATTACAATAACCTAGGTCCTAGGAGATCCATTACCTCAGCACTGTCATATTTGAAATTGAATTTCAAAATAATACAGTATTATATGACTATAAAGCCTATAACGATAAATCAGAGATTATTTTATTTTATTTTATAAAAATATAGTTATACAATTTTAAAATTTTAAAATTTTATTTGGCACAGTTTAAAAGTCATTTATAAGACCATTTTACACTTGATAAAAACTCCGGTTCAATTAACATGTGTGATTTTATGTTTACCTCTGTACCTTGGGTGCAGTTTACAATCGCCGGAGACACGAGAGAGAGAGGTGTGCACGCCGCACGCGCGTACGTATTTTGTATATTTATACTTATGTTGGAATAACTGTATAGTGTATAATATATATATAATATTATACTATTACAATTTTATGTTTATATAATACTATTGTAGTATTGTCATTCACCTGTTGTATAACTAGTATTAACTACAATCATATATTATATTTTTTTTGTCTAAACAGCGGACAAGACTGTACTTAAAAAAAATACATGTTCCGTCAATAATATAATAAGATTATATAGTACGATACTTCTTATACGATAACCTAACCTTACCTTTAATAAGTTCTAAGTAGTTGTGTGGACATGGATTTTAAACGGTGGAGGGGAAGGGTCATAGGTGGAGATAGGCTGCTACCTCCCAAGTTTTCGTTTAGCCCCTCAAATGTTTACCGACATACCGTAGTTATGAACCTAAAGTTTTGTATCATAATTAATCACAAAAACACTACTTAAAGGTCATAGTTTAAGAAAACATTTATGTAAACTTGTTATTTTTACTATAGTCTACACTCTACAGACATTTTAAATTAAATTTAAAGTGACTACAACCTATAATATTATTTAATAAAACAGTTAAAGTTATTTAATCTGCATCAGTTTTTTGTCTTCTCTCAGAACCGTTTTTCGTATACAATGATTTTATATTTATATCTTTATTTGACGGCGAGGACAGCGACCAAAGCGAGCGAAGACTTTATCATTTCGGTGCTGCGGAATCGGCTGCTACCCCGGAAGCCAACTCGGGGGATCATACCACTGGACAAAAAGGGGAGAGAATTGGAGGACCACATCACAACGCGCCGCGGTCCTGATGCTCTCCATGATTTTCGTCCTGGCGTCCCCCGTCAGCGCTCAGTCTACGTCCGGTGGCCGAGCCGTGGAGTCTAGCACCACCGGACCCTGAAACTTGTTGTTTCCACGGGCCGGGCCCTGCTGACGTCCTGCTCGTTCCTACGCTTATTATAGTTCCTCCACTCACCCGCTGTACTCTGCGGTCTCCGTCGCCGCCGTAACTAGTCGTCGAGGCGCCGGTACCGCTGGCATAACCTCTTCCAACGCCGCCGTCGTTCGTCACTCCGCTTGCGACCGAGGCGTTCGGGCACCTGCCAGAGGGTCTCGCGTGTCGGCGACCTCGAGCCCGTGACACCCACGGAGCCCGTCTCGCCACAGCCGGTGGCCGGAGAACCTGTATTGGCGACTTACCACCTAACACCACTGCTCTGATATCGGACATGTTGCCCAGTAGTGGAGATACAGCAGCGGTCCGTCGCCACCGCGATCTGAGATTCCTCTGGTATATATACGAATTCAGTGGCGTAATTTGGAATTGGTTCTGGGGTGGGATTAGGATATACGTTTATACTATCGTTCTAGTGGGGCTTCGCCCCCCCCCCCCACAATCGACCATTAAATCTCATAGATCACAATATTATATTAATTCATTATTATAAATTAATTAAAGGAGGTAAATGGTATAATAATGGTTTTCAAAGACAATAAAGTAACAATTAAATTAAGCTAAATATATTTTTCATAAATTATAATATTATTTCAAGTTTTTTTTTTTTGTTTTTCGCCAAAATATCCAGTATACGTATTGTGCGCATACGTAAAAACGTAAAATCGCAAATTTTGGAAGCATATAACTTCCAAAATAATGATTTGCGGAATTTTTTTTTTCATCATCGTTATCAACTTGTTGAAATATTCGTAATATTTGTTATAAGTATTGAACAATATTATTCATTCTATTTTTAAGAAAATTGTTTTATTTATTGAAGTATGATTTTATGAATCATTTTTCAGACAAAAAAAACAAATCTACCTAAATATTTAACTACACATACCATTTTTGAAGTTATCTTGGTTTTCGAACAGAACTTTCCGTTTTTTTATAATATCCATGAATTCTTATTTCTTATCTTAAAATTTTTTAAAACTTAGTGCTTACGGGAATTTAATTATGGATATTCTAAAAAAAGGGTCTGGGGGGGATATATCCCCATATCCCCCCTCATAATTACGCCACTGTACGAATTCATTAGCACATCATCTTCCTCGATATCATCTTTGATTGCGTTTAATTGCTCATCCACGCGTTAGTATATAATTGTGATTAGGTGATCGATGATTCGTGAAACCATAATGCGCTTAATTCTTCAAACGACTCTTCGTAAAACGTATCCATTTCATGATCGTTGAATATGGAACTGAGTGTAGACTGTAGATATAAATGATGTTGGGGCGTGGTAAGTTTAACTTAATGAATTAAAAACGTATATTTTATGTGTGTGTGTGGACTGTATGTCGTTTTTTGATTTATTTAAATGTTGTTATGGTTTTTAACACACAGGCAACTTTGAAAAACATATGATTTAAAAGAACCCAAAGATACGTATTTCAAATACTAATTACATTTAAAACATATTACCTATGCTAGGAAAAAAAACAAATTACAAAAATAAATTTTCTTTAAAATTCCTGCAAGTAACTAATTTATAACTGAAAAATATAATGTAATACGGCAGTAGCCACCCATAATAGGTATAACCTACTGGATAATAGCTATAATCTACAACTGCAGTCCCTAAAATGTATTTTTTAATGTTTTTCCCGATGGCTATATCAAAATATTATATACCTACCCCTACCAATACGGTAAACATTCAGAAACAGTCTTGAAATAGAATGTCTGTTAATATACTCTGGTGGTTACCGGCGGTGGTGGCTTAGGATCATTGCAATATTTTGAAATGTACAATATTATTTTATGACGTCTACGATGCTGTCGGTGCGCCGCGCTGGTCACATTACCGATTGGTTCCGTTTCGTTTACGAAATAATAAATCATGACGTCGCTGTGGCCGGCAGACGACGTCGATCCCCATTATTCTTCGTTATTATTGTCGTTGCGTATTACCGGTATAATAATATAATATAATTTTCACCGTTTCCCAGAATCGGACGTCGGCGTCGTGTCTGTTGTGTGGTGTAAAATATATATACCTTATACATCTACTACATCCAACTATTGAGCTATGCGTTAAGTATTGTTTATTATTGCACACTAAAGCACGCGACAATTCTACTCCGTCCCGCGTATATATTATATTATTATGCTATGATTGTTATCAGTGATCACTTATCTTAACGCTGGCCGACTTGTTTCCTTTGACATCACTGCCATGGACTTTAAGTATAACCAAATTCCTATACAGTTTATCTACGTTTTAGTGAGTAGTAACGCCAGGGGCGTATTTAAAAATGTTGGCGCCCCCGGGCATATTATTTATGCCGCCCCCTCCCTACCCCCCACAAAAAAAAAAATTAACAATATTAGTATACTATTAATATTACACTAATTATTTCATCCATGATCAAGATAATTTAATATTAAAATCTAACTTAACAATTAATAAATGAAAATCGTATAATAGTTTTAAAAAAATTAAAATCTTTTTTTTAATCAACAAATTATAACATAATAAAACATACAATTTTCTTTTGTTTAATGTAATTTTTTCCTTGCTTGATTATTAGCGAAATCTTCAATTATATCGCTATGATTAATCTAATTAGTTAACTGAGACTCAATATTTATAATTGCCAGTGAATTTAGTCGGTTTATGGATATATTTGAGCTTAGATACGTTAGAAAATTAATTTCTCTACAATATTTTGTCGCCCCCAACCTACCCGTGCTCCCCTCCCCCCCCTAAATACGGCCCTGAGCATATATGCATATACCAGCAAGTTGAAGATGTTCAAACATGGATAATATTGGATGTACAGCTATAATATTGCTATAATATCTTCTGTATAGTCGTGCATTGAGTATTTTCGTTGGTTTCACACGGCGATGTAATATACACCACTCACCCGTACAGCTTACCCGAGCGCTGGCCGAATATCTTCAAACAAATCGTTTTCACATACGCTATCGTGTATGCCGTCAGCGACAAGACGTGTGATAGGTATCACTTCGCGTATATCATAATTTAATAGTCGCACAGGTATTAATTTAGTAAGTACACGGCATACACGGCCGTATTCGATGAAAAGAAACGAAACGACGTTTTTTTACGGTCATTATTTTAATTTTCGTACCCCATAACGGCCGTTGCTTGTTTACAGGTGTGTGTAACACTATACACATACACATTACATGCAACAGTATAAGACATTTTTATTTTCATTTCTGCTTATTACGCTATGCGTTTTGTTTTCATCCGGAAGCAGCAGACTGTAGCATAGCACCGTTTAAAATTTCCCCAAACTATACTACTCAAGACAGTTTATCAACTTATAACAATACTTGTGTTTGAATAATGAACAGCCAAGATTCTGTACGTACCCGTGTATTATAAAATATATACATTCTACGTACAAGTGTAATATCCACTGTGTGTCCTATGTGCGTTTAACGTAACAATAACAATTTTCCTTTCTTGTCTTATTTATTTTTATCGCAAGCTTATTGTTTTATTAGCCACGACATGCAGTGGCTAATTATTAAAGGGCTTAATTGTGCAACCTATACATAAACCATTGTTTTAAAATGAAAGTTCGAACACTGGGTTAAACATTATAACAATCTATTTTCAGAGGTGTTATAGTATTTAAGATTGATAGATTTTGGTAAAACGAGTTACACTACATAATTAAGCAATAGATTTTCATTTTATAGCAAATCTTTTGATTTTTAAATCCTCAGACTCAGTAAACACGCAATAAACTGAGTATACTGTCTTGTAAGTTATAACTCATTTTATACATTCATAATTATATACATTACTGTTTGTGAAAAAGTTACCTATTGAATGAAAACAATTTTCTTTTTATTCTGTTTACTCATTGTCTGTAAGTAGGTAGGTACTGTAATTATTAATAAATTATTATAGGTACTATTTGACAGTCGACTGATGATGTTTCAAGAGTCAGTTGATGACCTAGCTATATATAGGACTGAGAATCATGCATTTTTAATTTTGGTAGTCTAAACCACCCAACTATAGCGTGAAAACTTAGAAGGTTCTTATTAAAAAAAATATAATATTAAAACTGATAATATTATGATTATATTAAAATATTGCAGTTTACTGACTACAGACTGGTCATATAATTTGTATAATTTTTTATAAATATAAAAATGAAACGCTGTTGGTCGGGAAGCGCATAACTTGAAAAACGGACGGACTGATTGGGTTATTTTTTTTTTAAATGATCATAATAATAGTCCGAATAAGGTTTTCAATGGAAAGAAAAATGGAAAAAATTGCCTAGAAAATTAAGAAATTTTAGAAAAGCTTATTAAATTTATAATTTATGTATAATCTCTGTTTATTTATAGGATTGCCTTTGGTTTTATATTTTATCACTATTACAAGTAATAAAAATAAGGCATGTACATTTTTTTACAAATAAATTTATAAAAAAAACAAATCTTTGGCACAGGAAACGCATCGGGACAGGTTTTTTAATAGATATTACATTTTGTTTTAGAAAACAATATTTAACCCTTCTGTGGTAAAAGGTTGTTACAATTTTAACAACGTTTTTATATAATACATTTTTTGAGTCAGTGCGAGATTTGGATAAATACATAGCCCTTAATAAGCCACTCTACTTCGGTGTTGGCTGTTGACACACTGCGATATTACACGGGCATCGTCTGATATGTTCTTCATTATCGCGATTTTTCAATAAAGAAATTTTTTTATGCACTGTTCACTGTATGTCTGTATCCAATATGAGCAGTAAAACCTTGCAGCGTTATAATATCATTAACAAAAGTAGTGAGCCGCAATATGATTACTTAATGGATTTCCTGCGTCACCAAATCTTCTCCAAAACCCAAACATAATATATTGTCATATTCTCCCAAACTCACCAACCCACAATGAAAAATAACCAAATCATTCTGTTCACCTAATAAATTTGCCACATTGCCAACTAGTGTGGAGTAATGCAGAAGTATTAATAGTATTCGTCACGCCGAGTTATACCTATATCCGTTGATCATTTTTAACCCATTATTACTATTATTCATAATAAGCAAATCATAAACTCCTTGGAACGGCTAATTAAACTTAATTTAAAATAAGAAAATAACAGACTACACTGCATTCAAAAACACATAAGTACAACTTACGGGTACTAATTGATTATTATTGTGTATAAGTCTACATCTTTATTTCTGATCATTCACCTTAGCGGACGATTGAATTATAATACTATCTTGAATCATACGTAAGTAACACGAATGCTAGCTCCACGCATTCCTCCATGGCTCCATCAATGTTTTAGACTTAAAAGGTTATTACTCATTAGTAACCATAATACACAACTCTCACTATCGATATTTCTGAATACCTTTATTTCTATCCGAATTAGCCCGAATTTCACACGTTGCAAACGTAAAAAAACAGACATTACCTACATTTTGTTTTTGTAGACCTAGCACCTAATGATTTTAGTAAATAAATACTTAACCTATCATCATAACTGTACCCAATTATCAAAGTTAAAATACCATATAAAAGCATAAGAGTGGTCTAACTCAGTGTCAAGACTATTATGACTATGCGCACACTTCAAACTTCTGAAGTTTTCTGCCCGTTTCGTCAAGTGCAGGGAAAACACTTTTCAATCTACCGTATACCAAAGACAAAAACAACCCGGCCAAATAAGCCTTGTATGGTGTAGGGGGGCACCCACATTCATCTTCGAGGAATGTCTAAATTACAAATATCTTCTCAAGAGTACCTGTAACCTTATCTTAAAAATTTAAAAAAAACTAAATATTTCTTAGGCCTACAATTAGTTCACAAAGTGTAATATAAATATTTGATGAACATTTCATGTACACCAGTCATTATTTTGTCAAAAACCATATTTGCTTAAAAATGCCCGTTCTTCCTAAATTTTTTTTTTGGATTTTCCCGACGTTTTTAAAAGCAGTAAAAAGTACCAACTAGATTGATCAATACATTCTTTTCTCCGCTCAGAATATAAAAAACATAATTTGTACAGTTAATAAAAGCCTCATTTTGTTCAGAAACTTAAAACGATACATGCGTTACACAAGCGTTAAATATTTAAATAAACAAAGTTTGTAGACAGCTAAACGCTAGGTACTATACATTTTAACATTTATAATGAGTTCGACCATGTAGTGTGAAAGCGAGCGCGTGTGTTGCATTGTACCGTATATTTGTTATAATATTATTCTAACGCCAACCAAAGAACGACCCTATTGAAAACTACAGAATAAAAGTGTATTTCCCTTTCACGCAATATTCTCATCAGTCCGATATTAATATAATATAACAGCCATAAATAATAATTATAATTATTTATCATCACGCGCTTGAGTGACTTTTGTATCGCTCTGTAGGATTCTTCGTGTATATATAAATAGTAACTTTACCTATTACCCACATGGCCACATAAATACATTAAACAAGTAAATATTATAATAAAATACTCGAACTCAGACACACACACACACATATTATTCATGTCATAATACGTATCTGTGGCCACTTACGTTTACAGATGAAATGAACAATACGTATAAAAGTGGGCTAATTTATATCGGTATGTTTATAGTGTATATAGATAGGAGTGTTGGCACTGCAAGATGCGAAGCACCTTGCTCCACCACCATCACCATCACCACCACCACCACCACCTCCACCACCACCGACGACACCACAGTCGTTATCCGACGCAGTCTCCGCGGTCCACGAGGTGTCCATTCACGCACTCGGCGGGTCCGCTGCCCAACCATGACCGCTGCTGAATTCTGGACTCTATCGATCGGTTTCCATAAACGTATACATAAATATTATTATTAGTCGTGATTAGACATAAATGTTGTCGGTTTAGTTTGTTTTCAGTTCAACTGTCATAATAATTTTTATTTGTTCGTTTATCCGTATTTTTTTTTTTTTTATAAAAATAGACATATTTATATATTATAATAGTTTAATACGTATTAGACCGTTTATTACGCTACAAGTGTTTGTAAACAACAAAGATATTGCAGCAAAAATTATATTTTGAAAAGTATAGGTACCTACCTATATAGTGCGAGCGCACGTGACGCGATGATTGTGAATGTGTCCAAACTTCAGCAAATCATGAGCTTTGTGGTGAGTTTACATTATTTTATATTAACAAACATTTAATTCAACAAAATATAGAATAAAAATTGAGAAAAAAATTTAAATCTGATACTGGTATATCATATTATATCAAATTATTAGGCTTTATGTTTAAATAATTGAAATGTCAATGTAATTACAAAGTCATAAAGCTTTTCATTATCTATTCAATTTTGATTTTTTTCAAATTACGTTCAAGATAGGTACCTACTTTAATCTTGTCTCAGTAAATTGATATAAGTTGATCTCAGTTTTTGTGTATTGTAATTTATATAAAAAAAAATAGCATTTTAGTTTAAATTTTAAAATTATTTATTATTATATAATACTTGGGATTTTTCAAAATATTTAAATACATAAAACATTTTTTCTTCTGGTTTTTTTTTCGTGGTGATTCGTAGAAAAATTTATAATAAGGAAGATTTTTTTATTTCAATACAAATAACGCTAAATTTGTTAAAATTGAAGAAATAATTTTTTTAGTCGAGTGAATGTAGACGATAAAAACGATCAAACGACGTATTTTTTTATAGTTGTCCTCATTTCCTCACCGTGTTACTGTTACAGTGAACTGAGAATGAATCTTTATTTTAAGTAACTAATATAAGAATTGTAAGACTATAAGTAATGAATTCATAAAATAAAGTTTTTAACTTCTTTATATTGATAAAATCAGAATATTTATACTGTCTTTATGCTTTTTATTATGGTAGAATAATATTTAATTGATATAATAATTATTTCTATTTTGTCATAATATTTATTTCTTACTTATACTTAGTTACATATACGATATACTACAAGTTCTAGTGGGTATTTATTAATTTCCTGACTTTATTTTTATTATTTAAGATTAATTTAATATTCATCTGCGTATTCTGAATCCTTTTTTAGTTTATTGTGAAATCGAAACACAAATAAGAGAAACAAACGTAGTACGAGTATAATATGTACCGATAAACACTAAAATAAACATGTTTTATATGTTATAATGAAAAACATTTGGTGCGTCTTTAAGAACATTGTTGCAAATAATTACATTTTTTATTAACATTTATTGTTAAATATCTAAAATTGAAAAATATTTTTGATTCCTGGGATACAATTATTATAACAACTTATAAATTAAATTATTTTTTATTTTAATCTAAGTAATATTTTAAGTATGATTTCGATTTTAATTTCCACTGACCAATACAATTAACGTATGGTGTATACGACCAAATATAAATATAAAAAGGGATAACCACATTTTTTTTTCAGAAAAAATTACTTGAGGAGCATTTAACACAATACATGCACATAATTATTAGGTCTTATATGTATAATAAACAATTATATAATTCAGACGGAAACTATCTTCTCTCTTATTATACTTACGCCATGCCGCGGCCGGTATTGCAATATCATTTATAATTTATATGATAATGTGAGCATCCAAATATCCAATCCAATTGTTACAGTTTAATATATATTATAGACTATTTTTATAAATAATTTGTTTATAATTTTGTAATTTGATAGTACAAATGTAGATAAAATAGTATATAAGCGAATTTGTAAAACCGTAAATATTATTAATGGTACTTAGTTAATACTTTCCGGGAGTTTAATCCATTTAAATGGTTTGCATCCGATAGACATAATTTTTCAATTTCATCCATATTAAAATCGTGTTAGCTACCATGAAAAATCCAATAATCGATCCGCGGGAGTTATTTTTCACATTTTTTTTTTTTGTGTTTTGCTTTTAATTTCACCGTATACAAAAATAATAATGCTTTCCAATGTCCGAGACAGCCTGCGGTCGGATCGAAAAATTTCTTCCGGATATCATCCAACCGTACATCCTATGCGGCTGTCAAATACTAAACGGTTCCAAAAATTCAATGCATATCGTAAAATGGAAAATAAAAATAAAAACGGCACTCTACAATATGCACAACATTAGTCGTAAAACGAACCAGTCGTTAAAGTCTATTAACTATAGGAACCTGTAGACGTTTTGATTTGTTTTTGTTTATAATGTTGTACACACATGTATAATAATATATTATAATAAAGAATAGGTGGTACCTAACATACGTTGCCGAGTTGGTATATGTATATATTATTTTGGTCATCCGATAATCAAACCTTAAATTTATTAGTCGTTATTATTTTAAAAGGATAGTCGGATAGGTCATAAGTAGGTACTTATACTAAAAATTTAGTGTTTCTATTTTTAAATTGTTCAGTTGTTATACATTACTTATTATTTTAAAGGATTGTTATTAGATTGAACTATATAAGTCATTTATTTCAGAACACGATACTAGGATTTGTGTGAAATATTATACCATCATTATGAATTATAATATTTACATATACCTTTTAAGTAAATATTATTCAAACTATGATTATTAATTTAGATTGTGAGTGGAGCGAAAGAATGTATTGATTTTACAATGATGTGTGTTTTTTTCCTGTCTATCATCACTTTTTGGGGTAGTAAAAATGCTCCAATTTTTTACTTCAGCATCTTTACTCATAGGAAATTGAATCTATAAATAGTTGTCATTGGTTACAGAAATAAAAAAATCGAAAATTTTCGTTGTGAATCTCATTTTACTTTAATTTTATTTATAAAACTTAACTACAAGCTATAAAGATTGACGTCTTTAGAAAAAATATGGATTAACGATAATAATTGTTGATAATATGCAAATGTAGTGTTTTGGGCCAAAATGAATTCAAGCGACCTAATATTGCTAAAACGATAATATTATTGTTATAAAGTATGCTAGGCTGACACACCATATCTTCTCAGAATCGTTTTTCGTATACAATGATTTATCATTGAATTCAAATTTAACATATCCATTACAATGACGCACTCGACAACTACTGTATATCAAAGCAGTACCTACTTATCCACTTTAAAAAAATATTTATATTTATACGTAATAAATATACATTGTACATAAAAGTTACATATTAATCACAGATTTCTATAAAGTTTTAGCATGAACGAATATTAAATATAAATAGTAAATAAATTTAAATCATTCAGTGAAAATTTTACTGCTAAAGTGGACTGCTAATGTCTGCTACAATTCTAATCTTCTAAATCTTTGTTCCATTGAAGACATTTTATTAAACAATAATAATTAATATTAAATAATATGTTTTTACTTTAAAATTCAGTCAGATTAATCAGTGAATGATTGCTGAACATGCATTATACGTCATTTTAATTTAATATGCATATAAGTGTGAGTACATATTATCACATGTTGTATAACGTTGATAATGTTTATAAATTTATAAATAAATATAATGTAGCTACTAGCTAGTACCTAACAAGCAATAGATGTACTTAAATAAAATATTAACGAACCCGAGTATTTAAATTATGACTCTTAACTTATCTCTTTTTAGAAATTGTTCGATGGACAAAAAAAAATCATTGATGGTTCAAATCAAATTTTGTAATGAGGAATTGCCATTGCACAATGACCGATGCCTTTCTCCACTGTTTGCATTCGATTTAACTTCTCAAAGTAAAAAAAAACCGAAAAGTTTAAAAAGGATTACTATAAACAAACATAACGTACAATATTTTCGATGCGCGTTATAAGCCGTACACAACAATGAACTCTCCTCTCGACTTTCGATCGATGTTCCTAATCGTTTTCTATACTGACTAGAGTTCCTATAAAAACGAATACACAATCGAAACGTAGTTCCGTGGACACAACGCGTCCTATTTGTGGCTTAACTAAACTTATTATTATTTATTATTATTACTTACACTCAGAATTTGTTTACCAGTGCTATTTATTATATCATATAACAATTATTAAGAAAAAATACTACTAACGAGTGTTTTTAAATCCGCATCGTCGTCACAATAATCAGGTGAAACGTGATAAATATTTTCTTTTTAATGGATGGGTCTGTTGGTTGTTGCAACTATTATTATTATTATTATTATTGTTGTTGTTATTACTTTTAATTCGGCACGTGGATTGTGTGTGCGATTTTACAAAAGACGTGTGCGTGAGTTTTTGCCCTTAAATCCTTCCGGCGCCAATCGTGATTTGCGAATATTCTATCTCCTTTTATTGACGACATAATTACGATAATAAATCGTATTATTATTATTACTATTAACGGCGTGATCAAATAACGTGCAGGACGTTTTGTTTGGATACTATCGCTATGATTTTTATAATATTATTAAAGCGTACCTATATTATATTTTATAGGTATCATACCACCTACGTCAGTGCAGCAGTTTTTTAATCGATTTCGAAATATTCTCATAATAATTCCTCTTTTATAGTCTTGTGCAGAAAAAAAATCACTATATATTCCAAGCGCGTCCGTTAATATACTGTGCAATGTCATGTATCTATAAGAAAACAAACTTCCCATTTAAATAAATTAAAGTTAATCGAGTTCGTTTACATATTACTATATGTATTATTTTGCACTATGTGTTCATAATATATTATTATGCCAGATATATATGCCGACTATTGGCGACCATATAGGTATCTAACTCGCTGAACTGTCAATCGCGCACAAATCAATCTCCCCGCAGCAGGTAATCTACTTACCGTTATAAAAGGAAGGCCCAATCGGTTTAAATGACTACTTAAAAGAAATCCTAATAACAGGTAATAATTATGTTTATTATCTTGTCTCACTGTGTACCGTGTACACACGAATACACGATGTACGACCATTCCGTCGACCATCGACCATAATCGCCGAAGCGCCTATTCACAAATTGCAAACATTATATTATTATAGATTTCGATCCTTTTAGATATATACAAGCACGCACTCGCGCGAATTCAGACGTTTTTCTTGAACTTTGCACGTTATAATTTATTGTTGCTTTTTATTATAGGTACCTAATCATTATTCGTTCCAAATAGAAAAGTAGTTTTGAAATAATGCGGGAACCTTACAGTATTCAACCAGTTTTACTCATTTGGACTTTCATGTAGATAAATGTTATAGTTTAATCACTAATTAGTAGTACAGAGACGTACATGCAGTATATTATATACATACAACAAAAACTATTAAAATAATAAAGGAATACGCCCCTCAATCCATGTTAAACACGAATTCAACAAAAATTATAATATTATTATTTATTAGTAATTATAATATTTTTACACTGCGATAAATTTGAGTTTTTTTTTGTTGAGTATAATTATGTTTTATGATCAAATCTATCTGTTTTCGTTCATTAACTATAATTCAACATAATCCACAAAATCTCATTAATTCAAAAAGTTGTGCTCTTTTAAAATAAGTTATACATATAAATAAATATAATACTAGTATATTATATATTGTATAAAATCTATATATACTATATACTAAAGATAGTTAAAATAGTGTTTACCTACTTTTAAACGTACAAAGTACCTAGTAACTTAAGTCTCTATTTTGCGTTAGTAATAAATCAGCGAAAGTTTAATAAGTTATTAAAGGTTTTAAATAAAATGATTGATCATACTAAATTTTGATTAACTTTCTAGTTAAGATTTCAATTTGCGTTTTAACTTGAGGCACACCTAAAAATACAGTTACCATGGGTAATTAACAATATATATTACAAATTAAAATATGCTTTAAATGTTTAAACGATATAAAATGAATCAATCTTCATTTAAATAGAAGGTAAATAAATCCCCGTCTAAAATTATATCAATTAGTTATAGAAGTATCACAAATTTTCAATTTATACCCACGTGTTATTCAATGGCTGTGTAGAGAACATTTTTGATATTTTGATGTAAGTATATATTCTATTATTGTTTCTATCATTGTGTGGCAAAGTTCTTTAAAATATAATATTATAGAAAATATAAACTAAGTATAGTGGTGGTCAATTTCTTCAGAAATTAGCAGACCTATTTGTTCTTTTGATTGTTGTCAATAGTTAATACGACCCTTTAATAACCCACGAAAATAAATTGAGAACTAAAATGTAACGCGTCAACGAAAACCATGTGCTATGGCGTGCCATTATTTATTGTTTACTAATTATTATCCAATATGTGCGATTACCCACTCTAAATACTAAATGTATGGATCCAAAATCTAAAATCTAACGAATGTGTATGTAATTGTTTGAGGCCAACAAAATTGATAACAATTATCTCTAAATATCGCATAACTATTTTAGAGAATAATAATTGAGAAGCAGAACAGAATATAATATATACGAGGTTTTAGCACTGAAGCGATTTGACGTGCGAAAGTGATTATTTAAACTGTATTGTGGTTTTTAAATACAAAACAGAAACCATTGACAATATATTTGTGGGCGATGATCGATGACTTAATATCGAACGCTCTTGGACAACGGTCGGCCAGATATAAATACAGCCATCATCAGTAGGTACTGTAACCCGTGACCGCCGCCGCCGCCGACGTTGCCGCCTTGCGCCGCGGTGTGTCTTCAAAAATAGTTTTACTACTAATTTAATTGGGAAACAATCTAGAAAGCAATCTACACTTTCACAGAACATTGTTCGATTCTGTTCAGACAAGTTTATGTAACAGCCGGAATTTCCGAAAATTGCCAACATCCGTAGGTGATCGATTTCGATCGGGGCCACGGCGTACAACGATTAAATCCCAATTTTTTTTTTTTATTGTCAAAGGGTGACTATCGTCGTCAATAATCGTCATACACCGTGAAACGTAATCGCGTATTAGACTAAAATATTATATCGATTATAATGGAGATAGATAATAGAGATATATCGATTATAGAAATCGATCAAATATCGGGGGTGTTTTTTTTTATCTCAAACAACCAAAAAAAATATTGATGTTTTAACCCGTGCGTTTGTGTTGCACTTATATAATATATGTATATAATATTATTATTATGTAGTCGTCGCAGCTGAATTGAAATTGAGCTGAGACACGTTGATCAAGGTGTTGTTGCCCAAACTCTTTGTTATTGACGTTTGTCTTTTTCAATCTTGCCCACTGTTATACATGCGTTTTTTTTTGGCAGTAATGAACCGTATCTATGTATAATCATTAATCAATCATAATCCATAAAAATAAATATGATAGGTATCAATTGGATTGTTTTACAGGTCTGTATTGATATATTGTGTAGACCGCGCAGGCATAGATATAGGTATTCTGTGAGCGGTTCACGCGTATGTATAGAGCTATAATAACCGTCGGCGCGTAATGGAAAATGAGCATTGTATAACAGCGATTCATTATATAGTCATTATACTGTAGTTTTCGAACTGTAGTAGTAGTCCGAAATTTTTATATTGCGTGTCTTTCGAATGGAATATATGACGCTGTGAACCAAATTATCGTTATTACTTACCATGCACTTTAATTTTTATATTCTGGGTAATGAGTTTACTGTAAGGATTACAGTTCTCGTGGTTCTTTGCGCAAGCAATGTACCTACATATAAATAAAATAGACGTATAACATGTGGTTTAATTTTGTCAAAACTAATTTTCAAACTAAATTTTAATAACGAATTGAAAAAAGATGGTCTAATGTCGTAAATTATGACATAATAATAGTATGTACTACCTATATAAATAAATTGTGGGGTGCTACAAATGTCGAAAATCGTAAAACCGTAACCTTGAAGAAGTACAGTGTATTTGTATTATCGCCAAAAACTTTGTATTAACTGGGTACACTTATTTACCCTATTTTCATGTATCTATTATATCTTTAGGTGATCATATAATAGTATATTACCCTATGTATTATGAAATATTATAGGTAAATAATATTATGCGATTGTGAATTGTGATATAATATTATAAGCCATATTTATGTAGTATAGTGCACAGTCTACAGTCTATTGCTCACAGATTACAGTAGAAAATTGGTAGATATATTTACATAATATTTTAATGGCACACAAAAAACACACGTAAACACGTGAGTAGTTCTTATAATATTATATCATTATGATAATATGATGAAATCTTAAAGTAGGATTTAATTTTATACATATAGGTACATGTGTTTCAGGTTCTGCGAGGACCAATAAATGAACCTATTACTTTAACATTAACGAGTGTTTTGATATTATAAAAAAACAATTTTTGTGTGTCTGTTATCACATTTTTGAGCAGTTAATGTTTTAATAATCTTCAACTTTGAAAATGGTTTCTGATATAAAATTGGAGTTATATAGTAGTTAATATAGTTAATATGTACTTTGGGTGGTCAAACGTTAATGCACTGGACATTTTTTAATGTCCGGTTCATTCATAATAACCGGGAAACACAAAAAGTTACGGATAAACAGTAATGTATAGACGACAAAAACACATCTTCATTGAACAACAGGCACTAACGCGATCATTCGTGCTACACTGCTACAGATGTAAACGTAATAATAAGTATTAGTTTTATACATTTAAATAAAACTATTTTGAAATAATTTTACTTTTATGTAGATTTATATTATAATGTAGCACAAAGTGTACTATATTATTATCATTATGTTGAGATTATACACAGACACGATTTTGAGAGTCGCTCTTCTTTATTCGGCTGTGTATTGCACACAAGCACATACGCGACACACGAATATTTTGTTATATATATTCATAATATAAAACTATATTATATTGTGTACCTATGTCCTATTATTGTATTATTGTTATTATTATTATTATTAATATTATTAAAATTATTGTATGTATGGCTCCACGCGCTCTGTATAATATAATATACACATATTGTATTGTAGCATCCGCTTCCGAAGCTGCAATCATCGTTATGCGCGTGGCTATTGTGATTTGTGAGGAACGGTTGGTATAGGCAAATACATCGGAACGAAACCGATGTAGCTATTATTATAGGTATAAATGTATAATATGTGATATTGTAAACCCGGTATCTGGTACATGCTGCAGCGTTAGGGAGGGGACGTTGAATATTAATGCGTACACGTGGTTCGAGTGAGTGTTACGTATATTTGAAAACTAAAATATTAATTATATTATACCTATCAATACGTCAACACTAAATGGTTGGATGTTTATTTTGATTTGTCCGCATGTGGTATTGATGTGATATACTCTTATTATAATATATTTTATACTTTGAGTCGATTGAATACAATTTGATAGTTTCGGGGAAAACAAAAGCGAGTATACATACCCACAGGCCACAGCGGGCATATTATTATATTATTATGATACATTGTTATATACCTAGGGTACCGAAAACGGATAACATAATATCAACAGGGAATAAATACATAATACACAATTCCATTATTCTAGTCGTCATTCCAACTCCAATTGAAATAGAAAGTCGAATGCAAAATATTAATAAGTACATATAAAACGACCTTATTATTATATTTAATATTCGACTGTGTTATACCTTATACACTATATATACCTATGTACATAATATTGGTTTTGTATTGTTTCGATCCATACGTCTCGCGCTGTCTTCCGAAAATAACAATAATAAGAGTAATATTTGTTATTTATTCGTATACGACATTGATTTCATTATTGGCATTCCATCTACAATACCACGCAAGCAGTGCATGGCATATTTGAAACTTTTTCACATGGGGAAAAATAATTGAATTAATTATATTTTATATACATTACACAGCTGTTAATAAAGTGTTATTTGAGAACGAGAATTAAGCAGGGACAGACCCCGAGGCCCAGCCCAGCCCCCCCCCCACCCAGACACAAAAGTGCCTACTACACGATACTACCATTGATATAAATAATATAAATACTGTATTAATAATCAGTGAATACTGTATATGTGTGGTTGCCCCCCCCCCAGAAATTTGCTCTGGATCCATACCTGGGATTGAGCACACCAATAAAAATTTATCATCGTAATATTAAAGCATGTTAGGTTGAGTTTGAGGATACTGCAAAGACAAGACGTAGTTTAATGTTTCTACATTTGAATAAAACGTGTGTATTATATCATGTCCCTTTTTACTTCTTACTCACAATTATTTATTATTCGTTATTAATTATTTCATTCACTGTTATAGATATATATTTTATAGTTTTTATAATATACATAATGCATACCACCTGTACATAATATGTGTAAATATTTATATTTTAACCTATAAAGGCTAAAATTATCATGAGTTTCTTAAAATCGACTGCTTGCATACAATTTGAATTTTTAAATATTATATTATAATCAATTTTAGCATTTAATATATTTTGTATATTTGGAAGTAGAACACCTTATTCGTATATTAACTTATCTGGTGACTTTCTGTTATAAATAGTCACTACAGAGACTGTGTACAATGTGCATAATATTATGCATTACTTAATTTGTCGCTAGTTTATTGTAAGTGCAGTGGATTTTTTTTACGAATATAATAATGAAAAATTATACCATATAAATAGTGACAGTGGATACTGAATAGCCACTAATTAATAACGTACCTAGACGGCTAGACACCAAGCATTTTCACGCTTATCGTTAGCCATTATATTTAGCAGCAATATAATATTAGACATAATATTATCTTTATGAAAAACAGACAAGCAGAAATGCAGACTCTATTGTATGAATAAACGTACGTGATATTATATTTCATCATGATATTAAACACTATCAATAAATATAAAATATGTAAAGTGACGTAATTATGAATTGGTTCTGGGCTTAGATACCAGAAGATGTATGACGTAAAGAGGTACCATATCAACCACATGGTCGACAAAATGATCTAGATGTACTGTGAAAATATATTATAACGTATCTATTAAAATAGAATTTAAGATTAAATCTGCACGATGAATGGAAAATTCAGTTTAGATTACTATTATGATAAGAATCGGAGAATATCACCATTTTTTCTATAATGATATATAATATATTACAATATAAACACTTAAATACATCAATATTAAAGTATTTTAAATGGATACAAACTACTATAGATACTCTGTTTTCTCTGTCTGTTTTAAGCGTTACGCAGCATGAATCCGTGTTCCGTACTACCATGATTCATGACTGTGACCAGCTTTGTTATAGCGTACATGGGCTAATAATTAATATACATTTTAACTGGTTAAGTATATAAAATTGATCAACTTTGAGCTTACTTCAGTGCCTACTCAATATGTCAGGACCTATTTTGTTTGTACTTGTATCACTAATTACATATTTGCCAAACATTTCTGATTTTATACTATTTTTTACTAGGTATGGGCATTTGTTAGTTTTTAATTGTAGTATTGACGTATTGTAGAATAGGTTAAAAAATATGTACGTTTTTTTGTACTTCATAACATTTATTTTTAAAATTTGTTTAATTTTGTTCGAATTCACTAAAATTGATCGAGATAATATTTTGTTAAACGTTTGAAAAATTCACACTGTTATGTCTAATATGTTATACGTGAATACTAGACATACAAAAAACTAGTAAAAACTAAAAAAAAATACATTTATTTTGCTGTAATTTTAATTGAATGGTTACATTTTCAAAGAAATTATAAAAGATTTAAAGGAAACGATTTAGAAATTGAAAATGTATATGCGCATATTATCTTGACAAAAATATAAAATATTTACAAAACCAAAAAATTACGTTTAAATTTTTTATTTAGGCAAACCAAAATTTTAATAAATTAAAAAACTTCCAAAATTATATTTAAAAAATATTGATTCGAAAAAAATGTTTTTAATGGGTACAAATGCGAGTTACACTATACAACCATGTATATTCAAACATATTACTAACATACTTATATGCGTATGTTGAATATTTTTAAATTATAATACACTAATATATGTATTAATTCATAAGTAATAACTGTAATATATTATACTACGATTTTGATGTACCTATACCTACTAACTATATCTAGTATAACTATATAGTAATAAATGTTTAGACGTTCTGCCATAGCCATATAATACACTTATATTGTATTGTATTGGTCATGTACAAGTATTAATACGTTAGTTTTCTCTTCCGTTTGTTTTGTAGAAATTATTTCATACCGTACGGTACCGCGTAAATATACAGTTTATAATAATAATAGGTAATAATAATAATAACAGTAATAATCAGCGAAATTTGTCGTACTGTTTTTTGTGTGGAGAAAAATACATAATATAGTAAAGCACACATACACAGACGTATATGAATTATAAAATATAAAATATGATCCAAATTACTTTCACTGGTATCTATACTATATACCTACGTAAAAATGTCTATTATCTCGTGGGAGGGGAGTAATAAGCGGAAGAAGACCGAAGATGACGTTAAAATATTATTTATTAAACAAGTGCAATAGTAAAAATTTCATTGTTGATTGGAATACCATTTTTTATCAAATATGACTGGTGTCTGGACTGTATTAGTAATTTGCATCATAACAATAGTGAATACATTTGTTTACATATTATTAAAAAAAAAAACAAAGATATGTTGTAGGTACAAAGTAAAAAAAAGATTACAAAATAAATATAGTAAAAATTACATTAGGTGCTAATATTTAAAATTATATTCTAATAGGTATCATCATTATACCATCAAACATAAAATTAAAATATTTTGAAAATGTTAAATATTTTATTAATTAAAAAAAAAAAATGTATATTATTATTATATGTTTAAATAAATTTTAACAATTTTGAATGGCCGAATAAATTTAAGAATGGAAAACCCTAATGTTCAGAGGCATACAGGGGGATATAGATTTTTTTTTAGGTTTTACAGTGTTCAACGATAATGTTAACACGAAATAATTCAAACATTTAAGCTTGAATTTATTTGTGTTTTTATTCTGCACAAGCGCAACAAAACAAACAATTTTAATTTCAACTCCTCTATTTGAGTTACATTTTTTTAAAACAACTTTTATGTATAAAAAAAATGTTGTATTCAATTTGATTGGTAGAGAGTGGAGTTATTGTTTCAACAAATCATATGATTATATGATTTAACATGGACATTTGTACAGGGGTAGAAGGTTAAAAATCCAATAAGTATATTTACCAGTCATGACGTTAACTCACTCTCAGTCAGCCAATTTTTAAGATGGAAAATCATTTTATAAATAAAGTAGTTTAAAAAAATAATGTAATTCAAATTGAAAATAAAATAAGAGGTGGACACAGTTCAAAACATTTTTGCCTGCACATGCGCTAGAAAAAGATTAAAAATTTGAATTTTTCAAAAATAAGTATATAAATAAGTCTTTTATGCAGCAAAACAATTATCAATCAAATATTCAAATTCAAGGCCATGCATTTAAAATATTTCGTATTACCTTTATCATTGATCACTCCAGCTGTATGTTAAAATTCGATAATTTTGTTACAAACTTGCAAACTAATATTATTTTTTTATACTGAACATATTCATAGTTATGACATAACAACATATTATTCAACATATACTCGCAAGTTTTTATCCTGAGGTATATTAAAAAATGTTCTTGTGCTGTGAAAGGGGGTATTGAAGTTTTGGAGCTTCCCTTCTAAAATTTTGAGGGGGGAGATACCCGGTGCCTACAGCTTTTATTTTAATTTTACTTTTACACAAATAATTTTAATACATTTGTTCAAGAAACTTAGAAACATGTATTAATATTTAGTTATGTATAATAATAAACATGACACATAGATTTTATACGTTAATTATAATATTTAACGATTGGTCAATAATATTTTTATTTGCAAAAGTACCTAGTGGTATTATTTAAAATTAAGGTCGATAATTCCATTCCGTATTGTTGCGAACTTTCGTTTGAATAACATTTTGAAGTTAAGATTTTCTAACGAGTTAAATTACAGATTCATTACACTTTTGTCGACATTTGATATTATATATGTAGGACAAACTTCATAGACTACATACTATTATGTATAATAGATTGTTATAAGTTCAAAATCTATGTATGGAAACTCACGCCTCACTGTCAGTGATAAGAAGACATATCGCGAATACTAGTGTAGGATCAATTATTAAACGAACAATTATTTGTATAGTATATACATACGATATACATTATATATATATATATATATATATATATATATTATATGAGATATACGTTAAGCGAGGTGTTATTAAGAAGCAAATAATCGATTTGATTGGACACCGAATAATAATATATTATAAATTATAGTAAATAATAATAATAATAACACCTGGCTCTCTACTAAACCTTATCGCCGAGGCTCGTGTTTAATGTAGGTATACACTCATTAAAACGAATATAAAACCGTTCGAATTGATTACAAGTTGTCAGCTACTATTTATATTTGTACGTCGTGACATTGTAGCACGCAAAAAAAAAAAACAGTTAATTGAATTGGATACGAACGGGTGCTTCGGACGGACCTATACCTACATAAAATATATACATATAATATAATAGTGGGTTTATATTTAATATTATTATCATTAGAGAAGAACCGGATGCGGACAATGGGCGTGGGGACCGCAATGAAAAGTCCATCGGTCTGTAAATTATATTATATCCATATAACATAATATGTGTATGTGTGTGTATCCTACACGCTGATATAGATATAGTTAATTATTATTAATTGGGGCTATACCGCACTGGTGTGTGTAAAAATATCATTGAGTGCCACTTTCTATTTTTTCCGTCGTCGTATCATCTTCGTCGGTTTTCCTGCTCTTCGTTTATTCCGTTTGTGACAGATGGCACAATGATGAAAATGGACAATATTGCACGTATAAATTCATTTGTCAAACTCGACACACTGCTGGGGGACTCTCACCGTAAACTAGAAACCTGCAGCAGGTCGGTCGGTCAGCCGATCGGTCGGACAAACAAAATGGAATGTAAAATATGTCATCTGTTATATGATAACACGAAGATGTTACTGTTTGATTTCCATTTCTATATTCTTCCGCCACTGATAAAATATTAAATTACCTACTATTGAGTTCGATTTTTTTTACAAGGACCCGAATGTCGTGTAGTGTCGTTGCTAATCGAATTTATTTTGAGTGCATATTTCCTGTTTTGCGTATACTATCCCTCGTTCGGAAATTACGGTCTACACTTCATAATTTTAGTACTGCAGTTAAAAACTACAATGTTTAATGAAAGAGTTATGTGTTTGCACCCTTTGATTCAAGATTAAATAATAACCCAACTTGTTAAAGTTTAACACTCTGTTCTAAATTATTCTTAGGAGTAATTTTATGTACCAACTTATGTTAAATAATGTTATGCTTTCGTAATATGACCACATAGTTAGGTTAGGTTAGGTTAATGTTAAACTACTTAAATAATTATGAAAATTCGTTTTTGTGAAAGCGTCCAACCAATAGATCAATCGTTTAAGAGTAATTCATTTCTGTGGTAAATACAATTTAATAATGGTGTCTTAAATAAAATTGCTAAACGAATATTTCAATTATATTTAAACATATATATAATAGATAGCTAGTAGAGATCTACCATGCTTAAGCTGTGTGATATGTAATATCAAATACCGTGCAATTTTATAAATGTATATTGTATATGATTAAAAAAAATATGCTCTTTAAATGATTGCAATCATAATATGTTTATAAAAAATTATTAATTATTATTTGCATTATTGTATTATTTTTTAAATGTTTTTTTTTTATAAATATCATCACGAGTAAAACGATTTAAATTTAACTTTCATATTAATTTTTTCATTATTACACATCATCAGAAAATAATTTTTTTTAATATTAATAATTTTGGTTTTAAACGAGAATAGAAAATCAGTAGGGTATAATTATGTCATATTTTTGTTGTTATATTAATATATTATTAATAAACTTAAAAACAAATTTTAAATTGAAAAAAAAATGTATTTCTTTGAGAAAATATTTCCATGAAACGAAGACAAGCATTATTGGATGGTACTATAGTAGGTATAATATTAATGATCTTGCAAAATGATCAACCGGTTCTCTGGGTCAAAGTAGTCAAATAAAACGTTTTCACCGGCCAATAACGCGTCAAATAGCTCGTTATGTTATACCAAAAAATAAATGTGAATATTTTATGGTTAGTATATACACTATAACTATAGTTATTACCACAATATTCTGCTGTATAGCGTGTATTTTATAATATATAATCGATTGAACGTCGAACAGACGAAATTAATATGACTCAAAAACCGATATATTTTAAACTAAAAGCATCACTGGCAGCTGGTAGTATGAGATTTAGAAAACTTATAAATATGTTTGAAAAAATTAAATTAACATAGATTATAAATTAACATATTAAACATCTACACTCATTTAATTACGACGTGTTTGCGCTGTTCGGTACGGCGTGGGCGTTTCGATATGTTTTTTGACGGTTGTTAAAGTCTCTTTCCGTGAATTTTTATTACACAGGTACTGGCCGCAGTGATAGTGGCTGGCGTCCAATGTTCTAATCACGAGGCCGAAAAACGGGTCATGCACAACAACAATGACAGTGCTATGCGTATAAAAGCACAGTCTCGGATATCCATGTCAAAGGGCGGATACGGTGCTCGGGTCCAGATCCGCGAAGATCTACATGGACGGAAGCACGCGCACGCAATGGCCATCTGTGATTGTAACGGACAGGGTGAGTACAAACTGAATGTGCTAAAGTAGACTCTAAGGAATCTTTGTTCTCAACCTTTTTAGTGTCACAATCCTCAAAATACGTATAAAATAAAGTCAGTCCCCTCACGAACACCCCCCCCCTCTTATAATAAAAACTAATTTAAACTTTTATCTGTTTTAATAGTTATAAAATATAACTATATAATTAACCATTAACGAAACAATCAACTATTATACTAGAAAATGTTGAGTGTGTATTTAATCGGTCGGAAAAGCTGAAACTTTATACCATATACTTTATGTTTTTGTAGCCGTAACTTTATTTTTTTTCATTTTTCTAATTAAGTATTTATTTTTTATTTAAATTGTAAATAAAAAGTTGTTTTACTACATCAGCGTTTAATTATTTCTGGCCGATGCGACCCTCAGGTTGAGGAACGCTGCTCCTCTAGGGCGATCGTCGAATTGAAAAATAAAAATCAGTACCTATACGTTTAATTGATATAGGTACTTTATGTTCCAATGCTTGTGAAAACCGGTTGGAAATGGTCATTTGGAGTAGATATTTTTATGTGGATTATAATATTATCTATGTTAATAAGTCATCCGCACGCCGAGCCGTTGGAGGGATCGACTTTTTCTAAGCACGAGAAACATTCTTCATGTTTATTGTTATAGTATAATAAATCATCACTGAAATATTTTGTCAGAAAATATTAGCATTTATAGTTTTCTCCTAATTAATCACTTACAATTTATAATTATTATTATAAAGTGATTTTCGGAAACTTTAAAAGAAGAAAATATTCTCAGTCAAACAAAATTCATTTTTTGACAAAATAAATGCAGAAATGAATAATTTTTAAAAAGGATTTAAACCTTGCCAATTTTCAGGTTCAATATGTTACTATAAAGAATTATTATTACAATACTATATCATATTATTACCAATAAGAGACAAGAAACTAATGTTTGTTTGATTTTTGTCTTCAATAAAAGTGAAGAATATATTACTAAGGGCTACTTAGAAGTCAGGATAGTACCTACGTGTGCTTAATTTTTTATCATACATTATAATATAACATTATGTAATTCCTTTTATTTATTGATACCTTTTGATATTTTGTGTAATCATCGTTTTCCACTAACTACTCAATAATTAAATACTCAAAAGTCAATAGTATAAAATGTTTTGAAAAGTTTAAATGTACTACGTTGCAACTTTTAAGTTCTGGCCCCCGGTTGAAACTATAAAACTATATATGTATCATGCATATACCTTAAGCATGTTAAGCGTGTTTAAATATTTACTTTAATAATATAGTTATTTTACGGATGAGGGCAGTCACCGGTCCGTATGCGCTGCCAGTTAATTGTGTTAATGAGACGTTAAGACGCATGCAAACTGCTGGTGTATAAATAAATCGCGATTTCGTTTAACACCATACAATGCCATGCAAGAGTAACTAAATGGATTTTCTACTCTTCTAGTCAACACTTACAGTATTTACTCATAAACATATACATGAGTTATTATAATATTTTAATATTCAACGTAAATGCTATGATTCTGTGAGTGTTATATTAGACTAACAAATTATTATAATGTACCTATTAGGTACTGTAATATTATTATTCCTGTATAAAGGACGTGTACAGTGAAAGTTTGAGTTTATCGACGGTTAAATATGACGTACCTACCTAAAGTAGTTGTATTCGGTAAACCTACCAAGAATATAGGATAGTATAGTATACTATATAGTAGGTACTTACGGATTTTAATAAACTGCACGAACGTTACTCGTTTGAATATTTTGAGACGGGACTCTGACCGGCACCCGCGTAAGATTGTCGCTTCGGGGGACGTACGATGCGTGTGCGTTGTGTTGGTGGGAGGGGTGCATTGTATTATTATGTAGACGATTTGACCCGGTTGAAACAGTATAGAGCGCTTTATCGTCTGTACCTAGAGGAACTTTGTATTTTATTTACACCACAGTACCACGACACCTAATAATATGGCTAAATAGGTGTGTACCACAATCAGTCTTTTGCCGATGAGTTTTGAAGTGTACGAGTATTGAGTGTATGCAAGCGCAATATCCTTCCCTGGAGAAAATTCAAAGGTCAAATTAGAATATTTAGATTAGGTAGTTATTTTGGTAGGGTACCTCAAGACACATCTCTATTATAAAATCTTATATAGAATATAACATAATAATAAACATTTTTATTTTTTTTTATCGAGGGCAATGACCCCTTTGCTTTTCATCGAGGGAGCCTTTGTGTGTATGACGTATATGTTTTAGTCACAGAATCACTGAATGTAATATTATTAAAGACGAGATTAATTCAAGACCTAGTCGTAGTGAATGATATTATATTATCGAGAGATAGGTAAATACTATAATAATGATGGTAAATTGAACCAGAAATCTAGTGATGGCGATATATACCTACATCCGAAGGTGTCGAAGCTTGGATCGAATGTTGAGTATTCGTCTAACCTAATTGCTCGGATCTGCACGTGTAAAGCATACGTGTATCACGAAATCGTGTTGTTTTGATGGTCGGATTGTTTTTTCTAATACATATAAATATACTAAATTGCCGATTCCGACGGAGAAACAAGTAAACGGTGCAACATAACAACTACCTATATAGATATAAATATTAAATTGTTAATGAATACCTATACTTGCGTATTATGCTCGTTTTAGCGTCCGTAAAAAAAAAAGTTAGCGAACAGTTCGAACGGACGGATATTTCTGACTGAAAATAATGATCGGATAGATAGATCGACGATAATATATTATATTAACGCCTATAATACGTGCGGCGTGCGACGTGTTTGACGTTAAATGAAAAACGGCATTGGAACTCGAGTGGGTAACGTCATAATATAGTAGTACATACATCGGAATATACACGTCGGAATTTAATCGCACGAAATACAACATCGAAATGACAGTTATGATATTAATACAACTACCTATATATCGTACCCATTATAAATACGTGCACATTATATTATATTATATTATCATTTTCTTTTTTTTAATATGCACGCAAACATATATTATTATATAAATCTATAGGTCTAAGACGCGTATTCAGTATACAACTATTAAAACATACGGTTTGATATTTTATGGATACATATATACACACACGACGAAAACACGACGGCAATCGTACATATATACATACTATACATACATACATGTATAATATATTACATTTAACAAGTGCGTTTATCATTTATATGACGTGTACCTATTGATATACGTTATATAGTATTTTTTTGTTTTACTCATTTATCGACCGCCGTCGATTTCTGAACGTATATTATAACGAGGTGGTTACCTCGCTGCAGTCTGAGGCGATGCAAACTAAAAAAAAATCAAATTAACATTTAGAAAAAATAACATATTAATGCAAACCAGTCGTAAGCTCTAGGAACTCAAACGGGCGGAGTACAATATTATATATTAATATTATACACATAAAAGACGTCGACGTGTAGGTATTCGTGCGCAACAGTAGCTGCTGTGTGGGTCATCGTCATAGTAATATATTATTATAATAACATCGATGGAATATTATCGGTTTTTTTTTTTTTTTGGTTAGGTGTAATCGTTTAGTCTTGTATGATGCAAATACGTTATTGAATCGTTTAAAAAAAAAGTGACCGCGCGCGCTCCGATGAGTTTCGTCGTTGCGGTCTCCCAATCTCCATAAATCCGTCCATAAATTTGTATCGTGTCAAGAATTTAAGGAAAATAGTTATCTTTATTATAATTTATTACTTAAACCTATGTAAAGTACAATAATATTGGACATAAGATGAAAAATCAGAGGATTATACTTAAATCTAAAATATTATTCAAGCGTGTATTTAATGAAACTACATATATAGAGCTAATTTAATACATTTAAATTCTTGAAACAAGAAGGAAATTGTTTTTAAGTATTTTGCAGTGTGATTATAGTTACAAACTATACAGTGATTTTAATCTTAGTTTGATTCCTATGGTAGCTATGAATTTTTTTTAGAAATTTGTATTTTTGGGTTAAGGTTTATACAATTTTTCATCTCAAAACTATAGCAGGTCACTCTTTTATTAAATTATTAATTACTATATTCAATAAGTATTTAAAATGTCTTAACGATTGGCTTTATTTATGAGTAACAGAACGTCAGAAAGTTTAAAGAACGTCCTAATAACCCTATACCCAGTAAAACGGAGAGAACCGTTCATAATAGTTTGTCTATAGATGAATCATTGCATATAAATTTTAAACGTACGTTCGTAATATTAATATACGCGATATTGTCTTGCGCCGACGCTGGTGAAATTATTGCCCAATGACCGTTATTCTATTTGTCTATCAATATTGGATTTATATCTTATGGATTCGTTAATATTATTTGAACAGGATTTGTTGAAAAAAAATGCTTCCTCGAACTGTGAACCTACTGCATTTTCATTTTGAGCATATTCGTTTTGAAAGTATCGGAAGCATAATATTATGTCATATATTTTAATTTATAAGATTTAGATAATGGCTGTTATTACATATACTTAAGTTATACATTAACAATATTTTTTGTGGTCCGTCCGAATTCGCCATTGCGTTTTTACAGAATGTAATTGAGATAAATGAGAGTTAACGCGTTTTAGACGATTTCGGTTTAATGATTGCAATTCTTGAAAAACAATTGACTATTTTGATGTAACTTGGTTGGAGTTTTAATTTAGCGAATCATTTTATTGTGCCACAATGATATTTTTAACTCGTTTTTAATCCGTATCAATTCATTATATTATTATGTCTTGCGACGTGCTGTAATTCACGAAATCGTTTCAAATACGATTTTTGCTTTGTGCCAAATAATATTTTTTAACTCCGTGATAGCCTAAGGTGTGTACGGTCGTGTTTTCCAAAAAAAAAAAAATAATAATAATAATAAAAATCATGATAAAAACAGAATCTTAAAAGTTCGAATAACTCACAATATATACTACCACGAATACCGTATATTAAATCCATATATAATACCATATATTGTGAATATATCATATATGTATATTGAAAAAAATAATTTTTAATCTGGAAACATATTATATTATACTACATTAGTGTACGTATTGTATTATATTCGACAGATCACCAATTATATACCCAATAATAATATTATCGAGTAACCTAATAATTTTGTTGGTGCAGCGAGAGTACCTATATACTATACCTATATATATATATCATATACTGTATACAAAGTATAATATAGTATAACATGTCCGTACGTTATATTCCGATTATAAACGAGTAATCAGCTCTTTCGGAACGCGAAACGCGTTTTAAACCTTCTCACGCAGTGAGTTTAATCGAAATCGTTCTTCGTAATTTTTTTTCATACCTATACGGCTATACAGCATATTCACGATAATATCGTGTCCGCGGTATATTATAATATGATACCTATAGGTACCTATAATGTACGTAGGTACCACATGCACAAACAGTGTTAATTGTAGCGTACATTTATTATATTATGTACATATTAATATGTATGCACCACACGAAGGGTAAACAGTAACCGATTTTCGCATTTTCGCATTATTGGTCTACAGTTAGTTTTGCAACGTATAAAATACGAGACAAAAAGTATAATAATTGTATGGCGTGGTCGTGTATCTCTATACTTACCTAATTGCTCGCAATATTATTACAATAATACCACGGGGACGTCTATCGCAAAGTGTTTGAAGTTTTTTATATTATTATTTAAAATTTTTTATTGTTTAAAATGAAATCGCTTATATATTTTCAAATCTTCCACTATAAAACGGTAATATCGTGGATCGCGTACGACCAACATCATCCCCTACCACGATTCGATTTCGTTGGCGACTGAATCCACCGCCCTTTCTAGCCGATGCAGAAAGTATCAGGTTCAAACAGTGCACCTCGGGTTCCGGGTTCCCATTTCGGAAATGCAAAACGATGCAGTTTCTACACTATTATTAATATATATATGTATATAAATATACGCGCGCGCTAAGATCTAGGCTATTTACATTCTCCGGACTTCTCTCCGTATCTTAACACGATCGCAACATCCTCTAAATACTCCATCATATTATTATTCCCTGTGCAACTAATAGTTTAGAGCTCGAACGGAGTGGTCGATATTCGATGTAGGTACCTACTAATCTTGCGAGTTGTTTTATACTCACACTTAAAAGCTATTGTAATGTTTATTGTTTAACTGTTATATTTGAGAAATCTTATTTAATTATGTTATTAATTAATATTATAATATTACTTTACGCGTTTGAGCGAAGTCACATTTTTCTTAACCGACAACTAAATTATAAAAAAGCATCACGTATTAGACATATTTGCCTTGAAATATAATAATTAATTTTTAACAGGTATTATAATTATTACTGTAAGTATATATCTACTACATAACAGATTTAGTTGGAAAAAATGTAATTTATTTATAATATTTTTTACATTTTAGTAACATTTACTACCAACGCTATAAAAAGCTGGGAATATATAAATTACAAATATGATGTTTAAATAATAACTACTTTTTTCAGTACTTGAAACTATGTATTTACCTTTATAGATGTTGTTGGGTAGTATAGAGATTATTTTTACCAATAAAATAAGAAATTTGGATATTATTATTTTGGTTGTAGCACTGCGACAAAGGTTTTTTTTGTATACAATTTGAGGGCATAATAATATTATTACTTATATAACATTAGGTACAGTTTGTTATAATAATTTTTTTTTTGACATTATATGACTTCATTGTTTTGTAACCTATCAAAGATATTTACTATTTTAGTCATATGGTTTTTTTATTTGTCGAATCCAAGCAGTAAGTATAATGTGAGTAATATCTAATGAACCCAGTAAAAAAGTTTTATGAAAATATTTAGAAAAACTTTTTAATTCAGCATTAAATAAATATACCTATATATACTATGGGTATGGGTAATTTAGAAGTAAATACAATTTACTCTCATCACTGTTACGTCTTATATGAAAAACGTATTTATTTATTGTTTTTTATTTTAGGTATTAAGTGAAAATCAAAACCTTCCCATTCAGTTGACCCTAAACATCACAGATCGAAAATCGACCTTATTCGTTGTGCTGCTAGATCCGTGAACAACAATTTTTTTTCTCTACTGCGTAGGTGTCAAATATGCATATTGGATCTCGGTCGATCATCCCACTTACAGTTGTATCATGCACCGATGCATATAAAATATAAATTATAATAATATATTATGATGTGTGGATACTGGATGCATGCACGTACTTAACGTCTGAATGAGAGCGCGTAAAATATTTCAGATCACAGATTACCACACACACACAAACATTATGTGAAAACATAATATTGGTACAATATATTTTAGATTATGAGTTGAGTGACGAATGTATATTCATTTTACAATTATTACAATTACATTTTTTTTTCTATAAATATTGATTTAAAATGTTCGCTGAGTCAAAAAGCTTGAACATTTCACAAGTAGCTTTATAATATTGTAACCAAAAATCTTAAAAACGTAACAACATAGTTTTTTTTTATAGACATTTTAAGTACAAATTTGGACGAAATTAGATATTTAAATGAAGAAAAACCATGTTATAGTTATTTCGTTGTAATTAAAAAATATTATGCGTGGGTTCTTGAAACCTTTTAAGTATATCATTATTATTTATACACACAATGACATTTACAAATGCAATGTTTCCGGTAATAATTAATTCAACCTACTGTTTTACTCATAGTAAAATTAATTACTTTAATGCCAATAATAACATCATAAAACATATTTAAAGTTATGGAGGCTGACCGACTGTCTTCGCTTAGAACCGTTTTTGTATACAATGATTTTATATAATTGAATTAAAATTCAACACATCCATTACAGTGACCCACTTGACAGTAATCGTTTCCTAAATCATATTTCAATGTCGAACCTGACCTAACGAAGAAAATAAGTTTTGAGAAGAACAAGCATAAACATTCTAAACAGTACACGGTATTTAGGTAGGTATATTAGTAGGTTCAACAAAATAATAAATTACAATTTAAGATATATTTATTTAGCTTTATTAAAATTCCAATTCTCTTTTCATAAAGCAATCGTGGCATTGCGTGATACCAGCGACGTCCTTTTCGTTGTAATTATTCAGTTATACTGGAATAATGTAAAAAAAAAAAAAATGATATTAAATTTAATCGTATTTTTGGGCGGTCGGTAAGCACTCGTTTGTAAAACATACGTGTGCATGATGCTGTGCAAGGAGCCATTTTTCTAGTCAGATTTTTGAAAGGAACTATTATTGCGGACGACACACGGAACTTTAAATAATAATATTATATTTAGTACTTAGTTGTACCTATAATATACTAAAACCGTCGACACATGAGATCTAGTATACTTTGTAAGGTCGCAACTCGTAACGGACCCACGGCAGTCTGTCCACGGGGTTTATATGTATTTATTTATTTTTATTCTTATGACTTATGAATTTAACACACGAATACCGCAAGCGTGTCGCCGCAGTAAACAACAATACGCGCCCGGCGTGGTGAAAAAACAAACAGCGGTCGCGGTGGTTAGTATACTATTCATAGCTATAAAGTATAATAATATATAAACATATTATATATTAAAATACGTATACGCGTACAGATGGGTACGTAGGTATAGTAATTTAACGCGACCGCAAACTACACGTACGCGTAATAAACCGCGAGAGCTGGCAGGCAGTCGGCCTACCTATATAATATAATATTATTACTGTTATTACTATTAGGTATTATTTATAGTCGAGGATATATACGGTCAAAAACATCGATCGAGCAATATCGCATTACCGCGGTCGTGGTCGCATCATGCCCGTCGACAACCTCCCCACACCTACCTACCCACCCACACACACGAGCGTATAATATATACGTGCCACGGGTGTGTATGATGTGTGTGTGTGTGTGTGTGTTCTCCTTTCGCAGGTCTAGACCGCAAAATGCATAGGACATGGGAATATGTTTATTAATATTATATTATACTGTTTAGGTACGCACCTATATGAATACGCGCAGAACTTGTACGTTTGGCGAAAGCTAGACGACAAAATACTTAAACATTAGCTGACGACCTTTTCACAACGGTTTCAAATCACACTAGCGTATAAATATAATCCGTAAGTTGTACGTCTGCTGTTATACGAGTAGGGAATAATAAAAAGGCGAAGTCACACGCACACGTCCACCGGATACAAAGTTCCAGCTTATTGAATTCAAGGTGTCGTTAATATTAAAAATACAAATTACAAATATGTTGTAACATATTATATAGTCTGAATAGGTTGTTTTGTGACTGGTGATTTTTCATTTTTTACTCGTTTCTTAACAATTTTCTTTTTATTTAATAATACCTAATTATATATAATATTTTCGTTGCGTGGTATTTTATATATAGATAATGATACAATAACAATAAATATTGTTGTTGTTTTTTTTTGCTAGCACGTACAGCTGTTAGGCAATTCGTTCGACTGCAATTTATAGCGAAATTCGTATACTTCATCCGATATAGGTACGTGTTTGTTTCGATCCGTGGTAGTATCAGTCTTGAATTCATGTCATTTGCACTGTTGTCTATAGAAAACATCGATTATCCTACCAAAAACACTATTGAAATTTGTGTACTTTAACTTTCCTACGATTTATATCACTGCGGTCGGCTAATTCAGCTACACCATACATTGTATCG
Organism: Neotoxoptera formosana; assembly: GCA_022818045.1. Classification (NCBI taxonomy): domain Eukaryota; kingdom Metazoa; phylum Arthropoda; class Insecta; order Hemiptera; family Aphididae; genus Neotoxoptera; species Neotoxoptera formosana. The sequence continues at coordinate 10,577,084 of CM040632.1, read as the reverse complement.
ATCCGATGAAGTGGATTATTTCGATTTTCACTCTTTCCTAAAATAAACATTGAATAAATTGGCCAGCGAGAGAACACGCCGCGAGTCGACGAAAATCGGTTCTTCTGTGCATCTTTACGCGACTCTGTGTCATAATAGAACTGATCTCCATTGCAGGGTGTCGCACGGGGATGTGCAGATTTAGCTTGTTCTCACGGTGGACAGAGTATTGGTAGTAAATAAAGTTCTAAAACGAATCGTTGTATTTAACGTTTAAAAATCAAACCAACATAATATTATCGAAAATAGTATTGCACTTTTAATATTTAAATATTTTTTATTCCTTAAAAATAATATTATTATTTCTACATTTGAATGGTTATTATAATATATTTATATAACGACTTAATCACCTAATTTATTTATAATCTTAGTACAGCATCTATTTATTATAAAACATATTGTTTTACTGAGGTATATAGGCAATAGGCATGTACGAATCAGTACCACTTGCAGGCCATATTAAAGTATCTGCCTAGTGCCTATATTGCAGTGCACAAATACTTAGTTTTATAAACTATTGACTATGACTAGCTTGGTTCTATTAGTTATTACCGTACTATTAAACGTTTTAAAATATTAGAATGATTAATTATATTACATTTATATTGTCGATTATTATGGATTACAGTACAGTTTTAACTATGTTTAACTGTTATTATAATAAACCTTGTATTAATTTAGATATTACTGATAACCACTTCCTATGGGAATGCTTGTCAAGAGGGAAACATAAACTATTTAAACAAATAAGTAATAACTAATAACTATATAATTTCGACGTCCACGCGGGGCATACAATAACGCTTCCTGCACGTATATTACAATATACGCATATATATTATTACTATACTATTATTTGATATATATATCAATAAATAAATATCATAAACTGATTTCAAATTTTTAATTTCATCAAATTATAACTTCACAAATGTGTTATTTCTGTTCCCGCAGGTCCGTGGAGACCGCTATTCAAACCATCGCAAATCCTCAAGACCGAATTCCCTGAACACGAATCGTTCCACGAAGAGGTGGACACCCACTACCGGAACATGGTAGGGGACCACGTGGACAATCACTTGCGGTTGCCGTCGACACCGTCTTCCGAACATCTATCTACTGGGCCAGACAGTGGCGGGTTCAGTGGTGGCGGCATTAGCTACAATGGCGGTGGATACGGTGGAGGTGTCAACAGTGGCAGTGTTGGCAGTTCTGGTGGTGCTGGGGTAGGACTCGCCAAGAAGCACAATCACATGATCCACTTGCACCTGATACCACACATTTACGTGCCGATCATGCACTCGGCTGGTTTCTCAGAGGCCAAAAACTATCAGGCGACCGTCGAGGACGGGTCATCACTATCGTCACCTGTCCAGAACTCAGTAGATACGACGTCAGAGTTTCAGGTCGGTGATGTGGCTGCCGCTGGCGGGTCTGGCCAGTCTGGAACTTCCAGTTCCGGTGGTACCGGCGAAAATTCCTCATCTGCCACTGCAGGTGCGGCCGGTGACCACGATCACGGCAACTTTAACGGACACTCAGGGGAGACGTCGTACTATACGATATCCGATGATGCCGTTCAACACCTGCACCATGACTTGCACGATCATTATGGTAACGGGATCGACAATAACCACAATCACGACTATGAGGTCCCGCCTAACTCGACACCCGAAGAACCACATCAGTACCAGGTGCGTGATCGTAATGTTCGTATTTCCAATGCATTTAATGTGACACCCCCTGATCTAACCTAGTCTGAAACCGCCATCACTATCCATAGACCAATCAGCTCTCGCACGGCACCGACTGCAGTAATGTAATTAAATTCAAAAGAAGCCGACCCTACACATAGGTGTTAGTCGTACATACGTATAGATTTTTACGTATCCAACGCATAATATTATTTATTATACTAGATGATTTCAACTTGCCTTAGTTTCTGGTGTCACTATCTATCTTATCAGATTACCCGATCATAATTTTATATATATACACGTAGACAAGTTCGTAATGTAGTTTGATGTATTAATATATTATAATAACTTATATGGTATATGATGTTTTTTTTGTACGATAGATTCTTTTTAAATACTCTAATATTGGGTTTAGTGTTTGAAAGATTTTTCGTGGATCTGAGCCCATTACGATTTATAAATGTCAACGATTTCAACATCACACTAAACAATATTATTTGATTTATATTCTATATAAACTTATTTGGTGTAATGACGGCACAATAGTTATAAAAAAAACATTTTAGTATAAGGTTAGAATAATGTAACTAGGCTTCTTGTTAAATGATATATTTTACTATCCAATTTTGCTTTTCGATTTTCAATTTGAAGAACTGTTAAAAAATCTAAAAGTAATGGGAAAATTAAGTGGTAAATCAAAATCAAATTTGCCGGTTTCTGGAAAATAAAATTAAAACTGTCTCAATTGGTCGTTTAAATTGAAAAAAACGCTGACGTATTGCTCGATACGTGTTACGTTTTCGAATGCACATTGCAATATTATTGTGATAGGATTATGGAAGGGGGATTGGGCTCGGGGTTCTATACGGTAACGCAAATACGCATCGATTATTATTTTATATGTGGATCGAGGGAGCTTCTAGCATTGGTGACAGATTTATTTTAGTTGGTTTTTGACATCCCTTTGATAGAAATCAAAAATTATGCACGACCATAATATACATTTTGTTTGAAATAATCAAAATTACGTTTAAACGTTGCCAGAGATGTAACCGAAACCTCATGTACATATTGCACACCTTGTCTGTTGATGTTCACGAACGTCAAATGTATTGCCTACTTTCATGGGCGCGGCGCATGTTTTTTCTTTACTGCGTCTTACACGTAGCTTTGCTAACCGTGCATACTGTCTTATAGCGGGGGGGGGGGGTGATAAGACATCTAAAAAGCATAATTTGAGTTCGAAAAAAACGAGTAGACCACAAGAAAACTGACGTTGGTATCCTGCGTCGACCTGCCGACCTGCAGTTGTACTAAATCACAGTAAAACACTTGAACGGCGTTTTCGTTACAGGTACACGAGACCGACGACCTTTCCAAGGACTACAGCAACAAGAATCACGTGACGAGCGTTGCGAGCAAACCTCCGGCGCACCACAACCACTACCAGCCACAGCAGCACAAGCACAGGAACGCCGCGGCCAAGCCGAACAGGGCCAAGCACGGGCGCAAGTTGTCCAGCCGCCAGGACCTGAAGAACCTGCTGGTGATGCGACCGCCGCCCGTCGGACAGACGCAGACGTGGAGGTACGTGTACCGGCCGGCGGTGGCCGGGCTCCACCAACAGTATTACCAGGGCAAGCAGCCGCTTCCGGTGATCAAGACCAGGACGGTGCCGCTCATCCTGCACATCCGACAGAGGTCGGACGACGATTGATACGTTTTTGTGCATAAAAGGCGAGGGCCGCTCTTGCAGTTATTATTATCATTTTTGCCGTCGATTTAATGCACTATGTGTACTATACACTTGTATGGTACATTGTAATTTTTAAAAAAAAGAATAGAAAACCCGTTTTTAATGATTGGCGGCATCGGCAGCGACTACGGAGCGGCGAATTTTTGTAAATTACCTACATAATATGTTTTTTATTATTACTCTAAGACTTCTTTCGTATTTGCATACAATGTTATTATTATATCTTGTATTATTATTATTATTGTTATAAGTTGATACGCTAATGATAATACAAATTTAAATCTATTGCAACAAACACGATAATAGTGCATAATATTATAATGTGATTACAGTTTCATAAACACCAATACACCACGAATTACATTTGGTTTTTGTACCGTAAACAGACGCCAATATCCCATGTAGTTATTAATTATCAATTAAGTGGTAGCATATTATCATGAAACATTTAATTAATTCATATCGTACTTTAATATACATTATTATTTATTACGTACGTAAAACACGAGTTTCCATAATTTCATTGACATCCGCAATAAACGGTTTAGAATAAATTGTAAAAATTACAACATTTAATTTGCGACAAAAACCTTAAAATTTCATCGTATTGTAATAGTAAGATAATATTTATTTCAAAAACTGGTTTGATAAAATATCACATATACGGAAAAAATGTAGCTAAAATCAGAGCACATATACAACAACAAAACAAGAAGTAAATGTAAAAACTTCTCTGTCCTAATTATTAGACATCGCTGTTTGATTATTTTCATAAAAAGGATGTCTTAACCACTCGCATATGAGGTAATTTTACTGTAAATAATTTTCAGTTTAACTATTTGTAACTTTTCAAGCATTTGTTTAAATATTTATTTATTCCCTGAATTCGTTTGAGAACAATGTCATCATAATCTGTGTCTTGTTATTCTTGGTTGCTTCGATGTAACTATTACTTATCACGGTTGTGATAAATATTAATTATTCTACATTGTTATAACTTATAATTATTATTATTTTTCAATTATATATTACGATAATTGTGTATAATGTTCGGGCTTGCTAATTGTTTTAGTCTATTTTATATACTTATATGTATCGGCCATAGAGTTAAGCTCAATTGTAAAACTATTTTCCCTAATTAATAATATACGGACATACTGAAAAAAATTGTCTCTCTCGATAACACCTCGATTTTCTAGCAAATTGACAATTTATGGTACCTAATAAATAATTCTGATTTACAAGAAGGCGATAGAATAAATCTCTATATTGTTAGCAATTATAACAAAATGTTAAACATATTATTATTCGCTATATAGCATTTACGACACCAGAGCCAATTAATAATTATAATATAATAAAAACAATTCAACTAGACAGTATTATAGTATATATTATATACACACATGTTCATATATAATATATTGTTATTGCGATGGGAATAGGTTTTGACATGAAACAGATGCAGGTCAAGCAGTGGTTTCTTTTTGAAAATTTTTAAAAAAACAAAATAAATGATATGTCGAAATAAAAAATATGTTGTGTACATTTCATAAATAAATCAAAATTAATTAATATATACAATATTCAAAAACGAGAAAGTTGATGAATTTAACAATAAACATATTACATGTAATAATAATATAATATCTAGAGTGTACTATATAAAAGTGTCACATTTTTTAAAGTAACTTAAATATCACAATCTATAAAAAAAAATATGTAATAATACAGGTTCAATATGCTTTAAACAGGTGTAAAATATTGTACGTTAGCCGAACAAATTATTTATGTACATATTCGTCCGAAGTAAAAAATAAAATACAAAAAGGCTTGACTAGTTATTATTATTATTTATAATGATTCTATATGTACAATATTATGTAATGATTAAAATGTCTTAACAACGTAGGTACATTATTGCAATTGTATTTTCGACGGTTGTCGGTTCTTAAACATTTGAGAATAACATCGAGCGATTGATGGGGTGGGAGAGTTGTGAAGGGCGAGGGACAAAATCAACCACCCGACTATATATAGTTACCTAAATATAATAATATTAATATTATTACAATTTATAGTCAAACTACATTTCCACTAGAATCGCAATGATAATATAAGCGATTAAATCGGAAATAGCAGATATGTTAATTCATTCGATTATCAGAGTTTTACATAAAATGTTTAATGTACAACAGACTCTAATCTCGACGAGAAGAATCTAAAATAACAAGCAACAGTTATTACACGAAAATACATCCTCGCAAGTCCGCATTTATTGTATATTTTGATACAATATATGTAATATTATATCTGTAATACAGATTGACATGGGTAAAAGAAGACGCCACGCAGGACGCGATTCGTACGATCAATATTGCCTATTTTTCTATCAGTCTATATTTTATACATAGCGTTTACAATTTACAATATAGTTTTAATATGTACACGATAACAAAATAGATACCACACGAACTAGATACTTGACCGTTAATGACCAAGAACGGACAGTACTAATTCATTCGGTTCGGTGGATTAACCTGTACACAGGTTTATGGCATATAGGAGATAGTAGTCGACTCGTAAATATGTAATATCATATTATGTAGTCGGTTATTAAACAGAGAAAGAAAAGACAAAAACAAAAAAAAAATTAATAAACAAACAAACGGCGCATTTTCAACGCGCGGCGACGCGACGGCCCCGTCGAGCTATTATAATAATATAGAACCCGCGCGCCAAATGAGATTGTCGAAGCAGTAAATTATCATAATATCAGACGTGGGGCGAATATTGTCGGAGAGTCGACCGGTCACCCATCCCGTCGCCGAGGTGGCTGCAGTGGGTTCCGTCGGGTCTCTCGGCGCTCTTCAGTCTGCGTCGCTGCCGGGCAGATAGGACGCGTTTTCCCGGAGCACGAACGGCCATCCTTCGCGTGACTTTCCGCGCCGACCGCCGTTGCCACCGTCGGACCGTCATGACGCAGCGGCGGCGGGAGCGTAGCCGAGGTTCTTGCGTTGCAGGAACAGATGGATTTCCCGGAACGTGGGTCGGTCCGACTCTTGCCGCTTCCAACACTCGCGCATCAGGTCGTAGATGTCCCGGCTGCACGCGGGCCGGGCGGGGTACTCGAACAGGCCGTCGTCCACGTGCATGTGCGAAAGGTTCTCCACCACCCTGTGATCGGCGAACCCCTCGAACGGCCGCGACTTGGCCAGGTGCAGGATTTCCCAGAGGGTCACGGCAAACGACCAGACGTCGCTCTTCGTCGAGTACTTGTCCTGTGGAAATAGCACGAGAACGCGGTTATAATATTATTGTCATCGATGTCATTCGTTGCACGATATAACAATAATAATATTGTCGGTGCAGTGTCAAAATTCGGGGTGGAGACTACCCTTCACCAAAATGCTTGATCAATATTTTTTTGCGACTTTAAAATTCAGTAATATTTACATAATATGAAATACGTAAAATCATTGTGTGCATATTCATGAAGTAATACATGGCAAGTAATACGGGCTACTATACGTACTTTGTACACACTATAGCCTGTAGATCATTTTTGTAAAAATAATGAATTCTATTATCATCCAGTAAAATATTTATTATTTGATATATGAAATTACTGTGTAGCTGAATATGGATTTTATCCATTTGATAAAGGTATTTGCTATTTTTTGAGAAATGTTTATTTTAAAAGGGTACCTATTTAATTTAATTTTGAATTCACAGAAAGACTACATATAAGAGGAATAATTCAATTTAGAACATTTTGTAAAAGTTGTTTTTCTCGAAATATGCTGATGCGTTGTACATTTCTGGGAATCATTTGAAAACAAGCAATTTATTAAATGTTATGATTCAAAACCATGGCATTATAATATTATGAGTTATAAACCGTTCATTATTGTAATAATATTATGTTCTAATAAATTCTAGGAAAATGACTAAACTCACCAAAAACGCCGATTCCCACGACATCCATCGAACGGGAAGTCCGAGGTTGCCGTCCAGTTTGTAATAGTCGGCCGAATACGCTTCATTGTCGGTGCCGAAATCGCTGATTTTTACCTTGTACGCTTTTCCCACCAAACAATTCCTGAAATACGTTTGAAAATTAATTTAAACAGTGGCCGAGGGAGCGCTACAACAGTTGTAAATTATAATGTTAATGGCTGACGTAAAATTGAAAATGTTTTTACCTGGTAGCCAAATCACGGTGGACAAAGTTCAACGATTCCAGGTAACGCATTCCAGATGCTATTTGTGTTGCGAGATACAGCAGACATTGGAAACTGAAAATTAAACGCGATAAAATGGGTTTTTGGAAAAACGATTGTCTTGGGTTTTGTTTTATTACTCACAAGGCGCTCAATTTATCAGTCGATTTATGTTTTGAAACCAAGAAAATAATGTCTTTTCGTTTAGGAAGATACAGGTATAATAATATTATAAAGTGGGTAATAATTGTAAACTTAAACGACGAGTTTATTTTTCTATTAACGTTGTAAAAATATCACAAAAATGTAACCCACTTATGATGAACATATTTTAAAGTTTAGATGTGAGTAGAGTTGCCAATCGCGACTCCTTAAATAAACAATTTAATCGTATAGGTCTGAACTCAGAATAATATTGATAATAAATGATATTTGACAGTTTGGTTTCATGATCGTTATCGACAATTTTCATATGCATATGGGTTGCTCGTTGTTGGAAAAATCAAAACCCCTTAATGTTTGATTAATTTTCTTCAAAAATACCAAAAATCGACAGATAGAGACGAGTGTTGTGGGTGTAATACAACTACTGTTATTCTATCATTCTGTTTCTGAATAAATACCTGAGAGTTTTCACAGTCGGTGGCAAGTTCCGAGCAGCTTCCACGGGCACGTGCGTCTTGAGGAACTGGTTGAGGTCACCGTGCTCACTGTACTCCATGACTACGCATAAGGGCTGCTCGACGGTACACACGCCCAGCACCCTGGCGATGTTTTGATCTTCCAGGCCAGCCAATATCCTCACGTCGTTTTGTAATTCAGCTCTGTAAAACCACGAAATGTTATAATATTGTTGTATCGATATTGGATAGAATGATTTCGTATAAGAATCGTTGGATCACGGTTTCTTGTTGGCGTGAGATGACTGATCAACGAGTATTAAATAAATTAAAATAAAACGACAGTTAAGTCTCATAATAATTAAAACAATAAATTTACTATTGATTTTATTTAATGATAGTATATAGTTATTGTCTACCTACATCATTGTATATATTTTTCAGAAAATATGCGTTGATAGTTATGAAAAAGAGTCATTAACAACTACCTAATCGATACACGCGTCACTTATAAAAATTATTTATTTGGATTTCAGTTAAAATCTTAAAAAAAATAATAGGTTAACATTTTTTTCAGATCTCAAATTTGATTTAAGTTTTGAATGGGGGTTAGAATATTGAATTAATTATAATAGATTTTAAAAGTTGAGTTCCATAACTGGTTGTGTCGTGGACTAATATATTTTACCCATCGTGATAATTTACCTTTCTTTTTCCGACAACGCGGGGGAGAAGAATTTTACGGCCACCAGCCGTTTGCCCAGCGTCATTTTCGAGTTGTATTCGTTGATACCGTCCGCTTCGGCCACGTAAATCTAAAACAAATCGAAAAATGTTGTTACTTGTTTGGAACATGTTTGATGTGTATTATTACATCTTCAAAATAAACTTGGATACTGTTGTAAAACTATATATAGTAAAGTAAATAACAAAATGTAATAAAATATACAGAAAACAAGGAAAATGACTATTTTTATTTGTCCACAAATCATATAAAAATTGGTTACGCAAAAGATATTTTTATGGACATAAAACTTTTTTATCGTCAAACTCGAATTAGTACCTATAAGTTTAATGTATGGATGCGCGGTTAAACAGTGCATTTTTATTATTCAAATATAACTTTGAAGTCCGTCTATAGTTTTAACCAAACTGTGTTTACAATTCACTATAGACAAATTTGGATATTAAACCTTTTGATTTGATTTATGGCCCTTGAAAGTTGAAGGTGATCATTTTTTGTTTTTTACTTTAAATACTCATATTTTATCTGCTGAATTTGAATTTGACAAAATATTAAATTTTGCATACGCGCCGTAAAACATTGCGTTATCGAGTCAACATTTTTATTTTTCAAATGTTTGTTATTTGATAAACTTTTATAAAACAAAGCTTAACTTAAAGGGCATTTGACTGCGTGAAAAAAAAATGAACCATAATACTAATATAACATTTGTCAATAAGTAGTTTATAGAGTGATGGAGGTGACAACTTACCGCTCCGTAATTACCCTCACTGAGTTTGGACAACATACGCAGACGGTGCCGTGGGAATTCGGGCACGGGCGTTTGTTCGAGCCGGCGTTTCAATGCGGTCTGGGATTCTTGTTTTTGCGAAGACTATAAAAAAATGAAAACAAAAAAATACATACAACGTGTAGTGTATAAATATACTGTATATACAAATAGTAATGCACGTAGCCCGTAAAGCGTTAAATGTTAATAGGTCACCGTCAATGCCGAGAAGTGGGATGGGGTGGACGGACGATCAAAATGTCAAACCGTTCCCCGCTACACACTTATCTTTAAACGGGAATAATTTAAAAAAATTGTTCCCCCTCCCGACTGTTTTTATTTTATCTCATTTTTGGTCAATGCTTTCGGGGTTCAATTGACCTATAATACTAAACCATATATTATAATGTCAAATATCAATTATGAAATGTGTAAAATATACTTTTTATACGAGTAAAAAAAAAAATAAATAAATAAATATACGCATCATGACAGTGGATTAATGTTTTTGAAGTGGGCTTGAATCGAGTCTGGCACCGAGGATTTCACTCGACCATCGTCTGCAAGTACCTACTTAAATTCTTACGACGCACAGAATGATTTCCTACCCCCTCCCCCCGGTCAATTTCTGAGGTTTTAAACGTTATTATATAGATGATATAATGATTACAAATCATAATTTTATTCGAAACACGACCGAGAAAGCGAATGTTTTAAGTTTTATTAAATCACCCTGTAGTACATACTACTATATAGCTAGTACACTGCACTGTTTATGATTTATGCCATCACCATGATATATTACAAATTTGGGCACCTGGCTGTACCCATATTATGTTATACTACACAAACGGGCAGCGGCTATTGTAATAGATGGCGACAATATATGGCAGCGAGGTGGTCCGCGCAGATGACGTTTTCACACGACAGACGATATTCCGTATAGATATAATTTATTATTATGTATTTGCTGTGTTGTAAACATATTTTAGCGGACCGAGTACATATCGTGTCTATAGGTGTAATGACATTGTGCTCTGGAAACGCACACGCCCGAAAACGTACAAACGTTCGTGAGCATAATATTATGTGCCTATATCACTGTAAGTATACTACACAACAGCTATTTGTATCAATCACTCGCGGTGGAGGTAAATATAGGTACAATACATACGATGTAAGAGAAGTTAACGTGCAAGATACACACTTGCGAACACACACAAACACCGCACTCACGGGCAAACGGGCGCTATTCAAGGAGACATGACAAGTCGTGTTCGGGACCATTATTCATAATCTTTTCATTGAAACGACACACGATAAGGGCGGGTGGGAAGGAGAAGTGGTGTGGCCGTGTGAGGGGGGGGGGTGGCGAAGAGAAGAGCAGCGCGTTGTCGTGCTCGCTGAGTCCGCCACAGCATAAATCATCTCCCGGCGAAATTATTTCGAAGACTGCGAGGATACGATGACACGCGCGCGGTCTGCGGAGTGAGGAAGGAACACCTCATTTATTTTTTCCCCTATTTTTAAAAACTTCTAAAATGTCCATCTCGTTTTATTTTATATACTTTTAATTTTAGTTATTCGCTTAAAACCTAATCGTGTATCATGTTTCAGTGTTATAATAATAATTATACACCTACGGCTGACAAAGTGTTTAATTATTCCCGAGCACATAGCACAATTAATCCATTCGTGGTTCTCACAGTATTATTAATTTGTTTTCCGCTTTTATTCCATGGTTTCTTTTGTGCGGTTTTTATTATTCATTATGGCTTTCGTGGCATTTTGAAGTATAAATACTTTATTTTACAGAGTAATGAAATAATGTTTAGTTTTGTTTGGAAATTATGTACCTATACTACCTACTATATATATATTTTGATGAATAAATATAACTGAAATATTATACCTCCGGGCTTCGGTATTATTGTTATACTGTAATTTAGTATAACAAGATTAATAATAAATAAGGGAAGGTTGAAGAATATTAGATGTACGTGGTAACCCGAGTAAAAAGAAAACGAAGGGAGTACAATTATTTAAATAAAAATATAATTTTTGTATACTATTAACGATATAAGTATAAGCCAACGTGTAAAAAGTACCTAAATTACAAGTATTTTTTTCTTGCCAAACAAATATAATGGTTTAAAAAGTACTGTGAGTCACAATATAGTTATTAGTTTATAATAGTAAAAAAGGTAAATAACTCATTTTCAACATGTTATATTTTGTCAATATTGTTGTAAATATAATTGAAAAATACGTATAAACTATTTTAATTTTTTTTTTTAGATAATTATATAAATGTTCTAAACATTTTTATACTTCGTATTATTTAATCAAAGTACCTACTTAAAATGTGTGATCGTCGTAAATAAAGTGGAAAAAATGTAATTTATTTATGATGCTTGGAAATGCGTTAAATAAAGACAAATCAATAAATTGCTAAGTTATTGAGTTACGCACATGCTTGTATCGGCCTCATAAATTGTAATCAGTTTTATTATTTATTCCCAAGTGGACGTTGGTGTCGGCACTGTTTTTGAGATCCTTCAAGTCAAGAACACTTGTGGATTTATGTACGGACTTGGCACTCTTATGAAAACATATGTTAAAACTTACTTTTTTACTACTTCTGCTTTCGTCCGTGGGATACATTTTGTTCCTGGCAAACGTGTCGGTCGTGACAGGAGCCACAGGAGGAGCTGACGGGGGCGGTGGTGGCGGTGGCGAAGTTGTGAGTAATGGCATGGTTCCGGTCTCGGGCACAGCGTATTCGTACGCAGAGTCTGAAAGGTAAACAATAGTAAGTTGCCTTCAACAAAAGCGGAAAACAATACAACTTCATTAAATCTTTTAACTTTTGCAACTTTCGTCGAAAAAAAAATAGTATTCGTTTGTACATTAATTAATGAATAAAAAATACAAAATGAAAGTACGACGTTTATCCATTCGTTTACTGTGGATCGTTAAATGCGAAACGAGTCGTTATCGACTGTCTAAATGTTCCATAAGTTTGAGGGAAATTTCAAAGTGTAGTATGATACAACAGGATGGGGTTCACCGTCCAGAATTTCGGATTTTCCGCATCGGCTAAATGGGTAAAAACGACGACAAATCCTGTATCATTATAAAATATAGATATATGATGATGACTCGATGTCCTGCGATCAAGAATAATATGGAAAAGCGATGCATGTACAATTTATACAGAGACAAACATATCTTTAAACACGAAATATTTGAAGAGCGTTTGCAATGATAATTTAGACAATATTTGTACTTACTGGCAACTATTAATAAAATAACAGTGGCAATCTAGAGAAGCTTTGTCGACAAATATTTATTAAGATGACGTCCCACTCTAAGGTTAAACAAACGCCGAGGTTTGTTAAGTCTGTCTCGTTTCTCGCACGCGTTTAACGAACCAAAAGCAAGTTGACGCGCGCCTTAAAATAAATATAAGTGAAGAAGTGGTTTGAAAACTATAAATATTTTTCAAAAAATTAAGGGAATCAATATTTTAACACAGAATTTTTTCAATACAATTTGTATTGTTTTAAATCAGAGATTTTTCGGTGCACTGATAAAATGTATAAAGCAATGTTGATTCAAAAATATAGTGAATATAATATATGTTTAAACCTTTAAACTTGTCTGTAGGCATATTAATGTTACGAACTGTTAGAAAACGAATAAAAAGTTGTAAATATTTGAACCAAACCAAACACCTAAAAGTTTAATTTAAATTTATTTATAGTTAAATTAAATTATATTTTTTTTTTTTTTTTTTGATAACTTAACACTAAATTTAAATATCTAATAAAATGTATGCTAGGTATATGAGAGAGAAATAAAAACCATAAAAAATATGAATTAAGTAAATTAACATGATTTTCAAACGTCCTAGAAGTTCAGTACGGATTCGAGATAAAAAAAAAAAAAAATGAAAGTTTGATTCGGTTCCAATTTATTTGATTCGATGAAAAAAGTCCGGTTCGTCCTCAAAAATCGGCTTCATAACGTCACTATTATAATCGTATTATTATATTATGTTATATACTCACTGCCCGAATCCATGTTGCGGCCGACCACCACGGTACTGTAGCTGTAGAACGGCGTGTGCGCGTGGTACGGCTCCTGGTACGGTTCGGCGTCCAGCTGGATCAGCCTGTCCATGTCGTGCAGGTGAGCATTGACGGTGCCAGCGGGGTGACCGTGGCCGGTGCCACCGTGGTGGCTGACCGAGCTGCCCGTGCCGGCCTCCTTGTAACTGCCGCCCGTGCCGCAGCTGCTTCCCGACGACATTCCCGGACACCCGTTGCCCGTGGCCAGTGCGCTCTTGCCCACCAACGGGCTGGCGAAGCACTTCCTCCGCCTGTGCCGGGACACGATCAGGAAAATGGCCACTGCCAGCAGTATGATGACGGCCATCAGCACGCCGATGATGATCGCCATGTACGTCTGGTCCTCGTCTTTGGCGGTGGGGACTGGACAGGGAGTGAGAAAGATAAAAGAAAGACACGTAATTAGACATATTTTATGCGTAATATTATATTATCGTTTTAGGGGTGTTGAACATCGTTTGGATGCAGAAGATAACTATAATATTATTACATCGAAATATGTGGAGTAGTGGTTTCATTTAATCTACAGTGTAGTCAGATTTAAAAAACACAATTGAGTTGAAAACATTTGTTTGTTTGAGATGAGTTATAGAAAAACTAAAAACGCTACACTACGAACACGATAATCTAATTATTACGATGAATATTTTATCGTTCTATGATGAGTATTATGTACCGAATTGAATTGCAATATCAATGATATTGGAACGTCCAATGGCAATAGATGCCAAGGATTGATGAAAAAATAAAATAAATAAATAATGGTAACAAACCATTTTAGAGGTCCCGACAGGGAACTTGATAAATGCAATTAAATATAGGTATAATACCAATTAAAATTGATAAATTATCATTTGTATCACAAATCCTTTAAAAGTCCCTTAAAATAATATATATGATGTCCTCTAAATGATTAATGTATTGTTAGCAATTTTCTATTTATTATTACAATAATTTTTTGTAGTCGTCGTACTTGGAAGATCCGGTCGTAGAGGATCCTGATGATCTTTTATCACCGATCCATCTTTTTGAATGGGTGGCTCTGGCGGCAAAACACTTTCCTCGGAGAAATTGCCCTGTGCCACATCTGAAAAATACAATTAACCGGAAATTAATAATCTACATCAAATTGTAACGAGCTATGAGCACAGCAAGAAAATATAACACTTCGTAACATTAAATTTAACATTAAATAATATCAATTGATAATAATATTGTTATAATTATCGTCATATTAATACAATTTTACATGTTTTTTACTAATTTTACTGTTATTTTGAGGCCAAAGAAATATTTTCAAAGCTTTTCGGAATTATTTTGACGCAACTATAGTAAGTTTAACAACTTGGTAATAATATACTTCATAGAGTATTAGTGGTAAGTACGATTATGACAACAGTTGGGACATAGGGAGTTGGGTTCAGTACTTGGGTTAGGGCATTTAAATATATGAAATGATTTTTTTGATAAAAACTTAAACTTCGTGAAAATTATTTAAAGATTAACAATAATGAAAACAATATTTCATATTTTACTGTTTAGTTATTTAGATCTATCGAATATCGTCTAACTTTTGTGTCTTGTGACATTATTCAGAACAGTGACTTTATATTTAAAGTATTTTTCCAAAGCATTTATACTCATATTCAGTATTGTGTGTGGCAATTAATTTGCGTGTGTACAAGAGTGAAAAGGGGCACACGGCTTGGCACCATTGCATAACGAATGTCTTTCACAGTTAAAAAGCAACGAATTTAAAGCGGGTAAACCGAGATAATGGGAATGGGGATAGTAGGAGGGCCCAGAAGCAATTACGTAGGCCCATTGTTCAAGAGCACCTCAAAAACCGCGGCAATTAAGGGTCTCGCAATTTTCGTTGTCATTATTATCCCAGTGGACAGGCAACTTATATAAAGTTCTTAATTAAAAAATACTCGGTTCGACGATTTAAAAAACCAGCTCCGGCTCTTGCACTTTTTTTATGCGAGCACCAAAAATTAATAAAATATAAGAATAAAACGCAAAAAATTCAGGGAAATTAAATAATGGAAATAAAATAGTTATCCTGCTTCCGAATGAATATAAAACTACCGACGCAAAAAAAAAGCGTTATTATAATATTTTACATTTTATTATTTTATTATAGGTACAGATAACAATTAAAATCCAATTTCAAATTTAATTTAAAGTACTTATAATTATTCTATAAATGTGTGGAATTTAGGGATAATCTTAATAATATAACAGAAATATGACTGATTAAATGGAAAAGAAAGGAGTATATTATAGATTAATTGTAGTCCCCCTATATGATTATTTCTGATATTAATTAAACAGATTTATACACGTTATTAATGTTTGCCTACTTATAGATAATTTAAAACGACTGCTTAAAGATTTTAGTTTTCAAGTATTACAGCACACGACGTGAAACATTTAAGATATGATGTAAGGCACACATTGTACAAGCAGATCAAAGTATATCATGGTAACATCTTTATGCAAAACTTTGCTCATAAATCTACACCTTACCATAACCTACTACGTATAATATTATGAGCATGCGGGCCGAAATTCCTTTAAAATGCCCTTCATTGGATCCTTTGTAGGGGCAAAAATAAGGAAAGAGAAAATAAAACCGTTATTAGGGTCGATATTAAAAAGGTTGTTTCCGCGAGCCATTTAACCATTTCCCCCTACCCATTACACACATCTGTCTCCACCGCGAGGGTGTCCAAATGAAGACGCCGACAACGTTTATGACCTTTGTTTTTGGTAATTGAAACGAGTACGAGTTTAAGGTCTTAAATCTCGGAGTTTGTGGTTGTTTTAAGTGGTTTAAACGATTCGTAAAACTGGCTCCGAATAGTGTATATAATTGGAAGATTATTTCTCCGCCAACATAACAACGGCAACGATCAAAAAAGTTTAGCGGGATGACGCGAGTAAATATAATTTTACTGGAATAATTACAAGTTTGACGTAGGTTATCAAACTGATTAATCGTATACAGTGAATAAACAAGACGTTTGGATTTTGAATAACACGAGCATAAAAAAATAAATTCCACTCAACACTACGAAAAGGTTATAAATGTAAGGTCATCATAATAATAAAATATCGAGCCTGGCAATGATGTTTTAGTCGACGAGAATGGAAAATCGATTCACGTTTTGTTCTCATTGGAAAAAACGTATACCTACTAATATATATTATAAATTAGACGATGTTTCGTGTGGCGTCTGTGTTTGTGTACAATTTTATTTTGCAACTACGTCGTGTGTATATATATATGTATCTTTGAGGGATTTGTATCCTACAGCGTAACTATATATTTCCGTTACCGAACCGTTTTTCCCATTTGCCGCCGACAGCGCTCGTATATATTCTCGCAGACATACGGCATAGGGCCCGGGCGATTTTCCCATTACCACTTTTGCCTACACCCCGAAAACGTTCAGGTAAGCTATAAATCTTCTTATGCAGTGTAATAAAAAAATATATATAAATATATATATATTAAAAAAAACCAAACAAGACAAAAGTAGATGGAAAAAATGAAAATAAATACGTAACCCTGTCGAGATTTATGTTGCTTTTTCCATTTTCCCGACTACTTATTGTTCCCCATGGGACAAGGGGATGTCATATTTCCTGGTTATATATAAAACACCTATTTTTTTTTAATTTCCTAAGAACCGTCGTCATTTAGTCACCTGTCCGAGTGTTAAATCTTTACAGCAAATATATATTAATTTTTTTAGAATTTTTATGTAGTGAAGTTTAAAGTAATACTTATATCATTACTTTCAGTACCGTCTTGCACTTCAGAAATATGTGTTTTTAATAATGGACAACATCGTTAATAATAATACAAATGATAATGTGTTATTATTTTTCACAGTGTAAGGTAGAAAAATATTTTATATATTATTATTATACCTAAAAAGAAATCTACTTATTAAATATCAAACGCGTCCGTCAATATTTCATTTTGATTTTATATTGTATACCGTAGTGCGCATTCACGCTCGTAGTAACACTTTATATTGCCTTTATATTATATGCATATTCATCTCACTTAAAAAAAAATATATATATATATTTTTTATATGTTTATAATACGAGGGTTGTACAAGACGCGAGTCTATATTGCAGAATTTTTTTTTTCGTGAAATAAAATACAGTGCTATGTTTGCACGTGGAATGCGCAAGATAGCGGGAAGGGTGCGTTTTGGGTAGGGGAAGGACGTACTCGTGCAGGTATAAATAAGCATGTTTTCAGTCGGATGCTTTCGATTAACACACTCGAGTTATTTCTGGTACGCCGACCTGGCATATTCACCATATTATTTATTATTTGATTAAAAGCGGAGAGCAAGGAGAAATCCAGAATACAAAAATTCACCGGGATTAAAAAAGTCACAGACCACATCAATCCAGCTGTGCTTTATAATGCGGCAGAGTAGTGATATATGAGCTTGAATTGTCGACCATATAATAATAATGGTTCACTTTAATAGGTGTTAAAAATACCAGGGTTCGTGAAACCACGGGTGTATATATAGACAAACGCATAGAATGCATATATAAGTATTGTAGCAACTAGCGAGACGACCCCATTTGATTTTTCAAACCGAGAAAATCAACCTAGTAACTTACTTTTCTATGAATATTATAAATAATTAAAAATTGTCGTGAGACTAGTGATAAAAAATATTGTTTGAACAGTTTCTCGAACACGAAACATTTACAATGGCAATTCGTGTTATGCTAAATTATAAACTATTATATATTTTAATATTTATATCTGTCTTTAATCGTTACATATTAATATTATATTAATGTAATATAATGTGAGTTTTTGAGTGGTTACAGTTTATGGATATCACTATATTTAAGTACTAAAAGTGGTCGTACTCTGTACTTAACCTCAGTGACTATTAAGGGGATGCATTTGGTTAATTGTACTGAAATACATTATTTAAATACTAATTAGGTAATATGTATATTATGTTATTTATATTTACCAGAATCGAAAGTTATCTCGCTGAGCATGATCCATTTGGCAGCAAAAGACAGTCTAAGCTTAATGAAACGACCAACTCTTCTGTGCAACTTGATGCTGACATTCCTGGACGATTCAAATATCCTGTCTTCCATGTAAGTGTAGGTCAACGGTTCCGACGAGTATACTTTTCCTCCAACGCTGAATAAAATACTCGCTTCGGAGAACACCTGAAATCCGAAGTTTCTATTAACATCTTCGTATACTACCTACTCAATAATATATGAACGGAAAAGTATGTAATCGTCAACAACGAGTTGCTTTCCCATAAAAAAAAGTCAAGAAATATTGAAACCTTTTATGGTTTTATTCTACAAACGTTTGTAAATTGTAAGTCAATTTCGAGTTTACAACACTTTTATTCCACGCCGGCGTGCGTGTGTCAGAACAGAGAACACCAACGTAACCGTGCACGTCTACGGGGAATACCGATTTTTCTTTCGATTTCATAGAGACGAGACAGTCTCCAAACTAGAAATATATTTCGCGTCCCATCGCCAACCACCAATCAATAACCTGTGGGCTGTGACTATATAGAAATGTGACAGTGTACACACCACCACGCTAACGGCTATTACGGTGTATTGTCTGTGACTGTGTATTATGTATATCGGGACCTCGAGCATACGGTGATTTATTGCGTGTTTTGGCCCCGTACATGCTAATAGTCTATGGCAGTAGGTTTTATTCTAGTATCAAAATATCTTGTAGGACGGTCTCAGTTAATGTACCACATGAATCTTCATTACTGGCGGACGCAGTGTCAACACATCGTTGGAAGATTTAGTATAGCGTCCACGTGCCGTCGGTTAAAATACTGTTAAAATAATACGTAAATCATTGTTGTATTCGAAATTCCTTTTGTCGGGGACAACAATATACAATATCATCGGGAGTATAAATATTTAACGTTTTGTTTTACAAATCGGTCACCCTTTCCCTTCATTGCCAGCAAGGCAACAACGATATTAACGCCCGTTTTTAGTTCCCATGTGCGTTTCATAAATATGCGCGTTTTTTTTTAGGTGAAATACATAATACCTAAATTATATACTAAGCCCACGGTATTCACACCAATAAAATATTACCTATATTTAAATTTATAACATCACACTCGTACATAATATTTTACATCGGTAAGTGAATATATTATGCCGATCAAAATCTTATAGTTTATAATTATACGAACGCAGGAACTATGGGAAAGTAATGGGATTAAGAAGTTTTTGGTCCCGACGGAATTTCGTTGTGTTTTATGTTATATCGCAGAACATTATTACGCTGCAGACTTCGATTGGGCCTTGTAATATTCTGCTGTCAATATAATACCATGGCATGTTGATGAGGCAGCGGCGTTGTGTTATCAAAATTCGAATTGCATGTATGCATGATAAGGTTTGACGATTAGGTATGTGTGTAATGTGCTAAAACTCATTTCGATGTACGTGCGCGAAATTAAAGAAGTTAGCGAACCTTGCATCACTAATCGAAAGTGATAGGTAGGGTAAGATATAACGCTGTAATAGGGGGTTGTCTAATTTTAAGGAGCACTTTAAGATTACAAACGCTGTTGATTAAATTACATGTAATGCGAAAAAAGCCAATAATACTCCGAGAAAGTTTTAAGAAATTACTTTTCAAGAAAAAAAATTCTGACATTAGGACAGTGGTGTACAGGCATCTAGAAAGCGCGAAGTTTGCTTTGGCCAATAGCCCATAAAAGTTTTCAGATTTGTAACGGGGAATGAATAACACAATTAGAGGCACAAAAAACTTTTGCGACTTGTTTAAGTCGTTTTTAAGCAGCGAATGGAAAATGTTAAAACTAGTTTATGAGAAATGTATACAACTCTTGGTATATTATTATAGTTGGCAACGACCCTACGGTATCCATGTGAAATACATAGTTATTAATACGGATGTACATAGATTAATAATATACGTCCCTACGACTAAATTTATAATTAATAAATTAATTGATTCGGATGTGATGTTGTTGCGTATTGGGGATTAGTTGGATTTGCCGTTTTTGCAATACGTTAACGATGTAGTTGAATATTAGACAGCGTGTACCTGGACCGTAACAGTGATTAGGCGAACCGTTTTTCACCTACGGATTATAAGTTAATGCGATCGTAGTATTTCCTATTTTGTCATTGCACGCACATGATTTGAACTCTCCATAACGGGCAAACCGATTATATCCGTTAATCGATTGCAGCACTCAGGCTCGTTGCAGTTGAGAAACGATCGTAGCGTTAGAAAAATATATTATTATAGTTGTTTTACATTTTAATATAGGTACGGCTTAATGAGTTTGAAAAAAACATACATTTTTAAAGGTCAGTGTGCGAATGGTCACGTGTGTGTTCCGTGTTTCTATACGGAAAAACAATGGTCCCGCCGTAACACGTGCAGGACGTGGTGCAAGAGCAGCTTATATAGATCGTTATCTGTTAATTATCGTAAAATCCCCTTGTAAAACAACTCAATACAACAAAAACGCGTCCACGACCGGCCCATCCCCCGCGCACAAACATATTATGTGTATATTATACATGTATATCGTACTCGTTTACCAGGGGTGACTAAATATGGAAGACCTTCGCAAGCCGCCCGATAAGTACCTCGAAAAATAAAATATGGGGGGTCGTTATCAAAGATTGGATTAGTTTAGACTTGAGGTATGATTCACGAATGCTAGTATAAACTATTGGTGCCTACGCTGTTTATTATGAAAATAGTTGGTATCGTAGTATCGAATTGCTGTGTTCAAGTATTCAAGACGTTGGGTAAATTTGTATCATCAAATCATAATTTTAATATTAAAAGCAGTGCATTGTGTAATATTGAAAAATTGTTTAAGTTTCGAAAAAAATAGATAAATTAGTATAAATAAAAACACTTAAACATTTTTTCATAATTTTTGCTTAGGTGTACAGTTTTTTGTTTTTGATATCACACGTTTGACACCCCCTGGTCGATAAACATATTAAATGCATTTATATTTATATATATACAGACAACCATTTAATATTTCTACGTGTACAAACCTCCCCTAACATCCCTTTTATCGACGAACGGCAGAAGGTACGTCCTTAATTGCTCGCGTCTGAAGGTCCTCCGATGTTTCAACACACACCGAACACGTCGAATTTTCGAAATACATAACGTTAATCTGTTTATAGCCGCGTACTCGTCGTATCGTTATATTAGACACGAGAGAAGAGACCCACCAGTAGTCGTCGTCGACGTCATCCCTGAGACCTACTACCGGGTTTTCTAATATAATTTAACCATGTCATTATTATCATTATTAATAATTTCGAGACGCAATTTGCATTCGTTTGCAGATTTCACTCTCTCCTCACCTCCTTAACGTAGTATATATAAACCAACTGTCTCCAGGGAGATTGTGAGTTTATAATCGGATTTTTGAATTCGTTTCCACTTTGGGGTTAGACAACGTCGAATAATAATTGTGTTACCGCTGTGGCGTACAAGGGTGCTTCTTAATGGGTTCGATTAGATGTCAGCAAATACTGCATTCTTTAGAAAGAATAAATTATTGTTTGATATAACGCCGCATATAGGTACTAGACTAAAGATGAATAGTGAAATTGTTCCTAAATTATTTTGTGAACGAAGGAATGTTTACCTGTACTTCTTTTGGAAACTGGTTGTTACAATATATATGAACCCCGGTGAACTCTCGGACTTTGTCGAATTCAAATTTGATCTCGATCGCTTGACCATTCCTCGTATCATTTCTCCAACCGACCCATCCTTGACCTGAAAGAGTTATATTTATTAAAAATGTATACTATCAATATGATTATACAAATTGATTAATCAAACCAAAAATAAATTAAATTAAACTATAATAATAAAAACTCAATCGTGTGTTAAATATTTTTATGCTGTACTGAATATTTTAATACTATTATATGTACCAATACGTATTCCAACGTGACATTATGACGTTATACAGAACATATTATAGATAAAAATAAGTAACTACCATGAAAAATAATTTTTTTAGTTGTAATATTTTGATGTAGGTATAGATCAAAATAATTCCATCATTTTCTGAATGAAAAAAATATGAAATATGACATAGAATAAGGTCGACGGAGAATGGGCGGTAAATACATAACATTATTGCGATTAGCTAAATCGTCTGGGTATATGAATCGGAAAAAAATCAACGTTTTACCCTCTCATATAATTTGAAAATAAAGTGATCGTTTACCACAGTCCATTAGGTTATATGGTGGACACGGGCATTGTTGAAAAAAAATTGGAAAAAAACTATTTCTACCACGCAGATCTAGAGTAAGTGGTCGTCTCTCTTTTCCTACAAAAAAGCTTTTATTGAATTATTCATGAAAACTAAAAATACTCAACGAACATAACGATTGTGGTTTATGGAATATGTTTACACCGACTTCGAAAAAACTTGTCCCATGAATATATTTTAGGTTTGAAAACTTGGTAAATAATATGGGCGAATAAGTAGTTTATTATACATTAGTTTGAATGGTGGTGTAATGTCGAACGCCAAATTCAATGATAAACTACGAATCATTTATGTATAATTACATTACATTTTGTTTTTGAACAAGGAGATGTCATATTATTGAAAAATCGTTATATTATTGGGTCGAATAAAAATATCTATGAACATTTTTTAAATGTTCGGTGTACACAATAATATGTATTTAATTTTTACTATTTCAATGATATAATAATAATATATAAGTATTATTAGATATTGGTTTTTACCTAAGTAGGTTTTCCATTTACTCTTCCATCGAATTTAGAAATAGTACGTTCAAATAAAATAATAGGAATTACAGTAACAAAAAATAATTTTTTATATCGCCATATCTAATTTGTGTAGGTATATTTAATATATAAACTTATTTTTTATATTATCTTATTAATCTACCTACATATTCCCCTGTTTTAATTAAAATAAAAAAACAATAGGCACCTCTTTCGGTGTCATAGTATCCCATTCTAAAGTTATCGAGTCCGACTTTGCCATCAGTCAATTGTCCAAGACCTCTTTGCAATTCGTCGTCCCAATATCCGTCGTATGTTGAATCATAGAACTCCCATTCCGGGGTCCGTTTATCACCTTGCGGCATTGAGTAACTGAGAATGCCATCTGAACAAAACACGTGCCACATTAAACAGATTATTATCAATTTGAATAATGATGATATAATATGAAAATTAAAAATGTCCTTCGTACGAACAATTTATTCGAGAACAACAATATATTAACGCTACTAACCTGTCCATGGACATCCGTAGAGCTCGACTCGCATGCACACCTGTCGGGTGTGGTAGCTGTGCGGCAAGAATCTAATTTTCGACGCCCAAATCGGAGGATTCAGTTCTTGTTTGTGTTCTAAGTACGTGTTTATGTTGCCGATCAGTATCTGTAAATAATACAAATTACGTTAAATCACAACCGTATATTATTTTATAATGACTTCCAGTAGGTGGGTGTAAATTCGAATCGAACAACCCGGTGAGCGAGAAAAAAAAAGCGTTCAACTATATATATAGTCATAATATCAAATAACATTTTTGTTTAAAGTATGTTAACGGGTACTAGGTACAAATATACCACTATACACATGACGGCTTATGATTAATCTAGTATAGTGAACATTGCGTCGTTTAAATCGCAACGATAACGGTTTGATATGAAATCGAAAAATTTAGCTGAAATACGCCAAGAGAGAGAATACGCGTCTAAAATAATTATTAATGTTTTACGTATAGATTATATAGAGGAGATTTCCTGTACAAAATTACAAAACAATATCATATATAATATCGGCCTTTGGGTCTCCTTTCAACCGAGGCATTGTAAATACGTAACTATGAAACACACGGCGAATTGTACCTCAGAGAAGTCGTAGATAACCGCACGGGAAATTATTACGTGCCATAATCAATAATTGCGTCGGGAACCCATATTTTTCTCGAACGTGATTATTTTTATTTACCCGACGAAGAACGTTGGACCGCTTGTTTGTTTGCACATTGACCAATGTCAATTATTACCGCGTAGGTATGTAAAATATTGATCGGAAACATGGCTTTAACTCGTATATATTATGATTGAATCAACCGTTGATTATACGTCTATAAGAGTTTGTAATATAAATTATACTCTTTATAAACTCTAACAAGGCACAAACAAGTATTATTAAGCCCAAAACATATTATCCCGCATATGGTGTTTAACAGACAAATATTGCAAGCGAAAATAATTATTGGTGAGAATGTTTTCTCCACAACGAAATTACACGGCTAAGGACTTACGACGATAACTGTATGGAAATTTAACGTAGGCCAATGTTAAAACAAACGATATTATTTTAGAAATAAATACTAAATAATAAATTGTAATTTATCATCGTCAAAATATAATATAAACCGTTAAATATCTTTACAAAAGTTGAATTCAACAACCCGTTATCGTGTATACCAATAAAACATAATACTTATGCATGCAAACTATTTCATTACCGTAATTATATTGTTTGTGTTTTCAACTGCAAACGCATAAAAATAAATCACCTGACTTCGACCGCTAGTTTGCTTTAAACGATTCTATTACCTATCATATTATATTATATTATAATACAGAATTATTATTATAAATCACGATCGAAATATAAAATGTATTTAGCTCGAGCATTCGCATGTAAATTACACACGTTATAATATAATAAAAAACGCGTTTCACACTTTCGGGATTGTTTGTAGTTGTCCTCGTATATACACATATAATAAATACGTTGTGTACGCTAGCCGTAAAGACGTCCCGAAGTGTGTCTAAAAAGAAGTCGAAACGAGTTTTTTTTCTTCTTTTGAACTCTGTATAATATGTACACACAGACCTCTAGGCGACGACGGCCGATGGGACAATACGTACTCACAATAGACATATTTTACTCGAGTAGGTATCGCGCGCGCGAGTGTATAGTACCGAACCTAATACATATACGCATAAGTATACATATTTTTAGCGAACGACAGTATACTATATATTATTTTAAGTGTATACTGCAGGGCGTCTCGCGTGATCGAATTTTGACCTATTTAGTAGGTATCTATATAATGTACGCGCATTAATGAGTATGATGGTTTCGAGAGAGAATCGCGACCCATCGACTCCCCGTATACGAGAGTATAGTAATAATGGCGATATTTTCTTTGGCCGGCCGATTATAATATCATAAGTTGTTTTTATATACTCTAACAATTATTTTTGTCAACCCGGCCACCGCCGACGATATTAATATTATATTACTTTACTATAAGAGAGCATAAGACGCGTATGCACAACACTAAAATATGCTACACAGACACACTTGTATAATAATATATTATGTATTGTTACGTGCGTACAGTGCGCGTCGTAGATTCTGCGACGACAAGAACAACGGCGGCGGATTGTTTATTAAACGAGAGTACATCTGTTACACAGTTTTGTATTTCGCTACAGTGATTTATTACATAAAATATCATAATGCACAACCGTTCGCTGGCAGCAAAAGCTCGACACCGCAGCTATACGGCAGTATAGATATATGCCGACTATACAGCCACACGCCTTTCTCCCTGTGCTCTGCAGCTAGCTCTGACGTCCTCGCTTCTTCTCGTACCCCGCACCACCACCCCCTACCAGACCCTAGTAATAATAATAATAATAATAATAATAATAATGATAACTGGGCTTTATGAATCATTCTCGTGGCGTGGCTAGATCTCTCTTCAATATGCGCGCGGAACGGGAAATACGGCGTGCGGCAATAAAACGCGATAAAATTAGCCCGGAGAGAGTTTCCTCGTCACCAGATGTTGCTCGCATGATTTAGAAGCCAGAGACCCGTTTAATATATATATATATATATAGTGTAACCGTATATGCGGTGGCGGCTGCAGTATCCGTCTTTCGCAGACGCTCGAGATTCGCGACGTCTTCTCGGCCGGTCGTCCCTGCAGGGCGTATCAAAGCTATATCATGTATATGCGTAAATGAGGATAATCTACCTACGGTGGTCAAAAGCCAATTTCTAACGAAAATCAAGTTTTTTTTATTATATATTTATATGTTGTTGAACCTATAGGGCTATACTTTTTTTTTTATATAAATGTTAGTATACGATTTGGCCCCGCGAGTTATGTATATACTAAAAACCTACAATAATGTATAGGAATATGTAGTCAGCACCACTCGTTTCGGTAAATTTACCACCATGTAATTTTTTTGTACATTTTTAACCATCTACGACACGATTTTAGTAGGTAATTAAAAAGGTATACCAATCCGACTAAAATCATGTCACGTATTTATAACATAATACGTTAAGCACAGCGTTTTTTGTTGTTGTTCCTCGCTGAATTTCGTTGCAATTCGAATCGACAGTATTAAATTAATGATATTATTTTTGGACCTCGAAGAATACAGTCTGCGGAGGGGAGGGGACGAAAAAAAGACCACTTATGTGGCCCACAGAAGATGGCCAAAAAAACTGCTCCTAGCTGCAGCCGACAACGCGTGTTCACTATGTATGTGAGTTTGAAAAAAAAAATGTTGCAAAGCAGTGTCCGTATTTTTATCAGTGTGTGCGGGGCAGCATATTAATATACTTGTGGACGCGGTGACGCGGAGGGCGGCTGCAGGTCGTGACGTTCTCACGATGTTCATCTCTCTCTCTAGTCTCCGAGCGTTTTAATTGGGACGAAAAGCCGAAAACAAATAATGAATATATTGTGCTGAACTCGACTATCATAGGGGTCAGATAATTTAATAATAACAAGCACGTATCTCGAAGACTTGTCTGCCGGTGGCAGGAGGGGCGAGAGACGCATGAAACTTTTAACGGGTTAATTGGTTAATACATAATACGCGCCACATACAGAGTTATAAATATACGTGTTATTGCGATACGAGTAAGACAAACTTTCAGAATCCGATTCTTCATAACTACATGGACAGATAAATTGCAGAGTAGCTTATCAAAGGATAAAAGAGATCACCACAGATACGGTCGTTTAAAATAGAAAACCTAAGTCCTTAAAAATATTTTGACTGCATCTCCACTTTTAGTAGTCCACATCACTGTATAAAGCAATAAAAGTATGCACCAAGTACAGATTTCATATACGAAAAAAAAACATTTATTATAGTTATGGTTAGAAATACACGTCATGTTGTAACAGAATAACTTAAAAAATTAAATAACTTTTGTTCAAATCAATATTATAATTTTTTATTTTATACAATGTATCATGTATGCGCTTGTTAATTCGAAACGTTATTACTTTTTTCAGTATAATCTTTTTGCGAATTTTCAGACATTAATAAATCTTAAATTATTTATTTTTCATATAATTTTCATAATTACGTTTAACTAGAATCAATAATTACATATTTATTTTCCATTTGTCAGGTCTCTCTGTTATATCCTGTTTATTATAAAAATAATATAATTTATTTCCTTGGAGTACCTATAGGAGATACCTTGAGCTATTTCCTTTTAGTTTTAAATACTACATAGGTTTTTAAATTATTTTTAGTCGTAAGAATTATGATGACTCGATATGATCTCATTTGTAAAAATAATCGACTATATTTTTAAAAATTTCGCACAACAAAATATGGTTATAGCCCATTGGTTCTCTAGATTTTTTTTTTTGTAGAAACTTATTTATTCTTGCTTACTTGATAACACAACACTATCAAATAATTCGATCGGAATACAATTTATGTGAGTTTCACCAATAATGGGAAAGACAGAAATCGAATCTCGACGTATTTTGAATTTTAATTTTTTTGGGGTGAACAAAATATTTTAAACACGATATAAATTTATGATATTTAAAAAAAAAAGTAATAATAATTATGACGGTAACGGATTATTATCGTATGATTACAGGTTTAATTTGTACACGTTAGTTGTGTATTATACTATTATTATTAAACCAATATAAAACATCGTGTACCGACATATTTCTACGGTATTATTATTTACTATTTACTATATTTTTATTATTATTGTATTTGCACAGATAATGAAAATAAGCCGAACAACCAACAGACAACGTAGAATTTTACACTCTTCAAGTATGAGTTTTGAAAAGTCTCGAGGCTCAGAACCAACTATAAGGTTAAAGACGAATCGATGTTTATTCCACTATATAGTTGTGTACTATGTTTATGCCGAAGCGTGCGCGTATAAAATATAATAATTATGATGATGACGTTACGACGTCTTATACTACACGACGTATATGCTAACCATTATATATCATAATATAATAAGCTTACAGTCGAATAGGTGTCTGCGGTTTATTCCGTATAGCTGTGAGGTAAAACTCATTAAAATCAAAAATCAAACATCAGATAATTGGAATACCTATCGGTATTTGAAAGCTCTGTGCACACAGTAGGTATATAGGTACCAGTATACGTTTATAATATATACAATTATACGTATACAATATTATGGTATTTCGGCAGTCGTCGTGAAACGCGTAGGTATAATACTATATATATATACCACAGAGTAATAATCATAATAATAATAATAATAATATTCTGTATTTATACGAAACGAATGGCGTAATAATGCGTATATTTTTACGGCGATGATAAAAATCGTCGGCGACGCCAAACCACACGACGACTGTCAGCGATCGACCGAACCCACCTTACTGCGTTCTGCGAATATATATATATGTATAATATGTATAATAATACTCATATCACAATGATAGTATATACCTATCGTAATGATTGTTTATATCGTGAGTACATAATAATATTTCGTTTTGCTTATCTACGGCCGATCACCCGCCAAATAATAATAACACTACTACTAATCGGCCGAGGGTAAACGAGTGGGCTCGAATAAATTGGCCGCGGCTACAGAGAAACGTACGAACGAATTCTGTGTGTGTGTGTGTAATATAGCAGTACTCGCTATAGTTATAATATATATATACTATATAGGTATGCATGTTCTCGTATCGGATTGGGATATAATATTTAATTGTATACGGCACTGGAGATACGATCGATAGTATAATAATTAACATCGGATAAGACGCGTAACACCTATAACGAGATGAAAAAAAAAAAATATAACAACAGCGTTTCGGGATTGTATAATATAGAGAGGAATATCGACAAATTTAATAACAATATAATATGACGTATCGGACCGATTTCGTAACCCAATATCACGTTTTGTACGTGCACTCGAGTCATTCGTAGTCCGTAGTCATCATTCGTCGTTTCCTGCAGTGCAATGTAATAAATTATGTACAATAATGATATAATGTGTACGCGGTGCATCATCTCCGTCCGCAATGTATATGACTAAAATAAAAAAATCGTAGAATATTTTGCTAATAGAAAAATTTGGGTATACTTATATACGTTTTTAAGAACGTCGTATACAGGTAAGGTTGAGTATGATTGTACTTCATATATAATATATTATGCATTTATGCTCTATTTCAACAAAAGACTGCAGTCGAATGGCAAGAGATTTGTCGAAAGGACAAGCGGGACGGCGTATTAAATTAATATCGCACTCGCGTTTGATGATTCATGTCGTACCCATCATGCTAACACTTGGGTCAATTTTTGTGAGTTTAAAATTACTTTAGTACGCACTAAAGTAGCACAACATATATTTTTATTTTTTAGATTCGCTTTAGAGAATTAACTTTTTGAGGTATTCAATTTATTATGTATATGTTTTCATATTTTCATAATATGTATAATATGATGCATGCCTATCGAATATTGAACCAACATAATATAATTTATAAGTATCTAATGACTAAGATGAGCAAAGACGTTTGGAAAAAGATTGCAGGGTGGGTTTCTCCATTACGCTTAACTAAACATTTTTATTTAATTATTTATATATACACAATAATATATCAATTAAGTACTTAAATTGACCAATCAAATTATAATGTTCTTGAAATGGCTTACAGCTTCAGAATACTGTATACATTATGACGTAATAGGTACATGAGATAAACACGACGTTTATTTTTTTTTCAACACTATCATATCTCTACGAACGTTAAATTGCTGATAAGTGTGTATATATACATTATTAAATAGCGTAGCATCTATACCTATCTACTTGCGTTGGTTTCTTTATTTACACAGATCACTAGATCCAAGTTTGCGTGTTTAGACACACGAGCATATATATTGTGTAACCACCGGAACAACTTATTATTATTATTTTTAATTAAAATAATAATTGTTAATTACCTCGATAGTCGCTATTGTACACGTTGCGAAACAATAAGGGCGTTGTAAAACTGTTTTGATTTCTTTATTACGCCACCACGTAATACCACGTATACTCGTGTCGTTGTTAATTTAAAAAAATCCGATATAATATTGTAAAAAAAATGCGATTTTGTGATATTTTTTAGTACAAAATAAGGATTTTGAATATCTTTCCATGTACACATCGCAAAATAAAAACAGACCGACTTCATGTGCACACGGGTACATAGAGCCACACACGAGGATTAACATAATTGTTTCTAGGGGGTAAAAAAAATCATTATAAAATGTTTGTATAATATTTTTTCACGTTGCATGCATTCTACACTCGGAAAGGTCTAGTAATTTATTCCTATTTTCATATTTTTTTAACTGTACCTTGTAGGTATATGATACACGAGGAATGGCGAATGATACACACGTAGAGAGCGCTATAATTGTTAGCTTATCAACCTAGCGAAAATCGGTGGCAGTATAATAATAAACTTTACTATGTTTTTCCTCTTATTTACTTACCGACCTCGTTATAAATAATGGTTTGTACCTACTTGAAAAGTTGAACTTAAAAAATATTAAATATAAAAAAAGAAACATGAAAGTTTCAAGTGGAAAACCGTGCATCCACGCAAATACAAACACGAAGGGAAATATTAATAACTTACAACTCGGGAAAAAGGAAAGTTTACTTGAAGTTTAATTAATCACATTGCTGAATGTGAACAAAATAAAAAGGTACGCCTCTTTGAGTATTTAATTATTTTACGTATTTTTTCGTCTAAACATTAATTACGATTTCATTGAGAACCCAAGCGATATTATTTTTGTACAAAATGTTAAATCATTGCGATATATTATTGAAAAATATCGCAAGGGGAAAAATCCATTAATGTTTTTGTTTGTTATTATATACAAGCGACGGTGTTTGTCATTATATCAACGAAAAAGAAAATAATATCGCAAGAAAGAAATATATTAAATGAATAATGGAAAAAGAAAAAAATCGCGGAGCGTTATTAAAAAAATAAATCAAAATAAACTTATTTTTTGTTTTTATTTCGTTAAATGCTTACTAAAAATACATTATTAAAATAAAATATAACTACTTTAATTAAACAATTAGAAAAAACGAAACACGCCATTCTGAGTAATAAATAACAAAATTATTCGTTAAAGTTTATATCATATACATTAGACAGATATAATAAAAAAAAAAATTAAATGGCAAACATAAATTTTGTTCTATGAACGAAAAAATTCGGTATCAAAAATTTGCTTTGAACCGAACTTGAAACATAATATGTGATGTAATTATGAGAAACATTGAAAAAAAACTTGTTGCGTTTAATGAAAAAACAATAGAATAAGAGTTTACAAATTCCATTATGATAATTAGACATTGTTTTAATCGTTATACGGACAAAACACTAACGACAACAAAACAATCGCAATAATAATAATCTGTGTAATTCCATATTTGTTTTTTTCTTTGCAGCATTGTTCATATGCCTAACCGTGTTCCCGCGGGTTTAACGCACCGCCATTTAACGTCTGTTTTATTCAATTCGCCGGTAATGTACGAGTCGCGTGTTATTAAACTGCCCCCCCCCCCACTGCCGTTCGGATAAAATCGCGAGGAAAACCGAGTAGAAAAAAAGCAAATTATTTTCGGACAGATCACGTGCAGCGTCCTACACGTCTGTATAGGTACACCAACAACCGTATATCAGCATCCCTGCTCTTGCAACTCCTTCCCTATCTTCTCCCCCTGTGTAATACCACCTTACGACTCGTGAATCAGGACCATGATGTGGCAGAAGAAGACGACTTTTACCTATGCGAGCCGTTGACGATAATAAACAAATAGTAAAATATTGTATTACGCGAGTAGACGACCGCGGCGACGACGGGTTGCCCGAGTGTGCATAACGCGCGTACTGGCGGACTCCGTGTCATTAATCTCTGCGAAAGGTTGTTAGCCGTTATGTCGTGTCGAAAGAAAATACGAAAAAAAATTGTATATAAAAGCGATGCACTCGATCAGAAAAGAATACTGGGGGGGGGGCTTAGATTATATATTATTATAATGATACCATAGCGAGTATTGACGAGAGGAGCCCGTGCGGCGACCACACACACACACACACACACAAGAGTAATGATTTCGTTGATCTCTTTAACCTGTGACGACGATACACTTGTGTGTTGTACTGCTATTATCCTACTACACTACTGCTATTATACCAACTACAGTGTAATGATTAGGAGGCATGTGTGTGTGTGTGTGTGCGTAGTCGGCGAGGTTTATTATATTATATTATGATACCTGCTCGCTATTGATCGACGGGTGTATTCACGCACGCATAAAAGTTGCGATTGTGAATACCTACTCAATCATTTACACACAGTCCGCCCCCGCTCGTCCACACGTCATAAGACGAAACCTGGAATTTTGTTTTTATAGAACCGTTCCCAATACGGTCACTGTATTATTTTTACATATTATCGAGTGCCTAGTATACCTATACCTATCCGATCTGGATGTATACGAATTAAAAGTCAACCGATCACATCCACAATCTTAATAGGTACCACCTATATATATATAAATGTATAATTCGTGATGTGCAGGTCAACCAGAAAACAGCGGCACTGTTTAGAACATGATGCGATATATTATCAAATAGAAAATACGAGCAAAACAATAGGTGTTTATCGTGACGAGATATTACAATTACATCGGAGATTAGATTTCGGTACTTTGTTAAATGTCAAGATATCGTTGTTGCAGGTATTTTTGATACAATTATAATACTTACGTTTGTTGTGCTTACATTATATCATTCTTCGGAACATTAAAGATCATAGGAATTAAAAATAATAATTTGAAATTGTTCTTGATTAATTGTTACAATGTAAATTATTTAATTTAATTTTTGCCAAACATAATAATAACAATTTACAAGTTGAAACTCTACGTCGAGTCAGGCGGTTTTATACGGTACTATTGTTTTAATTTGTTTGTCTATATTGTATTATAAATAAGAAAACATACAGACGCATAAACTTTTGGTCGAAACCTTTTTGCTGTTTTCCTTCTTGCCGTAGGTTAACTCCGTGAAATGTAGACAAAACAGAGTAGGAAAATTTTTACTATACCTATTTCTTATACCCCCAAATTGCGCGGTTAGTTTAATAAAAACACAATCTACAAAGGTACCTACTCAAAGAAGTCAAATTGTATAATTATAACTACGTTTTTAAATATATTAATTATATGATGTAATAAATAATACTTTAGGCATTATAATCGTATAATTAAAATTCAAATGTAAAAGGTAAGCCCAACACACAAATTAATTACAAAATACGGAAACATTAATTAAACTATATTTAATTACGTGCATGTATATTGCATGTGTATACCGACAACTATGTGTGCATAGGAATAGAAACAGTTCAGCGTTTAACGTTTCAAAGCACTTTGAGTAGGTCCGAATAACTGTTTGAAAGTCGCCGAGGAATTTGTGACGAATGAAACAGACGAAATTTAATATTAAGCGCATTTCCATATTTTGACGTTACAAAGAAGTTGTACTACTACGTTATTTTTTTTTAAAAAAAAAGCAATTGTCATTAAATAATATTATGCATAATTGTAAACAAATGCATTTTCGACATGAACCGTAGCATATTATATTATACAATATATTACCTTATATTATAAACTTGAATGCATAATTATTTATGATAAAAAAAAAATCTATGTTTGATAATCTATTATACTATGGGATTTTTTCTTCAATACTACTTATTAGCACAGTTCGGTACAGTATTTGTACAGTTATTTGAAAAAATATATTTTTACACTGACAGTTGGAATATCACAAACGATTATAAGTTTCCAAATACATAATAATAATAATAATAATAATAAGCACATATTATACGCGCGTACAGAGTGGTCTTTCGTTCTCGACATACTGGTTATATAAGTTATACACTAAAATAAATTGGAGTGATCGTATGGGTCATCTCGTGGGGTGTATTATAATTTATAATAAATACAGAGTGCTGTCGTAATGCGTACGTATAATATATCATATTGTACGGTGTGTGTATACCTTCTATATATATGCATATACAGTGGTACATGAATATTATATTAAATAATATTAAAATTGGTTACTGTTAAATATTCGGAAGCAAAAATGCTACTGTTGGAGTGCGAGGGGTATGTTTAATTTTCGAAAATATTCGGTTAACAAGGTCCGTTAATTAATCGCGACGGATATAATCAAATTAGACCCACCAAAATGAATTTCCCTCGAGAAATCACTTGACGGTGAAATGCGCATATGTCAATACCTATATACATATACATATACATATATATATATTATGATACAGTATACATACGTTATAGTATACTTAGGTACATAACATAATACACACACTTAACCATCGCATTAACGATCTACGACGAATAAATAAATATCAGGGGATTCTTTTAAATTATTCATAATGTTATATTATAGTCTGTAGGGTTTATTCAATATTGTTTGAGGACATTCTTTATCATTGTTTGTTTAGTACATCTATTGTAAGACTTATGTATATATATTTAAAATGTATAAGGATATTAACTCGGTAATGCTGCAATAGCTTGGAAATATTATAGAAGAGAAAAAACCTTACCGTTACATAAACTTTGTATACTTGTGACTATATAGCAGAGAAGGATGTATAGTTTATAACGTCTTTTGTAGTATGTATAAAAAAAGCCCACGGTTGAGTTGTTTCAGGGGAGATTTTTATATTGTTTTCAAGCTATATATCAAAAGATAATGGCCTCTAAAATCAACAGCTCCGTTAAGTTTCATTGTGAATCAGCGTTTAATGTCAGACATTATTTTAATTACATTGATAAATAATATTTAAGTCTGAAAAAACGTACTTAGACGAAAACTATAAAAGGGTAATATTATTATAGAATCTCTTCTCTTACAAAACGTTGACTACTAATTGTTAATAATATTTAAAACAGTAATTTGGCTTGTTTTACACAATATACACCTACTTACTAAAAAAAAAATAACATTCGAACGTCAATCGAATGCAAATCGATACTAAAATATTATGCTATCAGGTCATGTACATAGAAATAAGATTACAATTTTTAAGTTGTTCACAAAGTTAACGAAATTGTGTTGATAGTGTTTATACATTTAGTCAACCGATGCAATCACACTGACTTAGTCTAGACTCTAGCCAAACTAATCAATGCAATGATTATGCACGATATCTTAAAACAACTGATGATTAATGAAAAATATAAGCAATAACGAAGTTTTCATCAATCCTTAAATTGGTGTGATTACTCAACCAACATAACATCTTTATAGGATTATTAAGTAAGTATGTATAAAATATCGATATATATTTAAAATAAATAAAGCATCAAATCTCATTAGTCGTCAAATAATGAAAGATTAGTGGTGCTCTATATGAACCCGCAAATAGTCGATTTGTTTTTTTTTCAGAATATATTTTTTTAATTTAAATAAATCTAATGTATAATAAAATATAACGCAATTATAATTTAAAATATGTGTATTAAATGTAACGCACTATATATTTAATATTATATAGTAAATCTATTGCACATAAAGAGTGTACTGGCAATGATAATATATTGAATTCGTAAAAAAAATAATTTAATTTATGTTTATTTTTTAAAGATTTTGTTTTGAGAATAATAATATATTTTTTATTTTATTAATTTAATGACATTTTTTGTCGTATGTTTAAAAATAGAATATATTCTTATATAGGTAATACTTAAATGCGTATACTTTTGTTTAGTTGTAATATAGTATATTTTTTTATTTACCTCGTGTCCAGTGATGTTTCTGTATCGGACCCATTTTCCAAGCTTTGGTCTCCAGTAGTCAATCAGAAATGCTTCGGTGAACTCTTGACCTTGTCCATTGCCAAACCTGCCTTGAGTCTCCACTGACGTGATCACTCTTACCACGTGTAAATTGACTTCAAGCCATTCGGTAGGTTCCCTAGTGACCGGCTCTTTTGGACACCAAGCACCCCCTTCTCTTTCTGTGCGTACCCTGAAACGAAAAATATTAAACTTTACATTTTGCGATCGTTAAAACGTGACCTAGTTTGTGCTAAAAAAAACAGAGGCTGAAAATGTCAAAAGGATTTTTGCCGTATCGGTAAAAAGTCAACTGCTGACATTATAATCCATTTCATCGTTTTATGACAGCTGAGCTACAAAAAAAAATCCTTCCCCGTTATTATTGGCCTTATTGTTTGGAGCTAAAAGTTGTACGTGACCAACATGTAAATTTCTAAGGGTCAAATTATATGTATATGTACATATATATTTATGTATATTATATATATATATATATATATATCAGTATAAAACAAATGTATTTCGGTACAAAATGTGTGCGTGCTGAACTTTTCGAAAAACATGGCAAATTATGAATACTAATTTATTGTTATATTATTACTTTTAAACACGGTGTTAAATCATAGAGCTCACGATCTGGGTGAAAATATATGTTTGTGCTATAGTATATTATCATTTATAATGTATACATCTGTACATTAAATTCAGACCTAATCAATTTACGTATAATACGTCAAATGACCCGACCTAATCGAAAGCGCGTCTTGTATTACGGTTATAATAGAAAAGATCAGTGTCACGATCATAATTTTTAGGTGCGGTGCAAAAATATTTTAGAGGCACTAAGTCCCGTAGATGACACAATAAGTGCTTGAATTCGGTTGTGGCTTAGCTCAGTTGATGACAGTAGTCTCTCAAATATTGGTCAGCAATAATTTTATTTCCATTAGATGTTAAATCAATTTAAAACCGTTTAATCACAAATCATGTAGGTACAAAGGAGGTATGTTAACAATGAGTTTTGGAGTGAGATTTCTGCAGTATTTAAATCGATTTCCAACGATCACAACAAATTCGATTCGTATACAGAATCACAAAAAATAATATATGTGAACGGCACGGCTCGAAATACGGATACAGGCAAAACGCGACGACTGAACAGAGGGACAACAATCTTTTGGCGATTGAACAGCTTCGTTTACCGTCTATGTTCAGTACCGAATCACGTATTGTAAATTATGCCGCTGTTCCGATCATTATTCTTTATATTGTATATTATTACGCATCGTCTAAAATTGTCGGTAAATGTGGTAAGTACTACACAAGTAGCATCATAGGCGTAATCTGGAGGAACTTTTTATTTGGGGGGAGGCTGGCTAAAAAGAGGAGGACATCAGACACCATTGCAACAAATATGCACTAGCGGATGATGGCGAAAACGATTTGGTCGAGAATCGAACGACACGACGGATGCGGAGAAAAACTAGTAGCGCGTATTCTGTCTGACCGGCGCGGCGCGGCGACGTAGACATTACCGCGGTTACCCATTCTCGAACATACCGTGTATACAATGTGTACCGCGATCAACGAAATTAGTTCACCACATAGTTTACGGTTCTTGCAAGCGGTTAACCCCTCTCGATATTTTACGTTGGTGGGTGTTAAAGAAAAACGGGGGTGCAGGCCACCGATGTGGCGTCCGATTCCGATTGGATCCCTCTAAGACTGATCAATGAAAACAATTATTATATAGTATTGTAGCGAGTACACAAATCGAACGGGTAACCGCAATATTTTTCGCGTCGCCGGTTAATCAATCCAGAAAAAACGCGAGGGACAGCCTTTTTTCAAGTCCGGATGTGCCGCCGTTCAAACCGTTCGCGCAAAGTGCAGTTGTGCAGTGCGACAATATCTCAGTTTAACGAGTCTATAAAATGCAGTGCGTAAAATGTTGAGAACCTCCGAACTTCCGTTCCCCGTCACCCGTTTCCGATTCTGTGTGTCATGGTAAGATGCCGCATATCAGCCAAATATGTAGGTATATTATTATTCACAAGTTCCTCTTACTATAAAAGCCGCCTAATAGGTTATTTATTGCAGTTTATTTTAGTTGCGCAGAATGTACGTGTAATAGTAATATAATATAATATGCTTATAAAATTAATAAACATTAAAAAATAATCACAAAGTTCTTAAATGCCGGGTAAAAATATTTTTAAAAACGTTCTTTAGACTAAATAGGTAAACTTAAAATTTCCAAAAATCAGAATTACTATATAGAATGACAGGGTAGTAATATAATATAGGTATCAAGTAAAATCAATATACATAACCATTTTAACAGTTTTAAATGTTTTATTCGTAAACAGTAAGTATCAATTACATTATAGTTCCTCCTCCACGAATACTACGATAAAAAGTTTTTAGACTAATATATTATTCAAAGAATATATATACATACTATAATAGTCGTATACTATTATATTATACAGTTTAGATAGGATAAACTATAGTAGATATACATAACAATATGCGATACGCGTAGATATTACATTTAATCGAAAACAACTTTTGCTGTACGCTTGTATAATAAATTGATAAACTTTTACGGAGCGCATTTCGTTAAAATTTTGGTATAAATCATTACACACAACTCGTTTAATTCTCCAAGACATATTATGATTATGTTTATGTCACGCTGTATCAGATAATGCAGTTATCGTATATTTTTCTTACAATAATGCATTATAGTTGAATAAAATCGCTGCGGGGGAATAACGAAACCAG
This sequence comes from Neotoxoptera formosana, assembly GCA_022818045.1. Classification (NCBI taxonomy): domain Eukaryota; kingdom Metazoa; phylum Arthropoda; class Insecta; order Hemiptera; family Aphididae; genus Neotoxoptera; species Neotoxoptera formosana. The sequence continues at coordinate 10,536,957 of CM040632.1, read as the reverse complement.
GTAACTCATGACATGGATATATGTAGAAGCTTACAAGTACAAATTAGTTGATGTATCTTCTTATAATAAATTACAATTTTAGAAATGCAACGTTAAACTATATACAATTACTTAAATAATATATAATTCAAAAAAACATTGGTCTAATTTTAACAACTATTGCAGACATTTGATATTTGACATATTTTTAAATTAAGACAGGTCGAACAGATAAATTGATTATTAAAACATTGTGAGGAAACAACGTTATGCCATAGTAAAAAGCACACACCTTAATCGATAATAAAATGTTGTCTACTTTGGTATTCTTTTCGGTCCCCTTCAATCCATTTACTATTGGCAACACTAAACTCATGTGCGACGCATGCTGAATTCACTGTATTTTTTTTTTACGATAAGTAAAGTCGACTGTTGGAAACTGTAGCACTGGAGAGTAAAAAAAAAAAAAAATTCGAAGCTTTATAAACGCTTAAAGGCGACAACAATCGGTCCGTTCGAAATTAAGTCCTCCCCACCCTCTCACTCAATACCGTACAAAGCCGAGCTTAAGAAAACCGGCCGACCGTAAAGCTGATTTTTAGAGTAGACTTCTTTTTATCCTTTTTATATATATATATACGTCTAATACAGAACTGATGGGCTGAAGTCCTTTTTCTTTCGTTCCGTTTTGAAAGGCACAACCAAATAATGGGAAGACGGCCGCGGCACTGACGGTTGTAACTATATACTAAAGTGTACGCCGAGGAGGGGAATTTTTACCTGTTTTTTTTTTTTAATGCCACTGGACTTTCAGCTCTTTTAAAAGCCCGACGAATTTTGTTCCATTTGCTCGAACGATTTTTATTTACTGCTTTTAAACTATTGACCAAATGCTACATGGGTATCGCCAACGTGCATGTGAAAACAATGTCTTTTGACAATCGATTATCATCGGGTATATCTTACGTGCACCGTGTACGGCACCTATACGGCCAGGCTATTATGATAATTTACGACTAGCGACGTATATTATTTTTAACAAACGCATACGCGACACAAACATACACAATAATATTATACGCCCGCCCTTGCGTTGGATTTAAACGACATAATTTTTTTTACAACACCAAGGATGCCCATGATCAAGGAATCAATTAAACCCGTCTAGATGACAGCCAAAACGGATCGACGACCATATTTTGTCAGTCACGGTATTTTTTTTTTATGTATTTTTTTATAAACCGCTGGAGACGTCCCCCCAAAAATAATAATAAAAACTTGGATGGCAAATTAACTTGGGCGTTTTTGTTGGCATCGTTTCCGTCATCCGTTGGCAACCCTAAAGAGGCGCTCAATCATACACGTAATCACCACAGGGCGAATATTAAGACAACATTTTTCATTGACAGTAATATCTCACTGACTATATTATTTCGCATAAGCCAAATCATCTTAAATGAATTGAATTTTGTCTACGAAAAAAATGTGTACAATTAAAATGAATTGCGACTAAAGCAGGTAAGTTAAAATATAAAGGCATTCCAAAACTAATAAATAATTTGCCAATGGTTGAAAAGAAAGTAATTAACAACAAAATAAAAATAATAATGTACGGATACCACGAAGACCAATATGGTCAATACAGTCAATATGGTCTTGACGATTGAGCGTGAACACATTGATATCGTATATTCGAAATAAAACATAATATTCAAAAAACAAATCAGAACAGATTTCAGCTTAATCAAATTATTGTTACTAAGTAAAACTGTAAGTATTAACTAAAAGTTAATATTTTTAAATGTAGTAAATATATCTTCTGATAAGTTTATGATACGAATACTTAAGTGTAAGTACACTTGTGCCAAGTCTTAATATACCCAGAACTACAAATTATATTAAAATATTATGTTACAGAATCCAATAAATGGTCAATATATTTTGAATATTTTATTACGTCTACGAAATACTAAAATGAATATTAATTGGTGAAGTTTTAAGAATTTTATCTAAAAGTTGTAAGGTAGGTACAATAAAAAGTTTTCCACGAGCCATAGTCTCCTCTGTGTTTCATTGCCAATTATTTATATTTATAGTGTTAACGAATTTTACACCATAATTATCTAAATATATATTGAGTTATTGTAAAATAATATTAATTAAATTCAATATTAATATTCTATAAGCTACAGGAAATGAACTATTTTTGATTTGATTTGTGATTCATCAAATTCAAAATTTTGGGAATCGTTAAGAAATAATTGTATTTGAATAATAATTTGAAATATATTGGTATCTACTCAAATAGAAAATGGCACTATAATGATGTAAATATGATAATCAAATATTATAATTTATAATAATGTTGAACATTTTTTTATTTGCTAATTTTTTGTACTGACATTTCAACCAATTTTTTTTATCAAGATCTCGTCAATTAGTTAATTGTTGAATATTAAAGAAACGTAATTATTTTATTAAATTTAATTGATAGCATACAAATAAAAATAATATAGTACCTACATTTAAAAAAAAATACCAAACACGTTTTTTCTAAAAAAAAATGTACAACTTTTCTAACCATGAGTCTTTTATATATTATATAAATATAACACTAATTTCATCGAATAACTGTAATATAATACAAAATTCTTTGAAATATATTATGGGGTCCCTCAATACAGTTATCCCATTTCGTAACAATTTTTTTGTATACATACATATAATATATATAGAACCTATATAATATATCATATATGTGGACGATCATGCATATTATATAAAATACATTTACAAAATAATATACAGATATACCGTTACGGTGCAAACCGTAAAATAGATTTGAACGATAGTTCAACTTAATGTTTCGGAGCCCAGATTTTCACAGATCCAGTCTAAACAAACACTTTGTAAAAAAACAACATTTGTACATATTTCTAAATGGATTGTAAATCTATCGTAATCCATTAAATCTACATTTTGTACAACACGGATATATAGCCGCAAAAATATTGTATATCTAAGTGATTTATGGGTAAATAAAACTAAATTTGTCCCATACAAAAAACACGTCACTTTAAATATTTTATAAATTTTTTTTACTATTTTTTTTTTTTGCAGAAAATAAATGACAAAGATTACGAAAGACGTAACAAACGAACTATAACATTGAAAATAAAATAGACCAGTACATATCAGGTATATGCACATTAATATTTTTCATATGCACATTAAATGAAACAGTAATTTCTAACAACTACAGACTTACAAAATGACAAAGATAAAATTAAGTCGAAAGAATATTTTATCTAGGTACATTTGCAATGCGTTTAGAATAAATCTTATATAATATCTATGCGAAATTCCGAAAACACGCATAGCATTACACATCCTCCTAATTATTAATATAATATATGAATGTATAGGAGCATTTTCGTGAATAATACTGTTTGTAGTTATAAATTGTAACATAATATTGCACGGGTTATAATAACACTCGGGGAACTATTATTTTCTTCTATCACAGAAACAGAGAGAAATCTGGACACTCGTAATCATCGACCCGGCCGATATTCGGCTAAACGAATTGTTGTCCTGGGATAATGCCTGCGGATCAAACGTGACCGGGGTTCATTACCGCGGCCGTAATCATGGAAACCGATTGGGTAGAAATTCAATAGGATTTTCAATGTAGGAAAACGATCGCCGGCAGCCGCAAAGAGTGTATTTACGCCCTATGCAGTATTGTGCGTGTGCCGTGTGGATGGTTTTTGATCTGGCTGCTGCTGCCGCACGGCCGCGGCGCACACGATCGCCGAAAATGTGTTTAATCGCACACCGGGAGAGACGAGACGTGTGTCACGATAGAGCTCCTATATTGCCGGAAGAACGAGGTTTAACGAGGTTTATATCACAATGTTTTATTATTAAACGTATATTATATTGTATTATACCTACCTATATAGGTACGTTTCCGCGCGTTCGTCGCGTGATATTAAAATATACCCGCCGCACGGCGAAAACTTTTATTTTTAAATTCGTTCCTGGCAGATTTTTTCCCAGATGTTTTTTCCTCGTTTCTGTTAACGCGGTCAACGCATGGTATTCCCATGGTGGTAGAAAAAAATAAATAAAATAAAAGTAGCAAGTTTAAGTATATATCCTGTACGAGTATATATATGTGGCTGAGAAAGTTTTTCAGACATATTTTTATCCATCCGCCGCCGCCGTGTGCCGTAATCTTTAACTTTTTACTTTCATCTCTCTTCGAAATCACGGGCACAGGAAATATTTATTTTATTCCTTTCCTCGCCGACACTACATTTTGTCTTATTTACTCTGCAAACGACGCGTTTCCTCGGAGCAAACACAAAATATACGAAAAAGAGAAATAAAAATAGGTAGGTACCAATATTTACACCTTATACCAATGCGCGACATACAAATTGATAAAAATAAATTCCTCGAAAACAACCAACACTTTTCATTAATGTTTTATACAGCTCTGACGTATAGAACATAATATAATCAAACCTATCCGTTAACTGCGATTCAATAATTTATTTTTGTTTCATGTGCTCAAATAATGGTGTTGGTAAAACGTAACAAAAACGTCAACAGGCGATAATCGAAGATAAATTGTCGTTAGGTGCACACAAAAAATACCCCTTCAGTAGAGCTCCCCTTGAAAAATAAATATATAAAAATTATGACCTAAAAAATCTCTAGTGTTTTGATTGATTGTCTTTCTCACGACGACGCAAAGAAAGCAAAACCTCTTGTATTCGTAAAAGATCGTTAGAATAAAAAATATAAAGTTCATATCGATAAAACTAGCTTTCTCTGTCTTGAAGTCGTAACTCGACTGAAAATAAAAAATAAAAGTAAGAAATACACCAGAAAGAAACCTTTTTCTTATTTTATTTTTCTACCGGTCTCGTCCTATATAGATAACTGGTAACGACCATTAATATTCATTAGACGAAACTTTTCGCTACTGCCACTCTATGTGCACGACGCCTACGGGGAACCAGAAAATATTGAGTTTTTTATACTCAATACCTAATGTATATATATATATATATATATATATATATACTGAAAGACTTGTGATAAAAATAAATCAGACAAGCCGATGGCAAAGCAAACTGAAATATTTTCATTCTAGGGGACAAAATTGCGAAGCAAAAAGCCTATGTCACATCATATCTGAAACACTTGGGATAAAATATTTTTCAAGCTGCGGTGCACTCATATCAAATAGCGTATTAAAATAGACGAAAAAATGTTGATAAAAATATTTTGTTTTGTTTTGTTTTTGTAATTATTTGTTTTAAGCTGATTTAAAATGTAAAATAAAGTCTAGTTAGTACGCATAAACTACAAACACGCGTTGTACAATCTGTTTAAAATATTCGGTTATCTCTGATTGCCATTCACAGAAAAGTTATCCTTTGACGTCACTCACTCACTCACATACAAATTTCAAAGGTTACAAAAGTCACGACTCAAACAAAGCAAATATTAACAAAAGGATAGAAAAAAATTCCCTTTATATATTCTACATTTCGATGTGCGACAACAGTATGAGTCAAATATGTTATGTTTAAGCTATATTATGGGTAATGTTTGGATATTATAGTATTCATTGCATATCTACTAGAAATAATTAATAAAGCTTGATAACAGTGGGTATCTTATTAAAATGTTTTTGTTTTAGAACAGGAAAAACGGAATCATGATAACTTGACTTAATTTAATAATTGTGAAAAAAAAATAAAAACCCAAAATAGGGAAAATTAATGCATTTTTGTCTAGTTACATTTAAGTTGTCTATCATGAAAAACCTGGTTACACACTTAATATAATGTATGTATAAATAAATGTAATTATAATATTGCACGTCATTATATTATCGGAAACACTTAAAACACAACGAACAGAAAAAATGTATTATTTTTACTTCCAATTTCAATTATATTGTTTATACCTACATGTATTCTGGGTAAAACTCAACATGAATGTGTTATTCAAGTAATAGTATAAAATCAAAAATAATTGAGGTCATTGACATTGGCACCACAAAGAAAAAATGTTGGTACAAAAATAGTTTCACAAATTATTAACCAATTCGTAATAATTTGTAACCATGCACTTGGAATTTGTAACTATTAAGTATAACCATCCAAAATCGAGTTTCCATTTGCGGGTGCCGGTTTCAGTTGACTCCAGCACCCGAATTATGCTTAACAGTCTTACAATAATATCTGGAATGGTACGAGCGATTAGTAACCAATTCGTAATTATTAAATGCTAAGGAATTCAATTTCAATTTTATTTCACCAGTAATTTAAAAAGTATTACGAATTTATGATTGTATAAAACTATCAAATCATCAAAGTGATGAAATATTATTATTTATTATTAAATACTTTGACAAGCGACAACATCTCACGGCCAAATATGTATCCGTTGTATCTTCCTATGTGAAGTAAACAATGTATAAGACACTAAGACTTAAATTCTTAGAAATAAGGATAAAGCGTCATTGCACGTAAATATACATATTCGCAGTTGTAAATAAACTTGGCGTGACATTTCCTTTTTGTACCTAGTTTTACATATTTCTAAGACAGCCGTTTTAGACTACTATAGTTTATGGGTTTAAGTACATTTCGTATTTTTTTGTCAGTCCATTAGATTTAATTCTCATTTAAAGTTTACTCTATTATATAATATACTCGCGGGGAAAAATCTAACCGTGCAACTTTTAATCCATCTTTAACTCAACGTATGAAAACAAATTGAAACGTCACACGCAAGTTCCAATTAACGAGTTTCTCGGGCACTAGTGGTCAGAGTTCAAAACAAGGGATTCTGACCCTCTCACTTATTAAATCCATACCAAGGGCACAAAGCTTTGGGATCCATTTTGTTCACACCAATCCTTTCTAACCGCCAATAACTTACTTTATATATATGTACGAATAATGTGTGTGTGTGGGTGGGTGTGTATATATATAGATATATTATATATGTATCAGGAATGTCGGAAAAGGGAAGTTTATAGTTAGAATATCTGTATATATGTAAATACCAATAATACAATATATAGATACTAACGGGATATAACACATTTTTCTATCCAAATAAAGTAACAAAATAAATATTTTAAGAAAAACAACAACGCATTGACTAGGTATAATAATATTTTTTATTTTTTTTGAGCTTAACTGAACCAAAAGAAAAAAATATTAATTTCTATTTTGCAGAAGTTATTTATATATTTATTTGCATAACCCAGTTGTAAAATACATAATACATGTTTTAGTAGAATGTATAAAGTGATAGTAAAATATATTTTAAAACGTGTAAGAAAAAATGTTCGCTAATTTATTTTCGCATACCACGCGGATAATATATACTTTAAGCGTAGTAATTTCCATGTAAAGCACTAAAAAGGAAAAAAACGTTTTAAGCTGCTGGGAGACTGAACCACCTGAGCTTTTATCGACGTATCGGAAGTATCTTGAGGGTCTTTAAATGGTGGCCTGAAGGTGTACTTTTGTCGTGTGTTAGAACGACGACAATAAAAGAAGAGGGTAGGCGAAATGAACATATCTGCAGGAGGGTGCAAAATTGTTTTTGTCCCCTTTAGCTATTCCATCGGAAGTAGAAGGATTTATGCTGGAATGGAAACAATTTCGAATAGGTGTCGCCTATTTTCAAAAAAGAATTCCCCAAAAACGCCGTAAACTCAAAGTTTACAGTATACCTATAATACAGAGCATAAACTGCACCGAATCTTTCATAGAATAAGGAAAACAACCATTTAGCGGACAATATTCGCAGTAGAAATTGCCACCATAAACATTTTGTCACGTCCAACAGTCAACATATAATAACGCGTATAGTGTAACCCCAAAATACGCGTTGTTGTATTATGAAGAAAAAAAATACCCCTCTGTACGCGTTTCGCGTGCAAACGGGGCGTGAGAAATATTGTGTAACGCGCGTTGTTGTTTAAAAACGGCTCTCACCTGGCGTTCTGCGGTCCGACATTTCCAATTTCGAAAGAAGAACTAGCGGTTAAATCGTCGTCTTTTATCACTCCGGACTGCATGCCGAGTGCCGACATGCATTGAGCTGAAAAAAAAAAGAAAACAATAATAATAATAATAATTTTAATAATAAAATAAATTTACAAACGATGACCTCATCATGAACGCATAATTCAATACATGGGAGGGGGAGAGAACCCTGCTGATAGCAGATCGGGTTTCACGGTTCCGGTCGTGTTAGTGTTCGCATAATAAACCCATCGCTATATTATACGCATTAAAATATCTCAGTGGAATTATAAAATATTAAAAATACATCGTGACACCATATTATATTATGATATAACATTATACGATGGTCTTGGACATTTTAACGCTGTGCCTACACACAATTATATCCTATGACATAAAAATTAATTTTATAATATAATATTAATGTGTATACTTATAATAAGGAATTGGAAAGGAATTTTCGTTGAGAAAACCACCACGAACTGTATAAATGGGAGTGGGCTTGAGGAGCTAATAAAAATACTGCATACATCATTTTTCTTGTGCATTATATCATATTATTATTATCAATCACTGTTGTCATTCGCGTATTTTCTATAAGTGTACAATATATTATATTATACTATGGAGTTATGCGCGTATAGTAGCAGCTCAAATGATAAACGCGCGAAAAATTTACCGGAAAATCGTTACAGAAGACACTATTGCTGCAGCAGGGTCTGTAGTCTTCTGCAGGCCATAGTATGAAAAAATAGTGAAAAAAAAATAAAAAAAACAATAAACCGACGGAAACTGCAGCCGGGATTACGGGTGAACAAAATCGCAGCACGTGTGAAATATTTCCACGGAGATTTGCACGGTAGACGATATTATTATTATAATATTTGTCACGGCCGAATGATAAATTCGCCAAATATATATACAATACCTATTATACATATATAACGTATACGATAGAGCCGGGTGTCGCGTCGTCCGACCCTGCCTGTACATATTATAAGCAGAATGGTTCGTCCGACGGAAATATGGATTTGAAAGTTTACTATATACGCACGTAGGTGCCTACTATTATTTTTACTATAAATACAAAGATTTTTCCAGAATAAATGAATTTAAATTGATTCCGGGCGCAGCGGACAATAAGAGTGCGCGCACATAATCGTATTGCGTGTTCAGTGTAAGAGGTTTATGTTATTCGGTTTATATTATTTTTATTATATTTGTATGTGTATTCTATACTTCAGTCGTTAAGATATTAACGGACAACGATAACACGTAAATCTTGAACACCGTCACCATTTAATAAAACGCAACTTACGTATATAGGCCAAGGTAAATGTTTAATTTCAAGAAAATAGAGTAGCCCCGATCAGTAAACACGCTGCACTCTACATAATATATTATACAAGTCCATGATTACTACATCGTCCTGTTCTTATAAACGGACATTTTTCCTACTGCTACACATGTTACTAAAATAAGGGTTGGTGGATACTTCAATAGGGTAGCGATATACACGAATATCGAAAAGATTTTGGACATATAGACGCCACTGGTCCCCGAGCACTGATACACTAATTAAAGAACATTTAGTTGTGTGCGGCATTGCAATTTATTTAGGTCATTAGAAGATATTACACAAGAGCAAAAACTGCACAACGTACGCTATTATTATGATAATGTCGATATTCTATACGGTTGTTACAACAAAGAACCGTAATTGTATTACTTATATTATGATATTTTATCGGGATACAATAGAAATCACGAGCCTGGAGTTTGTTGAGGACTCTGCAGAAACGCGCAATGATCCATAGAAAATGTGGTTGTAAGTCGATGCGGTGGCGGTAAGGGTGGCCATCCAATACGGACCGAGGTTTCGGGTTCATTGAAAACTTATAATGAGCGGTCCCTACCATTATTACGACGACACAGTCATCCGGATGGCCGACGGCGGCGGTGACTACGACGACGGATCGGACATCGATGATGGTTTTAAGGAATCGTCCTTATTTATATCATTATTATGAATTTAATAGGCATTAAACTGCAACAACGACAGAGACCAATATACAAATATAATATATTATACGCGCGATCATACTCGGGGGGATTTAAATACAATATAATATAGTGATCGTAAAATAAATATGTAAATAAATAGATACCGCCGTCTGACAATGTGAATTTATTACGATAATTTCGCAGACCATTATAAAATATATGTGTTATTATGTGGGAAAAAAACTCGACTAGATATCAGCAACTACATTGAACCTCTATTGAAAAACAATCGATTGTATTGGGTTTTTTTTCTGTAAAAGTTGCCAAATATAATATTTTAATACACTGTACATTTTTATTTTATTTATGTTCGTTCAAAAACTTGGCCAACGAGTCAACGAGAATGTATAATATTATAAGAACGCCGTTTATCGATTAACAAAGTTTTATGTGCCGTCCGTTATAAACGAGATTACGAAAGAAAGAAAAAAATACGATTTTCATTTTTATGCATAATACGCATTACATTTTGCGTTTTATATTAATAATACAGGTGCAGCAAGAAACCGCACTTTATATAAAAATATTAATATTTCGTATGCGTACACAATAAGTAACAACCGACTAATATAAACGTCAGCTGCAGCACGACGGTGTTTGCTTAATTAAGAAATATAAAAAATAAAGAAATGTATTCCGTGCAGATTATATGTGAATAAAAATAAAATTAATTACCATGAAATTAATTTAACGTGTTAATGATATTACACTACTGTAAAGTGTAACCAAACGCAATTACGCGAATAAGTCAACCAAAAAAAATTAACATCCTTAAGCTTAACTATAAGTACTTGTATAGTCGTATGAAATGCCAACGGAATCACCAATAATGTAAATTAACTCCAAATAGTGCTAAAAGAAAACAATGTCGTAATCCAAGACGGCGCCTATAAACTATACATGGCCTAGAGACTTACTCAGCGTTTAACAAACAAAAAAAAAAAAAAAAAACGATTAAATCACAAATAAATAAATCATGTTCAGGTGGCTCAACTCTGCAAAATTGAGGAATTAATTCGAAAAACAAAACTATGGAATTAAACCTTAGATCTGATTTCTCAATTAACGTGGCCTGTTATTTTATGTATTTACATTTAGTTTTGCATAATACGAGGTAATCAGCCCGGTCAATGCGAATCCATATTGTAAATAATCAAAAAATAATGAACCGCGTGCGCGTAATGGAACGACCGCTGTACCCGTTGAAGTATAGACCGTGGCACATATAGATGCATCGGCAGTGGTCCAAATGCAGTCGTATGACGTACATAATATTACTTTGCAATTTGAAGGATTTGACCCGTCGCCGAGTCCTATACAAATATATACATTCTATACAGACGCACAGACCCTACCTATATCGAATAAATATATTATAATATAATATAATGTATATGTATGTGTATTATACGTATGTGTAAGAGTATAATATAATATTGTTAATTACGAGCTTACCACGGAACATCTCTGAAAGGGGAGAGGAGTGAAAGTTGTGGTGGTCAAAGGTACCTTATACCACGTATATATACGCTAACCGCGGTAGCGTCGGGCGGCGGCGGGAGTCAGAATATCGTATGACACACGCACGCACTAACAGCATTATGTACGCGCAGTAAATTCAATACTCTGATTAATAACGGACAATTATCGTGGCGGCGGTTCTTGCACGGCCGTATTACAACATGTTCTTATATATTATTATAATATACAGTCATACAATACACGCGTGCGTTTATTATAATATATACACGCACCTCGATCTGATTGGTGAGGTTTTTATTTTTTCAATAAAAGAAACGCGTAGGTACCTACAAGTATAATATATAGAATAATATAATAGTATAATGCGCGAGCGCATAATAGAACTCTTTTTCAAGCACACACACATCATACCCGTATAGGTAAGTCGTTCTCGCCCGTGTACGCTATACACGACTACACAAGCCGCCGCGTACACAATATAATAATAATAACAAATAATAGCTACAGCGGCTCTGTATCATTGTTCTATCGACATCGCAATGTGATAATGATTATCGCGTACGGCCGTATACGCTGTATTATAATGTAGGTACGTAAGTATTTGGGCTTAGCACCTCCGATCGTAGTCATTAAAACGTCGTTATATTATACATTTAGGTATATACCTACTGGTGGAGCAGATCGTAAATCAACCATACCACGTCGGCCACCGAACATAATATTATAATAATATATACTCGTACGTCGTACAATATTATATTATTATCTCGTTTACGTGCGCGACAGTACGCGAAGCGATCGTGATAATTAATATAAAGGTGGAAATTATTTATACAATGTTGAGATCGGGAATGTCAAGACCAACAAAAATATTAATTTTTTTTTTTTTTTATTGCTTTTCTGAATTAAGGATCTATTTTTTGAGATGAGGTAGAAAAAGCCCACATCACCACTAAATCAGAAATTGCATCAACATTTTCACTATCTGCAATCTTGTTAATATTATAACATAAATATGTATTTTGTATACTACGGTAGTTTGGATCTGGAGGAGATTTTAGAAAATAAAATTCGTACTCATAAGTTTTATTTTAAATATCTAGAATGGGATTATGGTGCTGGGGCAGTATATATAGTTCACCTGATATTTGATTCGGACGTTTCGACTTTACGAGCCATTATAAATAATCCATTTTATACGCGAGTGCCTTGCAGCAAACGCTCTTGTTTACCCTTGCGATTTCTTCGGTAGAGCAAAAGTCACCCCACCGGCGGCGTTATTTAGTTTCCGATAAACTCGAAGAAACTCACGCGCATGTTGTGCATACAGGGTGCGTAAGACCTCCTCGATTGCTTTTATCGCGATTCGTCTTAAGTTCGCAACCGGGATGATATTATACCCTGTATTCGCGACTACGAAGACGACAGCCCACACTGCACCTCATCGCTTGGACAACCAAATCCGTTTCCTACCAACCCCGCTCCAGACGCGTCATTACGCCCAAACCGAATTTCCGCTTCATTTTGTCCCCGAGACGACTTTCCACCCCCTTTAGAAATCGCGAGACGTATTTATTTATTTTATTTTTTCCCACCCCCAATTTTCCCCAGCCATCACTATACTTTCGCGTCACGATCATTTTCATACAACAGCGTTCTTGCGGATATTACTCTTTTTTAAGGGGAAAAAAAAATTTTGTTCGAGTGTTAATGAACCTCACACCATCCGAACGCTTTCGCGTTTTGCTTCATTAAACATAGCATTTCACAAACTGCGTGTAACGACGTACACGACGGTGCCGAATAATCGATTTATCGGCATTCTTATTTTTAGAATACAAAACAAATACGTTGAATGGCACATTCAGCAGGCACGAGACCGGTGTATGTTAAAATATTTATTATATATAATGCATATATTACATATGATTTTCGTCTAGCCACCCCGTCTATTTTATAATTTTCTTATTAAGAGAGCATTTTGCCGTTCGTTCCGCTGTAACGGAAGGTCGGAGATGAGTAGAAATCTCGCATGGAAACGTTATTGTCGGATTTACCTGATTTAAGTATCGTATTAACGATAATACATAATATTATTTACTATTATATTTATAATAGCATGGTCGAATGTAGGAGAAAATAGGATACGTATTATAAAACCGTAAGTTGTGTGATCCGTGTAATAATTATTGCTTTGAAATAATATATTTCATTGTATTATACATTATTATACGACAGTGCAAAATGGCATTATATTCCGGGACCCACCTGCAGCCACCCTGCTGCCGTATAGTCGCGCGTAACGAGTCCTTCAATTACAACATACACACACGAGCGCGAGCGTTCGGTGATCGAGCACTATAGCAATAATCATAATAAACAATATATTATGCGAATAAGATTCGGTCACGTCGTGGACATAAAAACATTTTTTTTTTTTTAATGTTTTGTACAACATCAACAATAATATATATTATTATTATGTTTGCGGCACCAACCGGATGGAAAAACCAATATAAAACCAAAAGAGAAAAAAAGGAAATAACGTTCCCGATGCAGCATCAAGTGGGTCCGATAACGTGCGGCGTTGACGCGATGAGTCGTCGTCGGCGACGAGACTGACTTTATCTAGATTTTATTGTTATACATATTTAAATTATATAATATAATATAGCCAGGCGTACGCGTGTATTGTTATTTTAAAATGAAATATTATATTCCATCATAGGGCATTGAAAAGTTGACGGTGGAAGGGTAACAACTTACAAATCAGATTCAATGTACTTCCTATATAGAATTTGAAATTGGATTTTGAACTTTTCACTTTAAAGTTTATATATTATTGTTGTTATTATTATCATCATCGTCATCATCACCATCGTTGTTGTCATAGTCCTGTATAGGCACTTGGACTGAGCAACCGGCGTTCGTTGATCGAATAAGACGAATTTAATAAGAAAACCATAAACTCCGTGTTACTGGACTCTGAAAAGTTGTCCAATTACGTGTGCAGTTATAATTTCAATTAATTTTATTTTCTTAAAAACCTCAAAGGACCAAAATATGTGTGTTAATTGAAAAAAAACTTTTGACGCTTATAAAAATATTTCTTAAAGATTAAAAATTATAAATGATTCGAAATCAGAGTACCTATATAATACTTATTCAACAATTACATTGAGTTTTAAATTTTCTTTGAAAATAATGCCATTTTTAAATCATATCGATATATAAATTTAAACCTAATTAATTCAAATCAAATTCAGTATTTAAATATTTTCAACCTCAATTTATAAATAATACAATACATCTGGACGCCCACATTTTGAGTTCGTTAACAGACGATGTGCGTATTTGAATGTATAATTCATAATATTTATAGTTTATATGTAATTATGTTTATTTGATATAGTGTACTGTGTACATGATTAACACAAAATTAGTATAGGGAGGTATATTATGCTATTTTTATGAACCATTGCGAGTATAAATTATATAAGCGTTAAAAATCTGAATGGAACATAAATCAAACATATATAATATAATATAATAATAGAATTAAATAAAAAGTTGAAAGTACAGTTTCACCAGAAAGTCTCCTCTTCGTCAAGTATGATAATGTCATACAAATTTGTTGATTGTCAGAAGCAAAACTGATTTACAAATTCAATTATTTCGTAATGAGAAGAGAAATAGCTTTGCTGCATCGTGTTACTGGAGTGTAAAAAGCAATTTAACAATAACAATGATAAAAAAAATGTGCAATATTTTTATTTTACATCTACCCGAAATGAGATATTTGAATTCTCGCGGTGTTGCGAATGCAATATCATTATTATAATAAAAATATGTTAAAACAGATGCTCCTATAAAAACTTTTTCAACGGCCGAGTTGAAAGTTTTCTGCGGAAATCGAACGCACACGCGAACGCAGACAGCGACTCATCGAGTAGCACCGAAAATAATTACACTTTTCTCGTAGGGTAGCTCACGTTAATCGATCAAAATATTTTTCCCTCCTCGCCAACGTATACGGAAAACGTATATTATTATGATCCTACATTGAACGCGATTTCACGATTACAAGTTTTTAACACCATCAATCAACTTGCCATCGAAAATTAAAATATGTAGGATTACCTCAGGATACCTAGCAGGATGACTTCATAAATGTATACGAGTTTGAAATTATAGGTGTAGTGATTTTAGAGGCAATGCATCATCATCACGAACACATCAATTTTAAAACCGCATTAAACTGAAATTTATTACAAATTTATTTAGAGGTAGGTACCTACTACACTCGACGCCTAATATACAACAAAGCGACTTCATCGGTTTTTTTTTTTTTTAATTGTAAATACAATATACGCTCATACTATATATTTTCGAACGATATTATGCGTTATATTTATATACGTCGCGCGCGGGGACGAGAAGCCTCCGCCGCCGATAACACGGTGAGCGGCGCTCCGGATGATAAAACCAACGGCGGCGGCGGCGGAATGCGTAAAATATTGCGCCGGGGAAAGGCTTATCAATGACCGGCAGCGTTGTGTTCCGGTTAGTTTATCCATTGTTCGCAAATGTTTGTTTTGCGATAGGGTTGCGGCTGTGGTATATATTATAATATGCACTGCGAGCACACGTGCACATATATACGCACGCACGCACGTCACCCGTAAAAAGATTGAATTCCGGCCGGCCACGGGCGTAACCCTTCACCTGAAGGGAGCCGCGTGACTTTGCGCCGGTGCGTTATGTATTACAAATTATAATAATATATTAACCTCTATATGCGAGGAATATTGAATTTTTTATTATACCATTATGAAATGAGTATAGAGTTCAGGACGCGAGCAGCTCTTATAATAGGTATGTGGCCGGCGAGCAGAAATAAATCAACACATTAATATAATATAGTTTAGTAGACGCACTCGTCGGCGATATTATTATAATGATATTATGCTACACGTAAGGTGTACGAAATGTAAACAGATGCGACGGCTATAATATTCAATATTGTAAGGATTTTTTTCTAAAACAAATAGGAGTGACGTTTAAAAACAATTGTAAATAATTTCAGGTAAAACTAGTAGATTTACAATAATAATAATATTATATCAGAAATATATAATATATAAAGTCAAAAATCCAGGTTTGGTAGCCATAATTCAATAAAAACATTATGATCACACGGCGTTATGAGTAGGCAACTCAGGTACACCACTTTCGTGTGATCCATTATTTTATTAGACGTACATACTACATGATACTATATTTATTACGATGTTAAAATAATGCAACAATTTATTATAGTAAAAATGTTATTCCTCATTTGGTGAATATTTGGAAACTCGAGAGTTTTCCTTAAAAAACGGCGAATATAGTCAATCTATAGGTTATCTGTTAATATTCTGGTGCGAGTATAACATTGATTTCCCGTGGACTCAAAATGCAGGAGGCAGAAGCCATATTATAATCAATACAAAAATAGAAATTATACATATTTTCCCACCCCCAATGCTTTATAATCGGCTTTGCCAACAGTTTACTAATTGACTACTTGTGAAGTTAAACATAGGTTCCATTCGAGGAAATCACGTTAATAAAAATAAGTATACAACATACAGCTTAGCTATGTATTATACGCAGTAGGTACTCTGGATATAAGAAACTGTGCAGAATATACGTATAATAATATAATATATGTATATATTATATATTTAGGTGCTTACTATTCGCGAGGGGATATCACGAGCGTATACACTAATAATTATTGCTGATCGACAATTTTCGACGTCTATGGTTGGTTGCGGTGGTATGTTTGCTCTTTTCGATGTACGACCCTCCCACCACCGCCACGACAGACATTACCATTACGTTTTTACATGTACAGGGTACAAATCGTGCTTAACAATTAACAGTTACGTACTGGCAAGAGCCATGAACCTTGCAGACGTGCGTCAAAAATGCGTCGACATTTTATTCACGACTCACTGCAGTTCGCGCATGATGGTATAACTGAATAACTCTGATTAGTCTCAAGATTAATATTTATAAACATTTATATTACATAAAAGCGTGCAGGTCAGCGTGACCGCGGAAACGGAAACATTCGCTGTGGGCACACGTACATCATATCATATCTCTCTCTCTCACTCTCTCTCTCTCTGTCTACATATATTTATTGATGGATATACGGATAAATAATTTTGCAGAGGGAATTTCCGAAAATCTAGCGTGGCGTGCGCTCGACGTTGAAAAATTAATCGGACCACCGCCGCCGCTGCCACCGCCACACTATCCGTCTGCGCACACGACCGGAACACGCGGCGTGGGAGGAGGAGGTATAAACTGTGCACTCGTATAATTAGAACAGCTGCGCCCCCTCCGATTAATTATCTGACGTATGCACACACAAACATATACTCACACGTGTGCAAAAACACAAACGACGGCGCGTAGTCGGTGTATACATAAAATAGTTTTTGCCGCCGTCGCAGCAGAGTTGCCCGCGTCTCGCTCGGCGCTGCTCACCTGCCGCAACTTTTAATTGGAATCCCTTCACGCGTAGACCTGCGAGCACGGTAAAGCGCCGGCCGCCCCGGCCCAGCACCGCCCCCCCCCCCCTCCGACCCTCCCTACACCACCGAACTGGGACGACGATAAAAGCCAACGAACGGCGTAACACAATATTACAGATTTGAATGCGATTATTATTGCTGCGATTGATAACACCTCAAGCCTAAAAACACGCCACACGAATCGTGCGTATTATACATTATAATATGTTGTAAATTATAATACGAATATTGTGCACAATATATAAAATATAGTTTATAACATTATGGTATCTGTAAAAAGTCGGCACGCTACCCCTAAAGAGGTGTTTGCAGAAACGTGGCTAACGTAGTTATATTAAATACGTGTGAGTACGAAATAATACGACTTATAATTATTATGAATAAGCTTGGCGAAAACGCGATGCTAGTAAATTATATCAATATTGTTGTTATCAACATAATCATTATTTATTTCAATTGACACTTGTTGTCTATTCTGTCCTAGTGCGAGCCACTGAATTATTTGATATCGTGGTCGACGTAGTTTTTATCTCGTACGTTGTGATTGAAACGAACCATCTACCTCTGCATGATTTTACTCCGCAGTGGCGCAGGCCGCAGAGACACATACTTATATACACATTATATTATATTTATTGCGATGGTTATTTATACAAGGACATTTTTGGTAAGTAATATGAGATCGTTTTTCCTGGCAATAGTTGTGTGCTTTTATATACATTTAGCAATACTTTTTAGTTTTTGCTATACAAAATCAAATTTTTAGTGAAGTTAATGCACATTGCACATAATATTATTTAAATGAGTAATTTGAACCTCAGTATGCTCCGTTAACATAAATGTAAATATTATATAATTAATCATAGACCATGGTTCAAATTGTTTTGAAAAATAAATGCAAATATTTTTAACTAATTATTAAAAATCTTAAATTTATCTAAAACGTCAGTGTTTTTCATTAAAATTATGATCATTGATAGACTCATTTTTTTTGGCTGTAAAGATATTATTTATTTATCGGTTTTACAGTTTTACTACTACATTTATATTTGACACTTTTTCTGAAACACGCTAAAAATCCAAAATTTGTGTTTTATATAATACATCTATAACTAAGACATTTTTATAAAATTAGTAATATTTCAATTCACTGTTCAGTAGGGCTATAACTATAAGGAAAAGTGTAAATAATACTGAAAAAATAAAAACAGATCGATTTATTTTGGGTTATTTCTTATTATGTTGTAATTCAAAAAATAAACATCACTTGAGATTTATAAAAAATGAATTACTTATACAACACTATTTTAAATCGATATCAATTAAGAATCCTATTAGAATTTATAACAATATTATATTTAGATATACGACTATCGTGTACGCTGCACACATAATATGAGTGAAGCCCTTTATTGTGGGTGTCATAACTAATTCATTTTTTCCATTTCGAATATTCGTACATTCTCAATATTTTTATATAATTTGTATAAGACTATATTCCATTTAATAATCAATTATTTTATTTTTAACTACGATGAATCCGTTCTGTTTTTGAAACGAGCAATATTGGTTTTATTGTGTATAAATTATTAAGTACTTACTATAGTTAAAATAATTTTATAAAAATTATTAAATATACCTACACATAATATGTGTGTATGAACCATCATGGCTACTAATATTATACACCTGAGTTTGATATTTAAATTAATTTTATAAACGCGTAACACGATTATATGAAAGAAAAAAAATATGTCACGGCAAAGTAAAGTAAAGTAAAGTGCATTCGGCAAGGTGAAACATTTTACTTTTATACTTACGGATTACGGTTAAGTGTAAGTTGCAATTATTATATGACGTATAGCTGCAGCCATTAATATATTGCAATGTTAATACTTAATATATATTATAACCCCTACCCGAAAAGTTATTAACTAATGGATTGCGTTTTTCATACCTCTCCGTGCCGATCGAATCACTCAGATATAACAATCGCTAATAAAATGTTTATTGGAGAGGAAAATAATTTTACATTTCAGTCGTTTAAATATATTCATTGATTTTTTTCGCCTTTTTAATGTGACATTAAAATGTTGTCAGTGAATGTTCATTCTCGCATAGCACGCATTTCATCAGCGTGTACGTTAACAAGATTCTTTTACTATAATGTCATCGTGCAGACAAAAACACACTGTGGTTCGAAATAAAGTATACATAATACATTAAACTATATATATCCCACACACCAAAGATATATTTGTTCGATAGTTTTGATAATATTATTATTCATTAATTTGTATTAAACATTTTTACTTCATATATTATTTAGAATAATATAATATTCGTTTTTTTTAGTTTCTTAATATTAAATTGTTTGATTTTTGATACTTGATTATATAATTTTATCTTTATAACTCAATAGCAAATAATTGTTTTTCGTTTTTTATTGTCGTCATCGGGAAACTCAAAATACCACGCGTATATACCTATATATCATCATTCATCACTTAAGAATGTTATTTTATTCTATATACTTACATAGATCTGTAGCGTCGGTCCATTTGTAACCCAACAACACCAGTAGGGAGCACAACCAAACCAAATTGATCGACATCATTGCTGCTGTGCCATCAGACTCTTCGCAACTACCAATTCATATAATACGACCTGGAACAATAAGAAAAGTAAAGATCAATGAGATTCTAATCGGCGCAATCCTTAAAATATATTATAGGTTATATATAATATATAGGTACACACTACACACGTCGACAATGAGGATTGTGTTTCCGTCATTGTTTTTTCGCTCATTATAATTATCTCCACTACACCGGTGTGTGTGCTGCTCTACCGTAAATCGATTTTCTATATATTGATTATGCTTATATATATTATACATTTTGTATTGTATCTATAAAGTGCCGATGACATTTGCATGTACGTCTCTGCTGGGCACCCTTTATACGCCCGTTCATTGTATAATAATAATATTATACACGCGCGCTGTGTGTGTGTGTGTGTGCGCGCGTATGTGCAGCAGATAATATATGTTATATTATAATATATTGTAAAATTCTGTATGTGTGTTGACCAACAGGTATTAATAATGTGCGTTCTCATTGTGTTATTACGACACGAAAAAGGAAAAAAAGGAAAACAAACGTTCTATATATGGAAAATTAAGGTCAATTACACTCTAGGAAAAAAAATATATACACAATACAAAAGTGCTCTTTTTGTGCCGTGCACTGCACCACTCTCTCTCGCTCCGTATACGTATAATATATATTTTTTCATGTTTCGAGTGTATTGTTAAAACAATAACAAGTTTCTAAGCGCTGTTCCACAACATATACCGTACCTCAGTGATATGCAAATGAACGTGGTTTAAATTTTAATAAAACTCAGCTTTTAAATACCCTTTTGTTTTATTTTGTGATTTAATCCAGCTTTAAACCTTCTTGACCGGGTATTATTGTTATTATTGTAGCAGCTAGGGGGATGTTTTGAAAGATTTAGTGCGGTGCCCATTGTGCGTATACGTACATAAATGTTCATATAGGAAACGGTCATCGTCATTTGGACCGGTTGAAGAATTTTAATTTATCGAAAACGAGACGGCGTTCCACTGTGCGGCGCCTATGAGTACGCACTATACGATTGTTCACATATGGAATGGGTGCGAGCATTATAATATAATATGTAATGTCCTACATAGTATATAACTATATATATATATATATTAAATAAAGCATTTCTTTATTTTATAATATATATATATATATGCAGGTAGGTGCTACTCGGAACACGTCACCTAATAACACGGTTGGGACGAGAAGTGTACTTATATACCTCCACGGATTCACACACACGTATGTATATATATTTCACTGTAATACAAAACTACCTATACTGTGTGAACGGAATCAAGATTACTTCAATATACGATCAGTCGACGTAGCTGGTACTCGTATTCGGATGATGCGAATAAAGATGAAAGGCATCGGCGGTGTGGTACGCTGCAGCAGTGATATTATAGCTCTAGTGCCTAGAATATAGCACGTTAGCGTACGAAATATTTCGTTTAATATTACAAAATAGTAATAATATAACAGTACGTGCAGCAAATCAGGAATCGAAGATATTACGCTCTGTTCCGAAAAACAATTTCGATTACGAGATTAAATCCGAACTACTCGAATGAACATCATGTTTATACATAGTACACAGTACCCATATATTAAACACAGTAATACAGATGAGAACTTTCACCGGCGCGGTGCACGAGAATTAATATTATTTATAATGTATTATAAATATTTTAATATATCGTACACTTATATCGATCACAATGCGCACGAAAAATCACCTCTGGCCTCGCGGTCATTGTTGAGTTTCAAAAACGGTTGCTCGGTTATAATATTATATATTATTATATTATTGTGATACCGACGACGACCGTCAATGTTGTTATTATCGGGTGTGTACGATACCTGACAGCGACGGGTCGTAATTATACGGGCAGAGAGTGTGGCAAACCAGGGTATGCTTCATATTGACGAGGTGTTTCCCAATTTCAATGAAAAAGGATACCGCCTGGTCTAATTGACGGTTTACACCAGTTCATCCGAAAGGGGTAAACAAAATTCGGACGTTTTCGTTTATAAAAAAAAAATAATAATCATAATCGTGATTATAATACGAAGGAGTAACCGTGTTTACCACCTGCGGTAATTAAATTTCTTTGTTGTAATTATCCTTTTTAGACGTGAACCATTTGGACGCTGCTGCCGCCGCCGCCGACAGACAGACAGGTCGCGTTGGATAATTTTTGAGATAATTGGAAAACACCTCCAACGCACGGTGTCGCGTGTGTAACGATGTACGCCCGGGGTCAATATGTATATTGTATATATATATATATGGCACACGGGCATTGGAAATTCTGAGGAATTATAATACAGGACTGACAAATGGAAAACGTAAATAACAAAAACATTCTTGTCCGAAGTTTTTCGCAGCTTGTTTAATTCCCTCCCTCTTATTAATTAGTCAGATTAAAACATACTTTATACAATAATACCAGAGTCCCAAACAAACGCGTTTAAAGATCCCATGCAGAGACATTTTATACTTCACGAGAACTTCCGACCATTGCAACAGACTCCTGAAAGACAATATGATATGATATGTTTGTTGGTTGTTTTAGATTTTCCCACGTTTATTCGACTCCTATTCAATGCGGGTGCGTGGCACTCGACTACTCTGCATGATGAGGATGCGTCTATTAGGGTACAGATTTGAGTATTCATATAACCAATAAATAAACATTAATAATATGTATCGTATTATATAGTAATACTCATATAGGCGCAAATAGCAGTGGTGCTGGGTGGAGGAGAGGGTAGCCCCCTCTGCCCATCTGCATTTGCCACATCAAAAACTTAATAGTTGTGTAGCTCCCCTTCTAAAAAAAATGTTCGAGAGACCGGTGTGGACCTGAGCTTTACCCCCCTTTCCACCAAATCTCAAACACTTCAATTTTCACCTTAAGTTATACTATACGAGTACCTAGTAAGAGTATTAGGTAATATTTTGTATTTTTTTTTAACCTAAGACAATATTCTATACAGTAATTTGTTATGTTTTTGAAAAATAAATAAATAAAGTTGTTGTAAAAATTAATTAAAATTGTTGCTACTTATTTTAAATCTTAACGATTTTTTGGAAAAACAAAATTCGCATGTGAAAACGAGTGTCATATTACGTAAAAAAAGATCACCTCGTTAAGACACACGAGTGTCGTGTGCAGTGACACACACCCATACACACATATTATATATACACACAACCCGTTTCCGATCGTCAAACGTGCACCTATAGAAAGGGAGAGTGAGAGAGACAGTAAGAGCTAGCGTGCACGAGGATATGACGATATTTTCGTCGTGGTTTCTCTCGTCTCGACATCGGACCCCCACACGCATAACACGGGAGTTATGAAATACGTGTATTTTTTTTTTTTTATTATTTATTATTATAATTTTTTTTTTTGTTTCACCCCTATTAATATTCCGTTCGTCTCGCTGCTGTCGACAAGACATAGCCGCGTGTTTGTACCCGGATGATCTGATAAGTAAGTAGAGCAACGGTGACGACGCCGTGCGTCAACGTGGCACACTGTGCTGCAGCGCATATGCGGCGGATAAAAACCCTCTGGAAATTACACACGTATAAACTAAAGTCTAATTGCACCTCCGTACGATATTATTATCGTACTAATCTTTTACTCGCTCTATAATTAGAGCGGCGTGGTGATAATATATAATCAGATTATAATGTCGTGGGCGCGCGCGTACGTTTATTACATAGGTACGCGATACGCGCCATAAAGTCAGAACGATGTTGACGAAACACGCTCGGGGTGTACGAAAATAAAGTTTAGATAACACGCGCGTATTTAAAGAACGCCTTCTGTAAAACACGATGCATGTAAACCCCGATGGATAATAATATATAGGTATTATAGCCGTATTATAGGTATAGGTACATATAGGTGATGCCCGGTAAGTTTTCTAAAACAGCGTATAAATATTATATAATATACACCGTCGTAAGGACCGAGCTCTGAAATATCCGCTCGATATACCTATATAATATTATACAACCATGCATTATATTATTACTATATATAATATACATTATTATTGTACATGTTCTTTACATACGCAGGAGTATATAAATATATGCATATTATAATATATAGGTATATAACAAAAAAATACTAATCCTCGAGGGTTTTCACGTCACGATATTATTTCAAGACTCCATCGCATCGTCGGGAATATTCATAACGCCTAACCACGGCCCACAATATACTTATGTAGTTATGTATATCAGTACTCAGTAGGTACCTCTTATATAAACCTACCTAACTACATGCCACCACATCGACTGCCATTTGTGCAGTACATATTCGATAAAAAATAAAACACCATCTATTTTCCACGGACATACACTGTAATAATATAAAACCAAGTAGGTACTGTCAGAACGCGAGAAAATACCCTTTTGTACTTTACTTTGCTTTTTTTCTTCCTTATTTCTCAATTTCCGGTCTACTAGCTGCTTTTAAATCGTCTGAACGTAATAATAAAATAAAATGTTACGTGTGCAAGAGGCGATTATTGATTGGGTCGATCGGAGAAACAGGCGTCCGATTTGATGAGGGAAAAAAATGAAAACGTTTTTCTCGCACGCGGCCAACTTGGACGTTTCGTATTCAAACGCCCATTTTTGCGTCGGCGCCCGCGGCAGTCGCGTGTACATTGTTTTACGCGAGCGATATGATAACAACCATGCACGACGTACCGTCCAAAGCGTTTAGTTTTTTCCACTTTCAAGTAAGACTACTTATCAAACATGTTTTTTTAGCCAGACGGCGAACACGCGGCGTTGGGGTCAACAACAACGAGCAAGCAGGGGACGGGCGTTACGGCGATGAAGACCGATGCCGCCGTAAATCTACGCCTTCGTATCCTATCGATTATTTTAACGACTTGTTTTTAGTGGACGTCGTGATGCGTGCGGCGCGTACACACGGCGGTTTGTCTTTTAGATAAAAAAAAAAAAAAAAAGAAGAAGAAGAAGAAAAAATATTACAAGACGGTTTTTCGAAGGGCTGGAAAACATTATATAACCGTGGTGTAATCTCGGCGGGGAGCTCGTTCCTCCGCATGACCGGACGGTTTTAATGATTTATCCGTCTGGGCCCGCGCGCACATTCGGATATCGTGTCGATATATAATATACAAAATAAAATATAAAGCGCGTTGAATAAACTAAATCGCGTGGATAAGCATACGAACGCGGTCTACATCATATAATAATAATAATAATAATAATATCATCGCGTGGCATGGAGCGGTATAACTCGTATATGGTATATGGAGGTGCATACATAGATTACTGGACAGACGTTAAATTTTAATGAACCTGCAACGAGATGTTTTTTTTATACATTTATTTATATGGGATACACGCGCGAGTGCTCGCCTCACCCCACCTACAATAGTCGCGTTTCTGCCGATATTGACATGTTTCGCTCTCAGCTGCAGTGACGCGACTATAATACAATATAATACGTTATTATATTTCCTTCGGCCAGATAGCTGTATACTATCGTACTGTTAGGCGAAAATCAAGGTTCGTTGTATTTATATTTAAGATCAACGAGATCAATGGATATTTTTTTAGCTTTTCTGATTGATTGCGTCCTCATCGTTTTTGCATTTAATCAAGACCATTCAATATGCAGGGGGTTTTATTTTTCTATACGATCAGACCGCAATAACAACACAACGTCATAATTAAAAAAATATTTAGAAAGGTAAATGTAAATATTTACATATTGTTCATAGACCTATACTTTACAGTGGCGTGGCGAAGAACGTATGTTTGAAAGGCAGCTGCAGCCTTCCGAAGCCATTCTGAGCTTCTAAGTCATTCGAGGTGAGGTGGCGGTTACGTGATAGACCGTGATTATGTGATTTGTTATAAATAAAACCCCGTGTAAGCAATATTTGAAGGAAAATAAGGAGTAATACGCGTAGAAGAGGGCGTCTCTGACTGATTTTTAAATTATAGTCATGCCACGAGTAGAATTATCTTATTTTCGTCCAACTGTTGTAATACGCTCGTCATCTCGTCGAAATAATATATATAAATCACACGGTTTCTGTCTTATACATCACCTATATGTCCTTTATCAAGTTTTATACTGACGTCCCAGAACAAAACAGCTTTTGGCAATTCGAACCAAACTCGAGTCACCCTATCGAACCTTTTCCGACGTTTTATCGACTTCCATTCGCGCTGTCGTGTAAATAGATTATATTACTGTAATAAGAAATCCGCAAAATAATAATAAAGCTAGTATCGCGAATGGTATACAGTGTACTTATATAGAATAATATATTATTATTCACTCGCCTCGAAACGTCTGTCCGAAAATAATATTAATTAACCGGGACTACCGTAGAGAGCGCCCCGCCTCAGCCGCCGACGAGACGTCTGCAGTCGGTGGTGGCGGTAATTTGTCACCTTCACCTGTCACCCGTTTGTCGCATGATTTGTCTTTCGTTAACGTCACGCGCGCGTCTACCACCGCGCTATGACCCCGTCCGACTGTCTCCACCACTGCCTCCTCCACCACCACATCCTACTATTACTCCTACTACCACTACTACCATACACCAACTTCGTATATTCACGGCTAGCTCCTCCTCGTCTCGTCTGCAGACCATAACCCTCTCTCTGCCATCCGCACGTATACATATTGGATTACTTTTCCATTACCGAAAAAATGTTTTCGGCTCGACGACTGCTTGTTATTTTTCCATCACACAACGACACACTCCCTTCCACCGCCCATCTGCCACTATAATACTAACCTCAACGATACCCAGACGACCACCCGAAACACTTCAGCACAGCTTTTGTTTTTCCAGGATTACTTCCCGCGACGACCATACCTCGACGACCGCTATCACAACTCTGACGGTATTCCCACACCAACCCACACCCTATAATACTACACCCACTACTGCCCCTAAACCACAGCGTATACGAAACACTTCGATAAACTTTTGTATTATAGCTAAGACTTATAAAAATAATAATATATTTTATATACATGCGCTATCTTTGAAATTATTTTTCGTCTCCCCTCGAAAAGTCACATCGGATGTAAATATGTTATATAGACAACACATACATACACACACACGTGGTTACTATATATAGATCCACGAATATTGTACACGACGATTTTTACGCCCGAACCGCCCTGCTGCGATTGCGTGTGTCGTTTACTTTCTTGATCGATTGTATTATTCAAACATATTATAATTTTACCATTATTTATCCAATTACAATGACATTTGTACATAGGTATAGCGATTTTATCAATGCCCATCCTCGTTTTTATAAATATTCGTTCAGTATATAAGCATGAATATTTCATATAATATAATATTAAATTCACTAAAGTAGCAGCTAATATCTGCAAAGCAATCGTGATTATAGAGTATAGCCAGTCTATAGTGCACTTTATATAATTATGTGAACGCGATTGTTAGTATATGTTGTGGCGATTCAAAACGATTTATTTGCATTTTAAAATAATTACAATGTTGGCAATTTTTGTGGAAAACACCCAGCAAACGTTTAAAATAGAAAAGTTATTTACTCGAAAGCGGTATAGAAATCAGCTTATAACACGTGCGTGAGCACATTCGACAACCGAAGATGTCTGGCGTGCGAGCTGAATGTAAAATGAGCTCATGCACGCTTTGAATACATAACGAAATCGAATTTCTTTCTGTTTTTCAGAACTTTTCAATTACATCAGCAAAACCCTTTTCTGCGCTTTCCAAAATAAGAAAAACCCATATACACATAACCCAATCTATGTATACATAATATTTTATAGATGCGCGTACACCGTGTTCATATATAATACTACAAGACGGCAGTCGGCGATACATAATACATAGGTTTAACGAAATTGATTTGCTAAAATCGTGCGTGTCGTTTATATTAGGTCGTTCGGAAAACGATCATATTATATTGTATCCACCTAACTTTTTATTTATATACTAAATAATATACAAGACCGAATATTATGTAAGCCTAAAGTGCATGTAGGTGATAAATAAGACGTTGAACTACTACCTATATATGATCATAATACTTATGTACGTGTGCACAATGCCACGCGGGGCGTTTGAACGACGTACTACGATTTACAAAAAATAAAACAATATAGATCGGCGTTCTCTCGTTATAAAAAAACAACTGTTGGGTTTTTCATCGAAATACGGAAAACGAAAAAACAACGACCAGTATTTTCGTTTTGAAAGGGTGCGCTGCTGCGTAGTGATGATAATAATCGCACATACCTATACAGCATGGTCGTTGGACACGCGGCGTACCTCACTCCCCGCCATACCGAGTTTGGAAACACGTGTAAATACCTCGTATATTATATTGTAATATATAATAATATATATCGACTCTATCCGTGGGGGAGAGATAAGATCGCGTGTGCGTAGTATGTAACCGGTGTAATGTGATAAAAATGTGCCGTGGACCTACATACGTAGGTATATTATTATACTATACGAGTGTGTGTATATACTGCATACACATACATATTGTATAGGCGTCGGTGGGTGGGTGTCTCGTCGGCGATATATTATAATATTTTGTGGAAAAAAAAAAACAATAATAATATTACCATTACGTATTTACCCAAACGCCTCGCGCGTGCTTCGGGACTTGTCGCTGAACAGAAAACTCGTACACCTATATTATAATATATGTAGGTACGCAGTAATATAATACATTTATATACGTAAACCGCGCACGTAGTTATATTATATACCGATACCGCTGTATATTATATATACCTACCTAGAAACATACAATACAGGACTACGGCGCAGTTCGGCGGCGGATTGTTGTTTATGTTACCGACGACGCGATATAATACGAAGACGAGCACAGGACCGTCTGCGCTGCACAGGCGTTCCCGGTCCTCTGCGCACCCAGATAGTATAACATTATATTATTATATGCTGAAGTGTTATTATCGTTATACAGAGTATATTATACGCACCACACACGCACACGATGCACACTCGCACACACACACACACACACGGTCGCGCGCTTATACTCCGTCGCCGTTCCGAGTAGGACGTTTGCTTAGCTGCCGCCACTGGCTAGCCTCTGGGGAGCGCATATAATAATATCATATTATGTATAATATATTATTTACTATTTTTTATATTCGTATACGAGTGAGATATATAGGACCGACACCCACACCGCACCGGCACGTCTACTACTATTACTATTAACCACTACTACAACAACTACTACTACTATACCATACTACTACACATAATAATAAAAATAATATTAGGCGAACGTCATAACATTTCGAGCGAGGTAAGTT
This sequence comes from Neotoxoptera formosana, assembly GCA_022818045.1. NCBI lineage: Eukaryota > Metazoa > Arthropoda > Insecta > Hemiptera > Aphididae > Neotoxoptera > Neotoxoptera formosana. The sequence continues at coordinate 10,506,754 of CM040632.1, read as the reverse complement.
TTTATTATTTTAAGGATGGCTCTAAAATGTATATGAAATATATTCACGATATCGAGTCGTATACACGTTATAATGTTCCATTTGGTTGTAATACATATTATATACATCACATTACATTTAAAGTAAGAGATAATTGTTTCTAGAATTTATCAGTTCCCTAGAAAATAATTTACGTATAATACATATATAGACCTCTAATCATGAATGGATAAACTAAGATTTGCATGGAATTATTTTTTAATCGATTGAGAATCACCGACCTCATTCTTAGAATATTGATATTATGATTTTTACAAACCAAACGAAATTCCAAAGCAATGTGTAGCTGTACTGACTTTATATTAATTGTCAAGCTACGCAGGCCAATAATATAATATATAATCGACTAAAAACAAACTATCATACTAAATCGAAGTCTCTTGAGTGTGTATTAACGAACCAAGTGTAGGATTTAGGTCGTATAAAAACCAACATTTTGTTTAATATTTTATAAAACGTTTTCTCAAAACAAAAAAAAAACCGAAAATATATTTATAATACGCTTACTCGTTACAGACATATGCGTTCCAAGTCGGATGATTCTGTGATGAACGTTTGGGGAAATGCGTCACAAAATACGTACGATTGAGAACTATTATATTATAAATGGACCATTGAAGTATATAAGTTCCACAACATTATTGCCAAATATAAAACAAACGTTTTTGACATTTAAATCTGACAATCTGTTTTATCAAATAAAAGTTTGATCCTATACGCGTGCACAGCGGATATGTATAGGGTCTGTAATACATATTGTACTTAAGTATTGAACACCGGAGTTGATTATTAAACGATTTGTCCACATCCTGTGTATTGTGTGTACAGTATAACGAATAACGAACGCGCGCAATTAATTTGCAATCAAACGGTCCAAGAACACGGGCACAGATTGACATCGGCTGTGTGGGAACAGTTGGCGGTGATGGATTCAGTTTGGAGTTTTCCCGTCCATCTGTCGCCCAAACCGAGTAAACCAAAAATCAGCGGTAGCCGAGGGTTTTCGTCATTTTGCTCTCGTGGCGAGTATAAATAAATTGAACAGTAACGAAGCAATAAAAAAAACGAAAAGGCGAAACGTAAAAAGTGAAAACGATAGGCCTCGCGACCCTCTCATTGCTCATAAAAACTATCGGATAGAATCGTAAAATATATGTATGAATAAATATATATATGATTTAACGCGGTTTTCGATCCTGCTAAGGCCCACTGGGAAATCTTTATATACGCGTAATGTATACGATCAAAGCATCGACGGGTAAAAATTCTACAGCTACGTTTATATTGTACCGTCTACGTATGTGTGGCTGTACGAATATCGTATATAAAATATATATTTATTATATTGAATGCTTGACTAGATAGTGTAGTGTTTGAAGAACATTAATTGTGTTGTAATAATTATTACACGTATTATATTTAATATATAACTTCTTACCAATTTTAAAATAACTAAATTTAAGCAAAATCGTAATTCACACTTGGTATACACTATACAGTAGAAGCAATACACGACAGCCTACAATTGAAAAGTTTAAAAAGCAGAATTTAAATAACAAATTTAAAAACGTAAGTGTATATTCACTATACATATTGTAACATTATTGTTCTTATGGGGGTGTTTAATAATAGGTTTCTGATTATTATGAACATAGAATGACATTGAGATATTAAAAATATATCGCTATAAAGTCATTACAGAGGAACTAAAAATGAATTTTTATATTAATTATCGCACAGAAAGGGTTAAGTTTTGTATACAAGATTGAACGTAGTATGCGTTTTTGTTAATATATTTTTTTAATTTTACGACGCTGTTAAAACTTGAGCTCGACGATAAAAGTAACAGCACGGCGACGACGGCTCAAGACGACGTCCACGTGCATTACACAAATTATATCGTACGACGTACAGCTTGAAAATTGAAATGTAATCGTATTTTTTTTTTCAAATACTGAACCAGATGAAAACATAAAATTAAAAATAAGATGCTATTAATTATTCACAAATGCCGGTTTCTGTGCAAACAAATCGCATTCCGAATATTGCAGTTGAATACATTGTTTTGAACCTATGTTACTATAGAAACAATTTCATTAACGTTCGGAATATACATATACATTGTGACTTAGCAAATTTTGTTCGGGGCCAATTCCAATAAAATATGTTTAAAAGATTTTTTTGATTTAAATTGAAACATTGTTCAATTTGTTTGTGTATATAGAAAATAGCTTTAATAATTTAGGTTCTTGTAATCTCGTGTCTTTAAAATCTGTTTATCATACATGCATGTATACATCGTAATCGTATATAACATACAAACAAAACAAATTTAACTATGTTCACATAATGCATACACGTGCTCGTTGAACAAAATTGGCACCACAAACGTCGTTTTAACATACTAAAAAATTGTTGAACATGCAATATTTTAATTCAAACAAAATTTGCTGTGCTAAAATGTTCAGATAATTTATGAAATTGTTTCAACGATGAAGACATACTATACTTTGTTTAACAAAATATAATATTAATATTGATGTTTGGAATAACATTTTGTTTGCAAGGAAACGTGCTAGGAATTAGATTTTAATATTCTACAACAATTTTTAAAAAATCTAAAAGATAATTATTATGACGTATTCACTTGATACATTAAGTTGACACATTTAACCACTAAAATAACAATTTATGATAACTATAATCATATTTATCAAAGGACAATATTTCATATCACAACCTTTTGATTTTACAGTTAAATATATTTTTTTTAAAAGTTAACAATCACAATGTTTTTGTATATCTACATAATATTATTCTATAACAAGGTTCATACAATTTTTAAATCAATTTTTAAGTTCAACAAAGAATAAAAGCAAATTAGGTATCTAATATATACTTTATACATCAAAACACTAGTCGATGACATAAGAAACTAAAAGAAAATTCTATAATTCTAGCTACCATCTAGCTACAGTGTAGGTAACTATACACAGTACACTCGTACATTTATTATATGCATATTAAACACTTTATATTTTGAATAAAAACGCATAAATTATCCACGTTTTGGGCTATCTAACTACATCCGATAAGGCCCGGAGCACAGCAAGGAGATTACCATCGACGCGGTACACCGAAAGAAAGCGGTTTCGAAAGAGAGAAAAGTATACGGTCCGAAACCGCCCCATGGGCTCTCCCGGAGTGTTCAACAAGTATTTGTGTTTATTGATTTATCGTAATAACCCACCCACCGTGGATCGATCATCTCAACACTTCGTGTGATATACTCAAAATATCCGGCCCCTTTGGCGCAAACAGTTGTACGTTTTCAATCAGCACAAAAGGGGTATATAAATAACTAGGAATAATATTTACGCGTGGGATGGACACCATATACAGGTAGATAAAAATAATACAATATTGTAACCTCGAACGCGAGTTACTTAAAACTGGATCGCTTACATAAGATGCTTTACAAGGCACAGACGAATGTCAAATTTTACTCAAATACTAGACTTAATATTTTAATGCGATTTTTAGCAATAAATTAGCTAGTTAAATTTAAATAAACATTTGTCCTCACAATGATAATGTAACACGAACATCAATATTATGTTAATGAGAATATTATGTGAGCATGTGTATACATTGATTTTATAATGCTTTAATAATGTTTACATTATAATTATACGTTTTTATCGTATTACGGGAATTGCAAAAGTAATTAAATGAAGTATTTATAAATGCATTGCCACTGAATGTAAAACTACATTTAAATTCTATTAACAATTGTAAGTATGTAAACAAACACACTAGATCTAAAAAAACCCCGTCTGTACTTTTAAACATAATATTAATAGCATGACCAACGAGCGATATAAGGTATAAAATATAAATTACATGTTCATAAACTAATTATAATATATTATTATATAACAGTTGTACATATGTCGCATGTACACATAATATTAATGGACGGTCCGAGCTTATCGAGTTACTATTTCTGTAGTGACTGTTACTAATTTGATCTATTCTAGTGAATTACGAATAAAAGTTTCAATAGTATACAATATATGTATATCATACTGTGAAGATTGATTGGTACACTACTTCTGTAGCTGAGAACCACGGTAATGGTTTCATTTGACGTTCGAGAAAGATTTCAGTCTTGGAAGTTTCGTAGAACGACCAGGAAGTTTGTCGTCTTCGAATCACACGATAGGTCGCAGCGTCGAGGCGGAAACTTTTATATGGGGGTGGAAACAAACGGCAGGGGTTGTCGAAAGAGATAGCGAAGAGCCAATTTACCTACCTGGTGGCAGCCTAATGAATAATGTATCATTTTCTGCCTTCTCTTTACGGTTCGTCAAGTATACATCTCACTTATAAAAATGCCGTAATGAATTGCTTATATTATATGGCAGGGGCAAAAAAAGGGAATTGCGATCAAATACATTATTATTAATTGCAGGATAGTTTTTATTTGTTTATCATTATTTTTTAGTATGCTGGACACTGGACAGTAAATAATACGAATTCGGCAGTAAAATCTATGCCCCCACCCATTCCCTCCCGTACAAAACCCCCAAGAGCCAAGGCACAATCAGTGATTGATGTTTGGCCTTCCATTCAATTTCCAAACAACGTCTACAATAGGTGGAGGTCGACAATCTGGGATCTCAATTGTTTGCGTAACACGTCATATCCTGTCGGCTGAACGGTAAAGGATTTCTTATAATCGGTCGCATATTCCCACACATGCGTTATTAAGACGGCCAGTGTGTCCACCCGAATACACAATATTGTTTTTTTTTTTTATAAACCGATTTTATCCAAACAGATCGTTATTTTTGAGCAAATGATAGAAATAGTGGAAGTTGCCAACATTTTTGGAATTGGTCCAATTTTCAGTAATCTCAGTAACTAATCAAGTTTAAAATGATTTGTTGTTCTAACTGATTTTAAAAGAGACCGTTTAAAGTTTTCGGATTATAATAGTATTCTAAAATTAAAAACAAAATTAATTAATTAGATTAGATTAATTTAATTTTTGTTATGAGCGTAAAATCACAATATTAAACGAACAAACATGTATAAAAATAAAACTAGAAGCAGGAAAAAAATGTTTTTTTTTTATAACTAAGCGGATTTATTAAAGTTGAAAACTCATTTGGTTATATTTTATCTGAATTAATTTTTATTAGAAAGATTTCACTTAATATTATTGTGTTGATTTGTCTTTTGAGGTGTTTGTTGAAATTGTAAAATTCATAATTCATTCACACCGGTATAAATAATTTCGGACCGGTCGCGATAAATGTGGGCGGATTACAGTTGTCGTGCGAAAGCAATCGTACAATCATTACTATAAACACAAGGAGAAGTAATTATATGAGAGCAACATGAACCAGATGGTATCGATGCATAATATATCTTCGGTCAGTAAATTAAAGACAAATTGGACGAATTTGAGTAACCGTCGTTGCCGCCAGCATGACAAACGTTTTACAACCGGAAACGTTAATTCGGTGTTAAATCGCTTCTAAATGATAATCTAAACTCATCGGAAAAAAAAGCCCTCTGGCTCTTTTTAAACCTCGTCGTTTACACGTTTTGTTGGCACGCAAAGATAATTTTATTTCTTTAACACTCTTTCGATTAAAATTACTTTGGGTTCGTTATTCCCAGTGCTGACGTACTAAGCAAATAATATTATATGAAATATATATATTTTGCGACTATCTGCTCATAAATTTTTTCTAATTTATTTCTTTTTAACGCATGCGGTTATTATATATATTATATTATATAATATACAAGTAAAAAACAATATTGGCCTATTACGATGATGATGATAATAATAATAATAATAATAGTATAATATCCACCATATCCGGGAAAACGGGTGCTATATTATTTTTGTCATATAATATATTGTATATATACACGGAATATATTTCTGAGACCTGAGTGGGACAGGACCATAGTCTTAATTTTTTTTCATATATGGTTCCCTGAAATATCAAACTAAGTTAGAGTCACCGAGAGTTAAACTCGCCGCTGCTACTCCATAAACCACAATAAATACATTTAGGGAATGTGACGCCACTGCACAGCTGTACGCGACGTCGGTAAACCGTAGGTGTGTTGTCTCGCGCAGTCGCGGATACCACAGCAGTCGAGAGTATAAATCCGAGCGGCTCGGAGACAGTCGAGGTCGTATTTCTTGTAAAAATAATAATAGGCATACTATTATATAATATAACATAGTATTAATGAGGTGCGCATCGGGTCGTCACCGACCGGCGCCTGCCTGCAGCTTCCCTGACGCGGTTAATCGTTCCGCCGCACACCACGGCGACTATACTTTTCACCCTCGCGTCTATACTTAGAACTAGGGATGAGACCACGGACAGACATATATATTTAGTAAATATTTAGTTGACTGCCATCATGTGTAGTATTTGGTACTAGCGAGTGGTATCGAATATATATTATAATATAATATCTATTAGGTACGGATTTTGTATTTTACGATTCACTCCGCCTATATATTATTGCCGTTATCGGAACCACACAACGATGTTCAGTTTATCCGAGAAATCTAAAACACAGCTTGTAATCCACCTAAAAATACATTAGCAGCGACTTACAGCTACAGCAGTGCTGCAGAGTACATCAGTTCCGGACTATACTACTTGCGCGGACAGTCGACTTGATGGTATAATGTGCACGTGTCCGTGCGTGCGTGCGTGATGTATGCGAGACGACCGACTACGCATTGCACCGCCACCGGAAAATACTTGAACCCAAGTCAAGAATCCGACTGTACGACAACGTTTCGGCATTCGCGCTGCCCTCTTCTGTTTATTCGCCGCCGCCCTTAAACGCCCGGCGGATTCGGTTCGACGAGCCGGTGGAATGTTTTCAGTCGAATTCTCCGGTGTTGTCGCGTTGCGCGGCCGGATCATCGTCGACCGACTTTGCAGTTAATTTTACACCACGTAAACATATAAAGCGATCACAAACGTTGAGGGGATTTGAAAAAACTCGATACTGCGGCCAGTGTATAAAAATAAAGGTTTTAAATTACATTTTGAAATCAAAGTACTAAGAAAAATGCCGTATAGTACTGATAAATATTGAAGTACACTCATGTAAAGTCGTTAACTAACTACTATAGTATATCTTAAACCTTGGTCGTACTCCATACCGATTACAATATTTTGTGATTGTTATTTGCGATTGCGATTACAACTAGTCAATAGTGTCTAGTAAAAAGTTGGGCACTTGTGCACACTGTATAATGTATATACTATAGATATTATATTGTACTAACATAATGGCTAGTAATATTATTATTAATTATTATTCAATAAAATATGCTATAAAGTGAACATACCGCCAAGCACTGCAGCAACGATATGACTTTCGATAAAACATATCACATATTATTATGGTCACGTAGATATATTATTAATATAATAATGATTGTGTAAGTATACGTGAATAACGTATGGAATAATAATATTATTATAAGACTGACAAATAAAATCGAAAATACAAATTCTTAAAATATACGCGTTAATAAGCATTAAGTTAAAAGTATATTTTAATAATTATGTGTTATAATTTGAATACAATTATTATGATACGTAATAAACAACACGGATTCGTAATATTTGTCTCGAATAACGATGATGAGATTCGTTGGGAACAAGACGATAGTATTAACACGAGTATCTAATACGGTGTGATCATTATTATCGCACGACGTCGTCTCTCAAATCCGGAGGAGTCCGTAATGAGGAGGAAAACGGGAAGGGAAAAATGTAAAACAAAACGAAGCCCCGTGCCGTCTGCGCGGCGTATTATACCGTACCGACGGGTCCGGGGCACGGCATCCCTGGTTTTGCGGATAAGATCGCTGTTGCAGCTCGGAAGGATTTATGTCCTGTGCCTGTTTACAGTGCACAATAATAATATATATGTAGTGGGTAACGCGTATATATATACGTTTACGCTTTTGGGAAACGATCAGACACAGCAGCGTAACCGTTATATGTGCCGTGCCGGGTAGTATATATATAGTACCTACCTACGTACATATATTATATTATACGGAACATACCTACAGCCGGAATTTATATCAGACCGTATATATTTGCATTTAAGAGGTATAGTACCGTTTTCTCGTTTTTTTTTTTTGGAATTGATACGAAAACACGATATTTCCGTGCAGGTTTGATTTCCCTCAATATAATGAACGCACATCGAGGTTACCTTGATGGGCTTGATGTATGTAAGCACCGAGAAAAATAATCGCACAGAGGTTCGCGTCGTGGCCGCAAAAATTGGTCGGACAGTTATATATTATTATTTCACCCTAGACCCGCGCGGAGGAGAGGCAGTAATACTGGTTCCGGAGGTTACGTTATAATATATGATTGATCGCTTTTGGGTCACACTGCAATATATAATAAATATATATATATATATATATATACATTATACACGTACACACAAATCCCTATAGCTATTTCTGGCCATATACGAATTTAATCGGTTTTCTTTCCCCCAATGCATCTGGCGCCCCTCGCCAAAGGCTCCAGTCCGGCTTTTTCTCGAAATTAAACCACAAACGTCAAATGCTTATCATTTATCTATATTCCATATTATAAACTACATACATATATACAACTATCGTTACGAGGGATTTCGTCATGCCTATACCGCTACAGAAATACAGAATACGATCATCGCATTTTCATTAATGATGTTCATATATAAAAGTCAGGTAATCCCTACAAATTGTATACAGAGGTTATAAACAAAATAATATTGAAAAATATTAATTAACCCCGAACGGCCATGCCGCAGTGACGTAGCAGTACATTAAATGGATGGATTGAATATGTTTCTTTATAAAAGAAATACATTTTACTATAGATTCTTTAGGGTTTACTACTGAGATTTAAAGGCGTACAAAATGTTATATTTAATTCAGCAAATAGTTTTTGTGTACTCTTTTGAACTGAATACAGTGCTTAGTTCGTAAAAAGTGCTTTTTATAGTAACCCGCAGTAAAAAACAAAAATAATAATAATATATTGTCTGTTAAATAACCCGGGGGAAAAATACTCCATGGGAATTTTGGTTTTTGTAGCAAATGTTACCGTTTTAAAATCATATAATTATAATTAAATAGCTCAGAGGTCTACAAAACTTTATAAGGGTTTAATTTAAAAATAAAAATGCACCAATATCAAATAACAGAGCTAATTTTAAACGAAATTTCAGAATATTTCTATTGCGGTGTTCGGTTTTTTATATAAAATATTAGGTACCTATAGCTGTATGTTTTAGTGCAAAATACCGCAATTTGTCAAGTTCGTTTTAAGATACACGACCCGCATTAACCGTGATCCACTTTATTCGCCACGTGTTCGCAAAATAAATTGGGTTTAACGATTAACTTTATACATTGCGGTTAGTGAGCTAGAGCTCGGCCAAAATAATAATAGTAATAATAATACCTAATAAAACTTTTACGTTCATTGAAAATGCATTGAAATCGTGTTTTCAACGCAGAATTTAAACACGAATTTAAGTGGCTATACACGTACACTTTATACTATCGATTTTTATTGTCTGCGGTTTTACGGGATACATTTTTAAGGCGTTTCCGAAATCGTGAATTTTAATCGCTGCAACAAATCGATTCCGTATTATATCGGGCACATATTATATCGGACGTGTCGAACGCCTGTTTTTAGCGTTGTTTTACGTCCGCTCGGCACTAAAATTATCATTAAACGTTTGCGGAAAAAATATACAGTCCGTATTTCTACCTACTCGACTACTCCTCCATCCTGTATGTTTATAAGTCCGTCTATGGCCAGATGGTGTTGGACGCTACAGCAACAATAAAACGAATGGCCGCCGCCACACGCACACACTGCAGGCTGGTGCAGCTAGGGGTCAATTAAACGCCTCGTGACGTATATATTATATCCATATACTATATACATATGTATATATAGCGTTATATGAGTAGGTATTTACTATGTGTGTTGTTCGTGCGAGGGTAGCCGATCGGTTGTCGGTTGTTGTACTATAGGAGGACGACTTCCACCGCGGCCGATCTTCTAACGGAATACGACGGCACGCGTACAAATCCGACCGGAAATACAAAAACGTAATATGTGCCGACTTCCGGGTTTATAAAAAAAAAAAAAAAAACAGTGGATATGAACTCGCCGTCTCCTGCAGGCGCAAACGATCTGAAAATCGTATTTCCGAAGCGCAAAAACACGGGCAACGTTTGAATGACGCTCGGTGATCACGGCGGGATATCCGGTGAAAACTTTGTCTGCGGTACACACACAGCCGCCGAGTGTTCAAAGGATCGATATTAACGTCTACACAGCGTTCGTTATTATTACACAACAAACACATATTATACATTTAAACCGTATGTTAAGATCGTTTGGAATTATAATAGATATAATAATATTACATATATGTGCGCTGTGATGTCACGGTCGAGTGACGAACACACGAACGGCTCACGTAATTAATTCGTCACTGATGTGTGTGTGTGTGTGTGTGTGTGTGTGTACCCGCACGATACACTTTGTATAATATATATATACCATTACGACTACTAGAGGAGATGATGATAATAAAAAACTTCCTATACTACTTTGACGGTGAGATATTCGTATATTATATGCGCATGTACACCCGCGTGAGGGCGGCGGTGGCGTTAAAGCGGATTTATATCGATCGTGCTCGAACGGGTTTCGTCACGCGATACATACGCTATAATTCTACACGTATATATGTATATTTATTGTACTGTTATATGTATTATTAATACACCCTGCACGACGTATGACGTGCGCGCGTCACGCGATCTCCGCCGCCGCCGCCGCCGCCGCCCGAAAAACGTTATAGTTTCATAATATTATAGTATAATATGCGACGACCGCGTTTGCGGTATATATATCAGAGGTCTTCGAGAGAGAGACCTTTGCCCACATGATATTATCATCACGATTAATATGTATAAAAATAGTTATCTTTTTTGTCAACGACCGGTGACGTGCTCAGCTTTTTTGAAAAAAGGGAAATTAATTTTTTACTATTCTCAGACCGCGGTAAATAAATACATTCATTGACTTAACACATACATATTTTATATGGAAAAAATAAGCCATGGGGTGGGGGGGTATGACATCCTAGCCCCCCCTGTGAAAACGTCCTGTACCTTTTCGATATATTTTTAATGATTTTTTTGTGAGACCGAATTTTCGAGTGGTTAATAATATATTTTATTCTCGATGACTACACGATAACATTGTAGATGCCTATTTTTTATTTCATGTAATTAACAATTCCAAAGACGTATAATGTACCATATTGTTATTCTAACGCGTTCCGAGACGAGTGAGTTAAAACGATACTTTTGTACTTTTTCCGCAATCGTAATCGAAATTGTACAGGTATCAGATAGGTATGTATAGTAATAATAATAAAACAATTCAATAAAAAACACGCGTTGAAGTTTAGAGTTGGTGAGAAGGTACAAACTACAAAGTGCGGTGCCTGTATAATAATATATGTCACCAGGGTGAATATCGTCTTTCTATGTCTAATATTATAATGATTGATGATGACTCGCAATAATAAATATTATGTTATTCGTATTTGTTTCTATAATAAAACGCAGCATAATCCGGCGTATAATACGGGAACGGTTTTCTAAGAGAATAGGCGGTTGCCGATGCGTCGACCTCCGTCGGTCAAGGTATATAATATATTATAAATTACACAAACTATAAGGGACACGAACACATATTATTATCATCATCATACACATTACACATTACCGACACAATAATATTACGTATGACGTCTCGACGATGTCGACGTTGCAGACGACGGCGGCGGCGTGTCTAGAGGAACGCGCGTTTATAAATAAATGATATTATGTATTTCGTTGGATACGGGCTACTACTTTATCGAGTATACGATTTCCCGGTACATAAATCTGAAATAAAACACTCTCGGCGGCGCACGCATACTTGTATTTTACAGGCGATTCACCGTGACGCACGTATAATATGTTATAATATGTATTTATATATTATACAAATTTGACGGAGACACGCGTATTGCTATTTATTATTAACAGACGCATAAAGCATAATATGGCGCGGCGGCAAGGATCGCACGACGTAATATCATACATATATACGTATGATAGGTATTATATGATATAGTAAAAATTAAAATCGTAAAACTACTTTTCTCGGACAAGCACCTATATTGCAGGCGACGACAAAGCTCAGACGTCGGCGGCCGCCGACTAGTCGTCACTATAATATGTTGTATGAATATATTATATTGTAAATTGTAAATTATTGTCATTGTGTACCTAGTGATTTTATTTGTTGCGGGATGCAAATGCAATTGCAATATTTTATAGCCGAATCATTCGGTGTGTAAACTAAGGGCGTATAAGACTTGCGATTCCGTACAGACATTACGTATTGCACACTATACAAAAAACATATATAAGCAATAGGGCGATGAAAAAAACTATAAATATATATCAACAAGGTTAGGGGTAGAGGTGAATTGTATAATTATTATTTGGAGGACAAAAGACGATGACGGTTGTTCGACGGATGCCGAAAATACGTATATGCGGATACCGCGTGCGGTTAGCGAGGTACTCGAAAAAACTATGTGCATCAAGAGCCCCGTCGTCGTCGGTTCGAAGATTTTCGACATAATATATAATATCCTAGCGCACACTTGAAAGGGTATTTCAAATATTATATTATATTATAATAATGCCGAATATCCACACAGCTGCCTGGCTGCTGTAGTGGAATCGGACGGACATATACAGATACGCAGACGGACGGAGAGAGTGGAGTTACCATCCTGCGTAATATATTGTGTATAGAGGTATATATGCTGTGTGTGTGTGTGTGTGTGTACTCGTATAATGAACCTAATTGGGCAAAACGCTGCCTGCAATGTGCATGCTTATAATATATATATATATGTGTGTATTGGTACAGTGTAAATATACGACCAAGTACCGACGGGGATCAGAACAGAGAGGATCACTCGCTCATGCAGTATGTATTATATACCTAACAATATATAGTCCACCACTCGAGTCGCTCGAACACTATACAATACCATATTACTATTATTATTATTATTATTATTCTCTATTCCGCGAGCGCGCGCGCGCGTGTTTGTATGCTTTTGAGATTTATTTCGGCCCCCTTAATGTTCAGGCCGCCGCTCCGCCGGGGAACACAATGCTATATTATCGTTTCTAGATCCCGGACTGCGTGAGTTTGTGTCGGTGCTTATTTCGAAATCGTTGGCCTAGGAGGACCGATGGCCCCGGGAGCGGGCGGGGGGGGGGGGGTAATTGGGTATAATAAAAGAAAATTTATTTTTATTTTTTACCAAACTTCACCGTCGACGAGGCCAAACACATCGCGTCACTTTGAATTTAACGCTTAGATCTGACGTTTGAATTGATCCAATAACCATAATCCTATTTGAAAAGGGACGACGACGACGACAGCTGAATAACAGAGAGTTGTTTTAAATTTAAAACTTGTATGTATATATATATATATGTACACACCACCCTCGTATTGTATTAAAAATTTCAATAACACTTTATTGGGAAATCATATTTATAATATTGAAAACGAGAGTTCATCAGAGATACACGTGTAATACTATTACATTATATTTTGTTTTCAAATCAATAAACAATAACAAGAGTAATATAGAATATAGTAAGTATATGGTATAGTTCACGATTAAATTAATTAATACATGTATCGTTTAACATAACTATTTTTACTGCAGTCGTATGAGCCAGGTAATACTATTTAATTTGAAAACATAAACATAATGCTGTTCGGTTCACAATAATATAATATTATTAAATCCAAAAACAATGCACGGGAACGGGTGGGAAAACGAAACGGACGTCAGTTTAGAGGCATTTATGTACAGATGTACCTACCATAAGAGTGTGTATACAAAATATATGACTGTCTACCGGTTGATTTACAAGCCGTTAATTATACAGAGTGATGTTAGCCTGCCCATGTTTTGGAAAACGGTGGCCTAGACAGGGACGATTAATGTTTTATTATATACCTGGTTTGAACCGAAGAATACACGGCATGCACCAATTGTATGTATACAATATGCATATTTTATAATACATATTATTAATATAATTATTGTTATTAAACATGTGTTTTCAAAAGGTTTACTCATGGAAATCGGTTTTGATAAAACAAAAACAAAAATGTGAAATAATATACGAGTACCTACAGTGATGGGGACCAAATATTTTTTAATTAACCGACACAAAAGTTACCAAAGTTGAACCATCAGATAAATATAACATTATTATAAGAAGATTTCTGAAAATATGTTTAGTCAATATAATTGATAACTTTTATGAAATGTGAAAGGAAACTATGACAAACAAGTATGAAAATTGTAGTTTAGATGTTAAGAAAAATCGAAAAATATGTTCTAGAAAAATTAATATTATTTATACGAGACAGCAATATTTGTATACTCATTTCAATTTAAGATCAAAAGTCGAATTTATATTTTGAATCTAAAGATTTTTTTCATAAAGAATAGTATACGTGGAATACCTTTAAATCAAACAGAACCCACTCAGTCCAATTAAAAAGTATATATACAATCTACTTAGATAAAATATTTTGGTAACCAAAAGTTTAGACCAAATAATAATATTACGCGACATTTCCACGTCAACATCGATCGAATGAATGATCAGAAAAATTATAATTTTTCAAACCATCAGTTGATTGTAGATAACATCTTATTGCTTAGGAGGCATGTACATTATTTTGGAAAGTTTTAATTGGGCATTATGAGTTATGGTCCTGGAATTTGTTAGCCGAGGAGGAAATTGAAATGATTTTAATCAATTGTATAGGCATTAATATGTAGGTAATATGTTATATGGGAGCATATATATTATAAATGTGCATTTAAGTATATAAAACACAAGTATATTAATATATAATAGGTATACAATAAATATATACACACCTAACGTATAAAGGCACAAATAAAAAATAAAATCTAAAACAAATAATGGTGTAGTATATATTATACACCCGTGCTTTTTTACGACCACGGTATACTCGCTCACCATAAATATCGAAGAAAAAAAATGAGCGTAGGTATATATTATATCAGCACACCACCATATTATTATAATAAAAATATATACTCGCGGAAGAATTGCCTTTGTATACAAAACACGTGAAAATAGTATACGGTTATAATATTAATAGTATAATTAGGACTGCCTACGCATAGTCACGTATATATATATATATATATATTATATTGATCTAATTACGCGTTTCGTATTACACGGCGACGACGTAAAGCGATGGAGCAGATGCGGCGAAACTATATTATATAATACCTATATATATACTATAATAACGTCATTACACTGCACAGTTGATATTACTACCCCCCATACACAATAATCGGTCGATTAATCCCTGGCCGAGCACAAGTTAAAACAATCGTATTATTTTAATAACCCGGACCGACCGACCGACTTACATATATTATTAAAACACATGCGGTGCCCGCCACGCCGCCGTACTTTATCACTTATAGTATATTAGTTACCTATAACTACGACCTACCTAAAGCTATAGCTATGTAGTTGTTATTATAATATTATACATGTATACGCGTAAATGTAATACGTGATATTAAATCCATATAATATACCTGCAGCTATATCGTCAGACGCAGTCTCTCCGTCGCTCATTATTGTGCGGGTTCATTAAAAAACGGTCAGTTTTTATTTTTCATTTTGTGTTTTCAAAAGTTAAAAAGGTCTGCGCCGAGCGGCTGAGAGAGAATTCATTATAAAATATGGGTCCCGCGGTACACGTATAAAAATATATATATTATTTTATCATTAACAGCAGCTATATATAACATTAAACGTATACATATATACGTATATACGGATATACTGCAGCTAGTGTGTTTTTATTACAATAATTTTTTTTTCGATTCCCCTCCACCCCAACGCCACGACCGCGTGTAAAATATATTATTATGTGTGTGTGTGTGTGTGTGTGTGTGTGAATATATATATATATATTATATTATATATTTATGATTCGGTCGTATTTACGGGGTGTTTACCCGAACTGTATAGGCGCCGGCGTATGTCTCGTCTGCGGCGGCGTTATAAGGTCGGTAAAAAACAAACTTAACGACGTAACTGGCAATCGCGGAAGACAAACGGTCGTTGCGGCGGACGGTATTATACATCCATATATTATATTATTATATATATACGATATACGCACGTCATATTTCATCGACCCTGTGCGCGCACGCTAGCATGGGTGTGTGTGTGTGTGTGTGTGTGTGTGTGTGTGTGTGTGTGGATAGACGATTAATATTATAGTAAAGGGTTACCGCTGGGATGAGAAACTGGTTCCGACATACGTAGAGTGGAGGAGTTATTGGTATCGCGTGCACGTGTGTAGGTACGTATTGGCTTCACGGTGGGAAACGTTCGAAAAATCGACCACGGTAGGTACTACCTTAGTCCGACGCAATTATACATATCATATTATACTCGTAACATATTATACAAACGATCGTTGTCGGGGCGGTGAAAATACGATATTATATACCTGCCTGTATCATCATAACACATTATTTACTGTTTTCGTATAACCGTTTATAGTAAATACCTATAGTGTCTCTGCTATGTGTGCGGGAGTACATTTTTTCAAAAGGTTTTCGTTTTTCTAGCAGGGGTGGTTGTACTGCTGCACTTGGCGGACGGTTGGACGATATAATATACGCGCGATGCGAAGGACTTTCGAATTTCACCGCGAGTGTGCAGTGGGTTTTTTTTTCCTCGTCTAAAATCACACATGTGCGTGCAGTACGAGACGACGGTATTACAATATTATAACAACGACTGCGCATATGTGAACACATATTATATCGTTCGAAACGATTATCGGCAACGACGCGTATTAAGTGTGGGACGGGGTTATTGCTCGTATGCACACCAAACAGAGGAGATTTATGGCGATGTGTGCGGTGTGTCCAATGGAAAAACGCATATTATATATCCGACCAGATATTTTATTATTATTATAATACGAGTATAAATGACCCCCTCTGAAATGTCATAAAACAAGATTAATTCAAGTCGATTCGAAGACTTTATAGGTTTGATATTATAACGTACCTACACTATATATATTTAAAATGGTCCGCCGCGGATGTACGTGTTTAATAATAGCGTATGCGCACCGAATTTATAGAATAATTGATTTCTGACCGCCGCGGTTTCACTGTACATAATTACACACACGACGAAAACACTTAACTCGTATCATATAGGCCACCATCATTATTAATTACAGGACAGCTGATTCACAGACTCACATCGTATGATATATAATGTGTACCTATATATTTTATTGTTATCGTGCCGCGGGTACGGTGGCAAGTGGCAACAAGAAGTGCTTGTAAATTGTAATAAATTCGCTGGGGGTTCCCTCGGAGGCAATCCCTTGAATATATTATCATATATGTAGGTATATACATTTAATGTGTATGTGAGAGTGTGTATACTAATTTTAGGGCGTATAATAAAAAAATAAATAAATAAAATGACCGTATACCGTCCGTTGCACGTATACCAGTAGAAATGACTAATTGACCGCATTTTATGGGTCGGCCACTGTTTTTAATTTACACCTCGTGTCTAAATGGTCCATGAAAAAATATTAAATAATAACAAACGCATATTGGTATACACACACACACACACACACACACACACACACAGACTCACAAACTTTTACCGATAAATCTCCTACAAACCGTTTACACAATTTATACCCATACGGCATATGCGTATTGTTCTTCAAATAATCGTTCATCTCCGAGTACCTACGTATTATTTGCTTTCAATTCCTTGTCCTCGGCTAATGTTAACAATGCACCGATACGGAATACACAAACGACGTCCTTGTCTTTTCCGATGAAATAAACATTTTATAAAACTTATACGGCGTTAGAGTTGTAGTTATACTGCGTTCATCAGTTCTTTTCATGTGATGCATTCGAAAAACGAAAACATTTGCATTAAATCGCCATTGAATGCAAAACCGTTTCGTGATCAAGTTACAGTTCCGTTAAATGGAAAGGAGAAAAACCTTTTAACATGTGTAATGCGCATTGGAACATGTCCATATTATAACAATCTTGTTTGCATTAACACATGCACACACGGAAAACTACAAATAAATTACTATTAATGAATAAAATCAAAATTAGTTGTACACTGTACAGTAAATATACACTTAAACATTCCCACTATAAAAATCAACAGCCGTATATTATACACTTTTTTTACTGCCTTGGTTTAGTTGAGTAAAAATGTCTTAAAACATTTTTAATGTACCGTAAATTTTGATACGTCATATACACACAAATTTAAATGATCGAGAACTCCGGCAGTGTAATTGCCCTAAAATAAGGAAACAGATTATATACACACACATTTATTATAAACAAATATAATTAATTTTAGTTCATTAAACCTTCAACATTGTTCAATCTTTATCAATAAATAATATACGCTGAATAAACTACAATACTTTGTTGTTCAAACTTAAAATAATTGACATCAAATTAATTAAAAATATGAACTGATCAATGATAATAGTTACTATCTGAGTTGTCTTTGTTGCTTTCATAGTTTTTATGGAAGCAAATAATATTACGATTCCGCGGAGAGATAAACTAAATATTATGCAATATTTGCATATTTTTTTTATTACTATTATTTTTTTTTTATCATTTTAATGAGTTACATGCATATTTAAGTGCGCGAAATTAAATCTTTTCACGAGATACGGTCGCTTGGATGGATAAAATACAAAATGTCTTCATGCAGATTCCAGACGTGAATTACGGTTTAGGGGACGTATCCAGATTTACGACTAATAAATGTCTTAACGACACCAACACAGTACAGTACAACGGTTTGTGGGCAGGATTAAAGAGCCATTCAAAACGAAGTAAATGCGAGAAACTCGGACAATTAACGTTGAAGCATACACAGGCCCAAAGTGGCCGAGTTGTAAAAGTCAAATGGGTTTATTTAGAAGCCGAAACGACCGTAAACAACACAAACTATTATTGCGGCTACGATATTGCACACATACGAAGCGCGTTTGATACAGCAGCAGCGGCACGACACGGTAATCGTACGTTTGGAAGATTTTTAAAGATATTATGTACTGTATAATGTGTATATTATATGTGCCGTGGCACACAACGACTCGAAAGACATCCCGACAAGAGTGAATATTCGTAAATAATATTAGTGTCACACATCATTAGAGATGTACTTTGCTCCTATATTTAAGGTAGGTACATGGCGATTCTGACGCATATACTTCTCACAGTCTGCAATATTCGGTAGCTACCTACACGTCAACGCAGATCGGCAATAACTGCTATTTGAGCTGTAATTATGCGAAGATAAAATACCCATTATGAAAATTAAGGATAAAGATACACCGTCGTTGCATGTCGCATTATATTATGCTTTTTTGAAATACTGTTTAAAAAAAAAGTTACAATCGTTTAGAAAAAATAAAATATACTAATTTAGACAATTAAATCTAACTAAATTTACTGAACGTAGCAAAAACCCGATACGAAATTATTTTTATTATAAGTGTTTTATTTCCACAATTGCAACCGAAGCATTAATCTGTGTCAATGTATTAAAATGGATTTTCTAAGTATTGTAAATTAAATTACGTAATAACAAAACAGAGGTATGTGACGAGTGATGACATACCTAGTCAGAAATTCTATAGGCTAATATGTCACTATTCAATAATTACAGTGTAATGGATATTGAACGACTATTGATTAAAATAATGTTGCCATCTAAGATTTAAAGGTTATTAATATTTTAATTTCAAAATTTCAAATTTAAATGTTCTAGTAATGTTGTCTTTATATAAACTATTTTAATGTTTGAATATTATATTATAATATTTTGAGTTCAATATTAACAGTTTATATATTGTTAAATTTGTAATATATAATTGAAATGGTCCAGTAAAGTTTAAACAATATTGCACATACATTGGTTTTCATTGGAGTTTTAATACTAAATTCTAACGACTTCAATAATATTACAATGTTAGAAATATAATGTTGTTAAAGCCATATTGTCATCACTCATCATATTTCTACTGATTGGAAATAAATTACACATTCAATTTCGAACGTCTGTAGAATAATTTTATAATATTAGAAATACAATGTTGATAGTTAATAATATAACCATGGTTACATAATATATTAACATTACCTTCAGTGATGTAAATTTAATAATAACGTCAATGTCTAGCCGAAATTATGGATGCCTTACATTAGTAGACGATATCGTCAATGTTTAGGCAATGAGGCATTAACAGATAATATAGGCAATGTTGTAAAAATAAAATACTTTGTCAGCACGTTTACAACTATGACTAGGAAATTACATTTATGTCTAATACTGATAGACAATGCTGATAAGTTTGTTTAGCAAAATATTTAAATTGGGTTAGAAATTTAAAATAACACTGCATGGTGCTGCAGATCTACTTTTTCAACTGTTATAAGATAAATCACTTATTACAAGGTCGCTAAATACGTTATTATAAGTTGTTAGTACTAATTAGATAAATACATTTATGTAAGCAAATTGATTTAACATTATTATCAATTATAGCTGAAAAAGTCCGGATTTATCTTCATCACCTAGGAAAAATATTTCTAAATGTATCACTGCCTGAAAATAATGGTCATTAATGTTATTTCCTGGTCAATATCGTATACTGTCCTATAACTTTATATGAAATATCGTTATTGAGTTTAGTCATTAACGTTAATTAACGTCTTTGACGATAACATTAATATACATTTTACTATGGGAGTTACTTTTACATTAATTGGTACTATGTTTTGAAAATGTTCCTATTTCTTAAGATTTCGTTAAAACTGCTTACAATAACTAGTTAAAAAAAACACCATCTATACGTCCTCATAATCGCTTTGAAATTGTGGAAAATCGGTTTTGCTGCGAGGAATTTCCTTCGCGTCTTGTTAACTGTCCTCGTCGAATGATGACTAGACCATATAGGTACGCCTGCAGATGCTGGCTACTATAAATGTATTATAATAAACCTCTATATAATATAATATGCCGTCCTGGTCTCTCGTATATTAATATACGACGTGTGCGTGGTGTCACTGTCAGCGGGCCGTCAGGGGCACATACGTATGGACCGCTGAGCCGTTCAAGAGGCTGCGCGCTCGGAGGAGGAGGTGGGAAAAAAAGATCTCGTCGCAGTTTGTTTTCCAGTTGTAGTCGTCGTCGTCGTCGTCGCACGGCGGGAACACGTACACGTGTATTCAATTAACCGCGAAAGAGACGACGGGACGACTAGAGCCCATAAATCCGCATAGGTATATAACACCAGATACCAGATACCTATATACAATACGACCGACGTCGATCGTCACCGCCGCCGCGTGTTGCAAAACACCTCGTCGTCGCCGGCATGAATAATTCCCGATATTATAATGTACACACGACGGTACATGTATATTATAATACGTGTGCCGTATACGGAGGACAAAGCCGGCTCCAGTGCTCGCGTGTAGGTATTACGCGTATTACGCCCGCCACCGCCCGCGCGTGTGCGACTATGTAGAACGGCGCTCGTTGACTGACACACAATGCACCGCCGGTTTGCCGCTCGTTCGAAACGCTCGCCAAACCGTCCTCGCCGTTGTGCGAGTACCAACCCACAAGGCGAAAAATTGATACAACAACCGATATTATATTTATTTTATTTTATTTTGCGTACAGATCGAACATGTGTATCGAATCTACGGACGCCGAGAACACGGATATGTACATAGACTATATATATATGTGCGTTTTCGTGATAAAATAGTGTAGGTACTATCTATAGCTAGTTATGTGTTAAACATGCAGTGGTGTAAACAATGCAAAATAGTCCTCATAAGATGACGATTGAAAATAAAATCTTCTGAAAACGTCTGTTATCTGGTCACCACTCATCTTTGAAGTATAAAAGTTGTATAAAAATCAAAAAAATATATATACGTATATAATTGTATAAGGGTTTTTATTTGACATTTCTTAAATAATCTGTACAAAATTAGGGTAGGAAATCTGTACAAATGATAATGTATCTATTTTGTTTGCACCTTGTTCGTTGACAATCATCGTTATAAAATATGTAAGACTATGACGTACACCTGCATGTATATTATTTAAATTCGAAAAGAGTGTTATTGTCACTGATGGATACGTTTGAATCTGTTTGTTATTGTATGATAGTGTTGCAAAATACTCGTGATTTTCTCTACCATCAAGTTTTGATAATTTACGCATACTCGCACGGTTGTGCGCTACTCTGTTATTTCTATCATAATGCTCACGCTAGAAATAGACCTATTGGATAAAGCGACTATAGTGAGCGTTTAAATTATTTACCTATCGCGCGACGAAGCAGTCTATACAAACTATAGGTACCTACCTCGGCGCGTCTCCCCCTTTGAAGTCACGACTGTCTGCAGTATACGCGTGTTACGCGGATAGAACATGCAAGCTGCGAGGGTTTTCGGAATGCATCTGAGAATTTTATAATAAGTATATATATATATGATATGTAATTATATATAATGTATATATTATTATACTCGTTTGACTAAAATGCACGCCGTTTCGACGTAGGTACGCACCGCTGCATATTATAGGTAATGTGAGCGACTGCACAAATTCCCTTTGAATAATCTTTGTCGAAGCGAAGTTTCTATATAATAATATGTTCAACGACTGATAAATGTACGACTCTATAATATTTCTGTTACAATATCAAATATTGTAACCTGCAGCTCGTGGTTGTGTATAAATGTACATAATAGGTCGGTAGGAGGTGGATTTTATTTTATTTTTTTACCCCGCGACCTGTTCCGGTCGACGGTTTTTGCCACGTGAACGTCTTACACGAAAACACTTCTTAACGCGTATACAATAAATACATTAATAAATTGTATGCGTTTCGACGCGTTTCCGATTTTAAAATTTACATTTTTATCGTTTTTAACTGGCATACAAACACACGGAAATTATGTTTAATGGCAGTGTGAGAATATGTTCGTGATCGGAGTGATAATATAGGTAATAATAACGTGTAGTCGATAAAAACCGTAATAAACAGCTGATAAGGCGACGGCGACGTTTCCATGTACAATATACTAAAATACTAAAATACTATATGATACAAATGTATCTAATAGCAGATGGTAATTACAATAAATTTAGAAGAAATCAATTAGTCCATTATAAAACGTGTACTTATATATAATATAACAAATATATAGGTGCGCATTAAAAAATAAATGTGATATTTATTTTAAACGCGATTTGATAAGAAGTATAGTCACTGTAATGGTATAAGGATAGTATAAACATGTATATATAATAAATATTTAGTGTATACCTACGACAACTGCAGCGTTAGAATTGAATGCGTATAATAATATACGTATAACAACAAGCTGAGATTATAATAATATTATATTATAATGCAGGTACGCGCCGCCAGATGGGTTTAATTGAAAGAGGCTGGCGATAAATTTTTACTATAGTTAATCCCGATAAGCCGACAAGTTGATTGTCCCGGGTCCGATATATTATTATTATACACCTATATTATTATACACACACACGGGTAGGCCGGGACAATATTGTATTTTATTATTATTGTCGTTATGAAATCGTGTTTTGATACCAACTGATATTATTAATATACACCCGGGCACGCCGCCGCCGGTTTTCTTTTTGAAAAACATGTTTTTAATGAACCTTAAAGGAGTTTGACAAATCTACTCGCGTGGGCACATAATATCTCTGCCTCTCCGCGGTCCACTCTCCCGCCCAGCGTCTGGAACGAGCGTTTTTACGCCACCACTGCCGACCTCCTTCTCGGCTCGGCACCCCGCTACGTACGTGCTTTACAAACGTTATGCGCGAGACGAAATTTACGAGTGTGTTTTGCCACTCTGTCCGTTAGCGAGCGGGGGACACAAAGTGCCCGGCAATACGCATATACACATAATATACTCGTACAAAGTGCACGTGAATAAATGGGCACACACATGCGCTGTTGTACACAGTACCTATATAGATTATAATACACACATTATATTACACACAAGACATTTTGCCACGGTTTAGGGGGTAGGGAAAATGCGTACCGGTGGAGGGTAAACGGCCACGGAAATCGATAATTCTAAACTTCCATACATGTCGACGATACTAATATCTACTGAAACGGAAAAAAAAACAGAAAAGTATTCTTTTTTGGAATTTGTTTTCTTGATACCTACGTATTATTTGGACTTTATTGTTACGAGTGTGTATACGAAGGGAGTCATCGCGGAAAAAGGTCTTTATTATATAGTGGTGTGTGTGTGTTTGTGTGTGGCTGTGACCAAGTGGCGGACGTTCGATGGGACCCCATTCATCAACGTTTGCGGTCCTGGCATCTGTGGCGTCAGGAAAACCGAAAGTCGTCGGTTGCCCGTTGGCCCGGAAACGCCAAGACGGACGTTAATGTCTGACTGACCACCCGCCCGTCCCTTAACACGCGACTTCCAAACCAGGAAACGATTCGCATGAAATATCGTCAGACAGTAACAAACACACAGGCTATTTCTTGGCAAGATAAGGAATCGGTAATAGCCGATCATCAAACAAGTAGTCGACGCAGCAGAGTTTTAAGATAAAAATAAAAAATAAGAAACTAACTTAGAACATAAAACATTGTTGTACTTATTTAACTCTGTTATCTTAAAAAAAAATGGTAAATCGAATGGATAATATTAGTTACAATATATACAGTGGGGTCTGAAAAAGCTTATCATAAACTGTACTGAGTATTAATGTAATACATTCTTTTTTGAACACCTACTTTACATTTTTCACCAATAATGAATAAGTTGTTTTACTTTTATCGTTATAAATCATTTTATTTGTAACCTCAATATTATTTTGTAGGAATTCACTTTTAGTACGTTTACATTTATTATTTTAAATTTCATACCATATAAGTGTGACAGTTTCAATAAATACAAATAATAAAATTGTTTATTATAACGCCAATCTATTTCATAGTTTGATTCGTAATTAGTAAAAATTTGGCTTTTGTATAAATCAGTAGGGATCTTAGAAATTATACACAAATAAGAAATTAATGATTCGAAATTGTTTTGAGTTTTAATGTTCATATTTTATTGTATCATACGTTTATAGAATCATTTATTTAAATTTCGAAACAAACAAATTATAATATTTTAGATGGAATAGCGTAATACATTGCAGATATAAAAATGATTACCTAAAATATTTGCATGTAAATAAGTTAGACCAAAATTAATAAGTAAGAAACAAACAATTCACGAACATTGTACATTGTATTATTTCTAACTGAGAAATATACAACAAACATAAAAGAGGTTAAAATAAAGAATAGTTTAAGTTTTAAAAGTATGTAGGTAAAAATGGTAAAAATAAAAATATTTGCTACAAAGAACAATATTAACTCACACACACACGCACCTCTTCAGAAATGACTTAAAATGTTCTGGACCTAATGTTTGTACGACGCTGTTGATCTTTTTATGTATCTGTATAGAATTGATCTGAAATTCTGAAAGCTTAATAGTTAATAGTCTCAAAGAGTACGCACCCATGAATTATTTATAATATTCGCGCTAAATTATTTATAGCATCGGCCATAACTCATAACAGTCGCATAGATCGGTGATTTAATACTCTACAGAAATGGTAACTACCTCGGCCGTCGAGAGTATAATATAGTGTAAACACAATGTGTATTAAATCCGTAAGTAATACAACCGTGGTCCGAAATTTGAATAAGCTACTAGTATTCCGACAATCCTCAAAGAGAACACGCATAAATAAACGTATATATATTTATAGATAGATACAATATATACTACTCTCGTAAATAGATTCCGATCGACTCAAGAGCCATAAAACATAATATTTCCGTATTGTCAGAAATGAGAAAATGCTTACTGTGCAAGACACACACACACACTCACACATATATATACATACATATACATACATACATACATATATACATACATACATACCTACATCGTATCCCTTAGATTTCTACCAGCAGTATATAGGGTTGTTGGCCTCTATGTGAGTAATATGACGCGTGTCACCGTTTGGTATCTACGATTATACGTGACACCGAACATCCCAAATTGAAACCACGTGCTTCCGTTCCTTTGGCTTCCGAGCAGAGTACGTATTACATACATATATATATATACAAATAATAATAATAAAATTAAAAAACGCACGCACATATTTAGCCACGATGTCTCACAGAGACGTCACGGAGTTGAACCGATAAATACCTAGTTTTCAGAGAACCGAACGAATAGGTCCAACGAGAGCCGTCTGTAATGATTTTTAAATATTTTACCTAATATTTATTGTTTCTCGAGTTTTTACCAGTTACATATAAAAGTACATTGTAAATTACAGGTCTTTCTTTTAATGCGTGCAAGAGTAAAAATCACGAGTAACGAGTGCTTAGAGAGATTTTGGCGTAAGGTCGCTCAACTTAATGTAAACAAACGAGGTGGTCTAGGGTGAAGGAATAATAATAAAAAAAAAAAAAAACAAGAAATACGAAATACGAAAAAGTAAGAACCCTCCGAGTTGAAAATAAATGGGGTTTTCTCGCAGATGATCATCTCCGCGGGGACAAAGAATCCTTGTTTAGAAAGCCTCTTTGTCCGAACAGATGTGCTGTGGATCGGAAGATACAATCTTGTAAAGGGGGAAAAAAACTTCAACCATTTCGGATTCGTCTACCTGTTTAATGACGAGTTTAGTGATTGAAGAAGGGTGCGAGTAGTAATTTACAGTAGTATTATTCGAGGGCAAGTACAGTATTGGTAATGAGCTGTAAGTATAGAATTAAACTATATCTAAATGTCGATTAGACAGTATTAATGCTTTCAAATGACCCTACCATCGAAAACAATATGTCAATGTATTTACTAATTAGAATATGAATACGAAATAAATCACCATCCGAAAGTAACATTCAACAGACATTACAAATATGTTATTATGAACAACATATTATATTTATGCGTTAAAACGAGGCTAATAATACAATTTACAAATTACCATCTACATGTTTACAGTCGATTAATATAAGTGATTCTATGTAAAATCACGTGTAAGTATAATAACTAATGGCTGATACATATTATTTTGCTTCGTTTTTTTAAACCATGCAGAACACATTACACTATAATATGCAGGATGTAGGACGTACATAATATAATTGACCGATTCATTTCGTGAGAATGTGGGATAATATAAATTTAACCGATCCTATAACGATACATATTTTTTTTTCGTCCTTGATATATTATTCGTAAGACCCAGACTTAGTATTATTTATGTGATTATTTTATTTTTTACTTGATTGATTTGAATGTACGTTGCGAAACGTTTTTCTCGACAACTGTAGCAACCTCTATTGTTTCATTTTATCGGGGTAATAATTTTTCCCATTAATTTATTCGGAAGTCTGTTTTAAAACGGTCGGTATTTAATCGTAGTTTTGCATCGAAACGTGGTCAAAGACCTACCAGATTTATTATTACTTTTTTTTTTAATGGACCATCCTATCGGATTCATCAGCATCGGCGAAGAATGCTCCCGATTTAATTTCTCAAGCCGGCGATGTCTACGTGATAACCATCGCCGGAATTTATATATTAATAATGGCAATAGCTCAAAAGTTGGATTATCAAGTCTCTCCTAGGTCTAATATTATTTTAATTGAAGAACGTTGAGTTTGGAACAGTAGGAAATTGTTTGATTTGAGATAACCATCTATGAAGAGAAAAAAAAAATATAGCAATCCGAACGAATTATACCCACAGTTGACCGACAAAGTACGAACGAAATTTTAACGATATACTGCAAGTATGTATAATAAATATATATAATATGGGCTTGTAACGTTCGATGAATTCCTGGACATATAATCACTTTTCCCCCCGCACTCGTTGCAACCGAAAACCCACAGATTGCGCACCGGGACAAATGGTTGTTTTAGGATCCAAAATTCGTGTTTTTTTTCTGTTCGTTTGTCACGCACACCTTCCAAAAGTGTCGATTTAACGAACCAGTCTTGTTCTGGTTTTGCAACGGGAGCCAGCCAATTGCATAAAATATATTATATAGGTATATGCCTACGATATTATTGTTATCATTATTCATTATTAAATAAATACTCTTCTCGTTTACAGGCTATAAACGCGACGCGATCAATTCAACGTGAGGTATTTTAAACGGACACATATTATAATGTACACGCACACATAATATATTATTATACACGAATGTTAATTAATTTAAATTCCAATTACAATAAACCAGACCGCCTTGACACTACAACAGTGGCAACGTTAACTTCTCTCCCGCCTGAACTCGTCGTCGTCATCTCGCGCGCAGTTATATACGTATTATTTGTGAGCACCGCCGGCGGGATCTAAATATATTATCATTATCATTACTATTATTATTATTATTATTATTATTACTGTTATAATGTAAACTACAACACGCGTATACACCTATTGTCTGCAGACTGAGCGTTCGTTTAAATCACTATACAGTATAGTTACGCACAATAAACGATCTCCGATAGTCCGATATCGAGTCGTTGAGTTCCTATACTATCTTCACGGACCGATTCGGCGGGCATTGTGCGGCACAGTGCGACAGTGTGCATTTAATAATGATAAGATCGTCAGGACGGTACACGGCACACCGATCCGACGGCATATATTTCAAAACTAAATTTCCGTAAACGAGGGCAGTGCAGATTATAATATTATATTAATAGAGTTAATTAATTGAAGTATTTCGTTTACAACTAAACAGTTATTTTATTTCTAAAGCACATTTACATTAGTGTACGTCTTACCTGGGTTAATGTAATAAACTAATGACGTTTTACTTTTCAAAGTTGGTCGAATTCTTACCTGTAAACAAAAACATAATTTTTATTAATTCAAACAAACATCGTTAGCATAATATTATTAATTTTAAAAATCAAACACATTTAAGCAGTATTCACTATTTAGTGCATATATATATATATATACTGTATATATTATATAAGTATTATAGTATACGGACTAAGATCAGTTCAGATATTTAGGGCTACTTAGACGTTAGATTAAATCTTGTGTTAAATTATACAAGCAAACTCGATAAGTTTGTTTTATCATCCTAAGACATTTGATATATTTATTGAAATGTATAAATAATATAAACGGAACGATTATCGAATAAACAACCTGAACATATAAAAAGAGAAGGAGATGAATCGTTTGACGAAGGACAAGATGTACTTGAAACTGTCAGAACGCAACATTTTTAAATAGTGCGTGTCAAATGTTCTATTTTAAAGTTTAATCGTATACACGGCTTACGGCGAGCACGTCATTTAATAATACATAAACACTATAATACCAAATGGTGTTCACAGTAATCAAAAAAAAAAACATATTTCAAACAAGTTACTGATTTTGGTCGGTTTGACATTCCTTCGCGGTTACAGTAGTTTTTTTTTTAATCATTCAATAATTACATCAATAATCTTATTTATATTTAACCGACGACTGATACTCAAAGACTACTATAGGTATACAAAGAGCCTTATGGAATCTTACAACATCTCTATTAATAATGTCAATTTCAAACATATAAAACAGGAATCTCGTATAGGTAAATAATAATGTTGTATAGTATTTAGCGTTTTAAATGCATTATACGTTTGTCATTTTCTATTAAATGACATTGTGGAATTTGAAATAACAAGGGCTGCATTTACTGCGGACCGACTGAACATTTGAACGGTAAATTCGTTGGAATAAGTTAGTTTTGTGGATGACGTTCGAAATCGAATATACTATATTATATGCGTTGTGTTGATGCAACGGGGAGGAGAGCTTAAATTACGAACACGATATACGTATAGGCTGGGGACATTTGAATAACTCCCTCCGTTCAACCGCCGAGGTGTGTGCGCATCCAGTAGCATTATATATTGAAAAAGGGGAGTAAATATAGGTAGTATGATATATATATATATATATATATGGGGGAGAGAGATAGAGGTCTACTGCTATCAACTTGGTCGGATTTGCATTTATTACCTACCTGGCGATGGGGCCGCCTCGTGTAACGAAACCACCAGCACCACCATCGCTCAGCTGAATCATCTAAAAACGTGTCTTGTACCCAGTTTTGCATTTATTTTGCGGATCCGGTGACGCGTGATTTAAATTTATGAACTAAAAACTACCAAGGGGGAGATCGATGACACTCTGCTACAATGAACTGGGTATACATAATGATGAACAAGAGTGGATCGACTTTATATACATTTTTTTTTTTTTTTTGGGGAGAAACGGTGATAACCATCAGAAGTACAATCGAATAAGGGTCAAGATTCAAGAGCAGGGTTCATCACACATTTCATATCGTGAAACCCTACAAATTTCAATAAGTGTACATCTGATATAATAAGTATTAAAGGGAGAGGGATCATAATAATACATCTCCAAATAATAGAAAATAAAGTATCGTAGTTCGTACCATTATTATAATAATGTCACTGTTAATGTTTCACAAATATTTTATGCAAATGAAGTTCAAATTAAACTTTATATTTTAAAAACAAAATATTCAGAATCTGTAATACGCATTAGGATTAGAAATATGTAAAATATAATATTATGTAATATAGTATACATATTGAAGTCATGAAATTTATTAAAAATTGTCTACATGTCAATAAAGGTTTTATTTAAATACCATTTTAACGATTTCTATGCATTTATACATTTATACATTATCATTTATATTGTATATTTATATATAATAATTATATATACATTTCAAATTAGTAGGAGTTAAGAAGTGAAAAATTAATTTTAATAAAAATATATAATTTCTATGTTATTTGAGTATGATGTTATTAGGTTAATAATAACTATTACATAGGTATTATATATTACAAATATTCATAAGTTAACAGTATAAAAAGTTTACACATTTTGTCAGCATGCGGAAAAAATGAGTTAAATATAAAATATTATTAAATATTATATACCTGCAATATTTAAGTTGTAATTCCAGTTGTAATGTTTTTACATTAGAACTAATAGTAATGCGTAAAATGAATACGATTTATATTTCTGTTTTCTTAGTTTATAGCTTATTATTATCATAGAATAATATTACTATATACCTAATATATATATATATATATATTGATAAAATATTGTTCTGTTTACGTCTTTTATTAGTCAGGTTGTTTGCAAAACCATTCATCAAGTCCAGTATATACAACCAAACCTACCATAGAACATCTCGGCCAAGTTTTCAAAAGTTCAATAAGTTCAATATAATAGATACAGAAAAAATAATCAATACGAAAGCATAACGTGATGCGCTGCGCCGTTGAGAGCGTTTGCATCTTGGATTATAATTAAAACGGACACGGGAATATGATAGAGAGTAAAATAAGAAAAAAACATAAAGGAAATAGAGAGAAAAAAAAAGAATTATAAAGAAAAATATTTAGTTTCCCGTAATAACCGGCGGAGGACGTGCTATACTCTGCAGCGTCGAAGTTTTCTGCCGTATCGCGAATAATAATGTATTTCCCCCATTTATTTTCGTTAGTCACTCGATAGCGGCACCTTTTTAATGCTGAAAACCTCTGAGAGGTATTAATATTCCATTAAGGGAAAAGAAAATTTGAATTTCGGGTGTTCCGCAAAGTTCAATCTATCCTTTTACATATTTACGACTGTTTCCATTATGCAGCAGTAGTGCCGCTGACGCCGCCGCCGCCGGTTCGTCCATATACATATTATATATACAGCGGCGGTGGTGCACGGGAAAGACCGAAGGGAGAAGACCTCAAAAACCGCCATCCGCCACCGCACATTATGCATTCAAAACCCCATCAACAACACACAGCGTCGTGTTTCGGCTTTAATGGTTCTTCCGGACGCCTCGTAGGAAATCTAACACTTGTTGGTCACACCTTACCGAACAACTTGTTGTGAAATGATATCCACACCGAAACCCAAATTCGAATCTATAAGCTAGAGTTATGAGGACATCGAAAATGTTGTAATCACATAAATGTATGGTGGATACGTAATAACAATTTAATACCATCATAGACAAAGTAATGGACCAGCGACGGTACACACAGATGTTATGACATGCGGTCGAGAGGGCAGTAAAAATCCCACACGCTGGTGTTAAAAATAATATAAAACGCGATGAATAGTTATTATTCAAAGTTACTCTTTTTGAATGTACACGAAATTAAGAAATTAAAAAATAATTATTTGACGTCATATGAAATGACTAAATAACTTTTGACTTATAGCCTATACGTAAACATGTTTAATTATTTAAAATTATGTGTTATATTAATATTATTTTAAATGCAAGATAGTTTACTAAATATATGACGTTATACCATATACGTAACTCAATATAAGACAAAACTCATAAACATATTCATACATAGTTTGTATTTTTATTTATATTTCATATTTGTCATATTTTAATAGGTTTAATATATTATATAGGTACTGTCAATAATACAATAATTATTTATTTCACGAATTCCTATAAGTTAATGATAAAACCGTATACGCAGTATTGTCGATATTATTTTATAATGCAATACCTACGACCAAAACGATCCGTTTCAAAATAAATATATACTGTGTCTATATAAACTTATAGCAGATCTGCTTATTCGTTCGACCATGCGGAGAGAATACAACCACAATATCTATGGGCTCCAGACAACAATATTGAAACAGTACTAGTTTATTGCCCACTGCTCTCTCAGTTTCGATACGAACTAAGAAATAAAAAATAAGAAAAATCATGCAGCCGCCGGGCTTACGGTACACGGGCTACGATATTTATGATGTTGATGTAGGTTTTTTTCTCTTATTAATGCACAGAGGAAAAAATAAATTCATATGATAATATTTAAACCGACCAAGTTTCGTTAGACTGAAATTTCACTCGAAATAAAATATTTATGACACACGACCGTGTTCGACCCGGACATTTTCATACTTTCATTAGCATAATCGTGTGCGCGCGCGCGCGTGTGTGGTAGGAATTGGCTGCGAAAACGAGGGTAATTTCCCCCTCTCTTTTTCACTCTGTTCGTCTCGACCGAAGTTCGCAACGGTGCGTATACTAGTGAAGGATTCAGTGGGGAGAATATTTTAATTGTATTCATACATATATAATGCGAGCGTGTGTATCCTGGTTCTCGGAGATTCTTGTCATAGAGTTGGGAAGGGCTAAAGGCACTCCGGGAATGTCGCCAAAGCGGGTTACATAGTGCATATTAGGACCCCCAAAAGTCCACAGAAACTTTGGGATATTCGAGGGCAAGGATTGCGTGATGGTGAGAAATAATTTTACCGAAAAGGGCCGACCGAACGCACCCACACACATACATAGTAGTGGTATAAGTTATAACCCTATAAGGAATGTTTCAAAATCACTGGTCTGACACGATTCCAAAACCAAGAATTCATAACTAATCTGAAGTTTTTTTTATCACCCACAATGGACAATTCGTTTGATTCGTCTACATCGTAGTATTTTTACCTCTATATAGTTATATATTTAACATTAATTTCTATTATATGCTTGATAATATATACGTAACTATACATTTATTTGACACAAGTTTATTTTAACCATTAGGTAGCTATAAAAATATTTGCATAATGCTATTATATTGTTCAACTAAATCTAGTCAAAAAAATACTGTAAGGTTATGTACAATATATACACTATACAGACGTCTGCTCTTAAATATAATCCGAGTAATTAAACGGCTTGTAAATAAATGCGAGGTAGGGACAATTTTTTCTGAGCTTTTTTTCCTAAATATATTTTGGCCGTTAACAAACCGTGACTAACCACTGTTTGTTTTGTAGGATTACGAACGTTAAATTAGCGTTTTGAAACAAACAATCGAAAAAGTAACATTTGCGTAACCCCCTGCCCCCAGCTACCAAAATAAAAAACTTTTAAAAACTTTTGTTATACATCATACCGAGCCGACCTGATGGCTGCAGCACACGAATCTATGTGTCACGGTAATAACGATCGCACAACGTTAAACAAAACGCGCGTGACAACCCGTCAGACTGAAACATCGAAACCGTAAAATATAATATATTAGTATATTAAAGTGTCTTTTCAGCGGAAATTAACTGGACCGCCATCCGTTTTGTCGAAACACGCGACATCATATTAATATTATAACCATAATATTATATAGTTTTAGTTTATCATCACCAGCCGATGCCGCTTCAATGTATTATATTATATAATACTATGGACATTATTATTATTGTAAGCGCGTAATAGCGAACGTCTGCCGTGTATATTACGTACTAAATATTATTATGTGTAGTAATAATATTATTATTATTATTATGTAATATGCATATAGTCTTGTCGAAGGACGGTTATCACGATCGGAATTCACCACGTGGGCGATACCTGCATGCGCGTTTTGTATTTCCGCCGCTGTGATATGGCGAACGGCGTTCAGCAGCAAGCTAACGTCCGCCAGATAAGAGCAACGAAACATTGTGAATCTAATTAAGGAGAGCGCATTCGGTGCGCACAGGAGTAAAGATTGTATCGCCAGACATGAGGACACAGTGTTGTAGTCGTATAGCTGTACGTTAATGGGTTGCACGTTATCTGTTAATGCCCTACTAGCTTCGGTTCTGGCCCACACGTCGACGTCGTCGTTTAAAAAACTTTGTCGGGATTTTTTATTTAATTTTTTTGTTTGGACTCTTCGCAGCCCTCCGTTTACACTGCTATTAAAAAATTATTATTAATAATATTCACGATAATCATCGACGGTATTTTTAACTAAAAAAAAAATTATCATCCAGACACTCGAATAGCATTGATCAAATCTTAAAACGACCGGTTATGAAAAATAATATGTTTGTATGTACACCTACATATATATATATATATATTATATATATGTATACAATGTATATGTGCTTGTACAATTCTCTTCTGGGTCCGGAATATTATATAAATAACCGTCCGGTGCACTTTTGTCACGGTTTAGATGCTTGAGTTTTGATTTAAAAAGACATATTGTTTTTGTTTACACAACAATATTGCAAAATTACTACCTACCCTCTTGTTTTCACAGTTGCGGCTTATCATATACGCGTATAAAGACACATTTTCACGCCATGTTTAAAAATCAAAACCATCATGACATGAAACACGATCTCTCTCTCCAGATTTTTACCCTCTCGTCAATCTGACATATGTAGACGAGATGATATCCTCTCCCATGAAGCATTTCTGTGTAGATTCTTTTTAATTTGTGTCATTTCCACGTAGCGTAACACAAAAAAAGGGTTCTTTTTAGTCAGCAGACCGCACCGGGCGCGCCTTAGATGTATAAAAAAAATGAATTTACTCATTAGTCGAGACGATTGTTTCTGTTCTATCTATGATATTACTATATTCTATAGTACACAGTATTATTATATTATATCATATTGCCATCCTCGAAGTATGTATCGTCGTCCCACAATACAAAAATGTAGAGTAGGTATATTTTTTATCCTCCTATATATACACGAAGACACGAGTCGTCTTGGTCGGTATACATAATGTGGTCGCTGTCAGAACCCCAACGCTACATCACTATTTCATATTTATACGCCGATGGAAACTCAATACCCACCCAATACATACATAAATAATATTATGTCGTTGTTAATCGGCAAGGCGTTTCAGCCTCATCGTGTGTGATGATGGTGGGCCTCAGCCAACGTTTTAATATTTACTGCGCTAACACGTCTGACACGTTTATATTTATAAAAAAAAAATCGTAAGTTTTTATTTTAAAAATCGTTGCAGTCTCCGTTAAGTTTGCTAGTGGTTATTTCCGATCGATGTGTATACACGACAATATTATATATAGGTACACCTGCTATATATTATGTCTTAGTTTAGTACATTAATATACATTAATATTACAAGAGAATAAACTGCACGACACGTCTTATCCCTAAGAGTTTTTGACAAATTTCGCATTTAAATATATTTTATTTTTTCAATTTAAATTATTACAATTTGTTTACAAAATAATACAAGAAGTAACAAAAATGATAGAAATAAGAAGGAGTATATAATATGAATAACACGAAGAGGAGACCGCATTCAGTAACAAAACCTCACACAATTTTTTTTTACGTTTTATTTATTTATTGATAGGAGGATATTTAAATATAATTGCAAGCAAGCATCACTATACGCGGTGATCCATTCATCGTAAGACCCTCATTATAAATGTCTTACGTGAAATGGATTACCCTGTTTTGTTACCCTCTAATAGGCCAACCAGCACTACAGTACACACAGACAAAAGTGACAAGTTATTACATCCAATACTTACTGGGAACTATACCTACAATATTGTGTATGACCTGTAAATTAGTAAACAATTTTACTATTTTAAATTACATATAGGTACGCTTAATTTTGTTTCTGTAGCTTAGGTAAAAACCTATAACGTAATACTTAATTTTATAAGTTATATTATTGCGATTTGCGATCGCTTAGTATTACAAATATTTAACTATAATATATTATCTTTGGGATCAGCAGAGAAAATAACCTCACTGAAACACAGTAATATAATAAATTTATAATTTTTCTACTCAAGGACATTTTAGCTTCCTCTCAAGCTTCCTCGAGAAC
Source organism: Neotoxoptera formosana (assembly GCA_022818045.1). Taxonomy (NCBI): domain Eukaryota; kingdom Metazoa; phylum Arthropoda; class Insecta; order Hemiptera; family Aphididae; genus Neotoxoptera; species Neotoxoptera formosana. The sequence goes on along the minus strand of CM040632.1, from coordinate 10,469,535 downwards.
CTTACAATAAAAATAGTCACCAATCGGCATTGTGTCGATAAGTATAACGTGTGATTATAATTAACGTTGATAAGAAAATGCAATAATTTTTCCTGCGATCATCTTGTTTGGTAACCGTAGCACCTAAACCAGAACTAATTACAAAACTTCGTGTTATATACTTATATGAGTGTCAAAACAGACCGCACTGCAGTATAGTCGGCTTGAAAACGATTACTACGGACCGATGCCCTGTCACTTCTATAATGAATCAGTTTAATTAATTTTCCTAAATAACACGCATAAACGTAGGAACATATGAATAAAATTATTGTGTTGGCCTCTCGCCGTTGATACTAAGCGTAATTTTATTTGTAGGCGCTGATCGAAAAATTACGAACTGATATTCATACTAAAGTTATACTCAAAGCTGTTTATTTCATATTAATAAGTAGCCGAGGAGTATCAGATTACAAGAGATCAAGCGCCCACGCCAAGCTCTCCGGGGGTCCAATTCGATATCACTGTGTGTTCGAGGTTTATCACCGCAACAGATCATCCTCTAAAATATGAAACATTCAGGTCGAAATTAGAATAAGATCCTAAATTGTATAAACTCCTATGGGAACGGTTCGTGTTGCGTCTTAAACTAAATTATTACAGTGCATATTTGTACGATAGTCAATGTAAAACCAATGCTGTTTGTTACGTGGAAATTAATTCAAGAAACAATTGATAAATGCTGACAATTATTACACTCGTCTGTCGGTTGAACTTGTACGTTTTAAATTAATATGATTGTCTCTAAATAGAACCCCCTTGTGAGAAAGACTATTGTCTATTGACTATAATACATGATTATGCATATTGCTAAACAGTTATCGAGTTATTATCTATGGCTGGACCTACAGTTATTTCTATCAACAAGTTCTTGTAGTCATACACTCTTACAAATACAAATGTTTCTATGGTGGGTAATATAATTTATTTATTTAAATAAGTTACATCCCACAAGAATAAATAGAAACAAAGCTATGCGCCACATTTGCATAAAATCATATACACGAAATATTACTAATCACATAGGTATATTGTCATAATAATTATTAGTTCAAAACTTTATTTAAATAGGTACCTCTATTCATATTTATTTAACTAAGGATATTAATATAAGTTATGCATTTACATTCAATTGATGTATTAAGTTAATAGTCAACAACTTATACGACGTTACACATAATGCTAATTAAAAACTATGATAATGTATTATTTTTACAAAAACGGTTATTTACATAATCAACTAAAACAATATTTACATAAAATGTTACCAAATTAAATTTAACGTTTGTCGAAAATTGGATACAATTTTTTTTTACGAAACCTGTTAAAAAAAATATATATAATAAACACCTATTTGTATTTATTAATACAGTTTAACATTATTGGGGCACTTATATGTGTATACCAATCTCAGATAATTTTTTACGACAACTGCAATATTGATCTATACATAAAAGTAAAGAGAAGTTATTGATTTGATTGAATGAAATTCCGTGAAACCGGGCGAGCATATTTTTGTTTGAAAAAAAGTTCCATAAATAAAAAGTTTAATAAAAAAGAAAAAGAAAAATTCTTGTTTTACACAAGTAAATAATATTTTCAAGCGACTCATGTGTACCGCCATCAGCGAGTGTTAGTGAAGCATTAACTAGGTAATAAACAACCTTTGCTGAACGTCAAAAGCAAAAGCGTGTAGTGTGTCGCTGACGGTTATAATATTATACTTAGTGATGCAAAAGTCGAGTGTTTGGACATATTATTATTATTAGCGGAGGATTTCAGTCAAAAGTTGATTTTAATCTCGAGAACTGCAGTCTGCAGATATCTAGAGATGAAACAAACAATCAATGCGTCCTATTGTTCACCAAACTTTAATTTTATAATATTTAAATGAGAGTGGAAAATCATACCCATCCGCATAAATATACGAGTTAAAAACCCAGACACATTTAATAAATTACAAATATCAGTTTTTAACAGGTAAAATAAACACGTGAAACTGAAAACGGTGTATTTCGATGACAAATAAGTCACCCTATATCGTATATAATAATATAAACGCATTAACCGTATGACAAACGATTTAATTTAGGTATTTATTTATATATTTTTTTTTTTTGTTAATCTGAGCGTTTTAATTTGTTACCGCCATTTTATAGAGGCGGTTTATTATTAACGCTTATACTCACGCGGTGTTATACAGTATAAAATAGCCACGCGATGGTGACGAAATCGTTGTACGAAACAAATCGAAAACACGGAGATTCGAGTCGCCGTCAACGGTTACACCAAAGCACACGAAAAGAAATAAAAAAAAAAAAATGTCTTACAAGCGATTTTTGAAGGGGACGAGCAGGCAGCGGTTCATTAGGATTCTAGTTGTGGGGTTGATTTTCACACCGCTCGTATATACCGCATATACCGCGCTCGGTTATACAGTGGAATTCGGCGATATTGGCTGTACGCGGCCACACGCGGCTATGAAGGAAATTTCATTTCTGTCGCCGTCCTTTTGTAGCGGCGTTGGCGCCAGCGGCTTTCTCCCTCGAGGGTATATAACAGCCGCCCCGACACGTTTGATTGCTTCTTCTCGCCCCTGTGTGCACATCTTTCCAGAGCCCATTAAAACGTTACGGTTCCCCGACTTTTTTCCTACACACTTTCAAACTTGGAATATTTTATTACCAACACACACTCGTATATATATATATATATATTCATATATAGAACTCACGCGGCCCTCGCGCAGGTAAAAACAACTCCGGGATAGCCGCCATTAAACTTTCATAAGACTATATATATATACGCTTTGTATATACCTAATGGAAAAAGGTTCTCGATTGACTTCCTAGGAAAGAAAAAAACATTTTTAAAACACGGGGAAAAATCAAATTTCAAATAATTACCAATATTTTTGCTTTTGCATTACACAAATTATTATGTTATTTAAGTGGAATCTACAAAACGTTAGGTACCTACGTAAATATTATTAAAATTTTTTTTTTTTTTGTGAATTCCTAAAATATTAGTATTTATTATATTCGATGCAATTTTCGAGGATGCATAACCAAAACCCATTACGAATTACATTGAAAGGGGGAAAGAGTGGAGAGTTAAAATGAATTTGGTATATAATACACCATATATATATATATATGTTGGACAGAACAATACCACTGCGGACATATGACCAAATTCTCATCGTGGGGGGGTTGCTTTTCCCATACCGTTCAGAACGATCGAAACGCATTACCGAAAAGAAAAAGCTTCGTGTGAACGTTCGTTTGTGTGTGTGCGTATGTGTGTATGTATGTGCAGTGAGTGTGTGTGTGTAAATGTATACATTGGCAATGTTGATGCGGAGCAGTTGTACATAGCAGTCATTTACCTTCACCCCTACGCCAAATTATTTAGCGGTTCGCCCATTGTTGGCCGACCCCAAGGGTGCACTTTTCCTCGGGAACTTTACAAATGTAACGGCAGCAACTTTTGCGTCGATTCCGCTACACACACCTTCTATTGTCCATCGGCCATCTAGTTAATGGTATTAATCCACTTTGGCCTTTGTTTTTAAAAAGAAACACTCGAAACGAATACTAAAGATACTTTTCTATCGAAGAGTGCTCATAAGTACTATCACAAAGTGAAATTTAATTAATTTAAAACTGTAAAATTGTTTAATCTACAAAAATACTCACGGACAAAAATAAAACCGTTATCCAAGTATCTGCAATAGTTATCGATCAACGCAAATCAAATATTTTTGTTGTATCATTATAAAAGAGTATATACCTACCTATATATTATATATTATTACAATATGTATAAGCCCCAGGGCGGAAGATATTTTATAAACCAGTCATTACCGGTATCTGACATAACTATATCCAGTATTTTTAGTAATTATTTCAAGTACTATTATTACCTGTAAGGCTGTAATAAACAAACGCTGCTAGTCTTAATACACTTATAGGTACAGCAAAAAAAAGGACGAAACAACATGTGTTTTAAAAATGTATAGTAAAATAGTGAATTTGATCGTGGTTAATGATAAGTGAATGTAAAATAATAATATTATTATACATCGTTGAAGTTTAATATGTGTAGTATATATTGCTCAAGTTTAAATATATTTCAAATACTTAAAAAAAAATATGTAAAACTAAAATATATTTGGTTTTGTATACTGCATATCCGGCGATAGTATAACAAAATATGATCTATACATATTTTATATTTATGATACTACGAACACATAAAATAACGTACGTGTTGATAAGTAATACTATAAAAGTATAAACAATAGTGTTATCGAACCCCGAAAACATTATACATCTGCAGTCTGCACCAGACAAGCAATGAAACACCTACATTCATAAAACACACATTGTCGACTCATACTATAAATTACTCGGTGACATATATCTGTCGGACGTTATTATTATTATTATATATTTTTTTAACTACTACTTAATATTTTCAGATAAGACGAAAATCTCGTTTTATTTGTCATTTGTGGTAGATATGTATAATAAACTATTGCAATGCGTTTATAGTCGCACACAGCCTGCAAGAACGCTATATACTATATTACGTATCCACTACGATATATGCGTAGCTGCATTATAGCAAATCATGGGATTTGTGTACGCAACAAAAGAAAAAATATATAGTAGTAAATAAAAAAAAATGAGAATTCCAGTTTATTTATGAATAAAATTTGCAAGACAATTTCATTAAAGAACATTATTTACGGGATTTAAACAAACCGGGTGGCCGCCGAAATGTAGGGAGGAGGGATAACAACGGTTTACACGTCTTAATAAAATAAAATATAATTCTTTTTGGATTTGAATATAAACATAACTTTCGATCGGTGAACGCGATAAACCGGGCGTAAAAAAGCACGATGCGTTATTTTAATGGTTATTTTATTCCAAAAATGGTGGACCGACGAAAGAAAACACGCACGCGATACCTATATAATATAATAGTATTATTATTATTATTATTATTATTATTATAGACGACGCAGCGCGCAATACGACCCGCGATGACTTGGTCCGAGACATTCGTGTTAGGCGCATATTATATCGTACTTAACCGTTGTCGTCGGACGCATTACAAAACGGACTTAATCGTCGCCGAAGGTGCGCGCATGTGGTGCCCGCGTGGGCGTTTTAATAATAATTCATATATATAATATTGTGATAATATTATTATAATATAATACCTACATTTTTTCAACGCGGAGATAAAAATAATAAAAAATAATCTCGTGGTGCGCGTCGATAATAACAATAATAATAATTCAGCGTTGCGTTTTTTTATCACATCTCAGGTAAAATATTACATATACGTTTTCCGCATAGGATTCCGCCGCTTTTGCGTTGGAGGATTTCGTTACACGCGATTTGCTTGTTGTCGCGTGTGCTCATGGGCGCGCACCGAGATACAATCGTTTTGACAATAATATAGCAATGACGTTTTATGCAAATTGAACTGTAATATAACGTCGCGACGCGGCCGACGCACAATATTACGATTTGTGATAATTCATACCAATGTACGCGTAACAAAAAAAAAACTCGGTCCGAATAATATTATTTTAACCTCGTACTGACCCCGAGTCCTATACACCCCGGCATGAATAACACAATCAAATGATCAGACACGATGAATTGTATACGTTTTTCTACAATTTATTATTATTATTATTATTATTATTATTATTATTATATACAATACTTGAATACTACAATATAATATATTATATTTATACGTGGATCAATCAACGAATTATTTTATTGTGACATTAGTCATTCGTGCACAACAATTTATTAGCAATTGATTTAAATTGAAACTGATTTTCCATTGTTTAACAAAACGTATTACATATTATATTATTATATACATCAGCAGGATATTCATATAAATGTAAAAAAAAAATAAATAATAAAAACGATGTTGCAATTTTCAGTCAAAATTGCTTTCTGGGTAGGCATACTAATAACCTAATACTTTTACAAAGAGACCTATCAGATTCTATCAGATTTTACTAAAATGTTTAAATAACATATTGTTATGTGTATTATCCAGGTTTGAAAGATTTATGTTTGATAAACTAGTTTAAAAACCGGATTGCGATGAACCGGCATTTAGGACTATAAGATATATTGTATTATAATATAATATATACTTATATACAAAATGTATTTTGCCACAGATTCTACTACAGCTAAAGTAACAAAAGGAACAACGACAGGTATAATCATTAATGAAAATATAAAGTGTGTTACAGAGCATTGTAACAACATCTGCACTTACTAAAAGTCTATAATATATGATTGTGTTTTTTTAAACACAATATAGGCAGGCACGTCATAATATTATTTAAAATATTTTACTTCAACTTCGTTTACTAAGAACAAAATATACTCACAATACGATAGCGCATTTTTCCTCTTTTGAACAGACTAATTACAGCGCACGATTGACCGCCAATTTTGTAACACGATTGCGCCCCGATCCCTTTGTACCTGTTCAAATCACAACACGATTGTGCACCAAACGAGATATGTGTAATGTACTAATGTGTATAGGTAATACATTATGCTATATGATTTATATACAGCTTAATATATTGACTTTAATATACTCTATTTGAAAAAATGTCACATTTATGCAAAATTAATCATTTATTGATTTTGAATAAATCTAATATTATTTGTATACTGCTTATTATTTAGAACGAATATATAATTATAAGTGAATTGTTTTGCAAAGTTCATATGTTTTATTAATGGTATATACCTACAGTATGCCGTATACACATATTATTTGGTTCGCAATCGTGTTGTAATATTAGTCGTGTCGAAAAAGGGAAAAGTGCGCAATTTATTGTGCTGCGGCGCACGAAAACATCAATATTAGAATAAAATATTTAATGATTAAATATTATCTAAAATACTGGCGAACGTGTACATGTATAATTTAATTTTTGACTTGAAGAATTATTACCAACATTTTCTAGGATAAAATTATTGCTATCGGTATTCGGTGGTCCTGACTGTCGGATGGTATGGGTGATAGGTCAACAACTAAATGTAATCATCAATAACCCCAATAAAATCATAGTTGCATCAAGTTACATCGGACGTGTACTCCGAACTCGTGTACATTGTGACAACCAGACACACAAATCATTGTATACAATATGTAATTGATATATTTATCACCGTAATATATATTTTTCACATTTTACATTCGGTTCGTCCCGGGGTTCTTTTATTTTCCTAAAAACATATCTCACGCGTTCGCTGTTAAATCGATTCAAAAGGTCCCAAAGAATTATTATTATTATTATTATTGGCGGCTGGCCACCTAGTTTGGGTGTCAGCTGCTCGATGTTTACAATGAAACTGTTTTATTAGATTAAATGCGGGTTGACCACCGGTTCACCGGTCGGAATATTGGCCGAAGCGTAGGGGTCACTAGTAGGCCGCCCACCGAGGGACATATAGTGCGTTTACATGGTTCAACATGATACCATTCTGGGGATAGCATACAAGTCAAAGGGATTCAATATGTCCAGGACCACCTTCCATTGCTGAATAATCCTTTCCTACGACATTGATAAATTGATTTTTGTCCTCGTTGTGTCAGACATAATAATCACGAACGATGCAATAGTGTATGGTACAAATGTTCAATATAAATATATTAAATAGCTAAAATGATTTATAAATTCCTGTAAGGTCCCGTTAACTCGTGTCGTTTTAATGTGTATGGGTATACTCCGAGAAACTCCGAGTCCACATTTGAACAATAGTGCTTATGATGGCATTTTAAAATCTAAAAACAACTTTAATTTTTTTATAATAATACTATGATGTACTATTTCAATAAAACTTGTTCAACTTTGATTTTATATTAATAAATATTTAGTTTCTCGGAAGTTGTTATGCCGATATTATAATAATACTAATTATTATTGTAAAATATCTTTTAACTCGTCGTAAATTAAAAGCAATATGTTTTTATTTCAATATCAGGTAATCGAATAAAATTAATCACAACGCACTCGATGATAATCGGACGGCGTAGTAATTTTTAATTTCCCGGTACTAAACTATACGAATTCGCTAGTGGTTTTAATTTACCGTGATGTGTCCGTTTTTGCGATTCCATTGGATTATGTCTAATTTATTATGCTGTAGTGATGTGTTGTTTTTTCCCCATACGATATCAACACCTTTCGGTACATCGGGCTTAGTGACGCCCCAGGGTAACGTTTGAACCGCCAAAACACGGGCTAAATGCCGTAAATTTCCGCCATAACGCTTACACGTACATCCAGACATAAATTATTACACAGGCCCCAACAATGGGATGGATTTGACTATGCATGTTTTGCTTCGAGTTCTACATTTATTGTGTTTGGCGGCCCCTCCCGGCACAATGTTTTCGCGTACATATTATACTATTATTATACACATCATTCATTACTTTGGAAAAATAGAGAGAACGAAGAGAAAAATAACAACCCTACAGTGTAAGCACTATTATACGACTGTGTGTCTATAGTGATATAATTATATGGCGGCATAGAATATAACGCTATGGCATTAGAAAATTAGCCGAAAATATATTTTAGGTACCGCCACGGAGGAAAATACACAAATGTTTTATTCAACCGAGTCGGTAAATTTACATACCTAGCTGGAATTAAGTAATTTATGCATTTTTTTTTTTATGCGAAAGCTTTCCATAATTAATTTTAATCAACTGTTATGAATAATGTTACTACTGTCGAAAAACGAATGAAGTTGCTCAAAATATAATATATTACCTCTCACCGATTATAATTTGACAAATAAATATAATTAAGTATTATTCATCATTAAAAAGATAAATGTCATGAATCTATCCAGAAAATTTTCTTACAAAGTCAAACTGATATTTTGATATTTTTTTTTAATGTAACAAATTAGTCATACACATTAGAATGATGTAATAGTTATTTTCTTATGATTTAGAAGAATTTTTTATCGCTGATAAAAATAATACTTCAAAAACACAACTTAATCAACAATCACATTAACTATATAAGTATTTCTAGTACCTAATGTAAATATGTTATGTTTACTATCATTTTGTAACAATTATTTTACTTTGTTCATTTTTTTTCACTGTTTTAATGCACAAACACAAAGTAAATAAAAATAAATAACTTATTTGTTTACAAAATAACAATCAACAAAAAAAATAGTGATCTAAGATGGTCGAGTACTTTAAAAAAATTAGTGAAACGAGTTAGAAATACAGTGAGTAGGTATTGTAAATAATCGAATAAAATATTTTTATTGAATCTAAATACACATTATAGATGAACAATTTAAAATTTAACCCTATATTGGTAAATTATAACCGTTTACATTTAATAAAATATATTTCGAAAATCAATTCTTAATTTACAAATCATTCATATGTTATTTCCGTACCTAATCCTCCATCCTCCATAAATAAAAAGCAAATATTCATTTATATTCATTTATTTTCCAAAACGGAAATTGGCTATGAAAAGTATCATACGGAAGTATGCATGACATTTAAAGTATTAAATGAAGAATTCACCCTCATTCTTGAGAAGAATTATTTATTGAATAATAAATATAAATATGATGAAACAAGTGATATGAAATGATCAAAAATTGCTTCTTACGATACACTGCAGCCACTTTAAATAAACAGTCAGAACCCTTTCCTACTTCAATAAATAAGCTACATATACCTAGTATACGCAATTAATTATGTTTATTCATATTTTACTTGAAATTGAAAAGGTTAGTGACTTCAAGTAATATTTGAACAACTATTAACGTAATGCATCAGCCACCAGACCCACTCGTAAAAAAAAATAACTAAAAACTACGAACAAAAGCCTAAAGGGCAGTTTTCCGATATAAAAAAAATCCATACTACTACTACGTATATGGACGAAAGGAACCCACGTGGGTCCGTGACCGAAAAAAAGGGATCCCTCGGAGAAACAAAAGGCTTTGGTTTTATTCGTCAATGGTCTCTAAATCGCAGCTGCCCTCGTTGACAATTTAATCGCAGATGTTTTTTTTTTTATACTAGCTCAGGCCGCATTATTATTATCCTGCACAAAGGGATTCCGGTTACCCCCCCATTTTGGACGAAATATTTCGTTCGTCGTAGGCCCGTGCCTTGACGTTTATTGCGAACATGACATTCATAATACGCTATGCATATATTATTATCAACCGCTGAGCGTACGCCACAAGGGTGACAATAAGACGTGCGTGCCGTAGAAAATTCGGAATTTTCATTAACGCCTCATTATACACAATTAAAACGATATCATGCATAAAAATTAAAATTAAATTACAACCAATAAATTACTAAAAACAATTGAGTTTTTTGGTATTATTACCTGATCAGAGTATTCAGGAGAACGGCGATGAAATCGCGATGTTTGACCGCAGACACGATAGTAATCTGAGAAAACAAAAACAAAAACAAACAATAAGTATTATCCTTAGTATTATTATTTGTACCACCTAATAATGAACACGTGCGAATATACACAGCTAGACAGGGATGGTTATTACTTATTACAGTAGAAGCGGCAGGGTTAATATACGCAGAGGTTTAAAATTAGTTGTATTTTCGGTATTTCGTAGAGACCTTATTGCTATTTTCGACACGTATCATATTTTGTGTGGTTGATGGGGTTTGGCACGCCCTGAAGGCAATTAATACTTAGGCTTTTGTCATCGCGTCCAGGAGAGGAAAAACGGGGAAAAAACATCGACAGAGCTTTTCGAAAAATTTCCCCTGAGGCGAAGACGAGCTTTCATTAAACCAAGTCGAGTGCAGTGTATTGGTATTGACACTTCACTGTACGTGTCACGAGAAAAATAGAGGAGGGGAAACTCTGAAATGTTATATTGTAAAGATCCATCTCCTGGTCAATCGCGAGAAAAGTAAAACCACCACGGTGTTATTTTACTTCTTTTGACAATATATTATTAATTATAGAAAAGAAAACTATGAACAAAACTCAAAATCGATAATGTATACGAAAGTTAAATCTGATAAGTACCTATACGCTGAACCATTTGAACGCACTCTGTCGATAAACCATACAAATCTGTTGTGTGTAATAAAATCATACCTGTATTGTGTGATATTGTAACGGAACATAACAATACAAGTATTATACTACGCACTACGAAACGTTCCATAAACAGCTGATACTATTATATTATAATATATTAATACGAAACGCCGGAGCTTTCGGCATCACAATAGTCGGCAGAATGTTTTTTATTTCGTTTTAATTGAAAACCGGCAGATAAGATATTAACTTGCGTTTGATAATATTGTCATCATACTATAACGGTATAAAAACACACGTGGGTCACGTATACGCGGGGGGGTTTCTGGAAATAAAAAAGCAATCGTACGGACTGTCGTGATAATGAGCCCCGCTAGCAAAAACGTCGGATCGGACGACCTGAGACTTTATTTACAATATACGACAACAATGAGGAAGGCATAACGAACAGTGTACCCATCCCTGCACTGCACTGTGCAGCGCTCTATTGGCAGGCGGACATAAATCTCTCCCACGAGACCACTTGTTCCCGACCTTAACGCCGACTGTTTTCACCGAGAGCGCAAAGAGAGGCTGCAGCAGCAGCAGCAGCAGCAGCAGCAGTTGTATCGAAGGTGGCAAGTCGAGAGATGGTAACCGGATACCGTAGTCTTACATATTAGGTATAGTACACTATATATTAATAAAATGGACCTGGCGTAGGTACGCGTATAAATAATATTGTGCGGACCGTATCGATAAGAGCAGAGCGCCGAGCGCGTTCGACAAGCGTACATAATAATTCTTTTATTACACGTAATTGCTATTAAAACACACGGTTACACTCTGCACGCGATGTGTGTTTCGCCTCTTTTTCCCTGAGGTTTCGGAAAACACGTGTTCTCTCGGCACACACGATAAATGAATTATTATTATAATGTGGCGAATAACTGGTTTCGTCCTGTTGCGTCGACGAGACCGATATACATAATTTCGTATACCTAATATTTATACGACGATATATTTTACCGACCTTAAATGGGTGGTGTGGATTAAAACGAAAACCGATGAAATATAATCTTACAGCGAGCGAATCCGCTCATACGGTAATTACCAATGAGATCGACAATATGCGATAGGTATAATATATAGTTCAACGACGTTGAGTTGCTGCCTATGTGTGCGGTAATATTTTCGACGCCCATAACGTAAGTAATACATAGGTACTGTTATGGATATATAATATAATGTTGCACAACTGTGTATATTGTGTCCGAAAAGCGATTCCCAATTTTTTCTTATAACCTACATATTATAATATAATAACAAACTTAAAACGGTTAGACATTTTTTATTTGTTACAAATATTATGATAATACATGTTATTATAATAATAATAATAATAATTACATTATCAGCGTTTATCTAATAACGCACAATGATGCGTGGGCCGATACAATCGTTTTTTTCCACTGAATCGAACACAAAGATCGATTCTCATCTATGGGCCTCAGGCCTAGGGATCTACAATTTGTAATTGAATCCAATTTAAATATTATATTATATTATATAGTAAGATTTAATCAACTGATACGGCGCGTGCATATAGTAGGTATACAGGGATAATGTACATTATTAATTCAGCAGTAACCTGCAGACACGATAATATTTTATTAATCAATAAAATTATAATTCCGTGTAATTATTATTTTACGAACACTATTTTATACTCGAAACACGGTTGAAAGTATAATGGAAGACTACTATACTATGTTATTATCATTATCATCTCGTGTATCAATTGATCTCTATAGGTAGTATTAAAAGTTGTTCGATTAATGAGGATCGACACGTCAATCTATAATAATTAATAATATTCACACCGTTTACGTATATAATTATTAAACTGCATATACGTTTGCGGTTTGCGTATACAATATAATATGTCTAATACATTATAATATTGCAAGAACCTAGTATATACGGGTTACCGTCGAGATAAAATGCGTCTTAAAGACATTACAACAATAAAATTACACTCTATTTGGACAAATTGACTAGTCGATTAGTCTTACAGCACGTTACAACTAATCTTACACGTCCTTTCGCGAGATGATTGAAAATTGAAAAACAATTCGGGCAACTCAGGAGGTATGTCATTAAGAAGAATATCGCTTTTCGATTTTCACGAAATAATTCCGTCTTCCGATTTCGGGATAAACGATCGCGCCCATCCGCGTGAACGCACAAGACATTCGACCCGTTCCGGATTTCTGGTCCGTCACGTTGTCGTCGTAGCAGGAATACCATATTATATAATACACAAAGTTATAATATTATTATAACGTGCACCGCTCGCCACATTATAATATATACATAATATTACAATATATATGGCCATCTATGGTCGTCGTTGTCCGTATGTCGCGCACGCGTTCTGTAGTAGTTGGCCATCTCACATACACAATGAAACTGTGTCACACGCACAAACACTGCAGTGTGCCTATATGTCGACTATCCACCGAGTACGTTCGATTATAATAATATAATATATGTATAATAATAATATATGCTCTGGCTACCTATGGTACGACCGGAGCAGTATAGTTGTTGTACATGGTCGTAGTAATGTACGCAGCGCACAGAAGCCATCCCCCCTAAATATAGAGACGATTCTCGATCGTGTCCGCCGTGTAGCAATAACAATGCACGCCCCGATGACTCGCAACAATTTACGCGGTAATTGAATCCAAATATTGTTTCAGGACGAGAAATGCCTCCGAAACGATATTATTATGTTTTTAAACAGTATTGTGTTTGTATAGACGACCTGGCTGAACACAATAATATTATAATATAATATAATTTATACGATCGTCGTGCACGCACAGTATAATATTATTATAGCTACCTCCTGGTATACGTCGCGTCACGGGCGACACCTCAGCGATAAAAATATAATTAGCCGTATCATAGCATTACATATTATTATACTTATTGAGACAACGCATTACGCATATGATGACTTTCAAACGTACAATTTAACAACAACAATAATAATAAAATAACAATGCACAAATATGGTTAATTTATAACGGTTCAACGATTTCAGCAACGTATTTCTATATACGTGTTTAACGAAACGTGAATCGACGAGTACTATTAGTATATATAGGAGCCTATTTAAGCATTTATGGCGTGGATGATTTTACACGAAAAGTCGAAAACTTTGCAATAATAATATGAGTACAAAGTAATTATTCGATTTTATCCGACATACCGTTCCGCGACAAAAGATCCATATCACGATTACCTATGCCATCATATTATTTTGTGTATACCTATACCTATACGTACCTATATAAACATAAAGTATTTAACTTATTAAAGTACAAATGTTTTCGAATATTTCAACGGTTGACGTATGTCATCTCATAATGTAAAATAGGTATGTATCTATTATATTCGTGATCACTACATTTAATAATACAATAAAAAAAATAAAAAAAATAATACGAGCTACATATTATAACTAGGTGTGAGTACCAACATAGTATTATAATAATGTATTCAATACATCATTTATATTTTAAACCTACAAAATATTTAAAATTGAAAGTAAGTATAACAATGTAGTTACATTTCGTATAATAAATCGATTGTTTCTTCAAAAGTTTAAAAAAAAACATTTACAAAACTACCGTGCTATATTATTTTCAGTTTGAAATCAAGATATAAAACGAAAAAAAGAACTAAAACGGATGAGCTTTCGAAATAGGCCCATCTCTCTAGAGAATTACTGTGACCGGATAAAAGGTAAAGGGAAATCTGGCTTGTGCAAGACGTTGGGACCTTTAAATAACGATTGGATCCCGTTTTGCGAATAAATCCATTAGTTTTGAATCCCTCTGACCTGTTGCCCAAACACATACCGATTTTCAAGATATATAATTCACTGTCGAAATAGAAGTTAGTGGTTGCTCTACTTTCCGAAACCAATAGCCAGTGTTAAATTTAAAAAGTGTTCCCAATGTTTGTTTGTGAAGAAGTAAAAAACATTATTCTTGATATATCGTTCAAAACCTAGTTTATAAAAAAGTAAACTTAAAAAATGTCGTATGTTTTGTTAATTCTCGATAGGTATAAGGTCAATTGGATATTTGGATAGTCCGTTTTATTTTTATTAACAGAACATTCAACTCAGAATATAGATATGTTATATGTTTCAGACGTAGATGTACCTTTAGTATTTGTACAAAGAACAGTATTTTATTGGATTGAAAAACAAATGTCCCGAAACGAAAAATGGTAGATACTTACTAATAAAATAAAGTTTCTCAGCACATAATATATAGAAAACCGTTTAACCAAAATGAACAAGATTATTGAAAAACCCAACATTATAAATCTGTACTAATGGCCAGTACAATAAATCCAGGACCATATTGACCAATACAATTTAATATAAAATATCAATTTAAAAGCAATGAATATAATAATACAAAGGTAGGCACTATAAAATAATATTTACGCGAATTCAAAAGTTGCTTTTTGAATTCAACCGTAAAAACATAAACAATAAGCCAACTATAATACTCAGCATATCAGTTACCCAGTATATTATTCTCATATAGGTACCTTTTTACTTTATAGCAACATATTAATTGTAAAGAAACATACAAATTGTATTTAATGTCCAATGAAGTAAGTACTTACTATTATTACAGTGTACTGTAAATAATTATATTGTTTATATATGACTCGTTTTTAGGAATTTTTAGTTGAAATAAATATCCTATTAAAAATAAAAAAAAAGCTCGTGAAGTAGAGCAAGCGCTTTTGTTTTTAAAAAGCCTCGTAAATAAACGGTTGAAAATGAGAAAAATGCTGGCCTTCGGGAAAATGTTTGTCCTTCTCCCCAACAGTAGTTATTTTATACCTGAATACTCGGGGGACAAAGCGATATATTATTCCAACTTTACTGTACCCCTTTCTCCCCAACATCCGTAAGTAATCCGTTATAAATTACCGCTATCGCTTCTATCTTCTGTATACGAAACAAAAATAATAAGAAAAAAAAAGTTAATAAAATGTAGATTTCACTTTGCCTCGGGACCAGTATAGTGATTGAAATCCTTTATTCAAATGTCTACGTTATGTAAGAGGACCTTTTCGAAACAATTTTTTCCTCGAGATATTACGTTTAGGTATATACATATTTGTATACATCTGTTGTCAACGTATCATACAGATAACCAGTTTCTTCACTACTTTGAAAAAATACACACACAATATCCTCCTTGGGTTCGTAGTGTTCTTATATAGTATACATGTATCGCAGGCGCCGAGGGGAACAGATTTATTACACATCTTGAACGACGCAAGCCGTATGTCATTCGGGATCGACAACAGTCACGGGCCCTTGAAAGTTTGTATAAAGTTCAAAAGCCGTTATTTTTTTCCCTTAGAATGAAAAAAAAAATGATAATAAAAATAAACGAAAAGAAACCGAGCTCTAACCCGCAAATTGTTTCCTTTGGATAACGTCCAAAACTACATGTGGACGGCCAATCGAGGAGGCGTGTTTATATAGCTACTTTTACTGCCTCTTGAAATACATGGATATAAATACAATAGACTTTTGTAAACATTATTCCAATCGCCTGTGTAAATATATATACATACGTCATGCGTTCGTTACCAGCCAATCGGTTGTTTCGAGATTTTATTGCAATTTTTTTTCCACCCTCGGCCGTATATTTATGTGTAATTTCGAGCATATAATGTATACATAGGAGTTCCACATAATAAACGCGCGCGCCACACAAACCGTAAGTTGTTACCATCATTCTCATTTTATACCGTGTTATATCTCATTTTTATTTTCCTAATGCAAAAGCTCCACCCCGATTACGTTTTGTAAGCCGCGCGCGTGTGGGAGTGCTGCAACGCGATTCCCAAGTGAATACACCGGCACACATGTGCCCCCCAACTGTTACGTGAAACGTTGTAATATTTGAACAGCGTTATTATTCTCGGACCTATATTATAATACGCGCACAATGCGGCCAACACACTCGAAACGTCTCGGTTACGATCATTAGTTAATTAAAAAATAAATAAATAGAAAACATTTAAACATTACGTACGCTCTTTTGAATCTTTTGTCGCGGCCCCGAATCGTATATGCCGTCAGGAGCAAATCAATTTACCGACAATATAAAATATAGGGTTGTCCCGCGTGCGCTGTTGCTGTTTGTTTATCGAACGGTCAGCGCGTGTTTGCCAATTGTTCGCCAATGCTGTGGAAGCAACATTGGTCGAATAATATAAGCTTTTGTGTGTTCCATTGGGGTAAAATACGTTTTGTTCGGCCGTCTGATTGACATACTAATGTACATTATTCCGAACAGTTGTTTTTAGACGTATACGTGTTTGTAATCCATACAAATAATATATTATATTATTATTATTATACACAGAGCGCGCGAGCACGGTCGTTGCTAGTTACTACAGTGACATAAGGCAAAATAAAAGGATTTTATTGATACTCTATTGTCGTGTGTCAGATACTTAGATCCACCTTATACTTGAAAAAGAAACAAAACATATAAACAATCATACATAATATATGATTTGCCATCAAATGCTTTATAGTTTGTAGGAACAAAATATATAGGATACATAAGTTGGACGCAAATTGAAATTGGTACCTACTGTACATAAAATATTAGGCAAATAATAATAATTTTCAATAAGTTGTTTGATGTTATACAAGGTAAACCTGCAGCTATAAGAAAAAACGTCTAAACAAATTTAACCGATTTTGTTTATAGTTTGTCAACATTTAGATACTGCAGTTTTCAAATACATTATGGAACGTAACGAACAATAAAACGGTTATATTTTGTTTAAACACAAAATATAGACTTTGCAACAACATCATAACTATAGGTCACTTGAGGCAAATTAAACAAACACAGACGCAATATATATATACATGTATATATAGTATACATACAACTATTGTCGCTAATTCAAACACAAGAGACCGTTCGATTTAGAATTCCGTAGCGTACATATGCACAATAAATAGAAATAAATAACTAGAATTAAAACATATTATGTACCTAATATATATTTTTGCACTATTTGGTTTTTTGAGGCAAATGTAACATTTTTATTTAATCGTTTTAGCGTATATAGTGATATACTGAACCATTTTAAAGATAAAAATATTTTGGTTGCAATTTCACTTTTGGTGTGTCTTTAAATTGGACACTGACAATATATGACGTATACTTAATACCTAGGTAGCAAGAAAACTGTAGATTAATTTTGATATTTTTTTGTGCAAACAAGTATTTAATAGATACATGTTATACATCAGCATATTACAATATTGTGCAGCATCATGATATATTATAATTGGGTTAGGGTAGAACAATATAATATATACATATAGTTATACTGTATATAGCGCTGTAGACCAAAAACGCCGTTCAAACAAGTACTAAGCAAAACGCGCTTTATCGATGTATATATACCTAGGTAATAGATGTGTGTATACATATATATATGTAATAATATTGTACATTTGTTTGATTATACTTGGCAGCCGCCGCCGCCGCCGCCACCGACGGACTCCACGCCCCACAAAGACCCTTCTTGTGTCGTGCACACACGAGGAGCACGACGTATATAATAATATAATATACGTGCATATAGAGCGCGGTGCCCATTGTGTGGCGACGGCGGCCACGTGACCCCAGACGCGACCCTTCTCTCGTGCCACCCCTCCCACCGCCCCCGACACGGCCGCCGGAAGGGTCTTTGGACACACCGTATATACCACCACCTTTCACGCTCGGCACAAGCTAATTTGACTACATGACGCGCTTTTCGTGGGCCACCCGCTGTTTTTGCGCACACGCACCCGGCATAGGCTCTCGCCGTATATTATATTATTATGTGTATACCAAAATATTTAGGGGTTTGAAAAGAATAATATTAAAAAATGATATTAAATAAAAATCGCAAAATCGATACTACCACTAGAATATAACTAATAAATTAATTCAATTTTATTCGGAATAATATAATAATATGCACAAAATTATGGAGGCCAAGCAATATCTCACGAGTAGGTGTATAACAGTGTATATAATATGTATAATAGTACGTCTGTCCGCGTAATTAGCTTTTCGGTTCATAATGTGTAAGCGGAATTTTTTTTTTAAGAAGCTTAAGTGTTATAATATTATATTGTACCACATAACCGTCGAGGGTTCCCGTTGTTAGACCCGTGTTTTTCGATCTAATCTGTCATTGGGACATGTACCGATAAACTCATTATTGTAAAACCACGAACACATGTTACTTTCAGCTAATACCGTCGAACCGGCGGCGGCGTAGGGCCGTCGAGTATTATGTAAATACTCGTTTCGAATCCGTTTACATTAGATATTATACCAAATCGATTTTCGTAATATTAATATTTTTTCGTTATTTTTTTTTTCTAATTGGGTGTAGTTAAACAAACTTATTGAACACATGTTACTTATGAGATTAACAAAATCAATATTACCGCAATTATTATTAGGGACGTGATATTATTACGCTCCGATAAAATAATATAACGAAATAATGAAAAGTAATTTTAAGACTACTATATAATGATATTTTCAGAATCGAATGCATATTATACAATACGGGTGAATGCTATGGAAATTAGTAAAAACTTATAACTTATAAACGTATTTGTTTCAAAATTAGTTAGTAAACAATTATATAGAATTGAACAAATAAAAATACTATATACACACACAATAGTTTAAGGTAAGAAATTTAATACGTAAAAAGTACAACTACTAAGCAATAAACGCACACGCTAATATGTTAGGTACAAATATTTAAAAAAAACTGTGATAAGTTTCTTTTGTACAATGGATGTATAAACAAAGCAGATTAACCCACATCGCCGTGCAATAAAAGTGTGCACTTTAAGAATATAATATAAAGAGCAACTTTTAGATTTTAATGCATTTTGGGGATCTTAAGGAATTTTTATGATGTTATTTTATGAGTCATTAAAACGCGTCTTAGGAACTTAATAATTATTTTTTTACACTTCAAAATATTACTAGTCTTCGTTAAAGAATCACTTATGAGTTGTGATGGATATGTTTACATACAAACAGTTCATTTATTATATTCAACATTTTCAAACAGCCATTACTCATATTTTGTGAACAACAGTTATTATGACTTAACATAAAAGTATCATCAAATGAGTCACAAAAAGTAATTTAAACTAATGACCTCTATTATCGATTGAGTAACTAATTATCTAAAATATTAACGATTATAGATTTATATTAATTAAAAGAATCCTGTATAATATTATTATATATTTTAAATTGTAATTCTATTGTTTGGAATTTTAGTTGAATTTAATAAATTCAATGTTTTCATAAAAACATTTTATAAACCTAATATTGTTTTTAACAAAAAGTTCGAGGAATTTAACAGAGACCCGACTCCGATTTACAATAATCCAATCGAACATTCGTTTACGCACGATGACAGGATTCCGATAGGAGTAGGTTGTTTGCTCGTCTACCGTGGTATCCATCGATTAATGACTGGCATACATATTTTGACATCTGGGCGGGTACCTCAACGTTACACCGGCTTCAGTGATCTCGCTTAATAACAATATCAAAATTGATAAATATGCATATTTCTACATGAAGACATCGGCTGTCTAGAACGCCGAATGATTAATACTCGCCTAAATATAATAACAAAGCCATAATAATTTCAATGTCTCTGGGACTCAACTATGTTTTTCTTTAACTAGTCCAACCAATAAAAATAATAATTTGATAAATTTTATGTTTTGTCAATGCATTCACATATGTATAGTAATCATTATCTTTAAAAACTATTTAAACAGTTCATTATTTATGTGACATTTATGTTTATCACACAAGACATTAAAAAAGAATATGGTATTTGATTCTGAATAAAAGAACAATTATATTGAACAGTATTATCAAAATCAAGACGTATTCCAATGAATTCGAATTTAGACAATAACAACAAAATGATCATTAAAAGAATCACTTAAATCATTAAGTAGACTCCGTAAAATTATTATTGAAGTTAATCTCCACGATAAACTTTATTAAAATAGATATAAAATATTTTTAAATGTAAAAATATTTCCGTTCTGTAATTAAAAAATTTGTTCATAAGAATAAAGCATAAAAAATAATGATATTATAACCGGGTACTAAATAATACATATAAGAATCAAGTACAATATCGAAAACTATTATGTTAGATACTGACACCGGCCCCTCATCACATGACTAAGTATTTTTATTTTAAATTAAAAGGATAATACTTACAACTTGATTATGATTATTAAAAAACGAGTGAGATGTTTAAAATGACTTATTATTTATTAAAGAGGAATATACGCGTTGTGGCTATAGAAAATGAAAAATATTCAATGAAAATGACATTAAGAGAAAACAATCAATTTAATTACGCTATTATATAATCAATACTTTAGTTTTATTTTCCATTATTATAAAACGACCATCAATTTTGGCATATAATATTTAGTTGTATGTAGTAGTTTAATGTTTATTGTAAAATAATATAATACATAGGTAAGTGAACCATAAAATATATAATATTATAAACAAGAATAAAAAAACCACTACCTACCTATATCATTAGGTCGACTGCAGCGTGCACTCCTTTAAAATCTCTATTGGTAAGAAATTCTTCAATAGTAATTTTAAAACTAAACTCAGTACTCGCACCCTCTATCGATGACAAAAAAAATTTCCTGCCCTCATGCTATAAATTATAATACGATATATCGTGTGTAGGTACTATATACATATATAACACTCACAAATAAATTAATATCGCAGCTGGGTACGATGATTGTGTGATTTCTGCTCCCCCGCGTTTACAATAGGTTTCGGACGATAAGCTTATATCCGGTCGATAGAAATAATATGTGCCCGATATATACATATATAAGCATCATAAAACATTAGGTACCTACACCCCAACTTCAGTGAACTTTAATTTCATCTGTACTGCATCATCTAATTCCCACACTGTCTAGATGACTTGCCGAATCCGGCCACGCACAATACTTGCTAATTATTATTATCGATACCAACAACTGCAAAGCGCTTAAAACATTGTGGGAAATTATACCAGCTCCCGTGAACGGAGGTAGCAGTGCGTTAAATGATTTTGTTTTACTCGGTCCGTTACTCGTTACGTGGTTAGTGAAGCTGAATGGACATTATTAATCGACAAATTAACGATAATGTATTTTTTTACACATATTAATAAATTCGGTAAAAAAAGATGGAATACAAACATTTTTTGCTTACACCGTCTTAATTAACAGGTATAAAAAAAACCAACTCGCTATTGAATATTTTAGGATGAGACTAAACCTAAATAGTACCTACCTAGTAATACAGGTAGGTGTATCTATTATACTAGGACGGTTCGTGGGTAAAAATAAATAAGTCAATTTGGTCGAATTTTGATTATTACAATTTATAATATAATATTATAATATGCTATGTATTTTGTAGAAAATGCGTTATACGTAGTTTACCCTACCAAAATATTTGTGAATAATAAAAAGCCATTAGAGTCAATAAAGATTTTTTTCGTTTCCTGAAAAGCAGTGATTGTGACTTATTATCCTTTTTACCCACGCACCCTCGCTTTAACCATATTTCATTATACTTATGATCTAAAAAAAAAATATACCTATATACATTTAATATGCTTCAATATTTTAGTTTTGATCTTGCGTATACCTTCATACTCGTGCACTACATATTATTTTAAATAAAACAAGTTAAAATTTGAAAAATTCCTAAGCAAGTCTATCTATGTGTCATAATGATGCAAGATCGTTAAGAACTATCACTGAACTACGTATAATCTATGCTGCGCAGACTATAAGAGGTCAATCTTTTGTAATGCTAATTATTTATAATTTTCATAATTTGACCCTCGAAACTACAAACTACGCAGATAAGGGATAATTACAACTAACTACAAAACACATTTGATTATCTCAAAAAAAATTAACTTATACAATTATTGCATTTTAATATGAGTAATGTGTGCCCAATTTTATATTATAATAATTAACAATATTAAATAAAACATATCGCGTGTTTTTTTTTTTTTATCTCCCCGTTACATAAGCTATATTATTATTAGAATTCTGGTGGTGTCGGGGCGTGTGCATCTCGTCAATCCTCGGCCGGTTCCTCTAGTTACACAACAAACACTGGCGATGATATGCGTTCAACATATACCCAAACGAGCATAAACATAATAATGATATATAGTGTGTAATAATATATTATGCAGGGAGGAAAAAGGGAGGAAAAATTGTAACAGACTACAGTTATCTTACAGTTTAAAGTGGAAATAACATTTTTTAGTGAAATGTAAACATCAGCCCCCTTTGGACGTGGAGTAAATATTCTGTTTCTATTCAATATGGATTACTATACTCGCTAGTACGCTACACGTTATCTGCTGTAGGAGAATAGTCCTATACGATAACTGATAAATGTTTAATGAGGGGTTCGTACCGTAATCTGGTAAATTTCTCTGTTAATATTTTCGTCGTTCCAAAGACAAGAAAAAAAAATATTGATACCGTCGTCACCAGTGCACGGATTACACAAACCAATCCTTTGTTTACCGCTGATGAATTTACGAGTCAAACCTGTGCACGTTATGAGCGGCTTTTAGTCGTAAATTCTTATTGGGAATCACTCAAAATATGGTGCTTGGAAACACGGTGATCGTAAAAGCGAAAAAAAATTGGGATAATAGTTGCGGTAACATAAAATAAGGTGTACAGACGTTTAATGGGTTTTTTTTATACGGTCGATTATAATGTCCAATATTTACTTGTTTTTGTATTACTGCGTATGTGCAGATAATAATAATTTTATTGCTCATGCCTCCAAGTCATAATAATCGTTTTCGAAATACCATTGGTGTATGGCTACCAGTGTTCCACAATCGGTCCGAAACAGACAAAGTAATCAGATAAACATTGATTTATTCGCGGTTTGCGTTTTGCAGTTGATCAAAATGATGAGACTGCATTTCGGCCGAACCTCGTGGATTTTTTCCCTTTACGCCAAGTCGTTGTTCATATATATTATATCTATGGCTATAAAGGTGTACCAGTGTAGCATTGTACAGGTTTTTTTTTTTGGTTTTGTAATTCGCATTCACCAATCGTGTAGGCGTGTCCCTGGCGACAAATCATATGTAATTTAATAATAACAATAACGACGCGTGTATTTGGCCAGGTACCTACCAAACAGTTTTTACTTGTGCAAAGTTAGCTGATTTATGTCGGGAGTTTGCCCATTACGTAGAAATAGTGTAGAAATTAAAATCCAACGCTATCAATCACCGCAGAATTACAATAGAAATATTATGTCAATTGATTCGCAACATGTGGATTATTTCGATATAACCTTTGCGCGTCGTTTATACATACAAATTACAAACTACTAATCGTAGATTAAGTTTAATCAAACACTGTTACTTCAAAGGGAGTCGATAGCATATCGGGTAGTCAATACTAAATAATATAATATATAATATTATTATGTTATTCCAATATTTAGCTGTTATATTGAGTATGCTGGTTAATTTTCCCTGTATTTTATTTGTCTAACCAGAAACGAGATTATACCGGGAATTAAAATCATACAACAACAATTAAAACGGAAAATTATCAACAACAAACTAATTAATTTAATTAGTTTTGTTATCTTAATAATTGTTATTTAATTTTGACCATTTCCCTTTAATTGAAACACAACAAGTCAGTTTAGAAAAGTCAGTTTAGGTAATTTTATGGACTTATGGTGTATGTTACAATACGCAGTATATTGAATAGCATTTTAGTTTAGGTAGGTATAGTATTATTATAGGCGTAGCCCAAAGGTAACAGGTAACAGTTAAATGTAAAATAAACGTTATGTGGTTTATTGTTTCTACGTTTTCGAAAAACCAAACCCGAGTTTGGTCAAAATAAATAATAAGTTTCGTAAAAAAAAAAAAAAAAATAACTGTTTAAAATGTATTTGTTGTGAAACAATATATTATAACATATAGGCACATAATTTTTTACATGGGACTTTTTAGTAACGCCCGGCGTATACTTCCGACAAAATATTATATGTATATGCCAGCCAGTAAACAGTTTTACGATGATCGTAAAACAACGCAAGATGCACTGCACACGGCAAGGTATATAATAATAAAAGGTATAAAACAATAGCGGTGCAACAAATACGTATAATATAACACACACAAACGTCATCCGAAGCGCATGTTTTATGTTTTCCCATATTTTTTTTTTTTTTTTTTGGTACGTTTCCAGTGTTTTCTTTATACGATTGCTAAGGAACTCATCAATCATTCGGGCTAATTAAGAGTGTACCGCACACTACCACGCAACGGCAAGTCACGCCCAGCACGTATAGTGATTTGTTTCAGACATGCGCGCCATAGACCGCCCGAAATAGCACACACTGTATACCGTCCGCTTTGGCGGGATATCCAGCGGACAAATTGTTTGCCGACACACGCGGTCATAGGCGATCGTCGTATAATATCGTCGGGACAGATATCAGTGAACCGGAACTATATGGCAGAAAACCGCTGCGGACGGTGAACATAATATTATAAGAAGAAACGCGCAGATTTTAGCCAACGATTGTTGGGTTTTTACTGGAACGACGCAACGCGCGTCTCGCGGCGACTCGGGCGCAATCACGGATTTGCCGCTCCGGTGGCTTCCGCGTGGCCTCCGGGACTCGGCGGTATCGAAATTCGTGTACAGTCGCGATCTCGGGTCAGACAGACGCACGCTAAAAATCTCACAATATGTGAGCGTATTCCGTACATAATGCATATTGCATATTATGTACATGCAAACCCTCAATGTAGAACAAATGATTATACATTAATAATTCCAAATGGAAAAAAAAATGCTCGCTACAGATATATTATAAAAAAAGGAGAATAATCGTCTATTGTTTATCGACATTTGAACTACCTACAGTTGATAATCAGAGAATATTGTTAACTCCTTGTAACCATGACCGAGTAGGATAATAATAATAATAATAATAATACAATTTATATTATTTATAATATTTATATATTTAGTATATTTTTATGGAAAAAATAATATTCTGCTTTCTTGTATTGTGCAACGCTGTCAACAATATTTATTGCGTTTGAAATTTAGTTTATATTATTATTATTATAGGTACTATAAAGTTGTAAAACCAGGCCTCGGCGAGAAACTAATAAAACACTAATAAAATCAACTAGCATTTCTATTCCAATACATTTTTGTATGTGTACCAACTTTTATTATCGTATTGGAGTTCATATAAACTTGGACGTGTCATCTTAAGAACTCAAATATTGGCCCAAGGTTCGAGTCCCCCTCGACAAAGGCGTCAGACGGTAAACATTAAGTTTTTCTCCATATACACACGCATACTCGTACACAGATAAGGTGTAATATTATAATACACACACGGCAACCCACACAAAAACATGTAATATTATATATATTATTACCGTACGGCACTTATGTAATTGTTCAATTGAGATGGTCCAATTCTACGAGAGAAACGTACGCGACATACATAATTCATGTACGTCAATGAAAAATATCCACCGGATCTTCGAGTTTAAACAATAGTACAAACTATAATTAAACATTATAAATAGTACATTTAAATAGCTCTATACATACAGACATCTAAGAAAACTTAAAAAAAAATAAAAACAATAAAGTGGACGGAAAAGAATTAAATGAACACACTATACTTAAGAACAGTAAAGTTATTGCCACAGTTGAGAAATTAAAACAAAAAATTGTACAGAATAGATATACTAGGTATCTACACTCTACAGGTAGATTTGTTGTGGGATTATTTACAAGCAGACTTCTACGTTTTAATCACTTAAATTATTGCTTGTAAACTATAGTGAACCATCTTGCACGAAAAAAGGTATAGTAAGTAATATATGAGTTTATTCGTGTATCAAATAACTCGAAATAACAAATTCAAACAGTGGTTTTATCAACTGACAATTTTGTCTAGTAAGTAATACAAATTACTCATACCCTCCAAAATAGTTATTTAATAAATGTATGAAGAATTATTAACCTTAAAAAAACGCTTGAAACCTTAATAGGTATTACCTTATATAATCAAAAATAATTAAAGTTTTAGAATAAGCTGGTTTCATTTGTTTCGTGCCAATCAGTAACTTTTAACATGTAATAAATATTAAAATATGGTTACGATAATAATTATATACCTATGTGGATATTAATTTCATAATTCATCAACTATAGTGTACATTTTTATACTTGACAATGGACACATACTATTATAACACTAACCTAATACCTACCTAAGTACATTATACATTTTCAATGTCGCTTTTAAATATTTGTAAAATTAAAGGCACGTCAATCGTTTTTAAATTCAGAATAACAAAAAAAAACTAATTACCTACCTAATATAAGTATAATTTTTAACGACATATTTGTTGAACTTCGTCTACACCTAGAAATAACTATAGCTGTTATTTTTTTGCTGTAAAATGAGTAGTACTTGAATAGTACCTAATTTTTTACTAGTAAGCAGGATACTACCAGCGTTAAATTCAAAGTTTAATGTTAAAATAATAGAAATATGTTTGGAACAGCTTTCATTCATAAAATAAATTATAATGAGCTATTCAGGTAAAATTAAACAACACAAAGTGATGCAATAATATAAGTACTTAATTGTTGAGGCAAATATTTTAATTTTAGAAATAACATTCTGTATAACTTGTAATAATATTATTCATGATCTATACAGTAGGTTTACAGTTTTTGAAATTAATACAAAATCAATGTTTATTCAAGACTAAAATAATATAAGAAGATAAAACCGGACAAGATATAGCGAACGTTGGTGTTAGCCACTAGTTTCACTTCGATCACTTTTCACAGATTTATATAGATATTGATTGTGATGTTAAATTTCAAAGCATGGTTATTGCAATGATAAATCTTTACATTCAAAAGAATGATTTTGAGCTGAATTAGTTGAAACTATGATCAACATGAATCTCTAGCTTTTCTTGTGCTAGTAACCATAAACTATTGAGAAAATGAAAAATTCCCCTTTTAAAAGTACTATCCAGATAAAAAACGTATAAATATATATATATATATGTCGAGACAATATATTTTATTGGAGATATTTTTGTAGAAGAAATGAGAATAATTCTTTACCTACTCTTTGTATTGTAATTTGGAGGTGTTACACGCATATTATCATATTTTGACTGACACGCCTGACGTCGACAACATATACAAATTTTGTTTATCTTTGTTGAGCTATGAGAACAGTAATAAATTGACGTGGGGTGTGAAGTTTGATAACGGCCATCTCGTTGACACTTCGGTCACTTATCTTGGATTCCCGAACCAGCAGAAACATTATTTGCTTAGGGCGGCTTAGGGTTACAATCTGAACAAGTCTAATCTGTACCAAATGTATTGATCACTGTCAAAAAAACCACTATTGCCTCTGAAATATGTTTATCATAATTGTATTTAGTGTGAAACGCTATTGAATACATAGTAAATAATACTTAAATACTATATTAAGTTATATAAAATGTAACATATAATTTATACTACCTAATATATGTACATAATATTTTATTTACAAATAAGTACGTTTTAATAAACTAATGATTATTTTAAAGAAATTGATGACAATGAAAATACATTTTAAAATGTTTGTAAAAAAGTAATTTTAATTTTTCCTTTATCGGTTGACATAATACATAATATACATGTACATATGATATTGTAATTGTTACTACCTAATATATAATATTCAATCATTGATCGAAAAAAAACACTTTACCCGGACAACGATACACTGAGGGACTTCAGCTATTAAATATATTTAAGTTATAAAATTCACTTATAGGCTATTTAGGTATAACGGTGTACAATGTACATAAATATAAATATTATTTAATATGAATGTATTTATTTATTATCTTAAAGTTTGATTTTTGCATAGATGTATATTACTATATTGTATGAAATAACACATAACATATTAATTAAAAAAAAAAGAAAGACATTTTTCAATTTCATTTTTTATTTTCTACCATCATAATTATGAATATATTATATACCTATCTCTTGATTACATTTCCCCTCTTACAAAACGCTCCTACCTCTATTCATATTCAAAGCTTCGTCTGGCCAGATTTTAATATCGGGAAAGAAAGCTTTACAATATCGGGAGCTTTTGGCGAGTTTTTTTTATGCTTTAGACTTTAGTTGATAAAAACGTTATATCCTTTGACTATACAGTAATAATGTACTCACTGTGAACGGGAAAGGGTATCTAGCGTTTGTATTATTACAATTTCAAATCAGTTAAAAAACAAATATTATTATTTGAATGTTTAATGGAATAAGATACCATCTAGTAGTAACTTTAATTTATAGTATCATGATTCTGATGATTCATACATATTCACTAGGTAGGTTTATTGTCACGTCCAGACATCATTCATTCGTATATCCGCAAGATTTGAATCCAGTGTCAGTTTTTAAATTGCCTGTTTAATTTTTTATCTATCAGTTTTAGAAAATATTTTAAGCAATCGATCACGATTATCACGTGGATTTAAAATTCAGCACCAACATAACGTGTTGAAGCAGACAATGGTTGCATTAGTTGCAAATATATGTATGATAAACTTAATGTAGGTACCTATATGATATTATTTATAATTTTATAATTATTCTTAGTCAGAATGTTACGCAGGAAATTAGGTATTTAAATTTTAATTAATACTACCAATTTGTTTGTATTTTGTGTCTAAAAACTTGAGTATTTAAAAATATATTATATGTGTTTAACGGCGATGTTTTATAAAAAAAAAATTATTTCTGTAAAGATTATATTCAATATTTAATGTTTTTTTTTATTCGTGTTTTTACATTATAATTTTAACTGACCTCAGATAAACATTTGAATTACTGTTGTCCAGCAATTTATAGTTATCTATATTCTATACCTATTTAATTGTAAATAATATATAAATATAATAAACTGCCCATTATATGATAAATTGATAACTATTATAATTATTATAAATTAATATGTCAAGGATTAAACCATATAAAATATTAATGTTCAGCTACAAAAAAATCCATTGAATATAGCCATATAGGTAGTACTTGTACAAAAATATCCTTAAACAATATTTTTAATAACGCAAGAAAGAACAGCAGGCTCATACATTTTTTTTAAAAATATATATTGAATATAATACTGTTTAACTGTCACGGTGATTAACTATAAACAAAAGTATATAGATAAGTATAATAGCATTACTTGTACCTATGTAAATGTGTAATTAAGGGAGTTATGAACAGAACCAAGATGAAACAAATTATTATAGAAAACCCAATAAATTACAAACACCATTCAAGTACGAACGTCGTTACAAAATATGTGTATAGATACCTACCTAATTCATTTCTTGAATAAACATCTACTCACCAAGGCAGACGTTGGGTGGTTTCCGGAGTTATTTTATCGGGAATTTGAAATTCGATAAGTAACAAAAATACTAAAATATAGAGACCATAATAATATAATATTATAGGTACCTCTTACATGTAGTATGTACACCTATAAGGCTATAAGGCTATAAATACCTACTATTATGTTACCCAAACACACTACTACCAAACAATAACATCAAGGGTTACTTTTTTGTTAAAATTTATAATAACAGCTTTTATAGACAGCGTTCGTGATGGAAAACCACGCGATAAATACATTTTAGGAATTTAATCAGGAATAAGTAATAGGAATAGCAGAATTAAACGAGATACCACGTTTTTCGAAGAACAGAATATTATTATACCTACTTCGCGGTTGAGGCCGGGAGTGTACGCGAAAAACTTTTACTCCGTACCGAAATAATAATAATATAATATAATATTGTGAAGTGTAATTCGTGGGATACTGGGATATATTTATTATATAGGTATGTCGTAGTGGTTTTAAGCGCGGATGTTTTCGAATCGATTACAAGCTGAAATCAACGCGAGGGGATTAGAATGACGGGAGTTTACACGGCCGTTTATGACCCGCCGATACGTAAAATTAAAAAAAAAAAAAAACCCCGTAAACATCGAGTTGAGGTGCTTCGAGATAGGCATAGGTATTGATTTTTTGTCTGTCTTCTATTATCGGAATAAGTTGCAGTACAGGATGCGCATATCGGTAAAATAATAAAAAATTGTACGGCTTCGGCGGATATTCTATTACCGGGTTAATCAATTTTTATTTTTTTTATACACGATTCTTTTTCTCTCACATAATATATGTTCCACATATAGTTATTACCCGCCGTGTGGTTGTGCTATTACATACAAGCGCCACAACAACAAGCAGTCAGGCAGTCAGGCAGTCAGGTAGTCATTTGTTGCCGAATTGGTACGTATAACACTGGCGACTAAGAGTAATAATATTAATGTATACTCCGCCGCCGCCCGTCCGAACTGGACGAATTCATTTGGAATTGCGCGCACGCAACGATTGCCGAATGAAGTAATGACGGACGGTCAGGGGAGCAAAAAAAAAATAATGGATTGAAACGCACGCGGCCGGACATTAATAATAGAATCGTTAAAACTGTACGAAACGTCTTTTTGATAACTATAAAAATTCATGAAGCCTGCGGATAGGAACACCGACGGCGGCATTAAATATTAATTTATTACTTCCAGTTGCGATGATCCTTATTGTGTAGGTACGTGGGTATCGTTAACAATTTTTTTTCGCCAAGACGTTCCTAACGAGGTACTACAACATCAGTAATAACAATAATAATGTTATAATGACAATATGACATCCCGGTATCATCGGAAGACTTAAACCATAGGTTCTATTATAGGTTTATAATGTATATTATGATATAATATATTATATAGATAACACGTGTCGCATATTAATTTTGATTTTATTCACTTACGTTTCGCTGTAACTTTTTCGACTAAGACAGTCTCCTCGAGGTTCACCGTTGCTCTCGACGACCTTTAGTTAAACTCGCAGTTGCACCCATATAGTAAAATAGTTTTGCTGTGTGTAAAGGTCTACGAGCCAATTAAAATAATGAACGCACGTCGTGTGAAAAAATAATATTTTTCAAATATGAAAAAGTCGGTAAGCAATAAAAACGGAACTAAAAGCAAATATTACAAATGTCGTTTTAAAATAAAATAAAAATTAAAAAAATACGCAGTTACGCGACGAGTCGGCTAAAATATTATGTTAAAATAATTTACGCGAAACGAAAACGAAAATAACAACAAATAACCGAACGGAAAACACGCATTGAAACACGATCGCGCCAACGACGTCAAACACGAACTAATCGTCTGTACGCGCGCGCCCCGGACCGTACACCGGTACCATATGCTCCGACGGCGCGGCGGTCTTGTTCGGCCGACACTTGGGGGCGTTGCCGGTCGGCCTCAGTGGATTACGGCGGCGGCGGTGGCAGCGGCAAATATCGCGTTAAATAATCAAATGTATATTATATTATACGCAATGCACTACCTACTATAGGTATATCCGACGGACGAGAAAAACAACATTCGGTATGTGATAGTAAAATATATATATTTTTTGTATTATAGAATAATAAAAAAATGTATAAGTAGATCGATACGATAATATTAATAATTATTAGTATTATTATTATCATCATCGAACTTCTGCAGTTCTGCATCCTACATTAGGTATATTATCTAGACTCATCCGCTCAGAGGCTCGAAACGGTCATAGATAACAATATTTTTTTTGAAAATCCACTTTTTTTTATAATATACATTCAAGTTTATAATTTTTTACGGTCTATAATTAATATTATGTAAGTCACTATAAAAGACGTCGGTGCGTTATTAAAAAAAAAATACAGAGAACTTAAAAGATTTTTAAATCTACCGAAATTATATAAAACTGTTTTTTTTCACGCATTTTAAATGAAACTTGTTGATTCTAAAATAAAACGTAAGAAACAAAAAAATATGTCCTAAAAACCAATACACGATTATATTATTAACCATGCTACACAATTATTATAATGCAATATACAATCATTAAATATTCTCAAACCACTCTTTATCAACCAATAAAAATATGTAATGTAGGTATCCTATTATATTTACCCAAATTGTAGTTGTGGAAAAAGCACGCCACTAGGTATATAAATATAATATAGGTACCTATACGTAACCTATACCTATAGTTACCTATACGTAATTATTTATTTATTAATTCATTTAATATCAGAAACTATTACATTAATCCAATGAAGAATAAAATAGGTTTGTTAAAAAATTATAGGTACTAGGTATCGTACTTAAAATATTAATTTTATTATAAACATTTTAATGTAATCATGTTGCCCATTGTTGCTGTTTTGCTGAAATCACTCAAACTGTAAACACAATATAAGTACTTACATTTATTTCAGAACTAACATTTTCTAAAATTACCATCATGTAGTATACAAATATAATTAGAAATTTAGAAGTAAAAAGTTGAGGTAGATACCAGCATATCGAATGTTCAATGTTATTTGTTACCGATTGTACCATAAAGTTTGTATCTATCAACTCGTACCGAAAAATGTTCCTGAGCAGAGGCCATAATAATTAGTAACCATAACACTGATAAGACTTAAAATTCCGAAACCACAGTATTGCAAGTACGGGATTGATAGTTGGTACAATTAATACAAATCATTTATAATAATTATTTAAAATTTGTAAAAAAAAAAACCGCCTGTGACCGGTTCAAACAGACGGCGCGTGGAGTTGGTCATCGGTACTTGCCAATATTTCACTCGCAGCCACTCCGTCCTCAATCATAATATATTAGTTATATAACATTGTCAATACATTTACTAGCAGAGTAAATTAGATCACTAGCTGAAGATCAATTGGATTTAGTATGATACTATACCAATAAAATGAGAGTGAATAAAATGTAGGGTTTAGTGTTTACCTATATAGTAGTAGGTATTGTATATTAATGTATTAATCAACGAAAAAATAGTGAAATACAATCTTCCGCAAATATGACCTATCTGTATCAGCTATTCAGTTATAGCATATTTAATAGATTTTGAATAACGAGCGAAATTAAATTCACTGATAATAAACATAAAAAAACACTAACATCATCATTGTTGACTTGTTGACCCGCGAATAAAAGAAATTAAGTTGATAAGTTTATCCTAGAAAAGATCTTATGAGAAGAAGTAATTATTTAAGTACGTATAAATTAACTATTATATTTTACACGAATAGCTTTTTTGTTAATTATACCCATTTATTATTTTTATTATTATTTATTTTGTATAAACAACTTATCGGTTATAATGTAGGTAGTAGGTACTGTAATT
This sequence comes from Neotoxoptera formosana, assembly GCA_022818045.1. Classification (NCBI taxonomy): domain Eukaryota; kingdom Metazoa; phylum Arthropoda; class Insecta; order Hemiptera; family Aphididae; genus Neotoxoptera; species Neotoxoptera formosana. Next base: position 10,434,728 of record CM040632.1, on the reverse strand, counting down.
AAAATATATTATGTTACTTCTACAATATGAGTAACATTTCTAATCTTTTTATTTTTATTTGTACTTATGTAAAGGGATTTACATTTTATTTCATTACTTTTTAATTATTTTAGTTAAACGTTTTATATATTTTGGCCTACATTTGTCATTTTCAAAGTGTCAAGTAATTAAAGACTAAAATATCTATACCTATAACTTTATAAAAAATGTGTTTTTTCATGTCAGCACTTCTTTTAATTGTATTTACATTCATAGATCAAAGTTTTAGTTAAGAATTTTGAATACTAGTTATTATGCTTCCTTTATAACTTACAATAGTCAATATTATGGTATACTGTTCATGATCTAAAAGTAAATAATTGAGTGATACATGTAACATTGAATATGGATTAATTATAAATTGTAATAATCATATTAAGCAGTTCGATAAAGTCATAAAGAGTGTTACAAATAACCATTTAATTAAAATTAAAATACTGACCACATACAAAGATGTTACTATTCCGTAATCGGTAGGTATAGGTACATCAAAGAAATCTGACATCAGGAATAACAATTATTATCTATAATGCATCTGATATAGTATCCATTTAGATGATTGATTAACCTGAATTTATAAATAGTATGTTCAATATATAATATGTACCTACCTAATTAAAAGTCAATACAAAAAAAAGATTTAAAAATTTTGCAAAGTAAAAACCTTATAGATTAAATAAATTATCAGGATAACTTATTATAGTAAGTATTGTATCTCATCATCTATAGTAGTAATTTACTTAAAATATTTATATATTAAATAGGTATACCTATACATTAAAACGAAACGATGCAGCGTGCACAATTCACATACATATTTTGCTAGTAGGCAAAGCATAAGATCCTTTGAAGATAGGTGGCTATATATATTTAATATTACATCTCATCACGTGTTATATTATATAATATTATTTATAAACACAATACTCGCATATGATATATGTAGACGTGTACGCAATTCGGTGCAGGAATGAAAAAAAAAATGAAAAACTCCGGCTTTGAAGTAATGTATATTATATACAAAACAGTGTAAACGTTGAAAAATATGTAGTCGCAATGGTTCTGTATAGTGGAAATCCAACCGTTTTGCCGTGTTTCTGCGAGGGCCTATATAGTGAATTGTGCGCTAAAAAGTGTTCACCAGTAAAAAGCTCACTAGGTTTACATGCGTGCGTGTCTACCTATACGTATATATATTTTGATATTGTGGGGAGGCAGTTTTTGAAGCAGCGGGGGTGTCGTAATAAAACAACCCAAAAGTAGCTGCAATGGGATTACGCGCAGTGGTGGTGGTGGTGGTGGGGTGGACCAGAAAGTGCGTTCGGAGAGGGAGAGAGTGAGAGGTTTTCGCGATAAAAATGTATCAAAGGCTGCCTTTAAAACCGGCATTTGACAGCGGTCCCTGGCACTGGCAGTTGCACACACACACACACACGATCGGCGTAAACTGTATATTACATACATAAGCACGGCGCAGTCCGTTATTCCGTTCTTAACGGTCGATTAGCCGAATGCGACATGCAGAAATGAATTGCTGGGCCGCAGTTCGAACATAAGTTTTATTGTGATTAAACTTTGTGTGCGGGCAAAAAGAAATACACGCAATAATATAATAATGATAACGAGTAAAGTTAGACGTTATTGGTCTGCGCGTAAAAAAAAAAACTGAAACCACAGCATTATATGTAGGTAGGTAGGTTACATTCTAAGTGCAATGCCATGGAATTGCATACACAGCACTAAGCACAAACGATCATAATAATAATATATAATATAGGTTTGTTCATAAATCCGACGGTCATCGTCCCTCCGCGTGACTCGGTTCGCAGCCACCTAATTCGTAATTTAATAATATTATTTTATATTCTCTACATTCATTCTGCACGATGACACGACGGTCGTTTGATTTTATTATCGTTATTGGTGTTGTGTGATGGTTTTGACAATCGAATAATAATCTTATTAGTCATTATGAACAAATATATGTGTATACGCGCGTTATTATATGACCGCTTTCGTATATTATATATTATTATGTTGCATTGTAATCTCTATACAATCTTTGTCTGGTATTATGGAACGAAACTCGATTCACTTATTACATTACTTATTAGTGTTATTCGTCACTATAGGGTGTAGGTACTTATAGGGTGTATAAGGGATCCCAAAATGTCTGAAAGAAATACCATGGCACTCAGAATAGTATATTTATAAGCCTTCTATACATCCCAGAACTTGTCTTGTTACAGTATATAGTTAGTAGTTACACACATATACCTATATATACGATTTTACATTAAAATTACAAACTTAACAAATGACGTATACATTATACAAAATATAGGCACCTAACCTAATATTTTTAAATTCCTGTTTTATTGGATAATGACCACACTATTAGCATTAAGTCTATGATAATACCTGAATCCGATGCCCAGGTGTACAACGTATACGGTATATATGACGTATAAGGTATAACACATTTCAAAATTGTAGAAAAACCTCCTGGTCCACGTGGACCTGCACACGCGTTATGTTATAAATTATAATATACAGAAAATATAAAACATTATGTGCAGCAGTCTTTTATCGCCGAAGTACAATATTGTTATCGACGCACGAGACGGCTGCCCGGTGGACCGCATAATAATTCCCATTGAAATGGAAACATTTCGCAACTATATATTTAACGAACTTATATACAGACACACCGGACCCGGCCCCCCATTTGCGCCCTCCGAGTCGAAATATTACGGAATATTATGTGTCAGTGTATCTATGCGTATGTGTGTATGTCGTTCCCGACGTACCTACACAACAATATAATATCTACCGGTTTCGCAAACGTAACGAAATCTCCTTCACACCCCGTCGTCGAAAAGGAGACGACTGCAGCAGTTCTCTACTTCTCTCGGTTTTTTTTGTTAACGGCACGAAAAAAACATATATATTACGCGCACTTTTTATCCTCCGAGCAGACCACGAAAACGTCAGATTTGTATTTAATATGTAAATAATAATATAATGTATACTGTGGCGTATTTTCTGAGTTTAAATTATTCTTAATTACGGTTTGTTTGTTTTTTGTACTATAATAATAAAATATATGCGTACAACGTATTATATTATTATTATTATATTATATTGTATAATATACTGGAGTGTAGTGCGTCTAAAGTATTCGTCGTGTAAGCAAGAAACACGTGTGAATAAATAAAGAATGAAATCTCAAAAAAAAAAAAAATATATACAGCTATAACGTAGCATTAGTGCATTACCGGTGGCAATGACTGCAAGAAATGAGAACGTCGCGAACAACGCCGTACAAAAATACCTGAATTAATAATCGGCGAGTGCAAAAATATTACTTTATGTGTGTAATGTGTGTATATATATACACACTATACAGTATTATATGGTTATGGACGAGAATATATCACGCGTGTACGTGAAAAAGTTGATCTTTTCTACAAATAGAAATGAATATTATGTTTCCGTCTATACGAGTAAATTCGTACGTACTATATGTACGTATATATTATATTGCATACGAAGAGACAACGCGAAGGAAACATATCCGAACAGTGGACGAATGTGACTTTATTATATATCTTTCGAGACCTAGTATTTTATTAACATTTTAATACACTATATGGGTACTATACTATGCAATAGCAATAATTTTATGAAACGATTTGCGCATATCAATAGCATGAGTATAATATTTATGTATATCATAATATTATACGATGGATAATTGCACTAGAAAATTAATTTTGCAATGACACTAACTCTTTATGACTACTTAAAAACAAATTTATATTGTCCATGTATGTGCAATAAAAGGTAGGCACAAAAAAAATATGCCAAATGCTAACCGGTTTATGTTAAATATAATGCTATTATATATTATTACTAAAATTATATTCGCTACTTGTATTTACAGTTTATTTAAATTATACAAACGAAATGAATGTGGCTAAAAAAAAAAGTTGATACAAAAGAATAAAATGAAATACATCAGCAATCAACAAGTATTATACAAACGTATTGTTGTTATATAGTATATCCTTATATGTTATATGTATACACATATTTTAAGTCAGTAACCACTTGACTATTTTAAAATTAACATCAACAAGTAGTTTATTTAGTATGCGACTATCACATGTATTATATTATAATGCAAAATAAAATAATTTCTTTAGAAGACATAATATTAGTTACGATTTACAAATGTGTCATATAATATAATATGTTATAAACCTATAGGTACCTACTCCCACTGCTGCATTCCAAACACTTGGCTATAACGCACAATAAAATATGTACCCATGTCATATATACTCATATTATGTGTGTATACATTACAGTATGCGAATCCTCTATCACTGCATGCGATTGAAGATAATTTTTCTAGGCGTACACATAAAAAAAATTCATAACTTACGATCGTTTTTATCGTGTTATTATAATGTAAACAATTTTTTTAATTGGTCGTCATCGTGCGTTCGCTGTATTAATAATAGAATATAATTTATTATGGTAGTGACTATATACTTACTATATAGTTACCAGTGAGTTGTAATGTACCTATTTATATTATTAATTTTACCTTTACGAAGAACAATAGAACATGCGATAAGAATAACGCGTGTGCAGAGTAATATATGGTATTTAACGATTTTTTAAGTATCAGAGTGTATAAAAGCTCGCTGGAGATTTGTCGAAAAAAAAACACACAATCGGCCCGAACGAGGCCGCCGCGACGCCATTAAAACGGCGACGGTGGACGTGGTTGTACGCATTTTACTCGCACACACACACACACACACACACACACACACACACACACACACGCACACGCACACTCATACAAATTTCGACGGCACACCTCGTCCGTCGACCGAGCTAACTATAAGGTTGTGACAGAAAATAAAATGTTTTATGCGAATGTAAACGTGCGTGCACATTTGCCGGCTCCCGTGTACGCCTATAATATTATATACTTTAAGATATTATATATTATATAGTGTATATATGCATATAATATATATACTGCTATATAGTGTTATAGTGACTTATAGTGTTGCCAGACTGTCGCCGATTTGACCTAGCCCCGCCGCCGGTATATTGAACTCGCGTATTATAATATTATAATGCATATTATATACTGTATAGAACTTTGCGGTCGTCGGTCAGCTCACCCTGCTCAATTTGTTTTAATCCGTTAAGTCCGGCGGTTCTTATTGGACTGCGTCTAACATCAAATTATATACAGAATACTCCTGCAATCTTGCTGGTGATGATATGCAAACAGAGGCTTGTCGAGCATCAAAATTTACGACGGACGCGTTCAATAATTGTTTATAGCATAATATCAAAAAAATTAGCTGGAGGTATAGCTGAAAAATTGAATGTTCTAGCAATACTTACATGGTTTAGAGTACAACCCGTAAGCATTTAAATGTCCGAACTCCGGCAGAGGGGACCCATATTATATTATCCCCGGCAGTGCTCTGATACATATAATAATTATTGAACATTAACACAATACGAGTATATATGATGATTAATTCAACCTTTTATATTCCACTTAAGTTCCCTTAAATACTATCTATTAAGTGCAGTGAAAAATGAAATTAACTTTTATTAGTTTTAAAAGAAACGTCGTTACATTCACACTCACTCTTATTTTTATAATATATTATAGTTCTATACTTCTATGATCTACAATTTAATTTGCAACCAAGTCAAATTTGAACTGAATTTATATTTTTGTCTAAACAGCCAGAAAAAAGTTAACATAATATTATTGACACCAATAACAATCCACTCAAAATATAATATACTATATTAATAATAATTTTTTTGAACCTTCAATAACATAAATACATTTTTTTTAATTAATTAATATAACGTTACAAGCATCCTCTTTAAGCTATAAATAATTTATAAACCATTATAAAATCGAATCTAAACTCTTTTGAATTCACCCATAAAACGTTGTTAATATAGCTAATTTTTGTATGAAAGTCGGAATTTATTTTAAAAAACAAAAAAAAACTGAAAGCATTCCAACCACGATCTTAAGTAAATCTTAAATGCACCCTCAAATTAATACCATTTTTGAGAAGTAACATTACCTGTGTATAATTTTGAATGTAAATCATTATATTCAAAATACTATAAATTACAATCTACATATCTTCAAATTGCCTACCTTAAGCCCCCAAACCATGTTGCAAGTATAAGTATGTAGCAGACGATGGCACATAAAACGTCCTTGATATAGGAACAGAAATCGTTCGTCTTAGTTTGATTATTTGACACTTTAGAGTTTTTATATTCATTTTTTGTTTAGGAGTAGCAGTCACGTAGTGTGCACCGATGGTTCTGCAAATAGTCCCGAAATTGTGTTACACTATAATTATAGTGCTATACATTATTATCGTATTCAATCATTTCGTCAGATTTGTATTGCAGCAATATGGTTTATAGTAGACTTTCAAGTCACAACTGACTAGTTGTTAGCAGTCGGTGAGCTACGTAACGCTCAAATCGACGACGGCGGTGACCGCGATGTTGTGACTTGTGACACACGACGGCGATAACGACGAAATGAATGGTGCCACGACCGGTCTCGGCCCACGCACATTTCGCTGATATATAGTATATTAGTATACAGTGGTAATATGTCTTCGAACGACTGTTGTAGGTGTTCCGCTGATGGAACTGTTAGACAAAAACAAATAGGCTACGAGAGATGAGAGATAAATTCATTATTTCATTCGACTTTTTTTTGTTCAGAAAATCCTTTAGTTCATAGTATATACCTAGGTATACCTACAGTTTTGTCCAACAACATTTTTTGTCCAAATTCAATATTAGCTGATAAAATATTTTGTCATAGATTAGAAAATTATACGATAATCGTTTACATAAACTATTTTTCTGAAATTTACCTATTCCTGAAGGTTTGCGTACATAGCAGATAACCAATTAATTGTTAATATGACACTGATTTACTATTACTTCGAAATGTCTTAAATAATAATAATGTTTCTCCTCTTGTAGACCGAATTATTTGTAAATGTATTATTGCACTTTGAAAAAACAATTTACATAATACATTTTTTTTGAACATTATAGAAAATAAGATTTATATAAATTAATATTATAATAGGTGTAAATATTAGAGCCTTAGAGGTACATTTCTTTTTTCCCTAAACAAATAATTTTGTAAATATTTATTATAACTTAGAAAAAAAATCCAACGACCCCCTAATATTATTAGCCATGACGGATATCTTTAGATAACCACTACATATTATTTGAAAACTGGTTATTGCGAGACTGATACTATATTGGTCTACATGTAATAAATTATATTGTATTATATGTATTTATATTATTATTTTGTATTACGAAGCCCGTGAATTGTTGCGATTTCCTCGTAACAGACGTGTCACAGATAGCAAAATATGTAATTACCTGATATACAAGCATTATTAATTATTATTATTATTACGAAAATGCTTTTACATAAATGCAATGAGCATACTTATAACAAAACCCAACGAGCATTCGAGGATCCATAATATATTACGACCGGAATCAAACGAACACAAAAGTATAAAATAATATAATACACGTGCTCAGACAATTTAGTTATATTATTACTATTATTATGTGTAGGTATATTGTGTACGCGTAGAGATACGACCATTAACCACGTCACCGGTTTAGCGAAAGAGCTATTGGAATATAAATCATGCGATTTTTTTCCTTTTTCGTAGAACAATTCACATAATGATCGCTTATTATTTTTTAATATATGATTATAATGGCCAGGACACAAATGGCATAATAATATGTCAATATTATAAACGTCATCGAGAAGAGGCATAAGATTAGCAACCGAAACTACAAGAGCCTCTGCAGAGGAAGAATAGGCCATTGCCCCCCTGTGTTTTATTTTTAATTTTTACAGTTTAATATCATGCACATGGCATGTTGTATTATAATTTATAAAAATTTTTTGGAATACAAATTTGTATTATTATATGTTTTTTATATTATATTATAGGCATTGGCGCAACTAGGTCTAAAATATTAGGGGGGATGAAGCCCCAAAAATAAATTTTGCCATAATATGAGCCATGGGGGCTTTGCCCCCCTCCATACCCCCCCCCACCAGCCTACCCTGAAATAATTACTTAAAATAAAAACAAACATTACATATAACACTACCATATTAAAAAATGTAAAAAAAATTGTGTACTGCTTGTAGGTACATAAATTATGACTTAGGTTATAATTTACAGATTAAGATGATACGTCTTCTACTTTTATTGTTAGCTAGACAATGTTCTAACATAGTATCACTGTTTATGGTACTTATTAGTTAAATCGATTTCCATGCTTAATATTAGTTAATAATGCTAAGCTTGTAAAATCGGTCTTGTGACGTTGTTGAACGTAGCCAATTTTTTACCAGCCGCATAGCAGAGAATGCTCTTTCACAAGTTCTTTGCACTACTGTTAGGGATTGTATAAGCTATATGTCCACCAATTTAAATAAATATGCTCGAATAATGTTTATTAAATAAAACTATTATTATTAATTATGTATTACGAAATTAACTATAATATTTTATACAACTAACTTTTGAATAATTCTTTATCTGTAAATACTGTATAGGATTGTGTATCTCATGATTAAATGATATGATCATTAAGTAATCCAATATCTTCTATATTTTAATAAAAAATAATGGGGAAGTCCTAAGTTCCTTAAGCCCCAAGTTGCGACAATGGTAATAGAATAGAGGAACTTTGAGTATGCCAAAATAACTAAATAGGTAACTAAATTTACTAATTTAGCCTTTGAGTGTACCTCTTCATTGAGTAGGTAACTGTGATGGATGTGTTTAATTTAAATTAAATTATGTATCTTTGTATATATATTTATGATGAACACCGAACTTGAGCGAAGACGGTATGTTAGTCTATTATTTTAAGTATATTTATACAATAGTTACGTTTATACTGTTATATTAGTAATTTATGTTTCTGTTTATTAGTAGTAAGTACTGTAGGTTGAACTAATTTTTGTTAAATCGCATAATATAATATAAGTACATATTATAATATATATATATATTGTACTTATTCAAGGCCACTTAATCCTTTCTTCATGTTATTTTATATAATATTACTATAGCCGTTATTAACTTTTAAGTCAATACCACGTACCGTAAAATGTTGTGAATAGTTTTCATAGTATACGTAAATAGGTATGATATAATATAGTATATATAGTATATTATACTGCCATCTCCGTTCTATACCTGGGCTTCAAAAGCGCAGAAACCATTTAACAATCTCTTGGAACCAAATCTCACAACACCTATCAACTGGATACCAGAGGCCACTTCTGGTTACCAAAAGTGCAAAGAACTCGCTTCAGTCACGCTTCTTGTTCATCTCTGTGACGACTCACCATTGGCTATTGTAAATGACGCTTCAGATACCGCAGTTGGGTAACTCTCTAACAATTTATGGACAACGAGTGGTAACCCCAAGCCTTCTATTCCAAGGAGCTTTCAGTAATCGATTCCAAATACGGAGCTCATGATCGTGAACTCTTTGCTATTTAACATGCTGTCAAACATTTTTGACACATCTTGGAAACGCGAAATTTTATCATCTTCGCACAAGCTTTACTCATCACCTTTGCGTTCCAGTAGAATTCTGAGAAATGCTTAACACGTCAATTTTGATACCGGATTTTTATCTTACAGTTCATTACAGATATACGTTCCAATTTCCTGTCAAACAAAACATCATGGCCTATGTTCTATCACGGGTTAGAGCTCTCTCGGAAACATAAGATTGCACCGAATTGGCCACATTGCAGCTGAAAGACGATGAGTTTAAAACTTTTTTTACCGTTCTACAACTCAAGCAAGTCCAATTACCCATACAAATATATCCGTTCTCTGTGGTATAATGACGCCGACTGCAGACCTTTCGACACAGAGCCTTTCCAACGTGCAGTTTTCAATAAAAGCTGAGCATGAGAAACAAGCTGCTTGGGCCAAACGAATGGCCATTCCCCATTATTGGTCCCTTGTGTTAAACTTTTAAACTATATAATTAATTAATAATCATTTTTTAAATTAAATATAAGTATAAGTCAACATTGTTTATTATCAAAATCACAAAAGTTGACCTTGAAACCCTAACCTGACTTGTGGTAAGTAATTATCGTGTATACAAATGGACGTGTAAAATATTTTGGCGTTTATAAATATTATTCACAGACGTGTGCGAACATTATCGAATGTATAACTTTAGATAATTGTTTACATAGGTATTGGACATTAGCTAATAATAAAATAATTATATCGTTGTTGCACAGAGGTAGATGTGGGTCGAATTATCTCGTATAAATATTATATTATATAGGTACTGTATATAATATGGCAGGTTACATACATATATATATATATATATTATAAACTATATACGAACCTATAGACATATATACGTCACGACGATTCCGACGAAAACAGACAATTGTCCGTGTTATATACTCAGGATTATATACCTACGTAAATATATTATAATATACATGCAATATAAAATGTACGCGTATGGTATTATTATTGCAGTAGTATATATATACACTCACGGGTAAAACGTACTACCCACTTTCCTCATATATACACCAAAATGGCATAATATATTATTATATAATTTTATACATACGCAATTTCGGTTCAGACGGTGTACATACATAATATATATTTAATATTGCACGGCGCCCTGTCATCGTTTCTCACCGGCCGCTGCAGCCGCTGAGTAGAGTTGTACCTATACCACCTATAATACGCCTGTGCAACGCCCGTCCAAAAATACGTCTTATTAAACATTTACAAAATAATTTCAAACCGTGTTTCCAGTCTCCGAGGCACTTGGAAACATTAATTTTTCATACCCAAACTCGAGAATATCGAATTTCTGAGCGATTCGTTTCACTGCCCGGACGAATATTTCGCCGAGTCGCGCGGGGCCAAATTCAGTCGACGCCGCACCGCGCCCAGGTATTCCCGTGAATAACTTATAAGGAACTCCGAATAACGAAAAGCGCGCCGAATTCACCTACCCGTTATAAAAATATATTATCTTTACCATTCGTACAGTAGCGGAAAACCGTTTCCCGCAAAAATACATAATATAAGCTATATAACTTAATAAGCAAATGTCACTATATATTACCCTGTTTGTAATTTTTCATAAAACCGTATAGTTATCGGTTTATCGCTTATCACAAATATGCCGTATGGATATGATACACAATTTTAATCGTACACATTTACTCAGTTATGCAGCTAGGTATCCTTCGTTTTTCGAGCTTTTGAGGTTTTTTGTCCCTATAATATATGGCTATATAATATCTACACCAACTGGTCCTACCGGACGAGAGACGACTACAACGGCTTCGAATCCGTTTCCGTTTAAACTTTCGCAAAACGCGCCAGTAAAAATCCGAAATAAAAATCAGTAACATTCAATAAAATTATTGAAAAATAAACAGATGTTCTTTGTACATAATATTTTATTATTATTAAACTATTATTGTAATGTGTTAACGACAATAAAATATTATTCTCGTGTAATCAAAACAACAATATTATTATTAAATGGATATTATATTATATTATATCGCCATACACACTTCGCCCGTATTACACGCATTAATGACACTAATGACTGAAACATTGTTAAACAACGGTTTGCGCATCTGTTTATTTTTAAATATCCGTTCGTACACGGCGACGGGGCGGCCACGATTCCTAAAGACCGCGAGTGCCCAGCGACTCTATATAAATAATAATATAATATATTTTTTAATATAATACGACCACCAGCCGATGAATACGCTCTAGTACTTATTACAACACAATGGCTGAATGGCGGGACACGGCCGTAATAATAATTATTTAGACCGCGCGCCGCCGCGGTGAGTAAAAAAAAAAAGTTTATTGTTTAAACTATTATAATTCTGCGGTGTATATAATAGTCTGCACTACCTATATATAATGATTATATTATATACAAATTATAAGTATATAGGTACGAAGGAAAAAAAAATTGAACCGATCGATATTAAGCGGAGCAGTATTCTTAAAATTTTATATTTTCGTTATTGCCTGTACATAAACTATATGGCGCATGTTTAATGAATTCGTTAAGTAGTATATGAAAACTTTTTTTTCAAATAGATTCCTTTTTCATGTTATTTTGAAATTATTTACGACTGATAAAATATGTTATATTATAATAATACTCGTAACCGGAAAAATTAATTTCACAAAGGGGACTTTTTTACGGAACTTATACAGATCTGCATACCTACAACGATAAAACTATATTTTTTTTTATTCCGAAACGCAAACTTTTATTTGATTGAGCAACGTTAAACAAATTTAAATTTACATTAATATTTATATAGTATAATATTAAATATCCATATGAATATTTACTTTCAAATACTACCTATGTAGAATCGCATTTGCATAAAATAAAAATATATTTCATTAAAACACATTTCTATTTTTTTTAAATTCTTTATTTGAATTTTAAAGGGGCTTTTTAGATTGTATGACATTCGCACGTTGACATTCTAGTTTATGTTTCTTGGTTAAATAGTAGGTGTTATTAAATTTATCTTTCATTAATATATTCAATTTGATTGGGAGTTGCTGATAACTATTTCAAACGTAGTCATACAATCATATGCACATCATGACTATTACGTATCAACAATAAAAACATACCAATACGGCAATACTGTACACCATATAACTACTAAACTAAGTAACTATAACTATACATCTAATTTCAACGAAATATCAAAAACACAACATTAACATTATACATATTTTGCATATTATAATATCATGTATAATGAACAATTACAAAAATTATTTACGTTTGAGTTTGACGATTAACGTGATGGATAGAATGAAAACATTAAACGAGTAGTACAGAATACAAAACGTCAGGACATAAAAGCTATTATTTTTGTCTAAAAGTCAGTACATAAGAGGTATTATTTTGTCTAAAATTATTTCCTGCAGAAAGAATGATAACGAATTTTTCAGAAACCTTTTTTCCAACAATTATCCAGTACACTGAAGGTATATTACATTCTTACACCGGGGAACTGGTAAATGGAAACAGAAATATTACTAATACTAATATTACATTGCTAGGTATTTACTTATAATTGTTGGTATTGGTAAGTTTTTAATCCATACGTCCTGGGCGTCCTACACCAAGCCGTGGATCCAGGATCTTTTATGTGGGAAGTTTCAAAATTGTTATTGCAAATTTAACAGTTTTATTAGTTTTTTTTCCACCGTCTTACTTACACATACAATGTAGCAAATTTTGCGTATATCAATATTATTTGTATAATTAATATAGCTTATGTCTAAAATCATTTTCTGATTATTTACAAAAAAACAATGTAAGCTTGTTCTCATTACATGTTTCAAGTGTAATATACGTAGGATATAACAAAACTTGAATTAAGTCATATTTATGTTATATTATTTATTTATATGCTAGTCTATATAATAATTTATCATCTAATGCTTTAAAAAAATATCTGTAACTTTTATGTACTCCTGTGGGGGTCGTCAAGTTAAAAACTTGAACTATTGGTCACAGATAAGTGCACTCAATATCACTAATCATAAAAATGAATATTAAACAAAAGAGCTCCAGAGTGACTATTATCAGAGTATAGTTTATCACAGAAATCGTTAAACTCAAAATGCTTAGTATACAATATTATAATTATTTTTGTCGATAAAATATTATCTTTTGAGTGCCTACTAATATGTCAATTGTTTTTAAATACACTATTTGTAAAAACAATAAAGTATTTTATAGATTCTTCGCTCGAATACAATCTGAAAATGTATTGTGAATTGTGGAATAGCGTCATATGTCGGAATCACGGTTTGGTATATTGTGTCGAATAATATATTTTGTCAGTAGGTACATAATATTGTATTAGTAAATACGAAATAATATTATTTATATATATACGTATACTATACCTATAAAGCTGATATTTTATATAATACTACACCAATATTATAATATATTTGAGAATGTCAAATATGAGAAACCATACGTATAATATTGTATTTCACTTGACGTTTTCTCATACAATTGCAAACAATTCTATAAGTGACGTCTCCCCCCCCACTCTATACATACCTACACAAACAATTCTTGCATATACATTATTAATTTTTATTCCTCCGTTCCTCTGCTGCTATTACATAAATATATATAAGCCCGTTTAACCGAATATATATGTGTACCTATATATATATAGTGTTCACCTTCATTTCGCCGTCACAAGATATTTTTCGTTGACTTTTTCCCTGCCTCTAGCACTTCCCTTCTTTTGATTCATCTGTAATATTGGCGTACACAATAGAGGTTTTGAAAAAAGACCCTATCAACAATAATAAACCGATTCTGCGAGCACACGCGCGTGTGTGTGCGCGCGCATGTATGTCCGTATGTACATAATAATATATACGCTTACGTATTTTATTTTTTGTATCCACTTCTTTGTGCCTTTCATACTTCTATCTTTTTTTTTTTTTTTTTACCTAATAGCTTAGGGGTCTGCAGTCCGTTCGTGCGCTATTCACCTGCTCTCGCAGTCTCGCGCATTCAGAATTTTTCGACTTCTGGTTTGTACGCGACTGTTACTAATCTCTCTCCCAGGGTATGTGGGGCGTCCCTCGACGTCAAATACAAATTATCGATTCCGGTGTGGGGAAAAAATTATTTAAAAAATTTGCTCAGTCATTGTAAACCATGACATACGCACGCTGCAGCAGAGGGACTTTATGAGAGAAACTCTTTTTAGTTTTTATTTTATTTTTAGTCTACCCTCTATTGTGTGCCAATGACGAAGGACACCTCAATCTAACTCATCGAAGGGACTAAATGGAGATTAATGCATTTATACGGTACAATAATATAATATATTATTTTTAACCGCCAGTTACAATGAAATCAGAAAACCTATACCTACTGAGGGTCCCTGGTCTCAGTAATTTGTTCAAAAAAAATATTTTCATCGAGCTTTGTTCATTTATTTTGATAAACATATTGGATGCCTTTCACAAATATACATGTAAACTTTCCCCCTTCCGTTTTTTATTATTAATATATTTAATAACAATCTCGGGTTACCGCAAAAATATATTTTTACTATTGAAACGTCAAATTGATATTACCGCCCATTTGTTCACCGAGAGGGCCAGAGAGGCCCTTTGAATTGCATTTAAATAATAAAAATTCCTGAAAACATATTTTTATTATTATTATTATTATTATTATTATTTTCAAAAGAAAATGCCTGTTTATGGTCTAACGGAGGAAAAAACTCGATCAGCCAAATATGACGTCAGAAATGCAGTACACAGGATTATGGGATATACGCATGTCGCAGCTGGCAGACGCTTTTATGATTAAAAATCCGCCGGCTCAGCCCACGCGCGTATGCAACATAGAAACATGTAGGGTGTACAGAAAAAACTGGTCGCTTTACCCCTCGTGAATGGCTAAATACCTTAGGAAGCTTTGGGGTCGATACGTAGTAATCCTCTTTTTTTAAACAGGCACTCCCCGACACTGAGTCATGTTTTCTTATTGTTAGAAGCGGTACGAGGGTCGACACAATGCTATAAAAATTACCTTCGATAAATAAATCGTATTAAGATTGTTGTAGAAAAAAAAATATGATAATAAAAAACTAAATAAAATGAGTGGCCCTTAAAATATACTTAGAAATTGAAGTTTTTTTTTAATCCTTCAATGTTCGCGTTTCAATCAGTTTTCTAATTAAAAAGTTGCTTTTAATCTTAAAAGTTTTATAGCCAAACAAAGTTTCCGTTCTTTGTCCGTATATAATATACATTCTTCATGTGGTCATCTTATGGTCGGGTGCCCCGGTTTATTCAAAACACACGAAACTTTTCTAACAGACGGATTAAACTTATTAGACCCGAGATATTTCAGTGGATCTTTGTAACGAATGTTTAAATAGACTTTTTGTACGAGCAATAAAAAATGCATTCAAGTACACTTATACCTACTATTTTTTTTCTCAGAAATAGATTGCGTAAAACGTTAATGACGATAATTTCATTGAATAATTAAAAGTTAAAAATCAACACAATCGATTTCCACAGACACGAGTTAAACACACTGTTGCTTTTCCGTTCTATCAACGTCCATTTTAATATTAATATGCATCCATACATTGATTACTTAAGTGCCCAAGTGCTCAACTACTGTTCATGTTGTCCTTTCATCTGAAGTCAAAATTTACTTTTATAATCGTCGTGAGCAAAAATCATTATTATTATTTGACAGACTTAAAGTGTATTGTACGGTGTTTTGTATATTATTATAATATAGATATGAATCTTATCTAAAATACATAATTTAATAAATCAAAATCAAGTTTTAAATTGCATTATCATCGATAATTCAACTTAGTACCAGAGACATGTATAGCTTATTTACAGTCTGCAGGGCTGAATCAATGGTGTAACTGGTCGCAATATTTTATAAATTAATTTATGCGTAAATTGTATACTTTTCGTTTATAGCTTATACGTTTATTTTAGAGACGGATTGGTTATGTAAAGTAAACCAAATCAAATATTTTCAACATTGAAAACAAAACGAGTGAATTGAAAAAATGAGTTTTACAGACATTTTAACTTAAATGTATGACTAAAACAAAACATTCAACATTTTTGATATTTTCAGAAAATGTTAAAACTATATATTATGAATTATGATCAATATAATAATTAAAACTGTGTAATAAATTGTAAAAAATAGTTAGATCTTATATTAACAATTGTCAATTTTAATAACTAAAACATTCTAAAAGTCAACACATTTTCAAAATCTCCATGAAAATAGCCTAACAATTTGTAATACCACTTTTTGTATAAAAATTGTTTTAATATATAAGACACTTTTATTAAAATTAAATCAAGGGCTCGATTTATTTGTATTTTACTGTATGCTAAATAATTTCTTTTTTGTACACTTCAAATTATATGAATTTTATTTAATAACAACCATTTTAACTATTATTCTTAAATATTTCTAAATAATATTATAAATACAAATTAATTAAATACTTATAAATATTTACAGATGACTGTTATACAAATTACCACATAAATATTAAATTTGTGTGAGTGTAAGGAATTTGTTGTTGTTAGATAATCTTAGAATATTTTCAGTAAAGTACTAGTGAAGGTTTGAGAATAATATGAAATGTAACCATGAGACAAGTCATCACATTTTTAAGGCATTATTAAAATTAAATATTTAAGTTACATGTCAATTAATTCAATGAGGATATAGGAGTACGTTTTTTATTATTGACTACGGGTATAAAATTCTTTGATCAGGCCCTGTATACAGTTAAGTTTTTTTATAGCCAATTTTTATTAAATATATAAATAAGCTAATAGAGCTTAATATATTAAATTAATAATGACATATATTTATTATTACCATATCATAATATCGTTAGGATAGTAAAATACTTTAGTAGTAAAATAAATCAATTAAAATCATATTCTAATATTGACTAGTGATTACTGATTAGCTAAATTTCTTGTAACTCAATCACTTCGCTAGCTTTGTATTACTCGTATTTAATCGATGTTCGAATTTCGAGGGATGCTGCAATTATCTGTGATGAAATTGTAGACACATTTTTTATTACACGATTTATTACTGTGTCATATTATAACTATAATATAATATTATAACTTTCTAGGAACTAATGTTATGTAACGTCAGTATTTTCAGAACTTCACAACTAAACTTCAGCTGATAATACTATACAAATTAATCCTTTTACCAATTGGGTCAATTATTATTATTTTTTTTAATACAATAATACATGTGCGAAATTATAATAATATTATTATAGATAAATTAAGAAATGTCTTCTGTTTTACTTCTAAACACAACACGTATCGTGTTGATGTATATAAAAATCATGTTTTTAAATTTTATTAGCCCGTACTCTCATCAAATGGAAATCATATTATTTTGTTGTAAGTACTTTATAAATGTAAGTGTTTTAAAATATATTTAAATAATATAGTTTGTTGAATAATTAATACATTTACAATTTTATAAGCACTATGACTTTTAAGTTAACTTTTAGGTAAGTATAATATGTACATTGTACATCCATTTAATTGCTTTCGTTACCAATTCCGTGTATAATGTTTTTAATTTATTTTAAATAATGACTGAATAAATCTTCAGAGGTGTCACTCAAGAATTAAAAAACGACAATGTTTTATTTCAATATAGAAGAAACTTTTTAGTATGATATTTGGGATTTAAATATCGCATAATTAATGTTGGCGATTAAAAATATGAAATTGCTGTCTTAATTATTCATATTTCTAATGCGTGGTAGTAACGTTATTTTTATACAGCTGGGTATACTTGTATAATGATAATATACATACTTAGTACTTACAAACTATAAAGTGTCACAATATTGTGGGTTTTGGTACGTTTTTTTACCGTTATTTTACGGTCTAATAGTGTAAATAGGATTATTTTTAGATCCACAAGAGTGCCACACACTTGTTAAAGTCTTTATAAGACATTTCAAGTCCGACCACTTGTTGTGAGATTTCGTACCAGGCGGTCTCGTTCTAAAGTCACGTAAACGGAGTTTGAAAACAAAAAAGAATAAAGAACAGGACATTTTGTCCACATAATATAGGTATAGTTCTGTTGTAGTAGTGCGTAGTGCGTAATAATAATGCGCACATCGTCTAGTACATTCTACGGTCGTTGGTCGATACCGCATTGGATCCCTTGCCGATGCACAAAGTAAAATAATAATATATAGGTTAGGTGTACCTTCGAGTGTATATATCGTATGTATAAATATCGCGTGTTTGTATTTTAATATTTCTGATTTATATATTACGGGGCTGTAGAAGCGGTTTAAGAAAAAAATAAAAATAAAAACCGTAATAATAATATAATACCTTTGAACGCGGCGTTAAGCCGTCGCCGCCGAGAGGCCAAGTGCGAGTGTATCAAAGTTAGACTCGCGTCTATTTGGTGCGTGAATTATGGTTTGTCGCCGTAAATCAGTCGGCATGACCATCTACCAGAGCTGTACATATATAATTTAGAGTATACTTTAAGACGGCGGCTGTTGCGTGTTATGATGGGTCTGAAATATTATTATTATTATTTATAATCACCGTCGCCGCCACTGCAGTTGTCACCTATGTGCCATACGAGTGGTGGGAATGGTTGGGGGGATCGAACGGGTTCCAAGAATAGTCCCGTGCCTACTGCCTAGCCGTTTGACACGTTTGTCTTGAAAAATAAGTTTTTTTTACCTACCCTACTCCTCCCTCCACCCACACACACACACACACTCACACACATGCACGCACACGCGCAGCACAGCAACCGTCGTCGTATTTTTTTTTGGAACGAATCCATGGGCAATTATCTCGGACGCGTAAAACAAAAAACGGAAGAAATCCGTGTTGGAGGAGGATTTACCGTCGATTAAAAACAATCAAATATAATAAACATTTATATATATAGAGCAAATCTGGGTATATATGACATTTTCAAATTTAATTCCGGCTTGGAATTATCAAATCCTTAAAATACATATGCACCGGCCCAAGTCATATATCCCTAGCATAATATACCATGGTCGTTCAACGCACACGTGCGTCATTGCAATAAAACATGTAGGTACCCACACATATTAATGATAAACGGTGTTATATCTCGGATCTTGATAGTGGACAACCATCTGCAACCACTGCAAAGAACGATCATCGATATTGACACGGCTTCCGTCAATGAGAATAGCACGAATAAAATAAAAGTGTGTTACCTAACACTTTTATTTAGTTTGTTTCATTTAATTCGTATCTCGTTATAACGATTCAAATCTGTAAACGTCACACATAAACATAGATATTACGCTATTTCGGGAAAATCGAGGTGTTACAATAGATAGAGTAAGTATACCTACTTATAGTTCTTAATTTTTCAATTGTCTCAGTAGTTTTATAAAATGCGAGAAAAAACAACAGATTACCTGCACAAAATATCGAAGTAAAAAAAGCTGTTTCGGTAATGATAATTAATAATATTATAATAATATAATACCTACACCGGGCACCATCATTAAGCATGACGTCTAATTCATAAACAATATTTTACCACCGTAATTATTAGGTATATAATATACATACTATTGAATAGTAGGTATATTAATATATTTTTATAATTAGTCCACTATACGGCACCCACCGCGGTCAGCAGTGTGTATTTCTATTCATCTTAAAAATATATGATATTAATATTATTATTATTATTATTATTATTATTAAATCGTGTATATATAGTTGCATCCACATTCCACACTGACAGTCTGTCGGAAAGGCGTTTTCAAATAACGTCATCGACAGACTTTTAAACTGAATCGTTACCATTTTTTAATTTCATATTAATTCTTCTGTATCGTACCTATATTCTGTCACCGTTAAGTCGGTCGTACCCATAGCGTGTGCGGGACCCGCGTGAGTGACTGCATTCGTGAAAACAGAGTACGAACGGAGTGTAGGTTAGTCACACACAGTCGGCAATATAATAATATAATGTCGGCGGAAACGAATCATATACCTACCACGTATGTTACCTACGTATATATTATAGTGTATATATTCTATACAATAGATGATAATAAATAATAATATAGGTTTTGTGATATGGTCCGATAAACGTATAAGTATTCTGTCCGATTTTTCGATCAATTATTATTATATTATCATCACCACACCACAAATCCTTTGAACTTGTCACTGTCGACGTTTTGTTTTTGTCTTTTAAATCAACGCATAAAATCTTACGGCGTTGTTTGAATGGCGTGGTTTTGCGCACAGAGCTTACGGAGTGGAGTGATGTTATACATTTAATAAGTTGTATCATCATGTGCGTATATAATAATTATATCGTATATTTTCAATAATGTTGTCATCGATTTGTTTTTGAACAAGATATGTTATTTTTTGATTTTTTAAGGCTTCAACACCGAATGTTTATTAGGTACTTATTAGTTATTAGTCTACTATTACTTTATGTTTAAAGATGTTATTCTAATCAAAGTAAATATTATAATAAGAAAAAATATTCAATATTTATTGTTTGAAACACCAATCACGTACTATGTATGTTTAAGCAGTTGGTCTC
The DNA here is from genome assembly GCA_022818045.1 of Neotoxoptera formosana. NCBI lineage: Eukaryota > Metazoa > Arthropoda > Insecta > Hemiptera > Aphididae > Neotoxoptera > Neotoxoptera formosana. The sequence continues at coordinate 10,413,287 of CM040632.1, read as the reverse complement.
GTACTCTCGTTACAAGATCACTACCGACAATCTATAATACTCTCCTTTATACACGCGCGCAAGCACACACACAATATATATATATATTATAACCTATATTATATTTTCCATTCTTATAATAATAGTAATTTAAATGACAAAATAAATTAACTCTCGTGCGCGCACGTAAGTAACATAATTGGATTCAATTAATGTACAAACAATATAATAATACAGCAATGTTCGTATAAAATATAAATCCCAAATGACATAATATTATACTTTTTTTAATGATCTAAGATTATTGTTCCATAGGAAGTTTAAAACTTATTTGCATGGAATATAAATTGAATAGACTTTGAAATATATACCTACAGGTTTTAAACGAACGTATTATTTTTATATAATACGCACGCGATTATTGTAATATTATACACGCACTATTTTATCCTTAGACTATTATTATTATTAAAAAAAAAAAATTATACTTGCAGCTTATGTAGTATAATCAACCGACTATACCTACTTGAAGCAATCTCTGTTCATTCCAAACGATTTAACTGTGCGCAAGTTGTTCAACTTTTGATCAACGAGACTTTAAAAAGAAATAGGTAGGTAGAACGAGCACATATACCATATACGTTTTATTGTGTGTTATTTAGCTTTATTCGACCAAAAAACCAAACGAAATATTATGTTGAAAGACGCAACAGTTTTTTTTATATATTCTTTTTTTTTTACTCCATTACCTTTTTGGTAATGTGGGGCGAATAATGTAAAAAAAACACACACTCACACATATACATCTTAATACCTACTGTTGTGGGATACTTTTTAAAAATAGCATACCGCTGCCATATTTTTTCGTAGCTAAGCGACATTAAATTCGAATTGGATCACAAAATGGAAAACAAAAATTATAATACTTCCCAAGTAACTCTTTGCATTAGCATAGTATTTCGTTTGCATTGTGTATTAGACATGTATTTCGTGTTGTAAAGGACTGAAATAGAAATAGAGTATTCGCTTAGATTATTATCAAGTCCTAATGCCCGAAATAATAATAATAATATCGCATGCGTACAAAAAATATTTTGATCTTTTTGATTAAAAAAATATATATATTATATATTATATAAAAGAAACCGCAAGAATGGAAATCGAAATACACTTTTTATTGCACTTTTGCATGACTATGTTGTTTGTTAAGAAGGAACCAATTCGGTACTCTTTTATTGTAATTTAATGCAAATGAAGGTTTCATTAAACGGTTTTTTAAGTTTTTTTTCATTACATCTGAACAACAACAGTTAAAAATTATTATAAGAACTTATAATTTATATTTTTATTGCTCAAGTTAAAAATATACATGAATTAAATTAGAATGTTTAGACTAAAACAATATTATGTATGCATTTATTAATAATACCTTAGTTGCCTAACTATATTATGGTTTATCGCAGACAAAAGAAATTGTTTACTGATAGTACCGATGTATTATATTATATAATGTGCCGTAACTATATATTATTCTTTTGATTGATCTGAATTCATACATTATATTATTATATCAACGGTTTTGTCAGTAAATATTTTGTTGGAGTTCGTAACATATAGTATAGAAAAAAAAATGAATGGCGAGTTTGTAGCACATGAATAAACAGGTGGATAAAATGTAAAATACACATGTCAAGAACACGAAGACAGGTTGTGCGTGGGCCAAGAACCTAATGGAATGTATTTTGAATACGTAAATCATACGAATAATTAATCATCTTTTTCGTTCTTCAAAAAATATTCCTGAAGTACAGATGAGTTAATTACAATGTTTGTAATTATAATAGTTGTCTCATTCATTTACTTCATAAATCCCATACGCCTGCAGAATAATCAATTACAAACATTATAATATGTTTAATTATATAAATTATAGTTAGTTAATTATTTAGTTCTAGTCTTCCAAAGCAAATACCATGGTTTTAATGCAGGTAAATACTACCAACTGGTTTCGGAGTTTGTCGATTGCGTCCCGGACGCAGGTAAACGATTTTTTCCCTACCTTTTCTATGTTCCGATTGCGTCCTATTGTGTAGTAGGTAAGCGTAAATTGACATGATAAATCTAATATATTTGTCACATATTATGCTGTGCAGATATATTTAAACATGAATTGGTTTTTACTTGATGAGCTTAAGAACATTTTATCTTAATGGTTGGTTATCGATTTGCGATTTAGTACGTCTGCAAGTGCCTGAGTCGAAAGATATTTTTGTGCTATAGCATATGATATATAATATCGTATATAATGAATAATATTTTAAGTGAAAAAAATTAAATCTTCTATTCAGCCCTTAAATGAACAACTCAGAAAATTTACTGATTATTTAATTGATAATTATATTGAATCAAATTCACATTTTCCACCTGAAATGTGGGCTGAAATGAGCAGTAGTATGCAGCGTACAACAAACGCATGTGAAAGCTTTCATGCAAAATTCAACTCTTTTTTCTATATACATCACATCCGAATATTCATCGATTTTTAAATATTTTAAAACAATGTCAAACAGATACACACATAAAAATAAAGTTTATATATTATATTATATTTTGTACCTATTTTTATAGATTTTTGTACAATCATTATTTTGTAACACTGACGATGACTGACTAGAAATGTATTTTTTAGTTATTTAATAATTACAAAATAATAACTAATTATGACTATTCATTTCTCAATCCTAGAACTAAGAATGTATTAGTAAGTTATATTCAGTAAGAAAAAAGGTAAAAAAAATAATTTACCTCGGACGCAATCGACACACTGAAAAGGTATAAAAGGTTGAAACGGGACGCAATCGGACGACGCCCACTGGTTTGTTTAAAAACAAAAATTAATTTTTTTGTAATAAATTCCAATAAAATCAAAATTTTATATTATATTACTTTCAACCTAACAAAACACTGCACTACAGTCTACAGGAGCTGTCAAAATTGGTGTAAACATAAAATAAAATAATACTGTAATGTATTGCTTGTTACCAGGGCCGTATTTAGGAATTTGATACCAGGTGGCAACAAAAAAAAAACGCCTCATTATACAAAATACAAAATTCATTATCAATAATTAACATCATTATCTCCTCTGAATGACAATCCTCTTGAAGACAATGATTTGACAACGGCAACTACTCTAGTTAACACTTTTGTCCAGTACTGAATTTCTGTATCCATTTGAAGCAATAATTTTGAATCAATTCTTAATAAAACGTCACTTCTATCTTTCATTATTAAAACATAAGATCTATGATGGTTTGAATTTTCATGAGAAGAAAGTTTAACTCCAGCTTTTTTCCAATCAGAAAATCCATGAGTAGAAAAAGTAGATACTCCATCAAATAGCCGACAAGGAACGCAATATAGTTTTCCTGTACTTTCAGAGTAAAGAAGAAAATGTCTCTTTACTTTTTCTCCATTTCTTAGAACACTATAAAACAAACTTGATGTACAGTATCTAAAATAATCCTGAAATTTGCCTCTTACAATCCCCCGATAACGTCTTTTTGATTTTGAAAAGTTTAATTTTTCAACATTCTGTGTAAAACCATGTATAGAAATATAATCTTTTGTCCTATCATTTATTTCCCATAAAGCTGGATCATTGCCAAAATGTATTAAAAAGATAAAATTTTACAAAAATTGTACTTTACTATAATCAAATTTATTAAATGAATAATACCTTATTGTTGTATTGTACACTTGATCATTATTGGTTTGTGTCTTTGGTTCATACAATATAGTATTTTCTTGTGGTGGGCTTTTAGACTTTATTATACATTGGTCTTCTGAATATTTTTCAAACACATTTTCAATAACTTCTAAAACAAAAAAGCAGATTTGTGTTAAATTTTGTTCACTATTTTCTATATATCAAAAAGCCACAACCTTTTTCAGTGGAGTGTTCTATAGCATCTTCACTGCAATGAACAATGTTTGATATTGAACTACTTGCAATGTTGTCTATAGAGCTGTCTTCTAAAAAGTTATTAAATATATAACATTAATTAAACTATTTTAGAAACAAAAATAGGAAATAATACTTGGTAAATCTGTTTTCTTAAAATAATTATTAATTTTTGCAGATTTCATAATAACATTTGTAAGCTTTTCTTTTTTTTCTTTAGATTTTTTTCGATAAGCAGCACCACTGAGTTTATTTTTTCCCGTCATTCTACAGTTTAAAAAGCTAAATAACGCATTCAAAGCAGTATAAAAAATATATCGCTTGTACTTTGTAGCCTACAAGCATTCGTGCAAAACTATATTATACTATGCTTATGCGTATAAATAGAATACAAACCTCTTTTGAATGTATGTTGTCACAGCTCACAAAAAGTCACTAATCACTAGTCAAAACTTCAAAAGTCTAAATCCAAATTTATTAAAGTAGGAATTACACCATATTATTGATAAATTGCATATTATCACTTGACAGTTTTACAGTAAAACTTTTACTATTACCTACTTTAAATAAATAATTACGAAAATGTTAAATAATTAATTTTCTGTAGTATTCGTATGACCACTGTATCCGTCACAAAATAAATATATAACCACAGAATAACGATCGAATATCGATCTATCGATTTATAATATTGATAATATTGTACAAGTTAACAAAGCAAACCACGCGGGAGACGCGTTAGTGCGTTACGCAACGCCGCAACGGTGATAACAAAAGAAATCACTTGGACTGTACGTCTGTACCGTGGTTCAGAATTCTCAATCGACAAATCAGTTACATGACCATCAACAGACTATCGACAGTGCTCGACCATTACCAAGTATGTGTGTGTGTGTGTGTGTGTGTGTGTGTGTGTATCGTGACGCCGTGATTGGCGTTATATTTCTTTTTTGAGATACATTTTTTGTTTTGTAATAAAGTTTCACTTTTCACTTCAGTATTTTTAGATCATTAATTTACATTCAAAAAATATAAAAAAATTAGCCGCCCTCTCATATTTAGCCGCCCGGGGCAACAGTACCCTGTAGCTCCCCCCTAAATACGGCCCTGCTTGTTACCCTGTAAAACCATTACTTAAACCTAATATTATAGTTATATTATAGTTATATTGAAGTTGCTAATAGTTATATTTTAATCATTTCTATCTGAATCATTTTTATTTCAATTCTAAATAATTTTATGTCTTACATTTTTTGTATATATTTTACCTCTAATATAGAATTGCTATTAGTCATTTTTACTTTTATATTGCTTTATTAGCCTAAATGACAAAATATAATAATAATATACAATAAAATTATACCCAATCAAAATAACTTTTTTATTGTTTGTATAACCAATAGCAACTCTAAGTATAAACAAAAATATATTTAATTTTCGTAAGCCGATACATATTTTATGTGTGAGCCACCCGTCTTATATGGGTTTAGGAAACAAAACCATAAACGTACCACGAGTCTTAAGAAATCTATTGATATAGCTTTTATTGAAAACGGACCAGTAGTTTTTGAGTCTACAGACTACGAAAAAACAATAATTTGTTAATATATATTAGATTAAGATTCTGAGCAAAGCGATGAAAATGTATTGATTTTACAATGATATTTTTTTTTGTATGTCTGTGTACGAAAATTATAGACTATAGTAGAAAAAAATGTTATATTTTCATCTTTGAAAATTGTTTCTAGTAGTTATCAAATTAGATCTAGTTGGTACTTTAGGGGGCTAAGAGTAAAAATGCCCAGTATTTTTCAAAATAATAGGGAATTACAAAAAAGATAAATACGATAGATTTTTTGAGTTTTCAGATTTAAATTAGAGAGGTGCTCCAGAGGCTAGGTCCATATTCTTGGGTACGCCCCGGCCAGGGTATACTCAAATTTCTTATTTCTTTTTCGTACATCTAGCATTAATAATATCTTTTTGTACTGTGTTCAAACGATAAAAATGGTTTTAGTTTAAATAGTCAACGATGGGTGAAACATTAATTCTATTATCGGATAAAATAACGTTATAAAGGTACGAGTCGAGAGATATACATCGTGTAATATATTGAGCCATGTAGCTGGTAACGTAGAATTTCACAGGAACCTATCAAAACAAACTTGCGACAATCAATCAAGGTTATAATGTATATTATTTGTGCGTATTTTACTTTAAATGACTTTAATATTTACATTTACTGTACCTAATGTTATTTGCATTGCACAATATTAATAGGCAATAGCTGCTATATGCTATATTGCTATGTCTCAAATGTCAAATAGATTAATATGCAATAGTTTCGAAACACTTAGAGTCTCGAAATCGGGTTTAAAACAAATATAAGACTGACAGATTTAATAATATTATTTTACCGCGAAGTACCTATGACGTGTATAATGGGTTTATAATATTCAGGAAGAAAAATTAAGTGCATTTATTTATAGGTATTAGTATTTATTTTATTTTTACTTAAGTGTAAATATAATAGAAATAAGAAAAAATAGATTTTCGCAACGCTACGGGCCTATAATATAAAATCGTATTTACTCAAATTGTTAGTATTATTTTATAGTAAATGAATATTATATAATATTATTCATCGCGGATCTTTAATGTATACTGTAAAGTAAATAATTTCAGATTTATTGATATATCTATTGTGAAAAAAAAAATGTCCTCTGCTGCAGAAACGCAATACTGCAATACAGTCTGCTATATTATGGCCGGGGCATCATGTACACCGACGGGGGGAAAAGAAAACGAAACGAAATAAAAAAAAAACAATAAAAGCACAACATTTGTCCTGTAATACATAATTGTTAGCGACGCGGCCGTAACCTACCTGGACACAAAAATATGACGTATAGAATGACGCGCGCTAGTATATACGAGAATACGTCGGTCAATGTTGGCAGAACGATAATATTGTAATATATAAGTGCTGCGCGTACACACGCGTATAGTATTACGTAATAATAATAATGAAAATAAATCGACAAATAAAGAACAGCGCACAAATTGGCGACCGCAATGCTCACGATAATATTGTGTTATATTAATATTGTGATGGCGCAGCAGCTGTTGTCGTACAGCCATCGCCGCGGTCTCTCGTACGGCGAGGAGGAGAAAACTCGACGTAGGTTTTCTATTACACGCGCGGTGGGCACGGCGACTGCGGCACGTATATACGATATAATAATAATAATACCTATAGGTACGTGTGGTATTTAACAACGCGTTATTAACCTTATATTCCGCGCGGGTAACGTATAATATTGTAACATAATAGTATACGTTGTGGTCACACCTCGGTCAGTGTCAATCGCTGCGACGGCGGCCGACCGTGTTCACTACCTATATATATATAGGAACCTAATATTATAATAGTATAATATATTATATTATTATACATAATCTGCTCAGGACACGTTGGTCGGTGGTCGTCGGGCGGTTGATTACAATAAAATGTCAAGCGCACCAATATTTCGCAAGGCGCATTCGCTAAAGACCTGGGGGGGGGGGGGGTCGGCCTTTTTTTTAAATTCCGTTGCAGTAAGAGCGAAATCGAAAATGTTTATTTTTTATCATAATTTAAGATGGAGCATCTTTAATGTGGAATTGTTAGTAGAGGACGAATACTCAAATTTCTTTGTTTGAGCTTTATGTGAATCAGCTCACTATTTGTTATCTCTCTCTCCATCACTCCCCTCTCTCTGACCCGCGCGCAACATAGACGAAAAGAGTCCACGAACAATTTTTCACGATATTTCAATAATATTACAGAGGAAAATAGCAGTATCTCAAAATGTATGGATGATAGGTGTGATGTAATATACCTAATCGGTTTTGTATTTCATTTTTCAATTTTACAACAAAAATAAAAATTGTTTTTGAAAATTTAAATGGATACTACATTTTGTTGGGAGAATATTTAGACAAAATGATACTCACAAAAATATTATTCTCTATACTTTCTAAGATCAATCAAAAGAACCGTAAAAAAAAAGGTTTTGCGTTAATGCGTTTTGTTTATACTGCTTGTGGGTCAGATAGAGAAAATAAATAGAATACGCTGACATCCTCTTAATAATTATTGGGTTTTACGGTCGAGATGGCTGCTGCAATCGAGTGGTAAATGGCCCGCAGTCAAACGTGCTTTTAGCTGAGGGTGACCAAAGGACACTAGTTTTGCCAAGTTCAGTTTAAAAAAAAGTGGTTCGATTCTAACCTAAGTTACTAATAATTATATTTTATAAATACTTTAAAACAATAATACCTAATCAATTATTTTTCATGCTATAATATTATTACGATTTACGACCCTATTTGGATAATATTTTGAACGTAATATTCTTAATACTATTATAAAATAATTCCATAAATAAAATAAAAAATAATAGTAATTGCAATAAGTTAAACATTTATTTAATACAGCCACGGTCATATTATACTATTATGTTGCAGGCTGGAAAGTGGTGAAAACATTAAAATACTGTATCTGTGTTGATCATAACACATATTATTATAAATAACATATTTATTTCATAATGTGTTTTGATAATCAATAACTTCAATCCTGTATAAACTCATGAGTCTTAATTAATTTTTATTTTATAGTTATTTAATTAAATTTTTTTTAATCTTTAATACCTACTTCTAACGTATCTTTTTTACAAAAATGAGATGAAATGTTATGTTTTACATTTTTCTAAATTTATTTTTAGTTAATAGTTTTGTAACTCTAATTAGCACGCTTATACTTGAGTTACTCTAGTGTTTAGACCATTTCTGACTATATATTTATCTGTGTATTTTATTCAAGAATGTCAAACAAGAATAAGCATCAATCATATTATACCTATTATAAAAAAGGTTTATTTAGAGGGTTAGTTTCATCAGGTTACAAGTATTTCAGAAATAACATTACTAGAATTCATAAATTGCGCAAGTGAATATTTTCATAAATTATTGATTATATTATGTTTATTGAAAAACAGTATTTGTAAACAAAGATACTCATATTATAATGTATTTTTTATTTTTACATGAAATATATTATCTGTATCGTTTTAATACAACAAGAATATGCTCTAAAAGTAACAGTGGCATGATTTATAACTTTTGAAGAAGGATGCCACCTAATGTTAACACTTTCTTAGTGAATTACTTTATATATATTTTTACAAGTATATAATAGATCACGGCATAATTTGTGCTTTAAACGTCTTGGAGGATTACCCGGTATTGTAGCGGATGCCAGATTTTTGATTAGGGGTAAGTATGAGAACTTAAATTACTGTAAAATCTTTTATAAAAATATTTGGCTTCATCGTTTATAGTTTTTAGTTATAAATCTGAATGTAAAATTTGAGACGTAGGGAGACAATAGTCATATAATCAATTTTTTTTGAAATTATTCGAAAATTTTGAGTATAGATGTACGTTGATTAGTCAGTCAGGACTCAGTACACATCGTCTTTTATAAAAACAAATATTACACATAATATATATATATATATAAATATATATCCCCACAACCACCCCCTTCAAAACGTCTCTGGTCCCATAATATTATAGTTTCGTGGTTATAGAAATGAATGTGTATTTAATTATACAATGGGTATATTTTATTAAGTAGAATATACAAATTTATTTTGATAGTCAAAACATTATAAAATATAGGCCTATACTATTCATCGACGATCATTATTCATTATAATCATTGTGGCTATTCACGTTTTCGCGGATTCTGCAGTCCTCACTCCCCTACAAACTAAATAGGTTCTGCGGGGTCAACATTTGCTCCAGTATTGCAGTGAAGCCACACCTGGCCTTCTCTCTCCACGCCGCCTTGCAATACGGGCATATTATGGTCTACGCGTGTGGCGCATGTTTATCTTTGTCCATTACATACGTCCTACCACGTGCCCATTTGTATACGGCGACGGTACGCAGCCGGGCTATAGGCACTTTGAGCCCGACAAAAATACTTTGACACGGTATAACACTGTGTAACACGCGGTGGCCGGCGACTTTGACGGCGGTTTAAGGCGCTGCAACAGTAATATGGCGGGGGACCCGCAGAAAACACGAGCTCGTCCCGCGGGATTCGCACGGGCGGCGGGAATCCCCCGACTCCGGGGCCAAAGCTCGCAGCACGGGCCAAAAAGCAAACAACCGTAATTAGATCCCGTATATATTATTATAAAATATAAGCGCATCCTCCGGCGTACCAGGCGCGTTGCTGCGACGGCGGTGCTGGCGGAATGATGCCGTCTGCTCGAAAATCCTGTTCCTCCCTCATACTCTTCCACTCCCTAACACACACATACACACACACACACACACACACACACACACACACACACACACACACACACACACACACACACACACACACACACACACACACACACACACACACACACACACACACACACACACACACACACACTCTCAAACACTCACTGATGCACTGGTTGGGGGGAAGGTGGCGGCCTGGTGGCTAGGTCCAAAGGGATCTGACAATGGTCGCTCCTGTTTGTTTTGCATACAATATATATATATGATTATTATTATTATTATACACGAGCGCGCACGCGTGCATTATTATATTTTCAACTCATCTATATGTATTAAATATTAATGTAATATAATATTGTAATACACTACCTACGTAGTGGAGAGACTCGATGGTTGCTAAAAAAACCATATTCAGGGGATGGGGTGGATTCGAAATCAAAAATGCACGTTTTTATACCATACGTATATAAGAAAAAATTTAAAGTTTAATTTCACATGAGTGAAATGAACTTTAATTCGATTCGGGTAGGACCACGATAAATGTATCGCAATTATCGTATACCTTTATATACATTACACGGGTATAAATAAGTACCCATGTATATACAATATTGATCTCCGCGTTTACCCGTTTTCGTGCACTGCGGGCTATATATGACGAGGAAATCCGGAAATAGGAAAACCACCGTGACCCCATCATTGTAGTATTGTATTATACCGGTCTGGGATTAATCTTTCGGTGGACTGGAAACAATTTCCAAAAGTATTCGACGGCCAGAAACGGTCTAAAGTACCAGGCTGCCTGATATTCCGCGTCCTATAGTATTTCGTTATGACACACATATTGTTCTGCGGACTAGTAGTTGGAAATACTTTAAATGTGTGCCGCCGAGCCGACTCTCGGCGTATATAATATATATTATATACAAAGACAGACCACACATTTGTTATACTTCCCTTAATAACGGCGCGCGGTTATGGTTTTACGCTTTTGTCCTTTCAACTCTGGAACTTCACAATGCTTTTAAGGAGCTAGCCCGCAGAGATTTGCTTTTTCTCTCTATAGTAGTTAACATAAATCGTCGTTACGCGCTTACGTTATACCTATACCACGACGCCATATTATTATACAGTATAGTACCCATATGAATACAATATATTAATATACCTACATATAATTACTTAATTATATATATGTTATCCTATTACATTATATTATGCAATAATATATATATATATAAAACTTCATGCGTAGAACTATGCGCTGTAAGTAGCCAAGTAGACATATAATGTGCTACCTACGAAAACAACACATCACTTTATAATATGATTGTAACTTACCGGTGGCTGTCAGTTAATTTAACAAACAATCGTAAAATGGATATAGTTTCAGCTGTATAGCCGTTATAGTGAGCGTTGTGAATACTTAGGAAGAGCCATCCTGTCGTCTTGTGTAAGTACATTGGTTGGTATATTATTATGATTATGTAAAAATATATTGTCTGTCGAATGATATGTTATCGTTCACTTTCAAGAAACGAGTTGACAGATAATATTTTATACTATAGTTTATTAGTTTCAGTACGTTCACTATACTATAACGATTTACAATAAAACAATTTCATACATATTCTTATTTCTCTGAGGAAATGGTCATCCATTTCTTTTCGAACTCAAAAACATGAACTATACTAGGTAGTAGAAACCTATTGTACACAGCTGAAACGTTATATTATAATATAAGAGGTAGAAAATAAAACTTTCTTATTGGTAAAAATGCTTGAAAATATTAATCTTATTTTTATTCTTATTAATTTATATAATGGCATAAGCATAACAAAATAAATTAGGTACTTATAACTTATAACTTATATTCAAACTACTCCACTGCAATTAAATCAACAAAATTATATTTTAATTATTTCGTAGTCATTGGTCAATTGTTTTTAACAACCATATATTTGTGTTGTGAATATTTTAATTTAATTTATACTACTTTAAAGTGTTAAATTTTGTTTATCGTATGTGAACGTCATAATGTAGTATATACATTATTTTATTGGTTTTGTACACTTATGTAGAAGTTAAAAATTGTATGACAAAATATTGATCTATCTTCTATATGTTGTCACTAACTTTTTGATTGATATTTATGAAGATGATAATCGACAAAAATCTATGAGCTTAAATGATTCAAATTACAAAAAATGTATTAAAATGTAAACTTTACCTATGTACGAATGAAACGAGCAAACAGTTCATGGTTCTGTGTAGATTTATTTATTTTTTATGCGCGCTACGGGTTATCAGTTTTAGGTAAACGTTTGAGAATTCGCGCAAATGGTTGCGACGACCCTGTGCGGCCGTACAAACCATAAACAAACCTAAATTTGTTCATTATTAATTATCATACTCTTGATACCACGTAGTTGTATATAGGCAGTAGGGTTTATATTGGTCGTGGAATTATGTTCACATAATGCCCCCCGTTTACGAAATATCGAATAAACAAAATATAACACCACAATAGAATAATAATAACACTGCAGTGGTGTATACAATGGTGTTCAATAATAATAATAATAATAATAATAATATGTGTATTATACCTACACTTGCACAGCAGATACGCCGATAACACAAATTGCATTGGGTAGCCAGGGACTACGTGGAGCTTATACCTATTATTATAGGTATCCATATTTATATATTATGAACCCATATTTTATTATAAATTATAATGTGTATTGTGTATATGGTCTATGCACGTGAAATATTGCAGTCTTATAATAGTCACACGACTAAAAAGCTTAAATCGTATTGTCACGAATTGTATTACGGTAATTATTAACGTTGAAAGTCTGTATAGCCGCGTAATGGAAAATGCGTTGAACGAAATCGTTTAAGCTTCGTCTCGTAATATATTTTTTAATTATTTCGCTTTGCATTCGTAATTAAACACAATTGTATGGTACCACTGAATTGTATTCTAAAATAGGTACAAATTATCAAATAAAAGCGCTTTGTGAGTTATTAAATAAAGTTGTTCCTTATTGCTCGTTGAACATAATACAATATTATATTATGTAAATGCGCATACGCAATATTATATTTGAAATAATGAATGTTTTGTTTGGTGTGTAATTAAATTTAAGTGATTGTATTTTTCTATTTTGTGTTCTAAGTTTCTAACGATATTGGTTTAATAATTCAATACAATGTAGATAATATAATAATATGTTTGTAAACACTCGTATTGTATTATTTGCGAGATGATAATAAATCAATTTCTCAGTATTCAGTATACAAAGAGCAAATGGCTTGAGAACAAGATGTATTAAAAATTACGAATTCAATAAGATAAATCATTTTGTCATGATACATACAAGTTATGTTTATTATTATTATGTTGTATCTGATACCGAATGCATTATAATATTATAAATTTGATCTGTTTATTAAATACATTTGTTAGTTTTCAACATAACAATTTTATTTATTTATTTAAATAGCTAATAAAAACTTAAGATGGTTAATAATGTGCACACGAGTTAAGTTCAAAACGAGAGCGTTAATAAGGTAGGTACGTATGGTTTTATCCCCCACCCCCCCCCCCATAAATCTTAACCGTATACAGAATATAAGACAAGGAGGGAAGAAAATTTAGAATCTCCTATAAGTTACAACCTAACTAAACCATTAATCAAAATTGCCAAACAGTAACTCCAAACTCGTACAATTCTTATCGAAAACATACCTTATCAACCAAATGTAAGGCAAGCACATAAATCAACACAATACAAAAACACTGTACTGAATGGGTATGTATAGGTACGTACCCTGCCCCCCTGTATCAAAATGATAACTTGAAAATTGTTTGGTGGTATGTTAATTATTAGGTAACAATATGTAACAAAAAAATAAACATGTTGTGACCCCACTTCAGAGGCCCCAGAAATCAGAAATTTGAGTTCGAGTGACAGGTTCTCATTTTTTTTTCTTTACTTCATAATATTATTACATGATAATATTTATTATTAAAAAAATACCAAACAATTATTCAAGTCAAAATTCTACCAACTTTATGGTAGGTGCTTAGGTAACGTTATTTTGCCTATTATAATATTATTTATAATAATGATAATAATAATATATTGTAAAAACATCATTTTTATCGATAAAAAAACATGCAAAATGTATACTTACTCATATTTTAAAAATGTTAAATAAAATAAGAATTTCTATTTTGAATAACAACTTTTTTTATGTACCTGGCTGTGAGTCAGAATCGTTCATGACCAAAGACATGTTACCTTCATTAAAATAAAAAATCATAATAAGAAACATAATCAGGAATTCATTTTAGAATCAAGTGTGTAAATATAATTGGCAATGTGGAATTAGATAATGATACAAATTTCAAATTTGTGCCAAAATATCACACATTTCATGGCTTTTGAAGATTTAAAAATTATTAAGGAATGTTATAATTTAATAGGTGTTAAGGTTTTTTTGAACTTGCATTTTAGTAAAAATAATTTTGTTTTTTTGCGAAAGGTTCTATATTATAACAATTTAAATAGTGTAATTAAATATGCCATGTAGATACTTAGATTATTTCAATTAGTTTCATTTCATTGGTGAAGCACATTATAATTTATACTTGCAAGTACCTACAATGCTATTATTATAGTCCTCTTAATCGGATGGAAATTAAATAATAGTTTATGGTTTATTATTTGATTGTATAAAATAAAACATTGAGCTTATTAAAAAAAAATATATCCCTTATTATGTTGTCACAAAACGGAAAACGTTAATAACATTGTTTTGGTCCATGCACAGTAGGTATACACGTGGTGGCAATTGGATTTTGTACGGCAAATATATTTTAATGATGGGTTTTTCGTACATTTAATGACAATTAATGTAAGCCGTACAATTTATCATATTTAGACAAAAATTTCATTCGATTTGAACGATACAGTGAAGAAATATAAATTAATTAAAAATATAATAATAATAAAATGGTTTAGAATGTGCGTCATACCGAGAGTCAAATCTCTACAATATATTATTTTTATAAAACATAATACAGTTGCGCATGCAACGCGCAACTATTCGTTTAATTAATTTGAATGACGGGCATTATCAATATATTGCAATAAGGGGATCAAATATATTATATATTGGCTCCTCAAAATTAAATATTTCCGGTCCAACCCCATCCTAACAATATTATGACGAATTATTAGCATTTTTCTACGTTTTTATCCCATTAACGCACGGGCACTCCGCACACATCTATACAATATAATATATGAAATCACATACGTCATTGTCACTTTCCTCTTTTGTAAACCTATCCATATACAATATAAGTTCACCCTTACCCTCAACTCTTTTTGATATTTATGATTTTAACCCTTTATATTACATTACCATAACAGTATAACACACTTGATGGGATTTTCTCTAACTCTGCTCATCGTATTTTTTTTTTTTTTCATAATCGTCTGTATCTTTGCATAATACCCAAAAATCTGAAACTGAGCACGCAAAACGTGAGGGTATAATATGATATTAACACCATTCGGTATATTTATAGTTTTTCGAAGGATATAATATATTCACATAAGCTCCCCATTATATGACCTTCATACAAATTTACCTTTTTTATTATTCAATATATATATATTTATTTAAAACACTTAAATATAAATCCTAAACATTTTCCTATGAGAAACATATTTGATTACAATAAACCATTGCGGCTTTAACTTAAACCTAGCTTTATTTTGTTATCAATCAGTTATAATTAATTTTTCCTGTGTTATTTTTAATATTATAAAAAAAATCTATAGCATTTTGTTCATAATTAGTGATTGGGTATAATGACTTAAACTGGTCAAATTGTTTTAACGCTCCTTTCTAAATTTATATTTTAACTTTTAAAGTCTATGGTTATAAATAATTTTTCCATAGTTCTCTAAATGTTATAACAAAATGTTTGATGTACCTATTTGTAGGTCCATGTCCTTAAAATATATTATAAATATTCTTGTGTATTGACACATATTTATTGTTAAATTTGTATCGTTACTCATGGCGCTGTGAATCCGCCTGTATATTATACAATATTGAATGCAGAATATTAGCATAGTCGAAATACTAAAATGTATTTTGTTCTATTTAAATGTATAAATAAATATACGCGGAATGAATGTTTATGCCAATGATTTAAATGTGGTACCTCTTCCTTACAATTTAGATGGGAAAATGTCACTTAATAATTACTATTTCTAATCAAATGATCATAATATTATGTAAAAAAATGTTCAGATGTTTTTTCTTGGCCATTTTCGATAACTATATTTGGTCGGTAAAGACATTTTTAAATTATAGGACTATTTAGAATTCGAGTATTCGTCCCCAAGCTTCTTGAGTTTCCCAACTCCATAAGCTAGCGTCAGCTATCTAAAGTATTATACCGCAATATTGGCGGTTCTTGTCCGTCGGTTATCAGCCGTGCAGTTTCAGAACTCTTAGGTCTACTAAATACTGTGGATACTAGTTTGTTAGTTTAATAAACTGATTTAGTCACTGTAGGTCGTTTAAATTTGGGCGCCAAACGGCTCCATACATTTACATGGATTTACGTAAAGCTTTTGATACAGCTGACCATGCCCGGGTTTCAAATTTCTAAGTTAAGACTTTTCTGAATAGGTTATCAGTGACCTATAATATCTGCTTTAATGGTGATTTCACAACTGAATATGAAGATCCTCATTCCACTATATTATTGTTCATAATGCCCCACAAGTAGTTTTATAGCCTTAAGTAAATTTAATCATTCGTAATAGTTTCAGTATAGGTACCAAAACTTTATTCGTATTAGTTATTACCTTAACAGATCTGTATGTTTTGATATTTAATAAATCTTCTGTAAGTCATACCTAACACGTATAGTTTATTAATATAAGCAATACGTATCAACTACAATAGCCTCCACAAGTAAAATACATATATTATAATGTTATATAATCATATTTTTTGGTAATCTGTATTCTTTTATCATGACATACTTTATATTGTCGGCTAATTTTTTGACTTACGAAGTTTGATTACGTAGCCGACGATATTATATTCATTGAGCTTGATAAATGTATTATTATGTATACAAAAACACAATGGTTGTTTCCCCGTATCCCTTAGCAGCGCAACTGTTCCTGGTTCCTGGAACGCATTAAAAAAAAAAAATCGGTTTTTGTACTTTTCCTCATCATCGAGGACATCATATTGATCGGAACCCGGTATTTCTCGAAAACACTTAGGTATAAACTATAATATAAGCAAAAAAAAAATGTATAAGCACTGCCAGTAATATAATACGTGAAAGTAGCGCGTTCTTTTTAATATAATATATATTGAATAGTATAAAAAGAAAATAACGTGACGTTTCATCTCACGTGTAGGTACAGATGAGCGGGTAGGAGTACGGATGTACACATAGTTGGTACATGCCTGCACTAAAAAGCGATCTATGAGATGTTCCTTTAAGTGTATATTATTATCTTTTTTTTCTTACGCACTGCAGCTGAGGAATTGTCGAATACCGCCGTTTTTACGACGGAAAACTGCAACTAATTCCCCAAACACCGATTTTTCCAGCGGTTTCATCTCGCAGTGCACGGGATTACTCGGATATGGAATAATATTACATTATACTTATATACAAAAGTATTACGTATAATGAGCGATGTAGAATAATGACAATATACCATATTATACCATATACGCGGTAGAAAATATTATTTTTTCGTATTTCGTCCGCCTGTCGTGTTATAATAAATAATCGTAATGAGAGTCGATTTGCCCAGCTGGGTGCCGTCGCCAATCGCACGGAATTCACACGCGTGCACACAAACACACGGCAACTGGGCGTGGAGGGGGGGGGGGGTGCAGAGGGTTCGGTTAGGTCGACAATAGATCTCGGCACGTCGTCCCCTTTGTCGCGTTGCAGTCGGGGTACAAGTGCGACCACGCGCGTTTCGGGGAAACGCTCGTCAAAAACGGACGGTTTCCAGTCAAAACTTCTTAATACGCTCACACACGTACGCGCGACACGACGGCGGGGTATTATGCGCTCGCATTATGAGTATTAGTGCGCGCACACACACGCGCTCGCTTATTTAATAATAATATTATAAAACGTATATACGGGAATAGACAGCTATGTATACGCGATGTCGGAGGTGTTGGCTGGAACTGGATCTGATCGAGAGGGGTTGAATATCACACACGTATAATATGCCGTACGATAACGCGGGTGCGGTCGATGGAACTGCGGGGTGGGAGGGTATAATGGCGGTGGCGCGGTATACGCGTATATTATATAGTAGTCGCCACACACGCACACACCCGAGCTCCGTCAATTTCTTAATAACGTCGTCGTCGTAAAATACAATATAATGCTGCGTGCGTGTGCGCCGCGTAAAGTATTATACATCCGACACAAAAGGCTTCGGATGATTGATCGACCTCCGTCGGCGGCGGCGGCGGCGGCGGCGGCGCGGTTAACCGGCACGGAAAATATGTTTTCGGATTATTCTAAATTGAGATAAATCGCCAGCATCCGCGTATGTGCGCTGTACCTATAGAACGGCGCTGCACGTAGAAGCGAGCGACTGCTGCGATTATTCGGTACGCACGCGATAATCATATATATATATATATATTAGGTACGCGGCGTATCGCGTCGTAATTTTATATAGGTAATATTATTTTAACGGCCGACGATCTGAACGCGCATATACCACTCGCGTTCACCCCAACATATAAGTTCCGATTTGGTCACGATTAAGTAGTACACGAAATCTGCGTAATATTACATATTAATGTACGTATAATATCATGTGGATATGTTGTCGAGAATCGAGTTAAAAAACAATGGGTTTTTGGATTTTTTTTTAGATATATATAGGTACCTACCTAAAAAGAATCTGATTAGATTGTTTTTCCAAAAATTATGAAGATTAATATTGTAATTATTGTATTTTAGCAGATTACCGAGCGAATAATTTCGTATGTATGTAATTGGCGACGATTACTTATTTTTAAATATTTTTTTTTAGTACCTACTGGTTTTAATGTGATTATAATATTTTTATTTATCACTTTTATATGACGTATTCTTCCACGAACTAAGAAATAAAGAACTCGCAATGGCTAACAGTCAGGAGGGAGGGGGGGGGGGTGCTGGTCATAAGTTTTACCAATGTTGTATCTATATGGTATCGTTGAGACTACAGTTAAGCTACCTATATTCATGTAAAAGAATAAAAGATTATCAACATACTTTTGTGAGTACTAATAATATTAGTCTGACAATCATTTTAAAACAATAAACAATTATAATAGTAACTAAAACCAGCGAAACGCGAGTCTCATCACTTGAATATCTGTAAATTCCTGTTAAAAAAAAAATGTAACCAAGTATTACAAAAAATTTAAAGACCAGGTGTAGCTCATACTATCATATCTATTCATTTATAAAAATTTTTATTTTTGTTTTGAACAAACCATTTTTTTATTGGTTAAGCGTTTAAAAAAGAACCGATTAATTCAGATGAGTAAAACGTGCTGCAATATGACTTATTTAGTTACATAATAACATAACACGCAAGTTAAACGGTACACGGTATAAGTGTATAAAACACTTGGTATAATTTGGTATTATTAAACACCGATGTCAAACGTTGTCGCAGCCGTCAAAATGTACAATAAGGCGCTCATGGCTTACTGCAGCCCACCAACAACGCTTTTTTCTTCTTCTTTCTTGAATTTAAGTTGCATATAGTTTGGTTAAAAATATGCAAAAACAAGATTCGTATAATATTGGTATGTTATTCGATAATTATCTGATTATGATAACAATATTACATTATTCGAAGCCATAATATAAAACAATCAAAAGTCAGTTTAATAGGAATTTTAAAACGACCATTTATGTCTGAAAATATATATGAACTTGGCATGGTATGTCTCTTTTATAGTATTAGCAGTATTTCAGCAGCGGGGGGGGGGGGGGTGATGAGGGTGATAGACCCCCTTATGACCTTTTTTTTCAATATTTATTATCTTATAACCATAAATTATATTTTTAATGATCAAATAGTGCATGTTAAAAAATCAGCTACCCCCCTCCCATGACAAAATCATTTCCCCGCCATTGCATTACCTAGTTTATGCGTTAGTTTATGATGTGTATGAAGATGACTATAATGGTATTATGACTAGTACTGCATTATTACTTATTATATACTTAGTATTAAGTATGTTTATGGTTTGTAACAGTGTCGCACGTCATGACATAGGTGTACTAGTGAGTAGTGATCCGTTAAACTAGTACGAGGAACTTGTGAGTAATATATTACAATATATAAGTGACTAATGTGTGTCTTACCGCTCTTATGCCTTGACACACCGCCCTCGACAATTACTCGGGAAATAGGTGATGTGGACCGGAAATGATGAGGCTCGCCAATATTATACATATATTATAGAATTCTATAGACGCGTTTCGCAGAGATGACGTCGCATTGTACAACAATTTAAGCACTCGCGAAGGGTCAGACGAAAACCGTTTGATGAAGCCGATAATCCGGCCTACGGACGCTATAAAAAGGCAGTCGACAACCGCGTTTCCTGAGACTGGCTGAAGGACGGCGACAACACAGAAATTATCGCGGTTACCTGCTCAGGAGTATACCGTATACAGTACAACCATTAGTAAGTCTCAAAGGAATTAATGAGGTTGGAAGGCGCGCAGCGTTCGGACGTGAAGAAAAACGGTCGGCGGCGACGGCGGCGGCCACTACCGTTTTCTTCGACACCCACAAACGGAAAATACCATATTAATAATATAAACCATAATTGATAATATTATGGACCGATGTACACATCGCACATAATAGGTATACACGCGATCGGGTTAATTATTTTCGTCGTCTTTCAGCGGCAGTCAGTTTGAGAAAAACGGGGTCGTCACCAGCTTTTTTCGATTTATACGTTAGTGCGTATTAAATATTAATAGTATAGTACTATATACGGTGTCTGATGCGCCTTTCGTGATGCGGCCAGCTAGGTACGATTCGATGAGATCGTTGTCCCTTCGTACAATGGTGGTACCAGCCGGTGGTCGTATTTTGCAAGTAATAGTAATTGTTTCCGTTTGTAATCAATCAAACATTTGAAAGCGTGAGATTATCGAAACACTTACATAAGTAAATGTAAATTATTGTAAATATTACAAAAGGGAAAAAGGGTCAAAATAAGCCACAGTTTACTGAAGCTACGTGAATCGTATAATAGACTACAACAATAGTCGGCTACATATGCCGCATATTTGTCAAAGAAGGAAATTACCAAATTAATAAAAGGTATTAGTATTTAATATTTATTTATTATTTGTTATTTGTTTATTAATTAACGGAATAAAAATTCCTTATTTAGTACAGTATCAAAACGAAATTGTATTTATTATTTATTTACTTCAGATTTTCAATTTGTTTTTTATTCTTGACTTGAGTTCGGGAAAATTCGGAATCTTAGCTAATATAATATTATAAAGATAATATTGGTAACATCTCATTGAAATAAAACTTTTGATGGTTAGAATATGAAAATATTTGGGGGGAGGGGTGTTCTATGCTCCTATTTGTTACACCTTATTCGCGCCTTTACAGTATAATATACATGGCCGTATTTAGGAACTTGCCACCTGGGACAAAAAAAAAAAACGCCTTAATATACTGAATAAATAACTTAAGTATTGAAAATAAAGGAAAATTAGCCGCCTCTTAGAATCAGCTGCCCGGGACAACAGCGCCCTATTGCCCCCCCCTCCCTAAATACTGCTCTGATAATATATATATACGTCTTCGGACCAAGGGACTCTAAAATGTTTTTGTTTCAGAGCTTCAAAATTGTGAATGTGGCACTGTAGTCGTAGTAGTGCTTGACCGAGATTTCTAATGTCGATTCCCGTTTCGCTCCTGTCCTGGACTATCATCATCGCTGCGCAGCGCTACACTACAATGTTATATTATACGGATTAGCCGCAGTGGATGCAGTATAATGCGCGTCCCGCGGCTTTGTGCCCTCGTAACGAAAACCGGTCGTGATCGTCAAAGGCTTCCGCTGGACGGGCGTAAAAAGTATTACAATATAATATTATATTATGATGATTATTATACAGAATGAACACAGCCACCGACGACCGTTCACCCGACTCCGCCGCGACATACGATGCTCACAGATAATAATAATAATAATAATAATAATAATATGTACGCGTATGTGCGCCGGACGATCGATCGGACGATTCAATTTTCCGGTTTCTATATACCTATATCGTTATGGCATTCCATTGGCGCGTTTATAATATATTATTGTACGTTTTATCGTCCGACCGTCTGTCGGGCTCTCATCGGCGAGATCCACGAAACGCGACACTATTGTGCGGACTACAATATTATTATAATATTATTGCGACCGGGACACGTATGCGCCTGACGACCAGAGCCGGGTGGACCCTGACCGTGATTACGCGCGGTCGTCGTTATACACTGAACTGTTGTTCATTTTTTTCTTTTTTTTTTTGCCCCGCGAGTCCTATTTCATATCGAGTTTTGTATCTATATATATGTCGCCGTCGTCGTTGTTGATGATAAAATATATGATCTGGTCTGCGGGTCTCAAATGGAATACAGTTTAATATAATATAGCTATACCATATTTTTATCTATTTTAATAATTTATACACGACATCAAATTTTCTTATACCCAGCTTATTAATTAATTGTACCTATATATGTATTATAGTAGGTATACGAGTGGAAAGCGGTAGCCATCTATACTATACGATGTTTAATCCAATTGGGCTATAGTCTTCAACACGATAGTACTAATTATAGTAATTTCAACTCCATTTCCATTGATTCGTTTAAGTATTTAACGTTTTCTTATTATATACCTAAATAATATGTTATTTATGGTAATATGTTTATTGCTTAAATTAATAATAAATTGTACACGTCATGTTAATATTTTAAATATTTTGTTCAATATTTTACTAAAAATCGTAAAAACTACTTTGATCGAGTTATTTTGTGCGTCGTTTGCAGTGTATTGATTTGACGTATAATATTTAACGTAGGTAGGTACATCCTAAAACAAGTGATGTGTAGGTTAGTGATGTTACTATAATAATACATTCATTCGTATAGGCGTGTTTAGTATTAATTAATTAATAGTGACGGTTTTTACGGTTCAGATGTCTTGTCGTTATTGATATTAAAATCTTCGTCAAAGATTACCCGGCAATGTCGACGGATTAGTTGATAGTAAAGTTTTCTTCTTGTTGTGTACAAAACTATGGAGAAACACCGCGCGTACTTGTACTTCAAACACACGTG
This sequence comes from Neotoxoptera formosana, assembly GCA_022818045.1. Classification (NCBI taxonomy): domain Eukaryota; kingdom Metazoa; phylum Arthropoda; class Insecta; order Hemiptera; family Aphididae; genus Neotoxoptera; species Neotoxoptera formosana. Next base: position 10,389,518 of record CM040632.1, on the reverse strand, counting down.
CCAAACGAACTATAATCCTTCTCAGACCTTTGTTTCAGCTTACCTCTCTCTCACTCTCCTTCTCATCCTCTCTGTCTATCTATCTCTATCTTATTTATATATACCCACGCGCGTTATAGTACTGCGTTTAATGAGATAAGGTAAAATTCATGGCTTGTGTTTCAAACTTTGTTTCTCGGAAGTAGTGTATAGGTATATTTATTCATTATGACTGACATACATACGATTTAAATATTTAGGTGTGTGTCGCGTACAGTTTTTATTAAAATTTACTGACGTGGGTCATTAGAAACTTTTCACATATACGTACACGCGTGCGTAATAATTTTATAAATAATAATATTTGGTAAAGAATTGTCTATATGTTGGCAATGTAACGTCAGCAATACGTGTTTTAAAAAAATATATAAGACTACAGATCAAAGTCTTAATAAATATTATTTTTTGAAAACAATAAAATACCACAAAGGTTTTGCGTACAGTATAAATATATATAATACAAGGTATAAACCTGCACTATAGTATTAACATTTTCTAGACACAAATAGGTTTTAAATGATCGAAAATCACCGAAATAAATCAAAACAAGCGATCGTGAAACACTGCAGTGGTATTTTATTACGCGCCGGGGGAAGTCGTAAATATCTAGAAATGTGTATTTGGATTTGCTCCTCCGCAGACTAATGAATATGCAATCGCTGACAAAACAAAAGGCACAGTAACTTAAATACCTACTGCTCCAGGTATGTTGATTCTGTGCGTATATTTATATACATATACAATATACATATAATTATATGTATAATATATAGACGTATAGTTTGTGTATTCGAGTAGACGATAAAAGTTTACTGCATCGCTGGAAACAGACTAATAAAAAATGTGGTTTGATGGGGTGAAGAGATATCATCATCGAGTACCAATGAATGACAATTGGGGGGAAGAAAGAGGAATAAGAATGGTTCGTGATAGAGTGTTATTAAAAAACAAAAAAAACAAAATAGTATCCAAATATCGCTATTTGAATCTGATTAACGTTGGTGAGAGAGCGTTGAATTTAAGAATAATAATAATAATAATAATAATAAATACAAACCGTTAAATTAATCGTTTTATGCCCAACGATTATACCATAATATATTTTATAGCTTATAATATTTTACTAGAAAATTGACCAATAGTATATGCGCTCATTCATACCTACCTACATAATCTACTCTTACATCGCGGCGTCGTATTTCATTTCGTTAATTTGGACGATTGCATTAGGTGTATTCTATACACACCGTACTTGTGACATTCTATTCGTACCGACTGCATGTCAACCGCATTCGGTTCGAAAGAGATTTTCATCGATTAAGCCTTCTCATCGCGACTCCGTAATCAATAAAACACATATTAGTATATATTACACGATTTTATATTACACCTCCACTTCGAAAGTGAAACAACGGTCAATATTGGATAATATATACACGATTTATCGGACCAGTTGAACTTGGCAACATTTACTTTATACAAACCAACGATAGGGTTTAAAACGTTTACAATGCGTTTTGATTTATGCGTAGACCAATGCGCGTTCTTTGGCGTAATATGTATCGTGGATCATTTATCAAGGCACTTAGGTGTGTTAGCGCAGTAAACGTATTCTCGTGGGCTACGACGTGTGGTATGGGGTTTATAATATATAATTGTATGTCCCAAAAAAATCAAAAAAATACGGAAATTTTTTTAAGTTTTCGGAAGTTAAAAAGGAAGAAAAAAATATTTAATAATATTCATAACATTTTTATATTTTATTGCTTAGTTAAAAATTGAACTCTTAAAAAAAAGTTTGACGAAAGATTTTTGAGATTTATTCATTTTAGGTAATACACCGAAGGATATACTTACCGGTAAATAGTTATACTTCAAACATATTATAGGTACCTATAAAATTATAAAACATTTTCTTTTATTTCTACTCGTATATGAGTTTAATGATCCAATGCTTTTCGATAATCTCTACTTTAAGCTATTAATAAATTCAATTCAATTTACCTTCCAATATTTTGTTTATTGAATGGTTTCCTTCCGGTTTACTTCCGATTTTTCCATTAATATTATTATAGTTATCTATAACCATCTATTATTTTTCATTCCAAAATTGTACCCCATAAATATAAACTTTTATCATAACAAAAGTTCGTTTTCATTATGTGATGTGATATTTTATAATATGCTTATTCAAATAACAATTAACATCTCAATAGGTTCCATATTATGATTCTATTACTATATAATATTCATATGCTTTGGTTTATTTTTTTTTTGCAACATAAAATTACAATTTGTACTAGTGATGTTCACAAATACTGAACATTTCATCTGAAACCAATGGAGTTTTTTTGCATGTTTTTGCATACTATTTTAGCTGTCGACATAGTAATTGCATGTTTTATGGTACATTTAACGTTATTTTAATTTTATATGATTCAGTTTGTGTTTTGACATCGTATTTGTGTATGCATTGTTTGTCAATGCATTGTACTTAAAATATACAAAAAATAAAGGGTCAGTGCAACTTTTTGACAATTTGTCTACGAAATTGTCGACTATATTGTTTTTATGACTAATGGAAAATTTTTATTTTGTGTTATTTATGACCAGTAGGTACATAATTCACGTAACTCAACAAAATAATTTCTACTAAAAATAGCACTATTTTACGATCAAAATTCCGACTTTTCACTCAATTTATGCATCTAAGCATGTATTGCTTCTGATGTATCTTGATAGAAATCAAATAAACGAAATGTGACCTACATTCAAATTGTGGTGTAAGTACTCTCTCAGTCTATATACCCGAAAATATAAGTTTCATTTACTTTAAAAAACAAAAACACTTTTATCGTTAACATCTGATGCATTTCCTGGATTTTTTTCTTAACTAACAGTTACTTAATTTAGTATACTACATTTATCCACAAGTTTAAATTTAGTTGAGTTTTAATTACTTGAAGTTCTGTTCAAACAATATTGTTTTACCTTGTAAAACTATTAATGACTATTATTTTTTCGCAGATACATTAAAAAAAAAAAAAACTGGTTTTGCAAAACTACTCGTATATTTGTCGGACGAGTTCTCGTATTGATAAAAATGTGTGTAAGTCTAGACATACATAACCAAAGTCATAATATAGTATATTATACATTATAATATGCGTACGTGCTCATTGGAAGTTTTCAGATTCATTTGTTCCGTTAAGGAACGACATAAAATCCGGTGTTAATGTTCACTATAGAAACTTAGCTGCGTGTACATAATAATATAACAAAATATAATATTAAATCAACAAACAACAGAATTTATTTTCAGAAAAGCGAATCACTCAATAATTTGTCGTATTTATAAATGTGTTTCTATTGGTATAGTTTCTCTGCAAGTGTAACTCAACACCATCGACTTCAGGCAGTAAAGTCTATGTCTAATCAACACACATTTAAACATAATATCTTAATGTTCTTTGTTAGGCGAAAGGTTTCATTTATCGATTCTGTCCTTTAACTTCAACAGTTAAGTAAATTATAGTACTTTTAAAAAAAAATCGATTTTATATTAAATTGTTTAAATTATTAATAAAAGAACTACCAAAATGAAAAAATTGTGTATGTTGGTCTGGTTAGTCATGTAATTATTTTTGTTGCCATAAAAAAATCAATTTCAATAATATTATCTGTAGATATTATATTTTCTTTTAATTACTCGTATTTTGAATGATTGTTTTGTAAAATTAAACTCAAACAATGATACTATTGTATGTACCTATACATATTTAACACAGCTACAAATTACAATGAAGTTTATTTATGAGAACAAAATGTTATCATTCAACTTTTCCAGAAAATGTTTGAACAATAATACAAATTAGAAGATGTAAAATATACGAATACATTTGAGGGTAAAAAAAGAAAAATTAATTAATTTTGATAAAGCATTTTTTTGTCTCTTCGAGATTTAAATGTAAAATATTCGATTAAAAACCATAAAATATTATTTTAAGATTATATAGAGGGTGTCGGCCTACATAATGTATTTATGTCACTATGTGTGTCGTATATAAATAAAATTGTTACATTTTTTTGTTTATCTTTATTTATTTTGTCTTGATAATATAGTGTTTTGTGGTGTAAGATTTATAATACTTTAAGTCCGTTTATGTTTGAGATGCTAATTAAGTATTAATTTTATAATTTATTTGTCTAATCGACGTAGCTTGTCAACCGGAGATACCATTATACATAAATTCAAATTAAACAGAACCGTGCTATAGTTAGTATCATTTATTTATTTGAAATGGTAATTATTTAAAAGTTAAAAAAAACTTGGAATCGTGAATTTCGAGTATAATTATTAATATCTATTTTGATTATGATAACTAAAAATAATTTGGCTTTGGTCGACATTTTTAAAATAATATACAGCTATAACTTACTATACGCTCCATAATACTACAATATTAATTATTTCAAAATAATATGTCAATAGCTACTCGGTTTAAGTACGTACTAATAGTTCATAAGGTCACTTGGTGAATGCAGGTCAAATGAAAAATATAATGCACAATTAAAGAAAATAATAATAATATAGGTACAACTTAGACAGTGCCATTGATTATAAAATATGCATTATTTAGAAGTATTACTATCAATAAGTATATGGTATTTAGTTCTTAAATAAATAGGTAGGTATTCTTTTATAGTTATTGATGTCTATTGTGTATGCACTTCAAACAAATAGCATTTTATACATTTGCAATATAGGTATAATAATAATATAGGTATTTTTATACTTTGTCTTCTCAAAACTTTAATTTTGAATAAATATCCTTTTTACGTTTTACGGTTATTTGTAATTTCTCGTCATTCAGTCGAATGGATTACATTTAAATACCAATGTATTAGTGTATATTACGGTAGTAATAATAATATTTTGTTCATGTTTTTCCACACGAAACAACAGTGGCTTATTTAGTAACGCGAATAAACATTATGACTAAAACCAAGAGATCAAGTTACAACGTTGGACGATTGTGTATAAATTAATTACTCGATGAGTTTAAGTTAACTTAATATTCAAATTTCTAAACTTAATTAGTATAATACTATATATAATATATATTAAACAATACATGGCTGTATTAAGTTTAAAAAAAAGGTCGTTTGAACTTTGAACATAATGATGGATAGAGACATAACAGTGACTCTATAGTTTTTGGGGAAGGCGGATATATTATAATGCAACTAACTTAACTGCATAGAAATTGTTATTAAAAATATTAATACGGTTAAATCGTTTTATTCAATAAACAGCGAAGACGAAATAAAAGATGTTACCTATATTGGTAGTATTCAAACGAGTTGGATATAATAAGTGCGTGTATTTATTTGCGAAGAGACGGACAATTCAATTACGTATTATAATTCTACACTTGACATCCACTGCAGACGAAAGAAAAAATTGAAAACCAGTACATAATATATTAATATATATTGTCCAGCTGCAAGTATAAATGTTTAATTCGATTGTCGATCACGAACTGAACTACCTATCACTTACGTACATAAGTACGAGAGTGTTGTGCAACATGGTTGAAAGTGTGAAATAAACTAAATACATAATCTTCGGTTTTTAATAATTATTATCGCTCATTTCGTTTGACGAAAAACCTCTCGGAATTTTAAATTTAAAATATTTGTGTTTGAATAAGCTGTAGCGTTCGCGTGCCCATGTCCACATAGGTACATTAAAAAAGTTCGATATTTTAATTAAAATCAGATAAATAAATGTCGGTTGTTTTATCTGTAGTAAAAAAAAAAAATGTATCTTTATATACACACAATATATATATATATATATAAATCATTACCTACGCTGTATTATGTATAATGGTGTATATACAGTCGTAAAACATCCGAGTATAAATAATACGAATTACTCCGATAAAAAAATTCCGAAAACGTAAAAAAGTTTAAACAAAAATGTTTACCTTTTTTGGGTTATTACAGTTTCGAGGATATTACATTTTTACTACTATAGGCCACGGTTCCTAGTGGCCGCGTCCAAATGTTTACGTTCCAAATAATACAATATATATATAATAATATAAGCATTCGTCGCTCGAGGCTGTTATTATTATGCGACCAGAAGCTGCAGAGATCGGAAACTCTAAATCGTTTATTTTTCCTCGTTTTATTTTTACACGGATACTTTCAATTGTATAGGTTCAAAACGACTGTACTTACTAGAAGTTTAACTACGCCTTGTGGCCGTGATAAATTAATTGTACGATAGTAGTTATCGCTTTTCAATATTATTTCTAAAATATCGTAGTCAATATTCATCAATATTCTATATACGCGTGTACCTGCAGATACATCAGCTATTGCATATTATTATACTCCTTGTATAAATAATATAAATTTAATGAACAAGTTGAAGATAATTTGTATATTGTATTTTAATTTGAAGTTAATATAGGTAGTTCTTAATTATATATCATAAAAATTAACATTTTACGATACTTTATGACAATGGTTTTTAATATTAATTTGTTTAATATTTGATGTTTACCTACCCATTCATAAACGTATATAGAACTATAGACCGGGTGGGCTTAATGCTGGCATTTTTTTTCAAATATTTACATGTGGTCTAAGATCTTCAGGTTTTTTTGGGGGGGAGGGTCATAAACTCATAACCTGCTCCCGAATATTTGCACCCATAAATATAGAATTATATTCTTGGTAAAAAATAATTGGTACGTACGCCTTTTCATATTACTAGGAATGTAACAATTTCTTATTTTGATAATATACAAGAGAAAAATAGCCTAGATTTATTTTGTTTTTTTTCTAAGGAAAATAAACATTGTAACAATACCGAATCTTACTTTAAAGGAAAATGGCCATAATTTGATTTCATTTTCAAACTGATGTCTGCAGGTTGCTATTTTTCAATTATCGGATGCAAAGTTCTTCTTAATATTCTAACTTTTTTCTATAGTTAAAATATTAAAACTAAATTACTTAAATATCTAATTGAAAATTAGGAACAATTATTGACATTTTAACTACTTTTTCTAAAATACCGATACTAAATTATACATACGAAGGTCCTAAAGGTAATGTTAATTTTAAAAGTTATAAATATCATGCGATGCGATTTGTGAATAAATGTATGATTTGTGCGATCTGAACGACTATATTAGGATAATGCATTACAAAGCGATGGTGCGATTCCAAGCAATCAACACAATTATGACAATCGGTCACATAAGTCGTGTTCTTCGCTAAAGGTATACAATAGGTGCATACAATGTAGCCATGTCATTAGCGTATTGAGTGTCTATAGCAAGTGGCACGAGGGAGAAATCGCTTCATTCACTAGTAGTCGAGTTACACAGCTGTCTGTGAGTCTCATCGTGTGCTACGAGGCCTTGTGTTTCTTCATAATTTAATTTTACCTAACAACTTAATAATAAATATTAGGTCATAAAACCTATGAAATTCACCAATCAGTTGTCACCCACAAAAAAATTGATCGTTAAAACGTACTTATCGTCTAATTCTTCATACGGAGGAGCGGTAGTTATTTCCAGTATCTTAATTCTCTCCCCACGCTGTGTCCGTCTATAACCAGGTCGGTCGGAGTGTTGGTAGCGGTCGTCATCCAGACTTTTTTGAAATCAAATTATACAACTAATAACCGTCTCTCTGTGTGGCTCTCTCTCTCTCTCTCTCTCTTTCTCGCCCACTATCGTTCTCGTCTTTCCCCCTGCCAAAAGATAATGTTTCGCTTGCAGTAACGGTTCCGCTACTCCGTCGTAATCAATCCAATTGGTATTCCGCGGGCCGCGTCGAGCAAAATAATTTCGTTATATACCTATACTTATCATACGCTACCACAACGATGGACCAACTAAGTCCGACTAAAAGCACTCGTTTCCCGCCCTCGCTGCAATGCCTGTATTATACACAGATACAAAAAGCACGAGTGTGTAGGTACGTAGTCGTTAATCGGAGTAATTGCGAACCCCTTTGGCCTGCGGTGCAGTGTTGGAATCCAAAAACCCGAGACCGCGTTACCCGTTTACGCGCTACTGAGTTCTTCAACGCGAGTTTGACGTGCTCCCCGACCGCTACCACCGCCACAAAGGATTACAAAGCTCGTCCCGTGGCAAGTACAGCGAAAGAAAAATATCGTCTTTAAATGGCGACCGCCACCACAACACGGCTAGCGTATATTATACTACTTACTATTATAATTGTTACGTATAGCGACACTGATCTTTGTCAGGAAATCCTTTGTTTCGGCCTGCTTTTTGTTGACCGCGCCTAGGAATCAGCTGACACATAAGCAGTTTCCAAAGACGCACAAATATTTGGTGAACTTCGGTAAACGACTACCACGCCTTTGATAAACCTCCAAAACGCCCAATTTATAAATATAGATATTGAGTTATCAATAAAAATGCACTTGTGCAATGAACAATGGTATACATACGAGTATATTATGCACCCATAAAACAATATCATCAAACCTGACGACGTGTATTAGACTGGTATACATCATATCTCTATAGTATACCTATACGTCTTACTACCTACTGTAAACTACAGAAACATGCCTTGACATTTATTGCACTTGAAATATCCAGATACTAACATATTTTTACATGTTGATTGCGATAGAGTTCTTTTTTAACTAAGAAAACAAAGCAAAGTAATATGATACACCATGGCAAGTGTATATTATATTCAAATTCGTATTTTATGATCATTATTTCATAAATATGTGTGGCATTGAAACATTCTAAACCACTACTGCACTGTTGACTATAAGAGTCTATAGTAGAATACAATCGTTTATTTACAATTTATAGTAAAAAAATTAATAAAAAGGGGGGGGGTGTAGATCGCTACTCTGCTGTACTCTATAGGTGTCGAGTGTATTTAGTTATTGAGATAGTCACCGTAGTCTGTACTCTGTAATGAGTATGTTATTTGTTAAATATGAATTCAATGATCAATAATGAAATACGAAAACGATTCTGATCGAAGACAGTCTATTAACCTATAGGTAAATACCATGTATATAACCATGAATATATTTGATGTTATTATATTTTTTTATGTGGCTATTAAAATAATTTATTATGCTATTAGTATTACGGTTTCTTGATTAATTTTTTTCATAATACATTGCATTTAGTATATCACTGAATTAATGTAATAATTATAACAGTATGTACATATAGGCTTATACATAATTTATTATTGTTATTCACTTTTGAATTAATACCACTTTACCGTAAAACAGCCTGAATAGGTTCGAGGTATAAATATGCAACAGCTTAAAATTAATTTAAATGTTTTGAAAATGTCATTGTGTGCTTAAAATATAACAATAACATAAAAGTTAATATCATATTAAATATAATATTATCTTTCTTTAACCATACTGGCTTTTAAATTTAATTGTATATTGTTACTATTTTTTCTTTTTCTTGTATATAACTACTATATTATATTAAATAATTGTTGAAACTAATTGTAATTACAAAGTTTAAATAAAAAAAAAAAAAACATAAAAGTTCCTCAATCTGTAATATTTTTTAATTAGGTACAACAAAATAACTAAAATTATTATTCTATTCGTTTAATAAGTATCTAATTACATCCAAATTTTAACTACAAATGGCTAAAAAAAAATTTGAACAAAAATGTATTAGATTTTTTGGTTTCAGTTTAAAATTCTTACGATAAACCTTGTATTACATTTTCAAGCTTTATGACCAAGCAAATATTTATTTATTAACAATTATTGTAAAAAACTTCAAAAAAATGTCCACTTGTCTATATATAGCTAAAACAGAGTCAACATATTTTGAAAAATATACCTGTGTATAGAAAATGCAAGTATAAACATTTGGTGAAAATTCTAAAATAACTACTGTTATTATTTTTTTTTTTGAATTACAATAGTTGCAAGAAAATAAGGAAATCGATTTTGTCAAAAACTGGTTTTGCGTAAAAATTCTAGTTTTTTCTTAACTTTTTTTTTTTTCTATAAGAAAAGTAGTGGCTTTTAACCAAACGATATTGACCCATTAAATTGTATATTTAATGTTTTGGAAACAAGTATTAGTTGTAAACTAGTATTAATGAATTCAACTGAAAAATAGAATTGGTGTAAATAATAACGAAATACCTAAATACAAACAATAATATTTTTTACTTGTTTTCAAACATCAGTACCTAATTATAAAAAGATATATTTTATTTTTGTTTTCTAAAGTATTTACTGGTGTCATACGTTATGTGTGTTATATATAATATGTTTTGCTAGGCTCCGAGTCATATAAATATATAATACTGTATGTTATATCAAAATATAGTTGAATATTATAAAAAAATAAATCTGTGTGACGGAGAGCAATATGTATATTATATTATTCTACGATAGCAGGGTCTTAGAAAAAAGAAATAAATGATAACCTCTCTCAACTTCCAGACTTCCAGACAACCGAGATAAAACGTTGTAAGCAAATTCTCATCATCGCCAACCGGAACTAACTTTATACGATAAGAGCAGACTTTTCGTCCTGGGTATGTGTTCCGAAAACGTGTAGTGAAAAGCGCGTACATCAAAGTCATTGTTGCAGCGTAATATCACGATACATAATATTATAATATCCCACAAGGTACCTATATAATAAAATATTCTTGTGTACCTATGCACTTTATTCTTTAATATTTTATACTTATAATATAATGTATCATAATTTTGTATACAGATCGGCTGCCACCAGCGCAACGTAGTTACGACCCGATCGCTCTCCCGTAAACGGCTTCATTACACATTACATACCATTCGATAATATTATAATATTATACAGGTAACAATGAAGAAAATGTATTATATTATATAATAATAAAACGATATAATACTATGCTTCTTCATGCACCTACGAATATAAAAATATGTACCACCTATTCACGTGAGACACGTCTATATATAATATACGGAAACCGGGTACGAATTCTTTACTCAGTATTACAGTAAACATCTCCCCTAAGAATAATAACGGGCACTGTCGGTGGGAAATTTCATAAGGTCGTCCGCGAACACATAAAAGGTGTAAAGTGAGTCCTGCACAATAGGTTCCTCCGTAGTGATATTTTTAAAATATCCGCTGTTGGTATGTCACTTGCAGTTACTGCAGGTTATTGTAAGTACTTATTATACGCGTCGTATACCAGCTATATTATATTATATATATATATTATGTGCGATCAGAGATTTCGCTGTATTTAATATAGCCAATAGTATATTATACAGAGCTGAAGCTGTAATAATAATATACATTTTCGGAGTGTCCGGCGCCGGAACCATACAAAAACAATTTTTTAATTTTTTTAATTAATGCGTTAACTATTTGTTTTACTGAATTCCCTGCACCGGGGATGATGCAGCACAAACGTAACGCATGCCGATTCGAACAAATTAAATTAGAATATTCTTTGATGTGAGCGAGTTTTTTACCGTGGCGTTTTCATTTTAAAATATTTATTAATATTCACCGGTTATCCACCGCCCTGTTTTTAATTTTTAATTTGTTGCTCAGTGCATACTACATAATATAATATCTACCGTTTTAAAACAATCGTATACATATATAAAATCATCTATATAATATAATATAGTACACTTACAGGCGTGCACTATTCATACGGACAATGTACCTGCATATAAATGTGTGTATCATCAAATATCAGTTTTTAAACATCGCGCAATGTTGCAAAACTCTCGTATACCTATATATACGTATATCATATTTAGATACATAATATCAACATGATATTAACATTTTAATAAGAGCCGCTTCAGCGTGTTATACGATATTATTGTTTTACTGGTTTATCGATTTGGTTAGGCATTTTAACTCGATCGCTCACCACCGATCGCGGCCCCGCCGCCCCAAATGCCATCATTAGATACGACCCAACAGTCATATACATACTGCTAATATATTATTATACATACACACATATCTTGCAGTATTCACATATTATTATTATTATTATTTCACATAATATACGGTATCGCGTACATTATGATATTGTATTCGATTTACACGGGCCCACACACACACACACACACAAGCATAATATATATATAATATTATATTATACTCGTTTCGGTGGCGTATCCGGCGCGGCGGCGGCGTGTGCATGACCGATGGCTATATGTATGTATACTCGAGCGTTATGCCATAAATATTATTATATAATAATATATTATGTCGTAATATGTTTTTCGATCCAACCACTTTGGACGCAAGCGGGTTTTGCCAATTTCCGGCCGGGCGTTTGTCGCGCGCGCCCATCTTCCATCCCTTGCCCCCCCCCCCCGCGATACCCTCCCCACAACAAAAAGCAGTGGTCGGGAAAAAGTCCCTTTGCCCTTCCTACCGCCGCATAGCAACCCTCTCCCGTCCCTTTGTGACGAGTTATTACGCTACGACACGGACGGTTCGGCGGCGATTTAAATTTAGGGTTTTTTATTTTTGTTTATTTTGTTTTCGTAAGCACGCACGCCCCGCCGTTGAATTATTATTATTATTATTATTGTCACCGTAAAAATTTGTTTTGCGTGCTCGAACAGAGCACGTGCGCGTGTCTCGTTGCTGCATCGGTGCGCGTATATGCTGTACACAAATATCGTAAATTTCGATCAGGTTTCGAGATTAAAAAAACCAGCGTTTCGAACTCCCGGGTCCGCTAGTCGCTTTCGCCATTCCAGACTGTGTGTGCAAGTGACTGCTAATCGACTGCGAGACAATGGATATAATCAGATAATATATAATACTTCTGACTGAAGATTCGATAACGTGGAAGGACATTTTTACTTTTACATCAGGCTTTAAAATAAATTGTTATTTCACTGTAGAGGTGAAGCTATATTTGATGGGATGTGCTTCATAAATAATAATATTGTCAACCGTGTTTTAATAACAAACGCACTTCAAAATATGGAGGAAATTGAAAAAAAAATAGAGTCGGGTATTAATTATAGCATACATTTCATTGAAATTTGTGGTATTAGTACTTTGATTTGTTTACGAATAAAATCAACGAATGGCTGAATGAAAAGACTTTATAAAGACGAATTGCATTAAAATAAAATGTTTTTTTATTCAAGAAATGCGTGTTATATAATTTATAAACAAACTATTTCAACAGCGTGGCAATATTAAAGAGCGTGCATATTGTTATTATAATAACTTTTATGTCAGCTAAGACTGACAGTCACAAAGAATATTTTAGATGTTTAAATTGAATTACATTAATTTAAAAAAAGTCTTATCTCAAGCTATAGTTAAAACTTAAAATTATAAAAATAATGCATTTTATGAATCGTTGCATGCGTATTGTGTAACTCACTAATCAGAGATAAATTTATTTTGCTCCAAAATCCACACTTTATATAATAATATAATACTTTCGTATCGTGTGTTATTGTGACTGTATAATAATATGAATCGTGGATATGTACATATAAATACATAATATTAAAATATTTTAGTTAGAGAGTCAGCTGGTCTCAGGTGGCTTATTTTTATAAACTGTTATATTTTTTTTTTTCCATTAGGTATTTAGATAGAACGGTATGTAGGTTTACCTATAATAAAATAGTACTAAAAGTAATAGGGTTGCGAAAACAAAACGCCATGCAAATTAGCTTTTTAATTTACTTTTTGCAGCGTAAGTGCGGTAAGTCCCCGCAACACCCACGCCATACGTGTAAATACGCTACTGTAAATTATATATAATAATAGTACCAACAGACACGCGGTCGTGTTAAAAGGTATATTACGATCAATATAATATATTATTATACACAACAATTGTGTAAACACGCGTGTGCGTGTGTGTGATGTTTAATTGAAATTATAGCTTAGGTGTACACAAAATACCAAATCCCGTTTATGCGCAGCATAGTAATAATATTATTATCTGTGGAAATCCTGTTGCGGTGGTACCCATTCGTCGTATTAATTTAATTATACATTGTAGCTTTAGGTATATACCTGTAGGTATGAGCATTATTCCATAATACTTGGCCGTGCAAACGATATGTATAAATCATAATATTATAATATTATACAATATTGTTATACCTGAGGGGAGGCCAACAAAAAGGACCGTGTTAATAAGTGCTATGCGAGTACAGCCAAAAAAAAAATGTTAGCCATTGTAATTCGTAATTACGTTGTATTATATTCCACAAAAGCTCGTATTTTGGTTAAAACATATTTAACATATTAAATTATACCAAATTGTCCATATCAATTTGATATTAAAAAACACTTAAATTTAATCGACACAAAAATAGTTTAATTTTCAAAAAGATAAGAATTTTAAACGAATAACCTACTACCTTACCTACTATGACGATCGGTTTGCAGGTTATCACTATAACAATACACTGTAAAATAAATAATATTTAGTAATTAGTGTTTTAATAATTATATTCTTTACCTATGATAATTTATTAATATAGGTTTATAGGTAGATAGGTACTATCAGAGCAAATCGAGCAAATGTCAATACGATATGGAATATTATTATAAATTCTAGTATCAGCGTGGATGGTTTTTATAACGTTGTCCGAAACACGAGCTAAACACGGGTAACCCAGCGCTGCTTGTATTTCGAATATTCAAATATCAATATTTGAATTCCTAATGGCTAACCTTAATAAAATAATAATCCCGCAAAATTATAAAATACGTATGCGGGGACACAGCCACACAGGTAGTAAAAAGGATTTCGGAGCGATTGCGCTGATTCGACGAAATAAAATATAACTGCACCATCATCTCGTACAAAAAAGAAAACCTTAAGTAATTTGATTACTTTAGTTTAATGTTGCCCGTAAAATAAACAAAAATTATATAAAACACCCGAATACGGAGTTTGGTTTTATCGCAAGATTGTATCTATCTTTCGATTTTGTTTATTTTTTGCGTACCTAATGGTAATAATGTTGTGGGATTTAAGATACATTAGCGCCCGTCGGCGTAATCAAAGAAAATATGTTTATAATTTAATTTTATACATGCGACCTAAATTTAAATTTTATGAAGATGTAATTTTATTACACGTTTTTTTATTTTTTATTATAATAACTCAACCAAACTATGAAACCATACTATTCATACAACGATATAATATAATAAAATGTACACGATTGTGTTAGTAAATTAGTTAGAAAAAACTAAAAAAAGTTATTTGGAACTATTTATATGACCCACGCGTGACGCGATGCAGGTTGGTACACACTGATGTAAAATATGTAAAAGGTATCCATACTAATGTAATGTTTTTTTTTAAGCTGTGAGTTAAACTGAAATGATTTTATTGATTTTCATGCTTCTATAGAACCACAAGTCACAACTCCAGAAAAGTTATGCCAAAGTATTATTAATATTAATTGGATATTCAGATCATGGTGCATATACAGATTATATCTATAGATAACTGTTGTCACTATAGGAACTAATATTTTAAGAAAACTTCAAACCAACATTACTACATTTCAAGTATTTTACAAATGATGAATTCGTGTCATTTTTAAAAAGTACATTATATATTTATTTGCAGTTATTTTGAAAAGCGTTTAAAATATTTTACGAGTGAAGAATAATAAATTGTAATGTACAATTTTACTGATTTTATTTATGACTTTGTGAATTTGAATTTTTCATCTATTAAATTTTTTCAACGTATCATAATTTCGTTAGTATGGAATATGAATATTGAAATACGTATGGCATAGTTAAAAAATTAATAGCTGCTCCGAGTGTGTTTTGCAGAGAAGAAAAATCGTTTTCTAAACATTTATATTTTATGGAGTGAAATAATTATGTGTGCGCCTACCTATACCATACACATTTAATACGAATGAGAAATCGTAGCAATAAAAAAAGGTTTGTTTATAAAAATATAATATACATCAATTAAAATTAATTGTCGGGTCACAGTATAATTATTAATTCTGTCGTTGGCATTCAAACACTGCAGGTTTTTATTTATTATTATTATTAATTTTTAGCCGTTTTGAACCAAATAATCCGGTGCTGTATCTGCCTACATATTATAATGCCTTACCGCAAATAGAACGATATTATTATACATAAACTCGTAAGCACCACGCGCTAATGATCCGAACAGATTATGATCTCCGGCCCGATGAATAATAATAATAATAATAAGAGACAAATAAGACGGCGGCGCGGATTCCCGTGACAGTGCGCGGGCCGCGTCCACGCGCGTTTTACGCATATATTATTATATTATTATTTACTATATTGTTATTTAGAATAATCCGGCTAATTGGAGTGATGGAGAAAAGAAAAATTTACATATTATTATAACGGTGCTGCGCGTATATCACGTATAGTAACGATAATGATAATAATAATAATAATAATAATAATTGGTATATACTCCGTAGCTATGATATTATGGCTATCACGCAGCGCTGTACACACGAAATAAATCACGCTGGTGCAGGCTTATAAAATATGTGAGACTGACAATAATATTTATCCGCAGCATATTATGATTTCGTCGTGCGAAGCGCCCACGCTATCCAATTTGAAAGTCTTTGATGTTTTTGTTTTGCTTTACGTAACATCCAATCGGGAATACAATTTAGAAAAGTGATATGGGCCTATGTGGACGCAAAACGTGCACATAAGAGTCGTATAAATATAAATTAAATACTCGCAGTTTCGTTACATATTTTTACAAATTAACTAATAAACGAGAAAGGTATCTTTGAAGAAGCACCTATTAGTGGATGGATAGGATTCAGCCCCTTAATCCACACTTTTATCCACCCACGACCCACCGCTCATCACGTAGACGTCAGTTGTTCCATCGTAACGTTGTAGCAGTGTTGCAAATCGCAATTCAATATAATATAATAATATTGCTCTTATAGTGTGGTCACCGATAATGTTTTTCTCGTGTCGACTTAAAGGACTAACGTATAGTACACAAGCTGCGGTGCTCTAATCGAGTTCGTCTTTGTACTGCTGTACATTACACACGCCTATATTAAATCTACGTATAATGTAGGTATACATAAGCTGATTTCAGGCCGGGCGCAGACTGCGTTTGACGTTTTAGCCTGTCGGCTGTCACTGAAGTGTAATATGTATATATTGCCTATATATATATAAATATATAATTCCTATCTACTTATACGCCCTGCAGCTATCTATGTGTATACATATACTATATTTATATATTATTATATACTTAATGTACTACAAGCATATATTATTTTAATACCTACTGTGAACGGAAGCTAAAACATCGCGATGACATGTCGTTGTCGTGCGGGACAAACGACGGAGACCCGCAGCACCTATCGCACTATTCAGAAATCGTCGAACAAAAAAATTTAATTAAATTAAATAGTGCTGTAATCAAACGGGTGGAAGATTAACCACTTGTAAAGGGTAAGAATCGCAAAGTGCACGACTCAACTACGATGTAATATAAATAAATATTAAGGAAGATGCTGGATGAATATTATTATTATTATGGTGTGGTCTAGAACAGTGGTTCCCAACCAAGGGGGGGGGGGAATTCCCCAGGGTGAAATTTAGATACTGCACCGGGGAATATAATAGTGATGATGCGAAGTAACGATTTCCATAGATTATGGACTTGGTGAGAAAAAACAATCTCAAATTTCTCATTAAATTAATTTTACCGATAATATTTAATATAAAAATATTTATAAAATTGTATTCAAAAATATAAAAATAATATTATAAACTATAAAGTTGATTTACCTATATTTTATTTTTTAAATAATGCAAAAAAGGAATATTGTTGTATATTATATAGTTATTTTGTAAAATTTATTTTTATGGCTTACTAAAAAAAAGTCGTCTAAAATCTAATTTAAGGAGGGGGGCATGAGTTTTTGAAAATATACAAGGGGGAGTAGAAGAAAAAAGGTTGGGAACCACTGGTCTTAGTGTATTCAAAACCAATTGATAGACATAGAACGACATTTTACGTAGGTAACAATGAGCAAATTATTATATTTTTATGTAATCGATGCAAGTTTCACAAGAATAATGTATTAGGAGGAATATTGCATTTCGTTTGACAGTATATTGTTTTTTATTACTATTTTGAATGTCTTGCCAATTTTTTCTGCTAAAAAATGTTAAGAAAGAAAGAATTCTTACACGTTTTATAATAAACAATAGATATAAAGACATCATACAAAGCAATTCGTTTAAGATGATAAATTAGACACTCAAATCATTCAAAAATATTAATAGATAAAAAAAAGCTATTACATTAAAATATTATAGTGAATACTGTTGAATGGTCAACCTTTACAGTAACTATAGTAAGTACTCAACATATGGAGTATGGGCACAATATCCTCTAATACGAGATAATTTAAAGTAAATCCGTACCCTAAACTAATATATTATACATCATTCAATTTGAAACTGATTACATTAAGAGCTAATGGTCTAATTTACTTTTAAACTTTACACTCTAATAAGTTAATGTCTCACTTTGTTTATGCCTGAGTGGATCGTTGCAAAGGGTCTTTGATGCGCCAATATTTAAAATCGGTTTAACGATAGTGAGACAAATAATCGAGAACAGTTGACGGGCCGATACCTCTAAAAAATATAATATAGATACGTAAATAACTATATATATAACACGCCTTACGGAGTTCAATGCAGACCAACTAAAAAATAACTATTGTGTATTTTACTGGCCTACAAACATCATTATATTATTGTCTACTCTATATACAACAATTTGGGCTCATCTCTAAATCTTAACTTTGTGGATAATATTAATTCGTTTAATACAGCTCGAGTCGCAGTAGAGACGAAATCAATAGTTTCAGGCGAGATACAGGAATTGGGTGTGCCGCTGCAGGGTTGGGATTGTCTTTAAAATATGAAAGCAATGATACATTTCTGCATTCGAAAAACGATTTTTAGCTGAGTATATACCCAACAATTTTCAATATTTTGTTTAAAACTGGTGTGGTTACGATTTGTTTTCACCGTTTATTTGCTGAAGTTTTTTGAACTCTTTTTAAACTAAATGTACTAACTCGTATTGATGTATAATTAGAAACTCCCTTTCGAATTTGCTTGTCTAAAAACGTAATATTAACAACGTAATGTGATTTACAAAAATTGAATTAATTTTAATATGGCGATTCATCCTTCACATAACACTAATAACTTTGAATTTGAAACATTTAGTTCCGACTGTTCCGAGCCATCGAAACGTTCACATATTTTATAATATCGTCGTCTATTTCAATTGTATACAGCATTACTCGTATATTATAATACGTATAGTTATACAAGATGGGTTCTCCAGTAAGTGTAACTCGGAAATAAATTTTTGTTAATAGTAAGTACTAAGTACTAAGTAGGTAATATGACAGCAAACACGCGGACGTTACAAGAGGATCGGTGGTTATAATTTCGTAGATGAAATATGTGGACTGGAAATTTCGTGAACGATTCTTTATAATATATTATAGAGCAGAGAGAAGTACGTCGCATTATTATAGCTTAGTTGTTGTAGGCAAACATGCAAGGATCGCTGTGATTAAATTAGAAAATACCGTATTGTAATCGGCTTAACGCACGCATGTCGTGTCCCGGTCGGATGGTGTATTTTCCGAATTTGACTTACTTATAACAATACAAATATACGCCTTAAACGCGTTTTTTGAGGAAAAGAAAAAGGAATGGGTACGGCGAGGACACCCCGCGTCGTTATATATATTATATTATATTATATAACGTATATAAAATAACGAATTCCTGACAGTCGTTGGGCTAGGGATAAATCTTCGTCGGACAGTGCAGCGGTCGTATTTTGTAACCCTACAGCACAAATGCAACCTTCGACAATATGAGCGCATTATATTATTTTTAATAATTTATAGGGCCTCAATAAAAACGACATTTGTATAATACTAGTGCCGTTACATAACACGGACGTGATGGCTGTCGATGTCGTCGTCAAAACGGTCAGAACGCGACGTAGAAAAATGTGGGTCGCGGTCGGTCAGACGGTGCAACTCGCAGTTTATGATATATATGATTACAATAATAGTATTATATATAGCGGTGCACTGCGTGCGTCTATACGAAAAGGGTTGACGCGCCTAAAAAGGGAACCCCGGTGACTTTTTTTCATTCGACTCGGCCAGTCGGGTCTGCAGAAGTACAATGGCACCTACTACATAAATGGTTTACGGATTGTATATGTCGCGGTGTTCTTTTCGTTTCGGGTCTTTTTTTATTTTATTTTTTTCTTCTACCCCGAGGTCCTTTTCCAAGCCGCGTCCGTCCGTCGTCCTCACACAGCGGCGCAATTAATCGATTTCACGGTTTCGACTGCGGGGACACACACTGGACGAGTCGCGTGTTGGCTCGTCCCGCTGCCTTTTTTTTTTTTATTCAAAATCGTATACGCAATAACGGCCACCACACGACTCCCAGAGAATCGATAGCATTGTACGAGAGCCTTCTGTTATTATATATATTATCTACATTTATACGTCGTATATGTGCGAGTATTCCACCCCCTTACAGTGCGACGGCTTACAGAAGCCCGACCTATGTGCTCCCCATGTGTAGAGAAACAGTAATAATAATTCGGGGTGGGATTCACGGTAGTAAAAAAACGTACGAAAACCTCCCTCGGCGCGGTGATCAGCGTGTAATGGATCTTTAGTTAAAAAAAAATTTTTTTATACTTTGTTATTATTGTTATTATTGTGTTATAATACGATTAGGTACCGAAAAATATTCTTCCGATTTTTTTTTTCGTATAAAAATACGATAAAAGATATTATATTAAACGCATCGTATGCTGTAACCGTTTTCCGTGACGTTATTTTTTTATTTATTTTTCTGACCGTTTCTTAGCATCGGGTGTCGTCTCATAAACACGCCGCTTATCCAGATTACATCCAACAATCCCTCCCCAGTTTCCTCCATTGTACGACATTCTATTCGATTTCTTGGAAGACGATTCTACTCCATTATTGTTATTATATGTACGACGTATATCTCGCCCAGTGTGTTACAAAAAAGATATAATGGTTTAACGAAACAAAATTTATTTCAACTTCGTGGGAATTTCATTGTGGTTCTATATGTGAATTTGTTATAATAAGAGAGTAGTCCGTGTTCAAGTTATAGGAACTCAGATATTTGTCAAAACTTAAAATTGAATACCGTAAAATGTACAAAATAAAATCATAATATGTATCATGAGAATAATTTTTAAATTACACATTAAAAAAGAGTAATAGAGGTATAGGAAGAGAGTTAGACTGTTAGAGGGTGAGTGTGACGGTGAAAAGACATTAATTATCATAATTGCGCTCACAAAAGGTATAAAAAAATATTTTTGGTTAAGTCCAACTTAATTAATAAATTGAAAAGGAATAAACCTATTAAAAACCCCAAAACACAAAAAATATGTTGTATTCAGCATATTTTAAATAACCTGGTTTTTAAAATTCTTCTTATAATTCTATACATTATACGTTTTTTACATCATTTTTTTTAATTATAAAAATATTCTGAAATATTGTATTTCAATACGTTATACGTTATTAGTTAAAATTGAATACCGCTAAAGTGGATGTATTTTAATATTATATTATTATATACATTTCGTGTTTATTACTTAAGTCGCACGACAAACATCTTTGATAATTAGCAATTAGCTTCGTAACGAGTTGAGTTTGTCGAATTGTTATTTTCATTAAAACTTTAATTTCATGTTTGAGTGTTTAAGACAATTGTATGGTTTGTACTTTGTTTTGTATTATAGGTATAACATATTATTTGATTGGTATTTGATGATTATTCAAAAACAGACGAAATATATCGAAAATCGGCCTCGTATATTGCACAGTAAGTCGTCATAATATAATAAATTATTATCTCTATTATTATGTACCCTAAAAATTAGGGTGGCTAACAGTATGTATGCAAAATCTGCGTAAAAGTTAAATTGGTATTGATATGATTTTATACTATGGCCGGCGCGGCTGTTTGTTACAATATTTAAAATAAATATTTCAATTAAATGGGGAAAACATGAAAAATGAAATATAGAAAAACATAAATCTAATACGATGTTGTCTAATAATATAGGTATCATTCTTTTTATGCGGCTGCTGCAGTTAATATTACCTCGTGGTAATGAAATCTCAACACCGCTCGCGAAAACTGAAACAAATAGTCGTAGCCGAACAGTAGGTATTTATTATATTATTATTAATAATTATGACAGTATCGCAACGACTTGGGTCGAAAATATTATTATTATTTATTTTGTTATTTACCACTACCCTAACCCCGTTATTCACACTCGATAGATAAAGACGACTGCTGGCTGTAGAAACCGCGAGATAACTGAAAATTGAAAAGCTTGTGTCTTCCGGTCACATGTTTAATTTTTTGCGTTATTTCATAATAGGTTCACTATACATAGTATGAATAACGAAAAAACAAACCATCGAAATATATTGACTTGAAACTTCGTTTTAAAATGTATACGGTATATCATATACCGTATAGCTACACGCCGCGTTTAATATTGTCCAATACTAAAAAAAAAAAACAATAAAATATCTCACACGTCCCAAGGGAAAAGTAAGTATGTAATATGTATGTATATTATACATTTAGACAATAGCTTATGTATATATACAGCAGAAAAATATACATTTATAGTGAACGAGTTTTCAAATACAGCTGCATGCAGCGTATTTACGTAGTCGTACTTGATACTATGGATTTTTTGGTGCCAATGGCAATTACCGATAATGCTGTACATTTGATTGAAACGTATAATAAATTCTCGTACGAGAAAATAATATTAAAATTCGTACAAACAACTAAAATATTGCTCTGTAAATGTATACAACACAATGTTTTGGTATAACTGTACGTCTGTAAAATGAAAATGTAATAACTCCACGTCTCCACGAGGTATAACAACAATATTATAATAGCACATTATAAGTCGTTTAATGTTACACACCTATTACTTATACTAACTTGATATAATATTAGGCTCAGGGCCGGCCCTAGTGATTTTTTATACGTAGGCAAAACTTAATTTTGCCACCTCTTTTTTCATAATGATGTCAAAAAATGCCTAATTTAGGCTACATATTGCCTACCTACTTATTTTGAGGTTTCGATTCGTATATTATGCTTAACGCGACACTCGAAAGAAAATAATTACCTATTCAATTATTATAACCGTGAACAGAATGGGACCCGCATCGTGCACCCCGCGATTTTTGATATATTAAAGTACAACCATTTAAAATATTCTGATATCGCGATAGTCCAGAGTAATTTACGTGCTTTCAGCTGCAGTGTGTACGTTTCAGCGATAAAAACTTTCAGCGTCGGCTGTCGTGTGCTTGGCGATGACATCAAAGACTCGGTGCGGTGGTGGCGCAGGGGCCCGTGTATTCTTAATATATTTTATTATATTATTTTTAATATAATAGTGTATTATATACGTCATATATTGTACCGATTACATTATGAATACACATACACATTCACGTGCATTACGTATTATTATTATCATGATTATAATTACTTCCGGTCTGCGAGTGCCGTTTGCTGTGTGTGGATTTGAAATTACGATTTATTAAGGACCGCTTGTTCGCGCGCGTGTGCTAGTGTGCGCGGATGTTTTGATCAATCGCTGTAGCCGCGGTTCCGGGATATTTGGCGGACGCCAAAGCGATAAGAAAAGAAAAGACGAAATATTGTTTTTACAGACGACCGGCGGCGGTGGGTTGACCTAAAAAGAAATTAATTATGGTTTGGCAGACCCAAAGAGCCTTGACATTTCTTTGGAAAACGTGTATTCGTTCGCCTACCCCCCCGGCCCTCCCCCCTCATACCTCGAGTAAATATTTTCCCGAGAACCCACATATATATATATATATATATATTTGTGTATACATCAACTAAGTTTATGTATAACACCGTTTATTCACGAAAGTTTGTTAATTTTCGGTAGTTCACGCTAAAAATGCCAATCGTCTACACCACCGCGGAATTTTACCGATAAAGGCCAAAAATAATATTCACGACTCGACGTATAATGTAAAATATTATACAGTTACTATGTAGCAGAGTTCCGTTACGGCAGGTTTTAGAGTTAATAATTGATTTTAACGTCAGATTATGCTTGTTATTATTATTTTGTGAAATAAATTATAATGGAAAACGCGGTAATAGCCAATAAACACATCGCAGAGAGCGAATTTAATATTTATTTTTTATTTTTTTTCACACCCAATACGGAAACACCGGTTTTAATGATTACATTTACATTACATTAATGATTAGTAATTAAACGTAGGTACATTATATTATACAGGTTACAGGTATATATAGTTAGTCTGTTTTCATATTATTATACATATACTTATTTCCTACAAAAGTAAACTACTAAGTATTAAGAAGTACTAAGTATACCCAACTATATACAATTTACAACTTTTACTCTTTTTAGTGTTGTATAAGTATAAAAATCATAAAATCTCACCCAGAATAAATGTCATACTCCTCTCTAATATACATTGTAAAACTACACAATACACATTTTTAAGATTCTGAGCGGTGTGCAGAATAAATGTATTCTTATATGTTTCATTAAAGTATGTTATACAAAATAGACGATCACTATAATTTCAATAATAAACTGCAGAAGAAGTAAATGTTTTATTTTATTACAAAATGATTTTGTACCTCCACAAGACACTTTTTATATAATACAAAAATCTGAAGAATTAAAAAATATGGTATTTAAGTATATTTAAAAATTCCAAAAATCCGATTTTGAATAACTACATTATTAAATAAAAAAGGGGTTAAAATGCTCGGTGAATCACCTGTATAATGTTGGTATATTATATTTTGTAACGTCTTACACTCGCATAATATTTATATTTCTTTTAAATTTGCAAGCCATAAGTTATTAACTACGAAAATTAAATTCAACTGATATGTGCATTTATAGATATTATAATGTCGTTGGGTATAAATAATTCTATAGTGAAGCAAACTTCGCGGAGATTGTATACGTTCGTTTGGGATGTAAAATCATTACAATAATATTATGACCGACCCTTTTTTCCATATAGATCACAATATAATTTATGCTCGTACTATAAAATACAAGACTATGGTAATGTATGGTATCATTATAAGATTATATAATGTTGGTTATTCCGATTTTATATCCAAAACGAGCGTCGTAGACATTTTTCACGGAGATTGTATCTATAGAATTATTTATATACTCCATGATAATAATCGTAAATACTATTGTATGTTATGATACTATCCGCTTTAAAAAAAACTTAATTAAAATCTGTAGTGAATTCATGAGTGTTATGTTATATACAGCTATAGAGCATAGTTTAAACGCTTTATTTTAATCTATTCGTATACAATGTAATATGTATAGTAATTAATTTTGGCATTTCGCTATTGGAACACAACGAATAGCTATAACGAAAATATTGTTATATACATACTTAATAAATTGTACTAATTATAGTGCAGCACGGAGAACCCAAAAAGTACACAAAGACAACTACTACACTGCACCGCGTGCCGTTTTGTAATTCCGTCTCTTTTGGCTGCAGTTGAGCTGAACAACGGTAGTTGTACGTGGTTTATAGCCAATGTGAACACTCTTTGGACATTTGTAGAATTTAAAGGAATTTCTAGCACTAGTTTCTTGTTTTGATTTACGACCGGATGTACAATATAATATGCTATTTTAAAATAAGAGCGTTGTGGTATGCGCGAGAAAGTTTTTTCATTGCATATTTTAACCTTTTCGTGATATATATATATATATATATATAGGTTAGGTTGCATAATAATAAAATTTGCTAAAATTAAATTGCTTATTCAATTTATTATACTGCTTTGACTTATTGTCAATTCCCGTACCTATTTTTTTTGTTTTTGGTCATTAACACATTCTCGGTAAGTCAAAGTTCAATGTTCTGAGTTTTAACAATAATAAGGTACGTGTAAAAAGTTTTATTTTATCGAGCTTAATTTATTGTTAAATATTGTTTATAAAAGTAAATTATTAATAATTACAGTTCTAAATTTCATCAAGTATTTCATCGAGTACCCAATACGAGTACCTACGTATTTGAGTATTTCTGAATATAAAATCGTATAAAAAATATGAAATAAATTATATGTATTCTTATAATTTAGTGAGAAATAACTATACTCATTAAATCGATATTTTTTTGGAAATTGAGAGTATTTGTTGTATCAGTCAAAAGTAGAAATGATCGAACATAATAATATTATTATCAATTTATCATTGGTTATGTCCCGTTTCACACGTAATAAAAACTCTTACTCGGGCTTAGAGAAAGAGCTCTAAAATAGTATGGCAATCGGCATGGGGGCAAAAATTATTATTATTTGAACTATTAATAAAACTAATATTGTATATTACATGGAATACAAATTCGAAAAAAGCTTCCGAAAACACCATACACGATTTGTGTGCGGTTTTTACTTTTTTCATTCTATAATCTTTTAAGCCCGTTTTATACAGTATTATTATATTGAGAATCGTGCCCCCCCGATGCCCACCCACACACGGCACGCACACACACACACACGTACACAATTCCGGTATTATATCACACAACATCATCGCCGCATTTATTTATCACCCCATTTTGGTCGCGCAAAAGTTCAAAAGTTAATTTTTCATTAAATCTGCCGCGCGCCCGTCGTCGTTGTATTGTTCGCCGTTGTTCCGCGCGTATACACACACTATACACACACAAACGGCTGATGAATAAACGAAAAACAGATTTCCCGGGGACTCTACACGGCTGCGCTGGCAACCGCTTATACTTTAATTATATATATATATTTAACAATATTTGTATATATTATAACGTACGCGTTTCACCGTTTTGTTTTCGGCGGAATTCTTTTTCCCGCCCGCCTAATAATAATAATATATTATTTTGGCGCGCCACGTTCACCGCACGCGTCTTATCTCCGGCGGTATAGCAGTGGCGGCAGAGTGTGATATTAATTATTAACGTCGGAGCCCCGTACTAAACTATATGTAATAATAAAAAACGTGTTGAACGGCCTCCGCCGCCGTTAGGAAATAATAAAAAACCGCGAGAAATTAAAAAGCCGCGAGGGGGGGTCGGGCGGCGCGAGGCCGAAAAGAATACGGCTCGCGTTGAAAAGAAACGCGGCCCCACCGCGGCCCTCGGTAATAATGTTTTCGGGCGCGCCCGCCCCGACGACGACGGCGACGGCGACGACGGCGCGTAATTTGAATCGTTATTTATCGTCTGATAATAAAAGTGGTATCATATTATTATTATAAAAACAAGACAAAAAGAAAACTTATTTTTCGTGAAAAAAAAACTATACGACTTGGTGGGTATAATATATTACAATATTTCACGCGTTTACCGTCAAATATTAATGTAAAACTCGTATTATTAATTTATATTATTATTACTACTATTATCGTTATTTCTCGCACCATCGCGCGAGACGTGTCGCGTCGGCCACCGTTCAAAGGTGAAAATTATTAGTACCTATACCTAGACATATATATATATATATAAATGCGTATAATATTATAACGTCGTGAGGTACAATCCATTAAGTCCCATTATACGCGTTGTGCGTTTGTGTCGTTCCCCGAGCGCCGCCGGTCACATCAAAGGAGCGGGTGGTAAATCAATTTATGTGCAGGTAAAGAGCACTACGCGCGACCATTAATGCCTTATTATTATTATTATTATAGTCATCATCAAAAGCGCTGCGGTTTTCGACGGACCTCGCGCGGTTTTTTTTGGTTTTATTTATTTTGATTTATTATATACCACTTACCACGCGAGTGTGCACTGCGCACACGGTACGCGCGGACGATGCAACGCAACGAAGTCTCCCACACCGATAGTTATATTATTTCAATATAGATGAAGGATAATATTATTTCGTATAGATCAATAATAAATCATACTATATAATATTATCTATATACTGATAATTAAAAAAAAATGCTTATCTGATGAATTATTTTATAGATACCTAGGTACATAAATGAGTTATCCTAATTAATTTTATAAATTCTAAAAAAATGTATCTAAAATGTTTTGTAAAACATATAATCTAAAATTTGAGAACTGCTATAGTTACACTACTTTTTGTGCTACAGGACAAAATATGAAGTAATAATAATATTGTTCGTGTGGTTAGGTTAACGTAATTAACCTACACGATTTCTACGCTATGCTTTTGTACTAATTTAAAACTCTAACTTTCATGCTTGAAGTTTGTAAACACATGATTATTGAACAAACATTGCAAATGCCGATAAATTGTAATCGGCAGCGGCGTTTATAGATGAGATGGATATGAAATGAAAACAAAAATAAACGTGAATGAAATAACAATAATTATAATTAGTAATACCTAAAAAAAACAAAAAATTTCATTGTTTGTAGTCAACGTAAAAGTCGAGTCAAATGCTACAAAATCATAGATTTGCTACACAATATATAATTTCGAAGGAGCCTGTTGTAATGGTTGTGTAACGCGGGATCGATTAGTTTCTTCGGTGAGGATACGGGTTCGAAGCGATGCCACCGATGCAGACTGCTGTAGCCGTTCGAGAAACAAAACGAATTAGTACTTCATGTCAGACCAAATGCTACAGACATTGGAACCAGCTGTTAGCACCACGAAACCTTCCAAAGTGACCGTACATTTTGGGTTTATTGCCAAAACCATCAATCGAACCGACAGTGCTCGTCAAACGGAAACCGAGAAGAAAATGCCTGATACACCGGAAACGCACAGCAGCTATAGATGGTGGATCTCGGGTAGGCTGCCGGATACACAGCAAAAATATGTTTGTACAAACTTTTTAAATGGTTATTCTACACTAACACTTTGTAACAAAAATTTGGTTCGTGGTAAAGTGACAGGCGGACTGTGTCTGTGACAGCCACATAAACTGCGAGTTAAAAAACCATAAAGATATTTTTTATACGAAGTTATTAGTATCCAACATATTCTTCTTCAGGTTTATCGTCCATTAGACCATTCAGTCACACATCATACACTCCATAACTTCCCCTATGTCAGCCGTTCGTGTTTTCCAGTACGGTCCTCCATTCACTGCTTTTCTACGTCTTTTTAAATTATATCTTTCAACCTCAAACGTGGTCTACCGAGTGGTTTTTTTTCTACTGAATTCTTATCTATAATGTGGTGTAATAGTTGGTTCTAGTTTCACTAATCACCATGCGTTTCCAGCCTACTGTAATCTTCGGCTCCCGATTATGTCCAATATGTTTTTTTTTATGGAAATGTCTCTACAACTCATTATTTTTTTACTCTCCACACCCCGCTTCCTTGTCATTCGCTTGTCCAAAAATCTTCTTTAGAATTTTTCTTTCAAAAATCATCAGTTACTTTTTTTTAGTTTTCCTTAGGGTTCACATATTTACATCAAAACTCTTCGTCGATTTAACACGCAGTATAGTTCCGTTTACCATAGAAATCCGCCATCACAATCAGCTTGGCTTTTTTTAAATTTAGTTAGCAGCGTATTTATCAGTTTTGTATTAAAGACGCACAATTTCAATGTATTTTCCAATTTCTATATCAAAACTATTTGGTTTTATTTTACCAATATCATTGCTGCTTTAATGTTTTATAGTTTATACAGCCATGTAGCGAAAAAGTATCAAAGTATCAAAAGTTGTTATACGCTTTAACCATATTTTAAGTCTTGTAGGTCAAAATATAAATAATATATAAAAAGCATTTTTTATGTACAGTATTTTTGGGTTTCTTGGGGTTTTATACAGTTTTGTTGCCGTAAATATATTATTTTCATTTTACCTAAGTTCGTAATAAAAAAAAAGGAATAGACGATCCCGTCTATTCAAACATTGGGGGCTCTTTAATACATTGGTTGTTTAATAATTTAAAAAGTAACTACTTGTAATTCTGGTTTGCTGTTTTTTTTTTAATATGATTAAAATTACTTATAGGTATATGGCATTTAAATAAATAATGAAGTACCATTTTATAAAGTATCGTTTAAGATTTGTAATTAATAATAATTTATGAAAATAATCATCAGATGATAGTGAAATTTTATGAGTTTCATATGTATATCTCAAATAGCAACAATAGTTACTTCAATATATTATTAATTATTATAATGTATTTTAAATCTTTAATATTGTAATTATTGAATAATTTTACAGTTCATTAAATAAAAATAAAATTTAAGCTAGTTATGTGTTGGTACCTATAGTTTTTTTTATTTTAAGCATATTAAATGTTTAAGTAAATTTACTATAAACGTTTTATACATTTTTATATTTTTTTTAACTAGATAAGTAGTGATTATCTATTATCTTAATTTAGATAATAATTTATATTATAACTATCTTTTATCTTAAACTAGATAATATTTTGCTAAAATCGTTATGCAACACAGATCATATAATGACGTTTGCGTATTTAGTCAAAATAATCGTCTGCAATAAGTCGCTGTTCGCCACGGATAAATTGATTTGCAATTGTTGCAAGAGTGTATATATTGTCTATTGAACAAAATGATCTGGTACTGCAGTTAAATATGCAAATTATCATCATGCGAAACCTGCCATTATCCAGAACACGCGGTAGAACTCATGCACAATTTATTAGGTAAATAGTCGTGTAATTCGAGTATTTGGGTGTTGTGTATACAACGGAAACCTATTTTTAGAATATAATATTAAAATACATGATAGTACTGAATCTCGTTGAGTGTTTTTTTTTTTTTTAAAGAGGATAGATTCACATACACAACCACTGCAGGAAAATGTGTATTTAAGTACCTATCATGCAATTCATTAAGCAGGAATGCAGAATTTCGAAACATCTAGGTACGATATTTTTATGATTAGAATTATTGCGAGTTTAAAGACAATGTGAATAATATCGAAGAATAAGTAGAATATTACCTATTATGACACATTGACACCACAACTACTTTTATATATGTATAAATATAAATTTATACTTTTATATATTTAATACCTTTGTTAGAGTAGTTCTGAATAGTTATATTCAGATCAGCTCTATAATGTTATTATGTATTCGCGTATACTACATAATAAACAAATGAGGCATTACTGGTGGATTAATTGCGATAAGTCGATCGGTGATGACCATCACAAGATAATTAATCTATTTCTGATATTTTCAGTAATTTTTGAACATGTGTTCACGGTATGTTCCATACTTCCATCATATTATAATAATTATTTTGCTAATCAAATTCCGACACGAAAAAAATCTGCCGAAAGGTTAGATTAGCTCCTCTGTGGGGCTAACGTCATTCGTATATTTCAATTAAGTTCTTACCAGTGACTTTTTCCTTTGCGTTCTAAAAATGTCACGACTAGTTGTCACTAATTACTTATTAGTTATCACTCATAGATCATAGATAGTTTTTAATACAATTGGTAAGATAGAATAGAAAATATGTAATATGCTTACGGTGAATTTTATTAGGTATATGGTTTACAAACAGCCTATTTGTATTTATAAAAGTATAAAAAGAAATGATGTACCTACCTAATGATATTTTATAAAACTGCTACAAAAGCTTTTGTTCAGAGAAACGTCACGTTTAAAAACTAGATAAGCCTATATGGCTTAAACATTATAATGAGGATAGTTTAAAGTGACATTATTTTATATTTTATAATCATAATTTGTTATGTAATTATTTTTATTTTTTACATAAGTTTTGTCCAGACAATGGTGTTAAATTTTTTAAGGAGCTCAGCATAGGCAATATAATCTAAGCGTATGCACATAGTAACTACTAGAAAGTTATCGATAATAATATTATTGTAGTATGCTATTCGCATTGTATTATTTACTGCATTGTGTCATTTTTAAATATTAATTGCTACTATACCTAACCTAGTTAAATGGAAAAATTAAATTCAAACATTGCTGGCTAAATAATATGCTGTCAATTAATTAATTGTTTAAGTTAATTTATTTATTTTTTCACTTACGAATAAATCAGAAACTCAAATATGTGTATAAATTACGGATGTTACGTTTGATGTTGTTGGTTATATATTTTGCGTAAACATCCTTCAAATAAAGATGGAAATATTATCGTTTGTCTAACCTTTAATAATTGGTTTTCAATTGTTATTTGATAAACGGTTCACAATAGACCTTATTACTACACTTTTATTCTCAAAGATTGTGTTTTTGTCTGTCGATAATAATTCTGCAGTAGTCTTGATCTGTTTATTTTCATATACCAGTCCACCGAATCTTTTGATTTTGATAAATTAAAGTTCCCATCTCCGTGACAGTGGATAAGTAACATTGATACTTATTTCGGTTGCCATCAACTAGTATCAAAGCACAGATGAATATGAATATTTTATATACATTATACCTATATTATTATTTAAACCAATTTGAGATTCAACACTAATTGATAAACACTGTTTTTTTTAGGAAATACAATTTTGAATTAATGGATTGACATATTTTTTTCCCTTTATTTGTTTCTATTAAGTGTCTTTTAGTAAAATTAAAATACTTTAATAATAATTTAGAACCCATTTATTAATCTATTTTTAAAAGATAAAATATAATTTTATCGGTGCCATTAATACGCTGTACCACATTATAAAATAATAATAATATGCTGTCAAACTATTATCATAATAGTAATCACTTCTAAGTTCTAGCTATCTTCAACGGAAACTAAAACTACATGAAACAAATCGATTTTCATTATTTCTTCAATATTGCTACTTAACTAATCGCGATAATATTCATTATTAACATTGAACGATATTTGAAACTAATGATACCGTATTTATGTATTATTTTTTTTTCTTTTTAAGGCAATACTATATTATTCGTGTTCTCTAATGTCCAACGTACTCTGTCATCATTGATCATTATAATAAATACAATACAACATTTATACTTTAAATACAATCAGAACTAGTTTAAAAAACCATTATATTATAACTAGCAATTTTGATTACTAAAGACAAATTAAAATAATTTTTGTTGCCGTCTTTTGTAGCAGTATTAAATTCGTACGATGTAAAATATTATAATGATAATCTGCTGTCAAACCAATATATTATTAAAATAGTTATCTCTTCTCAGAAGTTATCTACAACGGAAACGAAACGAAAACTGTATAAGAAAAAAAAATCGATTTTCATTATTACTCGGTGATAAAATAATTGCCACATTAATAATCGCGATAACATTTTATAATATACGTTTATTGGCTTAAGACTGACATTTGGGAACATTTCCGTTGTGTGCGAAGAGAGAAGACGCTCAGCTGTGCGCTGGTTATAATATTACATTATTATTGTTTCGCTTCGACCGGCAGCCCGTACGAACGAACCATTTTATTGTCGTCTCGTCACTCGCCAATAATTAATAATAATATATTATTGTATTGTATTTCTTCTACGTTAGATATTTTGTTCTCGTAAGTCGTACAGTGTCGTGCAGATTTGTCAAAGTCACACACCGGTGATACTCAAAATCGTTAATTCTTTTTTTCACCACAGTTTTTTACGGTTTTTAGCCGAGGTTAAACATTTTTTTTTCACACGATTACCAATGGAAGACAAAATTGAAATCGCCGAGTCGGATCACGCCCACGAAGCCGAGCCGGCTGCACATAATATGCTGCTAAACCATGCCGACGACGTTTGTAACGGTAACGGTAACAACAACAACGGTGGCAGTCACGACCACATCGGTAAAGGTTCCAACAACAATAACATCAATAACGTCATCGACATACTCGACCTGGCCGCGCCGCAGTCCAAGGCCAGGCCGATCGACCGGCTGTTGGACAGATACGACTGGTCGTCTGCGTCGATGACGCCGTTGCTGCAAGACGCCGATCGTCTGCAGCGGACGCCGCCGCCGTACGACCAACCGCTGTCTCATCGTCGCCGCCAAGCGCCGTCACCACCACGTCTGCCAGCGCCGTCACCACCACGTCTGCCAGCGCCGTCACCACCACGTCGACCGCCGGCACCGATTCAACCACCGCCGCCGCCGCCGCCTCCACCAATTCGATCACCGAGGCTTTATAATGCTTTGGATTTTTCAGACCGCACGCGACCCGTCCGGAAATCGCTATGGAAACGCGCAAGGGAGTTGATGAGCAGTTGCTTCGTACGCGCCGCCACCGCTGGACCGAAGGCGGTTTGCTTCTGGTCGCGCTAATAAGATAATAATCGGTAAGATCATTTCCAGATATTGTTATAAACGTTTTTTTTTTTTTTTTTAATGTAACGGTCTTTATAAATCAGTTTTAATTCCCTGTAGTTAAAAAAAGTTAATTCTTTCGTTAATAATAGTATGAGGCGGGCTTACCAAAAGTCAGGGTATAGGTAGTGAATAAAGGTGGCAGTGAAGTGAGAAACTTACAGGGGTGATCAGCTAGTTATTTATTTATTTATTTATTTATTTTTAATTCCCAATGATAGGTTACTCGAGTTAACCTTCAATTTCATTCTTAAACACACGGCTTGTGTACAAATTTAAAAAAAAAATACGTTAATAGATAAGTTAATGATTTTAATAATTGTACGCAATATATTAATATTATTTTTTGATGTTTGACGGTACCCTTGTGTGACAGTCTAATCTTGACAATCCACGAGGTCCCGTTGAACGCGCCGAAGTGGAAATCTCATCGGACCTGTATTACCTATACAACATGATAATACAGGTATATAGTATTAAATCACATGACTCGCGATTGTGCATACTGCTTCAATCGAATTTCACGGTTGTCCGGCATTCACTGTGTATTCAATCCGCGTACAACATACAGCGTGGGCTGCGGTGTTCTCTGCATAGTGCACACCACTCATAGTAGCCCATGTCCATAATAATTTTTATCATTATAGAGCTAATGAAAATAAAACCTCCACGAAATCTGCCCTGTATATCTATAGAAGACTCTGTGTATACTCCACTATAGTCGTGTCTGGCCTTTGACTGAGCGCAGTGCGTCATCCGCCATCGTAACTCCGTTAGTAGGATACTCCGCCGCCGCTTCAATCCTTACTATAAAGCCACCATACCTAAATAGTTCACTATGTATAGGTTTTCAATATTTATCCCAATCATGTGATCCGTTTTTCAATTTTTAACATTTTTATTTAAAACTGTACATAACGATATTACATCCCGAATGATTCCAAGTATTATTGTTTTCAAAGCTCCGCGGCTTACAATTAAATATAATATTTAATAATAACGCATAATTGGAATTATTCACTGTCTTATCAAAATCATATGTATTATTATTATTATATTATGAACTTTTATTACAAAATGCTTTATAAATTGTATTATCAAAACTATATTATTGTGTATTATTATTATTATTATTATATGAACTTTTACTACAAAATATTTTATAAATTAAGATCACGATACTGTTTTGAACATTTTTACATACCTGTTATATTAAGTATATACGTTTATATGTCATAAATAAATACACATATTTTAACACTGCAAGATTATAACGTTTTTTTATATTATCAAAGAATGAGTAACATAAATGTCAACTAAAATCATAAATATTGAATAATTTTGTCTTGTGAATCTTGTTCATTTAATGTTTTTATGTATCTTGGTTATTTAAATAAAAATTGGAGACTAGAAGCCAGTAATAACGATGGACAATCAATATTTAAATAAAATATCAATACATTAAATATGCATTTGTATTCAACCAAAATCTATATATTATTAGCATTTAGCAAATGGTACAATAATTACAAACAAGGTAAGGAAAAGCAAACTCCACGAACATACGAGTATATCACCTTTTTTATTTCCATGTAGCGAATTTTAAGTTTAAAATAAATGAAATAATATAACCATTATGATAAAATATAAATATGTAATAATATGATCTGATCAAATTCAATAATACGTCCAAATTGGGCCGATTTCAATAAATTAACGTTGACAAATATTGTCTGTTGTCAGTAAATTAAATATTTAGTTAGGTTATATTATATTATTATTAATGTTTAGATAAACGGAATAACGGTGGATGAAGATTTAATTAATTCGATGCCATTAAAGTACGATAACAGTGATGATGGGTATCATGCTAATCTTTGTAAGTAGCGCGCAAACGCAACATCCATACTTTGCTACTAGCCAACGGGAGCCGCTAAGTGTTTACGATAGATTTTACCAAAGGAAATATGAATATCACAAAAATAATACTAATAAAATATATAATAATATAGTGTATACATGTAAAATGATTTATGTTTGATGTATATTGTATATATTATTATATATACAAATTAGTTTGTTTCTTCTAATCCGTTTTAATGGGGTCTAATTATTAGCGATCTAAAAATATTATAGTTACTTTATGAAATGAAACAATAAACAATTTAAAAGTATATATATACAAATATAAATCAATTTCAGGGCATTATATACTTATAAATTTAACGGTGCCTTGTGCTTCATGCAAGCGTAGGTAGCAAATAGCTAAAATTAGTTATTTTTCCTACAGTTTAAAATTCTACTATAAAGTAGTACAGAAGATATTCATAAATTACTTGTTCTTTAAATATTAATTATTTTTTTTTATAGATCAATAAAAACATCGCTAAATTGGATCACTGCAACGATAGCAACAAGAGTCGTGACTGACTAAGTGTCAACTGCATTATTATATGAACATAATATTATGTATTTTATACGCATATAGTAAGTTATTCTTAAATAAAAATACGAAAACCTGAAACAAAAAGTGTTCCGGGTAAAGTACGTGCGATACATCACACATTAGGGATTTTTCAAGGGTTGGAATGTGGTGGGAGTTCAAAAGAAATAAAGGGTTCAAACTTAAAAACGAATATGAAGAAACAGTGCTTTTTCAATTAGTTTATAAATGTGACCATACAGTCAGTATGCTACACACACACACACACACACACACACACACACACACACACACACACACACACACACACACACACACACACACACACACACACACACACACACACACACACACACACACACAAATAGATTCGTGTGGAAACACGTTTCCGGTGGTGCTGTAATGCCGTCGACAATTGGAACCGGAAAGCAGTGAAAACGTTTTTTTTTTTTAATCGATTTGAAGAACATAATAATTGTTATAACTATTGTCGTCGTTGTTGGGTAGGTATTCCGTGTAATTTCGGCGTGTCTCAGGTGTTGGAACGTTAAGCCCTAGCGATTACGCTCCTACAAAACGCCACTGGCTCCTTCCTCGACCTGACGACCGACCCTCGTCACCACCTCACCTCGCCGCGACCACGTAGCACGCACAAAAGTCTTTCTAATCGATAAAACAACGAGCACTGCCACGCATACATACACGCACACACCCAAACTCACATACGCACTCACACTTACATAGGCCTCCGCTGTTTGGTTAGCTATATATATTCCTACCGGTCCCCGCGTCCACCGCCCCGCCGACGCGATGGTTTGATATAATATATGTATAACGCGTTTTTAGTATAGTCGTGCCACACACGGACGCGTCGTATATTGTTTCGTCGTTTGCGGCTCATTTTTTTCCATTCTATTTTCTATAATATTTTTCTTTGTTTTTCGTTTTTGCGCCTGCCCGGATAAACTATATTATTATATTATATTATTATTATGTTGTCTGTACGCTGCGCCGGCGAACGATAATATAATACGATCCTTTGTAGGACAGCCGCGGCCCTACCTTAGAAAACCTTTTTTTTTTGTACCCTTTTTTCAAATATTTGTTTAACGACGAGGGGGACGTCCGTCATTCACTTACGCATAGGTGGCGAAGGGGGGAGGGGGAAAGAGGGGGTGTCAAAGCGTTGGATATATCGCCGGTATCCCTATTCTCTATCGAGGGACATCATAGTGTGAATGCGCTTTGACGGATGCGGACACTGTGCAGTTTGTTTTCGATGAAAAGTGTAAGAAAAAA
The DNA here is from genome assembly GCA_022818045.1 of Neotoxoptera formosana. Taxonomy (NCBI): domain Eukaryota; kingdom Metazoa; phylum Arthropoda; class Insecta; order Hemiptera; family Aphididae; genus Neotoxoptera; species Neotoxoptera formosana. The sequence continues at coordinate 10,351,205 of CM040632.1, read as the reverse complement.
TCGATTAAGTTCCGACGATCCGGTAGCCATTGTACCATATTATATAATATCTTGATTATAAAGTATAATTAAATCAATGATAGTATAATTTACAGATATACAAATGATTATGTATGATTATTATTATGGTTTGAGACTGACTACTTGGTTATATACAGTATGTTAATTAATTAGAAAGTCAGTAGCTCTAATTCGAAATATAATACAGATATTCTAGTGTAGATTTGTTGTTGTGATATATCAATATATGACTAACAGCCTCTTTGACTATGTTCTAAAAAAAAATTTTAAAAAAGTTAATATTTTTTTTTAAAAATTCGAAAATAGCCATTCTGCAGAGTTATTTATATACAATTTGGTGAAAAAAACAATTTTTAAATCAACTAAATTTTAAAAATGAACGAAAGCGATTTTAATTTTCATAAATACAGCATAATTTTATTGTACAATAATTGTATATTTGTATGGTTTTTACACTTTGATAACTAATGCTAATGCAATTGGTCATAAAGTATACACTACTCGTTGACTTCGTGTGTAATATTTTTTTATTGTCTTATTTGTTTTAATTATAATATCGTTCAATATATCCACCATGAAGGCATGAACTACTATGCACCAGTCAATTGTATAGGCCCGTGATCTTTGTAATCAAATTAACGTGTCGCTGGCAATATCTCGCACATTTATTAGTTATAGCTCTAATTTCGTTACAAATTACAAACATCATGGACCTCTAAAACTTATTTGTACATAGCAATGCATGGTGGATATAATATAATTTCTTAATAATATATTATTAAACAATATTATACCTACAACAAATTTTTGCTGTATTTTTTAAATTGGAAGTTACTTTTATTCATTTAACATTCAACCGATTTCAAAATTGTTTTATTCTCCATATTATAAAAAAAATAACTCTGCAAAATGGCTATTTTCAAATCTTCAAATACCAAAAAAAAAAAAAAATATTAAGCAATTTTTAATTATTTTTTTTTTTTATCATGGTAAAATATTGTTATCGGAAATTCTGTAAGTTTAATTATTTTACTCAGTGATACATTATTTTCAGTACTCGGATATAGTGGTACAAATACATGTATAGTGTAATTCTGCACAAAACGAATAAAATATACGATTGCAGTTATATATACGGTTTTATGTACTTTTCAACCGGAAAATTAAATAAGGCGATGACAAGAAAATGGCTCTTCGTGCTTATTGTACTTATTTGTACATATTTCTGTGTAATAGAAAAACTATCTATTCGCAATAAGTTAAAACATGATTTTTGTTTTTCCATCACGCAATATGCGATGTTATGTTTAAATATTCTTATGATTATTAAATATAAATATAAGTTGTAGCCTGTACGTACGTTATTTTTAATTCGGTATTATTATCTGTTTAGGTTTATCGCTAAACGGATAAGTTCATTTATTATTATGTTTACTTGTAAAACCTTTTGATAAGTCTGATATATGTATATGCGATAGTTTAATATTAAGTTGTAGGTAATTAAATTATATTTACAATTTTAGTGCACTAATAATTAACACGAATAACAATATAGTATAATAATATATAATACAAAAATCACACCGTAGTATAAAATTATAGTTCATACACCAAGAAATATTTAAGTTAGAAATGATGCTATGGGCATTATTTGTTGAAGAGGGAAATTTTACCAATATATAATTAGTAAAACATAGCATTGAGTCAAAAAAAAAAAATGAAAGTATACCATGAAATTATGAGTAGCAACCGTGAAATTGTTTAAGGACAGATGACAGAAAAGTAAAAATTAATTATCTAAAATTATTGGTTATCTATTTAAAAATATTAAATTTATAGAGCACCTGAATACCTACGGTCGATAAAGAATTCCATCCAATATAAAAATATATTAAATATATTAAATATATTATATCCAATATGCTGGTTAGTTATAACTTATAAGTGAAATAGCCGTGGGTGTTGGATAAGACATTTCAAGTAGTTAGACAGTCAACTATCATCAAACATTAAGGTCAAAAGTGGACTCTAATCAGTTATGGTAGTTAGTATGGGTATGGACACACATTACCTCAACCACACATTACAGGACTGGTGTGCAAACGTTAATTTAAGTTAAAAATATTTTTTTTAAAAAGTATTCACCTTTTGTAAATAAGATATTATAGTCGGCGTTTATAATATACAAGGTAGTCTAGTAGATCCTGGCTTTTAACAGTTTTAACATTTTTTATAGACTTTATTCTAATATTTCTTCAATTAGGTGTACTGTAATGCAAAACTATGACATGGACACAATTTTTTTTCTTTAGATATACAAAGCTTCTGTAGTTCTATTTGAACAGATTTTTGTTAATCTATTCATCGAATATAACAATTTGAAAAATTGGAAAATGTAATAAATATTTCGAGTAAATCACTCGCACATTATATTATACCTATAGATAAAATAATTCTGTTGTTGGTACCTACAATTTTAATGCTACTGCAAAATACGAATAAATTATTATATTTTTATTTTTATTAGCCATTAGCCATTAGCACAAAACTATTACGGCTCAGAATTATTATATTAATATATATAGCTGTATGTTATTTATTAAAAACAAAAATTAAATTGTTTAAGTAATACCGTTGCCAGCAAGTAAACAATTAGGTACCTATGTTATATGATTATAAAATGTATAATATTATATTCTAATAATATGATCATGCTTTCTTTTTCATTCATTTATTTTACTTAAATTACAATTTCTACAGTCACGGCTATACAATTAATTTTAACACGCCGATTAGGGTGCCTATATTGGTAAAATGCACATCTTGCACTCCCGGTAGTTGCGGAACTGACCACCACAGGATTATGTACTTTAATATTATGTATATTAGATTTAGACATCTATGGTTTTTTTACTGATTTAAGTAAAATTCTCATATTTGTATGAGTCTTAGGATCTTACACAATTGTACTTTAACTTATTGTTCGGTGTTACTGTGTTAAGAGAACTCGAAAACATGAATAGACTATCTATAATACTATAGGTATGGTTATTGGTCATTAATTTATTCGTAGGTACTTGTTTATAGTGAAATATATTATATTATACATTTATACGAAAGTACATCATACGATACCAATAGATGTGTGAATACTAAATGGCACCTATAAATATTAAACATAAACGTTGAAAAATTGTCTAAATCAGATATTCAGTCTAACAGTAAACCACTCCCAAAATTGATTTAAATCATTCTAGGGTTTGAGACAATCGTTTAAAGAATGTATTCACATAAATAATTACACGTCATCAGCAATGCATTTAAATACAATAGTTAAATACGTTTACGAATATAAAATATCGTGTCCCGCGTGCGTGTATTTGACTAATAATACTTACCAAAAATGTTTTCCCAGAGAATGATTAATACCGAGTTATCATAATTGGACTCATTCACGATTTGCACACCATGAACATTTTAATATATTATTACTATTGTAAGAGGGTGAAACGATAACGTTTTAAAGGGGTTTCGTATATAATTGCTAACATAAATTTGGCCGCCTCAACTTGACATACAACGTAGGTATATGACACATGAATAAGAAAGGAAAATGAAATAACGCTTCATTGTGGCCATATTAGTTAATGTGACACTACTGGCATCTGCCTTTATGAACAATTTAGTCGCTAGTCGATACCTACCTAATAATTTCTATAAACGCGTAATCGTCTTAAAGTGCATACACGTGGTTTTACTTATTTTCTTCTTAAAACGTGTTTATTGTTATGGCAATTGGTGAAAATATAAGATTATAATACAAGAGATATTACGTATGATTAATTTATTGCAATAAATTGCAAAATGTACACAATTATAATTTGTAATCTGCAAAATAAGCCAGTAAAGAGGATTAGTATATTTTGTTCTTGGTATGAAATAAATTGATTATTTAATTTATTTTTGTATGGACGTTGTTGCATTCAAACATTAATATTGTTTTCTATAATATATTCTAAATATTATCTATGTGCTTTTAAAATAATGTACCAGCACTAGAAAATACTTAAATCAATGAAAACTTTAAGTCCCTAGAGTTAATACTTCCAGAATTCCGATAAAATTACTGTAATCATTTTTGTAAAAATCAACTACATTTTGGGAGTTAAATAAATAAATAAATAAACAGCCAATTTACTTAAATACATTGTACTCCTGATCACCATTAGTTTGAAACGTTGTATCGATAAAATAGTATGCTAATTAATAATTATTAAAATTCTTCCATATTTCATCAATATAAATATGATCACACGGCGTTATGGATAGTCAATTTGGGTACACCATTGTCGTGTGTTTATTTTCTGTGTCTATTTAACTAATAAAATATAATATGATATTTATTATTTTGTCGGTGTATTTTAATAATAAAATTGTGATAATCACAATACATTGCAGATTGGCTATTCAGAGACACCTCAAGTACGTACTTAAGTTTAATTGATTATTTACAACTAATCGATATATCAATAGGTATAATATTTTATTATAACAGCACAATCATATTAACCTTACCCATCAAAACAATAAGAGTACTGTACATTTTTGTTTTGGTAGATTAAAAACATTTTTATTTTTTTAAAAGGAGCAAACTTTTATGAAATATCTTATTATAATAATATTTGACTAGTGCGTTATTCGTTTCGAAAATGTATACGTATTTAATGGAATAGGTTTAGCGAACAATTATTTTCTCTCCCACTGCATAGCACAGCTGCACGTGTGACGTACAATAATAATATAATATATTTTATCAGTATGATATATTTTAATATGATTGTCGCATTATTCATAAAACAGTTGCAGGTTTTGACATATAGTATGATTTTATTTCCTGGAAATGGCACCGCGGTAGCGTTTATATTGTTGTCCTTTATGAAAGAGTACCGACGAGCCGGATCACTATTACACGGAGAGATATTGTGAAAGACTTTTGTAGCAAATTTATTTTTGATAGAAACGAAGAGAATTTTTTTATTTTTTTTTATAGTGTTTATACATAGGATATTAAATATATTTTTAAAATTCTTCCGCGTTTCTAAACCTCATAAATAATAATAAAACCGCAAAGTTTTTTTTTTTTTTTTTGTATTTATTTGCAATATAGCGCACGGTTCGCGCGAGAATCCGTTCGTTATCGTATATTATACGATAACTCATTAAACGTTGAATATAAATCGAATATTTTGATCTATTATTATTTATATTGCGTTCGGGTTTACGCAATGCGTCCGACTAGCTCTCGTTCGCGGTTTATTTGTGCGAATGTATATACCAGACGAATCATGCGCAAACCACTATACGCATTACTGCGCCATTACCTACCTAATAACACAACGGTTGCCGCAGTTGGTACGTGAGCAATAATAAAATAATACCTTTTATCGAGAAAAACAGTTTTTTTTTTCAAGTTATTGGTTTCAAGCAGTATCAACGGTTACCAACTTCGCCCAAGTCGTCCTGTCTCTGTATCTCTATTAAATGTATTACTTACTATATTTACTTTATATATAAATAGTCAATTTTAAAAATATAAAAAAGTTATGATATAAGTAGAAAAAAAAATAGTTGAACATCACACAATTTGCCACTTGTCTTATTTCAGATTCAGATAGTTGGTGTATTGGCCTTCTCTGCTAAGATTTTTCTATGATATATAATATTATCATAGGACTATGCAAACATTTTTATAGTTATTTATATAAATATTTAGTGATTGAATATTTTGAAAATTTTTTGAGTCACTGTGTATTAAATTAATAAAAATTAAATATTATTATTTTAAACATTTTAAATTTCTTTAAAAAATATTGACAACTTTTGTGTTGTTTTTTTTATAGTTTTAATTAGAATAGACTATAGTCCAGTTAAGGTTGCATACTATATTTCATGTATTCAAAATTGTTCATAACTATAACAATAAGACTGAAATAAAACCAGGTTTTGGAATATCAAGCATGAATAAATAATTAGGTATTTAAATAATTCCTTTGAAAAAAAAATCAGGAGCTTATAAAATGTATAATTTCACTGAGTTATTTTATCTGGACCGTAAATATAATGTTTTATTTTTTATTCAGTAATTTATTCTCATATGAGAAATGTATTCAAATTACCTATCTAAAGTAGATAACAACTAGATACACCAATCGTATTCATTTTTAGAACACCTGCTCCTTCTACTAAAATAATAAATAAGAACAGGCGAAACGTACCAAAAATGTACATTGTAATATAATATGTCTTTATAATTTGGTAATAGAAACCGAATAATAAAGTAACGATGTACTAACATCACGAAAATTTAAATAGAAACGAAATAATTATTAGCATAATAATTATAAGTATAAAAATTATTATAATAATAAGTTCAATAGGTACTTCAAAAAAATGTCTTATACAAATAGTTAAGTCTGTTAATGTCAATATTAATTGGATATAATTTTATAGGAAATGATGATGTTGTGTTTTTGTCAAGAACTATTTAAAATTATTATTATAGAGACAATGAATTGTAGAAGATAATATTACCTCGGATATGAGTAATGAGTATGTAGCGTTTGTTTATAAAATATTTTAATGTGTTAATTTTTTTTTTTTTAGGTACCTGCCACTTTAACACTGGTAATTGTCAAATTAATACATTCAACCACCCATGCATTGCTCAAAATCTTAAATTAGTATACTCCTATATAAAAGTACAGTATCTACTATATAGTATTGTTCTCCGCTCGCTCTCGGATATTGTAAAAACACAATATCGGTTAATTTCCAAAGTGAATATTTTGCCGCGTTGCAGCCAAAGCCGCTTCTCTTATTGTTACACTCGAAACTTAGTTCAAAATATAAATAATAACATTCATTATTCTTTATTACGCGCGTATTGTTCTAACAAAGTACGCGTAGCATATTATATTAAATTTCAATTTTAATATTCTGACAAACTTCAATCACGTGCGCCACTTTGAAATTACTTTTCAAAAATTATTCGTCCGATATTAATTTTAAAAACTGTTTAACGTAAAAAACGTACAATGTTTATAATACTCGGAACAAATAACAATGATATCGTTATTTCAGCGTCAGAACAAATGGAACACGGTTAAAACGAAATAAAATAAAAACGAATATCTGTAGAAAGTTTACAATATTGTTGTAGTTGGTGCATTTCATTAAAAACACGAAGTAATTACGACGCAATTGTAAATTATTTGTTTATAAAGGCAGACGAACATTATAATAATGATGGTAATAATAATATTAATGTCGCTGCAAATATTCACGAATAAAAACGTTCTATGACCATTGATCGAAATCGTCTTTTAATATAATAATAATAATAGCATTTCTCAGTCCATCGCACTGTTCGTGGATAAAAGGCAATATTGCACTGTATATATTATTATTATAGTCGCATGCGGAGACCTTTGAGTAATAATAAAAAAAAAAAATACCCTATTACCGATCTACAGCGGTAGTGGTATATTATAAAGGCATAGTGTGGGTGGCGTGTACCACTAGCGATTTCAATTTATACGGATCTTAAAATATATATAGTATAAAATAAAAACCAATACCCGGCGTACATCGACTTTCTTTTGTACTCTACGCGTGGTTATTGACACGGAAAAAAAATGTTAAATTCGTATTGAAAAGAACCCACGTGTACCTACTAGAAATATAATATTTTGAAAAAAAGCCTTTATAAAATTGTGATTCTGTGTTGTTATATAGCCTGGTTGTTCAGGTATTAAAAAAGAAACAGACGGCTTCACCGCAATTTTATTCCGCAATATTTAATAAACTCCCCAGTGAATTCTCGGACGAAATAATATAATAATATATTTCACGTTTGCTCTTACAGTAAACATAATATTATAGCGATTTTAATTCACTCAAGGTATTTGTTTCTTAAATATTTTCCTTTGCTTGTACACAAGCTTTCTTCGCCATCCTACGCGTAGGGAAAAACCGCGGTAGGAAAGTTTAGGGTGTACACGTATTTAATTTATTTGTCATAACTCATAATATACCTATTACCTAATATAATTTATATTTGAAAAGACTGAAAAAACACCAATAAACGGCTTATTATTCTCCAGTCTTTCCGATGTCCAAGTATTTACATAATATATTTTTACCGTTTAAATTCTAGCACTGAACCATAGTTTACCATGTACGTAAATAATACTGCGGCAACGCTTCTGCCTTTTTGTTTGAATACAGTAAACATGTAAATTCTATGCTGCCGAGCGATTCAAATGTATTTTTGAAATAAAATGACAGCTAAATACTTCATGATGAGTAATTGTATTGGTAGAATCGGTCGAAAAGATACCTGCAGTTGTATTTGCCTTACGGTATAGTTCAGACTCGGAGGTCTTATAACAAAAGTTGGAAATCTAATTTACCCGTGTTTAGACGGGTATGTATATTGAATTATAGCAACACGCGCGTGTTTCGTTTATACCTTCTGTATAATACATATATGTTCTCAACTAGAATGTTTTTTTTTCTCTAATAATAAACTTTTTCCTTTAGTAATTCAATTGACAGCTTTAACATTTGTGTTGGTGAAACTTGTAAGCATAATAAACGCCGTCTCACGCAGCCAAGTAAAACAAAAAGTGTCAACTACTATATACCAATAGGTCAATGAAATAGGAAGTTTGGTTGAGAAAGGCAAACGTCAGAACGACGGTGGCGCGAGGTGTCTGATAAGTGTCCGGATCGTAAAATTGAACGACGTTAATGTGACATTCGACTCGGTCGTCAAGTGCCACATTGAAATACCCTTTGTTCAAAAACGAGATAGAAAATATATAATACGCGAATGTTAGTGCAGAACAATCATATTTTATAAGGCCTACGTCGTGCGTTATTCTTATTCCCATGTGAAGTGAGTGCCAAAACGATTTCAGCAGTAAAAAGGTATACCGAATACCGATTACCGGGTAAGTATAAATATCGATAACTGACTTGGTTTTATGTGACGCAAGCACCTCTTCGTAATAATTGAACAAATAATAATTATTATCTTTGTCCGCGTGATACATGGAAACGAACTGTAGACGATATTCAAGCAATAGAGTTAATCCCGTTATAGGTCCGACTAACTTTTATAATTCAAATTGTTATTAATTAAAACCTCTATCACGACAACTGATGTTATTGATGTATGAATATATCTGTAATAAAAATCTGTCAAGTAATATGATTAGGCAATTCAAATACATTTTTTTCATATTTATAAAATATGTAGATAGGTATAATTGCCATGCGTTCAATGTTACTGTCTTGTCTTACTGATTATTATTTTAGATACCTATGTGTTATTATTATCTATATAAGTATGAGAAGTTTAAGGAACAATATGTCAGATCATGCGCGAACTCAGGATTTTTTTTTTTGGTGGGGATCACAAAATTGCCTACTCTCTCTTACACACAAATCCACAATAACCGGTCAAATAATAATTTAACTTAGGTACCTATATAAAACAAAATTGTTGGGGAGGGGCGCCACGCTGTGTCAGTGTTTTAACAGTATATATTTACTTACGAACATTCGGATAAAAATAAGTCTAGTATATAAGAAACATTATTTCTTAAGCATAAAAATGAAGAAATAATTTTCTCTGTTGGCCGGTGCAGTGCGCGAGGTGATTATATTTGATTTTTGGTATTTACTCGCTACACAAATAATCCAATGCGTGTGATCTACCGCCTTAAATAGTTAAATGCATTATTCGGGTATCATTTTGGTTTCGTTTGTTCTGTGGTTGCAGCTGTTCGACTGTACCGCGGTTACGCTGTCCGTGTAACCACTCTTCGTTATGTACCTTTTGATTACGTTCCGTATGTTTTTTTGCCGGTCGTTTATCAAATCATAACGGGTTGTAGTATACACTATAAATTATCAATGTGTATGACGCGTATATTATATACGCGCCACGTGCACACATCACGTAACGTACGGTTGAAATTGAATTCCACAAAACATTATAATTTAGTTGCGAATAATGCTACGTGTGCGTATTAAACACCTAGAATAATATGCTACACCTCACACGTGAAATAATAATCAAAATTGCACGTCCAGTGTCTGTAGGTATCCAGCTTTAGCAGGTTTAAAGCAAGTACATATCTGACTAATTATTAATTTAAAATTTAAAGAAGAAATAAAGTTGTATTATTTTGTCTGTAAATATTAAGTTCTAAAGAACTTGCAAAGTTTTATAATTTGAAAAATTTGATGATTTCAAGTTAGAGTATAACATTAAACATAATTTATACCTACAAATACAATATCACACATTAAAATAGTGATAAAACGTCCAATTGAAAAGAAAAATAACAAAATAATATTATATAGTATAAGAATACGTTGTTTTTGTTGTTGTTTATTACTTGGTCGAGTGCGTAGAAGGGACCGTAGTTAATTAAACTAAAAATAATCCCATCCGGCTTCCGTGACTTTTTAAGTACATTCGCAGTGTATGTGTGTTATTAGTTTGTGTGTAAATAGCGCACGCGCGTACCACTCCATTCACTTTTACGAATACAGACTTAAAGCCAGATTTAGGACTTTGGAAGACATTTTGTTAGAGCAAATAGGCAAGGGGAATTTCTGCCACTGGCTTGGTTCCACCGACGAAGGAGTTTGAGGGTTATAACGACCAAGCCAAGTTCTAGATAATCGCGATAAACGTGTCTCCAGAGAAATAATTACATGGGGAGTGGATGGTCGTCATTAAAATACACTGACTTAAGGCCACGGTGGATACCTTATACACATACGCGGGCAATAATATGCACTTCATTAATCCTCAGGACCGAACCATCCGCCGAAGAGTCATAGTACGGACTCCACTGGACTAGAGCAACTGATTATGTTTTTTGTTTATCATGTTATTAAGATCAATATATTAATCGCACACGTAGTCGTTTAGAATTTCTAAAATTTCTTATGAGATAATATTTTTTCTTAAGACCCGATGAAATTGTAAAACTAACAAACGAATATTATAATAATTAATTTAAAAAACCATCAAGATTTACTGATTAACTCATTTTTAATGAACTTAAAAACTTGATCACGTCCAAAAACATACAATATTTAAATGAACATTAATTTGAATTTAATCGAATTACGTTATAACTTATAATTTAAAAATTAAAAACAGAATCAGAACGTTTCAAGCTTGAAATTTAAACTTGGATTTAAAATGTAAACTAAACATTCCAATCCATTAAACATCTGTACATAATATATTATAAATAGACCAGATTATTAAATTATTTAATATATTATCAGCAATCGGAATATGTAGGGCAATCTATACCATACAACGTTATAATATATACCCATATATTTTTTTATGTCAATTAAATCGGTAATTAAAATGACATAATATGCGTATAATGTATGATACATGTGAGTAAAGGGTATAATATTATACAAAACGGAACATACCACTATGTACTCTGTAGCTCAGGTTACTAACGAATTAGTGAGGATTAAACGAGTCTTAAGGATGTTCCCCCTACGTGTGTATTATCCATGTACAAAGTAATAACAGGTCCACATATATGATAAATCATAATTAAATATAATATTAATGTTTATTTATGAAGAATCCACGTCCACGTGAGATTATTAATTTTCTGAACCATCGCATCGTGTGTAAATTCGGCTTTGAATATTGTGTTGAAATGCAGCTTACTATTAATAGAATGATTGTAAAAAAAAAATAATAATAACTTTAGGTCATACTTGATGATCCCGTAAAACATTCAAGTCACTAGCCCACGAGATTTCATCTCGACGAATGAGTGATTCCTTCTGTAATAGCACAATAATTAAGTCAAAAAACCAAAACTTAAAATTAATGATAGGTTAATAACTGGCACCATTAATCTGCCGACACTGCTATCTAATTTCATTAAAGGATACTCCTACGAGCTTTTACGCTAGTGTTTTATGAGGGGTTCTCGTTTGCAATAAACTCTCTCGTTTGATCACTCGGAACTGGACTGTTTGTGAGATATTAATATTATTTAAATTTTTTTATTTTAACACACATACCACAGTTTTATGGTATACACAACTATATAATTTCGTTATAATGTATAACATCATAGCTATCACCTGTCAATTTACATCAACAGTTAATTACATAATTAACAATTAAACAAACTAACTGATGTGCTTAATTCTATCGCTTAATAATTAGTGTAAAAATAAAAATAGTAGACAATAAATGTCAATGTTATTTTAAGTAGTTAATATGTTCATAAAAAAGAAACTTTTACATTATGTGTCTCTCCAACTTTTAATATAATTACCATCCGACTTAACACAATTCATAAATAAGTCACGCTTTTGTTTTTCAGACAAATAAAATAAGTTTATAACTTATTTGAACCAATGTGTTAGTATACATTGCTTATAAAATTTCAAATAAAAAAAATATGTGAAGTTTTGGTATAATCCATATAATTTAAACCGATAAATATAGCGGTTCCTTAGCGGAATTAATATAAATTTTTTAGATTTCGAGTCGAATAAAGTTAATACTATATAAATGGTATTCTTTACAAGCAGTCTAATATGAATTATGATAATATTATATATGGTAGGATATAATATTAGTGTGGTAGGAATACTTGTTTTATATATTGTAGGATTGAGCCATGAATCCAAGGAAAAAACACAGATAGTATATGATTAACAAAATACTTATACTAATGGTAATTGATTTATTAATTTAAAAAATAAAATACCATTAAAAGACTTTCGGTGATATAATTTAGTTAAGCGGAAAGTAACGACAACTTCAATGGATTTTAATCTTTCAAATCGTTTTTTGCTTCAAATATATTTATTTAACTTTAGATATCTCATTAGTGCGCATTGGAAATTACAAATACTTTGATAAAGAAAAAAACTCTATAATAACATGACTTGAGCTACAACCTAAAGGTTTATAATTCATGCAAGTTTCGCGTACAATTACTAGAGGTAGGAAGAGAAAAGCCATTTGTTTTATAGAAAAATGCGTGGAGTGAGCAAAGACATGAAAGTCATGAACTGAAAAATTGTAGAGAGGATCATTTTTAAAATCTGTAGATTAAAGCTGCAGTCTAAAATAGAACAGTAAAGTTGTTGGATAAGTTTAGATAAATTATCGACCTTTCATTATATTGATAAGAAAAACAATTTAAAATTATCCACGTTTAATGTTTAAAAGCAATGTATTGATTATAATGAAGTATATATTTATTTTGAACGTTTATATATATGTAAAATTTTTTTTAACCAAAATTGAAAAAAATAGTGTGGTGATGCAGAGGTAAATATTACATGATTATTTTGGGCAATTCAAATTAGTAATATATGTTACAGTATACTGTACACTAGTTTCATGCAGTTTACAATTTTCAATTTAAGAGTAAGCCGAACTCGGAGTGGTGGTACAAATTATAACATTTCAAACCATATGATACCATGATTACACAAATTATTCTCAAGATGACAAACAATAATTGGTGGTTGTGGAAAAACGTCCTGTGCGCAATACTATAGTCACGACAAACACGTAGTATACGTTCACGGTATACCGTAAATCGTAATAATAACATCGCGATACATACGACTATGGTAGATGATGTGGTGGTAGGTTGGTAAAAAAACGTCCTCCGACGAACACCAACAACAATTATTATTATTATGTTTAAAATCTTCCTACGCACACTGCGACGGCCTCGACTCCAGATTTATACCTACAAATAACGGTTTGTTTGTGGATTTAACGTATCAATCAATCTGGTCGGGACCGGCCTCAAAAACATATTAATCACGTTTAGACAACGCTCGGACCTCTGCAGAGAGAGAGAGATATTAATTAATTTTTCCTTGTGTGTGAGCGGCGCAAGTCGTCCGATGACGATGTGGCTCGTGTAGCTCGTCGTATCGTATATCGCGGTCGCTGATCGAATCGAATTCTTCTTTGACGTATAATAATAATGACATAGTACCATCTAATTTATTCGGTCTGTTTGAAACTATATTAAAATATTATTCTAAAGATTTTTTTAAATTTAATAATAATATGTATTGTTGTTATATCCTGCACATGCGTATCCCGGCATCCTCCGTCCGCACAATCGTGTGTATAAAATACTATACTACGATGCAGTATGTGTACCAATGTGGTAGTATAGACCGACCGGTATAATACGCTACGTATTTAAATATTGCTGTGCCTAAAGAAATTTAAATAATACATTGGAATAATTTAGAATGTAGGACTGCATAATATAATAGTTAGAATAAAACGAATAGTTTTTTTTTTTTTTTAGTTATACCGTCGATTATAGATAAAATTAAATGCTATCTATAATCAATACATATCTAACTCGAGAGTTTTTTAAACACATCGATCGTGCTCTTTACATTTGCGAATATCATCTCACCTTAAACACCATGAAATATCTAAGTGTGATTTATTTTAGACATCCTAAATCATACGCATACGAGTATGTAAAATGTACCTATATGTGTATTTTTAGCATTTGTGACCTTGCTAGTAGAACTTGGGGGTGCCTATCCCCCCCTCAATCCCTCCTCATTTTTCGCCCACGATGAGACAGATACCTCATAGTGTAGAGTATATGTAGTAGTATGTAGTAGCGTTCACATAGATAATAATATACTATCCTATCTACTTTTATATTCGATAGTTTTTTTTTATTTTCATAGAGTTGACGAAGCAAAACATTAATATTTGTCCGCAACTGGAAATACCATAAAAGCTCGTCGACATAATTATTCAATATTTTTGAAATGTTTATAATATACCAACGATAGAGGTTTACCAATATAAAATATCACAGATGCCAACCAGAAATATCAAACATACTGTGTTTGTAAATTCGGAGGACACAATACCACAGTGTTAACTGTCCAAAAAGTGAGTACTTTAAAATATTTTACTTATTTGCAGTTTTATCAATTCGGCTCGTAGACGATCGTACCGTATATCATTTCCGACACAGCGGTATCAGAAGCGAGACGAATCACCAAACGTAGAGCGTTTACAATAGAACGCAGTCCGCAACGATTTGTTTTTCGATTGCGACCGTTCACTGTTGTAAAACGTGCATCGATATAATGCTATGGCCTGTGGCACAGAATGCACCGGCCGTTATAATATAATGTAATAATACATACCGTACGCCGTGTACGGTATATACAGTGGTCGTCGTTTAATGCCTTTGGTCTTTGGATATCCTCGAACGGTACGCGAAATTAAAAGAAATAAAAGTGAAAATCGGGGTAAACATTCTTAATGAATCGGCGGACCCCTTTGTTTAGAGCCGTAAGTCTCGAGGGGTGGCGTGAAACGAACGCATAAAACCATACCCCGCTCGCACGTCGGCAGTCACCGCCAACTGTAATGCGCCACTGCTTCGGTCACAGAGGCTTCAATTGTTTTCAACGTCCCTCACTATACAATATGCAGGGTGTTTCACTATATACGTTTTCCTTCTTCGATAAATTTCGTTTTAATAAATATTTTTCGAATATGATTTCGCAAAATGATTGCTGCATTATTAGACAGCCACAATATTTTCATAATAATTGATGGCCACATTTGTTTCACCTATTGACTTAAAATAAAAATTGTTGTTTCGTATATTTTTTTTTAACGTATATACTTACTATATTATATTCTGTTTATTCTGGATAGCATATTTATGTTGGACAAAATCAAAATAATCGTAAAAAATTTCAAAAAAGTATTTTTTGTTTTATATTTTAAAATGAATAAAGTGTTGTGTTGTCTATTCATTTTCAAGTACCTACGTATTTACAAACAATTTGTAAAATTAAGCAAATGCTCTAATGTTATTTAAATCATCGTTTCATAAAATTAATTTCAAATATACTTAGTAATGCACCAAAATACAAATTTAAAATCTACATTTTATATTAATATAATATTTGATTGCGAATAATGACAAATGAGTTATTTAAATCTATCTAAATGGAAATGACTTTAAAATCTTTTAAGTCTAAAATTTCCCAAACTACTATTAAATAAAACAGACTTGCAATCAAACAGTTTGTAATTAATTCTTTTTTAATTAATTGTTTTAATAATGGAAGATAGAGTTCCTGTGCGTATTATTTAAAAATGAGGAAGTCAGTATGTTAGTCGATATTATTTTTCTACTTAATACAGGAATATCAAAATTCGTAATTACCACACATACAGGCTACGAAAACTACAGATGTTCACAGGTAAGGAGATACAATTTTCGAAGAAAATAACGTAACAAAATAAAAGTCGTTAACAATCACAAAAAATGATAAACTTATATTGTAATTCATATCTTATATTAATGAGGTGATTTTCACAAATAAGACATATTATAATTCCTGTATAATTTCTTGTTTTTAAAAAAATAAAAACGTTTTTTATATTATTTGACATTATAACAGTAAATTTGGAACTGTATGATATTCGATTATAGGCAATGATTAATTGAAATTTTATACATTAACACATTATATTATGTTTAACTTTATTTATATTATCAAGCATAATATTATAATACCTTTCAAAAAAATATTGAATGCTTAGGTTTAATGTTTGTATAAGCGAAGTATAATAGCGGCTTGATTTAAGGTAAATTGTTGGCTCCGTGATTGAAATAAGGAACAACATTTAATATTAAATAAAATAAGCCATAAGTAATTAGTATGCCTGTAAACACTAGTACAGTAAAAATGATAAATATTAGGGTGTTTTTAAAAAATATGTAATGATGTAATATTTATATAGGTTACTTAAATATCATAATAAATTATATTTTATTTTATATTACATTAAATTTTATATGTGTTAAAAATAAATGAATCTTCTAAAATGCGAACGTTTAATATATTATATTATAGGTACCTATACTGCAGAACCGAATAAACTCGATTTCGAGGAGATTCGTTTACATGACATACGGTCTGCATTTTTCAATAGCCTCAATAGTCTGTTTTCGCATCACACGTGTTCAATCAATTCCGATTCCCTCACGATCCGTACCAGCCAATCGTACACAATTATATATACCGTATGATATAATCACATTTTATTCATCCCTTCTCGAACCCTGCACGCGAATTCGCCATTCACTTCTGAAGACCGATACCCGCCGGTTTGTGTTCCTCGCCGCAACTCTGCTCCTTCTTGTTTTCAAACCTTATTATTATATATCGGTTAGGAGGTCCCCAAACTCCATTCATTCCACTTAAAATCACACCGTAAATAGCACTCTCCACCGCCGCCACCACTCGATCGCGATATGTTCGCAACCCTTTCATCGACCCATTATCACTCTGTACCCACCCAGGGCATTTCCATTTCACCCGGCTAAACTTCTCCGGCGAGCTCCTCCTCCGCCTCCTCCCGACAACGACAACAATCGCTCGGTTCCATCTTATTACTCTTTCGTGTATTTTCATGCTCTTCCGTCGGCACGCGCGTGAATCACACGCCCCATTTCCATCGGTTTAAAACGCGCGATTTCTGATAATACACGAACGCATGTTAATAATGTTAATATGCATACGCACGCCAGAACATATCATACTATTTTCGTGTTAACCGCAA
Organism: Neotoxoptera formosana; assembly: GCA_022818045.1. Classification (NCBI taxonomy): domain Eukaryota; kingdom Metazoa; phylum Arthropoda; class Insecta; order Hemiptera; family Aphididae; genus Neotoxoptera; species Neotoxoptera formosana. Next base: position 10,333,450 of record CM040632.1, on the reverse strand, counting down.
TGTAATTTGAATTTAAAATTTTATTTTCAACGATTTACGATTAATATTATATTATTATATACACTGTGTGTGTGTGTTTTTTTTTATCGAAAACTTTATACTACAGTTAAAAAAAATAGATAACAACTTTGTTTCAGTAGATAGCTTAAAGAATTATACTTAATTGACGCGTTTACCATAAATATCGGTTATTGGGACTTACGGCACAGTAACTAAATTTATAAATTTAGAGGGTATATGAAATATTTTTTCTGAGAAAGAACACCTTTATTGACATTTTATGTAAAAATTAAAGAGTAACAAAACTTAAAACCCAGAATCATAAAAAAATGAAGTATTTTCTTAGTTTTATTTTTTAAAGAAATTATAAAATACTTAAAATATTCTTGAAATTCTTTTTTTACACTATAATGAAAATTGATTGTCTTCTTTAATTACCTACGTTTTATTTTGATATAAAAGTATACATACAATTTCGAATAGGTACTACGGTTATTCATTCTTGAATTACAGCAAAATAACGAAATTGATTTTTCTGGTACACTATAGTGTTTATTAAATTATCCCATTTTTCAGTAAATGTTTTTCTGTTTTCCACATTATTTTAAAGTACTGGATTATTTTTTACTTTTTACACCCCAAACTACAATCTAATTTTCTACTTGAAAACACCCTATATATTGAAGATTTCTAGTATAAATATTGTAAGGTAATTCACATTATCAATCACAAAGTGGAGTCAAAACTTACTATACAGCAGAATGAATTTTCCGGTATTATTAAAATTATTATGATGTTATCAAACAATAAAAACAAGAATTTAAAATTGTTGAAAGTCCGTTAGATCAATCATAAGTTCTAACTCCGGTTGTAGTGGTTAACCGTAGGTAACACGTATTAGTAACCAAGTTTTTCTACACAATCTACACGCTATATTATACCACCGGTATTTGAAAATCGTCTAAACACTGGAAAGATCATAGAAAATTCATGGAAATCGGTCAGACAGGTGTAGGTACTTAAATTATCGGAGGAGAACGTTATCTATCGCTTGCACTCGCATCACAGCGCCAAGAGACAAATTACAAACACACACAATCACACTCGGCTAGGTGCAATACACACTTAAATATTATATACATTTTGTATGAATAAAACCACTATCGTTAGAAAGTTTTATTATCGTTTTTAATAGGAGTTTTCTCGGTGGAGGTTTTATAATATTATTTATTTCAGGGGGGAAACGGAAATTGATTTATGAACGCACACGTGGAACTTGATACGCGTGGAGTAGAGTAGTGGAATCGCTCTCCTCTCTCTCTCTCTCTCGGCGGCGGCACTTAAGCCACCAGCGTTCGGATGATTTACCGACGACCGGCATTTGCATAGTACACTAGTTAAGCTCTTAACGTGTCAGTCAATTTGCCCATTCCCTCCACACTCCCAAAAGACTTGAATGGACCGAGTGGGCACGTGCGGGGTGGCATGGACGCACGGGGCAGGCAATTCTGGCTCACGAAATTTTGCGAAATTCACTCTTTTACGGCACCACACGCTGTACATACACATCCGAACCACATAGAACTCGCGCGTGGACTAGGATATCGTGAAAGTAGTTTACTAATCGTTTCGTCGAGGCTATGACTGTGTAAAAACATGGAAACACATATATTTATTATCTTAGTGGAAATTAAAAAAAAAATGACAAGTTTTGTAGTAGTATATAATATATACAGGAGTTTTAGTCGTAGAACATTATTAATCTAAAATCGTATTTTTCATGTACGTATACATTAAAGAGATTGTTGATCGTACATTACTTTTTATACAATTCCATATTTAATAATTATCGATTGCAAATAACAATATGAACTTGGCCAAAGAACATCGTGTCTCTTTAGATAATATGACATATAGATAACAGCTATTAATCATTAAATTATATAATTAGTATATTATAATAAAAGGTCGAATCTGATTTTTTAAATCGAACCAAAGTTGAACCGAACTTAAAATTATTTTTTCGAACCCGAACCGAACCTAGAATCATTTTAGGTTAGCTCGAACTCGAACTCAACATTTCTTATCATGTACATTGTACCTACAAATTAAATCAACCATAATTACCTACTATTATATTTTAAGTTTTCGTATTACCTATTCTACATTTTAACTGTTAAGTCTCTGTAATTGTATTTGCAATAGATTTAGATAATTTCTTATTTTTTTTTCGACAAATATTTTCAAGCTCAATTTTTGAACAGTAAAAGATGCTTGATAGTTTGGTTCAAATTTCATACCGGGTTCGAACAGTTCTACTCATCACTAAAGTACATATTTTATCACGAATCTTTTGACCGGAAAATTAAAAAGTAATTGTATGTGAATTTACCAAAATACAGGTAAACTAAATTGACATAATTATGTAAAAAAAATCGTAAAAACTAAATCGTTCTAGAAATTTAAAAAAAAAAATAAAAGTTGAGAAATTTTGACCTAAGCTAATTTATAGTGGAGTTTTTCAGACTTTGATTCCTTTATTCCATTTCTGAGAATCGAACGAATATCGTATATTTATTTATTTAATAATATATATAAACATCGAGTGAAAAATGCACTAAGACCCGGGGGCCCATTGTCGCCGACTTAAGGTCATAACACACGATGTAATCCAAATGGAACAAATTACGATTTTCAAGAGACTGAGTTAACTCCATAAAAGATTAAGCGACTACGTCGTGGCACTGCCAACCATTGTATGTTTTGGATGAAAAAGTAAAAATGCAAACTTTCAATATGCACTAGAACCGAAAACGACCTCAATGAACCACTTTCATCGGTTCGTTACGTTATAACAGAATATAAATATCATATTATACATTATATTGAATGAAATCGGTGTCTGATTGATTTTCCTGTTTCTTTGATATTTGTGTCTGATATGTCAATTGATTAATTAAAGGTTTAGTTTATAGACATTTTAGTTGCTGCAGGTATTACCGTTATATAATATATTTGACTCGATGGTATGTTACATGAAAATGGGAAAAAAAATATATCGCCAAACTAAATGGTCCGGAATGGCGTGTTTCCGATATTACGCATTTTGTTGGAATTCCAACTGTAATTATACTCACCTCGTTACACACCCGTAATTGAAAACAGAAATACAAGAGAGCAAAAATAAAATATACATTTACCGGGATGTCATATTTTATTATTAGTTACATGATAAATTATATAGTATTATAACAGTAAATTGAGTACAATATACAATTTATATATATTACAATATATTTCATATACATTATACATTCATGACATATATTTTTTTCTTTATAAAATAATATATAGGCCAATCTTGTATTATTTTAACTTCAAATATCATGTCTATAAACAACAGTCAAGCTACTTCTTCGTTACCTAAGGTTTTTTTTTTGTATGGAGGCATAAAAGTTAATTTATTTATACACGTAGAGTTCGCTCCTCCATTATTATGATGTATACCTACTTATATTCTTATTACCCGGTGACTTTAAGAATAAATTATGTTCTGCAGTGCACTATTATAATAGTAGGTATATTTATCAGACAATTATCACCAAAATATAGAGAAGTAAAAAAAAAAAAATTAAATAACGAGATGACTTATTTTTTACAAAATGATTTAGTGACAATACAATTATTATTTTTTATTATCATGCTGGTAAATTATATTAGTTTTATAAACTAGATTCATAAATATTTTAATAATTTATTATATGAATTCAATTAATAATAAATATTATTTAGAATAAAATGTAGAGTAACATTTTGAGATTGAAAGTATAAACCGTAATATTTAAACATACAGGTAACGAAAAACACTACAGCCAATAACTGCGGCAAACAACATTTTATTAAATTGTAGTAGATGTAGTCATTATAATTTTCAAATTATCTTTTAGTTTTCTATTTAATATTTTTCATAATAATTATAAACTTACGTCGATTATTGGAGTTATAATTATATTTTAAGTTAAATGTTTTATTGATTATTATAATCAGTTATATTATTTAATCATTTGTGGTGAGTTGTAAACTTATATTTATTAGTAGGAAGTAGATACTGTTCGTATCATTCGCAAGTTATTTGAGAGTTAAGACATCTAAACAAACTACTTGAAGAACTTATTAAATGTCTATGATATTATAACTCATTAGGTATTTACAATAAATAACTGCTATTAAAAACTTTTTTTTTTAAATTGTTGATGATGTATTGTACTTAAATTTGCTCTTTTTATGGTACATCATAACAAGCACTAGGTCAAGTATATATCATATGAATATAATGTTTGTATACGTTTATAGTCATTAGGTAAATTAATTAAAATTTAATTTGAAATTACAAATTCGTTAAAATATTACATTGCACGGTAAGTTATATGTATTGAACCAATTCAGTATATTACAACCTATATCTATACCATAACCTAAACCGTATATTTTTTTATATTCTGGCTAAATAAAGGGGGGGGAGAAGGGCGTTGGAATCTGATAAATCTGGATCAAGTGTCCAAAAATCAAATATCAAGTTTTATATAATTTTAAATAATTAAGCCTCATACAAATAATGGGTTCGTGTAAAATTCATGTGTCATTCATGTTTCGTTATCTAACAGAAATAAATATAAAACGATAAATGTATAATACAGCTGTTATATTATATTACAATACTTTGGTTACAATAACTTTAAAATAATAAACAATCGATAAGTTCAATTAATGATCACGATTTAAATTGAACATGTCGAGTTTGTCAGCAGTATACTAGTCAGCAGTGCTTAGTGGGTACCTATGCCGTGTTTACATTGTTGTTTTTTTTTTTTTATCTGAAACTCAAAAAAGGTAAATTAAATGAGTAATCACTATGTCCCATGTAATATTAATACTGTACAAACATTCAAATCACGTTTTGCTTTTTACACAGAAATCGTGCTTAATTACGATTTTATCGAATGGAATTATGTTTACTATAATTTATTTATTTTTATCATGAGAACACACGCGTAATCTTCATTAAGTTCCTACATTTATATCGTGTACCGTCTCTTATTGATTATAAAATTGATATGTTTTGCTATTAAACTGCAATACGTAGGTATGTAGTGACTATTAGTGAGCGCCGTGCAGCAGGACGTTGGGACATTGATCACTTTAGTCTTTTAATAATTTTACGACGTAGCACGTTTATCAAGTCGAAGTCAAGATTGATGTCGAGACAATGGTTATAACTTATAAGTTTAGTTAGTAATACCGTGAAGAACTGAATACCGACTTTACGTTTGTAAAAATATTATAGCACTCCCAGATCCCTAGCCTTATATGTATTATATCTACATTGTTAATAAAACAATTACTATTAAAAATAGTTTTTATTTTACTAACCTAGGTAATAAACAATAATTTATACTACGATATAGATTCATTTCCATGAAACAAAATGTCATGGAATTTATATCCTGAATTGACCCCTTCTCCCTTCCCCCATTTACAGCAATGCAAAAAAAATTCTGGTTGCGCCATTGACATTTTATTATTACATTTACGTTAAACTTAATAACACAGATAAATAAATATTATCTTCGAGTATGTATTTAATGATGGACATAGAAAAATAGGTAGTATCCAGTCTTGAGGTATGACTATCTTCAAAAAACTTAAATGTGCTCTACTCGAATATACAACTTATCGTACACCGAAAGTACACATATTTTATTCGCTTAAAATACATATAGATGATAAAAATAATATTTTATTTTCAATAAATAAACCAAAATTGATATAGTATTAATATTTTCAAAAACTCTTGAAAAAGAAATAAAGTATCTACCTTCGTGAAAAATGTGCTATATTTGGTGTTTAAAAGTTTTAGTTAAGTATAAACTTTTAAGTGGAACTTATCAACAGTTAATATTAGCTTATAAATATAATACGCTTTAAGTTGGCTTTCTCCAACTAGTATTCCTTTATAAAATATCTGAATATTAAGCAAGCTCTAGATTTTATATTTGACTTGTTTATGTTTTTATCAAAGTCAAGTAGTTGGCTTACTCATTTTCAATAATAAAAGTCATAAGAACAAATTCCAAAAATCTTTTATGTTTATAACTGATGATATAAGCTTATTAAAATAATGTGCCGATGAAATAATTTAAAAATCACGAATTAAAAGTAAATTTGCTGATAAAAAATATAACAGTTTCAATTTAACATGTTAATACCTAACATATTACATAATATTATAGTTTGTATACGTACCTAGGTAATAATTATAATATCTATTATTATAATTATCTATATATATATATATATAAAAATGAATCCCTATTTCTCTTAGTCACGCCATCATTTGAGAACGCCTTTACAGATTTCATTCATCTTTTTTTTTAAATGAAAGAGTATAGTTTTAGTCTTAGTTTCAATTCTATGAGTTAATTGAAAATTGAAAAATTCTGGAAAAACTGAAAGTGAATTTTTTGATGTGATTTTGTCGATTTATGTTGAATCTCTGTTTTTATATAGGGTTGTTATTAGTTACATATTTTATTACTATTATAATTTGTAGAAACATAGCATATTAATAAATTTAAAAAATAAAAACGAATCTTTGGCACAGAAAATCGTCGCAATGTACCTACCTAGTTCTGATTTCACTCACTTACACACCTCATGGGGTTCGCAATCCACCGCAGATTATGGATTGCATACCAGATAGCTTACTGGTCGCATATATTGTCAGCGATCCGATGTACCTAGGTAGGCGGCATAGATGCATGCAAATCACTTGAGGTTAACCTTAATTATTTGGCTCAGACAACGATGGCCGGCTCAGCTAGTGCATATTATAATTTCAATTCAAGATTGAAACTTTATTTAATATATTAATACATAGGTATAAGATATTATCCTAAAATAACAAAATAAAACTATGTTTTTGATTTATATTGGAATCGAAATGTCGATTACTCATTAAGTCATAAGCTATTATTCGCACATTTAACAAAAACGGTTATTTTGTACTACTTATTACCTAAATATCATCATCCATACGACAAATAACAGAATACATACTTGTATGCCAGTACAAGTTTTTCTCGTAAAATGTTTCGAATACTTTTAGGGGATGAAACATTACTTTATTTTTATAATTATGTTTTTAAGATTAATTGGAATATTTCATTACAAGTGTACATGAATATATTCAGAAGATCGATATAAAATGAATTATACAATAATTTATATAAATTTAAAAGTATCCACTCTTGATATATATAATGGTAGTAAGGAGTATGGGCACATATTGTATTAGTAATACAAACAGATTATTTCTCAATGTTTGCATTTCGTCAAAAAATTAATGGAAATTTGTTTGTTTTTAATAATAACAGAATAACTTATTATTATAATTTGTGAACTTTAATTATTTTTAACTCAGCTATCATTATAATTTATTAGTATCTTTACTGATAAAGTCACAATACATTAATTTAACGCTTTAAAGAATAAACATGTTAAATAGCACGCAGATATTAATTTTTCAATAAAACAGGAATGTATAAATAATAAATCATTATAACTATAATATAATATTCATTTATATATTCTATCGTAATTTTTAAACAAATATCCACAATCCATATTAATTAAGTTTAGAGCCCCATCATATGTATTCATCATTATTCAAGTACCATTTTACTAAAACATAAAAGTCATTTATTCAAATATGTACTTTGTACCTTTAAATTAAATATTCATATCGACATTTTAATACTCGAAATCTACCTACTCCCTCATTGTGTATAGGTACTGTATTTTATTTAAATATGATTTTATCATAATAAGAATTACTTAGGTACATTATTAAATGGAGTATTTAATTTTTAATGTTAAAATACTATATGGATTAAATTGTCAGTCTATTGACATATTTCTAAACATTTGTTGAAAAAACAATTATTAATTAAATTAAATTAAACAAATTTAAAAGAGCATGTAACAAAGAAATATATGTCACAATTTTATTTTTAATTATAACTAATAAGTAATAACTCATAAATTATACATAGAGCTACATTAAAACAAACTGTTGCCAAAATCAGAGGTTTAATTTTTTTTATTTTTAAAAGAAAATATACAACCTATATTATATAACAAAATGAGTATATGTGGGCTAGAAGTGAAGAAAAAAACAAAAAAAAGATTTAATTTTAGCAACAATTTTTTTACGAATAATTTAAACATGCGTAATCAATTTTCTCGCTGACCAATTTCGATAAAAATATTGGTAACATAATAATAATATTAATGATATTTTACCAAATAAACATATAATATTAAACTCTGCCACAAGATATATAGAGCTGTTGCCATCTATATGGACCATATTATGAGAGGCTATGATATTTTTTTTAAACAGAATTTAAAATGTTGTTCTATAAAATATATTAAAAATATAATAATATGTACTAATTATGCAATTTTTTTCTATCATTTTCTAAAGTAATTTGTAAAATAGACAACCACTTTAATACAAAATAACTGTGTGTAAAAGTTTTATAAATTATTTGATAAAGATACCTTCAACCTTCTAAGTTGATTAAATAAATTTAATTACTATTAAATTAAATAATTAGAAACAAGTTTAAACAATTATTAAATTATTTATTACCTAAATTATTTTATAAAATTAAGAAAGAATTTTATAATTTTTTAGTTTGTCAAATCAGAAGAAGAAAATATAAATATAGCATAATGTAAGAAAACAGTGTCCATATTGTATGATTATTTGGTAAAATTAGATCAAAATAGGTGGTCGTAAGTACTTATTATAATAGAAAATTATCAAGTTCACGAACTTCATAGACTCTGAACAATTAACTAATAAACTTTAAATTTGTTATAATAATAAATAGTTCAATAAGCTCTGGTTGAGAACTGAAGAAATAATACTGCGTAATAAATGAAATATGTATTTAGGACTTAAAATGATAACGTTATTTTAAATACTGTTTTAATAAAATCATAATTTTTATAGTTCTGTCATACTTCTATTTTTAAGAGTCTTAAACCTTATTGGAAAATTTAAACGGAATACTTATTTTAAATCTTTAAAAAGTATGATACAATAATTATTATGTTGTAATTTAATTTTTTTGTATAGTTAGGTATTAAAATAGAATGAAGTACAATTATTATTTTTTATTTTATGTATATATATCTTAAAATATAAAATTGTAATAAAATAATAAATAAAATATAAGTATGTACCTACATCCATGATGGATAATAATACTATTAAAACAAAGATTACTATTTATGAAAGCATATTTATAGTTATAACGTGAAACTAAAAAGAACACAGCGACAGAGTAAATATGTGTTGATCGTACCGGCAATACGAAGTATATATAACTGTTGTATACTTAGGTTGTGTATGAAATGTAAGACGGTATACCGTATGATATATTATATATGTATATAATTACAAACCGAGACGCGCACGAAATTCAAACACCTAACCATAAAAACGCGATCCGGTGATCTCGGACGAGGGTGAGATATTTGTTTGTCGGGTTACATATACACACACGATAGATTTATCAATAATAACAATTATCCGCCGTCGTCTGGTCCTGGTGTGTGTTTGATAAATTCACGAGTCAGGCGACGCTATATTATTGTAAAATTATAACATCCGACGGTGGTTAGGTTTTACGATAATATAATATAATAATATGATAACTCATTATTTTCGGTAGAACCATAAACCACCGCGGTCTTCCGTTCGTCATTACATTATAATATTATATTATTATCGTCGTCGTTATTATTACGTATATTGTTGATACTCGTTCGGACTTTATATAAACATTTATTATAATGTTATAGGGTTATGTAAATCTCGGTCGGTATACGAACCCATTTCGAATAATGTGTGTTCGGGTTTGCGATGACGTGATAAACGCACATCCATCAGTGGAAACTCGCGGCGCGCAGCGGGAGAGGCGCGCCACGTCCACTACAACCGGTTGTCTGGCGCGAACAACGCTCTCGCATCGCGTGTTCCTCGGTCGGGGAGCCCGTTTCGTCCCGGTCCCGGTCCCACATCCAAGTCCTGGACCGTAATAATAATATATATAATGCAAGTATCGCGTGACGACCGCCGCGCCACTAACAAGTAACAAGCTTACACGCCGTCCGGCGGCGCGCACAGTTTACGGATCGAATAATTTATCGCCTCATCTGTCTCCGCCTCAGACGATCGCCTAAAATTATAAACAAAATAATATTATGTATAGTCGCGTACGACGAACATTGTAATATTATAAATGTGGTTTAAATAAACACCATTGTGTTATGTTTCAGGAATAAAAAACATGGATGAAATTTTAAGTTATTTTAAGACCTACATTTTTAGAAGTTGAGAAGTCGATGCATAGGAAAAATGTATAAGTACCTTACTCACCTATGGGAGTGAAGGAATAACTCAATTTTGTTTATAAAGTTATTGTAAACAAAAAAATGTCTATGCGGCGGTCGAAACATTGAAATACAGTTACAAAGTAAATCAGATGATTGAAAATCAGGTTACTTTACAAATTATATCAATATAATTTTAAAATTTATTAAAATACAACTTTTACTAGATTGTTGTGATTTTATTTATGCAACTAGGAACTATGAAAACATAAAATGATCCTTCTTAAGTTAACACCAACTAGACATAGTGTCTAATAAATATTAAGTATTGTTTCATCCTATACGTAAATGAATACCTAACTTACTTTTTAAGATCTTGTTAAATATATTAGAATGCTTAGGCACGAAAAAGGGATTGCGTAAAAAACTTCTTGGTACATACATCGATAAAATACATACCTCGTAAATCGCGGTAATACTTACCTCCCTCAAAATCTCTTTTGACTCTGAATACGTACGATAAAGTGAAATAATTATTGAATATTCCATAGGCGATAATCGATTATTATATGATATATTGATATGCCAATGCGATAGATTTAACTTTTTTGAAAATATTACTTTCACATCATTTGAATTTGTTGCAAAATAATAGTTTTAGAAATTTTTTTTTACAACTTTTATCAATATTATTTTTTAAGTTTCTACCTTTTTGAATGACAATATACATTTCAAAATATCGGTCGGAAAACTTCGATGCATAAACAACTTGTTATTTGCCAAAAGTTGTAAAGCTCCGAAATATATTGGTACGTTAAATTTAAATGTATGTTATCATCGAAAAAAAAATGTTAATAAGTATGATTTTTTTCAAAAACACTGTTTAGCCATGACATAAAATTATGAATTTGAATTATTGTTACATTGTCTATGCCATATGAATAAATAATAAAAAATAAAATTATGAAAAAGAACTTAAAACTTTTAGAAATAATGAGTGTAGACACTAAAATGGATCACTTTGTAGTGTTTATTTAAAACACTACGGTGAATGGTAAAATGGTAAATACTTCGGTGAAATCTTTTAATTGGGGTACCAACATTATAAGTTAGAAAAGTCTTATTTACTTTATACATAATATAGGTAATGACGTATAATAATATAATTGTTTACGTCGAGGGGTAATACGAATTACGTAATCAAGTCGTTGTATATATTCACATTTGTTTTAATCTCGGTTGATTAAGTATCGCGATGACGACGGTCCATTACACACGAACGTGATTGAGTTGGAACGGTCGCACCACTCGAACCGTATACATATAGGTACTTATTTAGGTAGGTAGTAGGTAAATGTGTACAGATTATCGTGGTGTGACGAGTCCCTGCAGGGCCCAGGTGGACGCGGTTTATGGGCCGCCGCTTGACCCGTGTCCTGCAGAGAGTCACAGGTGCCGGACCGCAGCGGAATTGTGTGTGAGGGATTTGGGGTTGACGGAGGAGACGAGTCGGTGGTAGTAATCGTGTCGTCCAAAAAAAAGATGGGGTTCCCGTGACCGCGACAAGGGTGATGCTCGACTGGACATGGGTTTTTTGTGTCGTTCGCCGAAGAGAATACATGCAGCAATCAAACCGTTTTTGTACAAAATAATATAATATAGTATACACTCTAAGTTATATACATATTATATAATATATATATATTACTCGGTTTGAACAAACGACGGTCCAGCCTGATGTCCGCCGTGCATTGGCTGTCACTTCGCCTATCTTATAATTATTACAAATATAAATAATTCGTGTAAACATTACACAGACATTTTGTATAACTATCGGAAAAGCTTACAGTACATATTATTATATGATATATATTTTATACCTATACGCATGTTATTATACTTGTAAAACTTTATTATACTGTGAATTTGACGAAAGCCGCTTTCAAAAACGAATCATTGACGTTTTGGTCGGCTCTAAAATGTATACTAGGTATCTCTGTAGGTCACACGACTCGAGCGATATTCTTCCCGAGTTGAATTCGATAAGTGCAAACTGTTAACATTAAACGACCACAATACTTATTCAGTGGGCTCGCGAGAAAACAACAAAGTTTCGAAACAAACCTCACTGAACACCATTTTAACGTGCTGCAGCTATACATACTATACAATATATAAAACACAACAACTACGTTGCCCTTTTGTATTTATATATTATTTTATACGGTAGCTACTCATATAAATCATATAGGTATATACACAACAATATATAACACACGCGGAATATATGTGAACCACGCAGAGAGAGAGAGAGACCAGAAATCCATTCCGTGTGATTTCTACGTCATTTTGGCAGGTGGGTGGCAATTTGTGTACATTGGCGGTAATTTTTCTAATCCGGTTAGCGTGACTATATACCCGACGGTGGCTCCCCAGAGAGGCCATCTTCCGCCTCTCCTTTCATTTCTCTCTCTGTCTTGATAAACGACTCGGATCCAACGTTAAATGTTGTTGAATTAATCTTTTTTTCCGATTACACGTTTATATATATATATAATTTATATAGTCGAGCGCGTGATTAACGGCTATCGAAATAACTACATAATAATAATAATAAAACGTTATCCCGCGGTAAAAATATAAATCCGGACATATTTTGTGAAATTTGGATATTTTTTAATATTTTTACGGCTAATCCCACACACAATTACATTGTCCCCGTCACATAATTTCTCTCGATTTCCATTTACCGCTCACTGTAACATCAGCACCTACGCCTTTAGAACTGCAGAATAATCCGAGCGATCGTCGAGATAGGGATGATCCACACGCGTTGTTCGTCCGTTCGGGTTGAAAAGTTGCCGTTGTGACTTTTTTTTCAGAATTCACGACCTTTAAAAAGTCCATAACAGCCCCTTCCACCTCACTCCATTACACCCTCCGACATTTACCTTATTGTTCTAACACGTGGACCGTATTGTCGCAAGTATATCGTATCGAAGACAAGCCGTTATTTCGTGTACAAGACGTCACGCGTATTCGGTTATGAGTGCACCACGCGGGAGTAAGAAAAAACACATCGCGTCGCCTCCAATCTCTGGAGCGGAAAACCCCTTTATTTCTCCCCGTCGAACGTACAACTACATAATGTTTGGGGTGTTTGCAATTTTTTTTTCTTCCGTCTTAATTTCACAGTCCGGTACGCCCGGGGCCGGATTACTCTGTATGTAATTCGTACGTACCGTATATAATATTATACTGCAGCGGCGACAGATGTCTCGAGTTCGTTCGGGAGAACTGCAACTGTGCACCGATGCAGCAACATGTATAAAATAATATAAAATCACAACGTGTAATAACTATAGTGACTGTAAACGACCGCTGACTTTACGACTCTCGCGGAGCAAAAGGATTTCCGTACACGCGAGTAATAAGGTGTGTACCTACCCTCTTCTGAAACGGTCGACTGATGGTGACTCATCTCGAGCAGCGGTGCGTCCGTCCTCCGGAAGGACAGACTTATGGTTTGTTGATACGTCGTATTATTTATACACGTATAATATAATATATACACACATAATGTATAATATCGAGGGGTTTAAATGATTTTAGTATCTTCCTAGGCCTTTTTTTCCCACCCATCCCTCCCGACAATCCCCTGCGGGCGCGCTCCGTATAATCTGATTTGGAAGGACCGCGCACCGAGAATGTTAATCAAGAGGACCCCAGTTGTTTATTTAATTTCGGACCGCTACACCGCGACGACACTACCGCCACCGACTGTCTGTCACGGATAGTGTCGCTATACAGTGTCGTTCGGAGGTTTTTTTACGAGCGCCATAAAAAGAATCCCCTTTCTTTCTTCCGACGAGGAATCATTTCAGCCAGAATTCCTTTTGAAGTACCCGTATATTGCATTATTTACTGGCACACGTTTCGATAATAACATGTATAGTGTTATTTTATACGAACGAGTATAATAATATAATAGTATTATATTTATTTTGAAAAAATATGTCTACTGTTGAATGCGTATAATAATAACTGAGTATATGAAGCCTATACTGTGTTAAATTAAATGTGAAAATGATATGATAAAAGAGTGCTTCTTCGCAATATAGTACATTATTGATACTGTGCAGTAAATGAGTGGTAGTGTATTATAAGACATTAAAACGTAATTTGTTTCAAACCGATCGGCGCATTGCGAAATACCCGAACTGAACAGACGGCTAATGCCGTAACCAAGAATTTAATTATTTTTTGGTGTAGGTGGGCAAAAAACGTCAATAGGGAATCAAACAATTTTTGTTGTATTAAAAATCCACGTACTTATATTCGGTGGAGTCATCGAATTATTACGCCGATCACGACGATCACAACTCTCACTATTTTGTATAACTTTAAACAACATTTAATAACGTTTTAAACTTTTATCAAACACACACAAAATAACGTCATAGTTAAAATTGGCTTAAGACTTACACCGAACATTGTCTACTATCTAAGGAACACAAGCAGGCACTAAAATGATATAAAATAATAAAATATAAACAAGCGTTCCAAATAGTTCCCCGTCCGGGCCGTGGTATTGGCCACACAACGGCGGTATAATGCGCGATAAGACTTTAGGGTTTGCATCAGTTATAAAAAACAAAATTATTATAAATCGGCTCAACAAAGGCCGTCGTTCGGCTGATCGTACTGTGTAAACTGTAATGATAACATATTATTATTTTATTATTACACACAGACTGTATAGGGAAGCGATGCTGTGCGTCCGGACGGTGATTAATGCGACAGCGTCGAGCGGAGGACGTGTTTTCGTGTATGACAAACTGGCTTAAAAAACGGCGGCGGCGGACAGTGTGAGTCCGCGTGACGATGAACCATACCGGAGGATTATAAAAGTGCATATACATATAATACACACGCACATATATATATATACATATAGCTAGATAGTGCTAGCGAGCCACAGTTAAAAAAAAAATATAATAATATTTTTCATAGGGTTTTGGACACGTGGGACTGACGACCGACTACGTACACCGAATACATCAGACGTGCATCGTATATGTATCTATCGAATGCAGCTTGTCGAGTGGACCCGTTGTTATTGCGATGTTTTCTTACGAGTTGTACGATTTCCGGTTTTGTTTATCATTTCCGTTTATTGGTTTAATGTTTATAGATATAATGCGTATTATCTATATGAAATCAACTACTACAACATATTATTGTGATGCCGAAAAATATTTCTATCTTTTTGATAATATACCAATTAGCTGTCTTGTGTATAACAGAGAGAATATTGGTTTATAAATGTTATCAATGCCTTTTCTATGTTACGTAAATGATTTCGCGAGTTGGTTTAAATAATTTTGCAATGCTTAGAATGAATGAGTGAAACTATACTATAACCCCCTGGGTGCATTGTCTCAATGTCTCAATATTGGAGAAATTTAAAACAAAAAGTTGTGTGATAGGTATTATACAATTTTTTTATGTTTGCCAAAAACATAAGTGTATTATTTACCTATTCGAGCATTATAATTATCTCAAGATGACAATAATATGATGACTCCCAATTTGAGACCACTCGTCAAATTCACCTTAGTCAAACTAAACGTGAATGTGGAATTATTATTGGGTTTCTAATGTGTTTATATCATTCAATCTTTTGATAACAAAACTGACTTAAAAATTTAAATGTATGAATAAGAATTCTTTCTGAGCTACTTTTGGTTTTATTGTGGTGTTTCTTATCTTATCTCCAGTCGTTCTTTGTACGTGAACTGCGAAAACACGAGTGTTGTTACTTGTTAGCTGTTATTATGTGTATGTATTTAGTGTATTTTCTAAGTGCTATTCACTATGAACAAAGATTGTACTTGTATCCAGAATAAAAATTTAAAAATAAAAATGTTGTACCGTAAAAATGATAATGATTAACTTGTAAAATATTATGTATTTTTCCACTATATATAATTATTTTGCACTTAGGTATGCTGTATATTTGTATACACTTAATACCTAGTAATAATGATAAATAAAATAATATAAATGTACAAAAAAAAAATTATGTTCTGTACTAATGCAACTAAATTTTTTTTAATTAATGAATTTTGATACTTACTAGGGTAAATGCTTACTCCGTGTGAGTGATCACTGGTTTTAATCATATTATTGAGGACCAGAGGCTATGTGATACCTATTGGCTATTGATCAATGAGATCTGATGCTGTGTAACACAATAAAAATTTATTATTTTAAATAATAAGACTCGAAGATGTAATTGAATCTCAATTAACTTCCTAACATGCAATTATTTTTGATAAAGTATGAAATAATGTATTTAATATAAAGTAAGTACTAAGTATCTATAGTAGTACTTTATTAATATGTTTTAAGTACAGTAATTAAATATCCTAAACTATTTATCATTTGTACTTATTATTTGTATTTACTTGTAGTCCTTTTCAGACATTTTATTATTAATGTGTCTTATTATAATATAATAACATACAACAAATATTTGGTATGAGAAACAAACTTTTGTAATATTTAATTGCGCTAAATAGTAGGTAAAATAAAAGCAAAAAAAAACAACTATAGTATACTTACCACGAGTTTACAGTTAGATATTCCATGAACGGAAAGAATTAAAAATAAATAAAATTGTATAAAATTGTATACTTATCTGAAATTCAGATTCTTCTGTAATAATATTAAATTAGGTATTATATAGTGACTAAAGAAAAAAAGTATTATAAAATCCAAAGAAAAAGTAATATTTTTGTTAAAACAAACAACATTATGATAATCTGTTTTTTTTGTTAATAAACGATACACAATTTCAAGAACGAAATATTAAAATATTTATAACAATAGATAACCATTGCAGTTTAACATTTAATTAGCAAACATTGCTTTAATTGTTTAAAAGACTACTGAGTTTAATTGTTTTTAGAATATGCAGGACATAAAACAAAAGCTATTTATTTTAAGATTTTATGTGTATAATATAATTGTTTTCGGAATACGTATTTTCAGGCAATATAAATGCTCCAAACATTTTTTTGTAATCCTCCATAAACCATAAAATTTAACCATAAAATAAAATAGACGTGATTTTTATAGATGTTCCGAATATATAACATCTATGGATCAGATTAACCTAAAACAACTACATATTTTTTTACCGTTTAAGCTTAAACTATAGTGGTTATTAGTTATAGATATAATTTCTATTTTTTTTAGTGTTCACATTTTTTAGTTTTTCTTTTTTTACAATAAAATAAAATTATATCAATAAGTTTCTTTACGAATAAGTATTTATTTTGTTTGTTGTTTAGATTAGTGGTCACAGTCCCCAGGATTTCGTGTAGTTGGTCGTCTGATGTTTTATCTTTGGCACGATTTGTTGGATCGTTTTTTATGTATTAATATTATGAGCTTATAATTTTAATTTGGTTGAATTTTAATTTTAAATAAAAAAAAATTTTTATAAACAAAAAAAGTTGACCATGTCTTGTTAATGTAATGGCAAAATACTTTTAGTCTGTACCATCCACAATATTTTTATTTATCCAGGATTAATTATTTTTAAATGTTTGATTCATTTTTCAGTATTGAACAAACATAATACTGTATTTCATCATCAATCAATATATTTGAACAATAATATCAATTTCAATTTACAGTCACGAAACAGTATATTTAATTATTTATATAAATCAAAAAATCAAAATAGTTATAAATATGTTTGATTTAACTATACTAGATTTGAATATGAAAAATCTAAATATTTAATCCTTTTAAATTCTGAGAAATGCATTGGTATTGATTTTACAATGATGATTTTTTTTCATCTTTATTTGCTTGATAACGGAAAACATGAATAATATATTAACATAATATAATAATTGCTTTCTTTTTTGTCTTTGATGTAAGAAATAAATAAATATTATTCTTTAAGTATTTGAGCAAGCACTAAGAAACTTTTTGATTAATTTAAAATTTATTTTCTAATATTTTCATTACAAATATTTACTGGTACAAAAACATATTTATAACAACATATTTTTATAAATTCAATTTTATTTTTTTGTACATTGATTATATCTACTAAAGTAGCATATGTTAACTGCATAATAATTATGAATGCATAACCTTGTAATTTGTTGTTAAGTAAGTCTAAAAAGTAACGTAAAGCATGTTATACATAGATAAAAAAAAATAAATTGCCCTAAAAGACTGTAATTATCTGATAATAGATAATAATAGCTGTAGTTTCATTAGCATTTTACCAAAATGATGAAACATAATCGGTAGTTTATCGTGTACATAATAGTTTCTGTCGCCGTCTAACGGCATAGATAAAATCTATAAAAATAAAATAATCAATATAATTATTTTCAAATATAGATACGATATTATTTATTGCATCAAACAACTTGGAATATTATCGACTTTTATATCAAAATTTCGGTATAGTTCGGTGAATGAGTGACTTTTGATAGACTTCTCATTCATAACTGATGAGTCTTTGAAGGAAATGATTTTTAAAAAACTATATTTGTTAAAATATTACTACCTGAAAACCCATAGGTACCGATTTGATTATCAACAAGTGAAAATAAGAAACATATAAATCTATGTAATTAAAATGTATAGGTACGTCTTAATTATCTGCACATTAAATAATAAGATACTCTTAGCTGAAAAATATTCGTTAAAATACTTGTACAAAACATTCAAAATATACATAAATGCCTTCCTCTTACAATGGGCAGTACAGATAAAAACTTGCTAGGTATCACCTTGTTGGTTTCAGTCTAAAATTATAATTGTAATTATTTCATCCACCAATTTATGAGTAATGTGTACCCACAATAGATCGTCGAGTACGGAATTAATATATTAAATATCGAGTATTTACTTTATCCAAATTGTTCAGCTAATCTATACTGTATAGTACTACAGTAAGTAAAGAATATAAACGAATATAATGTGGCCATTAGATTATTTTGGGCTTTAGTCTAAACATAGCATACTGAAAGTATTGGTGACGTCGTCTACGACGCATTTCCAATCACTTAACCACTCTGACGGAAAGCAAACGACAAATGGTGTAATAATAATAACAGTATAATAAAAAAAAAAAGGGGAAAAATGCTTTTTTCCCTGAAAACTCGACGTCATTGGCCTCTGCAGTGCGTCCTTTTCGGGTGCCGCGAGGGGGTGCAGTTTTATTTAATTGCTGACCAGTGGTTTTTACAGACCTTTTCAATCGGATGATTTCCCACGGGCCGTTCACAAAATACACCAACGTTCCCCGTGCCTTTAAGCCATCGGCATCTTCATGGTCTTAGAAAACCTTGAAACTTTATCCAACGCTTGAGGCTGTATTATAGGCATGTGTATACAAATAAATAATTATTTATTTTTGCGGAGAGCTTTCACCACCAAAATACACACCCGAAAATGAATTACGAGTCCTTAGGCAAAAAATACGAGTATAATACGATAAAGTGCAACACTATTCCACTATTCGTTGAACGGGTCAAAAGTAAGATCTGACGTCAGTTTACGTGTGCAGAGTTTAAAGGATAGTTGTGGTGGATAGTGAATGCTCTATTATAATAATATGATCGGTTGGTACCTATGACGAGTGCAATAATTTATGACCGCAAGTATTGAATAAATACATAAACATAAAATCGTTGTTTTAGGAAATGTACGGTTTTATTTTAAGCTTGAATAATATTATGATAGGTATTTAATAATAAAAAAAAAAAAATATGTAAAAAATAACGAATCAATAATTATTTATTAAGCATCACAGCAATACGCATATTTTATTTTCCACTTAAAGTGTGTGCATAAATAAAAACTAAACATTCCAATATCAAAAGTATCAACCTGTTTTTTGGAATTAAAAAAAATTGGCCATAGAGGGATCTGTAATATTATTATACAATGTTTAGATAATATATCATTTATAGTTAGCATCCACTCTGTAAGTAATTTCATTGAAGTACGATGCATGCAAGTACGTGTTGTACAAAATATAAACAATCTCTAGATCACAGCCTACATTAAATTCACAGTTACATGCAATATTACATTATTACCTACGTACATAATTGTCATAATTGCATACAATTGTGTTTATTATACAATTATATCGATTATTATTATCATTTCATTATATTAATAATTAATATTGTTTAATAAGAAAATAAAAAAAAATCGTATGTCAATATGTGTCGTGTAATTAATATGGATTATTAATTAAGAAATAACACTTGTGTTCTAATAGCAATGTAATTCAGCTTAATGCAGAATAAAATATAACAAAATTATTTAAAACTTTAAACAGTTGTTATAATATTGAGAAATATAAATATGTGTGTTGTGGCCTGTGGGTGATATATTTACTACATATTATAATAAATTATTATAACTTTGCTTAAATATAAACACTTTAAACCCCTACATTATTCGTGGAAAATAATTCATTAATCAAAACCTTTGATAATATATGTCACGCGAGACGTTATATTAGTTATTCTACGAGGGTTGCATGCATGTATAAAACGGATGTTCTATTGAAATTATTTGTTAATAATTTTTTTTTTTTTTTTACTGAAACGTGTGGAACAAGAAACACTTTGAACATTTTACGTATATATAACAGTATTATATTGTTTTGTTTCTCGTATCTTGTTTTGGCCTTTGAACGAGTTTTTCGTAGACGCAACCACTGTCGTCAACCGCAGCGATGAAAGAACATTAAAAACAACAATAAAATAATAACAATATCATAACAGCATAAAATACATTATTTTTTTTTTTAATACACTTAATACCAAATTGAATAGATTATTTAAATTCTAAAATGACTGACTTTGGTCAGTATTATTCACCTGTCTCACCTACTATAATCTAACTGGTATGATAATTATTCAAATCAGCATTACTTCTGTTTTTCCGGTAAAGAAGGAATAACACGTTAAACCCCATTTAAAAGTCTTTCACTAGGTACAAACTATGACATTATCAAATGCAAATATTCAATTGAATGAACATATTTTTAAAAATGTAATAACTTTACCAGTATTATTCCATGTTAGTGGTAACGGTAAGTCAACATCAATGTTTTCTACAGAACTATCAAAAGACAAGAGTTTAATTATTTTCTTTTTCTACTAACACATTTTATAAATTATAGATGTCGCGTTCGAATTATATAATATTTTTTAAAATATCAATTAGATGTTGGAAAATAAAAATATTTTTGAAACCATTATAAGCATTATCCAATATGCAATGTGTATACCACAGATATAATGTTGTGTTTGCACAATAAATAGGTTATAATTAGGGCAGGGAAGTTATTATAGGAGATAAAATTGGCAAAATATGCACACAAAAATCGGACATATGCAAACAAATATGCACAAAATTATTTATATTTTAGGAAAATTATTTAACAAATTAATTGTTTATGGAAAAAATATAAATTAAATTAAATTTTTTGTATTATTTAATCATAATTTACTTGAATCTTCAATCTTGGTATTATCCTTAAAGTAATTAAATATATTGATGTAAAGATATTTTAGAAATTACTTTTCTCACCTGATAAATTATTTTAATGCACAACTTATGTTTTTTCTAAATATGTTTAAAAAAATGTTATCGAATGTTTTCTACAATACATAGCACGTGCATGATAGTCTACACAGCACCGGGTGGCGGGTATATAGAATATTATAATACTGTAAAGTTTTTAATTAATTTGGGTAATTTTTATCTAAAAAATGTGTGAATATATAGAACATGCATGAAAAGTACACGAAATAACCAAACATGCATTTTTGTTGAAAATTAACAAAATATGTAAAAATAAAAGTTAATATTTTTACTTTGTAGCTATTATGACTTACACTTGTACCTTGGTTTGCTATAAAAGAGAGGCTCAAAATAAAACATGAAAATCCTTTAACTTCTCTGCCCTATAGTTATAATTTTAATTTACGTTAATTGGTCCGTCCACTGTAGTCACTCTACCGAGTTCGTTATTTAGGCTTAGCATTTTTATCATGCGATTAACAATGTTGATACAACAGAACGCGATGTGAAAACTAACTGCAGCTAATCGGAATAAAGTTTGAGACTTTTTATACGATACACACTCTGTTGTGTCGTCCGGAGGGGGCGAGTAGAAATTCATACTTATATGGATCCACAAAACATGTGTCCATTATATTAGGACAGCGAAATATAAACAAGACAAATTCCTATACGATGGATTTTATTAAAAACTCCGCAGTAAAAGAAGACTTTTCAACTAGGTATGAAAACGGAAGAACGTTTCCTGAGATTATACGCAGCACACGAGGTTGGTGAACGGCACGTCGACACATTATTATATTTTATAACGTGTAAACGACGATGATCGAACGTTCACAATCACGGACGCGAACATTATAATAGTACAACATTAATATTATGATGACACAGAGGAGTTTTGTATAGGCAAATGATTTAGCGGGCACGCGTATAGCAACTTAGTGTTGGCGATAAAAAATAATCGTACGAACATAATAATATTATAGTACGTATTGTTGCTGTGTGGCGATTTTAATATTACTATTAATAATGATATTAATAGTAAAGGCAAATGAATCTCAAAACAAAACAATAAATAATACATTTGACTGAACAAATATTTTTTTTTTACATAATTCATTGTATTAAAAAAAATCTAATAGAAAATGATTAACCAAGGCTCATATGAAACAGCTATAGAATAATAATACGTGAATATTACAAGCTTAAAAATTATAACAGAAGTTCTCAAACTTTTTTTTCTCGTACCAATCGTTCACTCAAGTGTACCAATCACGTACCACTTATGACTAAAAATAAAACTATTCAAAACTACAATACTACATTTATTCCAAAATTACAAGGTAGTGAAATATTACTTTGTCTCTCTATTCCTCGCACCACTGTTTAAGAACCACTGGCTTAGGACATAAAATAATCATTTCCGTAAAATACATATTATATTATTTTATTGAATCACACGCATGAATAAAATTAGAGTATACCGTGTACGAAAGAATGAAAAACATGTAGGTCGTACGATAAAGTTAAAAGCTAGTTAGAAAATACATAATACATGTAAACAATTCCCGAAAATAAGTACCTGTATTAAGTTCCTGATTGGTGTTGTGAAACGAATAATTTGTATGATAATATATTCAAACCGTTCCGATGAAACACGCAAACTGCTATAATAATTATAAGCCTATAAATGCCCTAAATTAATAATTATTTGCTTCCTCGGGGAGTCGGGAGTGCCTCCTTTTTGGGACGGTTTCCACTTTCTACCGTTTCAAGTGCTACCGCGAATTCGCTCCCGTGGCACGGCATTCGGGCATTATAATACGAGTATAACAGAGTGACGTAATAGCGCAAATATTTTTCTTTGTTGTCTAGACATCCCCAATACCTACGGGGTGGGTAGTTTTACGTTGTAGGCTCACGCGGATGCCCTAAATAATAATAACATAATACGAAAAAAAAAGGGATTTGAACAAAAATTCAAATTCGTTTCGTAAGCCAATATTTACGTCTTCGCGTCGGCCACGAGTGGTTACAATGTTTTTTTTCAATCAATAACGTGTTTTTTTACCCCCTCAGCCATCACCAACCACTGCAGGGTGAAAACGAAAATTATATTTTTACATGATAACATCGTTATTGTATTATACTTGTACATTTTAAATAATTACATTATTTAGAGCTTTTTTTCTGAATTTTTCTATTTGGTTTAATGCTATTTTTTAAGAGCACAATATTTACAACATTTTTAACATTGAAAATAATACACTTGGGACATAAACGATTTCTTTTCAAAATATTATTTTTTCTCGATAACTATAGTTAGTACAATCAACATACTCGTTAGAAATGACATTTCGATAATATAATAATATTATAATAAAAATTAAATACCCTACGTAGAACACATTTTCTTATTACAGGATATCGCAATATTTAAAAATGGCCAAATTGACTTCTTCCCTTTTACCATTAGCATATTATACAGATATACCCAAACAATTATTTTTACCCACGCATTGTCCAGCTGTAATATACTATATTAATATACTGTTGCTTTTTCTTTTGCTTTTGAATGATTTACAAAATTTTGCACATTGACGAGGTAAACGCCGCGATAACTCTTTTATTCAATATTAATTTAATTTGTATACATTTTAAACTAGCGAAGAGTTAACCACCATACACATCTCGCAAATGTTATGCACCTCCACCAGCCGTTAAGTGTTTAATTTTTTTTTTATTCATTCATATAATATGTTATATTATATTATTATATACTCGGTTTGCATACACCACCCTGATGGCAGATGATTTTCAACGTTATGCGAGTGAACTATTCGACTCGAATAAAAATGATTCAATATTTAAATCATTTTATTTCATTATTTCGGATAATAACGGAATTGACGTTTTATATACAAATTCGTTCGGTCCTATTGTTTTTATTTCTGACAATAAATCAACAATCAATTTGCATATTATTTGGAAACGCGCACATACAATATTTGTTCACAATCAAGTGAATTAGTCATAACTTCATTATCCCAGCCGAAAATAATCGACAATACCTATACCTATATTATTAAATTAATGGTTTTAATTTTTCGGGCAATATTTAATTACGCTTTTAGTAATCAGCCGTAATTTATTGTACATTATAATATATTATAATATATTTTGATGCGTATGCCTTCACATTAACAATTTGAGCCGACCACCGCAGTTTTCAAAACGAAATCATGAACGCTTCTATGAACTTATATGGTTATATCCACTGTACATTTTCTGCTTATTTGGTTGACGTACAACAATGATATTATAGTCTTTTATTTAGTCTATTTTAATTTAAACGTTACAACCAGCAGTATTTAATAATAATGAATATTATATGTATGTAAAGATAGGTTTAATAACTGAGTTATTGCAGACCAAACATTGTTTATATACTTTAACGATGCAAACTTCTTCCCAAACGCAAACTGTTCAACTCGTCCTCTCTATACAACAAAGTACCAACAGTATAAAAATAAATATAAATTCAGAGGAAAATTTAAGTGCCATTTATTTTTATTATTTATTTATTTTTCCAAAGAGAGAGCAATCAAGAAACTCGATCGTGGTATCGTTTTACGTGAATTGTCTATTTGTATGGTCGGAAACTTGTATATACACAACCGTGTATTGAAACACATTAAAACGAGAACGTTTCACGATCAACAATTAATGTTTGATAGGACGTGTTCAATATAGTTAGCTCTTCCTGCCAGTTCATTTTCCAACGATATTCGTCTTCGTTTACGCGTTTGCGCAGGACATTTTAAACTCATCTGGGATAAAATAATATCAATGCCTGAACCATAACATAATATACATATTGTATTAAAATAATGTTTATCTTATAAATTAAAAAAAAAATCAATCTTTAAGATAATTTGAATTATAGTGTTACAGACCAATCGTAGACATGTATTTATTCCATCACCGTATTAAATATTTGTTTTGACCAAGCGTGTCCGTTGTACCCGTTTTGTAAATATTTATTTACGCAGCTGGTGTAAGCTGAAACAAAAATCTTCAGAACAAAAATCACTACCATAATTCATTTAGCAAAAATTAGTTGCTATTATTTCAAAAATAAAGTTGGTTTTATTGTTGGTACAACTGTGCTTAAAAGTTTTAAGCTTATTATAAAAATATTGCCAATTAAAAGGAGAGAATTACTTTTTTTGTTTTTTAAAACCACGTGCACAACTACTGTACAACAGCCTAAGGTACAGGCTGTAGAGTTTACACGTAGATTCTCGGGAACATATGGAGGACTAAGTCTATGCGGACCAGCTATGTTTACGCAGCTACACACTGATATACAGGCAATACTATAATTGTATATTAATAATATTGAGTAAACCGTGTCTTATGAGCAGACCTAGTTGAAACTTACTACTACTAATAATAATAATAATTAATATGTGTACAGCATACGCGGTACGCACACTTTTTCATCTGGTATATGAGAACAGTGGACACACGTAACAATAATTTCGAACTGAGCGTATGAATTCGTTGTTTGTGTACCTAAAGTATAAACTACTATCTACGTGCGTCAAAATCGAACGACCGTTGTGCAGAACTTTAACTACACCTTAACAAATTCTACCTCACAAGTATGGAGCACAGGAATATAATTCGACAGTAATCGGACTACACAATATAGGCAATGCATAATACTACAGGTGTTTAGAAATTGTTTGAGTTTTCTATTCCGGGAAATTCTCATGTTGTACTGAGACGGTACCTATGATATTATTATGTATATAATATTATTTTATAAAAAAATATTATGTACATAATATTATTTTATAAAAAAATACACATTATTTTAAATTTCAAATGTCTGCTTGTCAACGTACCTAAGAGTTTTGTAACAGTTTATTTTTTTTTTTATGTAGTGCTTATTGTTTTCAATGATTCTACGCTGGAAAATGAATTATATAGGGTGCTATAGACCCTTAAATGTTTTTATACTACTGCAGTATAGTCGTATACCGTTGTCTGCAATTTATTTGATAGCTTTTAAAATACATTTCACATCGGCTATATCAAATTTATTGCCAGGAGATGGATGAAACATGTCAATTTCCCTTACCTTCCTCATATTATATTATTATTAATACAATTATTATAAGCTATATTGACATAGAAACCACCCGATGAATAATTTTAAAAACAAATTGTGAAAATAAATGTTTGTAAATATACTAAAAAGTTTTCAATTTAATCAGCGTTATGCCACTAAATAGATTGTGTAAATGATAAAACAGCTCAAAAAACAGAGTTTAATAAAATTTAAAATTACAAAAGAGGAAAGAGAAATGAAATGGATGAGAGTTATTCAATGTATCAGAAAAAAAATCATTTATAGATTTAGAACTTATTGATTTAAATTGTATATTTTAAACATATTTAAACTTAAACAGATACTACACGTCTACTCGGGAGCATAATAGTGTTTATGCGAGTATAATAATAATTGTTAATAAAATTACTTATATTTCTTCTAAAGATGCCAATAGGCAATAACACTTTAAACAAAATATATGTTGTCTTATTTCAATCAGAATAATAAAATTATGATATGGTAACTTATTGGATTGTGTTAATTCTTCTTTTAACTTTTCACGTTTTATTATAAATAAAAATAAACATACTATATTATAAAGTTAAAGCTTATAATACACAGTATATATTTTTTATTATTTAATAAAAATTACATTTGTGTAATATCCTATCAGTGAAATAATACATTAAACCATTAATTTTAGATAATCATGACTAACGCATATTGCGAATCCGGACGCGTTTTAACATGCTGCAAAATATATCATATTGTAAGACGTAAGTAATATGTAACCCTATTATGTTAGTGGGAGAAGAGCTATTATTATTTTCTTCTCGACGACGTAGGTAGGTACTGGGTGAATATCTACATGACGTAGAATGAGTAGGTATCCAGTTTTGCTCTTTAGTATAACATGCGCGGCTGTGTAAGGTACCTTTATAATATATATTCTACGGTATATTATAATACCCCGGTATAACATTATAAATAACGGGGCCGGCTACTATAATGTAGGTACAGACGTTTACATCATAATTAGACGAAATTACCCTAGCCAGTGTGATGGGGATGGTCGAGGGCTGAGTCAGAAGACGGGTTATTATTTTACAGTGTAATGAATCCCCAAAACTTCTTAATTAAACGACCCTCAAAAAGCAACGAGACGGCAGCGGTGGCAACGGAAATCCTCAGAGACCTGACTCGGCTCGTTATAACATTCGTAATCCGAATGATACGGGTCCGCTAATGGAATTCAAAACTGTTGTCGCGTCTTTGCGGCCTTTGTTCCGCAGAGTAAACGTGTAGAAAATCTGTCTGAATATTCCAGCATGCGTTTGCAGGCCGACGACGTCTTCATTACCAGCAGCAATAGTATATACGGATCTATTTAATTAATTTTAACCTGGAGGGCTTAACTAACGAACGTGTAAAGTGTTTAGCTTTACAGTTCAACATTATTATTATGGTCACAAAAAATAGTTTTCCTTTGCTGACCTACAAGCGGGAAGCGGCCAATAACCCATACCTCATTTGTATTAGGTACCTACCTACTATTAGCATTAAATCGTGTGTTTATCTGCGTTAGCTACTTAGGAAAACGAGAAGACACAATGTCTTGTATCACCAACTATCGTCTATCAGTTTCACCAACGTCGTGTTCACGAGTACCGGTCCCTGGACGTTTGAATAGGCGAACAGCCGTGAAGAGGATCATCTTTTCATGGTGTATAATAATAACAAACTAGGGAAAGAGAGGAAAATAAAATTGCAAAAACCCTTTCCGTAAGCGATTTACGTTTGTGTACACAGTTCGGCTTTTAAACCATAAAATGGCAAAGGGTACGGCGTATATATATATATGGCACTGGTGTGTTTAATGACTTTCGCTACTTAGCGATATTCTCCGCATTCACCGCGTATAGAGGAAAACTATACATACGCGCCGTCAAATCCAATCGCGTTCGGGTTTTAATTAAAATTGAACGACTCCTAGAGGGAATCGCAAAAAAAAACCACAGCAGAACAAAACAAACGTTTTTCACGACAAAGCCCGTTCTATATGATGATTCCAGTCTACATAGACTTTTGATGCCCTGGTGTAGAGTTATGGATATGATAATGTGGTCCCGAGTCCCGACTCCCGAGTCGTGGTGTATGGCATATATATGTATGTTCTATATAGACACGCAAACGTTATATATTAATATTCTTCAACGCGCTCCAAGATCAAAGGCACAATATATATAATAATATCGTAATATATCACGCTCACCACTCCTCAACGCCGTGTTCTTCGTCGGCATGCCAAAAGCTTTTTTTCCGGGTCCCGTAGTGTGTTTTGGTCTTGTAACCAAGACGACGACCGCGGCGATGGTATGGCCAGCCTTTGCGACGTATAGGCCCATTTAATTCGCCCGTTTTATAGTGTGGCACCACATCGGCGTGTAATTAAATACGGAATTTCGTATAATAATAAAATAAATAATATACGAATATAGTGGTAATTAATGGTATTCTGCAGTGGAGAGGGTGGTGGGTGGAGCGTTTGCCAATGTTTTAAAAATGCTCCCCGCTCCCGGTCAGCGCGATAAATCTAAAATGGGTTGTACAACGCTCGTTGATGTAACGAAAAAAAACACGCGTGACCCGAAAATATCATCGTCAAACATCGCCGCGTTTGTTGGTAGCAGGTACCTACAACGGCTACAACCATCATTTTGTAGACGTTTGCTGCCTTTACCGTCTTTAAAAAAAATCCGGTAGGTACCTACGATTTACGCGTTTGTGCGTTAACATTTCTTTTTCGTTTTTGCTATTTGCGTTTTTTAAAGGTACAACAGATGAAATATGAATTATGATTGATGTGTTATATTATGTAAAGACACGTAAGATACGTTATAAACTTATAACATAATGCAAATGGCGAATGTTGGATTACAATATTTTTTATTTCATTACACAGGATCATACTTATTTGAT
The DNA here is from genome assembly GCA_022818045.1 of Neotoxoptera formosana. NCBI lineage: Eukaryota > Metazoa > Arthropoda > Insecta > Hemiptera > Aphididae > Neotoxoptera > Neotoxoptera formosana. Next base: position 10,303,242 of record CM040632.1, on the reverse strand, counting down.
AACACATTCCCCAGCCTGCGTTTATGATAGGTACGAGTTATAAAATATGTAAAAGCTTACGAGTCTTATAGCGTTTTTATTTCAGCGGTCGGGCTTACGAATAAATTATTATTTGTTATTATAACTGAAAAGTAAATATTTGATCAGAACAATATTATGATTATGAAACAGAAGTATAATAATTTGTAAATTTTAATTGATAAATTAGGTCATTGTATGTTTATAAATATACACAAATAATAATAATAATTGGTTTTAATATTACACAATGTAAGTACTCCTATAAGCTATAAGCATGTTGCATATTCTAAAATAAATTGCTCCTCAATATTTAATATTGAACAAATTTATATTTACTGGGATTCAAAAAAATGTTGTTCTCAAAATGTCAAATAATTTTAATTTGTAGTTAGCAAAAATTACTATTATTGATATGTAATTATAATTACATTGATTTTTCACTGTAAATGTAATTATTTTGATCGAGTTGTTCTCAGTACTAGATAAAATTATGAATAAACACTGAAAATTCTACAATTTTGTAAATTGAATATAAATATAAAATTATATAAACAAAATTTGATATCAATGACCATCTATTTATTACTATTCTAAAAACAAATTATACTTGAATTTCATCAATTTTTATTTTTCAGATTATGTGTTATTATTATTTGTTTATTTGTACCTAACTATTCTCAAATAACATAATATTAATGTACGAAATGTTCTAACTTTTTATAAGTTAAGTAATTAAGTATTAATCCTATAAAAATTCAAATTATTGTTATCAAACACAATGGTTGTTGTAGACTGCAGAGTCAATAGTTTCTCACTCCCACTAAAAAGTTTTATATCTACTGAATAATATTGCCTACGTAGTGTAACAATGTCAACACTTGAAGCATATTGTGTTTAGTTTCGGGCCGATTTAGTTGACAATTCGTATTGTTTAAGGTGGAACTTCAAAACCATTAATTGTCATGGCATTTATATTGTGGTTGGCCCTGGTTTCCACTGGATGTCTAGTGAATTTAGAGGTAAATGATAAATAATAATTTACAATTAATTCAGAAAATGATTCATCTGCCCAATGAATAAAATACTGACTAACTATATAAACAAACTAAAATAAAGTTCTACTTGAAATACAAAAATATTATTTTAAAATTATCAAAAATTAGTATTACATAAAATAAACACAATATGGACCCTATATAAGAATTACTGGGCTTTATACATTTTGTATATTTTCGTTTGTTTCTTATTTGTTATTGTATTTTTATTATACGCTTGCACATGAAATCATTTGTCAATGTGTTCAATACTTTACATCCTATATAACTATAATATTATGGTTGTACAATTTAAAGGATTTATTGATGAAAACTAAAATAGATTTATACATGATATTTTTTTAATAGATTTAATTATATATTTCTAGGCTGTAGAAATTGCTGAAAACAATATTGTAATGCCAGAAGTTCCTGTGAGAGACAATTCATTCGCCGAGGTAAGGAATACGATGTTAAGATTCATTAAATCTAAACACTTTTTGAAGTAAAAAACAAATTTTAGTATTGAAAATATTTAATTTAACATAATTTATTGTAATACTGTATTCATATATTTCATTAATGTTTGAAAAGATACATCTTCATGTCAAATCATATTCGAAAAAATCTATAAAAATATTACACTGTTATAATGCTTAAAGGTTATAAACACACAACACGTCATATAATTTAATATTCTTTTAGTATTATAGTATATATCTAATTATAATAAATTCATATCTTTCTAAAGGACATTTATTTATTTTTTGACTTTTTCAAGTGTGTGTTATTTATAATATAAATATTTTAAAAATGTTACATCTTTTTTTTTCATACTCGAATTCATTTATGGACCAATTATGGTTATTTCTTAATGTAATATTAGGTTTTTAGGTGACTATAGTCTATAACCTATACCATTTGTTTCTAAATTTATATCTTATATTAATCAACGTGCTTTAACGAGTGAACATTTCATTATTCATGAATGTTCTTAATTATGAGATGTGGATATCGTAGTAATAAATATAAAATATAAATATCGTAGTGATGGAGTACCTAAGCGCATTACAACACCGTATCTAATATTATGTCACGTTAAAATGCAATTATTTTGATGTTTTGATGCCTTAACAAAAACGTACAAACCACATGTTATAATAATATTGTATCATATTTTATAACATTATGATGATGGTTTTTTTATGCAAAAAAAAAAACATAAGCAAACAAATATTTCAAAACAAAAATTTCTGATTGTAGATGCCTAGGTCAGCACACGAAAAAAAAGTAAGCCAGTTTTCAGATTTAAATGAGCTGTTCAAATACATCAATAAAACTAATGAAGAATTCATGAGGAATTCAGCTAATGGAATTATGGACTACAATTCGTACTTGGATACTTTAAGACATGCATTCGTTGAAGTAAAGTAACACATTTTGTACTGTAAATCATCTATTTGCAGTGCTGTCATAAAATATAATAAAAGTATTCAAATGATTTTGTTTGAGTCTTAAATACTTTTTACTTTTTAAATACTTTCAGCATCAAATATTTTCAATGTTATTTGAAATACTTTAATTTTTATCTAGAATACTTTTTATTTTTTCAATACTAAATTGTTTTGAAATGGTATAAGTTCTTCAATAAATTATTATCTAAGTAAATATTATTAGTATACTGCAACTCAATATGCAATGACTTATGACTATGATAAAAAATAAAATATAACATGACCAACAAACACTTTGAATACCTTAATTATTTGGAGTATAATAATCAATTATTTAATAACTAAATTCTTTAATATGAATTATTAAATAACACCTATGTAATTGACCTTAAATTAATGAAAATAGATATCTGATGTTATAGAAATGCGTTAGCAAATATATTTCAGTTTATTTTTATCAATTTAGTATTTTTAAATAGTGTAAAATTAAACCTACTAAGTAAATAACAAAAGTATTTAAAATAATTTTAAAAGTTTGAAATATTTTTTAAAAGTAACTTTCACAACACTGTAACGATGTATAACATAAAAATTAATCTAATGAGATTTTTTTTTCTTTTATTTTTTTTTAGTATAAAAAGGCTCATATGGCTGAAACCCCCACTGAGCTAAACTTTGTTAGTTATGGATGGTAAATCAACCGGAAGAATCATCATTTATAAAACGTGTATGTTAAACTAAAAGTTGAAAAAAAAATATCATTCATTGGTTTTTGATTAAATAAATAATAAAAGTATTAATTTAAAAAAAAATAGTAGTGTTGTATAACTTCTTATTTTCTTATATTATTTTTATGTCAATTTTAAACATTTAATTATTTAAAGTTCCTTATATTATATGTGTTAAATAGTGTGCACAGTTCATAAATATAAGACTTATAATATAATACCTATATATGTTCAATGTTAAATATTTCATTATTTGATTACCTAAAAGGTATTATACCTAAAGGTATTGAAAACCAAACTATGTTATTAATTTATAAAATAATATAAACAATTTCATTTGTGTTCATAAAATCATATGAAAACAAAAATGAAATAATTATCTATTTATGGTTTTACCATTAACATTCAAAAAAACATTTTTTTATAGAACAAGTATTTATTTATTTGTTTAGCATGTGTTTTTACGTTTTACCTAGGAATTAAAACTATATTATAATGGTTGATTAAAGAATTATAGCACCTTTGAAAAAGTCTTGAACTCAATATTTTTACAATGACCTACATTGTTCAATTAAATCAGTTAATTATTAAGCCTTGTTATAGATTTCTTTATAATCTACATGATATAAATAATTAAAGCAGTTTCTATTGTATTTAAATAAATTATCGTGCACTTAAAATGGTAATGATTTTGATACATATTTTTATTTTTAATTAATTTAATGAATAGTACCCTGCAGTATATATTATACATAATAGAACTAATATTTTGTAAGTTAGCACAATTTACATACTAAGGTGTTGTCGAGATTAGATATTAATGAATGAAAAATTAAAAAAGTCCATTTAATAAGTTACATTTGGAGTTACTTATTTTTGTTATTACATATTCATTTCAAGTTCTATTATATAAAAGTATTTAAATTACCATGACTAAATGTATAGTAGTTTCTGATAATTGTAATTTGTTAGTAGTTATTAGTTACTAATTAATAACTTTAATATAAAAATAAATCTTATTTTAAATATTTATTTAGATCGAAGATATTAATTAATATCCAATATAATTAATTAAAATTTATAATCAAACGAATTAACTATGCTTAATACTACCTGCCTACTCGACCCCCATTTGCAATTAATGATAATATAATTAGGGAGGAATCTGTGGTATAGCAATTTTGTTAACGATCCTGCAACTAATATTTCAAGTGTTCACAACAAATAGGGGCTTTCTTAACAATTAATCCGATCAAAAATATAAGTATGAGGATTATATATAGGAACAAAATTATAATGATTTATAAATATAATACTTCCAATTTATATTTGAATGTTATTTAAATACGAATAGTATAAAGATAATAGTTGTAAAGAAAACAGTGGCTACATTTTTAATGATCAAAATATTTACCCTTCAAATTTCCATTTCCACAAAAATATGGATTAAACATTATTCAATTAAAAATAATTATTATCACTCTATACATAAAAAAAAAATCGCAATTTATTATAGTCTTGATGACGTGCATAAAAATGCCTGAGATAGGTACTAAGTTGTGATTTTAAATTCATAGTAATTAAACAGAATTGCATTTATTTAAATGATATGCCTAAAATAAGCAATTGAATGTGATTGAGCAAAGAGTAAACACTGTTTTTGAATTGGACTTTTGATTGCTGTACTAATTATTAAATCTGATGACTTTGGCACATTCGGAGAATATCAGGTACGTTCCATTGCTCTTTACTCTTTAAAATGATTTTAAAACTACAAATGTTTGTATATTAATTATGTCAGTTCCAAATTCTAATCATTCCAACGATTTTAGTCTAATAACTTCAATTCATTATTGTCTGGCCACTGGCAATAATTTTCAAACAATAAATGTATACATAGCTATGTGTTATGTAAAGAATTTACGCTCACACAGTGCGTGCTATAATTTGGACGATACACACCGGAATAAAGGGGTTGAGTGCCACTTTGAGAACACATGGTGTTAAATCTGTGAAATGTACGAGTATTATGTGTATTACGGTGTTTTATACGATATTTATTATGTGAACACGAGCGGACAACCGTCCGTTACAAAACCAGAAACAAAATAACAGTACCCGGTAAAAAAAGGTATATAAAAAATAAATACAAATACATATAGGTATATATGTAAATACACCTATATTATACAAGTTTAGTCTTCAGTCTGTTTTAGTGAACTGTACACATTGGTCAAAGCAGATCGTTTCTAACCGTCATGGAGTCCGTACTGTGGTTAGCCTTGATTTCAGCTGGGTGTCTGGCTAGTGTCGCGGTAAATATATGTTAAACTTAATTATTTATTTATAATATACCTAATTGATTAATTATAACGAAATTGATTTGAGGAATTTTGTTTACCAAACAACAATCATATTGTATACAGCATTGTAATTACGTATTTGTTTTTGTACAGCTATAATGAAAACATAATAAAGATGCTCTATCATAGTTTAATGTTTTCTTTATAGTTGGAAAAACTCTTAAAACAATATTTTAGCAGTATTGGTCATAAAATAACATATAAATGGTGTACTCTTATATATCTATAATACGTCTGAAGATAATTGTAATGTGGATTATTTTAAACATAAGAAATATTTAGATTTGTATTGCTATTGTGTCAATTGCATAGTTGCATCACGGCATATTTAACAAGCTGAAGGAAAATATCGGTTGTATTCATATAAACATCAGTTCAATTAAAAATAAATAAATAAAACATATTTTAATATTAAAATTTGTAAAAGTACATTTTAGACAAAACCTTAAACAATGATAATATACCTACGCAATATTATTATTCTTTATAACAGGGGGGTTTAATATTAGTTTTATGTTACATTTATTTGTCTTGGCATTTTGGAGTGTTTGTTATTTTTAATTCAATCACTGTTTATATATATTTTTGAACAAAATATTCTATTTTTAAAAGCGGAGTACTTTTTTTTTGCTTTCTTTATTTGCTGCTTATATAGATTCATAAATACATAAATGTAATATGATTTTACGAGTAAACGTTGCAATGCTTAAATATTTATTTACTGGCCATAAATTGCTTGCACATGTGGAGTCTAATACATATACAACACCATATCCCCGATATGGACACCGAACTATAATTTCAAACATATACAAGGATCTAATTTTTAGAATTTTTAAAAATACTCAAAGACCATTTTTTTAAATTCTTAAATTTTTTCCTATTAATTAAGGAGTGTCCTGTGGAAATACAAACTACTGTTTTAAAAATGAAAACCCTCTTTTAACTGTACATTTTTTAGTGGATAATTTGAAAATGTTGATGTACCTAATTAAGAGATTTAAGACCAATTTGAAGGATTAGTTTCTTAGTTATTAATGTTTACATAAAGCTCTTAAAAAAATATCAAATAAATGTAATATTTGATCTAGTGTTTAGGCTGTAAATTCCACCGATTTTAGGTAGTCGATTTTAGGGTTGGATTTATCGCATGGAAATTACACCGGTACTTTTGATTACAACTATTTTTAGAATAGCTGCACAGTGCACAGAAATTTTACTGTCTACTTATTAAACAAAATTGTTACACTGACTGATAAATATCATATCGTTAACGATAAGAATGCGTTCGACAAAAAATTATACATTAGGCACATTTATGATGTCAGCAAACGTGGCATAGTTTTGCTATGTTTAAATAACTTTAAGTATAAACAAACGGTTTTAAAGTGGTGGCGTGAAAATAAAAAGTGTTCCTCAGTTTTAATAATAACTATAAACATTGTTTTAGCCAATTCTATTAGGTATATCATATTATTTTATAAACCAACTACTAATGATTATTGTTATTTATAATTTTTTTTAAATTAGTGTAAAAATATATAATAGTATCTATATCTACCTACCTATATATATATTTTATATATTATGTATATTAATAAATGTACTTAAATAATATTAAAATATAAACAATTTATAAAAGTTATAAAATGAAATCGGTGGAGTTTACATTTTTTTTCAGGTATTGAAAACGTACCTGTGGAATTAATATGAAAAATAATTGTTTTATTATCGAAACGTATAGTGCACATAAGATGCTTATAATTTTGTTTTAAATAAAAAATAAAAACAAAATTCGTTATTGAGTAAATATAAAAATATTAATTCGAGTATTTTACACAGGCTGGTCCAGTTGCGCGGAAAAACACATTCGTAGAACTAGACACACAGCTATTGGAACGAATTGAACTGACCACTGAGGAAATAGCAAGAAATTCAACGAGAGAATTCGTAGACCACGAAATTCAAGCCATGATTGATCTGTTCGTTAGAAATTTAAACATCACGATCGTCGACGTATGAAGACTTTTGTGCAGTACAACTGCGGTGTAAACGTTGTTTTTTTATCTAAATTTAGTCATCTTCAATTGTTGTTTTTTTTTGTAGTTACAGCAATATTCCAGTCTCCGGAATAGTTCAAATTTTGATGATACGCGAATGAAAGAATTTCAAAAAAAAGGATTAATAATGTATGAAAACACTGCAATTACCATTGATTACGTAATATATAAAGTCGGTGTTCTAACAAAGTCTATTGAGGAACTTGAACAGCTTGAAAAATATATAATTGATGAGGAAAAAGTATATATGTCTACTTAAACACATTATTCTTATATAATCTAAACAATTCTGTAACAATAAAATATTTGTTTTTATTTAGAGGTTAAAAGATCTTTCTAATAATTCACTACAAAAAAAAATAAAATCAGTTTTGGACAAAATACAAACGACCGAGAAATTCATCGGTAATCACGTGGACCATTTAAAAGAAGTCAACGATATATTAAAAGGTCTTGGTGGAAAACTGATGACAACATTAAAAGTTTCCAATCATTCTAACTAATTTGGATTAGTTTATATTTACTAATGAACATCGCATTATTTATTGAATATAAACTGTATATTGCTACATTTAATTATATTTTTTTAAATACATTTAGTTATAATAATAATAGATACGATAATCAAAAATATCAATTGAAATATCTTTTTACTGTATTTTTAATAATAACGGTAAATTAAAAAATTAAAAATTGTTAAAATATTATTACTTATTTTATTAAGCTTCGTGGTTTTAATAAATTGTTGTGGACGCAACACTGAAAAACAATATTAGTATTAGTACCTATAGCAATCAAATATTGTTATATTATCAATATTCATGTAGAAAAATAACTAAACATAAGTATCTAATAAATAACTTAGTAATAGGACATATTATTAAATATAGATAATTACTATAGTAGTAAAAGAACGGAATTGTTTTAAATTCTGAACGGAGCGATGCATGTATTGATTTTACAATGATGTGTGTGGTTATTTTCTGTCTGTCATCACCTTTTTGGGTAGTGAAAATTCTTTGATTTTCTACTTTAGCAGCTTTTCTAATAAGAAAGTGAATCTAGTTGGTACTTTGAGAAACAAAATTTAAAAATGCTCAGGATTTTTCAAAAACGCATGTAAAAACAAAAAATTTGAGTTATTTTTAGGTAAAACTAGTTTTGTATTTTTATTTAGTATTTTGCTATATCGTTAATAATGACTACTGTTAAGATCGTGGTACATGTCGTGGACACATGGTTCACATGTCTTCCTTGGTACCTATAATTAGTGTTGGCCAACGATATCGATATTTCGATACAATATCGATGTCGTTGCTTATTTTTCATGTTTTAGTTATCGATATCGAAACAAATATTATCGATATGTACCAAAGACAAATAAACAAATAAAAATAGAAAATAGAATAGATAAATATTATCATAAAAAGTGTAATTACTAATTTGATTTTGATTTATTTCATTATATATTAATTTTTTTATTATTTATTATGTACGATGTACTAAATTAGTAATTAACTAAAAAATAAATCAGTAGTTAATAAACCAAATATAGTTAAAATTGTTATTTATGAATTAATTTGATATCACCTATATCAATGTATACAAAATTTAATTATTTTAAAATATTGTTATACATCGATACATTGGGAATATCAATATTTCGTTATCGCAATACGATAAAATTTATTAAAAATGATATCGTTGGCCAACACTAGTACCTATACATTATGTATTAATGTTTATAGTAAAATTAACACCAACACTTCGTAATAATATTGAACATAATATTATATTTGAGACAGTATTATGCGTACCAGCTAATAACTACTGCACTATAAAAAATGTGCAGTATTGTTTATTTTCGTATTACATAAATACTATAGGTTAATATTATAAATATATTTATGTTTTTAATGTTATATATACGTGTAGTGTTTATAGCTCAGTCACCAATTTATTCACAATCAATAAAACACGAGAAAACTAGTTAAATTAAAAATTCTTAAATGTTCAGGACTTTGACCATAATTTAATCTGCATTATTATTTCAAATTATATATTACTATTTTTTTAATTGATTAAAGTAATCATATGGTATTGGTATATTATTATTTTTATTTAAGAAGTTTAAACAATATTCAATTATGCAATTTTTTGTTCGTTCACTACGATTTTTTCATTCATTTCTTAACAACCCGATATTTTTTTCATTGGTAATTTTAAATTCTGCGAAGAATGAACTGATTTTTCAGGGTGTGTCTGTCATCACGGTTTGGGGTAGTAAAAATGCTTTGATTTTCTTCATCAGCATCTTTTCTCGTAGGAAAGTGAATAAAGTTGGTACATTGGGGGGTCAAAAGTAAAAAATTCTCAAAAGTTTTGAAACGCATCGAGGAAAAAAAATTAATGAAAAACAGGAGTTTTTTGCAAAGCAAAATATTTGACAAAATTGATTTTGTTTTTTTATGAAACACAAAAAATAAAGACCGTAGATACATAACATTTTCACCAAATGTTTATATTACCATTTTCTATACACCATAAAATGTTCAATATATTTTGTCTCTTTCTGAGCTATTTATTAACATAGAAATATACGGTAATATTTTTTAATTTTTTATTATTGTCGATAAAAATGTTTTTGATTTTTCAAATACTTGAAAATTTAATACAAGGTTTCTCATAACTTGTAAGTATAATAAAAAAAATGTTAAGCGTGAATCCACAGTAGTTTTTATAAATGTCTAAATCAAAAATATATTATTACAAAATACGTACAACTCATAAATTTTTTTTTTTTTTTTGGTTTAGAAAGTCATAATATAAATTGAAAACAATAGGTTTCTCATAAGTATTTTAATTGTAACTAAAAAATGTATTTACATGGTTGATTTTTATAGACATTTTAAGTTTAAATTAAGATAAAATTAGATATTTAAATAAAGAATAACAATGTTAGTTATTTCGATGTAATTTTAAAATATTTTTCGTTGGTGCTTGAAACATTAAACATTAAAATATACTATTATAGGTACTTTATACACTCAGTGACATTTTAAAATGCAATGTTTTCGGCAAAAATTAACTCAACCTACTGTATTATCAATAGTAAAATTAATTATTTTAATAGCAATAATATCATAAAAATATACTTAGTAATATAAGCTGACAGTCCGTCTTCGCTCGGAATCATTTTTCGTATAGAATGATTTTATACCATTGAATTCAAATTGAACACATCCATTACAGTGACCCACTCTACACCTACTGTACTGCAGAGTGGTACCCACTTTCCGACCTATCTTATGCTTTGAATGTTATCAAGAATTTGCGATTTGTGGTTTAATCTCTATGAAACTTTGGTCTTTTATAATCATCATAACACTTTTTAATATGGTGAAATAACACTATTGTATTAAATATTAGTCAGCATACTTTATGAATACCCAAGTAGGTAGGAACAAAGTGAACTAATATGATTAATGATATGAAAAACTATTTTATTTGTATCATATTATTTACTCCACTCGAATCAATTGATTATTATCAAATTAAAACAATAATAAATATTGTAACCAAATAATATTGTGATTGCTTTATCTTTGTTATTTAAATAATTAAAAGGGGAAATAGTATAAATATTGATTTCATGAGGATTGCGATTATTATTCAATAGTAGGTACCAACAAAATGAAGACGTTAAATCTGTGTGTTATCTTACTATCGACATTAGTAGTCCAGGAAAGTATTTTAAAATTAGTTTTATGTGGTATAAAATAAAATATATTATAATTTTTTGTTTTTATTTAATTTAATTGTATAATAATAATTATGTCTGATACAATAGATTTCATCTGGAACTACTGAACTTGATCATACAGTTAACAAGGTTGTATCATCTTCGTTTGACGTTGTTGCAAAACCTATCAACGATTTATTGAATGAATTACAAGTCAAATCAGATGTAGAACAATTCTTGAAAAAATTCGCATGGACAGTAAGGGATATTTCGGAACAAGTCCCAGAGGTAATTCAAAATAAACTATAGTTAAATTAATTATAGTTTAATGTATTGTCTTGACATTTTTTTTAATTTAAGATGAAAAAAAAATATCTCTCAACCTTTGTTAAATTTTAATTTCAATAATAGACCAATAAATATTTTAAGCAATAAATACACCATAAAATAATACACATCTTAAATAATTTGAAATCCTAAAAAAATGCATTCATTTTTAGTTGTGTGTACTATCCGGTATTACTTCAAATTCAATTTATAAATCAAAAATAAATAACTTAAATCACTAGAATATATTTTTATGATATTTTCTTTAAATTGTATCACAGTGCATATTTTTATCTTAGTAAAAGTCGTCAAGAATTATTAAACTATATAAAATTATAATATACGTACGTACTAGATTATTCTTAATATATTTAATATTTATGTATACAGTCCAAAGTATGTTATAAAAATATATAACGTATACTCATATCAGTCATAATGTTATATCGTAATGTTGCAATGGCATATGTTTTATTAAAGGAGATTACCAGACTAATTTATACTTGTTAGTCTTAAGTTTGATGATTAATCATTGTATTAAAAGATTTAATAAAATTCTGAAGTCAAAATATATATGATTCAACAATATTATAATATTGAGTATTTGAGTGTTGAAAATATGACTGTGATGTCATAAAGTCAAAGAGCAAACAGTGGCCAAGAATGTTTCTCGTGCAAAAGTTACTTGCGTCTTACAAAACATTTTTAATGATGATAGTACAATTATAATTTTAATGTAACTTGAATTTTCTTCATATCATAAAAAACTACTAGTGTACATTTTGCAATGAGACCACCTAGCTTTAATGAGAACCTCTCCACCTCTTTTAACTATAAATTATTTAGTAGTTAATTTTTTTTAAAATATTGATGTACCTAATTAAAAATTAAAATGATTAAATTTTCAGTTATTTACATTAAGGATAATGGTCCACAAAAATGGTTTTACGAAAATATAAAATAAATGTAATATTGGATCTAGTATTTATTATACATGGACAATTTACAAAGTATTGTTTATCTCATAAGATGATTTGCACGTACCTGCGATTGTAAATTTCACAATTTTGGTTGCTTCTAATATCTATATAATATATTTAAAAGTCCATAACGTATCTAGGAAGTGATCTATTTAATTGGCTACGCTAATATTCATAAGTTTTCTAAATCTTATCAAGAAAAGTTTAATTATTTTAAAAGTTTAGCTACCAACCTGATTAAAGAATATTTATTAAATAATAGGAAGGTAGTAGGTATTTATAGTACCTATAGTTTTAAACAAATAAAAATAAATATTATCATGTTGTACATAAAAATAATTCATATTTTTTAAGCACCTAAATCGACCATTGACTTGATTCGAAGAAATTATTTAAATATACTATACCCTCTGAAAATTGTATTATTTGTTTAATTTTCAAGTAAAAGTAATAATTGCATTTTAGACTAATACGCGTAGATATAATGTATATTATACAGACATTATAAATTCAAAGTATAGAATTATTATTAACTAGTATATTTATTATTATTATTATTATAAACTGGTTCATTCCCTCCCCAATTCAAAACATCAGTAAAAATATAATAATAAACAATATTTGAATGTATAGTACCATAGTGTATATATATTAAATAAAATATGTTTTTAGGTTATTTTCAAAATATTCCCACCAGAAGAGAGAGAAAATAAAAAAAAACTTATTGGATACATGTCAATGTATATGTCGGGAGCATTTTCGAAAGCAACAAAAACCGTATCTTCAGTAACGAACAAATCTTTCGATACCTTACCGGATGATATTAAAACCAAATTACTTGACATAGGAAATGATATTAATGTCTTCATAAAAAAAATAAGCGTAAGTTAAATTGTTTAAAAGAAAATATATCATAATGAGTTGAATTATTCTATAATAAAATATATTTTAATATGCACAGGGTACTAATATGAATGATTCAAAAACATCACAAAAAACATCCGAATAATAATTTATATTATTTAATATCAAAAAGAATTGAATATCTAGTTGATATGATAAATAAAAATTAAATGTTAAGTTTCAAATTATATTGGTAGTAATGGCAAATGATTTACGACCATTATTATATTATAGGAATCACGACAATTGTATTTATTTATGTGTGTTAAAAATGTAAACTATATGTAATAAGTAATAACTTTATTTGTAAAGCAAATGTTTTAAAATATCTATTATAACACTTAATAGTAACAAACATATTGATTGTACACAAAAAGATTACACTTACCTATGTGATTAAAATTGTTACTTATAAGAGCCTATATTATTGTTTTATCCATTTAATTATATACATTTACATAAATATAATATGTAATATTATGCTATAATACTATTGCTAGTAATTGTATTATAACAATGTAATTAGTGTTGGAAAAAGAAAATATTTATTATGACAGCATGATTACATTATCTTTGAGAACTATATAATATCTATATATTGATTACCTATTATTAGATAAAATAAAACTGCTTATTTTGATCAAAATTTAAGTAAAAAGAAATATTAATCTACAGCGGATTAAATACAGACGACTAAGCATGTCTAATAATCTAATCATTATTTTGTGTTTTAAAACAATAAATTATATTTAAATTCGATTTAAGTATTGAATGAAACCAGTTTGGTTATTTTGTTATTCTTTTCCATTCAGTATGTTGAATATATAATCAGTCATTTCCTCACGGTATCCTCACCGCCGTCGTTACAATAGACATTTAGAGCATTACTTCTATCCATAAAATTGCCTCTCTAAACACAAACATTACAGACAAAGTTAAATTTCAAAAAGTACCTTCGTACTTCTTAGTTAGGTCTATGTGAAAATATTTTAGCACATCTTCTCTCAGAATCAGAATTTTGAGTATAGTACAATTGTTGGATACAGCGAAGGCGGACGTACACAATTTAATAAAATAAAATGATGTTAACGGACGTAAACAATTTAATACAACATAATACGAACGGCGGACGTAAACAATATCAGATTTAAGAATGGCATCGAACGTCTTTGAAAGGCAGGTATAAAGGAAGACATTGGTTGGGTTAGAATTGATGGATAAATAAAGGTTTTTCAAGGTTGTTTTTATTGAATATATAATAACATGGTAGGTACCGCTTTCAGAGAATAAGTTTTGACAATTTATTCGTTAGAACTCGCTATTAAGATGAAGACGTCGTATTTTTGTGTTCTCGTAATATCGGCCTTAGTGGTCCAGGAAAGTATTTTTGAACTTCTACTCTATAGTAAAAAATTGATTTTAAATGTATAATAAATAAATTATGAATTACATAGATTTCTGAGGCTAATGAAGTTGATAAAATGGCAGTCACTTTGTTCCACTCTCTGGTTGACATTGTAGAAATACCATACAGAAAAATTGAAAATATTATAAGTCCATCGAAAGCTGGTGAAAAAAAAGAACCATTTTTAGATGATCTCACAAACAAATTTAAACGGATGAAGGATAGAATTATAAAGGTAATGATATTGTTTAAGTAATTACTTTACTATATAGTGACATCTAACAAGATAAAATATAACAGTGCAATTTAAAAAAAATTGTATTTTTGATTAGATCGATAGATTTTAAAAGGAAAATGTATTGTACAAGAATACTATTATTTACTATACTAGAAATAGGGCATTATGGTTTTATTTACATCTTCTAGTTAATTTATTTTTAATAAATTTATCATTAAAACCAATTTATTTGAATACTTCGTTTTTACGAGACTTTGACATATTTGTTTTATGTTATATTCGTACCTATAAACTATTTCATAATATATAATTGTAACTTTTAAAATGTGGAAAACTAAAAAAAAAATATTTTACTTTAATTTATGAATATAAAATATAATAATAACAATAATATTTAACATACCTACTTCTTATTTAGGTACCTAAATAATATGTAAAATGGTGAAAAAAACAAGAGAAGAATTACTAGGAATTCATGTATTATAAAATCTTGCCATTTTTTTACCCGTCATAATTTTCTTCCAACTCATTATTTTAAAAGCTGATATTTAAAAAGTATTGTTGTATTTGTGTTAGTTAAAATGATATATGTACTAGAAAAAAAATCTAATTTAGTTTATAAGTATTTCATTATGTCTACAGATTGGCATTCTTAAATATTTATATAATACTAAAAAAAAACATTAAATGTTGCCATCGTACACAGTATTATTTTATCAGACTCAAGTTTAAAATATTTTAGTTACTTATTATGAATTAACATAATACCTATGAACCTATATACCTATATACCTACCTATGAACCAACATAATTAAAGATAACTAACAGATAAACAAATGTTAACATACAGTCAATAAATATTAAATAATATTTAAATGTTATTTTAAGTCTGACGATTTGGAAATTATGAGATTAAGAAGTGAGTATACCAATACATTACAAAAAATACTTAGTTCAATTCAAGATTCTGGTAATATGGCCAAGAATGTAATATACGCATATTTCAACAAGCAACCAAAACATGTGCAGAACAAATTAATTGAGTTGGGACAAGACCTTAATAATATTTTACATAAATTAAAGGTAATTTTAAAATAATATCATTAGATTTCAAATATTTAATAATATGCAGGTACCTAGCTAATTGAAAAATAAAACATACAATTTTTGTAACAGGAAATGTCCAAAAATGATTCTCCTGCTGAAAAACATTAATTAATTCACGTAATCAAAAGTATTTGTAAAAATAATCAACGAATTAAGGCGTCAATGTTATTGAATCATTTAATTCCCTATGAAAAATTATTACTAATCGTATTATTGTTTATTTATTTACCTACATGTTTTTTTTTATCTTATCTTTTCGTCATTAATAATAAAGTAACAACATGAAAATAATAACATTATTATATTATATTAACTGTATGTATTTTATTAATATATATTAATAAGTTTATAAATTGTATCTGATATACCTACCTAATATCTATAATATTTTTTTATAAAAAATAATAACATATTATAATATTATAACTTTCATTTAAAGAATAGAAACTTTATTCTTATTTGTATAAGTTTAAACGTAAGTCAATTATTATCAACTTGTGTGTGAAAATATTTTACTTTTACTCTTATAATATAATTTTTTATATTAGTACAATTGATTATGTTATTTTCCAATCGTACCTAATCTTAAACGATCATATTATATCATAATATATTTTATCAAATTATACCTATGAAGTATAATTAATAATTACATAAAAAATAATTTTTAAATCTTTAGAAACTAAAATAGCATTTTATACCGATATGCATAGGGTTCATTCAGAAATAATTTAAAAAACACTTTGAATTTTTTTAGTAAGGCCGTAACTAGTAAATTAAAGATGTTTTTTTTTGAAAACTTAACAATTAAAATTAAAGTTTTTGAGCCTCGATTTCAATTTTATTTCACTCTTTTGAATGTATGAAATAGTTCATTCAGAATCAGTTGGAATATTTTTTCAAGTCTATATCCCACAAAAATGACTTTTTTGTGATTTCGAATTTTTGTAAATACGAAATTTCTATTAATGAATGAAATAGTCAGCTTCCAAATAAAAATTTCCTCAGACAAATTCAAAATAAAATTATTCAAACATTTAAATCATTTCTCATATTTAAAATTAAACAACAGTTATAGTAAGTATAAAATGTATTAAAATGTTTTTTGACGTATAAATATATTTTGAGTTACATTGAATATTGCGCATACAAATATTTAAGCGAGTGGTATAGTTGTGACTTGTAAATTAAATGTCACAGTCATGATAATTACCAAGTAATATATATATAAACTACACAATGATATATCGAACAAGCGCGCAATAATCAATTTCCTTAACATATAGTCATTTAGCCATGTAGGTATCCATCAAATCTTTATTATGATTGTAAGTTCATTGAAATGGTCTAATGTCTAAACAACTAATACTACGAACATCGTCGGCCTCATATATGATGCGGTATTATTAATGTATTTAAAACTACTATTATAAAAAAGGTGAGTAAGTATGTATGTTCTATATTTTTTTTTAATGGAATTTAAAAAACTTAAGAGAAACTTTGTATTAAATTTTCAAATTTAAAGAAAAAAACTAAAAAAAAATTTCAAATGTCAAATGCCAAATGTTTTTAAGAAGGTCAAAAAGTGTCAACATTTTTTGAAAAATGTATCATATACATTGTACATAAAATTTGAATATTACAGTATCTATGGTTATTCGTTTTTGAGTTTCACAAAAAATAAAACAAAATCGATATTGTAGAAAACTGTTTTTTCGTAATATGTAATTTATATATATGTTTATATAATATCTAAGATAAACTAACTTCCAACTAGTTTAAGTTAAAGTTAATTCATGTAATATTAATTTTAGCAACTAAGTTAAGATTCACATTTTCAAGAAAATAATGTGCATTTTGCTTTTGTTTATTTAGCACGTCATTAAATTAATAATATTTGTTAAGTAATAAACAAATTGAATCAACTCTGTATTTTCTACTGTAATAACATAAGTTATTATTTATTTATATAACATAAGCACTGTACGTCTGTAAGTCTTATAAGTTATTGCTTTGTTATTTTTATAAATAAACATAAAAGTAACGCTAAAATATTTAAAAAGGCAATTATTATAAATACTTAATAGTAAAACTGTAAAGCAGAATTCAATTTAAATTAAACTTTTAGTGAATACATTTTTGACTATGCAGCCATTCTGATTTACTAATAAGTGAAACATAATAGAAAAAAAAACTCATAACATTTTTTAAAGTTATTTAAAGGAATATTTAATTTTGGTTTAATTTAAATGTATATAAAATCGTATTGAAAAATAAAAATTGATCGTTTATACACTGAACATAATAATACGTTTTTAAATATTTAAAAATCCATTAAAAAGAGTATCTTAAATACTTTTTAAAAAAAAATCAAGTTAGAATGGGTTTAAAAAAATATATACTAAGATCAGGCAAGCTTTCTACCCTAGGTATATTATATCATTGTTTATATTGAAGTATAATCAATGGTAATATTTAATGAATCGAATGATATATAATCTATAATGAAAATATGAAATTTAATTTTTCTTGAACGAGTTCAAAAAGTTCAAATTAACATTTACTAAGCAGTAAAACTGTTAACTCGCGAAAATCATATTTGATTTTATAGTTTGCTACACGTGAATTAAAATATTGAATGTACGAAGTCTATTCAAAATTGTTTTCCGAACGCAATGATTATTTATTACTGTTATTATCAACGTATTAGCTGCCCAGCACCAGCCACCGCGAGGTGAGCTGCGAGTAAGACAAGACAAATAGGTTATCTTTAATTGCCATATCACTGGCTACAACTTTGGGTTTTGCCTATAGTATTTACGATTTGCATTGCGTTAATATATTACTATATAGACAGCGATTTGAAACAATAGCATCGGACGAATCTCAGAAGAAAGCGTTAAGGCACTTCGGTTATTTTATAACAGAATAGTATTCTAATGTCTTCGAGCAATGTACAAAACAAATGGATTAAAATAATTTATTGTTCGAAAAACCTGACGCAGTCAGTAAGACGTTGCAACAGGCGAAAGTACAAAGTGCAACAGTACTATACAAATATAGCACTACAGCCACCGCTGAAACTCATTCCTCATTAACCACCACTTCGGGGCACAATTAGCTCGCTTAGGTCGACTTTCTCATACCTTACCCGAAATTCGGGAGAGGTGACACGTGAAAACGAATGAGCCACACATATTATGAGCAGCCAGCGATAAATACCATTATATATCGTCCCGTTACGTTTTTTACTGTACACCCAACACCGTCCTGAGGCATTAATTTATTCATCGTTGACGATTTTTTTTTAGATAATATACGTACCTGACAAAAAGAAACCATTTCGATTATTTTTATGCCTTTGGTTTTTTTTTTCCACTGACCCAATGTGCTATATTATCTTATAGCTATTGTCTCACACTGAATTATTAATATCTAAAACATATACACACCTGTTATCTTGAAAATATAATTTTTGTAATCAAAGGAAACCGGTCATATCATAATCATTGAGATTGTAAATTGTTGAAAAAATATTATATAGTTGCTAATGATTATATGTATTGCATTTATATATTAAGTCATTGATTATATTATTCAAAATTCAAATAATTAAATAAAAACATTATACAACAAACAAATAACACTTTTGTAAACAAATTAAACAGTATTATTTCATAATTCAAACTTATTTCCAGCTGATGTTTGGAAAAGCTGATTTTAATTATTCTTTATACTTTTAATAATTATTTATTTTCCATATATTGTAAAATAAACAAAGTAGTTAAATAATAATAATTGCTTTATTAATTTACTTTGTTTTTTTTTTTTAAATGTTGGAGTAAAAAAAATACGCAGTAATCGAGGGCATATAATATATCTAATTAGGCTAATGTCTAATGTAAACACTACTTTCAATAAAACCATTATTGACCATCATTCAAATTTTGTATTTTCTACAAATATGAGATTGCTATATTGTTCAATAAAGTCTTTTTAAACGTTAATTTTGTGTGACATATTAAATCTTAAAATTTTAAATCGGTATCAATAATGTTCTCATTTTATTATATTCCTACCTACTTAGATTTTTTCTGAAGCTACTGAGTTCGATAAAATAAAAGGTAAAGTGCTAAAGTCTTTAGTTTACCAAGTGAAGGTATCTTTCTTAGAGTTGGAAAAGGAAGCTCCTGTAAGATCACTAAAGGATTCAATTTAAATGTTTTTATATTGATTCCCATCAAAAGCTGTCAAGATGTCGAGAGAACTTAAGAAATAATTTATAATTTATAAATTTACTAATTTATAATATTTGAGTACAATTTAATAACCACTTAATAATAATTTTTATAAATTAGGCACCGTTATTATTATTATTTTTAGGCATGAATGTATTTATTTTGTCACATTTTAGTTAGACTTGTAGAGTTTAAAAACATACAATCCAAACAATGTAAATAGAAAAAATATTTTTTTAATCTTGTATTTATTCAACAGTACTTTTTAGTGATATTAATATAATGTGCTAATCATATAGTTTATTACCAATTTAATCGATTATTCACGATGCGATAAAATTAATCGATTTCAAAAAATCAAATTTCATGACACATAATATAACTCATTTTTTGACAAACAGAATATAATTTTTTTTTTGGTAAAAACTAAATGAGTATTAATTTATAAGATATAATGTTTATCTATAAATATTTTAACTATGTATTAATTGTATTAATTGTATAAATATTTAATAATAATTTTAGTGGCATATAGACCATAGCTATGTTCAGGAAATCACATTTTGGGATTAGGTAGGTTTTTTAAAGACTGTTAATTATTTATTTTTACAGTGCATTTTAAAGTAAAATTAACAAGTATTTTACTTAAACTGAAATGTTATCTTGAGTACCTAACGTCATTAAAGGAATAAAATATTAGAAAAATATTTAACATGCAAAATCAAGCTAGAAACATTGTCACAGATTTATTGAGCAAGTATTTCAATGCATTACTAGAGAATATGCAAACCAAATTATTAACAAAAGAACAGGATATTGAAATGTTGTTAAAAAAATTACGAGTAGGTTAAAAAAATATATTCTTTATTTATAATAATTTATGCAGTTAGTCAAATATGATAATTGATAATGAAAATCCTTTTTATATATTATAAATAAAAATATATAACTCAGTAAGTAATTATCAATCGCATCCCATAATTATATCTAGAATAAAAAAAAACAACAACAATGTTTTGTAAGAATGAAATTTCTGATTAATGTGCATACTATACGCCAGTTATCTCGATCCACATTCAATGAGAGCTGGTCTGCTTAAGATTTCCAAAGTTTGGGAACACATAAACTTGGTGAACTTTACGCGCTCCTTTTCGCCACAGCGGTGGTAATTAAAACTTATTTTCATAATACAGATTCTATTAAATGATAGAGGGAGACGGATGGAATATCTGCTGAACTCTTTTCCGACAAAAGAGACTGAAAAGACCTTTTGTCGATCTTTTGAACGGTACGGACCCGATTACAAAACCAAAAATCCCTTGTACAGCGCGAGGCTGAGTGAAATGCGTCGTTGCTTCGGCAGAACCCCCTAGAGGTTCGTATACACCGCAGGACCGCATCAAAGCAACGTGGACATGGAAATTAATTTCCAAAATCCAAAAAGTTTCCTGATACCGAGATTCATTAGTGTGATTTTAATTGGTGAGGGATGGAAAAGCGCGAACCTGCAGCTAAGACGCAGTTATGAAGATTCACTGCGAGATCGAAAAATAAACGTTAAAAAAACACATCAGTCGAGAGAGTCTGTTTATATTATGTATATTTGAAATCTACTATATATTATATTATATACCTACTTAAATGGTTGAATACAAAAATAGACACATACATACAAACAAATATTTATATATACACATTATTACCATAAATCGATAGGACCGCTCAGTCGTACACAATAAACTCGACAACTACCGTCTGTCTGTATGTCTTTAAAGATATTCATTCAACACTTGAAATGCTCTATTCGTCGTTGTGTATAATATACGACAAATTCGATGGTGCGAAAGAAAACCCTCTTTCGCCATTTATACTATATTCGTTGAAAATCCTGAATTTAAAATAAATCAACATATTATATTATGGTATCAAATAAATGGATTATCCTTTCTACATTGTAATATGTATATTATTCCAATGTGGTTTTTTTTTTGTGTTGTCAATAGTCAATATATTTTTTTACGGTGCCAGCGATGGTAGCAAAGCCTGAATATTTTCAAGGGGTCGATGGGGGTCCACACTTCGTTTGATTTTCTGGACGTTTCGAAATGTTTTCTTCATAGTTGTGTTATTATTTTTAGTATTATTATGCAAACTATTACAAACATCGTTACTAGTTGGTAATTTGTCCATACTAAATTTTAGATTAAATAATTATAGGCACTTAATAAATTATTTTATACGCCCCGTTGATAGTTAGTGGGGGGGGGGGGGAGTCAGAACCTATGGACCCTCCTTGTTGCGTTGCTGGCTAAAAACTAAATATTGCAACACTTGTTTCGCAATATACTGTTATGCCTGACTAGTGATTACTGAAGCATAAAATTCTATAAAATATATTGAATAGACAACATATTTTTATCCGATATACTAGTAAACAAAAACCATGTCATCAGATAGCTCATTCATAATTTCTTTCAATTAGAATGTAGGAAGGTACGTTATTTTGTTCTTACAAGAACTATCACAACTGCTTTGTATGAAGTTATAAATATATTAGGAAAGAACAGGAATTTATAATTGAGACTCTAATGTTTGAAACGATATAAATCAGTTTTAATCTTATATATAAGCACTATTCGAAACTTATAATAAACTAATAATAACCTTATAATAACCTTATAATATAACTAATAAAACTTTATTTGAAATAAAATATATTTATTTCAATAACATAACATATTATTATTAACATTACATACACCATTATTAAATACATTAACATTTTACGACCATGTTAATATAATATTATCATTTGCATAATGTTCAAACTCTTGAAAGTTGTATATTAAGCTTGTGAATAAATGTAAATGATTTGTTTATTATTAATAGTAATTATAATTAACATAAACATTTTTTCATTCAATTTTAAAGTTTCCATCGGGCAAATAAAAAGTAAGACATTATAATATTTAAATAATAAAATAATTAACTATTAAGCAAACTAATTACTTTAAATGAATGTGTATATAAATAGGTATTATTTTAAAATTATTGATTATAAATTGCCAATTTGGATATATTATAGAGATTTCATCATGAAAAATAATATTAAAATCAAATAATTAATTATTATATTATTTATCACATAAATATTATTTATAAGAACTTATTTCTTTTCTGCTCACCCTAAACATAAATCATATTATGTATTTTGAATATTTAAGCATGATTTCACATATTTTGAGTATCATGGTTAATTTGGACAAATACTTTATTATTTAAAATTCAGAACCAAAATTCATATCTCCAAATATAAAATTGTTTAAGAGACCAATTTTAAACTTCAAACTGCAATATTATCTTCTTTTATAATGAATGTCAAATTAAATATTAGCAAAGTTGTTTCGCGTTTAGTCTGGTAATTTGGGTTTGTATTTAGTAAAACTTAAAGTAAAAAATAAAAATAAAATTATGTAAAAATTATCAGTTAAGTACCAACAATTTTAAGAGTTAAAACCTTGTGGTTATGAATTTATTATTTATTCTTATAGATCTGTTTTATTCTTAATAAAAATGTACGTTTCCCTAGAAATAAAATTCGGTTAAATACAACAGGATTATATGCCGTGATGTTAAATTCAAAATAATATAATGGTACTATTATTTATATAATTCTTTATTTCGCTGATCAATGTTCAATAATTGATTATATTGTGTGGTAGACCCAATGAATATGAGATAGTACTATATTTGGTCAAGTAATTTACCTAATAGTTTGAACATTATAGTTAGTGAACTAGAACCTAAAATGTCTATTTATAGATCGGTATTATAAATAACATATTATTATTAGTATATTATTGTGTTGATTTAAAACCTCTTAGTTTTTGATACCTCTTCAAATAATGCGTTTAAATGGTTGTTTATTGAAATTAGATTTAGAGCATTATTTATAACTATAAAAATATTATATACTTAAAAATAGATTTTCAAAAAATCAAATTAGCACCTTATTGTATGGTTCTGAGTTCCCAAAATTTGTAGCACAAAGATGTTTAAATATTGTTATATTAACATTTAAATAGTAAAATACAGTATAACTTATTCATTATTGATAAAGCATTTCCTTCAAAATTCATAAATATCTACTAAAACAAAAATAAATTATACATCCTCCAAAAATCGCTTATTATTGTTTTCTAGAATAAACTTTTTTTATCATAGTTTTATTGGTTTTTAGAACATTGTACTAAGTGTACCTATACCAAATAAACCCAAGTTTAAACGGAAGTTTATTTGGTACACATTAATAACATTTTAGTAGTCTTGTTGTATGTGTAAATATAGTGATATAATACACATGTACTTGGATGTAATCACGGCCCATAAAATCTTCCTGACTAAACAAATATAATATAAGCACCGGCTTTTCATTAAAATGCAACTAAAATAACATTTCGATAAAACATAAGATTTTCGTAAACTAAATAAAATCAATACCTTCAATGTCTTAAACTTCAGTAAATAATAATAATAATATATTCAATAATAAATACCCTATAAAATTATGTTGACATCGATTATTTCATTAATCATTACACATTTACACATAATAAGTCATATTCTGATTTAAAGTATGCAACTAATTAAAGACCGGTACCTATATAGGTAATAATAAACTATAATTAAAAATGTTGATTCAGTGTTAATACGCAATATGTTTGAATATGCAGCTGTGTTCCACGCTTCCCACAGACCGAAGACACAAAATTTGTCCGTGATCGTATTTTTAATAGTGTGTTAATGGAGTTAAAACCGTTTCGGTGATATGACTTGTCATCGTTATCGAGCCTTTGTAAAAGTTCGACTGACAACCAAAAGAAGCGTCCGTAAGCACTTTGAACAATTTAGTTTCTCGTTGCGTACCCGGGTTTTTGTCTCTTTTTATTTTTGTGATCCGATTACAAATTTTGCAAAATGTCATCGGCGTTTCACGCGATGGATATCATATCAATGGATCATGCACGTCCGTTATTTTCTTTCGGCGCTGTTATTTTTATTTTCCTATCCCGTCGCCGAAAGTGCAGTAATGAAAAATCGTCTTCTGCGGCAATTATTATTCTTAAAAACGTCAATCACGTTTAAGTGTATTGCAAATACCTCTCAGAGTTATTAGGAAAATTGCGCTCGGGTGTTAGCGAAATATTTACACGGTAGAAACGGTGGGAGGGTTGTTTTCAATAACGTTTAACATTTTGAGAAATTAACGGTAGCCCTTTTACAACGCCGCCGACATAATATATACACATTCACAAACACACACCACACAGACACGATATTATATAGGTACATACGCGTACGTGAACGCTAGCACACAGGAATATGTATAAGAGATGCCGCGGGGTTGGTTTTAGTGGAACCTTTGGGAGTCGATCATTTGTCAAAGTCTTTTCGCCTCGTGTCTCGTTCTTGAAATGTTGATAAATCGACACGACCACACCCTGTCTATCATGGTTAGTATAGAGTGTAATTTCGACCCACCCACCCCAACCAGGTTTCCCGAATTCCTGGGCGTCGTCACTCTCATATTATTATTATGTTCTCGGCGTTTACAACATTTTAAACAGCTAAAACGCTATATACCGTACAACGTATTATGTAATGACAACGGTATTATTATTATTGCGTCTCTCGTTCTACTCGTTCAAATTCTTCATTTATTGAAAAAATTATCGGCTTCCCAACTGCTGTCATAATAGCATATAGGCAATGTTATTAATTTTCGTAACATGGATTTAAAGATAAATACGTGACCCGCGAGTTAAGTATAAAAATACTGTATTGCTCATTTGAATAAAAGCTACGTTTTGTGAGATTGATAATACTGTAAAATATTGTAAGTACCGCTAATACGGCTACAATAATAATATAAACTTCAAACGCACTTTTTATTTGATGATAAAAACAAGCCCAAGTAAAGACGTAATAAAAAAAAAAAAACTCAAATATTTTATGACAAGACTATGTATGTAATATATTTTATTTCGTCTTAATAGATTATTCTTATAATGGCTATAACATTTATGCTAAATAATATTGTAAAACTTATTTTTTGGAGTTCGGTATATATCGGTTGCGTCGCTGCGAACAACTACTTTCAATTTAATAATATTATAGTCATTAGTCATTACCTACAACTAATTAATAGTAATTAACATGTCTTATAAGCGAAAGACTTTCTCGCGGTTTCACACACCACAGATTGGCAGGACATAATGCATCTGGCAACAATCATCATCTAACAATATATACTAGTCGAACATCACTACGCAGAGACCGCATCACGAGGGTTCAATTATAAATGTGTATATATCTCGTGTAGAACGTAGTAAATTTTTATCCTACCGAGTTCCCAAACAGCATTATTTTAGACGACGACTAAAACAATTTGCATCTCCTGTTGTAGTCCCGTAGCAGTCGCAGTGGCACGTAATTGCAGAACGACGTGAGTAGAGGAGGTGTCCCGTGTTTGTCTTGGTCGGGGGTGAAAGAGGGGACTTACTTGATTGCGTTAGCCCAAAATTATGACGGGTTTTGTCGGCAAATCGAGTTAGCATAACATTATGACAATATTAACCAAACAACCAAGGCCCGTTAACATTTTCTACGACCGTCCCCAAGAAATTATTATTTCCCTCCAGTATTACCCTTTTTGAAAGCCAAATTGATATTATTTTTGTTCGGGTTTGCGGTGTTCAAACACGAGCAGGTAAAATTAGCCACTATTCTATATATATAAAAAAAATATGTATAATTTGAAAATGGTTAGTTATGCAGAATTATTACATTATATTTAAGACGTGAAATATTGTAAATAATGAAGTTCATTGTCCCAAATTACTAACTAGTAAAGCCAATTTCAAATCTTAAGCCTACAAACTTGGTTAGGTGAATGTGATACCTAAATATTGTATTCGTTGTCAGTTCAATTAAAACATAAAGTATTATAAATTATTTTAAATTAAATTACAATGGTTTTAATTAAATATGAAATAATTTCATATTTGGCCTATATAAACTATAAATCTACTTCTTTGTACTGTTGATAAGATAGAATTCACATTGAATTTCCCTATAATATAATAGTGAATATTTTATTATACTATTGATACAATATATTGTAGGTGTACACACTGTACACAGAATATATTATGTTATTTCATATCATATTATTCTATTATAGAATCATTTTAAAAGTATTTGTAAACCGAGAAAGATGACTAAATATTTTAACTTCATATTTTATTAGATATTACATATAATATCTTAAATCTATACTGTCTTAAGGAATTTTTTTTTTAAATTGACTTATAAATAATTATTAAGTGTCGGTTTAAGAATAATCATAATATATTATACTATTAAATTAATATTTCATGTTTCTTTTTTCTATAAATGTATATATTAAGCAATAACCATATTTTCTATTTTGGCAGTGAATGGAAATGGTACACATTTAAAATTATCAATAAACATTTAAAATTTTAGACAGCAAGAATAAATTTATAAAACAAAGTAAAATTCTATAAAGTGTAGACAAATACATAAAATCTACATGAAGTATTAAATATATAATATTATATGTGTTTATCACAATAACAAATAATTTATTTTAATGAAAACAAAGGAATTTATTTAAATTATTTAATTTATTTGTTAAAAATACAAAATGTGTTCAAGTACTTACTTATTATTTACATTATTTAGTAAGCCCCGTAAAAAACTATTTAACTATATTTTTTTTTTTTTTTTTTTTAATTCAAACTTCAGTCCCGGTTCGCACTGCGCCCGACGCACACGTATTTATTTAACTCCGTTAAATCTCGTTTTCGTTCTTGCTCATCGCAACCGTTTATGTCTTAAGTGATATGTAAAAATTGCTAACGTTAATCTCAATCCAAATTATTAGTTTAATTTTAACTTGTAAGTACGCCGTTCCATTCGTGTGCTTTACAAAATGTAATTTTATTTTCTAACTTATTACTATAAGTGCGATTATCTAATAGTTGTCGCGCCATCCTCAGATAACGCGCTCGCGTTATCGCGGCATCGCGTGCGTCGCGCAGTGGTTCGTGACCTTCCTCACGTAAGATATGCCGACCACTCCAACAACAAATCGTGCTCAAAATAAAACAATTAAATTTAATACCAATAAAGTAAACAGCACTATACAGCCTGCTCGCTTATCAATTCCTGCAAATTCTAGTAATTCCATTAACTCTAACAGCAGTACTCAAGGTAGTAATATGAACAGCCAAGCAAACGATGGCTGGCAAACGCAGACACCCAAATCCAAAAGAAATTTATCGAGTTCTTCATCGGACACTTCTTCCAACAAAACTTCGCCTAAGCTCGTAGGTTCTCAAAACAAAAAACTTTTTACTACACGCAACCGTTATGAACTTCTAACGCAAAATGAACAGACAGTCATGGATACCGATTCACCAGCTGTTACAGAAGAACCAAATGCAGTTATACATAGCAAACCTCCTCCCCCGATATTCATGAAAGGTATCTTAGACTTTCCGAACTTTTGCACTGTACTAATTGAACTAATTGGTGTCGATAATTTCTTTTGCAAATCTGCTGGTGACCGCCTAAAAATTCAAACCGCAAACCCTGATTCTTATAGAATACTTATTCGCTATCTTAAAGAAAGCAATGCTGAATACCATACATATCAGCTACGAGAAGATAAACCTTTACGTGTAGTTATTCGTAACATTCATCAATCTACACCTACACAACTTATAAAAGCTGAACTCGAAACTCTTTGTTTTGAGGTCAGACAGGTCTCGAATGTGCTACATAAAACCACCAAATGTCCACTCCCTCTGTTCTTTGTGGACTTAGAACCGACTGACCTTTCAAATGATATCTATAAGCTCACCTCTCTCCTACACACCAAAATAAAAGTTGAAGAGCCCTTCAAACCTAAAGTGATCAGTCAATGCACTAATTGCCAGGAATATGGTCACACTAAAACCTACTGTGGCTACCACTCACGCTGCGTCCGATGTGGTGATCATCATCAGTCTTCTTCATGTCCAACCTCACGCTCAGACCCACCAAAATGTGCACTCTGTTCTGGAGATCATCCTGCCAGCTACAAGGGATGCTCAGTGTATAGGGAACTTCAACGCGGCAGGAAACCTACCACCAAAAGTAACTTTTTATCAGATAATATTAGAAATCAGAATACAACTGTTAAAGACAGTCACCCATTAACTAAAACTTTAATAAATCAACCCTTTAACCACGTACCCACTTACGCTCAAGCCACCTCTGGTGAATCTACCAATACAGATCCTAACTCCACATCTGAGCTCAAAAATTTCCTTGGTGAGTTCAAATTACTTATTGAACCTCTTATCACTCTTCTCAATAATTTAATCACAAAATTACTCGATAAAATATAAATGTCTACTAATAATATCACTAACAAATCTATCCTTATCCTTCAATTCAATGCAAATGGCCTAAAAAATCATATTAACGTTCTTGAAACTGTATTATACAATAAACGCATAGATATTGCTCTTATAACAGAAACACATTTCACCAAATATTCACACATTAACATTCCTGGTTACAAAGTATTAAAAACAAATCACCCCGATAACACAGCGCATGGTGGAGTTGCCATCATAATTAAATCTTCAATTGTCTATCAACCTCTTCCAAATTTTTGTCAAGAATATCTACAATCCTGTGCTTTAATTACAAAAATTAATAATGTCCCTGTCACCATAGCAGCTGTGTACTCTCCCCCTAAACAC
This sequence comes from Neotoxoptera formosana, assembly GCA_022818045.1. Lineage (NCBI taxonomy): Eukaryota > Metazoa > Arthropoda > Insecta > Hemiptera > Aphididae > Neotoxoptera > Neotoxoptera formosana. The sequence continues at coordinate 10,272,802 of CM040632.1, read as the reverse complement.
AAAATTACTAATCAAATTTTTACTGACTACTTTAACTCAATTAACAACAATTTTATAGCTGGAGGTGACTATAACGCGAAACACCTGGCCTGGGGATGTCGTGTTAATAATCCACGTGGAATAATCCTCCAAAATTTCATATCAACTAAAAATTACAAAATTCTTGCTCCTCCTAGCCCCACCTATTGGCCGACTTCAGCACGCAAAAACCCCGATATCTTAGATATCTTTGTGACCAAGATACCTAGTAACTTAAACTGCTACACCGAAAATCTCCTTGAATTAAATTCTGACCACTCCTCAATCTTGTTAACTATAAGTGCTTCTCCTCTAACACGTCTTGAATCTCCTAAATTATTTAAACCCTCTACCGATAAAAACAAATTTCATGATCTTGTTAACCAACAAATAAAATTAAATGTAAAACTAAAATCAACTAATGACATCGATATTGCTGTAAATAATTTTACAAAACTTATTCAATCTGCGGCATGGTCTGCTACCTCAAAAGCTCAAACTTCATTTCATAACCCTCTTCTTCCAGAATACATACGTTATATAATAGTAGAAAAACGTAGAGCTAGAGCTATTTTTCAACGAACTCGTCTTCCTTCTCATAAGCACAAATACAATAAATTAACAAATCATCTTAAAAAAGTGCTGGCAAAACACAAATCTGAGACCTTCACTAATTTCCTTTCCAAACTCTCACCAAAAGATGGCAGTCTTTGGAGAGCGACTAAAAATATTTGTAAATTCAAAACCTCTAATTTGCCAATTAAAAATCCGGACGGAAGTTATGTCATCTCTGACTCTGATAAAGCTGAACTTTTTAAAGTACATCTATCTGGTATTTTTCAACCTCACCCTGATATTTACTCTCAAACCAATACTAGTGTTGTGGAAGATTTTCTTAACTCCCCACCGTACTTGCCATCTAATCCTATTAAACATTTCACACCTAATGATATCAAATTTGCCATAAATAAATATTCCCTTAAGAAATCTCCAGGTTTTGACCTGATTACTGCCGAAGTAGCTAGGTGTTTACCTAATAAAGCCTTTATCCATCTTTCACATATTTTTAATTCCATTATTAGACTATCATACTTTCCCATGCTGTGGAAATTTTCTACCATCATCCTAGTGCCCAAGCCTAATAAGCCACCTGACTCAATAACCTCTTTTCGACCTATAAGCTTACTCCCTTTTTTCGCTAAAATTCTAGAGAAACTTATATTAAAACGTATCCTTCCATCTATTACTGAAAAATCCATCCTTCCTGATTCACAATTCGGTTTTCGCTCTTCTCACTCTACTGTCCAACAGGTTCACAGAGTTGTGGACGCCATTTCTTACTCACTAGAGAAAAAACTATATTGTACAAGCGCATTTCTGGATATCGCTCAGGCCTTTGATAGGGTATGGCATGATGGCCTCCTCTATAAATTAAAAAAGTTTCTTCATCCTACATACCTCGCTATTATTAAGTCGTATCTCTCCGATCGCCACTTTCAAGTTCGTGTCGGTGATGAATTTTCTTCCATAGGAAATATTTTAGCTGGTGTCCCGCAAGGTGGTATCCTCTCCCCAACCCTCTACAATATATTTGCCTCAGACCAACCAACGACACCTAATACACTAACTGCCGACTATGCAGATGATAAGGCCATTTTATCTATACACTCTGATCCCGTCGTAGCTTCTCAAAATCTCCAATCTCACCTTAATCTCATGGAGAAGTGGTACACCGACTGGAGATTTAAAATAAGTCAAACCAAATCGGTTCATGTGACGTTCACCCTCAAACTCACTCCTTGCCCTGATGTCTCTATTTATAACACTCTGATTCCCAGGGCTTCGAATGTTAAATATCTTGGCTTGACCATTGATAAAAGACTGACCTGGGCCCAACATATTAAGTCTAAAAAAATGAATCTTAACTTACGCCTACGACTTCTAAAAAACCTCATCAACAATAATAAATATACCCACATCAATACCAAATTACTAATTTACAAATCACTATTAAAGCCTGTTTGGACATATGGCCTACAGCTTTGGGGAAACGCAAAAAAAACTAACATTAACAAAATCCAAACATTTCAAAACATCGCACTTCGCAAATTATTAAATGCCCCTTCCTATGTCTCTAACCACACTATACATACAGACCTTAAAATGCCTTCAATTTCAGAAGAAGCTAAAGCATATTACAAACGTTTCCATCTCCGTACTTTAAACCATCCCAATCCTCTTGTCAGAAATCTTTCTAATCCTACAATCCCTGGTAACCCACCGAGACGGTTAAAACGTAAATGGTGTCGTGATCTACTGATACCTCATATTAATATTAATTAAAAAAAAAAAAAAAAAAAAAAAAAAAAAAAAAAAAAAAAAAAAAAAAACAACTGAAAATTGGAAAAAAAAAAAAAATGTAATAGCAAATTAAAGTGTTACTAATGGGTGGCTGCTTTCCTCAAAATTGTTCACGTATTATGTACAAATAATATTAAGGATACGATGTATTTTTTTTTTAATTATTGTATATAACTAATCTTATTTCACATCTACTTATTGTGCCAAGTGGTATAGATCGTCGATCGCATTTAAAAATAAAAAATAAAAAATAAAAAAAAAAAAAAAAAATTCAAACTATTTTTTTATTATACAATCTGTTCAATAAATTTGGAACAATAATTAGTGAACATATACATAGAGAATATGATGAAAGAAAAAACAACCTGATAAACAGAATGAAGAACCTGAAAAAAAAACTAAAAAAAAAAAATATTAAATTTAATTAATTTCAGATTAATATTCTAAAATATTTATTATTATGTAACCATATGCATAATATATACATAATACATATATTAAATATCCAACTCAATTAGTATAATATTATCAATGTATTCAATATGTTTAACATTCTATTAGTTAAAATGCACGTAGAAACATATCTGTATGTCTGTATAAGTGGGCTTTGATCAATATAAAAAATTAAATATTTTTTGCAAATTTTAAACATCGTAATCACCTTAAATATTTTAAATTTACAAAACGTCAAACTAAACAACTAACCGAGGGCTAGTTTAAAATTTTAAATTATAACTCAAGTTTATACACAGGTAGGTATTACAGTTTTATGTTCTACAACAAGACGATTGAGTAAACTTTTTAAACGTTCCATAATTCATAAATAAGAACTGCCCGCGGATATGAGAATCAAAAATTTGATTGGTATTTAATGTAAAATTTCAAACAGATTAATAGTCCCAGTTTAGTTTTAACACGATCCCCTCGTTTCAATTACATCCGTAAGGATGTTCAAACACAAGGCTTTGAGTTTTCAAGAAGAATTAATAATTCAAAGTGGTGGGAAAATTAAATCTATATTAAAATATATACATACACCAAGCCGGTCGATTTAAATTATTAAGTCATCGTGGGGAGACCCTGTACTATATAGTTACATCATAAATACATAATAAGTTTTCAAATATAATGAATTTTATTTATTTATTTATTGATTCAATTGTTAAGCATAAAATACAAGTTTTGGGGTTTATATTTTTATATTTTTACAGTAAATATTTGGTTTTAATAATATTAAATTAATACCTATACTGACGATTTTGGGTCAGTTAATATCTTCTACTATTATGATGCATTAAAATTTTTAATATATTTGTATACCCTTTAGTCATCGCGATAAATAATATTAAACCAGTAAGTTTATATATCCTATCTACTACAATTCTGCTAGAACATGGTTACATTTTCTATAGTACAAATACCACACATGCGTTGATTAAACAGATTCTAAGTGGAATAGTAAAAAATGTATTTGTATAAAAATTATATAGCTATGTGAATGATGTCTGTATGTAACGTGATTAATTAGTGTAAAATAATATGACTTGTTAATTATCATTTATTTCATAATTTTGTATTATTCTCCGAAAACATATAAACAATAAAAAGAATTGATTGATAAAAATATTCCTTTAATATTAAACTGAAAAAAATTATCTCTACTACAACAATTGAATCGAGCCAATTCTATACACGGATGCGCAAATGTTAACAAATCAGCTGTTAGAGTTGTGTTGTTTTAATAAACGAACATAAATTTAAAAAAAAAGACTTGTATCCAAATTGAAATTGCTTCGGCTCGCTCATCTCTGGCACCCTACTGTTACCTGTCTTAACTCTCTCTTCGGGCTGGCACGAATGTATATATTTATAGGCAGTTAAATTAGTCAACACATCTTTTATGTTATACTTACATTGTATACTTCCAAACCCATTCGACTTACCACATGGGTATGGTAAATTATTTTTTTCTCATAATTTAATTAGATAACATGTTATATGGATTATAGAATTTCACTAGCGATAAGTGAAATATTTATAAAAAATAAATAATTGTTCCTAACATTAAAACGTCCAAGCATTATTTCAGGAATGTTTTATTAGTTATCTGTCACGACATACCATATGGCCTGACATTTATTGCGTACAGATCACCGATGTAGATGGTTGTTAAGTTGTACAATGAATTAGGGAATATAATAATTTATAGATAGATTAATAATTTATAGGTACATGCCTACTTTATAAATATACTATTAGTGTTACCTAAATGGTATTCAATATTAAAAATGTTGTATATTATGCTGTCGTAATAATGTTTTATGGATATTTTCCGTTTTAAATTTATTGAAATTTGAATAGGTAGATACATCTATAATCAAGTTTTCCTTCATTGACTACCTGATAAAAACACATAACATAATATAGATATTTTTATTAGAAATATAATTTATAGTTTCAAATATTGAAATTTGGACTTGATCTTGAGTCACTGACTAAATATTTTATGTGTTTGATAAATAAATTATATGAATAGTGATTACCCTACGTTTTGGGTAAATTATTCATCAAAATTAAAATGTATAAATAGTACCAAGCATGCTCACCCCTATTTTTCATTAAGTAATGAATTTATTAAAATTCTGATTTTTGAAATTAGGAAATATACTTAATGATCATATTTTCAAATTCTTGAGATTTTTTTGTACTTCTTAAGGAGTATTCTCTGGTGATACAAACTTCTGTTTTAAAAATAAGACCCCCCCCCCCCCCGGTTCTTTATGTTATATACGAAAACGACTCGTGGGCTAGTGCATAGCATAACTTTGTTCAAACTATGTATTCTAATATTATACGTTCATAATAGTGTTTACATATTTTACGTTTTCCGCAATATCAAAATAGGGTCGTTATAATATGGAATACATTATTTATTGTAATTCCCGAAGTCACACTCAATCGGCTCGCGGAAACGTCTTATCAGTGTATAATATTGTTGTCAAAGGAACCCGCATGTGGGTGGTATACTGGTATGGGGTGACGGGGGGAGGGGGGGGGAGGGTGGTATATGGTAAGGAAACAATGCTGCTATACATGTGTACAAAGTGAAAAGCTAAAAAGCTCCTCTGAACTACTCCTACCATATAAACTATACGTTTATGGCCGATAGGGAGTCGTATACGGAGGGTGTATATTTTTTTCACGTACTCACCTATACCACCACATGTATATATTTTTGTGCACATATATGTGTGCGTGCGCGTGATATCGATTGGACGCTATTGTCTTCGGCGATACCGACTTTGGTATAATGTATATATGATCGTGAAACAAAAGAGGCAAAAAGCACAGTGGACGAAAAAAAAAAGTTTTCGCCGTGTGGTTCGTTAGGGCCTCCATTGAACGTTTCTTTTATTATTATTTTTATTATTGTATACGTTATCCCTCTTTTCTTCCACCGTTATTCATATCTATGTACATATATATCGGAATTTCCCCAACTGTTTAATTGATGTTAAATTGAGCGGACTGGAGGGAGGAAATCGTTGCTATATACCTACTCGTAGCTGCGAGTCAGGAGGGGAGGGTTTGGATTTTCAATTATACAGTACCTACCTATTTTTTTTAATTTATGTTCAACTTCGTTGACAACCGTGATTCCCATTATAGCAGGTCCGGTAGTTATAACGTAAACGCCCGCTTTGCATTATTTACCATATTATATAATATTGTGATAAATTGCCTTTCTCTCGTTTATAAAACCACACTGTGTAGCTCAAATTAGACAGAGAAGGCTTGACGCGCGTGCACTGAAAGCTTATTATAAATTTATAACCGAAATTCTATTGCAATTCAAACAAACAGTAATCATTTTAAAAATATGTTAAATTATTCGTATATATACTAATTTAGAACCAAACTTTTAAGTAAATATCACAGTAGGCTCAGAATATTGGTACAAAAATAGCTATCACAATGTTTCTAATTTGTTAAATAAGACGCCAAATAAGCAGTATGCGATTTCTGCGCGTTTCACATATTATCAATTATTATCACATCAAACATATTTTCACCGACTCGACGACTTCTATACATCAGAACAAAAAAATGCAATCAAGATTCCAACACTAACTCCAACACCATAAAATTCGTAGTCACTTTACACTACAGTATCGTTTAAAATATTTACTTATAAAGTTGTAACTGATCATTAAGTCGTTTTTAACATGTCTTATGTGAATTTGGTAACATTGTATAATGTTATCTATATCTGAAAAAATATCTGTGAATCACTCAAAATGTCCACTGCTGCCGAGGGTATCTTAAAATAAAATAAATTATATAAAAAAATTAAAACCTCTTCACTTACTTTTTTAAAATACAATATATTCTATGCAATTCGTACGCAAAGGTTCATATTATAATATGTGGTATACCAATATAAATAATGAGCATCTTATATTCTTATGCATATACTGTAATACTATATAGAAGTAACAAGACAACATTTTTATTGCTGGGTACAAAACATAAGTTGTTTACTATATAGGTATTATTGTATTAAAAGCGATATGACAATGCCATTTATTATATTAAAAATGTGTTCAGTTAATAACGTAAATAGCTAATACACCTCGTTAAATAAAAACATTAGTTAAAACTTAAAAAGGATCTATCATTTTGGAAGATGTTGTATATTTTACACTGGTGATTCGAGCCCACAGGATTCCTGTATATATGTGTAAATAAAACGTTAATTTAAGATTCGTATACTAATTAATTTATTAAACTTGTAGGACTTATAAGATATTATCAATTTATATTATTAACATTCGTAATATGATATTAATTTAATTGTACTTTTTAATTTTTATTCATACTGCTTTAGTTTTCCGATGTTATATTACCCGTGTTATACAAACTAAATTACTTTACAATTAATTATCATAAATTATTTTATCGAATAATATAGCTAATAATAGTGTCCTGTCCTGTTTCCCAAATGCTTCAATTACTTGTAAAATTTATATTTTTTTCTAATTACTTTAATCTTTTTCCATACAGGGCGTTATCACTTATTGTAAATTGCATACAATAAATAGTTATGATTGTTATTAATATAACAAGATTCAATTAGGTACTAACAATAAAAAATAATATTTTGTTCAAATACAATTACATGTTTATTTCAGGTACAATATTTATCACACATGTACGGTATACATATAATGTAGCATATACATTTATAGTGATTAATATTAAGCTGTCTTAGTTTTATTTACTGGTTATGAAGTAGATATTGAAAATATTTCTATTTTCTGACCATATGAAATAATACCTCTGCGAAGAGAAGGACTATTTTTTGACTGGTTTTTAAAACGAGAAGATACCGCAAGAATTCAATATCTTTAGTGTTAGGGGTAATTATTATTAATGTGCTGGGACGTGTTTAGGGGTGAAATGCCCATTTAATTAAACGGTGGGGGAGTGTGAACTCTGTGTGTGAAATAATGCCTCTGGATGAAATTTATTATGAAATGCTTACGAATGAAAATCAATACTAATGATTCACATTTACCGCAATTTTGCAGATGAATGGGTTTTCTGAATGTTTAATTTGATTGTATGATGAAATTCGTGTTGACAACAGCCAATCACATTGTATGTAACACACATAGATCTGGATACATTTAAAAGCTTAGTTTTCTGCGGTAATTATCTATTACGCTGTCTTAAAATATAATAATATGATTATTAGTTTAAAAAAATTAAAACGTTTAAGATGCTAATCTGTTTGGTTAATTCTAAACTAAAAAGACCATTTTAATTATTCAATTTTTTTTTATTCAACGTTATAAGTACAAAATAATTAAAAATATCATATTCAACTATATTATGTATTATACACTATAGCGAATTTGTGGTGGCCAAAGGGCGTGCCCGATGAGAGAGCCTATTAGGCTTTTTTTATACTGCCATTGATTAAGCGCTAAGATAACTTTACAATATTACAACCAACAAGAAACAATTACAATGGACTAAAGTATTTTTTTACCTCAAACATTGTACTATAATAGTGATTAATGATGATTTTAAATTCTTATAGCCATGACTATGATTTTTCATTGATGTGATTTTTTACACGCTCTTTTGGTCAACACTTATTGAATTAACGCATTAAAAAACTAGGATAGTAGTAAGAAAAACTACCTTTCTAAACTGTAAACTCAAGACAGATTGTTCCTTTTCGGATTTCTTTGTATTTTTCTTTAAAAACTACAAAAAAAACAGAAAACAAAAAATGTAATCAAGCATCTACTATAGGTACAACATTTTTATTATTTTTAAGTAAATCGAATTAAATTTAGAACAGTTTTTAAAGGGTTTATCTTCATATTCAAGTAAAAAATAAACCATCGCAGCCAAATCAAGTATCTCCAAAGAAATTTCAGTCTATAATTAAAATTACATTTAGATGGGTCTCGAATTAACGGGAATGTCATTTTAGCCATACGTAGATTATTACACTAAATCTCAGAAAAATAAATACCCTACATAGTTTTCATTGCAAAATATTAGATTTATATACTGTATTTATTGATGTGTTGAATTTGAGTTTAATGATATATCGTTGAATGTGAACAACGATTCCAAGCAAAGACGCTATGTCAATCTATATTTTCTAAAGATATTTGAAAAATATTTCAGGAGAATATTTAAAAAAATTCTCACTGGAATAATATTCTGCTAATGTGATTCAAACCAGATATAAGTTGTCTTGGCAGATCAAAAAATTATAAGTACCTAGGTAAATTAAATTTATGAAGTCACCAGTTGGTTCCTATAGTATAGTCTATTACCACTTTACCAGAATATAAATATTTCACTTCGGTAGTGATGCATTTTTGTTTTATTTTTAATAAATTGTATACATTTATTTTGGTCTAGTTTTACAACACCGTACTCTGATAATCTAATAATATTTAATATATAATATGATATACATAATGTTATTCTTTATTAATGGGTGGATATATAAATAATATGTATTAAATCATTTTAAGATATTGCCGTTAATGTATTACTCGTATTTGTAAACATAAAATGTAAATCAATAAAAAAAATGTATAACGTTCTTTAATTAATTTTACGTTTGGGTATAATGAATATTAGAAAAATGAAGAACACAGAAACCCAAAAAATAGTTCTAATACGAAATTTTGCCCCCAAGTATTTCATGTTTGGTCATATTCAATAATGGGGTGGCGCACCTATATCGAATTTTAAGCTGGAATTTGCAGAACGCATTCTCGAGGCCATAAGGTTTGATTAAGCCCGGTAATTCTTAGAGCAATCCAATAATTTACTGGAAATACCAAAAGCATGCATGGAACGTAATATTAAATTAATCCTTAATAATTTGAGTACCTACCTAGTTGAGCTTCGGAACATAATGTTTGAGATTATATATTTCTATAATATAATATATTTATTATTGATATTACATTCTATATCAAACAAATAATATCGTACCGTTGTGTACCATGGGTCAGTGAATGACATTTGTTGTCATTCACCCTGTAGAATAAATGTTAAATGCGTATAACTAGTACCAAATATTAATTTATCTATGTCAAAGTATTACGGGTTACAATTTGCAAATATTAAATATATATATATATCAAATACATACTATGATATAATAAATATTTGCATGTGGCGATAACTTTTCGCAGTCCTTAGTAGTATAGAAATGATTTTATTGTGTTATTCAGTGTATGTGTGTGTATTAAATTTATTACATACTATGTACGTATGAAAAAAGATTAAAAACGATGTTATGCGTGCCTATTTAATGCTCTTGATATACAGTAATGGTCCAGGGTAGTGTGTACCTACCTAAATTAAACGTCTATACAGATCAAATGTTTACTTATACTCGGAAAGCTTGAAACATTTATTTTAACACATTGTTTAATCTAACACTGTACTTAAGCAAAATTATAATGAAACTTGTTCATTTTTTTCGTTCTTTAATATAACACTTCGAATGTACAGGGTCCAGGATATTCATGAGACCTCACGTACTGTTTGTGTTATTCAAATGTACACACCGGATATTATCTCCCTAAGCACATAATATAACAGTCACAATTATTCTTTGCAGATGAATTTTAAAAAGCAAATTGTGTTTTAAAAAAGGATTATTTACTGTTCAAGTACCGTAACCCGGTGGATAAATAACAAATAAAAACCAAATGGCGTTGGTAGCTGAAAATATATTATATGAGTAAATAGGTACAAGATAATAGACACCTAGGTAATACGCAATAGTAGGCAACGCGTAATGGTGGTTTGAACTAAATCGAGCTAGTACATTTTTTAAATGTGTCGCTAAAGTTAATTCTGAGACCCACAGTAACAAAAACATTAATTTTAAAGGATGGCTTTTTTCGTTAACAAAAAAAAAAATAACAATAATAGTAGCAGTAATAATAATCTGTAAAGGAAGTGGTTAAGTTTGAGAAAAGAATGTTTTAGCGAGTGGACGATTAATGATATCAAGGCTCCGAAAACGTTTTGCCAAGTTTGTTGAATGACGGAGCAGGGAGAAAAAAATCCGCGTAATTAATGAACTCAAGTCTAATCGTCCGGATAATTCGGCGCAAGGTAAAATGAAATAGAGAAAAATACACGAGCAATCCATCAACGGGACCGGGTCCAATCAATTAAATTAAACATTGATAAGGGATACCGTTGATGCGTAAACACGTTCGATTCTGCAAGGTGATTTTCTAGAAAAAGCTTTTTCAACTAATTGATTGGTGGATTATTTATTATTAAACTCAACTGACGGTATCTTGTACTGAAACAGGTAATAAGTGATAAAAAAAACGATTTAACAGAACTGATAATATACATTTAACTAAAGCGTGAGTTTCATTTTAAACTGTTTGATTTAAACTCGAGATATTATTAATCTTAAAAACGATTTATTTTTCAATTGTTTGCCTTGTTAATAAGGCAGCAAAGAAATGTCTTCTTTTTTAAAAAAAATAATACTGCAGTCTGATGATGAGTATTTTATCATTCTATTGGTATTTTATAATCGGACTCAAGAAGTAAAAGTTATACATCATAAAAATGTGTCAACAAAATACGTGTAATTTGTAGTAATAGTTACAAAAAAAAAAACAGTTAATATTCAATTTATAAAAATGTTTATTAATAAAATAGAAAATAGGAGTCAGGAGATAGGTATCAAGGCATATTATCATATAAATTCATAAATTGATTGTAAACCGTCATATTGATTGTCTTACATAGTCAAAGTCATATACATAAATATTAATAAATACCAGATATTCTATAGTATTTATGTTTAACTTTTTTTTATTAAAAAGAACCCTTGGTAGTTAGACCATTGGGTAATGTGTCACATACACAAATCGTTATACATTTTACCCACATTAGTTATTACTTATTAGGTTACATTTTTTTTTAAATACATATAATAATAATGAATTTACAATATTTGAATACTAAATCTTAGTTTTCAGACATAAACATTTGAATAAATTATAACCTATTTATTTAACTCTTTAAATTTTAATTTATTTAAGATGAAACAAATATTTTTGATGATTCTGTCAATGTATTACGATATTTCAAAGGGTTTCTTTTTCCCTTTTGAAATACTCATTTGGAATAGTAATTAAGAATGCGACGGATTCAATTAAACTGTGTGATTAACTTCTGGCCCATCAAAAGAATTTTTTCATTTGTTGACCTTTTAGGTTCTCTCCTAACGGATAATTACAACACAGTACCTACCTAGTAAAATAGTCTGTACTCTTCTCTTTTAAGTCAACTGAAACGAAAATTCAAAAAGATATAATGCAAATAGGACAGAATAATGTGAGTACCTAATTAATACGTTTAAAGGAGCAATTATTTTTTAAATATATTTTAGATAATGTATACGTTGGTACGTCACAATTTTAGTTTTAAAAAAAACGTGAAACAATTTTTATTCTTCTGATTTACGTAGAATATATCAATATAACTTGTAGGTAAAAATAAAAATAATATGAACAAAAAATACTAATTAAACGGAATTATAGGTCACTTTATCTTTTAGTAGGTACTTATTGAAAATTTTCTATACTAAGCTTTTTGTTGATAATATTGATCTATACTGCCTAGCTACCAAGAAGTGCAGTAACTCAAACATTTTGAAAAGTGAGTTTATATATTATTTTATTAATTGATCAATTCTGAGTTTTTTTTTACGTTTTTTTTACTAAGGTAAAATGTAGTAAAAACCACTATAAACCCCTTGAAAATCGATGTTATTATATAATAAATCCAAAGAAATTATAAAATTCAGGTATAATAATAAGCAAAGATGCAGTAAGAACATATACTTAGAAGAAAAACGGCAAGTCCATGGATTTACTGCATTGTTTCTTACTGCAGATGTATTGCCTTAGTAATATTCTGTGTTCGGGTGGATTTATTCTGTGCCGTAACTCCATGTTAGGATGTACATCACCTTTTGAAATAACTTCGTTTAAAACAAATCTTTAGATTTAGATGATTCTAACCATAGTTTATTATACATTTATACTTAATAGTATAGGATTTTAAGATTGATAAATCTAACTGACAATAAAGTTAATACTATCACACTGTTTTGGCCGTTGATAACAAACAACACAAAACACGAGTTCTACACAATATCATGTAAAAAATTTAATGAAAAAAATATATGACTTTAATTATTTCGCAGATGCAATTCAAAATGCCAAAAAGAACAAATGCGAATTGAGGACTTTTATTTATGAAAAGATAACAATTAATCTCAATTTAAAACATCAAAGTATACCTCAAATAGATAAATTATTAAATTATTATTAAAAGACATCGCAGCGATTAGAGTTAAAACAAATAATTTAAACTTACTCTATAAAACCAACCTGAGAAAAAAAATGATTACCAGATATTACATTTTCTTATGAATAAAACACATCTAAAAAATAATCATGCAATCATGCCAGCATACAAAAAAAAACCATGTGGTATTCTGATCACCAAGAAAACAGATATTATTGACAAATTAAAACAAGTTTTGCCAGAAAATAGGAAACAATTGTGGAAAAACTTACTAACAACAAATATTAAATGATCAGTATCTCATCCTTATAAAAATGTGTGGTTATAATATTATTATTAATCTACTCATGGATCTCGATACAAGTCAGTATCTAGCCACTATCGTTATTAAAATTATATTACACCAACAACCAACTTATGTATTGCAAGGCTAAGCAGAAATAATAAATTATTTTAATTGCCAACTTGTTACTGAAAAGAAATCAGAAAATAAATAAATTATGTTTCAAAATGCTTTATCACTAATTAGTATCTGTTAAATTTACCAATCAACCTATAATATTATTTTATTAGGTATTAAAATATTTTTATTTAAGTTTCTTGTATTTGAGTAATTAATTAATTTTATAAACATAATTAATAGGTTCTTTTTACTGAAAAAAGATTAATAACTCAATCAGCTTTAAATTTTAGTTTGACTTAATGTTTCTGTCGAAGGGCTGCTGCAGATTGCAGATAATAAAATAATACAAAATCATAGGAATTTATTTACTGCGTTTTTGAAACTTAATATATAGGTTATTTCCAAAGGAAAAAATCTAGTAACTTCTCTAAAATGTTAAAAGTGGTAAAAAACATACAAATAATGAATGAAGTACAAAAAAAATCAACCAACAATTTTAATATCTTTTAAAAATTATTAATTGTTTACTTCTATTCGTATTATTTTAGCGTACCTATAAATTAGTAAATAGCTTCAGCAATACATATAGCCAAAAAGAATGCGCTATTATTTTAACAATGTCGTATTGCATTTGTGATGAAACAAACAGTTTTTTTATCTTTTGATAATTAGGTACCAACTAACCAGTTCGTACCAGTATTACACCAGTAATTTAGTTCTCTATAAGACTATATAACTATGAACTTAAACCCTTCAATAATTACGAGTCGTAGGAATACAATTTTAACACCCGTATAACAATACAGCAACATTAAGCTTTAAAAGTATTTAATCTATAGATGTTTAACCTAAATAAGGCAGTATGGTAAATATAAAAGTACTTACTTAGTTAGTTACGAGTTATCTTAGCTATCTTCGTTACGACGACTTAGAAATATACAACACATAATATTCTGGAAATTGGGACATCTATGTGTCAAGAACGTTCAAGCCAAAACGTGAAAAGGATAAATTCCGTTACTCTAAATGTCTAGTTTGTAAGATTTTTAAAAGCTTTTTCTTCTGTTCGTTTCTCTAATGGCCTTCACGGATAACCTCGAATATAGCTACCAAAAGTTTAATCCTCTGTTTACTTTTTTTTTGTCCATCGCCGAAAAATACATTTATTTGATATTTTTGTATAAGTAACCCAATACTGCAGGACTCACTTTAACAACATTTGTACATTATGCAAACTAAAATTAACACTACAGAATATTATGATGGGCATTGGGATTTTGGGTCTTATTTTTAGCTGTAATTATTTTGATGTTTCATTCTTTCCTGTGTACCTATACCTATATTAATTGTTTTGTAGCATATTATTATCCTACTAACACAAATAATTCGTGATAAGCTCAAGTTAAACGCTTTTTTTTTGTAAATTGTCACCGTGAACCAATATAATCAACCTACCTATTTTAAAAATCCAACATGAAATACAATTATTTTTTTAAGAGTAAGTAGGTACCTAAAAAATGTATTTAAATGTGAGTAAAAATTGACAGTTGTTAATCGATATTAATAAAACTTTTTTATCGTAAGTTGTAAGTATATTTAAAATACATTCATTTATTTCGAGTTAATTTTTTTACTATTAAAACAATTTGTTTTAGGGGCAATAAATATTAATAACTTTTACTCGCATAGCCGTTTACTCGTATATCGTATATATTATATAACAATATATTTCATGTGTATAAATTGCCTCTTTCTACAACACTACATAATATTAGGTATAGTAGGTACCTACTATTATTTAGTAACATTGTAACAACCATATAATTTATTATATATTATCATAATGTTCAAGTATTGTTTGGAAATGCTAACATCATACGTGATACGTGTAAAAAATATATCTTTGCATTTCACATTTTTTAAATATTCTAAGAAACGTCATCATTCATGTTCTGCCATCTAGCGGTTAAACGGATTGAGTCAAAATAATTAGTAGCAATGATAGCTAAAATACGAATACTTAGGATCAATCATTAGGTTGGGTTCAATACTAAATAATATATTATTATAAGAATTGGTACATAAATAACATATTAAATCAAAAGCTTATCTCTATTTTTTTTAATTACCACTAGAAACACTATTAACCAAGTAAAATCTAAAAAAATTAAACAAATTATACATTTTTACCCAATATAACAATTATTAATCATTAGGTATATTATACTATACAGGGGCGTAATTAAGGGGTGGATGAGGGGGATAAATCCTCCCCCCAGAGCCTATATCATAATAAATCAATTGTACTAAATCCTGATGATATGATTGACGAGTTGGCCACCACTGTACTTGAAAATGTAGTATTTTGTGTGTAAAAAAATGTCTATCCCCCCCTAAGACAAATTGCCAATTACGCCACTCAGTGGCGCCGATCCCTATATCTAAGTATGGCGACTGCTATAGTGAATTATGTGATGGGTGGGTAATACCTATTAAATAAGATAAATTAATATGAAATTGATGAATTTGAATTTGATATATTTTAATATTAATATCAATAATGGTGGTGTACTTAGGACTTATTGGGGGGACTTGAAAATAAATATGTAACATTTACTTAAAATAGTAAAGTGAACACCTATATCAGCTATATCATAAATTATTGATAAAACAATATGAAAATAGATATAATGTATATTATTATGTATTAATATAAATTATGAATATTATATGATGGTAGTGTTTCAGCCCCCCCCCCCACAGGTACACCAATTGGTTTGGTTTTATTCCTATATATTATATATTTCAATTTTAAATTCATATATTTATGGACGTATAATAAATATATCAAAATTGTATTTAAAATTATTTAAAACTATAAATACAAATCATTAATAATAATCATATTAAAATATTTTTAAGAATTTCAGTTTTGATATCAGTATTATCATTATTTATTTTATTATAAAATTGATTTTTATTTTTGCTCATTAAATCATGAAATGCCTTTTATAATGTATTATATTTGTTAGTTCTAATATTATTAGAATAGTATTCACTCTTTAATCATTATAAAATTATTAAAATTGTAATATTTATTGATTTTCTATTAGGTTTATCAATTAGCTTTGGATAGTGCATTAATTCAGTTAAATAGAGAAGATCCTAGCTTGAGAATTCAATATGATGAGGAAACCGGTCAAACAATTTTAGCCGGTAAATTTTATTAACATTTATTTCTTTTAAATACTTTAGAATAAATTTAATTCATTTTTATATTAGGCATGGGCGAATTGCATCTTGAAGTAATTGGTGAACATATAAAAAGTGAATTTGAAATTGATATTGACCTTAGTCGTCCACAAATTTCATACAAAGAAGGTCTGAAGCAAAAGAAAGTCATAGGCTTGATTTAAAAATTGGTACTTTATTATTAATCGATTTATATTTTTATAACAAAAATTCTTCTTTTCATAAGATATATCTTGTGATAAATAAGAAATAATAACATATTTATTTCTTTTATTGTAATTTTATTAATAAATATGAATTTTGTTTTAGGTTCAACTATACGTATAGTGTTTACATAGTGATGTCAATATTAACACATAAAACTACTAAAAAACTTTTATCATTGGAGCAGAGTCCAGATAATGCATCCAATACAGATGCTATATATTTACACCGATTAAATATTATAACATCAAGTGCAAAAACTGCTTTAGCGCACAGCCCCAAACTTGGATGTCCTGTTAGTAATTAAATAATATGATAGTCCGGAACCCGAAGGTATTTTCGTTTTAATAAGCAAAAAAAAAAAAATTTTTACAGGTATAGAAATGAGAACGAGACTGCAGTCTAATGATTCTTAATCATAAAAATATAAACAAAATACTACATTTTACCAAGGTATTGGTTATTTATATAGGGATCACAATTGCCTATAGCTCTTTAAACATTTAAATAGGATAAGACTGCAGCCTTATTTCCAGATTATTAGTATCAAAAAATAAAACAATTTAATAAAACTACATAGCCGGGTAAAAAATTAAATATTATATCAATTAAAGCTAAATACCTATCAAAAATCCAAAAAAGAAAATGCGAAGGGGTGCCTTGGTCCCTGCAGGATTTATGATTTTAAGAAGCAAAAACAATTTATTTGGGAATAAAAAAAAGTGATTAAGTGAGTAATGTCTAAAAATATTCAAAAAAAAGTTTAAACTTATTATTTTTTGTAATTTCTTGTGCTTACCACGTCTAATGCTGATATTATTTTGGCGTATCACGCAACACTCTACGAGAATATTTGAAAAAAAAGGACGTCGTCGGATAAATGAAGACGCCGACTATACCTAACCTGGGATCCAGCACCATATATCCGATGTCGACACGTATCAGACGCAATAGAATTTGTTCTAAATAGAAAATTAATTTTTTAAAAACGTTATAATACAAGAAATTAAATATAATGTTCGACGCACATGTGTTTCCAGCACATGATTTTACAAAAAAAAAAATGTAATCTTATTTTTTATTATTAATAGGATCACCACTACATAGCCGGGTAAAAAATTAAACATTATAGAAATTTAAACTAAATTTCAAAAATCAAAAAAAAAAATGCAAAGAGGGGCCTTGGCCCCTGCGGGATTTTCGATTTTAAGATGCAAAAAAAATAATTTTAAAGGTATAGAAAAGAAATTGAGACTGCAGCCTTATTCCCAGAATATTAGTATCAAAAAATAAAACAATTTAATAAAACTACATAGCCGGGTAAAAAATTAAACATTATATCAATTTAAGCTAAATTTCAAATATCCAAAAAAAAAAAATGCGAAGGGGGGCCTTGGCCCACGCGGGGTTTTTGATATTAAAATGCAAAAAAAAAATTCAAAATAATTTTAAAGGTATAGAAAAGAAAATGAGACTGCGGCCTTATTTCCAGAATATTAGTAACAAAAAATAAAACAATTTAATAAAACTACATAGCCGAATAAAAAATTAAACATTATATCAATTTAAGCTTAATTTCAAAAATCCAAAAAAAAATGCGAAGGGGGGCCTTGGATCCTTGAAAGGTATAGAAAAGAAAATGAGACTGCAGCCTCAATTCCAGATTATTAATACCAAAAAATAAAACAATTTAATAAAACTACATAGCCGAATAAAAAATTAAACATTATATCAATTTAAGATTGTAACGTAACAAAATATGAGATACGCCGCGTCGACTGTACAACACCCGTAGGCCGCACCACCACCCGCACGCCGCACCACCTCTGTCCGCGATCACATATATTGCTATCACTTATAAGTTATAATAGATTAATATCGTACGTTGTTCCCACCACCTTTCTCGGCGACGGCGACCGGCTAACGCCGGCCTGTGTTTGTTCTCTCGCGTTTTTCTTTTTTTTTTCTTCTCTGGCTGGCTGCCAAGCAGTACTCAAGTCCGCGGTCCATTTTTTCTGTCCACGATATATATACATCACCACTATGGAGTAACGACACATAGAAATCCTCCCTGGCGATGTCCGCAGAAAGGCAGGTAGTACCACCAAAAGGATGACCAGACATCGACGGGTGTCTGGTCCCTTTAGTGTATATTATGGGTGCGTATTTTTAAACTATATATTTCTGGCTGGTGAACGTAACGTATATTATATATTATTATTACTATTATTATTATTTTGATGTTTCCATATTATTCATATATTATTCACGGTGCATATTATCGGTGGTATATATTTATATTGTATATGGCCATGTGGACCGGTAACCGTCCAGTGGAGCCGTTGAAGTCCCGGCATGGCTCATTATCATTATAATGGTTCCGTGTTTATTATTATTTCTTATACTATAAGAATTTTGGTTGCCTCGTCGTTGTTGGCTCGCTGTATACATTATTATTTATTTCATTCTGTCCGAGTTTTACGCCCTTTGAGCTTTCTCGGCACCAACTTAAGACAATATATATATATTTTCATACCTAACTTGAGTTGTACTTTATTATTATTATTATTACCCTCGTTATTATTTCATCCTTAGTTACACATTATTCTAATTAATAATCAAATCCACGATGCTCCGGCCCATCAAGGTCTCGGCTCGTGGTTGGCGGCCTTGCTCCAAAGCTTAGTCGGCCACGGGGGCATTTCGACTAAGTTTTATTTTTTTGATTTTCGTTATTTTGAAATCGATCAAATTCGAAATGTCACAAGATTAATTTCAAAAATCCAAAAAAAAAATGCGAAGGGGGGCGTTGGCCCCTGCTTGATTTTCGATTTTAAGAAGCAAAAAAAAATTCAAAATAATTTTAAAGGTATAAAAAAATAAACTGAGACTGCAGCCTTATTTCCAGATTATTAGTATCAAAAAATAAAACAATTTAATAAAACTACATAGCCGGGTAAAAAATTAAATATTATATCAATTTAAGCTAAATTTCAAAAATCCAAAAAAAAAATGCAAAGGGGGGCGTTGGCCCCTGCGGGATTTTCGATTTCAAGAAGCAAAAAAAAAATTCAAAATAATTTTAAAGGTATAGAAAAGAAATTGAGACTGCAGCCTTATTCCCAGAATATTAGTATCAAAAAATAAAACAATTTAATAAAACTACTTAGCCGGGTAAAACATTGTATCAACTTAAACTAAATTTCAAAAATACAAAAAAAAAAATGCGAAGGGGGGCCTTGGACCCTGCGGGATTTTTGATATTAAAATGCAAAAAAAAAATTCAAAATAATTTTAAAGGTATAGAAGAAAATGAGACTGCAGCTTTATTTCCAGATTATTAGTATCAAAAAATAAAACAATTTAATACAACTACATAGCCGAATAAAAAATTAAACATAATATCAATTTTAGCTAAATTTCAAAAATCCAAAAAAAAAAATGCGAAGAGGGGCCTTGGCCCCTGCTTGATTTTCGATTTTAAGAAGCAAAAAAAAAATTCAAAATAATTTTAAAGGTATAGAAAAGAAAATGAGACTGCAGCCTCAATTCCAGATTATTAATACCAAAAAATAAAACAATTTAATAAAACTACATAGCCGAATAAAAAATTAAACATTATATCAATTTAAGCTTAATTTCAAAAATCCAAAAAAAAAATGCGAAGGGGGGCCTTGGCCCCTGCTTGATTTTCGATTTTAAGAAGCAAAAAAAAAATTCAAAATAATTTTAAAGGTTTAGAAAAGAAAATGAGACTGCAGCCTCATTTCCAGATTATTAGTATCAAAAAATAAAACAATTTAATAAAACTACATAGCCGGGTAAAAATTTAACATTATATCAATTTAAGCTAAATTTCAAAAATCCAAAAAAAAAATGCGAAGGGAGGCCGTGGCCCTTGCGGGGTTTTTGATATTAAGATGCAAAAAAAAAATTCAAAATAATTTTAAAGGTATAGAAAAGAAAATGAGATTGCAGCCTTATTCCCAGAACATTAGTATCAAAAAATAAAACAATTTAATAAAACTACATAGCCGAATAAAAAATTAAACATTATATCAATTTAAGCTTAATTTCAAAAATCCAAAAAAAAAATGCGAAGGGGGGCCTTGGCCCCTGCTTGATTTTCGATTTTAAGAAGCAAAAAAAAAATTCAAAATAATTTGAAAGGTATAGAAGAAATTGAGACTGAAGCCTTATTCCCAGAATATTAGTATCAAAAAATAAAACAATTTAATAAAACTGCTTAGCCGGGTAAACATTATATCAATTTAAACTAAATTTCAAAAATCCAAAAAAAAAATGCGAAGGGGGGCCTTGGACCCTTGAAAGGTATAGAAAAGAAAATGAGACTGCAGCCTCAATTCCAGATTATTAATACCAAAAAATAAAACAATTTAATAAAACTACATAGTCAAATAAAAAAT
Source organism: Neotoxoptera formosana (assembly GCA_022818045.1). NCBI lineage: Eukaryota > Metazoa > Arthropoda > Insecta > Hemiptera > Aphididae > Neotoxoptera > Neotoxoptera formosana. The sequence continues at coordinate 10,251,241 of CM040632.1, read as the reverse complement.
TAAACATTATATCAATTTAAGCTAAATTTCAAAAATCCAAAAAAAAAATGCGAAGGAGGGCCTTGGCCCTGCTTGATTTTCGATTTTAAGAAGCAAAAAAAAAATTCAAAATAATTTTAAAGGTATAGAAAAGAAATTGAGACTGCAGCCTTATTCCCAGAATATTAGTATCAAAAAATAAAACAATTTAATAAAACTACATAGCCGGGTAAAAGATTAAACATTATATCAATTTAAGCTAAATTTCAAAAATCCAAAAAAAAAATGCGAAGGGGGGCCTTGGCCCACGCGGGGTTTTTGATATTAAAATGCAAAAAAAAAATTCAAAATAATTTTAAAGGTATAGAAAAGAAAATGAGACTGCGGCCTTTGTTTCCAGAATATTAGTAACAAAAAATAAAACAATTTAATAAAACTACATAGCCGAATAAAAAATTAAACATTATATCAATTTAAGCTTAATTTCAAAAATCCAAAAAAAAAATGCGAAGGGGGGCCTTGGCCCCTGCTTGATTTTCGATTTTAAGAAGCAAAAAAAAAATTCAAAATAATTTTAAAGGTATAGAAAAGAAATTGAGACTGCAGCCTTATTCCCAGAATATTAGTATCAAAAAATAAAACAATTTAATAAAACTACATAGCCGAATAAAAAATTAAACATTATATCAATTTAAGCTTAATTTCAAAAATCCAAAAAAAAATGCGAAGGGGGGCCTTGGATCCTTGAAAGGTATAGAAAAGAAAATGAGACTGCAGCCTCAATTCCAGATTATTAATACCAAAAAATAAAACAATTTAATAAAACTACATAGCCGAATAAAAAATTAAACATTATATCAATTTAAGATTAATTTCAAAAATCCAAAAAAAAAATGCGAAGGGGGGCGTTGGCCCCTGCTTGATTTTCGATTTTAAGAAGCAAAAAAAAATTCAAAATAATTTTAAAGGTATAAAAAAGAAAATGAGACTGCGGCATTATTTCCAGAATATTAGTATCAAAAAATAAAACAATTTAATAAAACTACATAGCCGGGTAAAAAATTAAATATTTTATCAATTTAAGCTAAATTTCAAAAATCCAAAAAAAAAATGCGAAGGGGGGCCTTGGCCCCTGCGGAACTTTCGATTTTAAGAAGCAAAAAAAAATTCAAAATAATTTTAAAGGTATAGAAGAAATAGAGACTGCAGCCTTATTCCCAGAATATTAGTATCAAAAAATAAAACAATTTAATAAAACTACTTAGCCGGGTAAAACATTGTATCAACTTAAACTAAATTTCAAAAATCCAAAAAAAAAAATGCGAAGGGGGGCCTTGGACCCTGCGGGATTTTTGATATTAAGATGCAAAAAAAAAATTCAAAATAATTTTAAAGGTATAGAAGAAAATGAGACTGCAGCCTTATTTCCAGATTATTAGTATCAAAAAATAAAACAATTTAATAAAACTACATAGCCGAATAAAAAATTAAACATTATATCAATTTAAGCTTAATTTCAAAAATCCAAAAAAAAATGCGAAGGGGGGCCTTGGATCCTTGAAAGGTATAGAAAAGAAAATGAGACTGCAGCCTCAATTCCAGATTATTAATACCAAAAAATAAAACAATTTAATAAAACTACATAGCCGAATAAAAAATTAAACATTATATCAATTTAAGATTAATTTCAAAAATCCAAAAAAAAAATGCGAAGGGGGGCCTTGGCCCCTGCTTGATTTTCGATTTTAAGAAGCAAAAAAAAAATTCAAAATAATTTCACAGGTATAAAAAAATAAACTGAGACTGCAGCCTTATTTCCAGATTATTAGTATCAAAAAATAAAACAATTTAATAAAACTACATAGCCGGGTAAAAAATTAAATATTTTATCAATTTAAGCTAAATTTCAAAAATCCAAAAAAAAAATGCGAAGGGGGGCCTTGGCCCTTGCGGGATTTTTGATTTTAAGAAGCAAAAAAAAAATTCAAAATAATTTTAAAGGTATAGAAAAGAAATTGAGACTGCAGCCTTATTCCCAGAATATTAGTATCAAAAAATAAAACAATTTAATAAAACTACATAGCCGGGTAAAACATTATATCAATTTAAACTAAATTTCAAAAATCCAAAAAAAAATGCGAAGGGGGGCCTTGGCCCCTGCGGGATTTTTGATATTAAAATGCAAAAAAAAAATTCAAAATAATTTTAAAGGTATAGAAGAAAATGAGACTGCAGCTTTATTTCCAGATTATTAGTATCAAAAAATAAAACAATTTAATAAAACTACATAGCCGAATAAAAAATTAAACATTATATCAATTTAAGCTTAATTTCAAAAATCCAAAAAAAAAATGCGAAGGGGGGCCTTGGCCCCTGCTTGATTTTCGATTTTAAGAAGCAAAAAAAAATTCAAAATAATTTTAAAGTATGCAGTTATAACAAGTTATTTATTTTTTTTTTTTTTAATAAAAATATATGAAAAAAAAATTGAAATGGACTGAAGGTATTTTCGTTTTAAAAAGAAAATAAAATGCAAATTTATTTTAATAGTATAGAAAAGAGATTGAAACTGCAGTCTAATTTCCAGATTCTTAAAACAATTAATTAAAATAAATATTTAATGTTCACTAGCTATAAAGAAATTAAAATTTCTAAATAAAATGTAGGAACTAAATCTAAATCTTATCTGTCCTGTACCCAAATAAACTTTCATCAGAATAGACGGTTTTTTATTTTTTTAGTATTATATTGGTAAACGCTATCCCGGCTTTAAAACAGTGCTTAAAATATGATAATATTATATTCGAACCCTATTAATACCCACCTAATTTACTATGCAACTACCCCTAAGTCTGATATTCTCTTGGTAATATTTAAATATTTCCTGTCATTGTTATGTTTACAATATCGAATTCGTTTTTAAGAAAAGATCATCGTAAAGCTCACGACCAGTGATGATTATCTACTACCATCACAATATAGCTTCAACGTAGCTTTTATAGGTTTGGCATTGACCCTGACCTATAGTCTCTTGGATAAAAAGAGTCCTGCGAGTTGTGCGTTGCCGATCTCTTGAATTTTGTGTCTGCTTATCAAATCGAACTAGTTGATTGCGGCACGGTTTCTTTGACGCTATTGACCGCCGCGCCACAGCTTCGAGCCGCACAACTGCTCACAGACCAGCCTAGTCGTGTCTACCTGGACGACTTTACGGCTGGTCCCATAGCAGTCACTGCGGCTCATCGCTGAGGCCGGATGCGGTGATCAATCGCGTCTTCTATACTCTATTCAGAATAAGAATGCCCAAATTCGGGCATAAATACTGTTAATCAACCTAACTGGTAGTAACTATCGTATCTTTTTCTTATGCACCCCAAGTCGGGGACGACTGGCGTCGAGTCAGGCTCTCTGTTTGGGTGGCGTTTAGCTGCCGGCACGGCGGAATTAAGGGCCCGGCATCCGAACGCGCTCATCCCACCTGAGCTGGAGACGTCGGAAAAGACGACTTCAACGTTTAGGAACACTTTCCTTTAAATAAATTAATAAGAACACTTTGTGTATATATTAATCTTTTTTTCTTTTTTTCATATTTTCGAATGTTTTTTTTAAATAATATTTAATAACGACTAATAAAAATATTTTTTTTTCAACATTACTGATACGATAATTACTTAACTTTAATTAGGTTGAGTATTTATGCCCAAATTCGTGCATTCTTATATCGAATAGAGTATATGAAACCGTACCTAAAGTTAGGTACAACTTGAAGGTATGATTGGATGTACGTTTTCTAATTAAGACAAATTTGAACACTAATTGGAGACAACAGTACAACACAATAAGCAGGTGAAACGTACTTTTAAAATCAAAACAACTCTTATGTAAAAGTATTATTAAATATTTTTCTTTTAGCTTCATATATTTAGTAAATATACTTGGGAAATTCGAAGACTTTGAGCAACATTATAATTTTTTCAAATTTTTATGAGAACTTCTTTAAATATGATCTGGAGAATACAATACTTCATTTAAATTATTCAAGTTTTTAGTTGTATTAAACATTTTTTCAGGTTGTTAAGCCTTATGAGGTTTAGCATGATACAATATTGGTTATGTTAGGTTTTATATGTTATCTTAAAACTATAATTCATATATTTCATAGATTACAATAATTATGATTTTAATTTAATAAACAAATTTGAGTATTTTTTAATGTATTATTACTTGAGATTTTACAAAACCTAAGATAATATTCAAAATGGGTTCAAAATCGAATAAACAAATAAATTAAATATTCGAATTATAAAATTAAAATTTTAACTTATATCCAATTTAAATATAGTTCTATAATCTATATAGTATCTTGACTTACATACTTATTGCCAGTTATTACTCTGGAGAAGTTGTACCAAATGTACTATAAGACTCCAAAAAACATAAAATGTTTTGACGTGAGCTTTAGTTGCTCTGTGATAATCATAATATATGTATAAACAAGAACCTCATAGGGGCCGTCGTTCCTGTGGACACGATCGGACAATTACCAAAATAAAGACAGTTGCAAATACAACTATAAGTATAAAATATAATATGTACACACTAGTACATTATTAATATCTAATTACAAGTAATATTTAACAATATCGGCTGGATCACCGCTATATATGATTATAGTTTTCACTCTGTCTTAATACATTACAATATCAGTTTGATTTTGGTATGACAACAAATAGTTTACATTACAGGTTAACACTAAGTATTTAACAATACTATTTTATATTTAAAAGTTTATTTCAATATATCGTTTTTACATAGTGAACGGTGAAAATGTATTTTTAATTTTTAAATCTCAGCTAAATATAATTAAAATAGTATAATACGAATATGCTCGTATGTGCCAATACTTGACAAAAATAAAACTGTTTGAATATGAAACTGATAACTAACCTAGCATAACCAATTGTTTGTTAACATTTAATTTTTATTAAAAATTGTAAGCCTTTTAAAATAATTAGAAATTGTCTTTAAAAATTTCTCAATTTACACTCTCAATATTATAGTGTCACACATTATCCAGAAGGAAAATCACAAGAAGATAAAATATCATATTTTTAAATAAATGTATGTATTTTTCGTTATGAAATAGTTCTCGTCTTATTTATTTTAAAGTCTTAAACCCTAAAAAATATTTTATTTATTATGTGTTAGTAAGGATTAAAAAAAAATAAGAGTTCTGAATTTGTTAACAATTAGAAACTAAATCTGACAGAAACACATAGTGAAAATAGATAGTAATAAGAGAGTAAGTATTATAGGGTTTAGATTTTAAAGCACTAAAAAGTACTGAAATATGCTCTAAAAACATCCAAAATAGCAACAAAAGAATATGTATATCAACATTTTTTTAAATTTATTATCTATTACTAACAGTTAATTTTATCTTAAAACTTTAAAGGTAAACTTGGAGCAGCCATGTAAAATCAGTATGTTAGTTTGAACAGTATTTTAATATTTATTAATATAATGAAAGCAAGACCAAACATTGGCACAAAATTGTTATATGTATAAAGAGAAAAAGAGTTTAACTCAAATTTGACCCAAGTATAGCACTTTTACGGTAATTATTACATTTTCCTAATACCTTTCAGATATTATGAAGCTAAAATCATAGAGAACCAATGGAGAAGACCAAGGTAAGGTAAGTAAGTAAGTTAGTAATGGAACACACAAATAAACGTGGTTTATATAGTTTCCGACAAATTGAATAATTTAATTTGGCGGTGAACGATAATTTACCAGCACGATTGTGTAAACGTTTTGATTCATGTAGTACCCACAGATTAAGAAAAAAAGGTTTATATCACGGTAGATTGTTTATAATATATAATGCGGCAGTACAAACTTAAAAATTAATAATAAATGTTCATGGTATTAGCATATTAATTGATTATTATAAATTCCGACAACAAAAAATGTTTATAAATTAATTTTTGTATTACCTAAATACGTTTTTTTTTTTTATTATTATAAACACCACATAAAGTAAAGTATTTTATTAACGTATTAAAGTATTATAATAATTGTAGTTTAAACATTTTTTTTTTGTCAAATAATATAGAAAAGGTAATAGTTAAAATAATAGTCTTGTACCTATAACAATCTTTTTTTAAAACCGTTTTAAAATTATTAATTCATATTTTTTTTTTATATATTTTGTTATAACTAGGACTCAGAATTATAATCACTAAGAACGTATAAAATATGAATGCAATTTTGCACTTATTACCATTGAAATAACATTCACATTTTCTTAACAAATAAATAGAAATTTGTAAATGCATATGCCTAATTCTGGGTAATAGTTATAACTATATTTTAAATACTTAATGTGCTTTTTCATAAATAATTATTTAATTAAGTTTATTTTACCAATATGTCTCACTGTACCCCGGTCTCCTTTATATACATTGTGTCCCAAAAGTCCCATATCACCTATAGTATCTCCGTGGAAAATCAATTTAATAAAATGCTCTTTTTTTACAGTAAAAGCTATAATAATTTCAATTGAATGGCCATAAATTTCAATTTTATTTGTATACTCATTACTATAAAAAAACAGAATTTAAATATATTGAATTTTCCACGGAGATACTATGGGTCATACGGGACTTTTGGCACACAATGTATAAATCATAAATACTTATACTTATAAGTTATTATACTTCAACTTCCAATCATACCTACCTAACTTTCAACAATCAAATGCATACTCGATTTGATGACACCTAATTCAATTCTTCGACCGACAATGCCAACTCGCCGTCGCCGTCGGACTCTTTTTATCCTCACCTATAAGCCAAGGTTGCAAACCTACTAAGCTATAGTATCGGCTAAAGGGTCAAGTGAGCTTTGCAATTCTAGATCCTTTCCTAAGTATTCGATATCGTAAACCTAACTTTTCTTCTTCACACTTCTTCTCCCTTACTCTCACAACTACCTTTAACCTATACATCCTATACAACCTTAGATTTACTTTAACAACTACATTCAAACTGTGCTCTCTTATAGTGTACACTCTCCAATCTCTCAACCATTACAACCTGCAGTGGCGTAGCGAACTTTACGTGTCACCCATCCAACCATCACCCACTATCTAACACTCGATAATTACATATTCTTAACTACATGTCATATTAAACACTAAAATACTATAAATTATTACCCATTTCCCATCCACCCCCCCCCCACACCCCATATGAAATTCAGTGGTGGTTACCCGCTTCGCCAAGCCACTATAATCTAATGTTACATCTCTTTCGCATCTTTCCCTTTCATACACCAAACATTTCGAAAAACTCTAGATCTCTTTCATTAACTATCTTCACATCATAGCATACACTTTCTATTCTTTTTCATTTATCGCAGTCTCTCATACAGGACATCGTACCTGATAATCGGAGAAAATGTTTAAATATTACCAAGTGAATATCGGACCTGACTAATTTCCTAATTTTTATCATGACTTAATTGGTAGTCGGAGTAGCGTTATACCAACAGTTATAATCGATATAATCGATCCCTTGATCGATTTAAAATATTACAAAAAAAACTTAATTTCGGTACAGAAAAAAGAGGAAAAAAATTTAAAACCCACACCCCTGCCTAACATAAGTAACACTAGTTTTGCATGTATTATAATAAATAAATAACAATAAATACTGTTTACTAACCTTCTAAACCAAACGATCAGCGATTTCGTGTCCGAATGAGAATCAACTATTCATTACTTTGTCTCCGATACATTTTGACGTTAATTTCATCTATTGTCGAATACCATCTCTGAAATAACACGCAGTCAGTAAAATATTTAACAATTTACGGGTTAAAAGTATGACAGATATTATGACTAAAAATAATGTTAATATTTATTTCATTACAATTCGTTGAATGTTTATTCCCAATAAATATTAATAAAAAATGTTTTACACCCAAAACCTTGAAAACATAATACAAGCTCCTTTATAATGTGTAATTATGAGTTTCTATACACACAATGTAATTATAAAACTGTTTAACTAAATGTAAACTATTATTTCCACTAATCTATTACTTCCGTACTCTGTAATTACTATGATATTTAAAAAAATGTATTGAAAATGGGTGAAATGAATTTTGTGCTCGGAGGCCTGCGGCCCTGATCTATATGTTTTGGTGAAAATATATTAAATTTACTATATTATAATATAAGGTAACTGATAATAGAAAAATAATTAAAATATTATGAAGAATTAATACAAATATTGGATTTATAATAAAATTTTAACAGGAATGTTCAATGATGACAGATTGAAAAATAGTAAAAATATTTCTATGCTCAAAAATATTAATTGTTGTTTTTACGAGACATAAGAACTTCCACTGGTATGTATAACTCTATTAATTTAGTTATATTATTTATTTATATTATTGTTCTACGACCTGGGTGCGGTGAAACGACGACGACGTTTGTGTTGCTCACGTGAATGAATTATTCTGAAAAGAATACGAAAACAATTTTACGTATACATCGATTATTCCTGTGAATCTTGTGTCGTACTCATATCACTGACGTGCAGAAACTGATTTGAAATAAAAAAATTGTGATTTATAAAAAATTAAACTGAACTCAATCATTTTTTGTTCATTGAAATTTTAGAATCGTTAATGCCGTCTACGTCCGTTGCAACGATTGCCAATTGACATAGATGATAGGTTTTATACTTTTAAGTCAATATGAAAAATCCACAGAGATAATATACTGCAACTATCGATACCGATATTTTTTCCGATAAATATTAATTATTTTTTATTAATTTTAACCTTTTGTTGTTATCAATGTTATATTATTGTGTTTTATAATAGAATGAATTCAATATAATATATTATGTTTTATTTTATTAAAAGGAATATTTGACTTTTTTTTATGTGATTATGAGATTATACGTTATTTAATTTTATTTTGAGTACTTTTTATTGAATTATTAATATTAAATCATACGTTCACGAGTTCAGCCGTAACCAACATTGACCAAGTAAGTTGAGAAACAATGGGCGTAGCCACCATATTATCGTTAATAAGCTAATTCTTAACGTAATTATCGGTACATTTTATAGTTGTAAGTAAAATGCATTAAAAACATAATCAATTAATAGATTGATATAAGAATTATTCTTATAAGTGATATTTAGATAGAATAGGACAAAAAAATATATTGTATTTTTATTTTTGCTTTCCTGCAAAATTACGGAAATGTCGTTTACGCTCTTTTTCGATGTAATCGTCGATATTATGATAAAATACGTATTATAATAGTATAATTATAATATACGATTATATAATTATATACCATGTTTTCAATATGATAAGTTGAATATTATCAATAATCTTTTTTTTTTACTTTTTACTATACCTATCTAGTTATTATGTGTCAATTATTTAAATATAGTTTATACAAGTATTTATTACTATTACAGTATTACTTATTAATTAATAAAGTACCGATAAAATATTATGGTGTGTTTATTTTAGTTCAATAATTTATTTATATTACACCCATTAATTATATGTTAATTTTTGAAACATTGTGTTAAAAAAAACACAAAACTAAGTGGTATTATACTAACACAATATTAGAGTTGTGTAATGTGCCTTTATGTAAAAAAATAGATGAAAATAATAAGAGCTGTTGAATTTAGGGGGTCGTGTGTGAAAACGACTGTATTTATGGATAACACTATTCATATAGGAATGCGAGTGAATTAAGTTGAATCTGTACGAGAATATAATATTCGTAATTTTGATATGGATATAGGTGAAATATAAAAGTTACGTATGTCACACTAAACTAATCATATTATTGTCCTTGGATTTGGAAAAAAAATACCATTTATAAATTATAATAATTGTATCTTATGATTTATAACGTGTATTTCTGTAAATTAAACTAAATTTTTATTTAATTTCTATTTAATGTTCCTACCTATGTATTATATTAATTATTATTATTCTACGGCGAAACAACGACAACTTTTAGGTTAGGTATTCGAGGTTACATATTTTATATAAAGTATGCGTTTATGAAACTTCGGTAGCATTAAATATATACTTTAAGAAAAAATGTAAATTTGAGCCTCAAAAAAATACGAAAACATACTTGCGTAGACTTCGACTCTTTCGGAAAATCCTCGTGCCGTATTTAATGTGCACAGTGCGCCACCGCAACACCGCGCCGACGTGGAACGCTTTAACACTTCTGAACTGAAAATATTATTGCGATCTATGAAAAACTAAATCGTACTTAACACAATATTTTTTTCCTTATTGAGATTTTAGAATTGTGAATCGACTTCGTTCTCTGTAACGATTTTGGCAATTGCCATAGATAACACATATTATATTGCGCCCTGCACGGCTGCAGCACATCAGCTGATATTGTACTACAATATCTTTTCATATCAAAGAGTTCCGGTTTACGATTTGTTGATTGAAATGTGAAATGACAATAACCAATATAGTTTATAATTTTAAATTTTAAATTACAATAATAATAAAAAATATATTATTGTTTTAAAAATGAAAATATTTGTGAATTATTTTTTTTTAAATTGCAGCTATAATATGAAATTATTATAATTAATGAATAGGGTTTAGATGTTATTATAAATACATATGATTAAACTTCCAACCGTCGATTGATATTGAAAATCGATTTCGAACACTGCAGAGTTGGCGCACCTATTGCTTTTTTTTTTTAATGGGTTTCAAGAAATTAAAATTATGATCACTATACCCGACGTCCGAGAACTTACGATATAGGTCCTTAATAACACTTAATGATACTATTATAGTATGGTTGCCATACGTCCCGGTTTGGCCGGGACAGTACCGGTTTTGAGTATGGCGTCCCGGTGTCCCGATAATGTGTTTCGGGACAGCACAATGTCCCGGAATGAGAGAAATAACTAATGTATGTCTTTTATTAGACATTTGATGGAAAAACTATAATATAGCCATGATAAAAATAACAAGTTGAATAATTGATTGTTTAAATATTATTTATTTTTAAATTATTTTCCCGACGATTTTTGTCTAATACGTTCTTCGTATTTCCGTTGTAATACGATTTGCACTGATGAAAACAATTTTTTTGATCAATTTAAAATGTTCGACAAATATTTCAAAGAACAAAGTGAAGAATGGCACAACACATCACTCGAAGAACGTTGGTTATCAGCATTTAAACATTTTAAAGAACTTAATATAACAATATTGATTGTTTATTTATAGTTGTTGAATTTTCTTTCTCATTACCTGGTTAAAATGCAACAGTAGAACGTGTGTTTTCATTAATGAATAGCATATGGACAAAATCACGAAATAAATTAGATATAAGAACAGTTGAGGCTTCGTTAATAATAAAAACAAGTTTCGATAACATGTCTTGTTGTCAATTTTATGAGTCAATTCTTGTCAACAAAACATTGCTTCAAAAAGTACATAATTCAGCCAAGTATCAAACAACTCAGACTTTTTTTGCCGACAGAGAACACGTCGGACGCGGATTAAAAATGTTGTATATTTTATTATGTGTTCTTTAATTTAAAAATATCAAATAATTTATAATAAAAATTAAACTTCAAATATTATTATGAACGAGTATATAATGTGTGTTACAAATTATATTTGTGTCATCAAAAATTAATAAAAAAAATGAAAAAAAGTTTGTCCCGGTTTTTGTCAAATAATATATGGTAACCCTATATTATAGTCCAATCTGGGCATTGTCGTCGGCCCATTTTTCCGGTTAGGTCTTATGACATCCGATGCGATTAATATAATATTATTAGTAAGCTAACCACGACAGTGATGTACATTTAGTGGCCTATCTCTACGACGCTGTGCGAACGTAAGTTTACGATATTGATAATATTATGCTGATAAAATAACATTATATCGATCGTTGTTATAGCGTAGTGACTAATAATGAATGATTATTTCATACTATAGGTACAATAAATTTTTACATTTTGAAATTATTTTTTTAGTATTATAAAAATTATATTATGCATACATAAGTTAAAAGTTTCCATTACCTCTAACTACTAAAAGTATATTTGTATACACTCTCTATTCTTCAGGGGTTTGTTTTACTTGCCTACACAATAATAAAAAAGATACAAAAAAAAAATATATTACTATTGAGGTTACAACGAATTTTTAAAATATCAATTTTATTTTGCTATTAGTAATTTTATCTTCTATTAGTCTTACGATTAGCTAAACTATTTTTTTCCAAAAACAATTTATTCGCATATTATATTATATTATAGTAATTTTGTTTTAATATTATTTCATGTACGTATTATCGCTGACTGTCATTAACTGTCAAGTCAATACCGTCTTACCGTAGATCGGTGTAAATATAGGTTCGCGTGACATAATCAACTTAAAATGTATCTACGTATTTTGAAAATATCACTGTGTTAAGTGCTTAGTAAATCACTATAGTGATCACCTATGGTGATATCGAACATTTTCGTCGTTTTTACTAACTAGAAGAATCGTCCCAGTGTGCACAACCCGTGGGAAATACATGACGATAGCCCAAATATTGACGATGGGCAGGGGCGTATTTTCAAATTTTTTGTGGGGGGGAGGGGGTTAAATATTAAAAATACAGAATATAAATTAATATTATCTTTCTCTGTACCTAGGTAGCAAGTTATTTATGACTTTTTAACCTTTTTTTTCTGGGGGGGGGGTCGAAATCCAGGACTCCCCCCCCCCGTAAATATGCCATTGACGATGAGTAACATTGTAAAATAATGGTTGCGACTTGCGAATGCAGGGAGCCGGATAAATGTATTATATTAAAAACAATAGGTTTAAAATGTATTTCATCATTATAAATACTTCAAACTTAATAAATTCACAAACATCGAAAATTAGTGATGCCGTTTAAACTATATTATAATATAACACTTCTACGCATGTTGCATATAGGTGGAATATTAGTAAAGGTATCTACTGCGCATTATTCCTTCGGGTCAAATACTCTTAAAAATGCTCACTGATTACGTCATCTATTCGCGATTGTAAGGTATTAATTATTAAATAGTAGGCGAGATCACTATATTTCGAACTAAAAATATTTTTTCATGCTCGGTCAGTGATTGATAGCAAACCAGCTGTGTAGTCAAAAATACATTTAACTCTATGGTCACGGTGGTCGGTGGGAAGGGATAATTTAATATTTCGTATTAGCTTGTATATTAATATTATCAAGTGGGTACAGTAATTATATTCTATATTTGTACGTATAATTATAACGCGGTTACTCTGAAAAGCTGTTTTAAATTATAGGAGTTCATTATAGGTATGTATATTAAAATAATAATATTGTATTTCCCTTTTTATAGAGATTGCTTTTGAAATGGTCGCTTGGAAGAAAATATAGCTATATACTTAAATTTATAGCTTATAATCGTTTTTTGAATAATTTATCAAATGTTGTTTTAGTTATTATCGATCGATCGATACAATGTATATAATATCATACATTTATTGCAACATATCAATTTTAACTGTATTTTTTAAGAGTTACATTTTACATTTTTATTATATATTCTAAACTTCAGTTAATTTTTCCAAAACATATGTTTTTCAAAATTCCATTAATTTTTATTTTTAGAAGTTTAATGGTATTAAAAGTAATATATACTTGGTATTTGTATCTAATACTGGGAGATCCTTATATCAGTTAACAGGTTACGTGATTAAGATACAGGATACATCGTTAACATTACACTCAATATTTCCACAAGTATTAACGTTTTTAAAAATAAATTTTTTTTTTTACTAAATTTAAAGTTGTTATATTATACCAACATTTTTGAAAAAAAAAAATGTTTATAATTTCCTTATTCTTATCGTTATTATTTTAATGTCGAATGACAACTTACATTTTAATTTTCATATTCCCAATCAGAATATTTTACAGAGGAGTACTATACAAATTACATTTTGAACAAATTTAATCATAGGTAACGCTTATAAGTTATAAATTACAGTTATACTATGAGTGTTTAAAACTCGTATGAGCGATGTAGTTGACTAATATTTTACGTGGTACCCACGTGCCAGTACACTCTACTCGTCAAAACTTTAAATACCTATTTATAACGAATTAACTCGTATAGGTACTCGTTCGAAATTCAATTTTTTAAATAGAAATTCTCAGTTCGTTTTCGCCATTCATTAATCTATGTCGGAGTCAAATAATATAGTTTAATATTATAGAATATTATTATAGAAGCTCGCGAATCTCTCTGGGCCGAATGACGTAGCCCGGTAATCGGAATAACCAGTTGGACAGAAACGAAACCATCATCATGATCGTAGTTTTAAATTTTTAATGATGATTACAATAGCTGTCGTTTATGACACTGCAAAATCTACAATTTTTTTTCAGGAAAAACACTCGGTAAGTAGTATATAATATTATTATCAATTTACATGAATAACTTATAATTTAATAACAATATTTATGTGTTCTAAAATAATATGCAATAATATGCAATATAGTGCACGTATTATATAATGTTAATTGCTAATAGCGTATCGTTTTATTACGACTATCTGTCATTAATTAAGGCACAAAAAAAGTTCTTATTGTTTCAAAATCCATTATTTTTGAGTTTTCCAAACTAGAATAATTTTTTTGTAGTTCCGACATCGAAAAAATAAAAACAATATTACAAGGCCTTCTTCGCAGTTCTTCTTCCTATGTGGGGAAAATGTCGTTTTTATGACTGTAACCTTCTCGGTTCTTTCCCGCGCAAAACAGTTTTTGCTTTATGGTTTACTTGTAAGTCGGAGACAACATACGCGGGTGTAACGTCCTCGAGTGTAACAAGTGCGAAGTGCCAATATCTATTAAAAATACATTGGACAACAACTTGCCTCACCCTGCAGCGTGAGTAGGTAATTATTGAAACGATTTAGTATCTCGCAAGTTTAATTATAAAGTATATAAATAAATGAACGAATACTTAGGTAACTTTATTGACGTGGATTTTATTACAATATAATTACCTATGATATGATTACTTATCTTTGACAAAAAGTTATAATTATGTAGATATTTACAATTTAAATCGAATGCAGACAGAACATAAACAATCTCTAAAACCGATTATTATACTCATAATTGAGTAGGAACTGCTGGAGTAAGTTTAAAATATCGAGTTGACGTCACAGTATAGTAAGTTAGGGGCCACAATATAGGATATTTTTAAAAAAAAATACGAAGTACAGTCGTGTACAGTGAACAGTTAATAAATCATACATTATAATTTACTGACGCACGGTCTGTTACATACCGTACAATTTTGAACTGACGAAATTAGACTCATCGTGTATACACATCTATATAATAATCGAAGCCCGTAGGTGTACAATAATAACAAACAAGTTAGCCTCGAAACGAATATAACCACAATATATTCATTGTAATGATTTTTCGTATCCCTTCTATGGACTCGCGTACAAGTCTCCGTGCTTACACACCTATATACCTACATTGTATTATACGTTTACGGTAAACGGCGACGAGCGCATGCGCAAAACTGTACATCAGCGTAGGTATTTGTACGTCTTAAGACTATCTCCAGCCGCCACTGCAGACGATCAAGTCACTCCATGACCGTATGACGGAGATCGAAGCGTGTGCTGCACGGTCGCAGTGATATTTTCGGCTTCGAACATTATATCCGTCATCACTAGCATAATAGTATTTTTTTACCACTGTCGCAATGATTTTGAGCGGCCTCGTCGGTTATCTGTTTGTGTCTCCGACGGTCGTCGGCGTCGTCGTCGCGGTATTGGCGATGCTTTACCACTTTTCGACCAACACGCACGGGAAATGGCGAAAACTGAACGTGCCCCAAGTACAGCCGTGGCCGTTGGTCGGCAGCACTTTCAGAATGGTCATGGGACTCGAGAACCAGGCGCACACGTTAGACGGCATTTACAAACAGTTCGAGGACGAGAAATATTGCGGTTTCTATCAGATGAAGACGCCGTTCCTGATGATCCGCGACCCCGAGCTCATCACCAACATAATGGTCAAAGACTTCTCGTACTTCCCCGACCGTGGTATCCACAAGGAACCGGAGACGAACATACTGGCGAACGGGCTGTTCTTCCTGTGCGGTCCCAAGTGGAAGACGATGAGACAGAAACTCAGCCCGGGGTTCACGTCCGGCAAACTGAAACTCACCATTAACCAGATAGCGGAATGCAGCGACGAGCTGATGAGGTTCATCGGCAACAAAATTAAGGAAAACGATCAGCTCGAAGCCAAGGAGATCATGGGCAAGTACTCGACGGACGTCATCGGGACATGCGCTTTCGGCTTAAAATTGGATACGGTGAAAAACGAAGATTCGGACTTTCGTAAGTACGGAAGGGATTTACTTCAAATGAACTTCAGGATTATTTTCACCCAGATGTTGTCGCTGACGTCCCCGTGGTTGACGAAAATGTTGGGAATAGCTGAGTTTTCACCCGAAGCTGCGGCGTTTTACGACTCGGCGATCAACGAGGTCATCAGATACAGAGAGGCGAACAACATAGTCAGACACGACGTGGCGCAGAGCTTGCTAGAAGCTAGAAAAGACTTGGTGTTGAACTCGAAAGAAGAAAGTAAAATTAACACCTATATTATAATATATATATATATATATATACCTATTATGCTACCGATTATCTGGCAGTTTTATCGTAATATTACACGAAAATATTGATTAATTTGAATAATATTCTACACCAAATATACCCGGGTCTAAAATATCCAATAAATTATTATATATTAAGCATACCTACAATGAGATAAAATAATAAAATAAATATTTATAATATGGATTAGGCATTCAAAATGATTTGAATATTTATCTGTTGCTTAGCACGTGACATCCTAGTCACATGATCTTACTCCGTGTGACTATTTATTTTGGGGATATTTTAAAGATACTGTATAATGTACACTATATTATAGTGACTGTACCACCATTGGCACCATTACCACCAACCACAGAGGAGCTAATAAATGGGCAGAGATAATAACAACATTAATATTAAAGAAGATCTGCAAATGGGTACCGCTCTGCTGTACAACAGGTGTCAGTGGGTCATTTTCATGGATGTGTTAAATTTGAATTCAATGTTATAAAATCGGCTTAGGGCTAAATTGCTTAAAAAAGTGTTAGCCTGGTATCTTTAACATTTTAAACTGCATTTAGAAAAGCTTCGAGAAAACCTTGTTTTACATTTTCAATCCTTAGCTATATACAAATTGAACATTTTATACATTTTTAAATACAAAATAATTTTAAAATGTTCGTTATTTTGTCAAAATTTGAACTTTAAATGCTTATAAATAAAAACCATGCCTATTTATCATTAATACGTGTTTAAATATATTTAATTAAAATTTTAAGCTTTTTGACCAAGCAAACATTTTTTTATTTACATTTATTAGAAAAAACTAAAATAATTGAAAAATTGAAATGTCAGTAAATATTGTAAAAAAATCAAAATTGGTTGTCGGATAATATTGTGTTGCGGATAAAATTACGTGTGTCCTCACAAATCATAAAATGCACAGTGTTTTAATCTATATATTTATTATTTTGCAGATGGATTTACCGAAGAGGACATTGTCGCGAATGCGATCCTGATGTTTGTCGCCGGGTTTGAACCCGTGTCTTCCACTTTGAGTTTTTGTTTATACGAGTTAGCGCTGAATCAAACCATCCAGGAAAATGTACGCAAAGAGATGAATTCAAAGTTTAAAGAACACGGAAGTATAAACAATGATTTTCTGGTGGATCTCCATTACACCGATATGGTGTTGGCAGGTGAATAATATATTACGATTTACGATTATATTATATGCAATATAGATAGTTTATATAGTTTATACACTATGATATACAGTCGTGTTGATAATTGGTAGGTAGGTATACACTATACATGTTTAAAGTGTTTAAACGTTTATATAGTGTCAACCAGGGCTTGAATTTAAAAAAAAAAATCGTTTTACGTTATTTTTAATCTAATTTTGTGTTTATCGTTTAAAAATAATATCTAATGCGGGGAATGGCCTGGATATGGAATATAATAAATTCATAGAATTTATTTCTATAAAACTATAATATAATAATTTATAACTTTTAAGTAAATGAATTTTAAATTATTTCGTTTTTCGTTATTTTTCGTTAAATGATATTTTATGTATTATTAAGTTTTGTAATAATATATTTTATATTTTGTTAATCGTTATATTTGATTTTGTAGTATTTATCAACTCAATCAAGTATTTAATTTAATATTTTCCAACAACAAAATGTTTGATGCAAATTGAGATTACATGCATTATTACAAGGTTGGTCTACTCACTAAAGCGTGTAGGCCTTGTTGTGAGTAGTGTTCAACACAAAACAAAATATAAATATACATAAATATACAATAAAACTAAATTAATAATATTTTTAATTCGTTTATATATCACATGTACCTAAATACAATATAGTATTAGGTACTTCATAACAAAATCCTTAAATTTTACACTATCAATGTAAAGTGTTTAAAATTAATAAAGTTATGACCAAAAACACATAGATTATTTTTCAACTAGACTCAAATATTGCAAAAACAATTAGTGGATGAAACTTATTAAATTAATTTCTCGCTTTCGGAATTAAAATTCCACCTGAACTAGTAGCATGTGTATGTATGTATAGTGAGTACTTAATTAATTCCTTGTAACTAAACATAAAAATACATCATTTTTTGTAATACAAGATGTCCAAATTAGACAGACAATAATCATTAAAAATAAAAATACTAAGGCATAGCCTTGATTATTTAATTATTTTTGTTTGCCGTTTTAATTACGTTTACAAAATTTCAATTGTTTTTCGTCATAATTACGTTTACAAAATTTCAATCATTTTTTCGTCATATATTATAATTTATAGCGTTTGAAAGCCCCGGTGTCGACGAGTTTGTTTTAAAATATGTGACTGACTGCTTTTTAAATCTCGCACATTTCTGTCTTATATATTAATTATATATTAATTAATATGTATCAAATTGTCAAACCGTCGATTTCCTATATATTCTAGAAACGGGGCGCATGTACGGAATAACCAACGGACTGTTCAGAGAAGCTGTGAAAACGTACCAAGTGCCCGGCGACTCTTTGGTCATCGAAAAGGGGACGAAGATCTTGATACCTCTGTACAGTATTCATCACGATCCAAAATATTACCCCGATCCGTATACATTTGACCCGCAAAGGTTTTCTCCGGAAGAAAAGGCCCAACGGTTGTCTGGCACTTATTTACCGTTTGGCGAAGGACCACGGTTTTGTATAGGTTGGTACATTTTTATTATTTAGTAATACAGTGTACACGATGTAAGCAATTATTGTGTTTTCAGAGTTTCAAATATCTTATAATTTATTATTATTACACGTATTTACATTTACATTGACGTGATTAATAGGAAAACGATTTGCCGAATTAGAAATGAAAATGGTTCTCTCAAAAATATTGACGACGTTTCGAGTCTTTCCGTGTGAAAAAACTGAAATTCCGATTAAATTTAAAGCCGGACCCCTGTTGGCAACAAAAAATGGAATTTGGTTGCGTTTTCAATCGATTTCAGATGAATGATTGTTGGTACTTATGAATTTATTTTGAATTACGCACTCAACCGATTGTATTTGTAAATCATTATTACAATTTATATTTTATACTTAAAAGTTTAAAGCGTCAGTTTGCTGATGTGTTTATGTGTTGTTGAGGTGTTGGGAATTACAATAAATGCGTAATACTATACTATAGTTCAACAAAATATCTAAACTTTTTTTTTTTTTTAAATAAGTAAAATAATTAAAACAAATATTAAAATACATAACATCTATTCAAAAAGAATAACATTGTTAATACTTTTATTAAGCAGCATATTTTACATAACCTCGTATTTATTCCAAATAACTTGACAAGTTTCCATTCCTGTTGATAAAAGTTATCATTTAAAACTTATAAACTTATAATATTAATTTATAAATTAAATAGTTTATTAATTTTTATAGCAAGAAATGTATTAATAATCTCGAGTTTATTAGTGGATAATTTATCAGAGGGCCATTCAAGGATAGCTTTTAAAAGTAAAAAATGTATATAAAAGAATTAACTCTAATTTGGTAAATTAAAAAATAAATCTAGAAAATAAAAAAATAAAAATTTTGATTCCTGTTTGAAATAAGTAGCTTTTTTATTTAATTCAAAGTATTTACAATGAGTTTATAAGAAATATAACATAACTCATATATATTTGCCCTTACAGCTCATACTTTTGAGCTTACAAAACAAAAAATAAATTTAAAAAATGCACAGATAATTTATTTGAAAGATCGGTGATAAAAATACAGTTTTGTGAGGGTTTAAGAGAATACAACGATACAACAAGTGATAAAGCCGTTATTGTATCGGAGATACTGCAGTTTTCCGGTGGAACGCGAAAAACCGGTAGCGTATCTAACTGTTACCGGTACATGGGCGGAGGAGTGCTGGTACCGAAGTAATATCGAAGGTATGTGGTCTCTGCTAAAAAAAACAATAAGATGATATTATTGCATTTATACCTGGAAATCTGTACAGTTTTCTACTTGCCGGAAGTCCTGTTGTGGATCGCCGGTCAATCATATGACGTGACTCACCGCTACGAGTGCCCTTTGCCCGATGCTGACGGATAAATAAACGACCCTTTCGGGTGTCTTATGGCCGACGCTGAGTATAACTATATTTTAGGGCGAATGTAAGTTCCACACGAGATATAACAGGTAAAAATTACCCCTGGATATCCATACGTACGTTCCCACACGAAAAAAATTACACTTGTACGTAAGTTCCCACACGAAAAAAAATTATACCAAACACCAAGGCTGGGCAAAGAAAAGTAACATAACTTAATTTAAAGTTAAAATGTTATTATTTTCAAAATAAAAAATTTCGAACACATAATAATGTTTATATAAATTGCTTATAATTTTAACTTTAAATTCGTTAATGCTCAGCCTTGCCAAACACAAACTTCCTTCCCACTTTATTCAGACTTAGGACTGAAAACTTAAACGTAGTTGGTGTGGTTAAAATTTGTTTTGTTTTTGTATTGCATAAAAAAAAGTCCAATTCAATTTTGAATTGAATCTAGTCCGTATAATATATATTAAGAATATTATTATTTTCCAGAATATTAGTAACAAAAAATTAAACAAGTTATTTAAATGCAAAAAAAAATTCAAAATAATTTTAAAGGTATAGAATAAAATAAGACTGCAGCCTTATTCCTAGAATATTAGTATCAAAAAATAAAACAATTTAATAAAACTACATAGCCGGGTAAAACATTATATTAATTTAAACTTAATTTCAAAAATCCAAAAAAAAAAATGCGAAGGGGGGCCTTGGACCTTTGAAAGGTATAGAAAAGAAAATGAGACTGCAGCCTCAATTCCAGATTATTAATACCAAAAAATAAAACAATTTAATAAAACTACATAGCCGGGTAAAAAATTAAACATTATATCAATTTAAGCTAAATTTCAAAAATCCAAAAAAAAAATGCGAAGGGGGGCCGTGGCCCTTGCGGGGTTTTTGATATTAAGATGCAAAAAAAAAATTCAAAATAATTTTAAAGGTATAGAAAAGAAAATGAGATTGCAGCCTTATTCCCAGAACATTAGTATCAAAAAATAAAACAATTTAATAAAACTACATAGCCGAATAAAAAATTAAACATTATATCAATTTAAGCTAAATTTCAAAAATACAAAAAAAAATGAGAAGGGGGGCCTTGGCCCTTGCGGGATTTTTGATATTAAGATGCAAAAAAAAATTTCAAAATAATTTTAAAGGTATAGAAATGAAATTGAGACTGCGGCCTTATTTCCAGAATATTAGTAACAAAAAATTAAACAAGTTATTTAAATGAAAAAAAAAAATTGAAATGGGGACCGGGGACCCGAAGGTTTTTTCTTTTTAAAAAGAAAATAAAATGCAAATTTATTTTAATAGTATAGAACTAAATTTCAAAAATCCAATAAAAAAAAAATGCGATAGGGGGCCTTGGACCCTGCGGGATTTTTGATTTTAAGAAGCAAAAAAAAAATTCAAAATAATTTTAAAGGTATAGAAAAGAAAATGAGACTGCAGCCTCATTTCCAGATTATTAAAATCAAAAAATAAAACAATTTAATAAAACTACATAGCCGGTAAAAAATTAAACATTATATCAATTTAAGCTTAATTTCAAAAATCCAAAAAAAAAAATGCGAAGAGAGGCCTTGGACCCTTGAAAGGTATAGAAAAGAAAATGAGACTGTAGCCCCATTTCCAGATTATTAATACTAAAAAATAAAACAATTTAATAAAACTACTTAGCCGGGTAAAACATTATATCAATTTAAACTAAATTTCAAAAATCCAAAAAAAAAAATGCGAAGGGGGGCCTTGGCCCTGCTTGATTTTCGATTTTAAGAAGCAAAAAAAAAATTCAAAATAATTTTAAAGGTTTAGAAAAGAAAATGAGACTGCAGCCTCATTTCCAGATTATTAGTATCAAAAAATAAAACAATTTAATAAAACTACATAGACGGGTAAAAAATTAAACATTATATCAATTTAAGCTAAATTTCAAAAATCCAAAAAAAAAATGCGAAGGGGGGCCTTGGCCCTTGCGGGGTTTTTGATATTAAGATGCAAAAAAAAAATTCAAAATAATTTTAAAGGTATAGAAAAGAAAATGAGACTGCAGCCTCATTTCCAGATTATTAATATCAAAAAATAAAACAATTTAATAAAACTACTTAGCCGGGTAAAACATTATATCAATTTAAACTAAATTTCAAAAATCCAAAAAAAAAATGCGAAGGGAGGCCTTGGACCCTGCGAGATTTTTGATTTTAAGAAGCAAAAAAAAAATTCAAAATAATTTTAAAGGTATAGAAAAGAAATTGAGATTGCAGCCTTATTCCCAGAACATAAGTATCAAAAAATAAAACAATTTAATAAAACTACATAGCCGAATAAAAAATTAAACATTATATCACTTTAAGCTAAATTTCAAAAATCCAAAAAAAAAATGCGAAGTGGGGCCTTGGCTCCTGCTTGATTTTCGATTTTAAGAAGCAAAAAAAAAATTCAAAATAATTTTAAAGGTTTAGAAAAGAAAATGAGATTGCAGCCTTATTCCCAGAACATTAGTATCAAAAAATAAAAGAATTTAATAAAACTACATAGCCGAATAAAAAATTAAACATTATATCAATTTAAGCTTAATTTCAAAAATCCAAAAAAAAAATGCGAAGGGGGGCCTTGGCCCCTGCTTGATTTTCGATTTTAAGAAGCAAAAAAAAAATTCAAAATAATTTTAAAGGTATAGAAAAGAAATTGAGACTGCAGCCTTATTCCCAGAATATTAGTATCAAAAAATAAAACAATTTAATAAAACTGCTTAGCCGGGTAAACATTATATCAATTTAAGCTAAATTTCAAAAATCCAAAAAAAAAATGCGAAGTGGGGCCTTGGACCCTTGAAAGGTATAGAAAAGAAAATGAGACTGCAGCCTCAATTCCAGATTATTAATACCAAAAAATAAAACAATTTAATAAAACTACATAGCCGAATAAAAAATTAAACATTATATCAATTTAAGCTTAATTTCAAAAATCCAAAAAAAAAATGCGAAGTGGGGCCTTGGCCCCTGCTTGATTTTCGATTTTAAGAAGCAAAAAAAAAATTTAAAATAATTTTAAAGGTTTAGAAAAGAAAATGAGACTGCAGCCTCATTTCCAGATTATTAGTATCAAAAAATAAAACAATTTAATAAAACTCCATAGCCGGGTAAAAAATTAAACATTATATCAATTTAAGCTAAATTTCAAAAATCCAAAAAAAAAATGCGAAGGGGGGCCGTGGCCCTTGCGAGGTTTTTGATATTAAGATGCAAAAAAAAAATTCAAAATAATTTTAAAGGTATAGAAAAGAAAATGAGATTGCAGCCTTATTCCCAGAACATTAGTATCAAAAAATAAAACAATTTAATAAAACTACATAGCCGAATAAAAAATTAAACATTATATCAATTTAAGCTTAATTTCGAAAATCCAAAAAAAAAATGCGAAGGGGGGCCTTGGCCCCTGCTTGATTTTCGATTTTAAGAAGCAAAAAAAAAATTCAAAATAATTTTAAAGGTATAGAAAAGAAATTGAGACTGCAGCCTTATTCCCAGAATATTAGTATCAAAAAATAAAACAATTTAATAAAACTACATAGCCGAATAAAAAATTAAACATTATATCAATTTAAGCTTAATTTCAAAAATCCAAAAAAAAAATGCGAAGGGGGGCCTTGGCCCCTGCTTGATTTTCGATTTTAAGAAGCAAAAAAAAATTCAAAATAATTTTAAAGTATGCAGTTATAACAAGTTATTTATTTTTTTTTTTTTTAATAAAAATATATGAAAAAAAAATTGAAATGGGGACCGTGGACTAAAGGTATTTTCGTTTTAAATAAAAAATAAAATGCAAATTTATTTTAATAGTATAGAAAAGAGATTGAAACTGCAGTCTAATTTCCAGATTCTTAAAACAATTAATTAAAATAAATATTTAATGTTCACTAGCTATAAAGAAATTAAAATTTCTAAATAAAATGTAGGAACTAAATCTAAATCTTATCTGTCCTGTACCCAAATAAACTTTCATCAGAATAGACGGTTTTTTATTTTTTTAGTATTATATTGGTAAACGCTATCCCGGCTTTAAAACAGTGCTTAAAATATGATAATATCATGTTCGAACCCTATTAATACCCACCTAATTTACTATGCAACTACCCCTAAGTCTGATATTCTCTTGGTAATATTTAAATATTTCCTGTCATTGTTATGTTTACAATATCGAATTCGTTTTTAAGAAAAGATCATCGTAAAGCTCACGACCAGTGATGATTACCTACTACCATCACAATATAGCTTCAACGTAGCTTTTATAGGTTTGGCATTGACCCTGACCTATAGTCTCTTGGATAAAAAGAGTCCTGCGAGTTGTGCGTTGCCGATCTCTTGAATTTTGTGTCTGCTTATCATATCGAACTAGTTGATTGCGGCACGGTTTCTTTGACGCTATTGACCGCCGCGCCACAGCTTCGAGCCGCACAACTGCTCACAGACCAGCCTAGTCGTGTCTACCTGGACGACTTTACGGCTGGTCCCATAGCAGTCACTGCGGCTCATCGCTGAGGCCGGATGCGGTGATCAATCGCGTCTTCTATACTCTATTCAGAATAAGAATGCCCAAATTCGGGCATAAATACTGTTAATCAACCTAACTGGTAGTAACTATCGTATCTTTTTCTTATGCACCCCAAGTCGGGGACGACTGGCGTCGAGTCAGGCTCTCTGTTTGGGTGGCGTTTAGCTGCCGGCACGGCGGAATTAAGGGCCCGGCATCCGAACGCGCTCATCCCACCTGAGCTGGAGACGTCGGAAAAGACGACTTCAACGTTTAGGAACACTTTCCTTTAAATAAATTAATAAGAACACTTTGTGTATATATTAATCTTTTTTTCTTTTTTTCATATTTTCGAATGTTTTTTTTAAATAATATTTAATAACGACTAATAAAAATATTTTTTTTTCAACATTACTGATACGATAATTACTTAACTTTAATTAGGTTGAGTATTTATGCCCAAATTCGTGCATTCTTATATCGAATAGAGTATATGAAACCGTACCTAAAGTTAGGTACAACTTGAAGGTATGATTGGATGTACGTTTTCTAATTAAGACAAATTTGAACACTAATTGGAGACAACAGTACAACACAATAAGCAGTTGAAACGTACTTTTAAAATCAAAACAACTCTTATGTAAAAGTATTATTAAATATTTTTCTTTTAGCTTCATATATTTAGTAAATATACTTGGGAAATTCGAAGACTTTGAGCAACATTATAATTTTTTCAAATTTTTATGAGAACTTCTTTAAATATGATCTGGAGAATACAATACTTCATTTAAATTATTCAAGTTTTTAGTTGTATTAAACATTTTTTCAGGTTGTTAAGCCTTATGAGGTTTAGCATGATACAATATTGGTTATGTTAGGTTTTATATGTTATCTTAAAACTATAATTCATATATTTCATAGATTACAATAATTATGATTTTAATTTAATAAACAAATTTGAGTATTTTTTAATGTATTATTACTTGAGATTTTACAAAACCTAAGATAATATTCAAAATGGGTTCAAAATCGAATAAACAAATAAATTAAATATTCGAATTATAAAATTAAAATTTTAACTTATATCCAATTTAAATATAGTTCTATAATCTATATAGTATCTTGACTTACATACTTATTGCCAGTTATTACTCTGGAGAAGTTGTACCAAATGTACTATAAGACTCCAAAAAACATAAAATGTTTTGACGTGAGCTTTAGTTGCTCTGTGATAATCATAATATATGTATAAACAAGAACCTCATAGGGGCCGTCGTTCCTGTGGACACGATCGGACAATTACCAAAATAAAGACAGTTGCAGATACAACTATCAGTATAAAATATACATTATTAATATCTACTTACAACCATGCCAGAGACAAGTTACTTTTTATATCTTACAGAAACATTTACATCATTTTTACATAAGTAAAAGAGTACTCTTACATCTATTATACATCTTATAAGTTTAAGTATGTTTTTTTTTATTTAGATAATAATAACAATACGTATGTCACATGAAATATTACCGGCTGGATCACCGCCATACATGTTTATAGTTTTCACTCTGTCTAAATACATTACAATATCAGTTTGGTTTTGGTATGACAACAAATAGCTTACGGTTAATGCGAGGACACTATGTATTTAAGAAATATACTATCTTATATTTAAAAGTTGATTTCAATATTTTGTTTTTACATAGTGAACAATTCAAATATATTTTAAATTTTTAAATTTCAGCTAAAATAAAATATAATCAATTAAAATAGTATAATATAGATGCCAATACTTGACAAAAATAAAACTGTTTGAAAATGAAACTGATAACCAACCTAGCATAACCAATTAATTGTTAACATTTAATTTTAAAGTCTTAAACCCTGATAAATATTTAATTTATTATGTGTTAGTGCGGATTAAAAAAAAATAAGTTCTTAAAAAATAAGAGTTCTGGATTTGTATTGACAATTAGAAACTACATCTGACAGAAAAACTTAGTGAAAATAGATAGTAAAGAGAGTAAGTATTATAGGGTTCGGATTTTAAAGCACTAAAAAGTACTGAAATATGCTATAAAAACATCAAAAATAGCAACTAAAAAATATGTATATCAACGTTTTTTTAAATTTATTATCTTTTACTGGCAGTTAATTTTATTTTAAAACTTTTAAGGTATAATATAATGAAAGCAAACCAAACATTGGCACAAAATTAGGCTTTTATGATAATTAATTGTTATATGTATAAAGAGAAAATGAGCTTAAACTCAAATTTGACCCAAGTATGGCACTTCTACCGTAATTATTACATTTTCCTAATATTTTTCAGACATTATGAAGCTAAAAACATAGAGAACCAATGGGGAAGACCAAGGTAAAGTAAGTAAGTAAGTAAGTAATGGAACATACTAATATACGTTGTTTATATAGTTTCCGCCAAATTGAATAATTTAATTTGGAAGCGAACGATAATTTACCAGCACGATTGTGTGGACGTTTTAATTCATATGGTACCAACGGTTTAAGATAAAACGTTTTATATCACGGTAGATTATTTCTAATATATTTCTAACTTAATCCGTGGTTGTGCCGCATTTAAAACTTAAAAATTAATTATAAATGTTCATGGTATTAGCATAGCAATTGATTATTGTAAATTCTGACAACAAAAAATGTGTATAAATTAATTTTTGTAAAAGCTAAATACATTTTTTCATATTATTATAATATGTAAATGCATATGCCTAATTCTGGGTCCTAGTTATAAGTTATAACAATATTTTAAAAACTTAATATGATTTTTCATAAATTAATATTTAATTAAGTTTATTTTACCAATATGTCTCACCGTACCCCGGTCTCCTTTATGTACTGTTTGTCCTAAAAGTCCTGTATCACCTATAGTATCTCCGTGGAAAATCAATTTAATAAAATGCTCTTTTTAAGTATAATAATTCCAATTGAATGGCATCAATTTCAATTTTTTTTATACTTATTACTATAAAAAAAACCAGAATTTAAATATATTGATTTTCCACGGAGATACTATGGGAGATACGGGACTTTTGGGACACACTGTATAAATCATAAATACTTATACTTAAAAGTTATTATACTTTAACTTCCAATCATACCTACCTAACTTTCAACAATCAACCGCATACTCGATTTGATGACACCTAATTCAATGCTTCGACCGACAATGCCAACTCGCGGTCAGACTCTTTTTATCCTCACCTATAAGCCAAGGTTGCAAACCTACTAAGCCGTAGTATCGGCTAAAGGGTCAAGTGAGCTTTGCAATTCTAGATCCTTTCCTAAGTATTTGATATCGTTAACCTAACTTTTCTTCTTCACGCTTCTTCTCCCTTACTCTCACAACTAAGTTCACAACTACCTTTAACCTATACATCTATATGTTCTGCATTCTGAATATCCACTTCTACCGTCTTTCCATCCAACCTTTTCTCCCTAGATTTACTTTATCAACTACATTCACACTGTGCTCTACTGCTCTCTTATAGTGTACACTCTCCAATCTCTCGACCAATACAACCTGTAGTGGCGTGGCGAACTTGAAATTGTTCAGGTGCTAGTATTACGTGTCACCCACCCAACCACCCACTAACACTTGATAATTACATATTTTTAACTACATGTCATAGTAAACACTAAAATACTATAAATAATTACCCATTTTTATAATTTTTCATCTACCCCCCCCCCCTCCTGAAATTCAATGGCGGTTACCCACTTCGCCAAGCCACTATAACCTAATCTTACATTTATTTTGTATCATTCCCTTTCATACACCAAACATTCCGAAAAATTCTAGATCTCTTGTCTTAACTATCTTCACACCATATCATACACTTTCTATTCTCTTTCATTCATTTCAGTCTCTCATACAGGTCATCGTACCTGATAATCGGAGAAAATGTTTAAATATTATACCAAGTGAATATCGGACCTGACTAATTTCCTAATTTTTATCATGACTTAATTGGTAGTCGGAATAGCGTTATACCAACAGTTATATTCGATATAATCGATCCCCTGATCGATTTACAATATTAAAAAGAAACTTAATCGCGTACAGAAAAAAGAAGAAAAAAATTTAAAACCTACACCTCTGCCAAACATAAGTAACACTAGTTTTTCGTGTATTATAATAATACATAACAATAAATACTGTTTACTAACCTTCTAAACCAAACAATCCCCGATGTCGTGTCCGAATGAGAATCAACTATTCCTTACCTTGTCTCCGATACATTTTGACGTTAACACCATCCACATCGTTCCAATTTGGGGATATCCATTGTCGAATACCATCTCTGAAATAACACTCAGTAATAACGATCCTTGCTGCCTGCTCTATATGTTTTGGTGAAAATATATTAAATTTACTATATTATAATATAAGGTAACTGATAATAGTAAAATAATTTGAATATTACTAAGAATTTATAAAAAATATTGAATTTAAAATAAAATTATAACAGGAATGTTCAGTGTTGATCGATTGAAAAATAGTAAAAATATTTCTATGCTCAAAAATATTAATTGTTGTTTTTACGAGGCATAAGAACTTCCACGGGTATGTATAACTCTATTAATTTAGGTATATTATATTATTATTCTACGCCCTGGCGCGATGAAACGACGACGACGTTTGTGTTGCTCACATGAATGAATTAATCTGAAAAGAATACGAAAACAATTTTACGTAAACATCGATTATTCCGGCGAAACCTGTGTCGTACTCACATCGCCGGCGTGCAGGAAACTACTTTGAAATAAAAAAAATTGTGATTTATAAAAAATTAAACCGAACTCAATCATTTTTTGTTCATTGAAATTTTAGACTCGTTAATGCCGTCTACGTTCGTTGCAATGATTGCCAATTGACATAGATGATAGGTTTTATATTTTTAAGTCAATATGAAAAATCCACGGAGATAATATATATTGCAACTATCGATATCGATATTTTTTCCAATAAATATTAATACAAACCACGGACTAAGATATATATAGTATATCTTAGTCCGTGATACAAACATTCTTTTTTATTAAAAAGTAATTTTAACCGTTTGTTGTTATCAATGTTATTATTTTTTTGTATAAGTGAATGAATTCAATATATTATATTATGTTTTATTTTATTAAAAGGAATATTTGACTTTTTTTATGTGATGATGAAATTATACGTTATTTAATTTTATTTTGAGTACTTTTAATTGAATTATTAATATTATTTAAATCATACGTTCACGAGTTCAGCCGTAACCAACATTGACCAGGTAAGTTGAGAAACAATGGGCGTAAGCGCTATATTATCGTTAATAAGCTAATTTTTAACGTAATTATTCTTACATTTTATAGTTGTAAGTAAAATGCATTAGAAACATAATCTTTTAATTGATTGATACAAGAATTATTCTTGCAAGTGATATTTAGATAGAATAGGACAGAAAAATGTATTGTATTTTTATTTTGTCTTTCCTGCAAAATTTTGTCTATCCGTCGATATTATTATGATAAAATACCTATTATAATAGTATTATCATAATATTTACGATCATATTATAATCATATACCACGTTTTCAATATAATCCGTTGAATATTATCAATAATATTATTTTTTTAATTTGTATTATACCTGTCTAGTTATTATGTGTCAAATTATTTAAATATAGTGTATACAAGTATTTATTACCTACTATTACAGTATTACTTATTAATTAATAAAGTACCGACGAAATATTATGGTGTGTTTATTTTAGTTCAATAATTTATTAATACTACACTCATTAATTATATATTAATTTTTGAAACATTGTGTTCAAGAAAACAAAAACTAAATGTTATTATATTGACACAATATTAGAGTTGTGTAATGTACCTTTATGTAAAAAATAGATGAAAATAATAAGAACTGTTGAATTTTGGGGGTCATATGTAAGAACGCCCGTATTAATGGATGACACTATTTGTATAAAAATGCGAGTGAATTAAAAAATGTTTATCTGTACAAGAATATAATAAGCGTATTTTTGATATGGAAATATAGGTGAAACATAAAAGCTACTCATGTCGCACTAAAGTAATCATTTATTGTCATTGGATTAGGAAAAAAAATACCATTTATAAATTATAATAATTGTATCTTATGATTTATAACGTGTATTTCTGTAAATTAAACTAAATTTTTATTTAATTTCTATTTAATGTTCCTACCTATGTATTATATTAATTATTATTATTCTACGGCGAAACAACGACAACTTTTAGGTTAGGTATTCGAGGTTACATATTTTATATAAAGTATGCGTTTAAGAAACTTCGGTAGCATTAAATATATACTTTAAGAAAAAATGTAAATTAGAGCTTCAAAAAAATGCGAAAACATACTTGCGTAGACTTTGACTATTTCGGAAAATCCTTGCGCCGTATAATGCATGCACAGTGCACCACCGCAACGCCGACGTGGAACGCTTTAATTCTTCTGAACTGAAAATATTATTGTGATTTATGAAAAATTAAATCATACTTAACACAATATGTTTTTCGTTATTGCACTAATTTACCAATGCATGAAATTTTAGGATTGCTAATCGACTTCGTTCTCTGTAACGATTTTGGCAATTGCCATAGATAATACATATTATATTGCGCCCTGCACGGCTGATATTGTAATACATCTTTTCATAGGTACCAAAGAGTTCCGATTTACGATTTGTTCATTTAAATTACAATAATATCATAAAATATTATTTGTTTGGTCATTGATTTAGATGGTGATTTTTGATATTAGATGCACAAGTATATTTTTACGTAAGCATGTTTTTTTATGAATCAATAAATAAATGTGATTATTGTTTTTTGGAATTAAAATAATTATACTATGTAGGTACACGGTTAATAAATCACATTTAGCGTACCATAGCTATACCACCTATATTATGTTTTTAAGAAGAAACCTACGGGTGCCCAATTCAAAATTCTGCCAAATAGGCGTCCGAACTAGGCCGTCAAGCCTACTCCCGGACAAAAAAACTAAAGAGCCAATTCATTTTTTATTTTTTTAACAATAATATCTAGAACCAAAATCAATTTGCACTATTGATTCGCATGTCATAAGTAAACACTAAAAAAAAATTCATTAAGATATCTTAAATTTACGACAAAATAGAAAGATTTTTTTAATTTTCTCAAAATCTAATTAAAATGATAAGGACCCTTTTTACGTGGACTCAATCAATTATTATAACACATTTGCCACAATACTCATAACTTGCTTTAAAATTAAAATACAATAAAAAGTTCATTGGATGCCCTAGGGCCTAGATAATAATCTTACCTTTAATTTTTATAAGAGGTCAATTCACTCTAAATTTTAAACTAACGGAGCTAAACGTGATCTGCTAAGCGTAAAATTTGCTATGTTACGCACTTGTTAGACGGAGCCAACACATACGGGTATAACGTCTTCCAGTCTTGCCAGTCGGCCGTGTTCTAAGGAAATTAGCATAGGCAATTTAACATGATTACATTAAAGTGACTTGTAAGTGTGTGCAAAGTAAACGAACATAAGTCTGTGTGAGTCTAATTTGTAATCGTTGTCGATCAATTTTTCTTAGAAACCATTAGCTGTCGACAACAAACATCATAGACAATGAACAAACTATGCGGGTCATGTTACATAAAGAAGTATGCAATATCAACAATTCTTCTATACCACTCAAAAAGTACCTAAAACTTACAATTTAAAAAAAATTTTGTTAATACCATTGATCATAAAAAAGATACATTATCCATACATCTATATTATAACTTTAAATACCTACATAGGTTAAATGCAAAAAAAAAGGTTTTTTTATTTAGATTTAAAAGACTAGTGTAGCTGGATTTTATAATTATAATATTATAATATTTTTTAATAATAGGGCCTGCATTATACGAGCTGGTCGGTTGATCGTTGTTTTATATTTGTCGTCAATTAACTTATGTTCACTCAGACATCAACAATGATATTAAAATATGATAAACTTTTTTCATTTTAAATGAAGTGACAATTAGACCAAAAAGCCAGTCAAAACTGATGAGATTTAGATTGACAATTTCAATTTTTAATACTCATTTTACTTGATTAACACGTGCAAACCTTAAGAGGAAAACGACCAAGAGGACGATCCAGAAAGAGGTAAGCTGATAGAGTGACAGAAGATTTAAATGCAATGGGTGTAGAAGATTGGTGTAAGATCGTACAAGACAGGGAAGAAGATGAGTGAAATGAGCGAGATATTGTAGTGACAGCTAAAACTCTTAGAGAGTAGTATGCCCAGAAGAACAAAAACAAGTTCACTATGTTTCAATAGGAGTGAATTTGAATATATATTTTTTCAGCTGTGATATCCATGAATAAAAATATATTTTTTATTTATATTATTCATCATGACAGTAACAATATTATTTTAGTATATTAAAAATTAAAATCTGTCAAACCAAATTCCTTCGGTTTTGTCTAGCTTTTTGGCCTAAAAAATTTTTTATTGTAAACAAATTGTTGTAATAGCTTATATAAATGTATTAAAATAGATTAAATATTTAAAAAGTGGATGATAAGTATTTTAAATTGTTTATAATCAAGTAAATATTATAAAAAAAATTCAATAAATCTCTCAGCTGTTGATGCAGTACATCGTCAAACCTTCATTGTAAAAATATTTTACATTGCAACATAACATCATTTATATTATTATAAATAAATATGACAATATGAAAGGTATTCACAGTTTATTTATAATTAAATAAAAGGAAAAATTGTACAAGTCTTTTACGGGCAACACACAATTGACGTTGCAGTTTAAAAAATGATTTAGTCTTAAAAACACAAACGTTACTATCAAAAATAAATTATAGGTAAAGTATATTGTATACATTTATACATTTTACATTAACTTTATAGGTTGACTTGTAATCTACTAGGTAAGTATACATTTAAAATAAAAACAATTATATTAACAAAATATTATAATGCAGTAAATAAATAACAATGATTGTTTAATGTACATAGTAAAAAAAATAATCTATAATATATTATAACTATATTGTATTATAATTATTATGATTAATTATTAATACATACCATAAAGTTATAGAAATTCAATATTAAATAACTAACTGATTTGAATCGATTACACAGCTTTAAATACTATACATAACCACAATTAGTTATATAGAGAGCATATGTCATTTTAGTGATTTTAGGAAAATATTGAAAATTAAATTCTAGCTGTGTAGTACACAAAAATAAAAACAATTAAACCAAAAACATATGTACAGTAGAAATTGTTATGAATTTGAAGTAACTATAAAATAAAATTATGAGGAAGCAATTTTTTTTTTGTATTTACACAATTACACAATGTTAACTATTTAAAACAGTTAGAACAAATAAAAAAAAAAATGTATAGTTAAAAAACAATTTAAAAACGCCTATTGAATATTAACTTTAAAATCAATTTCTACTGTATAACAGAAATATAAAAAAAAAAACACAAAAAATAATCTTAAGGATAAAAAAAAATATTTACACTGCTATAACACATTAATGGCACACATTTATAAGCTAAATGTTAAGTAGATCAACTGATAAAACATCATTGTTGTTCATTTAAAGTTGACAATAGCAATTTAGTAATATTAAATTTAATTCTATCTACACAGTCTTAGGCAAAAATATAAAAACCTACATTTCAGCTTTAATTGCTGCAAAATTTAATTTATCCTGTATTATACATGATGAATACCGTTTTCTAAGGTTTCACTATCCTCGAGTTTACGCAGTGTCTTCATAACTCTCAATGCTGGCAATCTTACATTTGGATTTTGATGCCAACATTCTTGTATGATTTCTGATATCACTCTCAACCTCTAAAATACAAATAAATATGTAATAAAAAATAGCAAATTACATTTATGTTATTTTTTAACTCACATTATCGCATTTCCATCGAATAGGTATGTCTGGTCTAGCTCCTTGTATTATCAATACTAAGCGCATATCTTCCACTGATGGATCAGAGCCAACCATATTGGCATAAGGCAACATATATTCATCAGCTTGAAGCATAGGTGATCCTCCAACTGGCCAACTTTGTCTGCTTCTTCTACAAATTAGAAAAATTATGTATAATTTTAGGCTAGCAAAATGGAATAATTCAAAACTATAGTTTAAAATTAAAAATTCTTAAAATACTTGCCTACACAACTCCCAAAACACTAAACTTGTTGAATACATATCAGCAGATTTAAATGCACTAAATGAAGTCACATCAATAGTGTCATTGACTACTTCAGGAGCCATATAACGCCTTGTACCTACTCTTGAGTTGGGAGCGATGTCAATTTCATTTCTTCGACTAAAATCATACAAAATATATTAATTATCAGTTATAAAATAATAGATGTATAAATTAGATAAATACCTATCATATCGAACAGCTAAGGCAAAATCAGCGATACAACACTCTCCATCAGTCTTGACCAAAATGTTTCTCGATTTAATATCTCTGTGGGCAATACATGGCTTACCGTGAGTACCATTAATGGGCTCATGTAAATGTGCTAAGCCACTAGCTATTGATCGTGCCATCACGACTAGCTGAGAGGTATCAATAGTATTTTCTTTTAAAAAATCATGTAAAGAACCACGTTTATGATATTCTGTGATTAACATCATCTGAGCACCTCCAGCACTGACTTTCAAATCAGCGGCGATGAAACCTTAAAATGTCGTAAATAACATAATGAGTTTAAACAATCAAAATCAATAGTATTAGTTTTATAATTTACCTAAAATGTTCTCATGTCTTAGTAAAACAGTTTGGTATATTTCTGTTTCTCGTAACCAACTTTGATCATTAATTGTAGTAAAAATTTTCACAGCCACATGTTCACCTCTCCAATTAGCTAAACATACTTTACCAAATCTACCCTCTCCAATTTGCCGTTCTATTCGTATTTGTTTGGCAATTGTTCTTTGAACCTAAATAGTAACATTTTTTTAAATAGTATTCAGTGTTTTATTATAATCACATGTTGATTCTTACAAGTAGTGGAATCCCAGAACCAGAACCAGATGAATGACCAATAAGCGTTTGCAACAAGTTACTGTTGCCAGATATATAGCTTTCGGTTGATGTTAAAGCATACAGCCGATTTTTCTCCCTTCTTCTATACCTAAGGTATATCCAACCTATGATGATTGCAGATACTAGGAGACAGATAACCATTGACAACATAAATGCTATATAAGGTACAGAATTAATTTGAACTTTGGGAGGTACTGTTGTTGTACTGTGTGGTATGTACATGGGTCTTATGTCTTTATTGCACATGTCTGAGTTGCAACACTGAATTGCTAGGCCATACAATGAATTGCCACCTTTGCACTAGAAAAAATAAAAAAAAAGAACATTTATTTATAACAGTATGTTGAATACAAAGAAATGTTTCAAAATATATACTTGTAAGAATCCTTGTTCGCCAGCCGCAAGACACCCATAAGATACTATTGGTTCATATTCGCCAGTTTCGTCGTTGATTTCCTCATGCACAGCACTAAAGCATTGAGAATAGCGAGAAGTTACACATGTTCCATTTGTCTGGCCGTCTGGACATTGGTGTTCGCAATAACACGTCAATCCATGGACTAAAATTTTAAAAAAAAATGTGTTAAATATTTAAACTTAAATAGTTATTGTAATATTGTAATAATTAAAATTATGAAAAAATAAAAATAGAAGTTCAATTTTCATTTTCATCAAACATCTTGTTGTTAAATAACAGATACATTTACAGCCGTTCATTCAAAATTAATTTGTAAATAAATGTTTGCAAAAAAACGGTTGGTGTTCAAATT
The DNA here is from genome assembly GCA_022818045.1 of Neotoxoptera formosana. NCBI lineage: Eukaryota > Metazoa > Arthropoda > Insecta > Hemiptera > Aphididae > Neotoxoptera > Neotoxoptera formosana. The sequence continues at coordinate 10,213,921 of CM040632.1, read as the reverse complement.
CCAATTCAATTAGGAACTTAACAAATTAATGTGTTAAAAAAGAACAATAAAAACATTATGAGACGATCAAAGAAAGAATCGAAAAATCTTTTCGTATATAGTGTCGGCGCCATTAGTTGAACAAAGACTTATAAAAACCGGTAGCCCAGATATTTTCATTAAAATTCATCTGGACATTCATTCCGTTACACAGACAATACATAAAATATGATATATATATTTTTTTTTATCTCAAGTTCGTTTTTTAATTTTTATTATTCTTTATTCCCACCTAAGTGGCTTAGTTGCAAAAATAAAAAAAACGACATAGATACGTATTTTCATAAAAAAAATATAATAGCAAAACAATACATCCACGTATTTTTAAGCAATTGGTAATTGATATAAAACTGTAGAATTTTGTATAATAATTAAATTTAAATAATTTGTTTATTTTATGCCCTTATTTTTTTACAAACAAAATGATTATACATTTCGTAAAATGTTACATAAAAATATATATTATATTAAAACAAATAGTGTTGAATTAAAAAATATAAATATAGGAAATATAAGAATATAAACTTCGAAATGTATAATACATTTTTTTAAATACTGAGCCATAAAATATTTATTTAACTCTCGGTCTTATATCTAAAACTTTGAAATTATACGAGCAAACGAACGATGAGAAATCGTTTTTAGTATAGGGATTAAAATATCCTATTCAAATCTTCCCCCTACTTTAATAATAATAAAAAAAACACCTGTTGCTTAACCTTATAAATATTAAACATCATAAAAGAAGGTAAAGAGAGTGCAGCCGTGCAGGTAAAAACAGACACAAAGAGCTGTTAACCAACAACGACGACCGTGCTATATATAAAAATTCAAAATGGATACGCAGAATATGCGTTTGGGTCAATTCAACTAACCCCTTTTACATAAAAACGTTGAATAATAAAAACCTGGTCCCTCTATACAGTATACACATTACACACTAAGATAAGCGATTTCAAACCTCACGCAGCCATGCTATGAGATATTACAACAATGCAACTAAATCTGTCACACCTAAAAAAAACCATTTAAAAACTCATGTCAGAAAAATATGAATACGTGTTATTCATATAATATGAATATTTTATACAGTCATTTACATAATTTATGATTTATGTGCCAGTGGGCGGCATAATGGTGTTACCGAGACATTTAATTATTAATCGGTTATAAGTCACACGAGGGAGAGAAAAAGAAGAAAAAAGAGAGAGACTTGAATGCCTGCATTATCGCTCTGATATTGTATTATTTTATATTATATTATTATTATACACGTAGGAGTCAGTCAGTAGATGTTGCGTGAGCAAGCAGGTAATTTTTTTATTATTATAAACCTGAAGACTAATTAAAACTGATGGGTTTTTCGTTACCTGCAGCCGTTTAGGCGTTTACGATTTTATTACTCTAGGCTCCAGTACATAAAACATAATTTCGGGTGTGTCTGCGAGACCCACTGGGTTTTTAAGGAAAATAATATACCGCAGACTTGAGCGTTTTGTTTTAATGCTTATAATCGGACAAAAATATAATATACGGGTTTTAAGTACATTTCGCTTCCTTATAATAACGTACACACGCCAAACGGAATTGAAAAACGATAAAAACGAATTTTATACCTAAATAATATTATGTATTATACTATTATTATAGTCGATCAAGATCGATTATTAAACTCCGAAAAAAGTTTCTACCCAAATAGTGTTACGGACACGATTTAACGATTGACAACAATAAATTCGATTTCCAAAAATACTACACACACACGTGTCATTTCATAAAAAAAATAATATATCTAAATAATATTATATTATAATAACGTATTCGGACGGGAGCGGCCGTCCGGTTTCTGGGGGTGTCGGATTACGGTTGCCGTCGCATTATAATAAAATCGTAATACTTTATAATATTATTATCATACTGCAATAACAAAAATAATCATATTAATATCGTATGTTATTATTTTCCGGCACACCGACACGCGACGGCTGGACGCGTCGTCGTCACACGTCTGAGGCGTCGAATCCCCCGGCCGAGGAATAAATTCCGATCCGTGGACCGTGGTGGCAAAGGTGTCGGGTGTCCAAGAAACAATCGCGCGTTACCCCGCAAACACCACCATTCTACCGATGTGCACCGGTTCCCCCTAACCGCCCACCCATCCACCCGCCATCATAATATAGCGGCTTTACGAGAAAAGAGCGCGCTCGCACACACACACAATGAACGCAATCGCCCCCGCCACGTCCCTTCACGTCCGCCGCGTGATTTGTTGCGTTGAACCCTGCCCCCACCCTCGCCGCATCAGCATTGGGCCCGCTCAAACACATGCAACACCAAGACGGTCGTCAACGGGTGACAGCGGCGGCGGCGGCAGCAGCTGCGCCGACCGACACGACCGGTTTCGTTTTTGTATATATACGTCTCGCTCTCTCTCTCTCTCTCTCTCTCTCTCTCTCTTTCGTTCAAGCCGTCTCTCTTGGTCTACGTTTCTCTGTCCACACGCACACAACAATCTGTTTTCGTGCATCGGAATCACGTTCGGCGGGCGAGGCGATGAAGAAAGGAGCGCCGTCGCACGCACACCAGCAGCAGATCTTTCTCTCGGCGTCCCCTCTCGGTACGACCAGCGGCACAACACATGTGCACCACGCCGCCGACGACGACGCTGCGCACAAAGTACCCTTATTATTATATTTATTATAATATATTATACTATGTATTATTATTATTCCGACAATAATACGTGTTCGGTACCTGTTTAGGAACGTCATGCAACACCCCTCGTCGGTGCGTAAACGCTGCACACATGTTCCAGTGTTCACACAGTTTATCCGAGAAGTCGTAATATAACGCGGCTGGGTACGACACGTACCGATTTCAAATAATAATATTCAAACGAATCGTCACGTTTTTTGCCAACAACCAACACCCTAACAGTAATAATTAAAACTACTGCGGTCCGTTCGACAATACGATAATGGTTTTACTTTTTTGTTTTCCGTACATAACGAACCCAGTTGGGTTTACTTCGAGTTTCTATATTATTTTCTACTCCAAATCAACAAATGAATATTCAATGTCATACTATGAGACCAACGAAACTATTATTTTTAACTGTGTGGAAAATGTAGTATTATATTCCCAGTAAACGACTTAAAATATAAATACCTACAAATTTGACAAAAATAGAAAACTTTTTCTTAAACTTAGAAATTAACGTTTTCAATAGGAATAGATTGAAGGAATTGATTTTGATTTCAATCAACCCAATTAAAATGTAATAAATTTATATTTGTTTTCATATATTTTAGTTAACCGAATACTTGTCTTGTACTTTATAACTAATATACAATGTTAAAATAATAATTAATGAACCAACTACAGAGTATATAATATAATGAATATATTATATAAGTGTCAAGTGATTTATAATTGTATTTACAACAATAACAATTTAAACTATCATAGTTATTTAAAAAGATAAAAACAGAAAATAATATTATATACATAATACTATATTTAGTATTTACTATCTTGAAACAAAAATCGATATTAAATATTAATTGATAATCAATAAGAAGATGGGATTTAAAAACAACGTACAATATAATAATATAATCCAGTGTTTCCCAACTGGTGGTCCGCGCGTCCAAGGGTTCCGTGTGGAATTTAAAATAAATAAATTGGTAAATAGCATCTGATAACTATGAACAAGAGCTGACCATCTTCCTTGTCTTATCGTAAAATATTTGTTAAAATAATTATTATTGGCCATCGCCTGATTAACAAAATAAAACTTTAAAAATCGTTCTTGTTTTTTTTTTTGAAAACGACACTTACTAATTATGAGTTATTATAGTTATAGGAAAAAAATTACGGATCCGCAAAATGTTCAAGTTCCTGCAAAGATTCCTTGAATAAAAGAAGTTGGGAAACACTGAATTAATAAAACAGTTTTATACGGTGCCATTCCTAATTTTAATTAAAGGAATAAGGGACATAGAGTATAATTAGTGGAATATAATATTATTTTAAGCATCTTACATATCTATTAACTTATTTTATTATTTTTTCTTAAAGTAGAAACTACAATTTAGTTTGTTTTAAAAGATAAAGTTGTCATAACTTACAGAAATAAAATATCAAAAATAATAAATAGGTATTTATGAATAGTGATTTGGTTTGTAGTTTTGGTGGATAATTTACATAACATGATAAATACAATATTATGAGATAAAGTTGTACATAGAACCATAAGTATTTTTTTTTATCAAGAAAATATTTCTATACCTATATCGTTTAGTATAGCGTATAGTATAAAGTATAAACAATTGAATGACATATTTGTATTGTAACATAAATTTCTTCAACATTTATCTTAAACCAAAATAAAATTCCAAAATACCATCGAAACCTTTAAAAATGTAGAAACGTGACAAATTCAATGTAGTGGCTCACAGAATCGCGTAGGTATGTGTTGAACTCACAGTGTCAACGACACCAGTATTTTATCAGACAATAGGATACTATATACGGCCAGGTGTGAGTACACTATCAAAAATACAATACCTGCCATCTTCTCTCGAGAAGTCTCGGTCCGTCAGCGTCTTGGTAATTTATTTTGATGTTTTTTTTCGATGGAAAAACGCTAGTTTACGGTCACGCTTTGTCCGACAAACTACCGAGTACGTTCTCATCAAACTGCGTTTCATTGTCATTGAAATATCATTATAAAGGGTATTTTTTGTAAAAAGACATGAAATTAGTGTTGAAAATTGGAGGAAAATCCAATTACAACTAAAGGAGTATGTATTGTGTATTTGTGTTATACTACTTATAGTTTAATGGTCGATATTCGCCACACAATTTCAAAAGTATAGAACGGTTACTATTCAAGAAGAAAATTGTGTCAATACTCAATTTACAGAATACAAAACATGAAGTAGACCATTACAAAATTAAACTTTTAATATTTTTTATAAATAAATAAATGATTTAAAAATGTAATATACCAAGTGATTTCGCTGAAAAAAAACAACAAATTCAGTTTAAAATACTGAATAATAGTAATTGATACTCATAACTCATAATATTCAGTGGCGTATTTTAAACTTTTTCGGGGGATGAGGGTCTACAATTTATTGTTTTACAGTTTAGCTCGCAGGTTAGTATGTCTACACTCAACCTATATTATTATGAATACAATATACAGTTTATAGTGTTTATACCTATAATAATATTTATTTTGCACATGAAAATAATATGGTATTGTATTTTGTATAACTATAAATTATAATATATACAATTATACCATGGCAAATATTTCAAAAAAAAGTCCCTTAAATAGTATTTTTTTATTTTTTGGTTTTTGGGGACACCAAAAATACACTACTGGATATTCAGCATCTTACAACATATAATTTTAAAACCGTGGTAGACACTTTTCCGTATAGTATAGGTGTACCCTATCATAGAGTAGACCAATAATGTTATGAATGCGTTAAATTTGAATTCAATGATAAATTATTATACGAAAACTACGAAACATACGAAAACTATTCTGAATAGAGGCATATATTTTATAAGTATATAATATTTCATTATACATTTATATTGATATTTAAATAAATAATTTTTCTATCAGTAAATATAACAAATTAGGTTTAACATATTTTTCCAAATACAAATCGTATGTATTATAATTTATAATGTTAATTAATATAATATCACTAGCTATTATTAACTATTAATCAATACCGACGAACTGCGTAGAACAGTTTGAATTCCTTGAATTGCAGCAAAATAACTAAAATCATTGTTTTTTGTTTAAACTTTAAATATCCAATTTTGTAGACATTTTACCTTGAAACTACTATAAAAAAAAAATTGTGCATACGTGGCTTTACGCTTAACTGTTTGTAATTTCTTCAAAACAAAAATTATATCGTAATATATCGTATTATATCGTTATATCAAGTCCATAAATAGCATAAAAAGAACCGATTTATTTTGAAAGTTATACCAAGAGTAGAAGATACTACAATAAATATTTGGTGAAAAATTCAAGTCTTTAGTAATTCATTTTTGATACACAAAAAAAAATGTCGTTTAAAACTGATTGAGCGTAAAAATGACCATTTTTCACTAATTTTTCTTTTGTTTTTACCGATTATTTTGAAAAGTTCAATTTACTACATGCACTACCCTCAAAGTTGAAAATAGAATAATTTTTACTCCTACAAAAGGTCACAAATAAATATTTTGTTTTTAATTTTTATGAAATCTATCAACGCTTAACGGGACAAATACCTATAAGAGTTATAAATATGAAATGAAAACCGTGATGAAAAATACCTACTTTCAGAGATTAACAGGATATCATAGTAAAAATAGCGATTCTAAAATTGAAAATCTCAGTTACGACAACGAAAGGGATTACGCTCTGTGAGTTTGTTTGTTTTTTTTTTTTGAAAATGTTCCAAAATTATCCTGAATACGTTGAAAAAGTCACGTATTTGGCTAACGATCACGAACCGATTCTTTGTCAAAGAAAAAACCTTCGATATTCATACCTATTAAATAATGTAGGTAGGTATATACACAGCTATTATTTACGATGGTCTTATATACAGTGCAAACCTTTATAATCCAATTTAAGCCGAATACGAGGCGTGCGGTAAGAAAGAGAAAAAAAATCACGTATTTGCCGACACCTCATTTTTATGATAAACAACGGGTTTTTTGGGTCAGCCATCTCTCCAATTGTCATAAGCACGTTCGAAACACGATGGTGTCGTACCACACACGCACAAGTAAATAAAAGTATTTATTTTTTTCTTATATAATATATATAACATGCAATTAAGATACGGAATCTAGTATTGGGGATATTTTCAAGAATTCGCTGGAGGCTGAGCTTAAAAAAAAAAATAATAATAATAATAAAGACGAACTGTAACAAAATGTTACATTAAATGTTTGGTTTTTATCAAATTTAATGCCCGGCAGCAGTTTACGCGAACGGTTAGTTGACCATATCGAGACAAACGTGTGGCCGACCGGTTTTCTCTGTACCTATTATACGCGCGTATATAGTATATTTGTCGGACCATCTGGCACCAACTTACACATTCGTCTTCTCTTTTATTCTCTCCGGCATCACAATTATTCAACGGCAGTCGGCCTAATCCCGCGCTGTGTGCGTGCACACACGTACCGCGGCGAGCCATATACACATAAATGTTTTGTGCGTGTGTGTATGTCATTGCAGGCGTTTTCCTCCCATTATCGGATACCGCATCTATCGCGCGCGCATCACGTATACCTATATTATATTCACGTACGCATATAAAAGTCCTCGCGCAGTATTACGATCGGTATAAAAGATCCACGGCCCGCGTGATGGCCGGAAGAGGGGAGGGAGAGTAAAATAAATGAATAAATAAAAAAACACATATTATATACGTGTAGCCGTGTAGGCATACGAGTATACATGTATATGAAAAAATAGAATAATAATAATAATACTCGTTCGGAACAATTCTCACATTGTCACGCAACGACTTTGTATGCACAAAAGGATTTATACGGCATCGTTTTTCTTATATACATACATCTATACCTATCTACTTCTTATTTTTAAAATATTTTTTTTATGGCAAAACTGATTTGATCTGGTCTCTCTGTGAATCCGGATTTCTCAAGGATCGCGCAGCCGCCACCGTCTCAGAGAACCTAACTAACTGCGGTATTGCGGATAAATAAAACGCATACGGTATATATTACGTCTCCGTCGATGAGACTATAAGATCCTATCCTGGCAGCATATGCTTCTCTCACGTTCAGTCACATACACGCACATATGGAATTATTCACTAAACAGCCTTGCACTGTTGTCGTTAACGAGGCATATATTTTAGCGAGCAAAACGCGGCCGTTGGATTTTATAAGTGTGAAATATTTCAATGCACGTGTGACACATGTCCGTATTCGGATTTTGCGTGTCTTTATTCCTTTTCATATAATATAAGTATAACAACCAACAAATGTAATATGACGTGTTATCGTGCGAGACGTGAAACATTATTAAAGAAGAATAACATTGAGAATTTTCACATCAAATAAAAATACCCAACTCCATAGTACATAGAAACGACGGCAATTTAATATTTAGATTACAATATATACGCATTTATTTAATACTATATAATTACACACATTCGTATAATTACATTCGTTTATCAAAACGATTATTGAATATCTTCTTAGTCGATTGATTTATGAGTGTAGACTTATTAAACACTATTATATGATAGCTACGCTGACGTCGTTTCGTATATATTATAATATTATATATTATTAAGTGTCTGTAAAAGAAAATCTTCCACTACTATAGCTGTAACAAATGCATATAATACAGCCGCCTGCCTCAATCTTTCATTATACACGCTTAGGGTTTTGACACTTATTAAACCCATTGTACATTAATTGTAGACGTTTAAAAACATAAAAATAAACGTGAACTCGTAAATCGTGTTGTACAACACCTGCATTGTACAGTGTACACGTTTTACAGATGGCCTATCGTGTGTTTCGAATGCGTGTACACGAGTCGTAGAATTAAATTCCGTATGTACAATGACGACTACATCAACACCGCCAACCGACAGCGCTTATTATAAAATATAACCATTAACCACTAATAAATTGTTATGATTGCCATTGCGCTAGGAGTGCCAATAACTCGGGAGAACAACCCGGCGCGAGTTTTTAATTATTGTTAATCATCTCTCCGAATGATTTCAAGTGTGTACACACTAATACACTGTAAGTATACATTATGCATAATATACTTAAACTAAAAACATTACAGCTCTGTGCTCGTGCAGACATTTTGCAAACAATACCGCGGTATGTATAACAAAACAAAAGGTATGCACTATATACAATATACTTATAATGTTTAATTTATTAACAACTTTTTTGAACTATATCGCTATATAGGCATCACGCAGCGATTTTTCATGGATCGGTAACAATAATAATAGTATGATATTATATTTGTTATCCCCGGGTAACAACGATTTTCGCGCGCCTGTCCAGCGGCGGAGGCTGACGACCGACCGCGCGTGCAAGCGCGCGTGGGCAGGCGGGGTTTATAGCTGGCCGGACTCGGTGCCTACACGTGGCGACGAAGTGACTTTAGGGCGCGGAAGTCGTCGTCCGACGAAGTGTGCGACGGACGGATGCAAATCGTTTCTCATAAATTCCGAGATCCAAATCGTACATTTTTTTTTACCATTATTTCCCTTCGTATTATTATTATCGCGCATACATAATGATACATAACATATTATTAGCCCCGCGGAGTCGTGACGGGCGCGCGTTGGTAGGCGTTAACCGCCCAACACCTCGACGCGATTTACGCCAGGCGGTGTACGGTGCGTGTGCACGTACATAATATTATTATAGGTACACGATACGACGGTGATTATTATTACACGCAGCGGCGGAGGAGAAACCACGTCCGCCACCGAGGGCCGGGTGTGCGTTGCCTGAGGGGAGGGTCAAGGACACCGTCGCCGGCTGCGGTGGTGTTGTGCTGCTGCTCCGTACCCGACACCGCAGACTCCGACGACTCGTTAAAAAAAAAATACGTCGTACGGCGCCACACGTTCAAATTATACATCCAAAAAATCCTTCCAACCGTCGCCGAACCAATAGCGCAATATGATGCCCAATTGTATAGTATAATTATTACATAATAATAATATTTTACTGAGTATCAAATATTAACAACAACCAAAAAAACCGTTGTTGCCGACATGCATAACAATTTGAACGTAGTTCCGAGTATAATATCAAAATAACAACTAATAACATTTCACGGGGATCGGAAGTATACTGAATAACTTTATGAATAATTACAATAATTTAGCAAACGCTTACCTACCTACACTAGAATAAACACAAATACCCTGCTAAAAATATCTTGTTTTTTTACGTAAAAAAAGCATCAAATATAATAGGTATTATGTCTAACAAAATAAAACATATTTTTAGGAAAAGAACAAAGAAACATTCGATATAGAAGTTGGGTTAAATTAACTATTTACAAATAATAAAAAATTATAGCTTTTGAAAATTGACATCGTGTTGAAAGTAATAGTTGAAAATTAAAATTATTATTTATTATTTTTAATTTGATTATCCTCGTTAAGTTTAAATTACAATTTCAAAAACGAAAATTGAAACTAAATGAACAAAAGGATTTAAAGTCGTCAACATGCAAAATAATATAATAGTTTAGTTTTCGACTTGGTAGATGTTGTGGTTAAATTAGATTGATAATCCAAAAAAATATAATTATTATACAAATGTTCTATAATCTAAGGACGGAGGGTGCAAAGACCCTGGGCCTTTCGCTTTTGCATGGGTTTTTAACCTCAAGTTCAAAATCAAAAAATAGGTAAATTGGGTTCAAAAATGATTTCTGCCCTAGGCCCTTGAAAATCCCAAGGACGGCCCTAATCAATCCGTATTCCGCATGTGTGTGACGTTTTTTTGACGTTATTAATTATCATTGGTATTAACTATTAATGTAAGAACATATTATTACTATGATTCAAATTTAACTGGTTTAAACGAATATCACAAACATCAATTTCCTATTCTTGAAGTATAATGATCCGTTACATAAGAAATGTATCTAAGTCGATCTGTATGTTCAAACGCCACACGAGTAAGCAAGCGCCTGAGTACGCGAGAAGAATAATATAATATTATATACAAAGACAACGAAACAATAACGTCGTTTTCCAAGATAAGCAAACCCCGATTAAATTACAATAATATAATCATATATTATGCCTATAAATATACAACACAATCGTATTCATTATAAGTGAAAATAGACAATAGTAAATAATTTTGTTTTACTACTTATAACAGTAGTAATAACAATTTCGAACCTATACCTACTTGGCTACATAACACTATGTATAACAGTTGTAAATGATAAAAGGGTCATACCTATACCTATAATAATATAATATTAGTATATTATAAAATCAATGCTATACCTATATATTTCTTTTTAATAAACGAATACTCATGCTAAAATAATATTAATACTAATATTCCTATGCTAATTATAAAAATAAATAGGTGCCTACACAACTCACTGAAATTAGCATTAAATACCTACTTAATTACATCAATTAGGAAAATTAAATTTGAAATATAAACTAGTAATAACTAGATATATTATATAATAAATATAAGACACTACATAATAATTTAATAAGTATGTGTACCTACTGAAAAATCTTAAAAGGTATCAATAGAATTTAAGTCCTACCTTTATTATAATAAATATATGGTGATTTTGGTCTAAACATATATGAAATAAAAAATAACATAGATGAAGGGCATCAGATCTACTGTTGAACTCATTATTGTTTAGAGATTTTCTTTAAGAGTTTAATTTAATTGAAACTATTTATTCAGAATATATTAAAACTAATTCTACCAATTTTATGTATGTTTCAATTTTAATATATAAATTATATGGGTAGTGGGTACCTCTATCACTGATCTTTAACTATTAGTTTTGAATTTTGAATAATAATAGGTAGATATTTATGAATACCACTTAAACACATTGATCATGGAGATTTCAATAATATTGAAAATACATGGGAAACATAAAATATACTTAAATATATATATATTTACACATTATGTTCATACGTTCAGATATAGTTTTTAATAACACGTTAAAATTATGCAAGTTATTTTCAACATACTAATCAATCAGATCAATGAATTTTAATTAGAATTTTGTTTTCTACCATGAATATTGTACATGAACTATGTAATAACTATCATAATTATATTATATGCAGATAGAATGTAGATATTAAGAAATTAAATAAATAGGTAGATACCTACTTAATGTACAATGGAGAATGAGGGCAAATAATTTATTTAATTAAGTACGTTTCATAATATATCACATTATGTTTTAAATATAATAAATAATACAGTTATTTTGATATAATATTATAAATGCATAAGAATATTAAAGTCATAATTTATAATAATTATATCTATAGGTACATTAGGTACCTATTCTTTTTTTTAAGATAAACAATTAAAATAGAAAAATAAAAATAAAAATGTTTGGTACTCTAATTTTTATTTTTAGATTAATCAGGATTTAAATTAAGTAAAAAAAAAAGTATAAAGCATAATAATATAAGATTAGAATTTCCAACAGATAAATAAAAATAATAATAATAATAACTTACTAATTATTGTATAATATAGTAATATAGTTTTATTCAGTTTAAATAATGCCTACATTTTTAATAATGAAAAGAGAATATAAATATATCACAGATTCTCATACACAATTGATTAGTCATTCTTAAGGGAAAAAACTTGACATAATACATATACATACATTATACATATACATAAAAGGGTCCTATTGATTCAGAGATTAACATACAGGGGGAGGTACATTTTATAGTTGGTGTATAGTCTATAGTGCATAGTATGTTCCCTACTTCCAAAACTAAATGACATTTCTTGGAGGGTGAGATCTCAATAGCTTCAAATAAAACATAATTTATGACTGCTGGGACAGTTACGCAAGTTTAGAAGGGCAAAAGTTTAATGGATAAAAATGTTTGGGGTGGAAGTCCCTGTTTTCTTAACATTGTCAACTTGGGAGCAATGTAGCTAGTTATAGAATCTAAAAACCTTCAATGTTATATAAAGAAAATAAAATAAAGAAGTATAGAGGTAATATTTTATAATATTATACCTAAACTGAAATAATCATCAATTAACTACTAATATGTATAAACTAATATCTAATATCAACAAGTATTACTCCCATTAGACACTTATTTCGTCATTATTTAAACATAAATCATAATACTTACTACAAAATAAGATAAGGCAAATCAATTAAACCCATTTAAATTTACTATTACTTATTATGTTTATGTATAAAATAAACAGTTATGGAAATTATAAGCTTAAACTATTACAGACCTAGTTTTCTGAAAAAGTATATGCATAACAATTAAATGTTAGTTATTATTTTATTAATGCCTACTTTATATAAATATGTATTGGTATTGTATTTGGTACACTTCTGAAGTTCATAATTTTCACAATGATGAGGACTTAATTTACTCTTAATGAACAATGTAAATTAAAACACAGTACATATGGGTCTAGGGTATTATCAACTATTATTTTTAATTTACATAGTGATAATTTGATAGATTGTAATATTAATATTAGAAAATGTTAGTCTTTGGAAATACAATGAAACCTGGTGGTGATATATCCATTCACATTTATGTATCTAAATACAATTCTACTTATTATGTACATCATATAAAAACTATAAATTATTTTGACTTTTAAAAAAATAATGTACACTTTAATAATTGGCATATAATATAATCAATATATTATTTATTAACCATTCCTAAAGATAAGGGCTTATCTAGGGTTTATCAGTAGCTAGCATATTGTACAAGTATCTAAAATATTACTAATGAGTGATGACAAATAATAATAAAATATAAATGTAGGTTCCTAATAAAAATATAATAATTTTAAAGTAGGTACCTAGATACTCTGTCCAGCGAAAGAACATGCTGCGTGCTGACAAAAATTGGTTCTTCTGGGCATCTTGCGACATCCTGACATTGTAGAAACGGTCTTAATGACAGGATGTCGCACAGGGAGGTGCAAAATCAGTGTGCTCTCTCGCTGAACAAAATATAAATATGTACTGTTTCTTTTAGGTATAGACCAGTGGTTTTCAACCGATGTGCCGCGAACGCCCTTGAAGTGTGCCGCAAAAATTCTATATATAGAGTTAATTTTGTAAATATAATTATATGCTAGGTATTATATCACGTATTATATGAATTGGTGTGCCGCGAAAATTTTGTAGGAGAAGAAGTGTGCTACGTTGTTAAAAAGGTTGAAAACCACTGGTATAGACATTATTATTGAGAAAAAATGAATACTTAAGTTAAAATCACTTAACTGTTAAAACATTTTGTACCTAATGTACTTCATATTCTTAATGTTTTAAGGTTAATACAATTTTAGTTTGCAAAATTTAAAATTTAGAATGAATAGTTTTTACTTAATAGGTACCTACTTTTAATTTTATTTGTTGAAAACAATAATTTTAGTTGGGTTTAAAGAATTTCTACCATGGGTATAAGTGCCCATTAACTATCTAATTCCAGGCATATAATATGTATTCAAACAAATGTATTTACTTCAGTTACTAAAGTTAAGCACATAATTCTTTGAATTAAAATTCAATTTTTTTTTTTAAATCCAGATAAATTTTGCATGTGCCTTATAGATTTTATCCTTTTTTACTCATCAGTTGTAATATAACATCTAAAATGTTGTTGTAGTTTAGAGTGCCACACTGTCATAACACATTAAAATTTAGAACACCATATCATTTCATAATAATGTACTTAGGTAGGTATAACCTATATTTTTGAAATAATATTAAAAGAACAGAATTATATATGTACAAAAATATGTTACTGCAATAATTCCTAATCATAGGTAACATCCTTGTACTTACCTAAGTACTAAATATATTTTTAATGTAGTAATACAATAATGCAATGTTAATTGTTATTGTATAATATGAAAACAGTTGTTTTTGGTTGAAACTTTTTATAGAAACTGAAATAATGATTTAGGTATAGGTAAATTGATTTTTTATAGTTATATTTTACTTTTGACAGTTCAAGAACAAATAACAAAACAGTTAGGTAACTACATTTGCTATCTATGTGTATCCAATTGCATAGTTGTGACATATGGTTATCTAAATCAATCAAAATTAACTAAAAAAATAAGAGTACACAACAAGTTGCAAACAAATGCAATGTTACACGGATACATCTTATAGTTGTATAAAATCATTTTAGAATCACTTGTTAGTACATTGATGTCGATTGATAAGTGTACATAAAATCTGATAAATATGAGTTTTAAAAAATACTTTATAAGATGAGAACCAGAATGAGATTAAGTAGGTATATTATTTTATAAGCATTTGTATATGGTCTCAAAAAGTCTCTGTTCTACTATGTATCACTGTGTTCTACACAGGAACACATTATTGATAAACCAATGCAAATCGTCTTGTAACAATAAAAATAATAATAATAGAGAATTTTACCTGATTTAGCAGCAACTGTTGCTATTCCTAGTCCGATGGTTAACGCACCGCCCAAATCTCGTTTCAGCAACATGATCGAAGTCGAAGACACGATGGGCCTCAGACGCTATCCGTGTTCTCGTTTCCTTCGTATCAGACGATTATTGTTCTCGCCGAACACAGCAGCTGCATTTCGGTTTGCGGCGTTCACACGCTCGGTATGACGACGATCAAAGAAATCGCGAATGAATAAAAAAAACGCTATGATCCAAAAATTACTTTTGTCCCCGCACAGTACGATAGGCTCCAGCGTATTAGCGGATGTTTGTGAATTTAAAAATATAAAAATGACAAAAAAAAATATGATTAGAAACAACAAGCAACACGAGACGAGTGACGGAGATAAACACAGGACCGACGCGAGAACCAGAATGATGCTGGCGGGGGACTTGGTGCCTTGGTATAGTCGGTGCTAGTAGCTGGAGAAAATAATAATAATATATGGTATCGGTATGTATTTCGATTGTGGACGTCTGGGAGGCATGGGATGAAAAACAAAATTAATAAACAAACAGCTGATAGAAAGTGGCATGGAAGAAAAACGTATAACTACGATGATTGGCCATGGCACGCCGCAGATCCTATCGGCAATCGGCTATCAGTTCAAATTCTCATAAACCAAATAGGTACCAATTATTTATTTTTGTGATATTATTTTAAAATATTGTACGCCGTACGGCACTACGGCGTCACACATTCGTCACATTCGGTATTTCGGTGACTATCATACTATGGACATGACACATTGATAAGTAAACACCAATAAATAACAATTATGGCTCCCTACCACAAACATAAATATAACAAAATTGTCAAATATTTTTTTAGTGATTTTATTTAAATAATGGTCAATATCTAAATTTAATTTTTATTAAAAAGAATATAATTCGATTCCTATCTGTTAAATATATAAATTGTAATTATTACCTAATACATTTTATAATCGTATTCTAAAGACATTAATAAATATAATATTCCTATTGTGGAATACCTACTTTAAATCCTAAACAGAGTAATAAATTTATTGTCGTAATAACTCTACGGTCGATCATCGATGAGTGTTGTATTTTAGATTCTGAGCGGAGTGATGAATGTATTGGATTGATAATGATGTGTTTAACTATATTAATTCTTTTAATGTTAATTCGGTACCTAAGGCGTTAGTACATATTATAATAAAATATTTTAGGTATATCTCTTAATACTATACACTGTATATAGTGTATTGTGCATATACAGGCACACAGCATACATAGTCAAAATGTCTCAAACAATACTGTATACTATAAATTAACCATTAACGTTTGATTTAAAAAATATATATAATATATTATCTTTAGTGTGAAACTTTTCCGGGAAGCGTGAAAATAAAAAATTTACAATTGTTTATTCGTAAATAATATTAAAGATTATTTTGTTTTAACTTTTAAATAGTCATAAATATATTATGATTATCTAATGTGGTTAAGATGTGAGAGTCTGCAGAAGCTGAAGTATAGTTTAAAAAAATGTTATCCTCTCGGTCCTTTCTGAATAGTTGTCGGAACAGAACTTATAAGTTAAACTAAATGATACCCTCATAACCCGTACCCAATCAAACATTCTAACAACTAAACAACCCAACATCATATATACAATATACATTCCGACATTCATATTTCTATTACTATCGTCTTTTAAAAGACAACTTTATAAGCTATACCTAATCAATCTATGAAAGAATACAATTATTTTATATGACTTTGTTTGAATGTATAATTCATTATTTGTTAACGAGTGTATTACTTGTTGATTAGGTAAAGTACTTCTTCAACAAATAGTTCGGTTGTATAATATTACATAGCCATAAAAATATAAGTATAATATATTTTAATAATTATAATAAAAATAAAAAATACTTATAAAGAATTACTTAGGAACGTAACGTGATGTTATGTAACTGAATAGTTTTAGCAAGAAAACGTGGAACTTGACAAAAGATAAATATATTTATTCAGGTAGCGCGTCATTTTTAAGGAGTATTTGATAGGCAATTTTTGAACAGGTTATGACTCATATTTTTGCTACTTCCTTGCGTGAATATTGAGTAATGAACACAATTTACTATTTAGATTTAATATATTTAATTAATTAAGTGAACCATCATTAGTGTGAGTGTCCTCTCACTTCCACGGTGCACCAAGGCTCCACAGTTACAAACTGCATATTGTCTACGCCTTATCCTGGTACTGCAGCTGTGCAATGACATATTTACAATTTGTTTTTAGGAAGCAGATATCAAAATATTATGAAATTAAATTCTTATATTGAAAGTTTATAAAATAATATTAATAGATTTAACCACTTAGGACGTAAAATAAAAATGAAGGAGAAGGACCACGGGGATAGATCGACCTGCTTTATCTGCCCACGTAAATACTAAATAGTAAATACTCTACTTTGGTTGTTGTAGTGATAACACGATACACCTATATTTTCAACTAAATGACGACTGTACGAGTGAAGTAACTTCCTACTCCAGTGCTAAGATACAAATATTACGATCTCTGTATCCTGTCTTATTTTACAATATTTTAAAATAATATTATTGAGTATACTAATTTACCTAAGCTATACACGAAGCCAGTGGCGTGCTCTGCTTTTTTGAAAGGGGGGGGGGATATTCATTTTATTCAAACAGTTTTCCATTTGAAAATACATTATATACATACAAGTTTAATATATTAATTTAAATATACAATACATTAATTAGTTTTTAACTAAATGAGAATATCTAGCTTTACTTACTCTTTTATTATGAAACAATGAGTGTACAAGTACAAAAAATATGGTACTAGTAAAAGTAAACGATGAATGAAAATTATAATCGGTCAATGAACGTAATTGCGCACACGAAGATAAAAAATTATTCGAATATTTTTTTACTCAAATAATGTTTGAAAATTATTCGAATAATAATATTTTAAAATTATTCGAATAATTTTTTAATCGAATACATATTTATTCGATTAATTATCTAGATAAAATTTTGCCCAACTCTGCCGCCCGGTCGACTATGGGTAGGTCGCTCTGCTTTATTATTATTTTTATAATTATACATGCATTCGAGTATTCGACTATAATCAGTGGTCGAAGTGGGGGGGGATACGGAGGGATGGCATCCCTCTACTTTTTTTAATTTACATTTTTCATACCTCCACTTATTATCTCTAAAATAATACATCCCACTTTATATTAGGTATTCAACATGTATTCAGATTATCGATTTATACCTATTGGTGTTTTTAATAAAAATGGCATTTTTAACTATTATGAATTTTTCCAATGTTTCTTTTAAATGAGTTTTGTTAAGAAACAAGTTTAGTATTTTTTTCTTTAAATTACACTACAACGCCTAAATTAAATAAACCTAAACGTCATTCGTTCTAAAATTATGTCGATAAGATAACAATATGAGTATAATCTTAATTCAAGTTAAATTATTTTTAACCTACTCTACGGAATTACCCAACAGCTTGGTGTAGTGATGAGCAGCAGCTGTAGACTGTATTGTAATTCGTGATAAAAAACAATAAACATAAGATTATTTGTATTTCAAATAATTTGTATCAATTCAAAATATTCAGTATTTCAGTGTATCGCGAATAATTAATTAATTCATTTTAAAAATTTTAACGCCAAATGCCCAAATATATGCTTAATTATTTGTCATAAACTCCTAATTTGTATGTGCGATTTTACGGTATTAGATACTTAAACATGTCTTTATTAAATTGGTTAACAAAGTTAAACTCAAATGCAAATAATTCAACTTCAGACTTGCCAAGCCAAGAGGAAAATCCAGCAAAAAAATCAAAAATGTCTCTTTGTAATGATGGTGAGGATAAAACAGTCAATTTAATTAGTGGTAATATAAATAGTTTAAGCGAGAGTGATGACGACGGCAGTCAAAATGTTACTGATGGCGATTTTAAATATTTTGATTTTCCAAGTGTTTGGACAAGTGAAATGTACTCTAAGTTTTATGCAAAATATCCCTGGTTAGTAGTGAAGAACCAAAAATTAGGTTGTAGTGTCTGTAAAAATATTCAAAACTTAG
Source organism: Neotoxoptera formosana (assembly GCA_022818045.1). Taxonomy (NCBI): domain Eukaryota; kingdom Metazoa; phylum Arthropoda; class Insecta; order Hemiptera; family Aphididae; genus Neotoxoptera; species Neotoxoptera formosana. The sequence goes on along the minus strand of CM040632.1, from coordinate 10,194,494 downwards.
CCACTTATAAAGCACAAGGAATAAGGTTTGCTATTGAATGGATAGAATGTAATGTGAATACTTATGGAGTGACTGATAAAGAAAAAAGACAATCATTAAGAAAAAAAATTCATAAACATAAAAACAGCGAATGTCATAAGAGAAGTGAAGAAATTGTTCAAGTTCAAGAGAAAAATATTTTGCAAACAGCTGTGTCAAAGGGCATTTCTGTTCAGTTTGAAAGTACAGTTAGAGTATTTAATACAGTTTATAATATCGTTAAAAAGACAAGGCCATTTACTGATTTACCATATGATATTGAACTTCAAAAGTCAAACGGACTCGATATGGGTCGCATATTACATAGTGATCATGCTTGTGCTGATATTTCTAGTCACATTGCTACTGAAATGAGAGCAAAGATTACACAGTTTCTTATTCAAAATAATTCTAAAATATCTATATTGATTGATGAAGCTACTTCAGTGTCAAAAAAAACTTGTTTAGTGGTTTGTATTAGAGCTTCCACAGATATTAAAAATGATGCAGATCCAATTACATTTTTTTTAGATTTAATAGAATTAGAAAATACAAAATCAGAAACCATAGTTAGTCAACTTTTGTTATGTCTTAATAAGCACAAGTTTTCACATGAATATTTGATAAATAATTTTATTTGTTTTGCTTGTGATGGTGCTTCAAATATGATTGGACGAAAAGCTGGAGTTGCAAAACTCCTTAGTGATAAGTATCCTGATTTATTGATCTGGCATTGCTCTAACCATAGACTGGAGCTTGCTGTTGATGATGTTCTTAATGAAGTAACAGGTATTAATCATTTCAAGATATTTTTTGATTCTCTTTATTCATTATATAGTGCTTCGCCAAAAAATCAGTATGGTCTAAGAAAATGTGCCAAAGAATTGGATTTGCAATTTCTTTCAATTGGTCGTATTTTAAATACTAGATGGGTAGCTTCAAGTTTAAGATCAGTTAATGCTGTTTTTAGAAATTACGAAGCCCTTTGTTTACATTTTGATGAATGTAGTAAAGATAATTCTAGAACATCAAAAGAAAAAGCAATTTTTAATGGTTTAAAATCAAAAATAACATCAACTGATTTTGTTTTAAATTTAGGTCTCTTACTTGATGCTTTAACAGAATTGTCTGATCTTTCATTAGAACTTCAAAAAAGGTGTTTAAAATTACCAGAAGCTCATAATTTAATTAGGAGACAAATTCTCATTTTTGAATCTATGTCAGAAAGTTGTTATGATGGGTATTATAAAAAAGCTGAAGAATACAATTGTAGTTTAACTTTCAAAAATATTCAACTTCATTCAAAAAATAAAAATAAAATAAATCCTAATCAGTTTTATAAAAGTTTGGCTGCAAATTTAAAATCAAGAATGTTTTGCTTTACATCATCTCATGTGTCTTCATCATCTAATACATCTAATAAATATGATGAATTTATTCAACTTCTAGAAGTGTTATACCCTCATAAATGGCCTTTGGAAATTAATATAATGTATGGTGAAAAAGAAATAAAAAAGTTATCAAACATATTCAAAGTAAATGAAAGAGAATCAATCAGAGGTTTTCGTGAGTATGTAGATAATAAATCTATAATACCAAACAATCTAAAACCTCTTATTGTAGCTGTAAATTCTTTGGTAGTTTCTACAGCTGAATGTGAGAGACTTTTTAGTGCTATGAATATAATTCATAATGATGCTCGAAATTCATTAGAAGTCTCTCGTGTGTCCGATCTCTTATGGATTAAATGTGTTGCCCCACCTTTGTGTAAATTTAATGTTAATACGTATGTGCAGTCTTGGATTTTAAAAGGAAGAAGAAGTGCTGACCATACTCAATGCGTTTCTAAGCAGCCAATTCCCTTTAACACTGAGTATGAAAGTCTTTGGGAGAAAATGTAAAAATTGTATAACTATAACTTATTTATTATATAATTCAATTTTACTTTAAGTTAAAAATAATTGAATTAATAAACTTATATATGAGGGTCAATAATAATTTAAAATGTATAATTTGTTAATTGTTGAATTTGAGTAAAAAAAAATTATATTTGAAAACTCATTTACTTTTTTAATAGTATTTTGATTATAATTTTACCAGTTTGGTATATTTTATTTTTTTTCTGTTTTAAGTTATAATTTTATATTGATACAATTATTTTGATTACATTTTCTAAAATTAATATAATAATTATAATATAGCAATGTTATGGTAGGTTTAATAATTTGTTTTGAGTATCCATACTATTTTCTTTAAATTAAGATAGTTACAATTGAACAACATTTTGTATATTGTTAAACATTTAGTTTTTTATCCCAAAATAATATACATTTAATATCATAATGCAGTTTGTTTCTATACTAATTCACTATTATGCTCTGTTAGGTACACTGATCTGATTCAAATTTATCTAAAATTACAATTAAATCTTATAATATAATATTGTGTTTATTAATAGACTAAATATTATTTATTGCTACATAACTCTTAAGTACAAAACTTTGTTGTATTAATTAATATAATATTGGTTTATTTTATAAATTTGTTTTTTTGTTTAAAGCTACAATAATTTTTATTTGTTTGTTTAATAATGTTATATGTTGCAACATAATAATTTTGTTATAAAGACAATTTATTAAATAAATAAAGTATTTCCATTTTTGTATACCTTCTGTAAAATATTATTGGTACCGTTTACTGTTTATAAACCTCTCATCTACTCCACACTCATGTGTATAACTGACAGTTAATTATTAACTGTGTTAGTTCTTATATGCGAGAAAAAAAAATTGAGGGCATCCCTCCACATATTTTGAGCCACTTCGACCACTGACTATAATATATCATGCTATAAACATGTATATCATTGTAGAACCTATTAATATATTTGCTTATAATTTATAAATAATATTTTAATTGAAAACTTCTATATTTAATTTAGTATAATTTATTAGACGATAATAAGCAAATGCAATATAAATATGTTATAAATACTAATAGTAATAAAATCAGCTCCGTCTCTACATTTCGTCTCTACATTGAAATTACAATTAACAGGACGTTTATTTTTAGAACATCATATTGATACGTGCCGTCTTATGAGTTATGCTGAGTGCGGAGACAGTAAACAAGACGCACGTGAATATCGAATTTATAATACAGGAACGCGATCTAATTTACGACCAAAATCTTGAATTTTAAACCTAAATTTTTTTTTTCATGTTGATAATAAATCATTACAAAAAAATCCAATGGGTGGGGGGATATGACACCCTGATCCCCCCCCACGGTGAGCACGCCACTGCACGAAGCAACTAAGCAAGTAAAAGTTGTCTTGGACCACATACATTTTTAAATTTTTACAATTATATATTTTATTTATAATTATTACATTAGTGAATAAATATAGTTTTATAATAATGCATTATATATTTAATTATACAATAGAATAGTCAACAGTGGATAGAAATATTTTTAAAATAATCATTTCCATCTATTTAACAATGTAATTTACTCATTTATTATTTGAGTAAATACATTGTAAATACATTTAAATTTTATACCAAAGAAATTCACTCAAATAGGAATCTAACTAGACTGACAAGTTTTAGTGATTCTTTATTCCCCTTATTAGCCGATCGTCATAAATGAAAAACTTTAATCACCTTGACTTTTGAATGTGTGTTCCATTTATCAGATCCTTAAAATGATATTTGTGATTTACTTATGTCAAAATAAATACTAAACAATTTGGAGAATAACGGCTTCTAGATTTCCACCGGCGGAGTATGTTAACCGAAAAATACCCTAATTTATTAATCTTTGATATGTGATAAATTAGGATTAGCAATTTTGAAAAGCAATTATTTAAGGATTTTGCTCTGTAGTGTATGTATATTATTAATTACGTTTTCCTACAAAGAGCTTTAAAACAGGATAGTTTATAAACACACCAAAGAATACGAAGTGTAATAAATAATAATAATACAGTTAAATATTGTTAAAAAAAATTTCAATACTAAAAAATTTCCATAATCACATTTATAAGTTAATTTTAATATCGGTTTTTAATGAAATTTAATACGTGTCCGAAGTCACCCCATTTTGCGGGTGACTCCGGACAGTTTTCAACTTTTAAAAAAAGTGTGAACTTTAACGACTTTTATGATTATGATTCTGCTATATGATTTCAACATACTTAAAGAACATTTCATATTTTTTTCATAATTTTAGAAACAATATATTGAGGTTAGTTTTTGAAAAAACGATCAAATTTGTCCGGAGTCACAGTCATTTTACGGTATATTTATAATTAGAGTAATAACATTTTTATAGAAATATAGACTTAGAAATATCTAGAGAACAAAAAAAAAAAAAACAGTGATTAACAACATTATTTATCATTGCTGATTTTCGATACCTTAATTTTTTAATATTCTAAATATTTAAATGTTTTTATACAAAAAAACCAAATCATAGAGGCACTATATAGGTAGTTTTGCCTTTTATAATTTATTTTTTGTTTCATCTTTTGTGTCTTAGTTGATAAAATATAGAAATGCACTCAAATTTTAATGCTCTATTTAAATTACATTTCATGATAACACAATAATCACTTGAGGTAATGTTATGATACCATTCAATAATTACTTTTAGAATACTTTTGAATATTTTTAAAACGTCATACAAATTGCCTATACCAAACTCCTTGTACATGTATAATGTGGTATTTATTTTAGTTTAAATAAATAATATATTACAATATTTAATTCATTTGAAGATGGTTTAAGCGGAATAACTCTATTGTCTCTATTAACAAGATACCTATTCAAGATACAAAATATAAATGTAAAAACACTGTAATAAGTAATAACTTACTGATAGTCATCGAAATTAATATAATCAGTGCTAATGTTCCCACAATTTCTATTAGAGTATTTGTATTAGGGTAGGTACTAACTACTAAGCCTTTAAATACCATTATTTTTTATCTTCTAAATAAAATGAATTCAAATCAGTTAATTTAATAAAAAGTTCTTCTAAGATAAAAAAGTTTCTAAATTAAAGATCCAGCGAAATCATGAGTTTTACTAACATGTAACTATATACAGCACAACTTCCATATAATGGTCGCCGAAAGGGCCGGAAATAATAATGACGGCTATTTGGAGGTGGCCGTTCTATAGAGGTGTAAGTTAACAGAAGTGCAATATTTCCAGATGACCTCTTTATAGAGTGCATAAAAAAAACAAATGCACAATAAAATGCATGTACAATGAAACCTCGATATAAGTCGAAATACATGCTTCAAAGTTCAAGTATTAATGTATTTTTCCCGTAACACTTGAAGGATCAAAAAAAATGACTGTTACATAGAGGTGGTTAATGGAAGTTTTACTGTATTATGGATCTCTGAATTTTTAAATACAAATTGTAAATTATTTAGTTAATTATTATGAAATTGACGAAGTAAATCTTCGTTAGGTAATTTTCTTTTCTTGTATGACTCTTATGTATACAAATAATAAAATAGGACAATTCGACCGCGACATACATTTCATACATTAGAACAGTTGAACCAATTCATTTAAACTATCCCACAATAGAAACTTTTTTTTGAAAATTTAGATAAATCAACGATTAAAACACAGTAGTTAAAAGTATATTGTACATACTTTCCTTCCAATAATCACTTATAATGGTACCAGGCAAAATAAAAATAAACTTTAAAAAATTAAAATATCCTTAGGGACAATTTTATCTTTTTGGAGACATTTAGATCCACTCTTAAAATGTAATTAAACAAACTTGTATGTCAATTTGTTTCTTTTTGTTTCCTATAAGGAACAAGGATTTGACAATAGATTCACCGTTAAATCTAAGTAAATACAACGGTCCGTGGGCAAAGTCGAGAAGTATTTTATTAGATCAGACTTGGATAGCGGAGTAGCAGACCATCAAATACAGTGTCTCCAATTGTAACAGTCCTCCGCATTTGTGACCGGAAAACTCGTAATAGAGATTATAGTAAAATCCACCAGATGGTCTTTACCAATAGCCAGGTTCAAGAAGTTATTGAACAATGGAATCGGTTTACTCAGTAAACTTTACTGTATGGTACATTTTTTTTATAGATATTTTAAGTTCAAATTTTGACAAAATCACTAAAATTTGCAAATTATTTTGTATTTAAAAATATATAAAATGTTCAATTTTTATAACTAAGAATTGAAAATTTAATACAAAGTTTCTCATAAATAGATCATACTGGAACCAATAAATTAAAAAAAGTATACAAGCACAATTTCTTTTTAAAGACATTTAAAGTTAACATGTGTACATTTGTTATTTAAACACAGAATAACAATTCATTTATTTTGTTGTAGATACAATTTAAAAATATTTTTCATGGTGATTTGTAACTGTTCACTGTTGCCTATATTATTATATTTTATGTACACAATGGCATTTTCAAATCATTTAGATTAATTGTATATTTGTATGCTATTGCTTATTTATAGTTTATACATATATATATAAATTACTATAATAATTAATAGCAATATTATATTTATACAATAATAGTCAATAGGTGGACAGACCGTCTCAACTCAGATTGTTTTTTCGTATGCAATGATTTATTATTGAATTTAAATTGAAAACATCCATTACAGTGAACTACTCAATGACGAGATAAACTCAACTTCTACTGTACAGCACATCAGTAACCAATGATTTAGTTTCATATTCCTAATTATAATATTATTGAAAGTATTTCAATCTACAAAAATAAAATTTCAGACAAGAAGTTTATTAGTTATAAGTAGGTAGGTGCTTAAAGTTTATATGAGTGGAGTAGTGTACCATAATTGTGTGGGGTACTTCTATATCACTCCACTCTTAACAACTTTAAATATTTATAAGTTTATAACTCATAAACTACTTGTCCAAAATTTGATTTTTATGTGTCCGAGTACTCTATAAGTTAAATATTCTACTTTGGAATAAAGAATTAAAAATGAATGTTATTACTTATTAATAAAAAATTTTTTTTTTTGAGTTAAATGGATTACCCGGTATATTCCACCAATCAGTGGTAGACGATAGATGGATACATGGCCAGGGCAGTACTATACACAATACAACAAACATATAGATCATAATGTTTTTCCTGATAGACAAAGCACAATAGTTATAAAGAGAATACCGGCTACTTTCTTTTGAATTCTATTTTAAGTTACACCACCATTGTATTAGGTAGGGTTATCTGAATTACTTCGTATTTGGTATGAGCTAGTTAAATAATTTTACAGATCATAAACTTAAAAATATATTTAATTTTGATTGATTTGTCTACATATTATATATTATTATGAAATGCTGTAAATGTAAGCGTTTGTTACATTATTTAATATTTTCTGATAAATAATACATCTTACTATCTTAATAATATTAATAACATTTGAATAACCTAACAATAAATATTTATTTCTTAAGTACTACATGCTTGCATAGTTTGGTTCTTTTGATATCAACTATTACATCAGTTAATCAATGAATAATCTTAAAATATGTTACATATTTTTTAAATTTTAGTTAAAATCTAATAAAATATTGTATGGGCAATTTTAAATTTATATTAACAGATTATTTTGGTAAAAAAAAAAAAAATTAAAGAAATCCAATGTTATAAATTATTATAGTATATCAATAAATTGATTGTTCAGTTGATCAATTATTTACAAAATTTAAAATTCAGCATATTATACTAATATTATACAACATCATATACATGGGTTTATCCAAGGAAGACTTTGATTTTAAATATTTTAATTTTGTTGTTCTTAAATTTAAAATTAGTGAAATATATAGCAATTTTTTTATATTATATCAATAAATCATAATAACTACATGATATTGTAATTTATATACATAAATAATAATTACACATATATTATATGGGGTCAATCAATGTTTATATTACAGAAAACTGCCGAATTTGCATAAGAATCTTAATCTGTAAGAACACCATGAAAGTTTTCAGTATAATAAATATTATTATGTTTTATAATTAAACTACATTAAACTGTTTAGTGTACCTATATAAATGAATATAAATATATATAAATGAAGGGAAATAAAAATAATTTTGCTAAAATCAGATTAAAGATCACATACTATTATAATAAATCAACGATAACATTGAACTCTATGTCATGATTTACCATATCAATTAAATATTTATTTGTTAAACAAAAAACAAAAATTTGTGATTACTTAAATTTCAAATATTTAAGTTATTGTAAAAAAAAAAATAACCAGTATTCTTATGTTATAGGTTATAACATAGGTGTGTTTGTACAATTAAGATTTCTATTAAGCAAAGTAACAAAAATTGTAATTAAAAATAGAATATTCAGTACATTTCAGCCAAATGAGCTGAATATTTTAGTAAAGGTTTTTATCAACTACATATAATGTATGTGTAACATAGCTTTAACATTTCTTTAAACATTCATTTTTTAATACATAAATTTATTACTTATAGATTAAAAAATATAAAACTGTTACAATAATAAAAAAAAAAATTCAGAATAATGTTCTCGATGCATATTAAGTAATAACTATACACCCTAAGGAACGTTGTTAGGACCATCGCAACCTACTGTAAGAACATTTGATACTAATAGCCATAACATTCAAACATTAGTATTTCAATTTATATTAAATGGCAAATTCGATTTATCAGCTGCCATTACAGCCAATATATATAAAATTCCAAAAATACAATTTAAATTAGCAGTTCGTTTAGGTACAGACTGAATATTTATACCGTCTCTAAACTCTCTTTCTATTTTAAACGCATAACTCATTGTAATTAATGGCAATAAAAACCATTTAGAACATCTCACTGATAATACAACAAACATAATATATGGAGTAAATAGAAGAAATCCATAAAAAATTATTGAAGCTGTTCGGCCTATTAATATTGCTAATGTAACAATACCAGCTTTTCTATCACTTTCTAAATCTCTTGTGTTATTACTATGTAATATAGCTTCGGTGTTTAATGCTAATGGTATAGCATAATATATTGGTTCCAAATTAAGTTGACCGGTATGAGATAAATAAGCAAATAAAACTGATGCAGGTCCAAACAGTATCAAGAATATTAAGTCTCCAAGAGCAATGTATTTGAAACCAAATCCACCGGTATATAGAAATGAGATGCTCAAACCCCATAAATAGGCAGCAGCTAGATGACCCATTTTTGCTTGAGATATGATGGCGAGCCAAAAGAATGTAACAAAACTCAAAAAGTATAATATAGCACCTAACCTTTCAACTTCATTCTCAGACAAAATTCTATCCACCAGGGTTCGGTCATCACTATTGCGGCCATCAATGCCACGGACATAGTCATAGTAGGTATTCACCACATTTCCAGCTCCATGAACCAAAGCAACCGTTAGTAGAGTCAACAGCAATGTCAGAAGACTAAATTCTATGTTGGAATTTAATTTCTGAGCTATGGTGCAGCCTAATAAGGTCGGTATTATTGATGCACTCAGTGACCAGGGCCGAATGGCTAGTACATGAGACGGAAGTTTAGTGCGCAGGGACATAAATATTGAGGGTAGATGAGCAGCCACATTAGGCAGTGAATCAGCGGATGCAGTACCACTGTTTGGCATCGTCTCAACACCTAATCACCTGTATAATAAAAGAGAAATTAAAAAGAAAAACAAAACATTTATTAATAATTTAAAAATCATTTTACTATACAAATCATATACTCACGGAATAAAATTTCTTGAAGCCGAGCCAATAAGACCGGCGAGACTACTTCGTAAGTGAATAATATAATTACAACTCTAGTACCATGATGAAACTAATTAACTGAATATGGATCGAATATTTCATTGAGTACTGACTATAATAGTGTATAATGTATATCCATCAGTCATCATATCAATAACCATTATTATTCATTATCATTTTGCACTGTTATCAACGATAGTAACGTCATGTGTTTGCTACGCGGTTAAAACAATAAACGTGGTTACAGTTGTATATAAAAGACGTCGAATCATAGATAATAAAGAATGGATAGGCCACTCACCCTTATCACACGTTCTCAAACAATTTCAATGTAGGTGCTTTTTTTTCTTTATTATCTATGACTAAGATAGTAGATTTTCATTAACAGGCATCTTTGTGAGACAGAAGATATCTGCTCTTTAGGAACGAGGCACCTAATGTTATAAGCATAGGCGTGGCCTATCCATTCTTTATTATCTATGCGTCGAATGTCGGGATTGTTGAGAATCATGGACCATGGTATCTACTATCTATATCCGTGTTGAGAATGCATACGATTATATATTTATATACCTACCTAATATTGTTGAGTGTATATACGATATACCACTATTTCATATAGTCTGTGTTTATACCTTAAATAGTTAAATCATACTAGCATATTATACTGAGATATATATATATATCATAAATTATTTATGTATATAGATATAATATGATCTAAGGCTTATATAATCATATTTAAATTGATAATAATATTTAACCTTTTAACGTTACAAAACATCTGACGATACCGTTTAAACATTTTTGATACAAATATCAAACCATATTATGAACTTTATCTGTGTTATTTATGTTATAATATGTGATATGAACTACGAGTGATAAGGAATTAAATTATACATTAAAATTTAATATGTAAGTCCTAGTCCTAGGTGCTAGGCCTAGGACGCTAGGTAGTACCATTGATTATAAATACTAGTATTTATAATCAATGGTAGTACGTACCTTCTTTCTGTTATTTGTTAATTATATAGTATTGTAGTTTTAGTATGTACAATGTATCTAATTTATATCTTTATGAGTACCTACCTAATTAGGTTAGGCATAGATTACACAATACCACAGTAGATACATACATATAGGTATATTGTAAATTGTAATCTAATGGCTAGGGCGCTAAGCATTGAGCAGTAATCCACTAATACTCTATGACGCTAAGCTACAACTGTTTTGTGCACTGCCAATTTATGCAACAACAACAAAATTTGGTCAATTTAGATATGCGTTCTGAGAATTTCCAATACCTATGCGATTATTTGAGTTTGTCACTGACTTTACGTACAATTAGCCCTCGTTAATTCCATTTCTTTTTTATTCTTGTAGGTGATAAGGATAATTTATTAAATTTTAACTATTAATACTAAAATAATTTCTAATTTTAGATATTTTTATTTCAGTTTTAAAACTTAAGAATGACAAATTAAAATTGTATAATAGAAGTTCTCAAATTAATTTCTCGACCAACTTGAATCTTGTCAGTTGAGATGAATAATACTATTGTGATTTGTGGATAATTGTAGCAGAACTGCAGAAGGCATTACTTCAAAATGTAAATCACCTTAAAAATGGTTTTAGTTCACAAAAATATTTTTATTTTATCTAATCTGTATCTCAAATTCTTAATTGAGATATCAGGTGTTAAATTATACAATATACATTCGAATTACATTTTTAAATTGCTGCAGATAAATAAATAATTAATAGTTATTATTAATTAAATATTGATAATTACCTACTTATTAGTTTCCTATTAATATACTTAATACTTATTACGGAACAAAACTACTTTACTAAATTACATTGTTTTATTGTTTTTTTTGCGCTTACGTATATTATCAAGTTAAGAATGATAGTGCACCAAAATATTTATTTTGCATGTAAAAAAAAAACCTAGGAAATCTTTAACTTCTTAGTTACATTCTTTTGAAGTTCGTGATTTTCCATTTTTTAAGCTTAGGAATAACGCTATTATTTATTACGCCTGTCACGATTTTATTTTTAGAACTTACGTATTTTAACAAGTTAAGAATGATGGCGGAATCAGAATTTGTTGCTCAGACTAAGTTTCGGAGTAATACCCTGATTTGACGTTTTTTTTTTCGAATGCGTGAAGTATTGTAACCTTGATCCGGTCGCCTGTTTTTTTTATCAGGTTCAAGTTTCCCGTAATGTGTTTTTACCCAGAATTAATAATGTGTTATTAGTTTATTATAACTTATTTTAAATGAAGGTCATAATAATGATACAAAAAATATAGGTAGTTAGGTATAATATGTAATACGTTAAGAACTTATGATGTATTGACGTTACGCAGTTTAGTTTGTAGGTAAATATACTTAACAGTGAAAGAAAACAGTCACTTAGTTTTAATTTTTTTTTCGGATGAATAAATTATCAATTTTTTTATTTATTTTTAAATTATATAAATCATTTGATAATTATTTTTATTTGTAACTATTACTGTGTGGTTAATCATTTATGATTATGTAGATATTAACGAGTATTTATTTTGTAAGTGCCAAAAATATCACTTCGAAGGAGCCAAAATATATAAGTATTAGTAAAGGTAATCCATATATAGGTTTTATTTTTTTGTTTTTGAACCGATGACACGCTGTGGAAAATCTTTCACATTACTTCTCCGATGCCGCTGCCATTTATTATAACGATAACAGAGGCATATCTGAAGCTCAATCAAGGGATGGGAGTGATTTTAAAACTGAAATTTTTAATGTACATCAAAACATTTTATTTTATTACTAAAGCTGAGCTATGCCCATATATTAAGTTAAGATTAACCTCAAGTGATTTACATGCATCTAAGCCACCTAGGGATAGGCAATCCACTGCATCGGATAGCCGACATTATAATATGCGAGCAGTAGTAAATTATCTGGTACTCAATCCACCTGTGGTAGATTGCGGACCACATAAGGTGCGTAGATGACTGAAGTCAGAATTATGTATACATAAAAAAAACAAAAACCAAGTTAGTAAGTGGTAATCAATGGCAACCATTCATAAACAAATATTTCTATCGTAAATCTTAAAATTCCTGTGTGAGCACCTTCCGGAGTTGGACCTACAACTTTTTTAATTAGCCTATCTTCTTTGCATTGGTCTAATCTATCTCTGTTCCAAATTTAATCACAATCGGTTGAACGGTTTGGAAATGCATAAAGGACAGACAGACTGACAGACGTTTTTATATATTATGTAGATGACATTATATAATATAAACTATAAAGTATAAAAAAAGTACAAAAAATTGACATTTTTAAAAGTAAAATAGACCTTTTTTAAATTTGCAAATCGATCTATAATTAAACATCCACTTCAATATCTTGGTATGTATTTTAATAAGGACAAACTAGTTAATCTTTATTCACAAATCTTAGATCTTAACCAAGTTTTTAATCCATCAAAACAAAGCAACATGCAATGAAGTAAAAGCATAAGCGTATTTTAGCAGTTACTATAGTTAATAATATAACATTTTATACAAAGTTTGACATAAATGATAAATGTATGATTTATAATAACTGAATAGAGTTATAATCTATCTAAATCTAAAATCCAAGAAGGTGGTAATCCACCCATTGCCACCCCCCCTCAAATACACCACTGAATTATAACATATATTATTAATTTTTACAAGCTGTGTAGGTTTTAGATAGTTTTCCTTCTGTGTCTCCCGAAATTCTATATGTCGTATTCTACTCGATCTGGGAGCTGCTCGATAGGATAATGCCGTGCCGTACGCCGTGTCCGTGCATCTTTTCGCCTTGAACCAAAGTCACCTGGACGGCTGACCAGGCCGTGCTTTGGGTGTTATACTAGTGCCCCGGGGCTCATCTTCCGTTGTGGGACCGTTTCGGATGAGGGTACTGGCACAGATTATATGAAAATAATTCATATAATCTGTGATACTGGGATGGAGGACTGATCGCCATAGTTAGGTAACGCCGCTTCCCGCTCGTCTCCCGGTCTCAGGTCTTCGGTCGCTGTCGTCAGCGTTGGAGGGGGATGTTGGCACACTGGTTGCTGGTGTTGATTCGCTGGTGATTGGTTTTATATAGTTTGCCTTCTGTGCCTCCCCGATTAGCAGGAACCAGTATTCCGTAACCAGTCGGTCCCACGTGGAGGTAAGGGTAGGTCTTTGCCTAACAAGTTTCTCTATATGTTTTCTACCTTTCTAAAAAAAAGAATTTACCAGAAAGTCAAACAAATTTTTTATAAGGGTTTGAATCTAGACATTGTATATTTACCCGTTTTTTCCAGGAACCATTTTATTATTTAGATGTAATTAAAAAAGGAATAACCGTAGAAATTTGACATTTTCACCAAATGTTAAGATTATCATTTTCTATACACCAAAACAAACATTTTAAAAATTGTTAAGCGAATTGTATGCCTAAGAAATTTTCGGTTTTTTCAAAAATTGTTTTCTATAAATATTGATAAAACAATTTTTGTTGGGTAAAATTGCTTGAAAAGTTAATACAGGATGAGCTTCCCGAAAATGGCATTACAGCTGCAGTATTACATTTGATATACCTAGATTTGAAATATATAATATTTATGAAGTTCGTGTAACAGTGTAAAATGTAAAAATGAGTAATGACATAAAGTTAAGTATAAAATTTACGTCGAATAAAATATCATACTATATGTAAATGATTTTTTTTATAACTATATGCTATAAATATACACATGCTTGATATTTTACATAATATATTATAGGTACAATATTTTAATAAATATGAATTTATTAATAACAATAAATAATAATGATAATTTAATTATATAATAAGAATTATTTAATAGGTACATAGTATTATATATTATATTTATGTCTACTATATATGCTAAATTGTTAAATGATTCAATCCACTATCTTAATTGATATTCATCATAATACATAACACATTATTAAGACATATTATGTAATTTTGTAGTTTCACACTAAATGATAAATTACAATTTAGATACCTGTAAAAAATTATTGCAAATATATATATTGTTATTACCTAATGTAATGACTGGGAAAATCGCTCTGCTGTTGCTGTATCTACTATATCAGTACTCGAGTATAGTCATCGAGTAGGTCACTGTAATGAATGTGTTAAATTTGAATTTAATGATAAATCATTATACATAAAAAATAGTTTTAAGCGAGGACGGTCTGTCAGCATATATTTCTAAGTTTATTTTATTATATATTTGTATTTATTTTTCTATTAGTATAATAAGTTACTAGTTAGGCAATGTTAATTTGTTTGGAAAACAAATCACATGTGTTATAATATAATACAATATTACTTGCTGTTATTAACTTATAACTTATAAGCTATCAGACAATACCAGCACGTGAATCGTGATGTTGGTATCGTAGAACGGTTTGAATGGGCTCGTGGTATAGCTTAAAATTTATCCAAATATTTCAAAAATGTCATTGTGTACACAATAAATAATAATATATATGTATAGTGGCAAAAATGAAAATTTAAATGTCTATACAAACAAAATGAGCCAAAATATTTTGTAAATTATATCATAATATCTCGAAATGCTAATTTAATATTTGGTGACAATTTCAAGTCTTTACAGTTTAATTTTTGAATTACAACAAACTATAGGTAAATACTACATATCGTTATTAGTTTTAGAACCAATACATTCGTCAGAATATAAAATAATGATTTTACATTGAAACTATTAATAAGTACCCTACACTTGAGTTATCCAGTTTTTTATTAAGTTATAAATATAAATATTTTTTATCAAAACTTTTGTCTTATATTGATGACAAATCAATTTTAGCAAATAAACGCAACCATTTTAAAGCGATAATACCAGTTGATGAAATATTGAAAGTCCTACAAGAATTATTATAATAACATTGAGTAAATCATTTGTTGAAATTCGTTTTTAATAATATGCTGGTAGATTAAGTTTTTTCTACTTTATCTGTTGGTAGTTTTTCTCTTGCACGTGTGAAATATAAATAGCAATACAAAGCTCACTATAATTTAATGTCGTGATCTTATAAATTATTAAAAAAATATTTTGTAAGAAACGTACCTATTAAAAATTGAATAAAATTATTTTTATATAATATATTTAAGTAAAAAAGGCTACTATACAATTGCATTTTGAAATAACTTATAATCTAATAGGCTACACTTGGCCTCAATAAGTCCTATAATAATTGAATAATACAATACAATAAAAAAACATTTTTGAATTTTGGTCATCTGTTCATATAATTTGAAAGGCGTAAGTGCAGTTTCTATATTTTTGGTAAAATTATGAGAAAATTACAATTTATAAAAATGATATTACCAGTTTATGTACCTAACTTTATTCTTGCACTTCTTTTGGCTGATTAAGTTTTTACAATATAATGAAAAATGTGTATAAATATATTTTAGTCACATATAACTTCTATACCATTATAGTTTATTTTAATCATATGTCCATAGTTCATATCTTGTTTTAAGGTCATCCTTGTATTTTAATTTTTGTGTCTGCATTTCTGCATATAATTAAGAAAAAACTCTATTTTTAGGATCTTGAATTTAATTTTTGAAAGCTCAATAAGGCTTTGCATGCCACTCAAATGTACTTATATTATACTACCTTTATACTTAACTACATAAATATTACCATTCAAATAACTAAACGCATAAACGAAAAATATGCTTTAAATTATATTCACACACTTATCACTGATAAGTTAGATACACTATACCCACTCCATATTATAGAATGTAGATAATATTAAAAATATACGTTTAATAATATTATAATATAAACCATTTTTTGAGCTCAATACTATTGTAAATAAAAATATATTCAATACCATTAAAATAATATTGCATCAACACGAACACAATAACAATATTAACATTAAAGACTAATGGATAAATAAGATTCTCCGTGTTTACGGTTATGTAATTAATGTTTCCTGTGTAATTTGTGTACCTAATAGGAATTATAATTTATCGATAGTTAATATTAATCACATATGCACATCCCAAGTATAAAATAATTGTTTTGTTATCAAAATGTTTATCGGAGTCGGTTATAACTTGTAAGTACCTAGTTTTTGTGCAACACAATTTTTATTTATTCATTATATATTATAGTATTATATAATAGCGTTAATAAGTTTTAAAAGTTTAATAATATTCATAAATAGAACACCATTCATTGTATAAAATATAATATTAACTAGGTATTTATAAAAATTGATAAAATGGTCTAGAAAAATATAACTATATTTCACATATGGGTCACTATAAAAAAAGGTAGTAAACCTTCTAATGCTATAGGTATGGTGACCAGATATAAAAAATTAAAAAAATGTACTTTTTATCATAATTGCCCAATGCGTATACTATTCTACCCATGTGTTCATAAGGCCTTCTATACAATTTTTTTTTATCTGATTACTCTATTTATTTTATTATTTGAAATTATAATGTAAACTCATTTAGTGAGTGTCTTTATGATGAAAATACTTTGACATTGAAGAATTTAAAGTAAACTTAAACTAAAGTAAAAATACCAAGTGTAAAATTTAAATAAATAAATAAATACAAACAAATAAATATATAAATTATATATTTATCAAAAAAACATAACATTAAAAAAAAAAAATTAAAAATAAATAACATGACGTGTCCTTCATGATAGTATTTTTAAATTTGAAGAATAAAAACTATGTTTCTCACATATTAACCATTAAAACATAACATAAAAAATATAAAAAAATAAAAAATAAAAACAGTAAAAACCCATAAACACGTATTATTAGTTCATATTTTTTAAAAAAGAGTACAATTTCATGTACTTAACACTATTGTTAAGGACAATAGGACACATATCAAAAAAGAGTACTGTCCTGCGAAAAAGAGTACGTCTGGTCACCATAGCTATAGAACATTGGTTTGACAGATTTTCATTTTTTAAATACATTTTGATTCTTTTACACGTTTTTAATGCGATTGAAGCAATTTAATTTTATTTCCACTCAAGTATCAAAGAACGAAAAAATAGTAATTTTTTATTTTTATTGTAATGTGAATAGTTTTTGGAATATTAAAAACCCGCTTCAATTAAAACATAGGAAACTTGCAAGTGAATCAAATTCATTTTTAAAATTAAAATTCATGAAATTAAACCTAAACTAACTTATATTGTTTTGATAGTTTGAAAATAAAGACCATTGTCTCTACTCCCTAGTCCATAACACTTATAAGTTGTACTCAATATCCATTAACTGAAATGATTAAAAATAAACCATTCTTTCATATTTTGGGGATTTACGTTTTCAGATTAAATTCAATATAATACTAATATTAATTTACGTAATATTTCATTTGGTATGTTGAAACAGTTTTAACTAACATTATTTAAATTAAAAAAAAAAAATAACTTGTCATGCATTGACAAGTTATGAAAATACCGTAATTTAATTTGTTTATATTTTTCTTTTTAAAATAAGATCCCTTTAAAGTTTAAAGTTTAAATCCAATCAACGTCTCACAATGATATTATAAAGTACACTGTTGTAACGCCGTATATTGCCTTCACTACAAGAATGTATATTAAATTGTTCGTTAGAACGCCTTTAAAAAAATGATTCATCTTTTAGCCATCAATGATTAGTCCGATCCGATCGATGAAGTAAAGCGATACGAATTCGGAAAACAAATTTGTATTTAGCATAAAATGTACACGGGATCGGCCAGGAAAATTTTTTCCAATTTATTTTTTGTTTAATAAATTACATTTAAAACATTTTCACGTTTTTAGAAATTAGGACCTAGAAAAAATAAAAAATAATTTCGAAAAAGTGATCTGACTCTTTGACAAATCTCGCTGAATTCAAATCTCTATTAAGTATACAATATCATATCAGGTACACTACATTGGTGACAAAATGATGAGATGGGTAGTTTTTAGTCGATTTTAATAAAACAGTTATTTTCTTTTTATATTTTGCGTTTTTTTATTTTTACACTTAGTCGATGAAGGTATTTTGCTACAATAAAAAATTTTAATGTATTTCAATAATGTAAATTACTTATTAAAAATAAAATGTTGGTTTAAGAGTCGCACGTATTGATTGATTTTTACGCACTTATAAGTTATATTACGTGCTTACTATATCCCCTTAATCAATCCTTTTTTTATTGAAATAAATTGCTTATATTTTTGCTCTTTGATTGAAAAATATAAATTCACATTTAAAAACGTTTGTATTTACATCAATAAGAAAAAAATATTTAGATTGCCTTTAAATAAACATCGTTGTTTAAAAATGAATACAATGCAATGTTCTTCAGTCTTCTACCGACAGACCGCCTGTGCTCGAAAATATTAATTAATATTTAATATAGAATTAATTTGTTATTTTTTAAATATTATTTTTGTTATTTGTAAGTTTTATCATTCACGAATAAACACTTAAAAAAAAAAAAAAATTTGTTAATTGTCAATTAAATAACTGTTCCAATAACTTAATTAATTCAGATTTTAAAGTGTTTAAATAATATTATTTTATTACGTAAGCATTTTAAAGAAAACTTTATGTTTTTTAAAAACAACTGGATGATTAATATTATCATAACACATAAATAGAACAAAATTAACGGAAATAGATATCTTAAAATATTGAACATTGTCATTAATTGTCAGTGAATTATGTTGAAATGAACCAAATATCCTTTATTTCTACAAGATTTTTCGTAAATAATTTATAGTGTAACCAAAAAATCTAAAAAATATATTAAACAAATAATTAAATTATTCATAGACATTTTAAGTTAAAATTTGGTCGAAATTAGATATTTAAATTAAGAATGACAATGTTATTTATTTCGTTGTAATTTAAAAATATTTTTTGAGGGTTCTTGAAACTTTAAAAGTATGTTATTATATTTGATTAAAATAATTTAATTAATTAATTAACACTTAATTAATTTTTCAATTGCAATGTTTTCTGTAAAAATGAATTCAACCTACTGTATGATAATAGTAATAAAATGAATTATTTTAATTATATCATTGAATACAAATTTAACACATCCATGAAAGTGACCCACACGATACCTACTGTCACAGCAGAGCGGTACCCACTTGCCAACTTTTTTATTTTTAAGTCCCCAAAAAGAAATGCTGGAGGTTTCTAATTATAATTTAAAAGCAAAAATTCTTTTTTTTTTATCATATTTCTATAATAATAATGTATTTTTTTGAGTTTTACTTTAATTTAATTTGAATAACGTTATTATAATAAATATACAATTGTTGTTCCTAATATTTAATTATGAAAACACTATAACAGTGTTAGATATTTATAAGGTTATAAATTATAACCAACACACATTTTTTTTACATTCAAATTTATAATATCATATTAATACATAAAAATCTCGTGTTCGAAACTTCTCCTGCTATTTTTAGTTAACCGATGGAATATAATATTTCGACGGTAAAATCTTTTCAGCAAGTTGGTCGGTACTACAGCAGTCGGTTATTTATGTTGTACTTACTGTATAATTTGTACAGATAGTTTTAAAAAACTAATGATTTAGCTTCAGAATTTCAGCCACAAGTCTAATCAAATGACCAGACCAAAGCGAGTGTATATTAAAACGAGTTTACTCTACGTTTATACATCGGGAAGTTTGCGTACATGGATGTTTCTGGTTCGGTAAATGCATTTCGAGCGTGTGTCGTTGCGTTTGAATATATTATTATATTATTAGAAAATTATAAAATACGTTTTTATGTATAGTTATCGAGTCTCGGGCAAGATGTCAAGAAGTTCGGAGAGTCCACGCCCTTTTCGGTGACAAAAATACACACAGCGTCTATAATTTAAATATCCGTTCTGCTCTGCTCATTATAATATTTAATTGTTTTGAGTGACTACGCGTTTAATATATGCAACCAACTGCTAGCCGCTGAGCCGCCAAAGGGAAACGAATACCTACTGGAAAACAAATTGTAATGCTGACTGGAGGTATATTTATAATAAATTAATAACAGTATACCTCAATACCTGTGTCGAGCGTTTCATACAAATACACATTTTCTTTGTATTCATTCGACAGAAAACGGATACTTATTAGTTATTAGTTTTTAGATTTTTGTAATGATGTAATCAATTCTTGTTACTCGTATACGTCAGGTTTCGATAAGTTTAAACGATAAGAGCGGCCAAGACGAATTCAAGTGGTTTTGATGCAGAAGTCGGTTTTGCAAAAATTGCATATTATTTTTCTGTGGGAAATTCGTAATGAATAATATTTTACAATTTTACGTCACTAAAACAATTACCACAACACAGTGAATAATAGGTTACATGCTATTATAATAACTACATATTGACTACGTCAATGATGTAGGTATGATAATACTTACATTATTATTAATACCTATATCAATATGTAAACACGTTTTACAAATATTTTAGCTTACCATTAACTAATAACTATTAAGCAGCCAGTAGGTATTATTTTCATAGACTAACATATTTAAGGTAATTTATTTTTTAACAATTTTTCTATTTTCATTTATGACCTTGTTGCATGATGCATAATTATAGTGCAGTTCGTTATTGATTTTCCTAAAAGAAAAAGAAAATAAATAAAATAAATATTAGAGTAGGTATATATTTTTAATAATGTTAACAGTACATTTCTTTGTATACATTTAAAAAATAAGAATACAATTTATTTAATGAAAACAACGAATTTTTTATGAGTTATGGTATTTGTGATTATTGTCATAATTATTTAAAACTTATGTAAAATAATTGTAGTTTTGTATGAAATAATTTAACAATTATTTGGGTTGTATCTTTGAAAGGGTTTCCTCCTCATTAGAAAAAAGAACATAGTATATATTTTGTACGGTGCATAAATTATTAAATGTGTTTATTGTGCTAAGTCAGCGGTTCCCAAACTTTTTTTTCCGCGGTGCCCTTTTAGGGGCCCCAAGTTAGCCACGGTGCCCTGCTGTAGGTTATCAATAACGAAAAAAATCTATACATTTTAAACTATTTGTTATGAACCGTAGACCGCGGTGCACAGTTTGGGAACTGCTGTGCTAAGTAGCACTGATTGTAAATATACTTTAAAAGAATTTAATATGGTATGAAATATGAATAATACAGAAGAAATTATAATTTTATATTTTAAAAACATAATTTGAGTACCTACAAAAAACTATTATTCAATCAGGTTGAGCAGTCTCATAAACATAATAATAGACCGATTTGTTTTTTATAATTATGCATTTATGCGACACGATTGTTTTAGTAATCCCTATAATTTTATAAGTATAATAGAGTATTTACTAACATTAAGTATAGTATTTACAGTGCCTTCTGATATTTTCGTGTTATTATATTATCAAACCTATTAGGTGTTAAAATTAAAAAAATTATTTATGTATATAATATATTTTAACTACCTACAAAAATCTGTTCATATATTCAAGGTTTTGAAGAATTTTGTATAATTTTAAACTTGAATGCTTATAAAAAATACTGTGGTCTGCGAAGAAACATTTTCGATGTTTTTTTTTATTTCAATAAGAAAACTTGTGAAGAACCTTTTATTTAATTTTCAAGCTATTTTTCCTCGCAAATAAAAATTAAATCATATACATAACCTAGAATACACTTTAAAAAATTAGAAAATATCAATTATCTATCAATATTACAACAAGGGCCAAAATACTTTGAAAATTATTTCATATCTGGTAAAAACAAATATGAATATTTTGGTAAAAATATAAAAAAACAAAGTCAATTTGGAAAAAACTGGGTTCGATTACAAATGCACGTTATTCATAATTTATTATTTTATATTATTTTTTTTTATCTAAAATAATGTTACTTCTTCAAGTTATTTAGTTGTAATTAAAAAAGTTTTTCAGTTGGAAGAGATTAAGCTAGTATTTTACTAGTTGTACAAATTCGTACAGATTATGTACTAAATATATGTGTACAAAAATATTTTGCGAAATTGACTTTTTCGAGGGCGAGGGCCGGGGAAACGTTTTTACAGTCCTCCGCACTATTTTGTGAATTCAATTGGAAAATAAATTGGTAGACATTTTGGTTTTTATTGTACAAATTCATACAAACTTTGAACTAAATATTTGCGAAAAATTGAGCACCATCCATGTGGTAGGGAACGGTTGGATGGGGCTTGAGCTATATATGGGTGAAATTTGCAAGCAAAAAGTTGTGCTGTTGGTGACGCAATACTTAAAAAGCTTTTCAGGTGAAAATATAGTATAAAAAGATCGGTAAGTTTTCCAAAAAAGTGTAATTAAATGAGCTCCACGTTTTTATTTGATAAAATAAAAATATATTAACAAATAGTTAATATATGTATAAACTATGTTCTCAAACATATATATTATCATGAAAAAATTTTATTATGTCATGCGTCCATCCGAGGAAATACTTTATATGGTACTTTTAACCCAGTGGAAAATCGATAAACCAAATTAAATGTACAAGATAAAATATGTTTACCACTTGTTTATAACGTGTAATCCGTCCAAAATGTGCTCGTCAGGAGTCACGATAATAATAAATACGAGTCAATCGAATAAACAGCAGTCGTTTTAATAATTTAACGATGAACATAAACTATATAATATTATTTAAGCAGCCGCAGCCTGGCAATAGTTGAGGTTTGTCAAAGAGGCGTGTTGAAGTCATTACAGATAAGGAGTCGAATATTTTTATAATTTACTTTAGTACCTACCAATACCTACTATATAAATGTAATAGTGTTTCATTTGATTAATACCATCGATCGACATTCAGTGTGCCTGCAGCGGTACGAATCCTGTTTATGAACTATATAGGTACATTTTGAAATTATTGTTTGAAATATTCAGTGTTTTTAATTTTTAAATGACTTTTGTTTAATACATTTTTACTGCTGTTTGTGAATTTTTAGAGAATAACATGCTCATTTTAATATTTATATTGAAACATTGATGTACCTATAATACCTTTATACTGTACCTAAATATAGTAATTCATAACTATTATTAATTGCTTACATTTTTTCTTACATTTTTGAAAACAAGTAATTCTAATATTCTATATTAATTTATAATACAGTATATTATAATAGTCCACATAACATTTGTGAGAAACTACTGAGCAACTGAAATTTAATATTCTCTAGTTGTTTTCTTTTTGGATATAACTTTAGTACCACTAGTTTACAAAATATGCTTAAGAGGGGATGCTCAATACTATTTCGTATTAAACAAAATAAAAGCAGCTAGGGATCATGAATGAAAAGTGAAAACAATTAAAGTAAGGCCTTAAAGTAAAACAACCGAAATTATATTAAAAGAGATGCTTTCTCAAGAACAATAAATACTCAGAATTAAAGCATATAATATTATCGAAGGATGTTCAAACTTATACTACAAGTACCAACTACCTAGTGCAACGTGCGCTTTATTCTGGACCTGTGCTGGTACACACGAACTCTAGACTCAATTGTTTGAAAATCAACGTACATGTGTTTCCAGCTCCACCTGTTTAACTTTTCGGAATTATTTTTAATAGAATAATTATTAGTAAGCCATTCCTACGAAATGTTTCAAAATTCCTATGAAGAAATTCTAGTTGCACGTCGTTAATTCGTGTATTAACGACTTACTGTCATTGTTTTTCCATTTCGAAGTTCATTTTAAAGAACGGTTTATATAAGTAAGGGCGTCGTAATTCAGATTTGTTGCAAACCATCTATAATACTGAATCATAACGATAAATATTTCAAACGGAAATATAGTGTATTTATTATTATTATTATTTTTATTATGATTATTGTTGTTAAAATATTGTTTATAAAAAATGGAGGAGGATCTATCAAGTGAATATCACTAGAGTAAAAAGTCCCGAGAAACCACCGACGTGACAACCGCCCGAGAACCCGAACATAACCGGGAGCCGTCAGGGCCAGTCAAATGCGGAATACCCGACACCGCCCGTCCTATCAAAAAAGTTCAAGAAACCGGAAACGCGTAGAAGTTGTTTCGCGTAGATAAGCTGACGAGTATATCCAAGAGCAAGATTGAATAGACGACCTATTCTTTGTTTTAGTTCGGTTTGGGCATCTGAGCTATATAAAGATAAATACGATGGCCCCTGTTCACAAAAACAGGGTTGCTTTGGTCTATTACACCGTTACGATACTAAAAACAGTAGGTTAAGTTTTCTTTTATTAACAACAAAACGTCCAGTGAAATGCATATAATTTCTACATAAATTATATATTTTTTTTCACCTCCAAACGCTGAGTTAGAGTGTGTGTTATAAAAACAAAACATTTATTAATACAAATATACAGTATACAGTTACAGTATAAGACCTAAATGTCAATTAGTACGTCTTATTCGTACAGTACAAAATATGCAATAAGACGTGTTATTTACATAGGTAGGTATTTGATCGTTATTGATTACTCTGACAAAATATAAAATTATTACTAGGAATAAGTATAGACATTGTATGCGTACACTGACCTCATGTTTGCTTTAAATATGTACATGCACCTGCACTTATACTCTATTTTGTTTTATTTAAGAATATATTATACTGCGTTTAACTAAGCGAATTCCCAACGTCATCTTCCATCATAGTGACTTAGTTTCTTATTCACTTTTTATGCATATCAAGATTTGCATCTTATCTTGCCACTGCATACCTATTTTTAAAGTATCAAATCAGTTTTAGGCACGGATCTACAAATTTAAAATTAAAGGAGGGGAGCATTTTTTTGCAAAAAAAAAAAAGTACAATTATAATTTTAGTACATATAATAGAGCATAAATAATATTCGATAACAATATTAACAATTTTATTCAGATTTTAAATTTATAAATTTTAAGACGTATGATTGTATGAATTATTTATTATATAAGTAAATACAGTATACATAATATATATACAATTCCCACAGTTGCTTTCCTGCTAAATAACAAAAATAACTTTTCAGTTTTTTTTATCTTGGAATAATACTTACGATAAATTGTAATACCACTAGTTTTTTTACATCAATCTCATAAAATTTAAAATATTTATAACGAAAATAAATCTATTTATATAATACAATAATCGATATATAATATTACATTTGATATTCATCTTGATATTTCGATTCATATTCGATATCTGGTCATCACACATTCCCACGTTACTTCGTTAGTAACATCTCCACAGTCTAACTACTTACATATAAGTGTTACAAATAACTTTATACTTGAACATTTAAGACCAACAAAACCGATTGACATACAACAGTTATGTAAATACGGTTATATGATGCAATATAAACACAAATAAGATAACTACCTATACTCAAATAAATTATAAATATTACCAATATTAGCTAATACATGTACCTATATAGTATTAGAGATATTACTACTGTATTAGTGTAAGCAATTGAGATTAGTGAATACATTACCCGATGGTTGAAATTACGTTTATTTAAACCTTAACCTTAATCTTATCACACGTAAAGGAAAACCTATTTCTTCATTTCATTATCAGTTATTTTAAATCATATAATAAAATAATGTCAACTGTGGGCTACCAACAACCATGCACCCAGGGTTTATTTTTTTGAGACCATTGTCTGAGATCAGAGTATAGTTTACTAATATAAATCAATACTTAGACAATTATTAAATACAAAATAAGATCTACCGTTCCAAAAATAGTTGAGGTACATTTAAAATTTAAATATTACCAGAAGTACCTATTATAATAAATTCCAGAAATTAAATTTATTATGTTATATGTATGTTATTGTATGATATATTTTATGATACTATGATAGCTAATAGTGTACACTCGAGAAGAGGGTTCAACTCTCCCAGCTTTTACATAAAAACGTGAAAATTATAAAACAGCCAACTTATAAAACATATTATATATTATATATTTTACTTTGCTCTTCACTCAATGGAAATTTCTGTGTACACCACTAATGGTAGAAAATAAGTCTAATTGGTTTAATAAATTCGAACTTTTCTGAATATAGTTGAAACTTTTAGCAAAATCGAATTATATAACGTAGTATATACTCACATAAATCGTTTTCCAGAATGTTTGAAAAGCAAAGTATACAGCAACATAATAATATACGAGTATTTTTGTAAAGTAAATTGATATGTTCCTGTGAAAACTTTACAGGCCAAGAAAAAAAAAACTCATCTGTTTGTTAAGCGTATAAACAATATGCGGTAAGTAAGTTCTTCGACGTTTAGTGTATACTATATAGTGATGTCTTGTCATCTCTATTTGCGAACATAGTTATAATAAGTAATATTAATAATAAATCCCGTGCATTGTATTCTCTTCCGATTTCATTTCAATTAAACGAACGGGACAGGTTCACCGGTTCAAGGAAGGAAGCGGGTTAATAACCCATTGTATCATATGATTTATACGACATTATTATATTAGTATTATTATTATTACAATAAGAGACCCAGATACGACGCATTAATAAAAGTACATGATAGTAATAACATGATATTATTTTCTTTTGTGCTTAGATATAAAGGATTTTAAAGGATTGAGGAATATTCGATTTGCTTCATATGCAGACAAAGCCCTATTCTCGAACACACCGGAGTATAAAGTAAAAAAAAATTACTTAAAAATGTTCTTCTCTAAAGGGGGACGAGGAATGATTAAAAAAAATCAATACAATTATGGACTGAAAATAAGTAGTTACAGGAAAATAATGCAATGTTTCATGTTAATCTGCAGTGACCTATTTACCAATATAAATGTATAATATTTTGTTTTTCAACTGGAGTGGAATATTCAGTTTGCCATTGTATAAAATGTCGAGTTCAATGAACCGTCAACCGACTGCTGTTTGTGGCATTTACATACGTCTTTTTTTAATATTGTTCAACGTGGAAAAAAGTATATTACACCATTGAAATTTCTATTTTAATATTTTAATAACATTTGAAACTAGATACCTGTCGTTTTAGACCGAAAACGATCCATTTAAACGACAACGGCTTTTGGAAATTCATATTACGGATCTGCCTGTTTAAACATAAATAATATTAAGTCGAGGACACAGACGTCGTGTACAAAGGACAGTGAAAATAAAAATATGAAATATCGGCAAACAATAATAGGGGGCACGTTTCGTGTGTGGATATGATATCGACGTTCACACTTATATATATAATCGAACGGCCGCGTGACATGGAAAAGGATACGCGCGTGCGTATAGGTACATACGAATGTGACAAACAGACTTGACAGGTTGTAAGTAAGTGTATTTCAACACAGAGTGTCTTTCAAATTTTATTTTGTTGGTTCTTACGAGATTTTCACCATTTTTATCACACATAATTTATTTGGAATACCCTGAACGAAGTATCCAGATACATCTTACATAATATATCTATTATTTTTTGTTATACCTATTAAATTGCATTTCTTGGGGTAAAAGCTGACAATATACTATACCAAATTTCGCAATATTTGCGTAATTCGTTGTGCTGGTCAATAGAACTTAAAATACGTTTTGCCGTCGCTGAATAATAAAAACAAATAGTTCCTAACCACGGTGAAGTAATTACTGATGGCTATAATATTACTATACAGTTATGAGTTAAAAATGATATGAAAAAAGGTCATGGTGTGAGGATCGAATTTACCCCCTCCCTGCCAGGCACACGACGATATGAGTGCATACAATATTGTATACTATTATATTATACCGCAGCGTATACAATAATATAATAATTAATAAGTTATAATATATTATTATATTAATAATAATAAATAATAACCAATAGGCACTAATATATAATTAAATTATCATTGAAATATTATTATAATCGTAATAATATCATTAATATGGTCTCTGCCGTGCGACGCGGCGTTTATTGTTTGTTTTTGTTTTTGTCCCGGCGACCGTCGCGTCAGCTGTTCGCTCGTCCCGCGGACGGCAGCTGCTCGAGCGGCGCGCGGCCGGATCGATGCGTCGGGGGTGGAGGGCATATAACACGCGCGCACGCGCTCTCCTCCGTCTCCGACGTCGAGGAACTGGGTCACTCCGCGGCCACCATCGGCGCGCGCGTGAAAAACGGGACGCGCAGCTCGGTCCGCATGTCGCCCGGCGGTTTTAGCCGCGGTGGCACAGTTATTGACACGCTGCGCGTGGACTGTAATAATATGTTTATCTTTGTTTTACATAATATTATGTTGTTAACAATTTATCATATATATTGTATATTATTTAAGATGATAATATTATTATATCGATGCATTTTTTCGTATCACTACATAATAATATAGTCAAGACGTATATTGACGTATTGTTATACATGTATTATAAGAGTACCTATACCATCTGTTTTAAGGTATACCGTGTATGTGCAGTATACAGTATACAGTAAACACCTATACCCATAACCGGGTAATCGAGCTTAAACTAGGATTGCGGTTCAAATGCGGCGAATATTCGGTACCGCGTTCAAAACAAATCGTTTTGCACATCCCCACAACCTCACTCAATCGACCCCCCCCCCCCCCGTGGGCGCTGGAATATAAATTAAACGCGGAGGACGAACATATAGTAGTTATATAATATATAATATCAGATATTAATACAACAATCAATACCAACACCGATTAAAAAAATTACACAATAACGCACTAGTGTTTACCCGTCTACATAACGTATTTTATAATAATAATAATAATAATTAAGTAAAATTATTCTTAATTTTTAAATCAGTGGGTTGAGTTTATATTATGTTTGTTTAAAAAACAAAGGATTTCTGAGGTGAATTTTTCAAAACTATGTAATATGTCATTTGTCCTAATCCTTGTCGATAACCCTATTTTAATAATTTATTGATAAGAAAGAAATTTATTGAAAGAATTACAATAATAGGTATTAGGTACTATAATTATTGCAACTGTAGATTCAGAGAGTAAAAGAGAATATTGCCCTAACCTAAACATCGCATTTCTTCTTATTTAATTAGATTTTACTATATTATTATGGTAATTGGTAAGTTAGGTTTAAAATAGTGACCTAACCATAACTCATAATACTAATCACTAATGTATAAGACTGTTGTGAGTATCTATGTAACTATCTAAACGTATTATGTTAGTAAGGAGGCTAAGGGAGTAATGTCTTTCACAACTTGCTTTCATGTGATTAAAAAATAAGATTAACATATTAATATGTTCAATACATTTTTGTGAAGTGTTTTGCACACTCCTCTCCTAAATCTAGTTCCGGAACCACCACTGAATTTTATTAAAATTATATTATACATTTAAACATACATTCGAGCATTTCTGTACTCTGTAGCAACGGTGTAGAACGTAGGTAGGAACTACGCACAGAGTTCCGTCGTTATTATATTATATAATTATTATAATACATTTAGTCCCATCTTATTCTTGTTGCTGTATACACTGTTAATAATTGTAATGTCTTGCTTTAGATTACTTTATTATAACACTATATTGTAATTGGGTTAATGCCTCTATGTAATTAAAAATAAATAAATATAATCAGTTTGTGTAAACGGACGATTTAAATTATTTAATCGACAGTCGAAATGTTTTTATCTTGAAACAACAAAAAAAACCTGTACTGAGACGACACTGGTGGTTAGAAGTAAAAGCAGTACAGGTAGAAACTAATTCTTAAAAAAAAATTCTTTTATACAATATACATAGAAAATTGCAGGATACCTACCCTTAGCGCGCAACGTCGTCAAAGTATAACGAAAAATTAGCATAATATATGTAAAGTGGAAATCGATAACGTTTCAGTGCTGAACGGTAGAGCACGCGAGTAAACATAGGAATTTTTTTTTATTCACTCACAAAGGGCATACTTTTTTAAAAGGAATTCAAAAAAAAAATAATATTAATGTCGAAAACCGCACAAAATATTACAACAATATCAGGGTCTAGTTAAAAGCAATTGGGACCAAGTGCGAGAACCCATTTGGGGCCCTAGTCCTTATACTTTATAGTGTATATACCTACCTACAACCAAATTTAGCGTACTTACTCCTAATATACCTCCTACTAAATTTTAACTTAAGTAGAGAAATCATTTTTAAATGTGTTTAATAATACCCATATAATATAGATATAATAAACATTTCACACAGTTCTATTTAATTGAAAATGTTAATATCACCGCAACTATAATTTATCTTTTCGAGTTTAGCCAGTATGTAGGCACAATGATTGTATAATCACAGGCGGTAAAATAATGATTATTGCATTTTGGTCTGTTGAACATTGAATTTGATTTTTAAACACCAATAAAGCTGATTAAAAAAAATATTTATAAATTAATATGTGAAATGTGGGGCTCCCAAAGTTGTGGAGCCAAGTGCACGTGCACCCGTGTCCCATTACACTTGCGCGAATCTGGGCCCGAACAATAGACGTAACGTCGTCGGATTCGCGAGGCCGTATGTAGAACTCAGATCACGCGTTTGGTTATATAATATTATATTCGTATTGTGTTTCGTATCGTTTTTCGTTGTGATTTTAATTGCGTGCGGCGTCAATACTCGGCGCACTGACGAGCGACGACAGTTGTTATGATAATAAAACGCCAGCGATTTATATTAATTTAGCCGTCGTCTGTTCATGTACATACGATTTAACGATTATGATTTAATTCCGTTCCACATACACGCTCGTAATCACCGTCCACCACTCTGCGACCGCCCCGACCGACCGTCTGCCCCGGTTGCATCTGGTCCGATATCCACGCTGTACCGTATTCGCATTTCGTATACATCAATAATAATAATAATAATAATAATAATAATAATAATAATAATAATAATAATAATAATAATAATAATAATAATAATAATAATAATAATAATAATGATCGCAACAATAATAATAATACCGTATAATAATAATTTATTTCGTTATTATTCTAAACATTTCTTCGGTTTCGTACGACCAAATCTCTCCGTCCGGGCGCTCGCTCCACGCGTACAAAACGAAAACGGCAAAGCTGTGTGAATTTCCACACGCGCGCACACAAGTTCGCTTACTCACACACGCACACACACACTCATACACACACACAAACGCACACACAAACGCACTCTGCCGCCGCCGTGTCGTCACCGACGTAGCCGCCGCCGCCGTTCATTCTCCGGTCGACCACTGTCGGTGCTCGTTTGTGTTTCCGCATCACAATACTCTAACCAGCGGTTTCCGACGATCAATTTCCAACGACGATTTACACAATTACAGTAAGTATATTAATATACGACAAACCGTAATTAAATATTATTATTGATGTTATATCGTATTAGCCGAACTGTGTATATAATACAATGGTATATACTATATTATAGGTAGTCTGATATTGAATGTATATGATGATGATTACGTTTCTGGTAGGTAGGTTTGAATAATGTTGTTTTTTTGGGAATCTTATTGAT
This sequence comes from Neotoxoptera formosana, assembly GCA_022818045.1. Lineage (NCBI taxonomy): Eukaryota > Metazoa > Arthropoda > Insecta > Hemiptera > Aphididae > Neotoxoptera > Neotoxoptera formosana. The sequence continues at coordinate 10,162,034 of CM040632.1, read as the reverse complement.
TGTTATTTTTGATTTCGTAACTTTTACTATACTTCATTAGGAAGCACTCGTCGTTTGTCAGGAGATGGTCAAATACTATTTTAAATTTGGATTTCAGTATGTTATTAGTTTATAATAATTTATAATAGGTATATTATACTAGTACCTATAGTTGTATTACAGAGTGTTGTCGCCTAATCATGCAGCTTTGCTAAAATCTATAAAGTTTCCCGCAGAATAATTTCCAGGTCACCGTTTTCAGCTCAAAGTCAAACCGGCCTTGTGTCGTCTTAAACGTTATGCGTTTTGGATTAAAAATCAATCCTAATGGTGCCATTCACGTAATAGCTTTACTGCACATTATGTTAATTTGACTACCTAGTTTGTTCATATTTTCTAATCGAGTATTGTATAATAGTATCGTGTGTAAATAGTCGTTTAAAGTAAATAGTTTAAAACAATTACCGATCGTAAGTGACCGGTTAGTTGTATTAAAGTACCTATAATATAGAAAGGACTTATAATGTAGTTACGAACAAGTAATGTTACTTTCAGTTTAAATATTTTAATCACTGATTATGCTATAAGATACAATAATATTGCTACTTAAAATAAAATTTGATTCTTGAGTGATAAATTAATTTCCAAATGATTATATTTTTATATTCGATCGTTTAAGTTCTTAACTACAATGACGTTTTTAATGCAATTCATATTATGTAGGTGCATATATATTTTTTCAATTATCTTAAATTTCTTATGATTTACAACGACTATTTAACTGTGTATTTTTATTGTTTGTCACCAATGTTATTTATTTCTACGAATTTCTGGAATTCATGCTCTACTGAAGAGAGAATTTCATTTTTATATTTTATTGATCCGTGTAGTAATACATTCTACTTGAACCAAAACATGTTGAAGGAAACTAAACAATTTCAAACTACGGAAGATTGAATGAGTCTTTCAAATACAACTAAATTCATAGATATGTTATAAAAATAGTTTAATTTGTAACTTTATTAATTAGAATATAGATTAACCATTAACATATCCATTTAAACGTAGGTATTTAATTCTTCAATTGTCTATAATATACTTTTAGAGAATATAATACATTTCCTTAAGTATTTATTAGCACGTGTCTAACAAAGAGTCCAGCTATTCATAATTCATGAAAAATAATTTCAAAGATCACATAATCATTTTGTACCTGTAGGAGCAAATTGTTAAGATGCTTATATAAAATAAAGAAAATAATAATTAAAAATATGTTGATATTACTATTCATTCGTTATAATCATGGATTGTTTAAAAATGTCATATGGTGCTGTAAAAATGTTAGTTACCAACGCAAAATAATGTACTATCTGTATTTGACATACAGCATTGAGTTTTATTTATGTTATTATATCCATACGAGTATACCGACCATACACTATGCAGATGAGCGTTTTTTCCCAAATTAGCTAATACACAATACTAAAACATACACACCTAAAAAAAAAAAAAAAATGAAATTCATTGCATAATTTTCTATAAGTACAATAATGTAAAAAATATTGAATATCCTAATATCCTAGAAAAATTCAACTTTCAGCAATGGAGCTTAGTATTAAATTCATGATTTTTTTTTAAATTTACTATTCGACACTTTTAAACTTAAAAATGTATCATCGAATATAAAAAAAATATTAATCATAGTTATATAACGACTTATTATAATCTACAAGACTATAAATATAATGTGGATGAGTATAAGAGTATAGCAAAAATAAAAACTGTTATAAAACACCGAGTTGTATGTAGGTATCTTAGTCCGGAGAAATAGACATACAATAGTAAAATAGAAATAATGAATATAATGTTACAATATTTTATTTTCTCTGGTTCATATCGCTTACAGGTTTGTTTTTTTATGGCCCGTACAACATAATATGTTGCGTTTAATGTACATTGGGTCGCACAAAAGAAATGCTTATTTTACACGTTCAGGTGACCTTAACGGCAATTAGAGGTGTAAAACATAAATATTATTTACGCATAGTTATACAAAAAAAAATATATATATACAATTATAGGTGGATTTTTTATATTGGATGTCTTGCATAACGCCCGTATAAGGTTATCTGAAAATAAAATTGTATGAGTTTTTGGACATATAAAAAACACAACGCGAGGGTGTCACCTTATCACCTTGTTCCACATACTTTTTCGGGTAAAACAACGACGTTGCACGACAGTAATCGGATAAGAAACCCGAAAAGACGTGCTGGGTGTTTTTCGTGATACGTATGACACACGGATGGAAAAAAAATAATAATATTAATAAAAACAAGCTGGTAACAAGTGTCGGGTAACGAGCGGTACTAATTGGTTCAAAACGACATAATATTATAACTATATAATATTATCATTATATACGTATTGTATTTGTACATACACGAACGTCGGACGAGTATTGTACGAACGATGTTTTCTGCTAGGTACCTATATAATATAATATATATATATATATATATATATATTACGCTGTGTGACTAATAATATATAACATTATATCATTATAGGCGTGTATACAACACGCGGACGGTTACGGAAACGCGCGTTGAACTTTTGTCTTACTAACGACACAAACAATTTGACACACGCGGTTCGAGTTTTTATGGTGCAATGCACCTATAGCTATATAATACATCAGTACCTACATGACACGGACGACACGGGCCACACGTGTGTAGGTGTCATTGAAATGCACAACTCCCGGCTACAACTCCCGAAACGCATTCTATAGTAGTGCGGTGCGAACACACAACCGTCAACCTCTATAATATACATATCATAATAATATAATATTATTATAGGTAACATATTATTACACTGTTATGATAATATAGGCACAGTCTGCCGGGATAACAATAAGACTATAAAACTATATAAATCGGTTGTAAACGTTACATAATATGCACAGTGTCACACACAAGCCCGAATTTAATAATCGTGTTAATCATGCGCGTATCGTGTATTGTAATATGGAATTATAGCCTTTACACCCGATTGATTCGATACGGTTTTAAGCGCGTGGTCAACTGGACACTACAATTTATAATATTAATAAACATTTTTTTTTTTAAATTTATAAAATTGCGTAATAGCATACGTTGAGGTGAGACGGATAATCGCGATTTGAGAGTACACGCCTTCAAGTTTTATGTATAAACGTGTAATACTTACTCAAAACCAGGCATTGTGTTCGTCACAATAGGCTTGCATTTGAAAAAATTACTTCGTTTTACGCTATTTACAATTTAAACGTTATACAATTTTTGCTTGTACGGTAAAAATAAATCGGGTGGAATAAATAGTTCTTATATACGAAACCAATATTATGACTTTTAAGTTAATGTATTCTAAATTATTTCGTTTAGGGTTATTGTCCATTTAATGACAAATTATACATTTTGTTAATCGTTATGTATTGTTTTGTGGTATTTAATTATTTTTGTTATTGATACCGTTATAATTGCGTTTAAACTGTTCAATCGTTTTTTGTCATATGTAACGTTATAATCATTATGTTATTATAACGTTTGCAGGCCCTGGTTTGTCGGCACAACGTTTATTCGCGTAAATATAGCTCGCACCTAAAATGGTTTCGGTGGTATCCTCTCGCTAGGACGAAATAATAGCAAACCGTTTTTTGTATAAATTCTGGGTTTTTGATATTGAACAATTCGTATAAAAGTTATTCATTTAATACCATATCCGGTGCGTTTGAACGTTTCATTACCTATATTGTATTTTATAAACATCAAAGGTACACTTACCTTGATTCGTGAAAATAATAATTAATTTTTTTATGTGTACCTGCTATTCTGGTTGTTCAGTGATGCGTTCGTTGTGTTTTTTCACTGCGGAGTAAAAAGCTTTCTCGTTGTACAAACAAAGATTGTTCGTCGTCGATTGATCTTAAATTCTTAATCATTAAATATTATATTTGATGGCAATGATGGATTGTTGTAATTATTATAATGTATGAATTGCATCCACTCATTTTTAGTTGGTTACACTTTTTAGCATATAAGTAGGCACGATTTAAATTAGGTATATGCCTTTTTTTCACTTCTATTATTATTGTAGGTACAAGGTATGTACACATTATTTCGAATATAGTGGCTGTTTTTTTTATCATATATCTTAAAAATAAAATATACACCAATAATAAAATACAATTTAGTTGGAAGTACCTATTTAGTTTTAAAAGCTTCGAGAAATCTTGCTCAGTGTGTATAACTACTCCATAGGTACTATATTATTCTGAGCTTAACAATCGAATCACGCGCACGCGTTTTGACATTTTAACCTTCGTCTAAAGCGTTTCATTGGAAACTTTAGTGAAACGCTCTGCAGCGTTGTTTTTCACTAAGTGGTCGACTTTGCGACGAATCGAGGTGTCAAGATATACTTTTCAACTGTCTCGTATACAGAACAAATACTATTATAGGATTAATAATATTTGCAAGATACGCAGACGCGCAGTCTTTGGGCCTCGTCCAAAATACAATAACCTCACGACAACCGCCGTAGTAGGAGTTAAAAGAAAAAAGGTCGTCAACCCCACAAAAAAATAACACATCCATATTAAATATTATTATATACATACACTTTCCATTGAAACAACGGCAGCAGTCCTTGCCTGGCAATCAGCCCGGACGCACTGTAAATAACAATAATCGTCCAGACACAATATTTAGAGCTGCAGCGTGCATTAAGTATAGTTTTTTGTTTGATATTGTGTAATAGATAACAGAAATAACTAATAACTAATAATAATAACTAAACATATATTATAATAATATAACGTAGTGTTGTTTGTCGATGGCTGAGCACTCGATAACGGTTTAATCGTTATTCGTAAGTGTATAGAGGTACTCAAATTTTTAATGTATTATAGTATGTATGGATATAATATACTATATTATATATGATATGTAAACGTAAGACGTTAGCATAAATATATATAATCATGAGAAAAAATACTTGTGGTCATTGTCATAGATCATTTATTTATTTATTTTTTATTTCATGTTATAATCCAAAGCTGTAACTAATAATAAGACGTTTAATCGATAAAGATCTATAAAAATTTTAAACACTAATGACATGTGATATCGGATGTATGAGGTATCTGTAAAAACTACAATAACGACTATATATACTATATATAGTCAAAACTATAATATTCTACAAGCATTTTTGGTGTTAAAAATTAATTAATATTTTAAGTATTTTTTGTTGGTTTTGTATTTTAATTTTTAGTACTGTCATTGTATATTTGTATATAATAGTATAATATCCTTATTGTGTGCTTTGAAATATCACACTAATATACAATTCACACTTGAAAAAACAAGTGCCTTCTTGAGTTCCTATAATATGGTCTGATAGAAATACGTTCACAATGTTTTGATCACAAACCCATAACTTTAAAATAAAAATACGATGTAATTATTCTATATTTTGATGCACCAGCAAATAGACAGTAAATATTATGTTTAATTTTGTTTACCTACCTATATGACATTATTACTTTAACACTAGCTTGAGTACCGTTCACTTGTCAAGTTATAGCTTGGTGGTTATAACCTAATATGCTGTTAATAATTCATTATTTTATTACATAACATATACTATTGTGTTATTTGATTATTTTAAATGTTTTAACAGTTTATTATCGGGCTTAGAAGTATAAATTTGACAGTCTATGTAGTAAATATAAAATATTTAAACTTTATTAATCAATATTGTAGCTTATGTCTTACTGACTATTACATATATTGCGTATTGATTATTTAAAGATGATTTTTGAGATTTTATCTAATATTTAAAATAAAACTTTCAATTTTTTTTTAGTTTAAGATTGGCTATGCAGCTGTTAAATTCTTTTAAATTAACTTTATTTGTTGTTAAGTGTGGTTTTTTTTATTATTGTATTATATTAAAGTAGTGTAAAACTTAATTAAATTAATAAAATCCAATTAATGTTTCATCACTTAATGCAGGTCAAAAAGCTTTTGTGGTCCACTTACTACCTTACACTCTAAGTTGTAACACACAAACATAATATTACTATGAATGTATTACTTCAAAAAATACCATTCATGATGTACCTATACGAGTTCTTAACATATAAATCATAATTATTGTCTGAGTGTTGAATTTTACCTACTTAGCAAAGTAATGAGGAACACTTGATAAATAACATTCTTATAATGTTTATTCTGTAATTAAACATGTTGATTCAAAAAGTATTGTTTTTTTAAAGAATACACACGTATTTTATTCTACTCTTTTATTAATTTCCTTTCTTTTATTTTAAATATTATTTTTTTAATTTTAAGTGAATAGGGATAGTCTATTAGTTAGTATACTAATGTTGTATACAATAGGGTTTTATAATAATTATAGAGTATACCTACACCGTAATACCTTAAAATAATATTTGTTTCTTAAATGTTATACTTTGTCATTCCATTAGTGTTTACTATAATTTGATGTTATTTCATATAAGTAAATTGTATCTTAACTTCATAATCAAAATTAATCTGTAAAAACCTAATGATAGGACTTCCTATATTTTTTTCAACTGCATTTAAATTTTTGACAAGTGTTTATGTGATATAGATGCCAAATATTGTTACTATAATACTATGCATTAAAAAAACGAAGGTCGTTGTACTCCGTATATTTTTATTCATAATTAATATACTTGTTTATACAATCTGTAAAACGCAATAACGTCTTTGTTTTTGAAGGGGGAGGTTAAATACAAGTTACAAGTAATCAAATGATTGAATATTTATTAGGTTTTAGGTATAATAAATGGTGAACTGAAATTGGTACGGTTATTATAAACGCGGGATTCTGGTACGATACTGAACAATCAAGGTTTCCCAAAGTATATAAAAATAAAACACACCCATAATATTATGCAAGTTAGGAGTCATTTCGAGATTTCGATACTAAGACCATCGGTTACAACAAGGACTGAATTCAACAAAAATAAAGATAAGTCTAGATACACTATATTTTCCCTACATTTATGGAGTGTACCTACACGAGATCACATAACACTTTGGCGATAGAACAAAAAAAGTCTATGAATGACTAGTTGGTAAGTAAGTCTAACAAGATGAAGCGACAACGTTGATTGAAAGAACATGCTGTGGATCAGATGTTCACGATACGTTATAACGCCTAAGAGCTAAAAAAAAAAAATACGTTACGAGACAAACTAAACAAAAGATGTATCAGTTACTTAAATATAAAGTAATTACTAATTACAATAGGCCAGTTATTAAATAATATATTATAGATAGCCAAATTTATAGAATAGTTATTAATTATTATTGTTCATAAATCATACATATTATATTATAGGTACCTATCCGCCTGTTACTTTTTATTTATATTTTGTGTTAACTTGATTTAAACATATTTAAATTAACATAGTTGACGAATGACGATTTATTTAAAAATTGTATGAACATTTTAAATATTTAAAGATCCATGAAAATTACATTTTGAAGAGTACCAGTATTCCGCGTTTTTAATTTCTTTTGTTATATATTATTCCATGGACCGTACCAATATTCCGACCATCATAATAAAATATATTCACATAAATATTTACCTTAGATGTTATTAAAATTTAAACATTCCTAATTACCTACTTGATAACTCCGAAGCAGCGCGTTGTACTTTTATATTACATTAAGAAAATGCCTACCAAACGCTGCAGTGAATTCAAAAATGTATTTTTTTTTAAATTAACTTTTATATAGGAAATAAACAATTTGTAGGTACTACTACCTACATTGATGCACTCAAAGTATATTCATATTATTACGAGAACAGTAAAAAATCAGGAATAATTTTTAAATATGCACTGGTGACTATTTTAAGTAGTTTTAACTATAAAATAATTAAATGTATTAAATAAAAACATACAGTAATCATAAAGAAAATCATTCACTACTCTGCAGATATTTCTATATCAGGATTCAGAAATAAAGTTATCAGACAAGTTTTTCGTATTTTTAAAAATGAATAAATGTAATGTATTATTATTATAATAAGAATAATTGCATAAGACAAATTTGGTGATTTCACGAAACAAATAATCGTTAGTAATAAAAACAGGAATTAACCAAATATCGATTTTTGTGTGGATATATTATTACCTGTCATGCATTACTATTATAATATAGTAGTGTCCATCCATCATCTTGCTTCTATTGTACGAATTTGTGTGCATTATACAATATACGTTTTAAATTATGAATCTTCAGAATGATCCATCAATGTCGACAGTGAGGCTGTGAAATGTATACGAAATGGTTAGGTTTATTACAAATATAACTGCTTAAGATTTGTCTTTCACCACATTGAGCTTTAAGGTAATATGTAATAAAGGTACAACATGTATTTTGATTATCATTTTTGTGGTTATTTACATAGGTTTTTTGTTTGGTAAAAAACTTAGATTTTTAGTTGAAGATCATCTGCAAAATAGAATATTGAACCTTCACATTTCATATTTATATAAAGTAAAAACAATGAAAAACAATGGCCCTAAGAAAGTTCTTCGAGGGCACCAAGTTTATGAATTTTATTCTCACTTAAATATGTGATTAATTGATACCCGTTGATAACGATTTGTCAAAAACTTCTAAGATTATTAGCCACATCACGACTACTATAGTTAAATTAATAATATCTATATCGTATATATGAAGTTAACCATTTTTTATGTATATATTTTGATGTACCAATATCCACATTATTTTATTGCATTCTAATTTAAAATAAATGTTGTATCATTAGTATAAAATCCATCACCTCGTTAGTGTTTTTTATACAACTTCATCCATGAGAGCTATTTGAATTTTAAGGAATGCATCCTTTATTTTAAATCTATTTTTAAAAATGGCATTTCGAGTTTCAACATTTCACGTCTAAAAAATGGGAATAAAGATATGCCGTACATCAACTTACTGCATACTGCAGTTTATTACGTCTACTTTAGTGAAATATATACCTATAGTCTTATATTTTAATTTTGCATTATTGTTGTTTCAATTTCAAAGTTTTTTCAATTTTATGATTTAATTATTTGTTAATACTTAAGAGTGTATAAATGTTTACTAATTCATTTGTTTAAAAATGACCTAATATACTTGGATAATAGAACATTTAAATAGGGAATTCATATTTTAATATATTAAATTTGATAAATATTTTAATTTTTACTACAGTTATATTTGTTACCATAATTTATATAAGTATATACCTAACCATAGTCATTAAGAATAATATCCATTCATTAATTACAATATGATAAACGGACAGTTATAAAAGCTAATTTTATGATTAATTATGCTCATAGCTGACTACCTGTAAATATTATTATGTACATCCCAATTTACTTTATAGTTAACAATTGTTATTATCAGTACCATAATTTGTGTAAATTAAAGTAGTTATGAGAATTGTTAGCGATTTCCCCCGTGGTTTAAAATGTACACCATTTGTTATAAAAATATTATTCATTCTATTATAGTTGTTGTCTAATTAAATTATTAGCTGACTTGACTTTTAGTAATTTTGAAATTAATTTAAAGAGTACTAGATATTGGAGCATAGTTTCAATCAACAGAGAGCTAATTATAGTTCTGAAATAAATGAAAATCCATTACATAAAGTATAGCACATAATATTATAGTGTATAATATCGACAGAGCGACAGCATAGTCGTGTGAAATTTAACTGGCTATAGCCAAAGACCATTTACAGTAATTTAAATGTCTTTTTTGAAAAGTATATTAACTTCAATATATTATGCTATATAGATTATATTTATGATTTGTAGCTTAAACCAAGCACTTTCATTATAAGTCAATATAATTAATATGTGGTTAATATATAATAATTATGATGTACAAGTTATGAATACAGACGTTAACACATTGTTTAGATTAAACTTGTTAAACATTAATTTTTGCGTTTTAAACGTATGAAAAACTTTTAAAATGTTTATTTTACTTTTTTGTGGTTCGCATGTTAATTTTGAAAAAAAAATGAAAGATAATTTAAGGAATTACATTTTATCATAAGGAAAAAAGGATATCAATTAAAATCTGTATATTTATGAGTAATGCCACTATAGAAATGTATGTATTTTACTATACAATTGTTGGTGTAATTTGTATAGTAAATACAATTATTTTGTTTGAAAACATTTTTTTGTTGACATTTTTAAATAATGCGTTTTTTAGTATGAAGTGAACATTTTATAAAAAAAAATGTTACATATTCAACGTTTTAAGAATAATATTATATTTTGCTGTGTGTCATATTAAAATGAGTATTTACTCATCGTAAATATTGTTATTTAAAACTTTTTATAATAAATATAAATACCTTTTTGTAATGCTATTCATAACGGTTTAACCCTTCTATCCCAAGAGGATATATCTGTACCCGTAGGATATATATTTTTTAATAAAATAAAATACATTATACTCGTATATCTAAAAACAGCGTATTTGAAATTCATACACATGCACCTATTAATAATAATTATAAAAATGAAACTTTGAAAGTCAAAAACAGTACAATAATATTGAAAAACATATTCGTATCACGTGAAAAATAATGGAGAATTTGTTGTTATACGATATCAATATACATATTTAAATAATGTTTCTATTTTAAAACTTTAATATACGATTCAAAACTGTTCGCAATATATTCTGCGCCGTTCGTTGTCTTTGGCATAATGACAAATACAGATTTTTTTCACGTGTCGTCGACACGTGCGAAATATTTTCAACGATATAATAATATCGTAAACATAATATTATAATATTGTATCGACCGTTTTAAAAACGGTAATCACAATACCATTATTCCGCCACGAATTTCCCTATCGGAAAAGATTTCGTCTAAGAGACTAATTTATTTTTTCATTATTTTAATTTTAATTTATTTTTTGCTAGACTTGATCATGACGTCGCCCGCAGCATCACCACAAAAACCAGCCATCACCAACTCGACCGCTTCTCCGGTCCGCTTGCCGAGCGTACAGCCGACGCCCACGCACAACTCGCAGCCCACCGCCGCCGCACAGTCCGTCCAGGGCAAATGGCAGTGCGCTCTGAGGGACAATCCGGTGATCGCCAGCGGAACAATGGCTTGGACGCGAGTGTGGAGATTCTCCAAGCTCTTGCTGCAGACTGGATGTTAGAACAATTATACGACGGCGGAATTTCACACTGAAAAATTATTACTCTCTCTTTCACACCCTCTATCTCTCTCTCTCTCTTTTTCCGCGACAGCAAAAAGACAACTTTTTTTATTTTAGAATAAATCAATATATAGTCGTATATATTATATATGTACGCATAATTTTCACCATAGTTCGGAGTAGTTGTTATATCGACGTGTATGTATAATGATTTCCAACACGACCGTAATGTAATATATGACTAATATAATATAAGACTATACGATAAAGACATATATCTAATATAATATAAGGACTAGTGTGATGTACGTTAAGTTCAAGTTGTTAGTTATTATATTATATTATTATATATATATATTGTATGATCTACACCGAGGCATATTGTATCGTGATCCCTGCCCACATTGTCTCGTACCTATATAATATTATGTAGACTTAGTACAATAATGCCACAAAATTAATTTGTTAACTCTCGAATTAACGATTTTTATTATAGTAAGCGTTATTTTTATTTTTATTTTAGAATATCTTAATGATATCGACTACTGTTATATCGCGTCAACCAAAGTCAGTTGTTTTTAATTGTTAAGCATAATACATTATCACACATCCGAAATTCGATTCATGAATTGTAAATGTGTTATTGTAAACTTGTAAGTGTATTTATTTAGTACAAAAGATATCAAGAAAAAGTTAATCGTTCATATTTGCGATACAACGTACATTATAGTGCAAAACTAAAAATCTAATGCTAATTCATTGCTAAAATACATTTGTTAAAAAGAAACTAAATGATATAAATAGTAAGACCAAAGTATTTAATTGTTATGAATAAAATCAAAATGTACCTTCAATTCTTACAATTCTTACTTATTTTCTATAGATCGATCGAATCAACAATAGTACGACAAGTCGGTTGAATGTTCTATTGACAATTCGTAAACCTTAAGGAACGTAACATTGTAACAATCATAGATGAATACATTAATGTCTAGAAATTCGGATGAGTAAAAACAATATGACGTAAATTGTCACTAGGTAGTAAAAATAACACTAACACTTGTGACATTTTTTCGTCTCTTTGTAAGCCTTACAATTGTACGTAATTTTATTGGATAATAAAACAATAATAATTATTATAGGCAATATTGTGATGACAGGGGCGTACCATATAACTGTACTGTGCAATTACTAATAATAGATACCTAGATACTATAGTTATAAAATTGTGAAATTAGATTACTGTTTTAAGTTGTTGTGTGCTCCCATTGTAGCAATAAAAATAAAATGCAACCGTTACCCGTAATTGTTAGTGTACACATTAACGATTTTACTTCTTTTATGTCGGGTGCATAAACGATCACTAAACATTTAATGAATCAATAGCGAGCTAAAAGTCCTTTTTACATGATTTAGCAGCCCGTGTTTGGTTCATTAAAGCTTAGTGATTCATTTAATTAAATCATTAAATGAATGCATTTTTTTCCAACTCGGATCTATTAGCATAGAAGTGTTTTCCGTGTTTTGAAAGTTTGGATTTATTAGTTGTTTATCATATTATATTGTTATCAATTTAAGTAATCGTAATTCGTTATTCGAACGTACTAAATTATATGAAATCTTACTCATGTTATTAAGCACTTTTTTTTTTAACTTCGATACGTAGTAAGGTACGTTGCGCATAGCAAGTACCCAATAATAAACCAATAATTTGATTTCGTTAATAAATTCGTTTCTGCTTCTCCGATAGTTTCAGAATTTGATAATATTATATTCTTTATCACGTACAAACCAATATTACGTTTACTACTATTGTAATTTTAGACGAGCAAATTAAAACTAAAACCCAAACAAAAATATCGAAGACGCGTACCGTAAATTTCAAAAATATTTATTACCAATCTAATAATACTTGCCTCGATTTACGATTGTTGAAATGTATATCTCATAACTGACTTAAAGGAAAAAGTAATTATTGTTATAATTATAAATTACAATATTTGCTAATATTTATATTGCATTTTTATGTTTCAATGTATACTAGTTTATGTGACGTTTTATATTTGTAAAAGACATTTTGTAGTATGTTTCTTAAACATTGTTTATCATATGGATTGTTGTAAGTAAATTTTTACAATTTATTATTATTATAATTATTAAAATAAATGAAAAATCAGAAATTTGTTTTACTATGTTTGTTTACCTATCATTTTGATTTGCACGAAATAATTTAGATAAGTACCTACTTATACATGGTTTATTATAATATATTAGTATGTAATATTATGTCTCATATACAGTATAGTAATTTTATTGTATAAATAATAATATGTATATTTTTTAAAGCATATATCTCGTGAGAATACTAAAGACATTTTGAATTCATCAATAGTCAATAATTTACTAGAAAACCGTACAATACTGAGATTTACCATGTACAAATTATAAACCACAAAACTTATATTACCGTCATAACTTATTAAATTGTACAACTATTAAACTATCTATGTAATTCAAATTCAAAATGTGTAGAACACATAAAAAAAAAAGGTTGGCAAGTGGTTAATGTTATGAATTTATTAAATTTGAATCCAATGATAAAAATTCATTGTATACGAAAAACGATTCTGAGCGAAGACGGTCTGTCATAACTAAGTGTATTTTATGATATTATTGATATTAAAATAATTAATTTTACAGCGTAACCTAAGAGCATAGGCTGAATTATTTTTTGAAGAAAACATTGCATTTGAAAATTTAATTGAGTGAATAAAATATATATAAATTTGCTGTAAAAGTTTCAAGAACCCTCAAAAAATATTTTTTAATGCAACGAAATATATAACACCGTTGTTCTTCATTTAGATATCTAATTTCGTCCAAAATTAAACTTAAAATATCTCTAAAATATTTTTTTTTCAATATACATATTATATTTTTGATTTTTTTGTGTTAAATTTTAAAATCTTAGATTTTAATAGAAAACATTTTATGAATTTCTTAGTCAAAAAAAACTGCAAATTTTCGGGATTTTGATGGATTTTGTAATAATTTGAACCTTAAACGCTTATCGAAGCACTTTAACTACACTAAAACGTGATGACAAAAAAAAAAAACACATACCATTGTAAAATGATTAATATTGCTCGGCTCAGAATCTAAAATAAGAACTGTACACAGCAATACAGTACCTAGGTATATTAAAACTCCACCAAACGTTTGGATATAATATTCATTATTCATATTAATTATTAATCAATTATACCAGGTTACATTTTATTTGATTAACAGAATAATATAGTATATTTAAACAATTACTGGTTGCCTGATAAGTCATAAAAACAATGAATATAGAAAATCTTATGTGATTGTAATTTGGTGGATCAACGTTTATGATTTAAAATTCGTGTTTTATATCAATACTCATAATATTATATTAACTCTTTCGATGGTCATGACATAAGTACTTTGTACCTATTCACTACTTATATCGGCTACATCATAATATATAATATAATATTATTTGACCAGGTGTCCCGCAAGGCTGGAAAGAATTAAAATATTTTTTTCTTTCACATGCAAACCGCTATAACACTTTCATTTCATGTTATCCACCAGTTACCACATACTATCAGAATATCATATTATCATAATGACGTATATTGGTTGTGTCCATATTATATAGCATTTCTATATAATCATATATTTATGTTTATTATACCATATAATCGGTATTTAAAATAAGTCAAAATATATAGATTTGGAATATTTTGTAAATCAACATAATGCGAGTATATTGAATGGATGTTCTACTCCGGTCAATTTATCTCACTTATTAAATACCTACATATTGTTTACGTCAAAAATAAGTAGGCTCTGATGAATCACGATACATGTTATGAATACATTTTGTGAACGAGTCTATTGTTATACTTGTCAGCATCAGAAATGTATCGTATTGCTGTTATACTCGTACAATAGAAGCTCCAACAATTACAAATTAAAATTGAACTATTCCCGAGAATCATCCATTCTATTGTAAAAATATATAGTTTAAGATTAAATCTCATTTTTATAATTGGCTTCATAATACTTTTTAAATTAGAAATATTGTTGGAAAGTATCCTCGAGCATATTATTTTAACGTTCTATAATAATATTTACTATGTTCGATATTTGCAGTATACACGTGTAATAAAAATAATAATTGATACTAATAGGCAGTGCTCGACTCAAAAATATAAAAGAAGGGGCTAGATGGCTTTGTTTTCTTTTTTTTTTTTAAAAAAAGTGCACATCAATAATCAATAATTTATGATATAGCTGATATAGTTGTTCACTTTATTATTTTAAGCAAATGTTACATATTTATTTTCAAGTCCCCCCCCCCAATAAGTCCTTAGTATACCACCATTATTGATATTAATATAAAAATATATCAAATTCAAATTCATCAATTTCATATTGATTTATCGTATTTAATAGGTATTACCCACCCATCACAATTCACTATGACAGTCGCCATACTTGGATATAGGGATCGGCGCCACTGGGAACCTATATTTATTTATCTTTCACAAACAATTTATTAATATTATTAATAATATTCTTATGTTAGACACAAATACACAATGTCATAATATTATGTTATCGTGTATATTAAGAAAAAAAATCTTTATGATTTCAAAATGAATGAAAGCTGATTTTAGCTTCCTCGGGAATTTTAACTTTTACTCATAAAATTAATTTGAATCATCTATATCTCTATATTCTATACTCCTTTATTGTTTATATTTATTTGACAATTCTATACTATTTTTGTTTCAATAATAGGTATAGGTATATAAAGAAACTGCTCTTATTTTGTTTGTCCTCGATAAACTCATACACAATCAAGCTGATTTTTATGTGGTTTTTCACCATTCTTTAAAAAATCTAAAATGGGACGTCCCATTTTCTGCACCCGGAAAAATAAGAAGTAAAGTAGAAATATATACTCGTGGCGCTATCTGTTAAGTTTTTCCCGTGATGTTTAAAAAATACTAAAATAGTTTTTTTAACAACCAATTATACACAGGGTATAGTTGTTATGAACAACTGTGTCTACATTTCTTGCTCATGTGTATCGAGTGTTTAAAATGTGCATGTCTTTGTTGAGTTTGAAAATGTATTCCTATAATATTTAGAGTATTGAGATGTACTGCAGTTAAATACAAAGCTTCAGGTGAGGAAAATAAAGTCACAATTTTGTTATGTGACTAACTATACATTTATAATATATATACATAAATGGAGAAATATATTGATGTATGAGTTTTTTTTAATAAATATGGTTATTTAATATCTATACAATTCAGCGGTTGTATGTGTGCGATACTTATAGCCACATCTATAGAACATTTTACAACAGGTATAACTGAACAATGAGGTGGGTCTAAATGCACTGCGACGAAATATAAAATAAATAAATACAATTTTTTTTCATGAGTAAGGTTACCACGATAAAAATTAAAACATGTATAATGTGCAAAGTATTTTATTTGTTTTTTTTTCATTAAGAGAACTTGATTCCTTGAATATGATGTAATAATGCTAACACAGTGTCTTAAATTCTAAAATTATATTAAATCGAGTTGTTTGGTTCTTAGTTGTATTTACTTTCTATCATACCAAATACCCTTTCAGCTATCATGATACAAGGCACATGACTGTAAGCACTAGTAATCAATGGCAAAACAGTTCGACCTACTACTCGCAAATTAGAAATACCAATCACGTTCAGTTCACTGTCAACAACAGCATCTGAATCAGTTTCTAATCCCATACGACACGATCCAGCAGTAGTTGATGTTGTAGACACCATGTATTTTAATAAGCATTCCCAGTGCTCATTGGTCTTTTTGCTGTATTTTGCACATCCGTCGAGATCAATATCTTCTAACTTCGCATTTACTAACTTCATTCCATCAGATTTTTCAATTTTGGAAAGTAATTTTATAGCTTCAAGGATACTTTTTACATCGTGCTTGTCCGTTAACATATTTCCAACAATGATCGGACTGTCCAATGGATTCTTACTTCTTAAAAGAATTTTGCTGGTACTTTTCGTGTTTATCAAAGCTATTGTAAAAATAGAAATAGCACGTTCGTAGTTTAATTTAGCATACACCGATAACAAAGTATCACTGAATCCAAACATAGATCTTAGTTGACATAGCTTTGAATAAGAGTTTCTGGGAATGTAAAATTGATGAACTTCAATATCTGCAAACGAAGATCCAGACATGCCAGTGTTTAAAAATCCACCAAAGCTCATACCATTTGGTCTGCTTAAGGGTCCTGAATGTCTAGCTAAGTATTTGAATGCAATTTCTTCATCTGTTTGGTTGCAGACAACTGATTTGTCGTAGGAGATAACAAAACCAGTAAAAACTGGAGTAATTAGGAAATTCTCACCTACTTTTAAGTCTTTGACCACTGGGACCTCCATTTCAGACAAATGTTTTTTAGGCCCAATACCTGAGGCTAATAATATCTGAGCAGAACCAACAGCTCCAGCACAAAGTAAAACTTCCTTGTTGGCTTTTAGTTTTAGAGTTTGACCGAATTTCGTCTGTACTTCAACTCCGGTCGTCTTCATTTCTGTTTTGTCTACTATAATTTTTGTAACTCTTGAATATTTCATAACTTTTAAGTTTTCACGGCCGAAAATTGGGCTTAGATATGCCTTAGCAGTGTTAACAGACCTACCATTTTTTATTATTCCTTGCATTGAAACAAATCCAACTTCAATGTCTTTTTCGTTGATGTCACTTTCTTTTTTACAACCTATAACTTCAAAACCAGAACATACAATTTTTTCTAAAACGCTTATCTCAGTTTTTCGGAATTTGCTTACAGGTATAAGTCCGCATTTTCCATAAATACTAGTCTCTGTTTCGGTTTTTGTAATCGAACGAGTTCTTTCGACCTTTTTAAAGTAAGTTTCTGTTGTATTGTAAGACCAATTCTTTAATCCTTTTTTAACAAGTGAGTTATATAGTTGTTCACTTCCTCTAACATAAAGTTGAGCACTCGTGGTGCTGCTCCCTCCTAAGCATTTTCCCTTATGTAGTTTCATATTACCTCCAATTCCAAATCCAGTTGTACTATCTGGTTGTAATTGGTACTGCCAGTCTGCAACACTATTAAGTGACCTATCCCATAAACCAGGAATTTGAGTTATAGGGAAGGGGTCTCCGCCTGCTTCAATTAATAATATTTTCCATTTGATATTTTCAGATAGCTTGTTCGCTAGAACGCATCCTGCATTACCACCACCGACTATGATAAAATCGAACTCTTCATCGTTGATAACATAACGCGTGGAGTCTTGGGGATATATAATATCATCCATGAGTTTATATCGTTGATAATCCAATTGACTTAAAACTTGTCCTATTATACCAACAGAATTCAAACCACTATCAAATCTGAATTTTTGGAATGTATTCAAATATTCATACACCGATACTTCGTCTTCATGTGTTTCTTCCTCTCCGCTGTCATCATTCTCATCGTCGGTATCATCAGTTTTATAATTTTCATCGTTATTTTTGTCAGTTTTATTGTTTTCATCGTCGTTATTCTCAGTTTTAACATTTTCATCGTCGTTATCCTCATTTTTATCATTTTTATCGTCATTACTCTCAACTTTCTCTTTTTCATCGTCTTTATTATCAGCTTTATCATTTTCATCGTCATTATCCTTAGTTTTTTCATTTTCATCGTCATTATCCTCAGTTTTATCATTTTCATCGTCTTTATCCTCTACGGTTTGTTTAATATTTGATTTTAACTTATTATTTTCGTCACTATTTGAGTCTTCGGAAGATTTTGATTTATCTGATGTATTAAAATCGCGTGTATTCGATTTTACAATATCGTTTTTAGTGCTACCTTTTTGAATATGTCTTGACTTAATTGTTTTACGTAGGTGATTAATTTGATAACTATTAATGTTATGGTCTATTTGATTATTATTATTTGATGAAAATGTATTAAATCGTCCGGAAGCCTTAACATTTCTATAATTATTTATGATACCTATTTTTTGGTTATTTTGTTTATCATCATTACTTTCATTATCTTCACCATTTTTTTCACCATTATCTTCACCATTATCTTCACCTTTATCTTTACCATTATCTTCACCATTATCTTCACCATTATCTTCATCATTATTTTCACCATTATCTACTACATTACTTGATGTTTTAAGTTGATTTATCTTATGTTTCAACGAATTAGTTCTTTTTAACGTATACAATCGACCCATAGTATGTTGATAATTTGTATGATGCTTATCATTGTTAATATTATTATGTACTGATGTATATCTACTAAATAGTTGTGAATTACCATTTATGCTTTTTAAACCGTCTGACCTTGCGATATTCTGTGTATCACTATTTAAATAATATCCATTTTCATTGTTTTGTACTTGCGTCATCTGACTATTGATAGACCTACCAACACTGTTTCCTGATGAACTTAATTGTGCACTATTTTGACAAGACGAATACGTTTTACTTCCACTCATTACACTTCCACTCAGTAGTCCTGAACGAATAGCATCTTTTTCAGTTATTAAACTAATTATTGTTGTTGATACTGATCTTGCTACATATCCTGTTGGTATTGACATAACTGTGTTTCCATTGAGACACATGGTGTTTGTACTTGACGTAATTGTTGTGCTCTTACATTGATGTATCGATTTTTGAAAATCATTTCCAGTAGATCTGGTCATGGCAGACCCAATAATTTTGTTCGCGATCAAAGGAATAATCTTTTTCCTTAAGACCTTCTTAGCCGCCTTTCTTAGTGATTTCTTAAATTTTTTCGAAAGAGCACGACTTTGTACAAATGTTTGTAATTTCCGTGTTGATTGACTATCCCTGTAATCCAAGTCTTCACAACTTTCATCATTGTATTCACTGCTGTCTTCTTCAGAATTAGCGTTAATTTTTTTAAGACCTTTTTCAAGATCTTCAATTTTATTCGTTGAATTTAAGACACCAAATTTCGATGACGTTCTTACAGTAGTTGAGGAAGAGCTACTAGTTGAACATGAGCTGATTGATATTTTTTTTTGTTTTGGTTTACTCCAGTAACATGTTCCATTGCAAAGCCTAAAACAATAAATTGAATGTTATTTATTGTTTGAAGTATTATTTTTTTTTAAACAATTTTTCTAAGCTTTATAGACATTTTAAATAAAATTGTTGATTTTTCGATAATTTTTAATAAATAAATTATGAACATTTAATTCAAGATGACTTATTAGTTTTTCATTAAGCAACTTAATACAATATTTTTTTATAGGCATTGACGTTTAAATTTGGACAAAGTTGGATACTCAAACAAAAATGAACGATTTTAGTTATTATGTAGACATGTAGTAATTTAAAAACGAAATCTTAGAGACTTGAAACTTTTCGTTATTACGTTACCTATATTACTATTTTTTATACACAATTCAATTTTCAAAATATTTATTAATTTTAAGATATTTATACCACTATCTTATTCAGACCGTTCGGCATTATGTGCGGTGCTGACTTATCAGTTAATGACAATAATCATGTACAATATAATATTAAAACAATTAATAATACAATTTTTTGAATCTAAAAAAAAAAAGTTAGTTTAACCTATACGACCTATTATTTATAGTAATATAAATTGGTTATAAAATATCCTTACAAGTAAAGACTGACCATCTCTACTAAAAAAACATTGTTGGTATGCAATAATTTACGTTGAATTCGATTTTAACACATCCATTACAATGACCTAGGTCCTCAATGACGAGGTACCTACACTCGACGGCTACTGAATAGTAGAGTGACCTACCCAGTATTTTCCATACTTGATGCCTACAGCCTACCTATGTTCTTTTTCCATTTGTTGGTGTCTGTAAATTCCAAATTATATTATATTTATCTAAGAATGTACCATATGTTCATATATTATATATATATATATGTTAGATAAATTGTTTTTAATTTGATGTTGTTATTAAAAAGCTGACTTAAGTTAATTATTTATAAAATGAAAATAGTCATTAAAAATTATTGAATTTCTTAATTATTTCAAAATAACTGATTTGTTATCAACTATTGAATCATACCAGTTAAAATACCTATTCGATGTTATAATTAAAAGTATAGTTATACCCATGTCTTTATTATTTACTTATATGCAAATATTTTTGTAAAAGTTGCCATAATTAGGTACTACGTACTTTATTCATTGTGTAATTGCACAAAAAATGACCGGTTTTTTTAAAATTAATTACAATATCAATTTTTTTATTACATTTGAAATTTATTGTATTCTCAAATTTTTAATGTATAATAAGTATTAACTATTAACTATTTAGTATATTTTATTTAAAGGACAAATGGTGACATTATATAATCTCTATCCAAAGATGATTTATTTTTAATCATATAAAAATATAAAATCATATTGAACTGTCATAGTTCACGAATAAATTATTTAATATTAAAGTTTATACCTAAAATTTTTAACATTCCTATAATATAATAGGAATATATAATATATATGTGCATTTCATGTCCAATACTAGTGTCTAAAAAATTTAAATAATTCAAAATTTAACATTTTAACGTTAATATATGTATGTATCTACTTTTAAAAATCAGAACTATATTATAAATGTAAGTTTATTTGTACGGAGGGGGACCTCTCCCCCGTATTTTATTTTATAGTACCTATTACCTAAGTATGCTGTATGTACATAAATAAATTTACATGTCCATGTATTAATGTATAGTAATAAGAAGTAAGTAACCTTATGTCTACATGATAAAGAAGTGTTAAATTATTTTGCATGCAGTAAATTGATACAATTGTGTTATATCTTTCTTAATTTAATTTAATTCTTAAAATGACTTAAATTAATTTACGATGCTTTTATATAAAATATTAATTAATTTCAGAAATATATTTTTGTTTAGATTGTATCATAAGAAAATAATTTTAATTAAAAATTAATTAGTTTTAAAAAGACATTATTTTTGTTGACTGAGTAGTGGTTCCTCAAATAAAATTAGGTTCGACGAGATTATCATACTCGTTGCTTACAGTACAAAGTTATTTTCATAATAATTATTTTACTATAACTTTTTCAAATAAATATAAACTGTATACTTATTACTGTATACTTTTTAAAATATTTTTTACATCATAAACAATACAATAAACAATATAAATTAACTTACTGAATAGCCAAGCAGATGATGACCAAAGAACGAAGCAAATGGCCCATTGTCATTTTTAAGGATGACGACACTTAATACTTACAGTTGTGGGTAATGCTAGTATTTATAGTACTCTATTGAATTAAATGTAATTATTTTAACAGATGTCCATACGCACACTTTATGTAAATATGTCCATTTAGGTGTTGACAATTAAAAAAAAAAAGAAGATTAATGCACTTCATTAAACGGATGAAAGTCAAAAGAATGATTAATGTGTTTTATCAGGTTTTTCTAAGTGTTACGTAGAAAAACAGTTGTAGTGAAACAAATCCGTCGTAAACCATTCCGAATTGTGTATCGATTGATTTGTGAAACGAACGAGTAAATAATGGACCGGATTTTTTACAAAAACAAATGAAGTAGTAAAGTACCTAAATTAATTAAGTATCATATTTAATTATTTTTCGAAATAGCAATAAAAACAAAAAAGGCCAGTCTTACTGTTTGTAATATATAATTAAATGTTCTCGCTAAATCGTGTAGCGCCAACGTATAACGTTTAAACGACGAACGTCGTATACTTTTGTCATTTTAATATTAGAGGTAGTCTTTAGAAATGCATGAACGGTAAACGTTCTTTAATGGAATTTATTCAATATCATCCTCAGCTTGAAAAAGGTACCTATGAGCTTAATGTTTACATATTATCACTTAATAATAAGAGTCCTGTTCATTTTCCAGATATATATATATATATTGTCATAAATTACACCATGTGAGTTTTTTTTCCCACGACTAGTGTTTCAGCTATGGAGGAAGAAATGTTTTTCATTGGTCTACAGCGGTTAACAATCGAATAAGTATCCGTTATAAGACTATATTTTACGAAGATAATAAATTTTAGGTGAAAAACATTTTATGACTTCGATCGTTACATTGATCTTTTCCTAAAAGTCCTGGGAAAATTGCAACATAAACTCTTGTTGTGGTGTTATTTCCAAATAAACTTATACGTATTTATGCCAAATCAATTGTATAGTGTTCAACGTCAAAATATGTTGGCCAATTTATTTATTTAAGTTTATATTTTGTTAGAAATTATTAGTAATTACACATTTATCTATATTATTATAACATGGTGTTTTGTAGTTAAATCAAGTTATAGTCTGTGTATTGATTTTATTTAGGTTTATTATATTAAACTTAAGGATTTGTTTATACACTTATACCAAATACTCTATTGCACAAAATCAATTATTTTTGTAATCGAAATCACACATCTAGTTTTTATTATTTTTTTTTATGCAGTTATAATAGTGTGCACTATTACAATATGTATTGTTATTTTTCGTGTTTTATACTTGATGCATATAATTGAATCTTCTCCAAAATAATCAGGACCCATATTAGGTAGGTACTCATTTGTTTATATTTTGTAAATATTTGTCTTGCCTAATGCCTTTTATTTTGAATTAATTATTCTATATGACTGTGTGTGAAGCTTTTTAGTTAATGAGAAATGAATGCATTTTAAAAATATAATTCAATATACCTTGAAATTTCAATTAATTTTTTTATTTACCTTGGTAATGTATTTATTATTAAATTGATACTTTTTAAAAAGTTGTTAATTCAACAAAATACAAAACTATTTGTACAGTTATTAAGCACATTAAATAATAATGATTTAATATAAGTGAACGTGTTTGAAGAAGTCACTCATTAATATAATAATTGTACAGGACCTAAAAAAATGTTATTTTTTAATTAAATTAATTACCTTTATTAAAGCTATTCATCAGAAATAAAGTGCCAATTTTTGTAATGATTACATTTTGATAGTGTAGATTATAATCTAATCTAATACAATATAAACATAGAAAATATAAGAGTATATTACTATAAATAATAAATGTATTTGTGTGAGTCTATTGATCTTATTACCACTAGTGAATGAATATTACTCGTTAAAATTCTTTAAATATTTATGTTTCTAATTTGATTTGGTGTCTTATTACGATAATACAGTTTTATGTTCAGTGTAAAGATCATATAAAATTTCAAGTTTAAGGACCATTTGGAAATATTTGTATTGATATCTGTTGCAAAATGTACACCCTATACTTACCTATAATACCTACTTATACCTACCTAAACCCTACATATCATATTATATTAAAATTCAGAATACCCATATTTCATACTTTTAATTCACAGAGTGTAAATAAAGAATTTCAGTGTTATTAACTATTGGTTCATTTTTACTGGCAGATGGAATTAGTACGTCTATGTTTCTAGAATCGTTAATTTTTTTTTTTTTAAATTAAACATCGTAATAATATAAGAATTTTTTGTTTTATTTTTACCGTTAATGATCAGTGACGGTCAATGTAATATTTACGTTGACTCTATATAATTGTCGAATAGAGCTTAAATAAGCGTACGTAAAAATAATTCTTTAACTTTAATTTCATCACGATTTGTCTATTGACTATTATACGTGAGAGGACTGGCATTCAATGTGGACACGCAGTATAGTTAAAATTATTAGTAAGTACACGGCGTTGTGAGTATGCAATTAAACGTACACATAAATTATGATAATATACATTTGAAATACCGGCGCAGCAGGATCGATCTAAACACTAACACAGTTTGGTCAGATTGGTGCAACTCGGTTTGTGGGTATCATATTATATTATTGTTAAATAATAATAATATTATTTAATATTTTGGTATATTTATATTTATATTTTTTTTGGTATCTTATTTTCTAGTTGCACGGAAAAATCATTTCTCATAGTCTGAATACGTATATTATTCTGCACAATATTACCATCATTTATACAAATGAAATGAAATGAAAAAATATTTTACACCAATTAATTTGTATATTTTTTTCATATTAGGTAGTTGTAATATATCTGTACATTACTTATGAATTATAAAATAAGAATATTATATTTTATTTTGTACGTATTTAGTGTTATATCTACCTGGACCGGGCTTTGGTCAATATTGACTTATGATGAAGGTTCATGCTGTCCTATACATGTAAGCATGCTTAAATACATGTACAAAATTATGTTTTATTCAAACTCAGCTTATGAACATGTTTATAAAGTATTTATTTATGACCATTGAAATGCATTCAATTATACAATAAACATAGATTGAACTGATTTACAATCGTTTTTTTTACGATAAATCACGATCATATTACTATAGCATAAAAAATATATATATTCGATACTACGTGTAAGTACTTATATACGTATAATATAAATGCTGTAGATACTACTAGAGGTTGTTTTTTGTGCAGTTAGGGTTACATGTTAATAGTTAGGTATTATTTATAAATTATAACTTAACTGCCTAGCAATTTAGAAAATATGTCTACTTTCGGTTTCCAGCATCGTTTATATTATTAAATAATTAATACTTCAGTCTACCATTAATTTCACATAAAAAGTTTATTTTTTATTTTCTTAAACTAATATTATGTTTGTTAACTATATTGTAGGTACTAGGTATTACCTAATTGAAAATAAATATAAATAATTATCTTAATAAGAAATTAGGGGAAGTCGTACTCGGATGTATTGACTCAGTCTTACTAACGCTAACATAGCAATTTTTAGTTCAGAAGAATTCATTTTACTCTGTTATTTTTAATATTAGAGTGAATTTACCTAGTTATATAATCTAATTTAAAGGTGATAATATTATGCAGAGCTTCAATTAGGCATTTTTTATATTTTAATTTTAAAGCAAGTTATAAACTTATTAAAATAGGTGTATTTGTTTTTTGACACATACAATTAACTAGGTAGTTAAAACCACAATCCATATATTATGTTTCCCAGTTGCTGAGCGATTCCCAAAAAAAAGTTAATATTATCAGTAATTAATAAACAATGATGATAATATTTGTCCCGTGTGTTCCGAGTCAAAGTAGGTTGATATTCACCTTGATTTATTATTATTTGCAATAGACACTAGATAGACGATTGGAATTGTAAAGAATTATAAAATCACTGAAAGTAAAATGTATACAGGGTGTAACAGGTCTATTTGACTAATGCAATAACTTTTTTTCTATTCAATATTTTTAAGTTTTTTTTTTTTGTAATGATTTGTAGAGCTCTGCGCTATAATTTGAAAATCTTGTATTTTAATTTTTTTTTTTTTCCACAAAAACAAATAATTTAAATTTTGTATTTAATATTTTTCTAATAATCCAAGATAGCTATTTCATAAATAAGTATTTAAAAACCATTTTGGCGTTTAAAACTTTTAATTTGGTTAAGTCGTTAATTTTTAAACAATTTTCAAAGTGTGTTAAAATTCAAATTTATTTCTTGCTAATCACTGTTACTGCTGTAGTCGATTTTCAATTGTTTTTTTCCAAGAAACAATAAATTTGTTATCATTAAAAGGTAGGTCATTACCATAGACCTTATACTAATAGGTATAAGGTATAAGGTCTATGGTCATTAGTCATTACCACGGATAAAAATAACAGGATTCTCAACGACTCTTATCAGACGTTCAAACTTTAGTTCTAGAAGCATACCACTACGAGCGCTAGTAGTCCGGGCAAATTTAAGATACCACGTTATTCAGTTTTATGAGGCATTGGCCATATAACAGAACGACACTAGAAAGATATCAATTCATTATCCGCCAAAATTTAAATGGTATATTAAAAATTATTTTTACATCAATGATCAATAATACATTCATAATAAATAAGAATCAATGATAATAATTGTCCAAAACTTTGTCACTCATATTATTTATGGTTGCATCACTGATTATACAGTTGTCTTATAATTATAACATTATATAAATTTAGTTTGTTCATATTTGAATAAGTATATTTATATTATATTATACATTTATACTAATAAAAGAAAAATTGTAAAATATTTATTTGACACAAATAAAATTATTGATAATATTTATTATTTAATTTATTTATATATTGTAATATTATGTATCATTATTCACCACCATTGGTTTAATACTGTCACACTAAAATTTTAACTCTAACCAGAAGTAGCTTGTATAGTATTTTAAATTGAGTGTCATTAACACTGTTTGATGAAATCGGTATAAAAGCATCTATAAATATAATTAGTTCATGTAACCCTTATTAACCAAATTAGCTAAATATCTTAAATTATTTAATTTACTGAACACTTAACTTTCTCCATTCTCCTCTATTTTAACTGTTTTATCCTTAACGTTCAATTATGTCACATAGTCATAAATGTTGTAAACGAGGATGTGATCCTAATACAGCTATTATGTCAATGTGATGGTCTGAATTAGACTGAATTAGAATTACACAATAGTCAGTTGTCGGATGATATTAGAAAACTGAAGGATATTCAGGTAACTAAAAATATTTATAATAAAATCATGATAAATAAATAAATTATACTTCATTAGGTATACTTGTATATTTTAAAACAAAATTATAGGGAAATCAAAAAAAAGAATACACAACTAATTTAAGAGCTCTTCAAGTTCTGGCGGAGGAAGAGCCAAAAAAGAAACTAGACACACAAAAAGAGCTGAATTTGTCAGCAGAAATAAATATATCTTTAGAAAAAGATATAATGGCATTAACATGAAAAACAGTAATGTATCATATACACAATAAAAATGTACAAGGTCAAAACTGAACGTATTTGTGGGAGGAGGGGGGGTAAAATTTTTTTTACAACACATGCACATCACAATTTTGAGAGTAAAAAACATTTTTCACTACTATAATACATAACATAGTAAATTTTCCTAATAATATTCATTTAATAAACTAAATTAAGCTAAAACAAATAAATAATAATCTAAATACCATATAAATAATTGGTGTACCTAATTAATAAAATATACAATATAATCATGTCTGAATTTCAGGAACAAGTTGAACCCCCCAATACACTGCATTTTTAAATACAATTTACATTATTTAATTTTAGAAAACTTAATAAATAACAAATTATAAAAATATTTACAAATACAAAACATAAAATTAAAATATTTACTAACAAAGAATTAATTATGAAGTTGTTTATAATTATATTATTATAGCAAGAACTTCAACTGGCAAAAAATGTGAATGAGAAGATGATGACTGACAAAAAAAATCATGGGTATAACAAAGAGATATATGACAAAAAAGTAAACATAACCCTATATTTCTTTACATAAATTATGATAAGTTATTTACATAAAATTATTCTTCTAGTGTGAATCATGGTGGTGTGCTAAGCATTCAGACTTAGCCACCATTCATAAAAAACAGAATTAAAGTAAAATGTTGAGTTATTTTTTAATTGTTACCTACATATCTCCAATCTAAGTAAAAAACTTACTTTCAGCTATTTACCTATTGTCATTCAATAACATTCTCTGCTATACATGTATGTATAAGGTTCTTTCACTAGTGACGCTAGCTGAAGAAAAAAATAATAACCGACACCTAATAATATAAGTTAACAATTTGTTGGCTAAATGTTCAAAACAAATAAAAGTATAATTATAATATTACGCAACGGTTTGCAACTAGCAGAGTATTCATGTATAAAACAATACACTCTTAAGTGTTTCAAACAATTTAACCATCAGAAGGATATTAAATGTCACATATTATGTCATGTAGAAAATTATTTATTTTATCTGTTATTAATGTGAACTCTGGCAATATGTAAATCTTAAAAGGGATTTCAATTAAGCTTTGTATTAATTTTCTAATACAAGGAGATCTGCAATAAAACAACAATTAAGTGTTGCAACTATATTTTTTCTAGTAAAAATAAAAATAGATATAATAAATTACAACTTACATTTTAAATAAACATATTAGCTATATTTTTAATTTATAGTATGAAAATGTTTTTTTATGTTTTATTTATTAATGAATAACAAACTAAGGAAAATTAGTATGTATTTTATCTTTTATTCTGAAATTCTCAAAGGTTGAAGACCCTAGTCTTAAAAAGTACATGACAAGTTGACATTAAATACCTATTTGAACAATTTCAAATCATTAACTTAATTATTTCATGGGTTATTTTTTATTCTTAGTAATTATGTAAACATACTAACACACTATGAAATATTCAGAAAAATACTGTACCTGTGTTCAAAGGCATTTCCAAAAATATTTTCAACGAATTATGTTCAATCTGATAATTCCATGGTATTACTAGGTATTTCTCATAAATTTACTATAATAGAATTGTCTTAAAATATGAGAAGACAAGTCTTAAGGTTTTTAGTGATTACGGCAAAATGTGTTTGATCCATAAAATAATATTAAAACTTTAAATTTAAAAAGGACTTAGAATAACTATAATTAATATTCAAACCACATGTCATTTGTTTCATAATTCAAAATCAAAATGTTCTAAATTTGTTTAAACGTATTTAAATGATTGAACAATAAAATATTCATGAATGATGATGATTTAAAATAAGTAATAGTAGGTACATGATGTTATAAATTATAATCATATTATGTTAAATAATGATAAAATACGTATTAGTATGTGTATGTATTTAATATTGATTATCTACCTTTTAATGATAACAAATTTATTGTTTCTTGGAAAAAAACAATTGAAAATCGACTACAGCAGTAACAGTGATTAGCAAGAAATAAATTTGAATTTTAACACACTTTGAAAATTGTTTAAAAATTAACGACTTAACCAAATTAAAAGTTTTAAACGCCAAAATGGTTTTTAAATACTTATTTATGAAATAGCTATCTTGGATTATTAGAAAAATATTAAATACAAAATTTAAATTATTTATTTTTGTTGTAAAAAAATAAAATAAAATATAAGATATACAAATTATAGCGCAGAGCAATACAAATCATTACGAAAAAAAAAAACTTAAAAATATTGAATAGAAAAAAAGTTATTGCATTAGTCAAATAGACCTGTTACACTCTGTATATTAGTAAAAATATTTTTTAATTCTTCTAATATAAAAGTAGTAATTTTTACAAATTCATGTGTATGTTTCTTTATAATAATTTTGTATTACACAAATATGTGTATAGAAAAATCTTTAAAACTAATTGATGCATAAGTTATAATGCAACCATTGTGTAGTATTTTTCAGTCAAACGTCAACAATTTAAACTTTGAACATATTAATGTGTTGAATATAAGTATGAAATTATAAAACAATTTATTTATTTGTAAAAAATTACATGAACCTATATTATGTTTTAGAAATATTAAAATAATAAGAAACAAAACTATGAAAAAAAAAACTGACATGAATAAATATTACAATAATATTGTGTAGGTATGTAGAACATAATATGTAATGAAGCGTGTAAGTACTCAGCCTAATTTTATGACACAAATCTTCGACTCAACTACTTGTTATACAAATTGGAAGTTATTTTTATTTTTTAAACCTGTTTTTATGATAAATTTTTTGTTAGAAAAATTGATTGAGAAACTTAAAAACGATTATTTGTGTAATTTATTATTTATTATACTCATCAAATGAAATGTACGTATTATAATATTATGTACCTACTTACTAGTATACATTAGTAATAAATAAATATCGTTTGAAGAGTAAGGTAGAACTGTATAAGTTATTTTCAGTTTTATATTAGACACTTAAAACACTTATGACCTAAAATAGTAATTTAAGTAAATATTGAAATAATATGACAGTTCCTGTTTTTGTAATTTATATTATAATGTTTTTTGAAATTTAAAAACATATTTTTTTTAGAACTGTTTAATAGTTATTCCTTAATATGTTACTGTTTCAGTAACTTTTTTATATTAATCTAAATACTATATAAAAAAAAAGCAATTTATTTTTATAATAAAGGGTTAAAACTCAAAAGTTTGTATAGTAAATATTATGCTATACAAAATAACATCAGCTTTTAGCATACGACCTACAACAGATTAAAGGCATACAAAATAATTTCCACCTCAACGACATCGCAACGATAATCAACAACAAATTGCAAAAACTAAAATCCGAAAACAAAAATATAACCTTTATCTGGATACCGGGACATTGCAATATCCGAGTAAATGAGGAAGCCGACCGACAAGCAAAAGCCGCAGCCTCATCACCGACAACCCCCAATCTCACGAAATCAACAATTATAGACATCAAAAAATCAATTTTAATTTACTTCCTAAACACTTGGCAAAACCACTGGTCGTCTTAAAATACAAAATTCAACGAAATCAAACCAAATATAATACCTTGGCAATCCACCGGAACGTCCAGAAAAATCGAAACGATAATTTACTGATTAAGAATAAGAAATAAATAAGAATTGGACACACCCGATTAACTCACGGACGTCTAATGGGGAATAAGGAACCACCAATCTGCATTTCGTGTGAAGTGACAACAACTGTTAAGCACATCCTCATGACTTTCTGATTTTGGAATTTTAAATACACTTGAACACTATATTTTTGAATTCATGAGATTTTTTTACCACTTAAGCATGATTCTGTGATAATACAAACTTTCGTTTTTCAAATAGGAACCCCCTTTTTTACTTTAAATTATTCTGAATATATATTTTTTTAATAATTTTGAAGTATCTAAATCAAAATTTGAACGAGAAGTTTTTGAGTTACTTTATGTGCTAAAGATAATATATCTATAGTAATAGGTTAAGTAGATATGGGGGGAGGAATTAGATGATTTTTAAATGTTAGTAATTACTATTGACCTATCAATATAAATAATTTGAAAAAATGGTCTAAGTAGGTATAATTAATACTACAATAAAAAACTAAGTGTAATTATTATTACATTTATAGAGCTTATATTTTTGTAAAACCATTTTAAGGATTATTATCCTTAGTATAATCATTTTAATAATTCAGAAACTATACTCATTAGAATTTAAATTTATATACATCAAAATTGTCAAGAGAATCATCCGCTAAATAATTTGCAGAAAAATGGGGGTTCTCATCTGAAAAATAAAAATGTGTATCACCACAAGATACTCCTAGGTAGTATAAAAAAATCAGAAATTTGAAAATATTGTCATTATAGGTATATTAGAAAATTCTAAAAATCAGAATTTGAATAAACTTACTATAAAAAGGAATATTGAGGGCGAACGTGCTTAAAAAATCACCTTGTAAATCTTTTAAAAAATTTGATATTCAATAAAAATACAAATATAATATAATTATTGTTATTATTATATATGTCTTAAAACGTAATCAAATTTAATTGGTCATTATTTTATATTTTATTTAAATATTTAATGCATTATCACAATGTGCTCATTATAAAAATGAATAACAATATACAATTAATTTTTATTATAGCCAAAGAATGATATAAAACTAAGAGATTGATGTTTGTCGGCAACTATTTTGTTAAAGGGACCAGGTTTTCTTTAATTAAAACTATAACCAAAATGTTCATAATATCTGTACAGAGCTCGAGTAATCCTTAACTTGTGGCCCCGTCGGCATTTGCCAACAACAAACGAAAGTTAAGATTTTCAGCTATCATAATAAAATACTACGTAATTCACTTTTATTATACTATTATGATATTTTTCCTAACGAGTGTCCAGTCAACTTATACTTCTCAAGTTTGGCTATGATATATGACGTTCTGGAAATCATTTATATCCTGTAAGGTCACCAGTATCTAGGATCAATTATATATTATGTATAGCAACGTAAATGGCTGTTCACCTTAAAAGAAATTTTATTTATTTATTTTTAGTTTACGCATGCCTATATTCATAGTACAATACCTAAATTATTATAAACTCACTAGTTTTATCATAACTGCAATATGAATATATATTTTTTTACTGATTTTAAAAAAAACTTGTGTTTTTCAAAATAATGATGTTTGGATAACAATGGAATAATGGTGGTTATATTTTTTTTCCTTTCATGTGACATTTATTTGGTCTTACATTTACGACACCTATTAATCATATCAAAATATCAAATATTACAATATTATTCAACTAACATAGAGAAAACCGGACCTCAGGAATTATAATGAAGAAAAAAATGTTTTAAATTATATATATTATATTTTATATGTATTGACATATTTTTTTTGCAACTTCTGATTACTGCTTTTGTTTAAAATGTCCACGAATTATGTCGTGGCAAAGCAAATGGTGATTATTTTATTTTGCATATTTTGAATAAAATGCATATTATTTCATATTTCAACATTAATAAATACCTAAAATGCATGTTTTTTAGGGTATAATATAGCTGTGGCGGTAGTTAAAAAACCTAAAAAGAAAACAGAATATTATCAATCCAAAATAAAAAAATACCCAAGCATTTTGAGCTTATTGAAATTCTGATTTTTAAAATGTAGAAGATTTTTTTTGTCATTTAGCTTATGTAGTGTCGTGTCGTATTCTTCCGCGGACTGTAGTCTGTAGCTGTACAGACTTCCTTTTTTTCAAATGGGTATCTCTGTAATTTTGGACTTTTTGGTCTGCTTACTCGCGCGTGTGATTAAAAAAAATATTAGCTCGCCCCCCCCCCCCACTCCGTAAACCGTGATGGACTTCCAAGTTCCGCTTACGGTCGGACCATCGAGGCCTAACCTCACCTGCAGTGGCGGCGGCGGTCACCTGCAGCTCTCGTACACCCGTACATACACACGCAGGATTAGTGAGCGCCCAGGAGGAGTATCTGCACTCTGCAGCCTACCGCCGCCGTCGTCGCTGCAACGGAATTATACATTATTTTATTATTATCATTATTACAGTTGACCGCCACCGGATGCTCGGGTCGCCTCCCCCAACCCAACCGTCATTCAGACACACACACACACACACGCGTACGCGCTCGCACACACGTTTACACACACAGACACGCACAGACACACATACACACTCACACACACACACATACACCTTCCATCAGCGGCGGCGCGCACCGAGAGAGACGATGCGCAGCGGCGGCGGCGGCGGCGATTGTTAGTGTTCGCGCGCCGTAGCGGGTTTTATTCGGTCCGCAACGTTTAGTAGCCGTAGTCACGTGCCCCGTGTGTACCGCTGCCGTCTGTCAGTCCGTCGTCGGCGGCGTCGCATTAATAATATTATTGTTATTATCATCATCATTATTATTATTGTTTTTGCGCACTTGCAAGAACACTATCTCGCGACTCGGCTGCAAATTTCGTTTATACCGACTTTTTGAAGATATTGAAAAAAAAAAAAACCGTTAGACTCTTTCCGGGCGTCAGTCGGCGGAGCGCGCGCGCGCTAGTCGCCCATCAACCCGACGGCTTTCGATCCGGATCCGCTACCATAAGTGTAATCTAAACGTCCGGCAAACGGAAGCGACGACACCAGTTATGGAGTCGCGTCTGCAGCGGTCGACTTCCCGAAGCGACCGCTATTACTATTGCCGTCGCGCCGCCGTCGACGCTTTCCCGATGACGTCAACGCTCGTGGCCGTCTTGTTTTCTCTGGTCGTCTTGCAGATCGTATCCAACACAGGTAATGTATACTTATTATAAACATATATATATATATATATATAGAGAGAGTATGTCTGTACGTATTTTTTTTGCTATATAATAATTTTATATTATATTTCTACTAAATTTATGAAAATTTAAAAAAATTATTCACTACTTACTAAAGAACCTATTTTGGAAACGTACAATTTTGTTTGTTTGTTTTTTTTAAATTTAATTTAAGTAACTATTTAGCTGGTTAAATAAAAGTATAAAGTATAGGGTATTTATTATAAAACGCTCGGGAAATGTAGAAATTTATTCAGCAAACACGGGCAACAGCCAATGGGCATTCTATGCAATTCTCAACGTTCATACGGACAGACGGCAGTGTCATATTGTGTGAAATAAAGTACTACGAAGTTGTCGGTGATGCAATTAAAGGGAGGAGGTGATGAACCCGAGGGTCGGCAGTTTAAAAGCAACAAAGTTTTCATGGTGCCATATATTGTGTCAATTAACTTTTATTGTAAAAGTGAATTAGTAAATAAATATTAGGTTGAAATATAATACTATATGCACTTATTCGTTATTAGACTTCATAGATTTATAAATTAATATTTTTCTGATAATAAAAATAAGTGTTTTGTAACTATTAATTATGATATAGTATAATAATATTATATATTTAATTTATAGAGGAAGAGAGAAAGACTATAGTAGTATTTTTTAAATGTGTCACTGTAGAAGTTCCATAGATTCTATTATAACTGAGTGCTAAGTATAGGTTCATAAATAAAAATACATAATATTTTTTGACGTCAACTCTCATACTATACTATATTAAATAATAACACAACAAATAAATGTAATGTACCTTATAAACACTAGGTTTACACTCAATCAATCATTATAAGATGATTCACCAAGCATGCTCGCGTCATTTTTATTCTTAAATAATGCAGATGTTTAAAATATGATTCTTGGAATTTTTAAATATACTTAAAGACCATATTTTCAAAATCTTGTTATATTTTGTACTACTTAAAAAGTGTCCTGTGGCGATACAAAATTCTATTTTGAAAATGATTTTTTTGAAAAACTTACGTACCTACCTATTTTAAAATTTGATGTAGTAGTAAAATGTCAAACCAATTCACCACAATAAGAATATTAAGTAGAAAATGCAATTTTGTTTATATCCCACAATGACACAGATAAGGCGCCGGGTTATTTGTAGGTGTTAATTAAAATTGGTTATTTATACTGCAGTTGCCGGGCATTTTATAAAAAATCTTCAAGATTCTATACTTTGACCATAACGTTGTGTACACAAAGTTAGACTGTAATAAATAGTTGATAACGATTTGTAAAAATACAGCTCATTTTGTATTTATTCGAATTAGATTGCGTAGAAAATATACTCGATCACAGCTATTAGTGATCGAGCTTAATTTTCCGCAATGTGTCGTGCTTTTCCTACCCCCGGTAAAAGCTGTACTTAGTGGGGGTAGATGCAAGTCTAACACTTTCACTAACAAACTGAATTAATAAAACGAGTGTTTGCACGTCAAAATCATTTCATGATTTTATTGTTATAAAGTAGTGATCGCTTTATAGTTTATATAGATAGTTTTGGAATAGAGTCAAGCATGGTTTATACAATAATAACCAAACGCTGATTGACGATAATTCAGTTAAAAAAAACATTTTTTTTTTATCGTAGGCAGTGGAAGGCACATATTTGAAAATGTTGAATTCATAATTAAATTTACGAAGTTATTAAATCATAATAATAAAAAAAATCCACACAAAAAACCAAATTATCAAAATATTTACAGAAACAGTATTATTTAGTATAAGCACCTAATATTTATGAATACCTATAATCTGTAGGTACATAAAGATAAAATGAAATAAGATATTGAGAATTCCGATATTTTTTATCCATAGTTTAAAGCGATATGGAATATCTAACCACAGACTACAATAATTTACCATGATTAATCATGCAATCATACAATAAACACTTTTTTTTTTCACATTTTATGGATGAGTTAGTCTGGAAATTATTCTAATTTAAAAAAACTATCAAAGCTATAAGTGTGCGTTTCTATTTATAACTCTATGTTATTATATAATTTATAATTCTTAAAGTTCATCGATTTATGTTTATGTTTTATATTTTAATAAATACAATTTCATCATTTGTGTGCATTCACTTATTAATTCAATTTTTATTTTTCAATTTGTTTAATCAGGGCTAAATTAAAGGCTATAGAAGGGGGGCTAAGTGGGTTGAATATCGCAGTTCCTATACCTACATTAAAAAGACCCTTGGGATTCTATTTTATCAAGGCTATACAATTATTATATAAATGTTCTATTTAGCAAGTATCAACATACAACGCGTAAATATTTAACTAGAACTAGTAGGTATATTAAAATATGCAAAGCTTTCACTGATGCATGTCTCTCAGCAAAAATAGTTTTGAACATTGACAATAACAATACATTTTATTTTTTTAATTCTCAAATTTGTGTATTTATTTCTGATTGTAATTTAAAAAATTATATTAGTTATTAATATTAATATTTTAAATGTATACGATTAGTGATGACATTAGTGTACCCTACACATAAATTCAATTATAATGGTTTACTACTCCTATAGATATATATATCGTTATCTACGGCTTGATTTATTAATCGTTTGATATTCGCCAATTATAATAAATTTAATACAGTTTTAATACGGAGAATAAATATTTATTTCACAAGTGTTGAACATCGTTGTACACGAATATACGAAATAGATAAAATGAAACACACACAATTTAATTTTTGGCAAGATGCAAACTAAGTTGGTGGTTATATGCCAATGAAAACTATCTCATGCAATATAAGTTTTAAATTATTATTAAATACTTTTGTTTGAGATAACTTGAAAGACTTTTTGCAAACGTTTTGTTTTATAATGGTTTCTATTTTCAATTTGTATGCAAAATAAAGGAGCACCTTCATCAACATTGTAATAGCCAAAAAATAAAAATAAATTAACATTTAAAAAATACCTAAGTATATTACCGATAAACTACAGTTCATAACATAATTACGACTTATTAAAATTTTATAAAAGCCATAGATGTTCCTATAAAGTCAATGCAACTTAATGTTTCATATAGTTTAAAATTAAACGATGTTCACAATCTAAATAGATAATCTTCTGAGTAGGTATTCTTCATCAAAATATATGTATATATTATATATAAGTATAAGTGCATTAATCTTCGTGTTTATTTGGCATACTTATCCCTATGTCCCAATAAAAATAATATAAGTATGATTTTTTTTTTCATAGTAATATATTATTTGATTTAAAAAATAAAAGCATAATAATTTAATACTAACTGATTGTTTTAAAACGAAATTGCCATATAGTTATAGTCATAGTTATGTAGATTTATTTGAATTAAAAAAAATTATACTTACAGTGACAATGCTCATTAAAAATGTATATGGGTGAAATATTATTACTAATCCATAATTTGCTCTATTTTCTCATATATTTAATTGTTTTTGGTAAAAAAACATTTTTTCTGTATAAATGAAATGAAATAAAAATAAAAATAATATTTTTAAATCTAGTGTCATACCAAAAAAATGTATCAAAAAATTTTATTTTTCAAATCTTTACTTAAATCAATACAATTTATTAAAATATTGTAACTGTTGCTTTTAATGTATATGTAAAGTTATGAATTATCTTATAATGATAATTTAATTTTCTTAATGTATTTTTTGTAAACACACACTACAATGTTTTAAAAATGAATTAAAACTTTCTCAATCTCTAAATATTGTTAAAACGAATTATTTCTTCGTCATTTATTGTTATAATGTAGATTTAAAACTAAAAGCTATTTCACTTGCACAAAGTTTTTTATGCTCTATATATTAATCAACGTTGCCATGTAGATTTATGTTCAAACTTGTGAGTATACATTATTTTATATTAACAAAATCATCAATTTATGAAAAATTATAAATGTGATTGAAACATTTTTTAAAAAACTGCAACAATACACGACTATGTAGTAGTCTGTGTTACAACAATACAAGTACAACGTCTATTCGATATATTATATTAAACAAAATTACTTTCTATTATTTAAAATTGTTGTCACATTAACATGTGTAAATAACAAATCTCTTTGAATACAAATTAGTAATAACTTATTCACACATAGGTAGTAACGTTATGGACGTTTTATTTGTTTGTCATCGTTTTGATAGCTTTTAGTCATTTTGCTAAAACGAAAAATAATAAATTTTTTTAATAAAGTTAACCCAAAAATCGTTGTTTCAACTTTTGTAATAATATCATATTTGATGTATGCAATTAAATCAACTTAGATTTCGCGGTTTCGCATATGAAACTGTAATACTTAAAGTGTTGTTAAATTTATCAGTATTTGTTTTATTCAATACTATTAGCATTCGGAATATTACTGAAATAAATCTTGTTTTGTTCAATAGGTTTTAATATTTTTTAATATAATATAATATAGGTATAATACATGCAGTGTACAAATGTAATCATTTGAAGTAGGCCACATACACATTATTTATTCTGCTATAATGCTACAACCCCTCTCGATAACGGATTTTATTGATAATCCGGATTTGATGATCCATTTAGTATTGTTTTGTCGTGATATAATATATGCTAGGTACAATCCTGCAAAATGCTATTAGCTTGGAATGAAATATTTTCTTTATCTCATTATTATTTTAACTATGGCAATAGTTTCTATATTTGCATAACGTAATAACAGAATTGAGCCGGATCATGAGTAGTGAGTAGTGAGTAGTGAGTATACACTACTCAGTATACTCACAGTAGTGAGTATAGGTAATATTTATATAATGAACTAAAAATATAGGAACTAATATATTATTTTAATTTTTGATAAATGTATGAACTTAACTGAATAATTTTTTTATAAAAATTATATTACCTAATGATTAATGAATATAACACATTATTATTAAAAGTGATTTAATTGCATGTATAGTTTTCTTTCAAATCATTGATAAATTAACTGAAACTAAAATGTATTATTATGACAATAAATTATTAATTGGTGAATAATTTTGTAAAATGAATGAGTATAATATTAATTACTAATTTTTATATTATTTTAATTTTAAATCCTCTGCATCATGGGTCTTTGGGCGAATATATGTCGTATTACAAGATTTTTACATAATATGATATTAACATTATATTTTTATATACAAACAAGAAAATAATAAAAAAAACAACAAGAAAACATGTTTAAATTACTTTTGATTTTGAAGTTGGGTAGTGATTATGCATTTGTAGTGGTAGAAATTGATCAAGGATGGTGCTGTGTTGTTATATATATATAATATTCATGTACGGATATAAGATCTGAATATTTTGTTTCAACATTTACTTGTAGTATTAAAAATATATACTTTTAATCTGTCTATATAGATATTATTTTTAATGATGAAAAATGAAGATAAGGTAATTCACTAATCATGGTAAAATTATAAGTTACAACCCATATTGCCCTATCATAAAATCGCACAACATAATCGCCACTACATATTTTTGTATTGAATTGTTAGAAATAGCCTGTGTTTTTTTATACAAAACTTTTCCAATGAGTTAATTAAAAACTTTAACTATATTAATTTTGTTAAAAAATATATTTCTTTAATTCTTGTTTGAAAACTTGCTCGATGTTATTCATTCCGATTTAAGGATCTTGATCTTGGCTTACTGATGGCTGTTTGAAGTTATGCACTCATCTTCGTTTTATTTTAATCTTCTCTCGTAAATATTTAATTCGCAATCGCAAACCTCAGACACAAAAACATTATTATTAATTTGTCCTCTCGTTCTATTCGATCAACATACCATATTAAATTATTTGCATCCCGTTTTTTCTACTCTTATTATTGTACGCTGCGGCCATTGTCCATTATCTTCAGATTATAATCGACACATCCTCCTGTAGTCCTGTCTTCGGTTGTTTTGTCAATCAATTTCACACTGATCTCATTTCTTTTGCATTGACCGGTTTTTTTTTTCATAAACCATATCTACCCAAGCATTCACGTGATTTATGACTGGATCTCTATAATGAACCGTAAAAGCCAACAGGAATAATTTTCTCTGCAAATATTCCGTATGGTAAGGACTAAAGAGATATACTTTTCTCTATACTATACCGTTTATATAAAAAAAAAACAGCACGTATGTCGATCGATTGCTCATTATTTAAATTAATTTTGTATTGAACTATTTACATTTGATCGATAAATATAATATTTTCAAAAACAATTAATATCGATTGTCTAAAATCCACAATTAATATTTTTAAACGTACCCTACCGCAATTTCAATTTTGAAGATAATTAAAAAAATATATTTTACCTAATTAAAATTAAAATTAAATAAACTTGATATTCATTACACGAATACTTATGAGTTATGAGTATTGTTTCAAAATAGTTAGCATTTAAATGATTTTTATACAATGTATAAATCAGTGGCTCAGCTCTCCCTTTGGCCTTATAAAATAAATTATTATTTATATATTATTTATTTAACCTAGAATAAATTTATTATATGAATAAATTATAAACTAATAACGGTTTTGTGATACTTCATATTATTATATCAAAAATTATCACAACTTTATTATGAAGAACATTTCACAACGTTCGGCACATCTAATGAATTATGGGCTGGGAGGCCCCTTTGACAAAATTCTGGTTGCATTACTGGCATCAATAGTCAATTCAGTACAATTAAATACCAATAGATACCCACAAATTGTCTTTTAAAAATTTAACAAAAATTAAAGTATATTAATTATAAATAAATAAACTTATACATATTTTTTTATTATAAAATAGTTTCAGTAAAAATGAGATCAAAAAGTAATATACAATATAGTATATAATATTATACATTATACATGCATATCTATATTTTATTTATCAACAAATAACAATCGTCAAGCCATAGTCTCTTTACATTATAATTAGGGTACCTGATTAAGAGAAATACAATTCAAAGCATAATATATTATTATTCAACGTTTCAAGTAGAGACCTATACATAATATACTGTGCTGTATTGTTGTTGGTGAACCATTCTGTATTAAATTTGTCATGCATCGTAGACTACACCAGGCAGCTGTGAGGTTATAATATATTATAACTATTTCCTTTTGTAAAATAATAATAATAATAATGTTATGCGCTCGTACCCGAACTCTGTTGGCCCATCTATTTTTAGACGAACACTTCCACGGTCGATAGCGGACTATACCGACTGGCGTATATTAAGAAATTTATATGAAATGTGAAAACGGAACATAATATACCACCAACCACATTGGTGTAGGTATGGACGTATGGTTGTTAGTCCCGCCGGCCAATGATAGGTGACTAAATTAATTACGTGCATATAATAATTATAACAATATACCTACTTTATTATTAAGTGTAGCCTTGTAAATGCTGAACCAGTAGCATATTTAAGGGACTGCGGCCATGATAGAGATTGGATCACTGATCAGTATTGGCCTTGAACCAAGTTTGTATGAAATCTTTAAAGTTATAGAAAATTATAATAATTAAAATAAATCTCAAATTTTTAGAAATGTTAAATATGTAACTGTGCATTATAAACCTACCTACCGGTAATTTAAATAATTTGCAACTTGCTCTTTGTATAAACGTGGAACGCCTGGAGCTCCGCGAGAATTTGACGAAATGGTATTTCTATAAAACGGTGAAATAATGTCATAAACATTTCGTAAAAGTTAAAATGTCGCATGAATGCTTCGCTTTCATACGTTACCTACGTTATTCTCATTAAACATTGTTAACGTTACGAGTGAATATTATACTATAAATTATAATAATGTAATAAATAATTAATAAAGTATGTAGGTAGGTACCCATTATAAATTATAATGGCGTAATTTTTGTACGACACTTTGGGCTTTTAATTAATATTTTCTATACAAATAATAATACTATATATACCAGAGCAGATCGTATTATTCGTATCGGCGTAAACCCGATAGTAATAATAATTATAATATTATAATTACTGCTATTATTTACGCCGATGAGCTGAGACCAAACAAAGGGATAATTTATGTGGGCGTTTATAGGAAGGGAATATACGCATTACACGTTCGTTTCTCACCTGGAAATGAAGTTTACTGATAATATAATTGTTTGTGAATATAAATACAGGTGCATGTTTTGAACATCGTGCTGTGTGTGTTTAACAAACGTGGCTGGAGGTGAATATAATATGACATTATGACGCGCGTACGACCTACCGTAGATGACGTGTACATGCAACCGCGACTTTCGCGTGATGTTTAATATACAAATTTAACCCTGCAACTATGTGTATATGTGGTCGGTATTAAACAATGTATATCTATTTTATAATGCTATACATGTTTACGTATAGCATTGGTAACTTTAATGAATTATGTACAAACTATAGTAGGTATAGGTACTCAAAGTTTTAGTAATTTTGTTCGAGATTAAATTGGTTTGTAACGAAATCTACTATAGTCTATAGGACCAGATATCTATATAATCATATATGACCCACCGTCTCGTATATATTGTATTAAATAAACAACGTCCGCCTAATACTTTAAAAGCTTTTTTTTGTTGTT
This sequence comes from Neotoxoptera formosana, assembly GCA_022818045.1. NCBI lineage: Eukaryota > Metazoa > Arthropoda > Insecta > Hemiptera > Aphididae > Neotoxoptera > Neotoxoptera formosana. The sequence goes on along the minus strand of CM040632.1, from coordinate 10,118,232 downwards.
AAAACATATATATAACATATTATATTATACAAACGCCGAGAAGAATTATTACTATAGGTACGAGTTTTCCACTGTGATATTTTAAAATGTAATTGTCGGAGGTATGCGAGAATCGCGAAAATCTAATTTGTCTTCCATTTTGTCATTATTAAAATGTAGGCCCCTTTTAACGCAGCAAACTACATAATATATGAGCGCGCGGCGGTAGTCTGTACAAACTACATTATAAGCAAATTAACTCGGTGACCGGCGTTATACTGCCTATATAGTATATATAATATTATAATAGGTTTAGAGGTATGCAAAATCGGTCGGAGTGTCGGACCATCGACCATTTTGATATCAGTATATATTATTATAAGTACATTATACTGAAATCATGCGTTATCTAACTTTTACTAGTGTCAAGTGTCCCACCGCGGCGTCAACGAAAAACTGGCTAAACTTTTGGGTTTACGTATATATAGTGATAAATGATAATAATATTATTACGTTTAAAGACTTCGGACTTTTACTGCACTCTATATAATGTAGACCGTGATCACGATGGTGTCACCTACACGAGCGCCGGGTTTCAAAGTTGCACGTAATGCCAGTTGAGTTTTGTTTGTGTCCAAAGTGATCGTATAATATAATATACCATAACTCATAGGTATATAATATACATTAATAAATTATATAACAGATATGGTCTATATAAGTCAATTATTAAAATTGGGTAGATTCATTTGATAAAATGCATTATTCAAAATAATCAAATGTACACAAATCTCAAATCTAATATAACTAATATTTTATTCATAACTCATAAAGTCATAACATATATCTACATTTGTCATGCTATATAGTTTCATACGTATGTGTCGGTGGCGAGAGAGATCATTGTCGATGGGGGATGTGTCCACATAATTATCCCAACAGAAAGCTGTAGGTTACATTATAACCTCGTAAAAAAAAAATATTGGGTAAACTCAGGTGTATGGCAGTAGGTGTCGAGTGGGTCACTGTTATGGATACGTATGAAAAACGATTCTGATCGAAGACGGTTTAAAGGCACTTCTAAGTATATTTTATGATATTATTGCTATTAAAGTAATATATTTTACTATTAGTAATACAGTAGGTTAAATGTTATTGTGCGTATAAAATATTATAATATACTTTAAAAGTTTCAAGTACCTAAAAATATTTACGAGCGGTTATTCGTTTTTCCGTTGTTTTTGTTTTTCCTGACGTTTTTGAAAACTACTACGAATTTTCTACTTAAAAGACTATCGTAAAAAATTGAACCATATGTTTACTGCCCTAAAAGGTGATGACAGACAGAAAAAAAACATACATAGTTATAAAATCGATACATTCAACGCTCCGCTCGGAATCTAAAATTTACCATCGTAATAGGCGAAAGAGGGGAGGGTCTAAGGGATCTGACCCCCGCCCCCCACCGTAAATACACCATTGGGTTCCTATGACGTACAATATAATATACATTGTGCATAGTGAGTTGTATATTGTCTATTCGACTTATAATAACTTATATGTTACACATTTAAATTTAGGTACATAATATTACGATTCATAACCGAGACTCGTACAACGGTCTCCGAGTATAATGTACGAGAAAGAGAAACGACGATACGATATTATAATGAAATACATACATCGAGCTGGAAGGAAAACCGACCTGGCGCGTTGGACCGAAACGCAGTGGCCGGCCGATGCGGGTGCAAAGCATACCATAATATAATGATAATAATAACAATATCTGCGTACAGGAGCGTGTCGCGTGGAAGAGCATACGGCGAACGGCCATCGTAGAATAGTTCTGCAGCTACTCATATGATATGGGTAAAATAATAATAATAATATTAATAATATGTAGGTAAGAGGTAATAATAATATAATATAATGGTGTATCTGGAAGAGACGAACCCGGTAACCGGTATGCGTGACACACACGCACACGTGCTGCAGGCATTCTTATACTAAATACATATATATATATATATAATATTATATATGATGTGTGTGTGTGTGTGTGTGTGTGTGTGTGTGTGTTTATTATGGTTTCCATTATAATATTATATTGTATGTTGATATCGCGCAGAGCAATGCGTATACAAAGCATCACGTATATGACGCACACAGTTATTATATTTTCGCGGTTAGATGACGACGGCCGCCGGGCTGCAGTCGGCGGAACGCGACTCCAACAACCCGTAACGCGAACGGCGAGCGCGTGTGCCCGACCTAAACTGGTTACGAGCAGAGAGAGACAGAGAGAGAGAGACATACACGCACAGAGAGATCATTTGTTTCAGCCCTTTTCGAGCCCGTTTGTGAATAATAGCATTGTACAACCGCCGTGTGTGTGTGTGTGTCGCAATCAGTCGTTGTGCTCTGTTGGCGTACGACGACGACAACGTTTTTTCGAGGAGACCACCGGAACGCGCGCGCGTATAATCGTCCCTCGTCGTCGTTTCCGGTAAGAATAAAACGTAGGTACTCGGACTTGAGCAGCTGGCGCTGGTGCAGCTCCACCGCGCGAGACCCGACCGAGCTCGGGCCAGAGGGTTCGTCGAGTTTCGGATAATAATTGGCCACTGATCTGATGACGAACGGCGCGCAACGATCGCTAGCGTCGATATAATATTATTATACATAATATAATATTATTATTATACTATCATCGTCATCGTTGTTTGTTGTTGTGATTATTGTCTTTTGGCTAATGATACCCCCCCGATCGCCTTCGGTCGATTGTGCACCGTAGTAATCGATTCCTGTTGGCTGTTCCGACCAAGACTGTAACGGGTTTTCGATGTTATGTTTACGCTCAGCAAATCGCCCCAGCAGATAGATTGTGCACACGCGTTCCGATCGTAATTCGATACGCGTTATTCTTTCGCGCCAACACCGTTTATACCACCACCGTGTGCCGCAAACGCGACGCACGGCCTTGTGTACGTATAATATATTTTTATTATAATAAAACGTTGCAAAAGAAAATACCATCGCTATGATCGCGAGTTCGTCGTACATAGTTTATTATAATATACAGTAGGTAGGTAGTACATAATATTATACTAAACCGCGGTAACTGTTCTTGATGCGTCTACTCAGTATCCGTGCATTTATTATACCGATGTGTGCGACGTCCTAAACTTTTAATTGGTTATCTGGTTATACCGACCATAATCTGCATCGGATAGACATCGGATCCTCCCCTCGTCGTCGGTCGAGACGGAAATTGCGCATGAGTTTTCTTAACATCCAAACAATAAAAGTTGAAACTAAAGCAAGCTGAGTTATATATATATAGATGTAGTGGTATCGTTCGTGGTCTGTTAAAAATCCATTTTGTTTCAAATATTTTCTCTTGTGATGTTTTTTTACGAATGATACTGTAATATTCTTTGAACAGTAAATACTCGTTATTACGAAAGGATTGACTTTTTCAAAACTTAAGGTTGAGAATTTCTAATACATTATGTTATTTTTAGTTTTTCACCCATATGTTAAACAGCTATTTATATTTATATTTCATAATAATTTTTTTAAACATTTTTGTCAGTTTAGGTTAGCCTTACCTAACTCATAGTTATAAAAACTATAAATAAATAAATAATTTATAAGCATTTAAAGTATAAATAAGAGGAGTGAAGTACCAAGGGATTTCTGCAGTGATACTTGACACTTGTGGTCCACTACTTTGCTCGCCTATAGGTTTTAATATAAAAAAAAACTATTCATTCAGTATTTGTTATTTATATCTATAAACATTTTTAGAAAAATATTCTGTTTTAGATTACTCAAATAAAAATGAAGGTTGCATTTTAAAACCAAAAGTTTTAATATATATTGTTTATTTATATATGTAGTATATTGTATATATATATATAATAACTCACATCTAGAACTTTGGACTTTGATACGACCGCTTTATGAGTTTTCGATGTTTGTTGACTCGGGACGAGCGACTTTCATTTTAACGAAAAGCGACGGTTACTTTTAGTTTTAATTATTTCCATTTGCCACCCTATATATCAACTGTTAGTGTTACTTCGTTTAATAAGCTCTAAATCACAGAATCTTCCCTGCACGTTTTTTTTTGTTTCACGTTAGACATAATTTCGACGCCGATTAAGATATATTTTCTTTTAAATCTGAACACTGCACCCTAAGCATTTAATACTAAACAGAATTTTAATTTAAAAACACGTTTCTTTATTAAAAAAAACTATTAATTAAGTTTTAATTGCGATTTATCCCGGCGAACAAGTCGGTTAGTTAGCCGGGGCCCCGCCAGGAATAAAGTGAATAATTTTTATGAAATCAAATTTATATCAAGAGCGAAGAAACTTTTCATTGCTATACCACCGGACTGTGACTAATATTGTATTTGCTGCAATTCAGAGAAATTGAATAAACGTACACGTTAATTAGACGTGGCAATTCAGACATACGTCAATATATGATAATTGGGTTTCAAAATGCGTATATTCCAAGCGAGCGCATGTAAATAAATTATAAAACAACAAAGCGACATCGTAATTATATCACGCATTGTTACAGTTCAATAAAATAAACACTAAATGTTTACTACAATAATATATTATATAGGTAAAACCGAGGTGTGGTGGTTCAATAAAATATTGTAATTTCGTGCAGGTTGACGCCGCTGGACACATACGAATAATTGTAAATATTGTTATATATTGCTATATACCTACCTATTATAACAACGATAATTATTATTATTGCAAGCGACCGACGTGGAAACAAATAAATTAATTTACGAGTGTGTCCACACACAAAGTGGAATATTTTCGTGAAAACCTGCCTAAAATTAAAATTCGAAAAATGTATTTTTAATTACACTGTGAAATTGTTTTTGATAGTATCTATATTTTAATTTATTATCCAACCTGAAAGTATATAGTTGATATTTAATTTGATGTCGATATGATGGCATTACTTTTGTCACCACAGTAGGTACTGATGCGTCGATAATTTTTACATATTGTTTTGTTCATAAAAATGTTTTCTTTAAATTTAAATATTATAATAAAAAGTAAATTAATTATCCGGAGGTCTATATAAAATTAATTGAATGACTATTCTATAAAAAAAAATAATTTTAACACACACAGCTACAAAATATTATGTAAATGTATGAATCAAAAGTATAATTTCAACGAAATAATTATTTATAAGCTGTTTATACGAATATATTTTACAGCGAGACATGACGTTTTTTGTACAAAAAAATGTTTCCATAATTTCGAGTGTGTCCTATTGATGCCATCCCTTCCTCCCTATATACATCACCACACTATACCAATGGTTATTACTTATTAATAATACTTATTATTATACAACAATATCACTGAAAGTTAGAGAAGTAAACACTTTTAACGTTTAAAACTTTCGTAAACCGGCGATGTTAGAAGAAAAAAATTAGGTACCATTATAAGATTATATTATCCTCTGAAGTGCAATCCTTCGAAAAGTGCGTACAAATTACAAACGCCACTGATGTGTATCCTATCGTATAATAATAATAATAATAATAATATAATTGTGTTCTGTGTCCACGATACGTGGCTTACTAACACCGAACACCACGATTGTTTTTCGGTTTATACGGTATGCTGACGTAATTATTTTTAGGTTATATTGCTCAGTTTTATGCGAGACGTAATTGATCATTATTCTTTAATATTTTTTTTATATATATATATATCAGGTGATGCATTTAACGTGAGACGCTCATTATTTCAAAAACTATTAATGTCTTTGAAAATATTTTCATCACATAGTTTCAAGTGTTTAAAAACAAAGTTGTGCTAAAAATCATATTGATTACTATGGTTACTATTTGTTTTATAATTAAGTATAATTTTTTATTTTTTTTAATGATAACATGAATTTTTAGTATCCTATATTTCAAAGCAAAATATTTTTTGAAGTACTTCGATTTATAAAATTCGAATTTTGGACTAGTAGTTTATGAGTTGTAAGGATTTAAAGTTTAGATAAGGTGAAAATGGAGCGGTGGATTGCTCAATCAAACTTTAAATACTTATAACTAATAAACTACTAGTCTGAAATTTGATTTTTATAGATCGAAATACTCTAATTATTATTTTGTTTCGAAATATGATGTAAAAAATGTATGTCTTCGAATGAGTAAAACAACTTAAAAATTATGTCAATAAAAAGTAGAAGTAATTGTTTTCCAAAACTATTGTTTTTTAAGGACTTAAATAATAATGTGTTAAGCCGTTAATTATCTATATTTAATTGTACTCAATTTTCAATAAAGTTAATAGTTTTTGAAATAATGATTGTCTTACGTTAAATGGATCACCCCGTATCTATATTACATCTTGGCATACGCTTTGTGTCATGCTATGAAAATATATAAGTTACGATAACTGTCATAATATTATGTCGAAAGCTATCCAAGAAACTCAATACATAAAAACACCACAACGCGTATATTATATTATAATAATAGTAGTCGTGTCGTCATAAAACAACGATCCAACGGCATAACATTATACAATATATTTATGTTATAATGTATGTAATCCGCTGGCTTGCGATAAATAATTACTCTACGCGGTGCTCGTCATTATTCAAGGACGTGCTCGAAGAAATGCGAATTTTCCTGTGTAATATGAATTTTTATTTATATATATATATGTATGTGTACACTGTGCGATATTATATTGTACAATAAATATTATAACAATATGAAATCCAAAATATACGAGAAACCGTATTTTTTTTTTTGCATACATTTTGAAAAACCCTTACATGCAATACAACAAATTATTATTATTTACCTCATATTTAAATATTGTTAGTCGCATCGATCTTGTAATATTGTATTTAAGTAAAATATATCCTAACATGTATGTTTAATGTTATATCATATATTATAATTTGTATCAGTCATTATATTGGTTTTGTTCATTATTATTTATTTATAAAGATAATACAAATAACTATTAACCAATTACGTATTCTACTATGAGTTGACAATCAATAAAACTAGAGTCCAAATGTATTCCAAACAAAAATATAAATGTACTTATTTGTTTTTAAATGTTTCTTTTTTTTTTAAATGTTGTCTGTGCGTATTTTCGATCAGAACGAATCCAAAAGTTTTATACATCACTGTGTTCTATCTAACATTTTTAAATTGAGTCTTTTCGATAGGTACTTTAAAGAAGATATATTTTTATTTTCTGGTTTGTTACTTTAAGCGTAAATAAAAATAACCAAGTCGTCAAAAAAAAAAAAAATTTAAAAACTAAAGAAATTCTAAAAAGTTTGTTTTTTAAATCTATTTTGAATTCGATTTAAAAGATACTATGGTTTGCATAGTATTGGACTTATATATAGTATATGGATTTTTGAGTATTCGTATCAATAAAAATATCCATTGACGGTGTATTGTTTCACGGTGATAACTGACAACTGTGTTAGCATAAATATAAAAGTCACGCATATTAATCGCAATAAGCATTCTTAAACAGCATATAGATAACAGATTTAAAAAAAATGTTTGAATCTTTTGGATTTTTACAAGTCTTGGGAGGATTTTTACGATACAGACATAATTAAACAAATATAATATAGCATATTATTTAATATAATATTAAATGTTAAAAATAATTATTATGATTAAAACACTACAATTTAAAATTCCTGGCCCTAATATGTTAATACAATTTCCGGTTGAACTTGGTAATGATTAAGTATCCGTTTACTTAAATGATAAAATACCGTTTACTTTATACCTACTTGGCTACTTACATAGTCAGAATAATCTAACTTAAACATTGGCATAAACAGGGGGACTTTGACATTCTATAACACTTCAAAGTTTCCACAAACCAATACTTTAATAATTAAGTACCTACTAACTTCTAAGTTATATTATTATTTTTCTATAATTTAGAAATTAAGCCCAATGAATATGATGTATATAACAAAAAATGAATTAAAATTGAATTTTTGTTGTAAGTTTAGTATTTCTGATAGGCGTATAAATACGGGAGATAAAATAATTGTGTTTTCCGTAGAGAAGGGAGTGTACCAGACAGAGTAATGTTTTACCATAGATATGTGTGTAATGTGTATGTTAGCTGTGTATTTTATTCCAAAATGTTGTTTAATGTAAATAATTTGTATTTGATACTATATTGAACTATATTGTTGAGTGAGTGAGGCTTTGTGCTTTCTCGTTTTTCTAAATCAATTTCACGGTTGACTTCATCCCCCCCCTCACAAAAAAAAATCATTTGCGTATTATACATGAATTTAGATCAATTTCCAAGTATGTAACACATGGTATGGTGCATAATATATTTACCATATATTATATTATATAGTACATTATACTACATAGACACATATTCCCATGATCTATATAGATAATCTCATGAGTTTTTGGATAATAAGAACAATAGTATTATTATGAAAAAATTGTCATAACTTATTTAAATTATATCGACGTTGGTCGAATGTTTTGATATGTATGGTTTATACTACCGTTATAATACTAAATCAACTTAGGCAGGGTCGATTTGATTTTCTTTATTTTTTTTTTAGTTTTTGAGGCTTTATTCAACATTATGTTATTGATAGTGTATCCTCACGGACTACGGAAAATCCAAATTAACTGTGTTCTGTAATATTCTATAAAGCGGCGGTGGCAGGCCAAAAGGATTTCGCGCGTGATGTTAGCTAAATTTAAACGTTGCGTTGGGTCGCCAACTCGGCGACGATGACGGTGCAGCAATTTATATTATATATTTATGTTTTTTTTTGGAAGCGCCTGTGTATGTTTTTGTGATTTCGTTGCTAATAATAATATTTTAGCGATGAGGCTAAGTATATTATTTTAAACGTAGCGAACGCATTATATTTATGGTCATACTACTTGTCGAAAGTACACTATAATATATGATTTTAATATATTATTATACACATAACGACATCTTTTGATTTTCTTTAATCTGCTAGAGCCATAAATTACATTTTGACCCGTCTCTCACTATTTTTAAGGGTGTATGACATACATTTTTTTTTATTAATCGCGCTTACAGACGGAAAATAATTGGTTTTGGAAAATATGATTTAAGATCCGACGTACCGGCTTCGCCCACGTTCCGTTCTATAGGTAGGTATCCGTATTTCGATAAAGTATAATATAGTTATTATACGTTTTTATAAAATTTTATTTCCCCTTAATATCACCAAAGTCCACGGAAGTAACTCGGAATTAGAAAATAAAAACGTTTTCACAAAGACGGGCTTTACAAAATAATCGGTTATGAATTTCGACGAATCAATTACGTTAAAAAAACAACATTTCACGAATGAAAATGTACAACAATATAATAATAAGTCGCCAAAATGTAATACTCATGTAGGTATGTCTATAATGGTATATACTATATTACCATTATATCTATATAATATACAGCGTGCGCATATAATGCAATATTGAAACGTCCATTAGTTTTAATAGGATTTCGAAAATAAAAGCTAGTTCCGAAATAAATTGTATTTTTCTCCGAGAAGGCGTATAATATAACAACGGAGGTTCACAATATGTGTAGGGGTTGTAGTCGTAGAATAACTAAGATTTCGTCTCGGACGGGAAATATTATATACGATACATCCGGTGAGATGTGTTCGGTTTCGATTTCTCCCCGAAGAAAACCCGTGCACGACCCCGGCAGAGACGGACGCCAACGCTTCATTATATTGCCTCTTTTTTCGCGTTCGACCACTATTAAAACGATATCGGATTACGTGACGATAATAATAAATAATAATAATAATAATAATATTATGTGATCGAGGTGCGCTCGTGTCCAGTCATCCGGTCGTTTATTATTGTCTCGGATCGTCTATTTTTATAACACACCCACCGTGATCTATCCACCTGGCACTACCCCACCAGCACGTTTTTCGACGACCAGTCCCGCACCGGAAGTCTACTGCCACAGTTAACCGGAAGGAAATTCACCTCACGCGTGTGCTCACGCGTAGATTTATAATTGCTCAGACATATTGTATAATATTTATATAATATTACATGTAGGCATATAGATAAATATTACAATGTATACAATATCCTTTACCCATTGGCTGGGTTTGTCGGTTGCACAGGCCATTGCCTGATTTGCGTTCGTAATTAAAATCTGTTGGCCGTTTAAAAATCATTTTTCCACATCGCGTCATATTAAATTATGAATAGCGCAAAAAAATGTTATTATTCCTAGAAATATTCCCATGACATTTCTTTAGAGTTGTGTCATTATTACTCGTTAAAGAAGTATAATCATAAATCATAATATATTCCTATTATATAGTCTGATAATATAATTTTCACCGTGTATACCAATTGTATATACGTATAATAATCGTTTCACATTCGCTCGCGTCCGAGAATGCGAATTACTGATTAACTTACGACCTACACTAGTACTATGCCTACACACAATAATGTCTAATATTTTATAAGTCCTATTACCTATACCTATACGCAGTTTTAATAGCGCACGGTCTTCGCGACTTTATTCGCATTTATGAAACGTACATTAATTTGCACCCTTAATTCTCTCTTTTCAGCTACTGGCACGTTTATATGTACTATGATTGTATAGTTGACATTTGTATACGAATAGAACTTATATAATTTATAAACGTAAATCCCTCGTTATAATACTATATCATAGCTACTTGATTTATCTCGAGTATAAATGCTGTAATCTGAAGTAACCACCTATTATAATATGTATCAGAGCGATGTAATATGATTTTAGTTATTCGTCAATGTAAAACATTGACGGTTAGTGTTTGAATATTGATATAGTCGGGAGCAGTGCTTAATCGACGTTGCTACTATTAAAGTGCCCGTTTTCTTAGCGTATACCTTATTATGTACAATAATAATTACAATCTAATTACCAGATCAGGGCATAAAACATTTATAGGTTTTTTTTTTGGTGCTTTTTTTAGTCTCTGATTTTTATTTTGGTTCTTACAACGACAGAACTACATAACTATACGGCTATAATAGTTATCATACTTAAAGCTAATAATAATAATAAAAAAACTACAGACATTTTTTTCCAGTTCTATAATTTTTTAGTGAATACTTGTTTTTAAATGTACAAAATTAGTTTTTAAAGTGTATAAAAGACTAGCACAGATCTATGACTTCGGAGTGATAAACAGTAAAATACATAAATACTTAATTATCTTCATAAATAGAGTAATATTAAGTTATATTCGTAATGTATCTGCAATACTATAAAGTATATATTTTTTTTCAAGGAACTAATTGCAAAATAATTAATTAATTTTTGAATTTATAAATCATAAAAATCCATATTACCGGGTACCAGATATCGGTAACTACTACCCTCGGAAAATAAACTAATAAGGGTTCTAGTCAGGTTTCTGTTCCAAGATTTTTAGAAGGTTTTGATCTCAATATCGGTTTTTTTTTTTAGTTACACGTTATACAAGTCATGTACCTTGTTATTATTTACATACTATATACAGCTTTATTTATTTTTCTTATTTTTTTTTATTTCTTCTTTTTATATTCAGAGCTGATTAGAAACAAACAACCATAATGTATGGTCGGCGAGTGTAAGCATTTTTTTTTTTTTTTGTTTAATGTTATTTTGACGTTTCGAACATCTGTCGTAACTGTCAAAATGATAGACATCATGTCGAATTAAGTGCAGTGCAGAAGAAGAGACCACGCGGTCCGCAGCCTTCCATATCGTTACGCCATCAGATATTATTATGTGCAACATTTACGGTCGGCCTATACACCGTTATACCCGGTCGAATTGGTTATGATAGTAAATAATAATGTGTGTATTTTTCGGCATCGGTGGTTACATATTATAAACAAACATTGGCAGTCAACAATATGGTCGATACAGGTACATTGTCTACGGAAATACGAATTTTTTCCAATTTTGTATTATTATATTATATTATATTTTACCTCCGAGAACGTAAGGTAGTAAGACATATAATAATATATACGAATACACATATATAATATATATATATTTTGAAGAGAGTGAGAGAGAGAGAGAGAGAGAGAGAGATAATATTACGTTAGAAATTTCCCACGAGTATACGCGGAAAAACAAATTATTCATATTATAATATAATATAGATATAATGCAAGAGTGATATTATTATCTATAGTTTTGTTAGAAATATATTATATTGTACAAACGCATAGATACGTTATGATTGATATACATCGTCGTAGGCCGCTTACGTGTATATGATGTTGTTGCGTGAACCGAAGCTGAAACAGTAATTTTTTATTCACATAACATATATCATATATTTGTATTTTTTTTTTTTCAAGAGTCCAATTGAATCGCATCTATCGCTCTATCTAACTTTAGTGTGTTATACCATACATACGCTGCAGCATACCTCCATTGGGTATACATTATAAGGCCAGCGGGCCTTGTATTTTTCTCACTTAATAATAATATTATATATTGTATAATGTACACCAAAGGCACATACACTACTTGGTCTTAGAATGCTGGGATATTTTTCGAAGCCGTTGCCTACTTAATATTTATACGATTTTGAACTCATGTCGCCGTTTTTTTTCTCCCGAAAATAACATTTTTCGTCGATAGTGTATTTGGTTAAAAAATCGAAACTTTAAAAAAGCCTGTGTAATATTATCCATAATTCAGTACACCTGCTCTGTCTATATGTCGTCAGAGCTATTATGTAAACGGGGCCCGCTGTTTGACTTCGGTGATGCATAGTTTTCGTTAGAATTATTCAAAGTTATTGCCGCGATAGTCTCTTTATTTATTATTATTGTACACACTGTCATATACTATTATTTATTATCTATTGTATACGACGTATATGTCTCAATAATGGTATCGTTTATTCGCAAGGTGGAATAAAACCTTGTTAAAGTGTATTCCATTATCGTGCAATAATATTCTTTTTTTTCGATTTTTGTACCTACCTGTGTTTGAATTGATCATCATGATATAAACCGTGTTATACTAACCGAGGGAGTTTCAACATTATATATCGATCCGGTGATTTATCGGTTAGCGACGTAATAGGAAATAGTCAAACTTTGCTGTTTACATGCTATATTATATATATATATATACCAGCAGCCTTATACAAAGTAATATAATATGTAATTTATTGTCATAATCTTATAGTCGACCAAGCAGAAGATAATAAAGAATGTTATAAATTTATAATAGAAAAAAGAATACGTCGTATGTATATAATAAATTTAAAACCTATCCATTATTAAATATATATTATGTACACAATACCATATCGTAATATGTATAGTTAGTAGTTTGATTAACGCAAAACAATTATTATTTCAGTAAACAAATTTTTTTTTGTAAATTTGAAACTTGTTTGTATTTTATATCCCGTTATTTTTTTTATCGGTTTGTATAGAAAATTCTAAGTATTAAGCTACAGTAAATATTAAAATTCGTTGTAATAAAAATAATGAAATACCTTCAATCCGACCTTTTTTTAGAAACATTAAATTCTAGCTACAAGTATTTCCTGTAAACGCACGGAAACTGCATAGGTATTAGGTACCTGCCATGTCTGGATGAAAAATAATCGTTTTATATATATAAGTAATATACACATAGTTTTGTTCATGATTCGGAACGAGACTGTTTGTCGCGATGTGAAAAATTATCGAAAATTAAAGTTTTTGTTTGTTCACAGACCAGGCGGCGTTGACCGTAAACGTTGTGCGAGTGGTCAGGGTGGACGTGCCATCAGTAGTTCGGTCATACGATGCCAAACCCGACCCGGGCGCGAGTGGAGGTGTGCCCCAATCGTTGTTGTTGGGCTGCGTGTACGCGATGGAGGGTGGCGAGAATGACGACGAGAACGGTGACGTGATCGTGGCTAAGGACCCGCGGCCGGTCAACGGAACCGCGTCCTCGGCGAACGGCTCCCGCGACCGACGGTCATCGTCGCCGGCACCGGACCTGGCCATGGACTCAGCCATGGAGGAATTGCAGCGGCAACGGGGCTTGGTGGTCAAGTGGTACTTCCGGCGCAACCCCATACCGGTAGCGCCCAAAGACGCGATGGCCATCATCAACGACAACGAACAGGTGTACCAGTGGATAGCTGGCGGCGGGCCCGAAGCTGGCGGCGGCCTCGGCCCTCTCAGCGGACGCACGGTTGACGTCACTGCTGAAACGCCACGCGCTGACCGGTCTTACCTGCACCGGATCATCCGGGTCGAGCGGCCCACCGCCGAGCTCACTGGCGAGTACAGGTGTCAAGTGGAGGACTGGAACTCTGAACGACGGTCTGCCTGGCACCCCATGGTCGTATACAGTGAGTATAGATTTTGAGTACATATTATTATAATTTATATTTTCGTAATTAATATTATGAGTTATGGACAAGTATTTCTGTGTCCGTTAAGCCAAAAATATTTTTTGATCTTACATTCATACTGTTTTTTCAAAGGTTCAAAAGATCTAAGTTTCACCTTGTTTAAATTATCACGTGATATATTTTATTATACATAATATCATTATGTACTGTGCATTGTCGTATCTTTGTTTTATCCATATTATAAAGATCGTATAAAATATTCGTATAGATATATTGTGTATTATAGATCTACAGCTTATTATTGTGGCTGACAACGGTATAATTGGGTAGGGTGAGAATTATTTAGCCGAGTGAAAGAAAAAAGCGCCTCGAATATTTTACGATAGGACGTTTTAGTATTTAGATAACGGTGCTATACTACTAATACAGTAAACTTTGATAGAGTATATTTCCGATCGAGGTCTATACCTCGATCGGAAATATATTATAAGATCGTATTGTAAAAAAGTTTAATAACGATTAACGATTTCTTATGGAACGATTTACTTACTTTGTTGTAATTCAAAAACAAATAAATAGATACTATTCATTTTCAGCAAATATTTATATTAGATTTTTCTATACATGGTATAATTAAAAAAATATTTTGACTCATATTAGGCTATTTATAAAACACTTTTTTTTAAAATATTGACAAAAAAAAATTCGTTTTGTTAAAAAGTTTGAAAATTTAATACAAGGTTCCTCATAATTTATTTTAATAAAAGTTCAAAAACATAAAAGATACGTAAGAAAAAATTCTTTTTATAAGCATTAAAAGTTAAAATTTTGCCAAAATTCTTCAAAATCAAGAAAATTTGCTAATTATTTAGTAGTTGACAAATGTATTAAATGTACAACTTTTATAGTTAAAATTAAAAACAAGGTTTCTCATGAGTAGTTAATATTGTAACCAACAAATGTACTAACACAGTTTTTTTTGTACATTATAAGTTCAAATTTGGACGAAATTAGATATTTAAACGAAGAATAACGATGTTAGTTATTTCATTGTGATTCAAAAATATTATTTGTGGGGATCTATACAACTATAAATTGTACTATATAATGAAATGAAATTTTCAAAACTTTTAGATTAATTTTATGCTATACCTATCTATACCATAAACCTTTTCACATTATTTTACGGTAAGGTGATATTGACTCAAAAGTTTAAAACAATAATACTATGATAGTAATATAGACTATTATTATAAAAATTAAATCATTATTCCGTTTTACTAGGTAATAGTAAAATAAATTACTTTAATACCAGTATTATGAGATATATTTTACATAGGCTGACAGACCATTTGTGCTCAGAATCGTTTTCGTATACGGTATACAATGATATATATCATTGAACTCAAATTTATCACATCCATTACAGTGACCCACGTGACACCTAAACTGTACACCAAAGTACCCACTTGCCCACCTTTTTTTTTAATATGATTTTTTCCAACTGGTCCAAATGTGTGCTTTGACCACCCAACGAAATATTCACTGCAAGTAAATTATATTATATTATTTTAGTAACGAGTAAAATATACGCAAATATGCATAGGTAGGTACTATATAGAATACTCGAAATTCTAAAAGTGGAATAACAATAAAGCGTTTAAACAGTGCGTATAATATATTATTTCAACTCGAGGCTACAAAAATAAAGGAGTGTTCTCATTGGCTGAAATACGTATCATCCGGCACACATATATATACTCGTATTGTATATATATATATATATATATATATATAAAACGGCGTTGCATTAAATCGCCGCTGTAGCGAGTCTTGAAAATGTGTGCAGTAGCAATTTAAGACGTGCGCACTCTGAGCCTGATTTATGTAATTTGAGTCAATGAAAAAAAAAAAAACAATTTAGGACTTTTCTATTTTATATAGTTATATGCTACGGGTAATATCAGGTTTGGAATAATTTCGATATTGCCGGGTGGTTTACTGGTGTAAGATTAAGTTCATCAAGCAGACACGAGTACAATGTCTCATCACAAAACGATTTGATTATTTATTTCTACGTTACCATTGTAAAATGGAATCACCTCTTTTTTTTACTATTTAAAACAATATTTTACGATAATAAATTAAAATTCACGGGTAAAAATAATTGGACGACAAAAAATAGTATGTATAGGTAGGTAGAGATATTTTTAACTTCAACATAATTTAAAAGCAATTACCAACTCGTGTTATAAAGAATATTAATTCAACTTGATGTTAAAAATAATACGGGATGAACTTTTATTCGCATTTTTGTTCTATTTTAATTTAGTTATAATTAATAAAATATTTAAGCATTCCGCAAGTAACATGTGCAACATGCATACTGCACGCATGTGAACAATCACATACCATCATAGTCATTTTTATCTATTACTTACACAAATATAAACCAATGCATAGAAGTATGAACCAAATAATGACGTATCCTAGCTCATCAAAAATCATTTATTTTGTAATTTCTGCAATTTTCAATAAAATCGTAACTTGCTGTTATAATGTAATAAATATAACTGAATGCGCACTACAGTATTTTAAAATATTATTGACTGGTCATAATACAACAGTCAACGAGGTTTCATCTTTATACTGTATTGTAAACAAACAGTGCAGCTTATCAGTGGTACTTCCATGAACATTAGGTATGTCCCTTAGTCTTCTGTGCGAGACCAAATGACTGTACGTCTGTACTATGTCTGTATATATTATTTTATTCCCCACATTGTGATCGATGTGATATAGAGTGGTATTATCGAAACATAGATTTTTATTCATTGTTAAAAAAAAAACATTAGAACTGATATACATATACCATTTACATAATATTATACTGCCACAAGAACCATATGTGGTGTCGAAAAGATGGAGGTTGTGGGTGATTTGGAAACATTTACAAGTAGTCATTTTTTTTATATTCTCTCGTCCGACACATGTATTATTTGTTTTTAATTTCAAATGTTATATTGGTGAACAATGTAAACATGTAAAGCGTGTCGTCGATTTCAATGGAGTTGCCGTTACTATGGCATGGGTATATGGTTTAAAAAAAATAATAAAATGAAAAGAAAAACAATAACAAAACGTGATGTGCACCTAAAGAGCATCGAATCGATAAGGGTTATTATAATAATAGTTGTTATGTAGGTACCATATAATAATACAATAAGGATATGTTGTTCTGAAAAAATAATGGTAATAAAAAACCAAAAACGGAATTCGATCTAAAACGTTTATGCGTTATATGAAATGAAATAAAATATAATATGTCCATTATTGTTGTTCTGTAAAATAAATATATTATATGTCTATGCACGTATCAAATTGTCTGAAATATTTCTGTATGAATCTAATAGGGCATATTTCATTTAACCGTATATGTAGGTTAGTTTTTTGTTTATATTTTACTACAGAATATTGTACGAATCATTATCAGTGGTTTTTAGCAGTTCAGTTTCGAGTATAATTTCCTGTTCCCTAATGCACACATGTTGAGAGGGTCATATTCAGCGACCGGAAGCCCAAGCACTTCAAAACTATTAAAATATGCACACATTCTGTTTAACGAGCAACCGTAACGATATTGGTTTAAATTATATGAACATAATTTATTATTTTCAAATATATGAAACAACGTTTAGTGATATTATTTATTTATTCGTGCGAAAAAATATTATACTTTCAATTAATTCAATGAACAATAAAATGTTTTTTTTTTTTTTTAATGCTAACAGTATGAGTGTTTTAATATTTTATTATTATTACTAAACGCTAACACAATATATTACATAATATTATAACAAAATTATTGCTGTGTGGTAAGTTTTAATTAAAAATAATTTAAAAGCTAGTTTGTTGTGTACCTATTACCTAACCTATATTATGTTATATAGGTTAGGCAATAGTATAAACAATACAAAAAAGGGTTATCGTAAAATTTTTTTTATTAATAATCGAATTTCATGTGGATTTTAATATTTTATTACACGGTAAACGATTATATTAAGCGGCTTGCACTATATACATTATACGTGTTTAATATAATAATACAATATGCTTATAATAAAATATGATAATACTATTTTTTTTGCGGATCATCTTGTTGATGTGCGAGAAAGACCAAAAAAAAAAATCTGAGCCATCAATAGTAACAATATAATACATATATATTATAATTGTGGAGCACGCGAAGATTATTATTCATTATAATAATATAATCCGTAATATTATGTACGTTCCGTGTTTATTTACGATAAGTATATCTAAAAAAAAAATCCTAAAAAATCAACATCGAGCTGCAATTATTATCATCGTAACGGCTGTATTCTCGTTTGCACGTTTAAAAATATAATAACGACAGCAAGTAAATGTATGTGTGTCCCAAATAATAAAAACGCGCTCGAAAAAAAAAAAAATTAAAAAAAACATAATAATAATAATAATATAATGTAATGAATATAATATGCTCGCGATGTCCACCGCGACGGACTACTTCTTGAGAAATCCAATGGCCTAAATTAAAAAAAAAAAAAAAAAAAATACAAATAATAAATAATATGTAATAATACAATTCGCCGCGATCGAAAATCACGACCGCACGCGCTTGCACACGTAGGTAGGTATTGTAATTTCTGTTATAATATTACGCCTATCTGGTCGGTTCCTATATATATAATATTAAATTCGTTGGATATTCTATGTACCTGCACGTGCGCGGCCGCCGGTCGTCATCCGGCGTGAGCAACGAGCATATTATAATAGATAGTTACCATCAGTTCCGACGATAAAGTTGTATAAATTATATTTTCAAAGGCAGTCTACTTATTAATTATCAAAAAGAAAAGTTTTTATGTAAAATTTGAATCTATATGGAGTTACATTTTTATAGAAAAATCAAACTGTTCATCATTTTTGAATTGTTCATATAATATATTATAAAGCTATTTTAAATGGCTTAATATATTTATTTCATAAACTAAAGTGGAATATTCTTCGGAGATGTTATTGTAAAATATATATCAAACAGTCTTATGTGTATTTTATATAATCATTTGAAGTTAATGAGAACGGAGTAGTGGCGTAGTACAATAACAAAATTCACACTACACCCTGCAGCTTCGTCACTCAACTCATCATAATTCATCTCGACTTTGAACGCTCAGTAAGATAATTTAGTTCTCCTCAATTATCTATGTTTGTAGTAAATGATGAACATTTTCAAACAATATTTTGCTTCAGAATATGTTATAAAAATAATAGTTGCAGTTTGAAAAATTGTTAAAATAAAAAAATTATAAAATCAGTTATACTTCACAATAATGGACTGACAAAACGAGAACATATTTTATTATTTTTTAAAAATGTCCTAGTTATTACTAGTAACTTAGTACCTAGTTACTTATTACACAAAATTGCAAACAAATAATATTTTTAAAAAATGATCTTATCCCCCAACCATCATATTATATGCGCTGGTAAAAATTGCTGCGTTTTGCTCGTTTAATTGCATTTGGCCGGCCCTAGATATAATCCAAAAATACAATATATCCGTATTATTATATATAATACTATTCGATAGACCATGCCATTCAATAAAACCCTCAACTTTAAAAAATAATTATAGTACGACGTATACACGTTATAATAACAATATATATATATATATATATAATAAGTGCGTGCTACGATGATGGTCGCATTATGATTGTTATTTATCGTTATTATTATTATTAAAGCGTCATCGTCGTTGCCTCCCCGTGTTTATTTTTTGTGTCCCAGCGTGTGGGCTGCACACGCGTTTAACTACGTCTATTGGACGATTATTATTATTTTCACGTATACGGGGACATTGTATTTATATTATATATTATATATGTATGTATGAAATAATGTTATTTGCCTGTGCGCATGCAATTGCGTTGTAGGAGGAGACGAGAGGAAACCTTCGCCGCACAATATAATATAATAATACTCGCGGTCAAGAAAATAAAAGAGAAAAAATGTCGAAAATAATTATCTCACTTTCGTCACGTTTTATTCGATCTGAATATTTGACATATTTTTTAATGATTGCGAATGACACACACACACACACACACTCACACATATCACCGCACGTCAGTTCATACCTACACACACAAAATAACCTAATTACTGTTCGAATATAATGAATATAGGCGTACATTAATACTACATATAAATCATTTTAAAAAAACAATAATTTTTTTTTTAGCAATCTGCTGCGGTGCACTACTTACATGATTACCTACAACGTGACACTATATTATCCTACTAGTAACGGTATCGAAAACATACGAAATGAAATGAATTGGTTTTTTCGTCTAGGATATTATGGTATTAGACACGAATTATAATAATAATTGTGAATCGATTTTGACTGTTAGATATGGATAAAATCAACGATGAGAGTTCGTTGAATTGAGAATCTCATATATTAAATAGTACGTAATATTTACCTCCTCCCTCTTCCCAATTCCCCAACTTAAAAAAATAATCATCCAAAAAACCACAATAAACTTATTTAAGTAACTAATCGTTTTTAACGAAATGAGACTATGAGATATGGACTGTTTTTTAGGTACCTATCTGAGTTTCCACTCGCATTCTTTTTATGAATGCGACAATATTTTTTTGGCACACCAACAATTTTGATAGATGTAAAAACTAAAAAGAGACTATTCCGTCCATGTGGTGTTTAAACTGAAACTAAATTATGAAATGGTTTTATTTATGAATAATACATTCGAAAGATTGATAGATGTGTGATATTTCATAATAATATACGTATATAATATAAAGCACGTGTCCACAGCGGGGGGTTAACTGAAAAGCTTTTGGAGAGCCAAACATTTGGCTTAAAATTAGTTTAAAAGATTGATGTTTAATAATAGGTCCCTTCATTGCAGTCATGCATTTTGACAACTTGATTACAATTTTATATCATTTAGATACACACAACTATACTAATAGAGGTATACTAAAAGTAGGTACCTACTACCTACAATAAATATACAATACTGAACAACATTTATTATACCTAATATTATTTCTTACAATTAAATTATAATAAGATCCTAGAATTTGCAGTGCAATAGTAACAATAGGCATTGAAAATTAAATAATAATCGTAAAAAGGAAAAGTGCAAAAACAATTCAAGTGAACGCTACACTTTCATCAATTGTTTCTATTAACTATATGTTTATTAGATGCGTCATATAATACGATCACGATTTGCAATTTCAAAATTTTTAGTTTTTGATTGATTTTACTTGGTTATGTCAATTTCCAAACAGTTTTAATTTTTACTTTTTCTAGAAACATAACAGTAGTTTTAAACAAAAAATCATCGATTGGATATTAAACATGATTTCTTTACTTTCTATTAAAGTTAAATAACTCAAAAATTAAAAATGTGGTTGATGATTATAAAAGTCAAAAGGTAATATAATTTAAGTCTAAAATAATTTCCATATATGTCTGTATACGAGCGATATATTCAATTATTTGGTTTTATATTGTTTTATGGCTATTGATAAGGGGAAAGGATAAAATGTTATGACGTTCTATATTAGCTTAAAAGTTTTAATAATGTTCATCTCATCTGAAAAAAATCAAAACTTAGAATAAACTTCTATTGAATATTGTTATAAAATATTAATTGGATTTTTTATAAAATAACCACTCAATACAAAGTTCAAGCAAAGTTTGTAGAGGACAGGTTAATTAAATACGCCGCATGACGTGAACTGAAAGCGTATAATATATAAATATTATAAACTCAACTGCTTGAAATATCCTTAAATATATATAATAATGTACACATACAATTTGTATATACAAATACAATTTTGAAACTTTAACAAGCACAGATTTAACAGTGTTCGCACAAATATCTATGTATAGGTACTATGTAAGAATACTTGTAGGTACCGCATACCGTTAAGCACTTTAAATTTTAACAATTAGATACACATAATAACTTATAATATCAAATTTCGAGTGTTGAATTGTAGTGAATCTTAAGTATTGAAATTCAACGCTTAAATCCATTCGCTTTCAAAACAGGAATTTTTTGGTTTTTGAAAAATGACCTGGAAACGCGCGTCTTTGTCAAAGTTTGAAGAGCACATGTTCGGAGCACACGCAATATAATATAATATTAAAAAATGTGTATTGTAGTACTGTATAGTATGACACTGTAGTTTCTCCTTGCGCTGCAAAGACGTAGGTACCTAAATAATAATAATAATAATAATAATAATAAAGAAACCGCCAACGAAGCCGCGGAGACGACGTGCGGACTCAATGCGTCGTCGCGCCGTATTGATCTCTATCAATTGTTTCCGTAGTCGGTATACATATTATAAATAATATAGCTTAGATTATAATATAATATTTCATTTTATAGTATGCACAGGCGTGTGTATAATATTCAAAACGTAAAATATACGACGCGTAACGCCGGCGGCATAAGGTTTATAAACACGAATCGATGGCCGACGAGGAAGAGTATTGGAACATATTTGCAATTTACGCATATTTTGGTTGAGTACAAGATTTATTGTATACAGACGATAAACGCGTATAAAACACGACGATTTGAATAGAGGCTAGGCGGCGGCGGCGGCGGTGGCTGTTGTAGCGGTCCGACACAGCTGCCGCGTCTCGCGAATTTTTCCAAATCCGGCAGCGCGTAATTGTGCGCGACGAAGTGTCATCTCCGCGCGCACAGGCACGCCGAATAGTGGAAATCGATCGGCCGTATCGCTGGTTGATATAATACATACATATATATTATGCAGTAATTATTATACACTCGACCGGATTTGAGCGTATTTATAGACTACGCCGCCGCCGCCGCCGCCGCCGCCGCCGCCGCCGCCGAATAATGTATATTATATTATATTATATATCGATAGAGAGCAATATCGCTATGGTATATAGACTGCAGCCAGAAAAACTGTAGGTACCTATATAGAAAACAGAAAAAAACCACAAGTCACAATATTTTATATCGAGTTACCTGATCGTTACCCGATCGGACTCGAACAGTCGCTATTCCGACGATGAGCATCATAGAAGGGACGATTTTTTTTAATCCTAATTAATTCGCGTATGGTATTAGTAAAACTATAACATAGAGAGAATAACAAAGTTTTCATTTGACCTTAGGAAATTAAGCCCACCTGCTCAATATGCGTTATATACATATTATATTTATTATTTATAGATATTTGTATGGATGACTAACTAGAAACACAGAAGCTAAACATAGGTAATGATTCTCATTGCTTCGAATTTTTTCAATGTTTAATAAGTCACTGAAGCATCGTTTTTTAATACGAATGAAATCTGGTGAGGACGCGAGTAATATCAAAACATGTTGTAGCATCTCATATAAAATGATTGTATTAGTTTTTTTCAATAGGTACTACTGTATTTTTGATTTTGATTTTCGATTGCTAATTACATTTTATGAAAAATAATGTACGCTTTCAAGCTGATGTACAATACTTCTGGTTTCATAATTTTTAATTAATTTTATGAGTTTTATGATACTAAAATGTAGATTTATGACGAATTCTTTATTTCTGAAGTTTAAAAACAAAACTTTCTTTTAAATTAAACAAATTCATAAACATGTGATAAAATTTTAATTCACAAAGAGAAAAATGAGATTTGACTGATTTGAGAATTTTCTTAACGCTTATTGAATAGGAAAATCGAGATAAACCGCAAAATTGGAATCGTTTTTAAAACGCAACTGTTGGTAGTTTACAGATAGTTTACAGCATTACAGCTTGTAGTCAAACTATATAGTGACTGACCTATAAAACAAAGGATGTTTTAAGTAGTTTCATTTATTCTTCATCCGGTTGGTCGTCGGTTGACGTGAATTCATTCTGTATTATATCTGGTAATTTTTTGTTTAACTGGTGAATCAACCATATTTTAGATTTTGAACAAAGCGCTGAAGTATTGATTTTACAATGATATTATGCGTTATTATTTTTTTTTTTTACCTAATTTTTAAGAGCATGCAGTAAAAATGCATCTATTTTCAACTTTGAAAGTTAGCGTTAGACACACTATTGGTTTTTAAAGTTAAAACACTGAAGAAATCTGATATTTATTTTTATAAATAAATTATAAGTATTTAAGAAATAGAGACGAATACTGACACATCGTCTCATCCACTCAGAATCATTTTTCGTATGCAATATTTATCATTGAATTTAAATTTGCATAGCCATTGCATTGGCCTACTCTTTGATGAGGTACATTTGAAATCTACTATTCAACAAAGTGACTCCCCCGGTTTTTTTTTAAATTGATAGTGCGTTACAACTTACACAGTTACACGTTGAATTCGTGTGAATATTGCTAGGTACTGAACATATTCCCTCGTATATAAATACCTAATACAAATATATATATATTATAATATATTATCATAATAATAATAAATACATTAATCTGTAAAATATCACAACAAAACTTATCAAGTTGTTTGTACTAAAATCTAAGCATTTGAGATTTATATATAAATATTAATAGCACTCTACAGATACATTAATTACTTTTGTGACATTACGTGTATAGCTTGAAAATTGCAAATACTGATTTACTATACATTTTCTTAGTACCTACTTATACGTCATATATTTTCATTTTTAGTTGTCTGTGAAGGGACATTATAGCTTCGCAACCATCTATTATTCAGAGATCTACTATATAGTCGCGTGTCAACCTTCCGCTTCTGCAGCGCCAAAAATAATATAAATTATTATAATTTATAATATTCGCCTAGTATAGAGATACCAGTACCTATATAGTTTATTTGGTCACGTTTTCGAGGTGAAATAGGATCGCAGTAACGGCTGTAGCACATCGGAAAACGTCTTGCGGAAAATGTCTGGCGTTGTAGTGTGCACGTCACCCCTGGGGTCTTGTGTATACAGACAAACACACGCGCACACTACATATATATATAGTATATTCGATATATGTATATTGCGTGCAAAACTCAGCTCGCAGCTTCTGAGCCGCCGTTACTTTATATTATGTATACCATTACGAGTACCTAACCTGTAAATACATAAATATACATTGGTATATACGGCACTATATATGCATTATACAGCGTGGATCAGTCTAGAAAGTTTGGAAACTCAAGATTATTCGTACATGGTGGCCCGGTTGATTGCTCACGGTATCTATATAATATTATGTGATAACACGTCACGATTAATTTAATTTAATTAACCATTCGTTTTATGTAAATATATTATATATATGTATATTGTATAATGTATATGTATATTGTATATATTATTTACATGAAACTACACGTATGTACCTACAACTGCTGCTAAGTATTATCGCGGATCGACTTTACACGAACATTTAGCGTCTCCAAACTTTCTAGACACGCAGCTGTTATTGCTTGCTTAAAATAAAGTTATGTAAATCGCATAATATTATACTGTAACCAACGCGGATTAATCGATCAGTATACAATACCCGCCGGTCACTTGTTGCTTTTTATTATTATTATTATTATTATTATTTTTTGTTTTTGCTGTAAACGTTTTTTCTTTCGTACGCGTTCCGTCTATAATACTACCGTAAGACGTATGTTGTTTTCACAAACCAACCCTATCCGTTACGGTGCGTTGCAGAAACACTCCTTTCTCTCTTTCTTTCGGTGTAATATACACAATATGCTAAAAAAAAACGGACCCCGATGTTTACACACACGACAGCTAGTAGATAGCATATATAGGTATACCTATGCTCCGTTATTCGGCTATTATACAGGTACTCCGATACTCGTATATAATTGGATTAAGTATGCAAATAGTGCAGGTATAGATATATAACAATAACGTTATTGGTTATCGTTTCGTTTTTAAAAATAATTTTCATCATACCTTTAAGACGGGACGAATTATAATACCATGTATTATTTAAAAAAATGCCAAACCGACAATCCATAATGGCTGAACACCGTCGAATAAAAACGAATAAACGGAGTAAACAAACTTTATTTTAGATACCTACGTCACATCCAAGCGCATATTTGTGTTATTTTGAAAAATTTGTTTTACGATCATCTTTTTCTTTGCATAGTATAGGTACAAGAAGTGGGAAAATCTTAGATAATACTATCATAGGATCCATGTGCAAATTCTACGACTACCTATTAGATAGAATATAATATTTATGCAACTGTAAATACACGGAAATCGTACAAGAACAGTATTATAACAATACATATATATTACATATTTGTATATATTTATATAGTGTACCTATACAATATAATTTTTACTCGTACATAATATATAATATATATGTATATCTATAAGGTTATATACTTATAATGCACATATTGTATTTGCATCAATATTATAATATAATATGTACCGTGCCTATGCATAATGTAAATTTCTGTACACAGATTAAAATTGTACACAATATGTGAGGATTTTTTTTTTCGATAAAGATCATTATGCAAACAAATCACTATTAAAAACATGGAACAATATCCGACGCACAAGCTGTGCATGCACCGTGCGCACTGGGCAGGGAGGACTATAGGATAAAATATTATAATACGTCCTACTGAGTTTTAGAACGTTCCGCCGTCGTCATTCGAAAAACAATATTATAATCATA
This sequence comes from Neotoxoptera formosana, assembly GCA_022818045.1. Lineage (NCBI taxonomy): Eukaryota > Metazoa > Arthropoda > Insecta > Hemiptera > Aphididae > Neotoxoptera > Neotoxoptera formosana. Next base: position 10,091,030 of record CM040632.1, on the reverse strand, counting down.
CATTTGCATTTCACGGAAATATCTGAAATGTACATATCCATACCATTTATATTATATATCCATAGGTACAACTCCTACCTACGTTCGGATTTTTAAACTTTGTATTTTACCACGGGGCTTACACCACGAGAGAGAATTTTTTATACACAATATTATAAAAATGACACTTTTTACGTCGAGTATAATGTATAGGGCGATCCTCCAAACTAGCTCAACCCTGCATTTTATGCTTAAGCTATACATTTATTCAAAATCTGATTTTTGGAATTCCTTAGTATACACATGGATCATATTACATTAAAATACTTACATTTTCTTATGTTATTATGAAGTGATGGTATACAATTTTGTTTTGAAATGAAAATGGTTTTTAAAACATGTTAGTGTATCTATAAATCAAAATTCAAACATGCAGTTTTCGAGTTACTAATCTTTATTTACTAAGGATAATAATATTAATACTATATCATAATATCCAATGGTTATAAGTTTAGAATAATACATGGAGGCTAATGGTTCTACATACAAGCATACAACATTAAGATCGATATAGGTATTACGCTACGGTAAATGAAGTACAGAAAAAGCCGTTATTCGCCGGCCATTAATGTTATTGACCAAATACATAGATAATTATCGTTATACCTATCTACACCAGATATTCACGTGATTCCCAAATAATATTAATTGAAACGCGATGAAGGTATCTGTTAATATTTAAAACAAAGTTTTACTGTTATAACTTATTTGTTTTCACAAGAAGTACTTTCGTGACATTTACTGTTCCGCAACTTGTCAGCCCCCCTGGCAGGCACAACGTTTATTGTTGCAATCAGTCTTGCAACAGCAGCGCAGGCACCCTTAGGGCTCTCCACACAACTATACCACACAACTATACCTCGGGCTAGAAGTTAAAACCTCTAGTTTTTGCACGTATAGACTGATGGCTTATCTGAACCTGACTCGTTCAGTCCCAAACAAATAGTATAATTAAATATATTTACAATTTTGAAGCCCCTTTTTTTAATCAAAGTTTTTTTTCACTTATAGTTGCTAAAAGAGTGGTAAGCCCCAAAAAACTTTTGAGCCACTTTAATTAGAAAATTTACTTTTTCTCGTCATTAAAAATGGTACCACAAAATGTATATTTTTCCTCTTATTGCACTTATGTTTCCACTAGTTTAGAGAACACTTGTATTTTACCAATTAATTTATTACTAATAAAAAAGGTCAATCTATGACAATTATTTATAAAGCAATCTTACATAAACTTGTCAGTAAAATAATAAATTATTAATGTTTTTAAAATATAGTTAATACTAAATAACAATTATTATCTAATGAACAACAAATAGCAAAATTAATAAATTGTGTTTATACTTAATTAATACATTTAATTAATTATATTATTAATGTATTAATACATTTAAAAATTAAATGTAGGTAGGTATAATATGTACTTTAAATACCTAAAACAAATTATAATTTTAGATTTTAACCATTTTTTCTAAATTGTATGACAGTATAATAAAATTAATTTTTATTTATATGAAAATATGTATAGAAATGTAAAAGATATAATAAGAAAAGAAAAAATAAACAAGATTATAGTAAATGATGATTGTATTTTTCGATGAGCCCTCTGTAGTGCAAATTCGTCAATAAAATCTTTATATTTGATAGAACTGGTGATTTCTGATTTAATACTTAGAGAAATTATAACACAGGTTATCACTTATCAGTTATCGCTAATATAATTTTTCATTAAATCCGATAAAATAAAAAAAAATTATAATTATTTTATTATATTATAACTTCACTTTGAATTCAATTTAACCTCTAGCGACGGCGCGCGTCTCTAGAAGGGACTCAGAATTTGGCGCTTTGGGTGCGATTATTCCCGTCGTCCCCTAAATACGCCACTGAGTATAATCATAATTTATAAATATCCCGTATCCAATTAAGCTCGTTATTATTATCAACATTTCTCATTCCATACGGTTGTTGACGTGATTCACTAAATAAATCACAATTCCCACATTTGTAGTCAAATAATGTTAATGGCCAATAAATAAAGTGTATTATTCCGATGTATTTCAAATAAATCAGTATTCATAAAAAACAATCTAATTGACAACTTACAAAAAATAAGAAATTAATTTTTTTTAGAACTTCACTTACTCCAGGATACTCCTAAAGGCTTAAATGTTATAAAAAATCTCAAAATTTGAAGATACGGTCATTGAGTTGGATTTGTGGTTCTATTTGGTTTATAATACTATTATTGTTTTTTAGCGCCGGAACGAATTTTTAAAATATCCGTCGACGATAACGACGATGACGACGAGGACGATATCGCAGAGGGCAGTGGTGGCGATGTGAATTTCACAACACCGGTGCAGCCGACAAGCAGCAGTGCCCCACCGACCGGACCGAAAAAGTGGCCAACCGAAATCAACATTACATGCTATGCCGCCGGCATGCATCCGGAGCCGTCCATGAGCATTTGGGTGAACGGAGTGTATGTATTTTATATATAAATATCTGAAACAGTACACCATTTTTTCTCCTCGTATATTTCTAGTTTCTAGGTAGGTACTCGTGGCTTTGGTTTATGTCGTTTTCGACTTTTTTTTATAAAAAAAATAATGTTTTTTTTAATATACCAACAAAGTTATAATTCCTACTTCTACCCACCCCAATACCACCACAATTACTCGTCATGCCCTTGTGCTCGCCGCATTTCCTTACTCCGTGATTATAATAAAATAATACCACACGTGCCCGTCGGCGATGCAAACGACAAGACCCGCGCTGCAAACACCCGAAATAATTAAATTCCATAATATACCAACGGGTAAAAGCACTATAGTATTATTATGTTTGAAGTTGCGAATATCTTTGGCTTTAAGTGGTTCCCATTTTTCACAAAAAAGATCGCGCTAGAATGTAGTGCATATATTTTATAATATTTAGGTATTTTACTCCGTTGTCGTCATCATGCTATCAAAAACCACGATTGTTCTGCATTTTATGTTGGTAGGTTTTAGTGAAATCGTATATTGTTCAGATATATTTTATCTAATTGTTATAATATACCTGTGATTTTATATACGTTTATGTTGTTTGGGTTTTATTTAATATGCAGATTGGACACACTCAAAATTATCTGAAAAAAAACACCGTTTAATTCTATTCTGCAATTCTAACTACGAAATTACGCACGTTTTTCAACACCGGTGACGTTCATAAGTAAAATGTAATACATACAATAGTCACCCGCTATAATAGGTAGAAAATCGGATAGTCTTGATGTACCGTAAAAAGTTACTTAAAAAAAAAAAAAATAGCCTATCAATAGAAAGCTGTTAGCTAATGCATAGAAAAAAATCATTCAAAATATGACATGCTGTTTTTATGACAGGTACAAAATATCGTGTATTAGTGATCAGATAAAACCAAGTTTTATCATCTTATACGTTCAAATTATGAATTTTACAAATCCATGACATCCCTTGTGTTAGTAAAAAGAATAGATACATAATTTTATCACTCAGGAACCACTAGTGGAAGACATAATCACCAAAACGATATGAGAAAAAAATAAGTCGTATAGAATTAAAGTGCCAAAATCTTATATACATGATGTGTGCTTCATCCAGATATTAAATTTAGAACTAGGTATATCGTTCAAAAACACCAAACTGATTATCTCAATCGACAAAATGTATTATCTGATTGCGATGGAGCGTCATAGTATTTGTGTTACATAAGTTTATAACATTATATTGTGGTACTTAATGTTAATAATCTATATTGTAGTGATAGTTAATTTTACAAAAACAATTGCGTATAAAAGAGTTTTATGCATTTTGTTTAATGAACAAAAATATATGTTCTTACAGCCATTTTAATATTCTATATAATAGGTTCTCGACGATGTTCAATATTTTAAAATATATAAAATATTAATAATGATACAAATTATATTTCTTTTTTACATATTTTACGTTAGGTTACATATTTTTGCGCAAATGATATGTATTTTTGGCGTTTAAGTCATAAAGTTGGTACCACACAGATAAATTGCTTCTCCTTTTTTTTTTATTCAACAAAGTCCGTGACATCAATGGTCATTAGACGAACATTAAGTTATAATATTAACAAAAGGTTATTAAGTTATTTACATGAGTTGTACATTATTCGAATACAATTGATTATAAAATAAATTATTAAGTAGGTAGTATTAAAACATAGCGTTTAGATTTTGTGAGACAGTTTTGAGTTGAGTAAAAATCCCAGAGTACCTCTAACGTTGCATGGGTCTGGATTTAGGATCTCGGCAAGGTGATGTGACCGAAGCGATTGGTAAATATCTTATTTACCGCCAAAAAATAATTAATACATTTTATAAACTAATCGATCCAAACGTAATTTATTGGAACACGCGAGGTCAAATAATCGTGTAATCAACAACGGCACAGACATTAACGAACTGTAGGAATAATCCAATCCAGTACCTATCTCTGACGTAGGAAATAACGTTATTAACTATTTGACGTTATGTGAAACAATACTTTGTACGTGTAATATTCATTCCAGTGAATATAATATAGTGTAAATACCCTTCGAACGTAGATAAAACAATACTTGTGTGTGCGGCTGTGTAGATTCGTTAGTCATTGTTGTCGTTTTACCCGGATTATTATCTTTGGCGGCAACAAAATAAACATGGTGGTATATGGCACATACTGCGCGCACGTCACACACTCACACACACACACCCACGCACAAACCGTATTCAATTAGAAAATACCAATTACGTGGGTTAAACTACTTTGTAATTATGAGGGTAGTCTTTTGAGCGAAAAATACACGTGTCCTGATCGTAAACACGTTAAAAACTAATCACATTTCTTTTTATATATCTATGTAAGGTTATTCGAAAAGCATCAGTTGCGTATATTGATGAAATTTTTTAACTTAAAAATAATACCACGGTATAAAACTTCAAGTAGGTATATCAAAATAGTATTATGAAAAATGTGTAGAAATGATTTCGGGTGAAAGCCGATCTTGTCATGCTGCATAGTATACGCAGATTGCGGTTTGTTTGATGTGACAGTAATATAGTGTAATAACTACAATATCGATTTAAAAAGTTGAATGAATAAATAATGTTTAAAAATAAAAATTATGCCAGTGCCACTTTTGATGAGTGTCAAATATAATTGCAAAATGTATTTATTTTTTATACATGTTTCTGTTTTTTTTATATAGATTGTAAAATTTGGTCAAGATCCCGTTAAAATCGAACAAAAAATAAAGTTCACTAACAAAATACCATAATTTGCTCGTTTACAATAGTTAACAATAATTATATTCATATAAATATTCTCAAAACATATTTGAATCGTGTTTCTCAGTTGAGAGGTTTCCAATAGGCACCAACTAAACAATCTACTAAAGATCCTATTCCAAATCATAGGATTCAAATTATAATTTAAACACCGTTGGCGCGGCGACTGCATTTAAAACTTTTTCAATATAAGATTGCTAAACCATTGTTTACCCGTACGAGTGTCAATTTATATTTATTTTTATTATATTATCATAATTATAAAAGCATAATATATACAGTGCTACTCTATATTGATTGATGGTGTTTTTATTTTCTGTGTTATTGATTTTTGTCCGGGCAGATCGCTGGATTCCGTAACGTCAGTGGTCACGGAGGACGATGGGGACAACGACGAGAGCAACGATGGCATGACGACCATTGCGACGATGACGACATCGACTACGACCACGACGACAACGACGACGACCACCGCCAAGCCGAAGTCGGTGTACAGGAACCGGTTTAGGGGCAACAGGGGCGACGAAGAGTACAAAAAGTACGCAGTGAGCGCCACTAGCGTGGTGTCGCTCAAAGAAGCCGAGGAGTACCGGAACAGCAAGCCGCATCAGCACCAGCGCCGGCGGAACACCGTCGACGTGGAGTGCCGGTTGCGCGTGCCCGGCGACGGTGCCGGCAACGGCCACTGGAAAGCCGACCGACCGGCCGACCGTTACTACGCTGTCCGCAAGTCGGTGGCTTACAAGTACCGCAACGACCTTCCGCCGCCCGGTGACGCGTTCGCCGCCGTGTCTTCGGCGTCTTCGGTGGCCGACGATGACGACGACGACACCGACAACTACGGCAACGGCGGGGATCGTGGCGTCGACAGAGATGACATCCTGAACGCCCAAGACGCAGACGACGACGCCACTTCCTCTGCCATCGCGTCGTCTTTCTCCTCCGTCGTTGCCCGGTCGGTGCAGACGATCGCTGCTGCAGTCGTTGTCGCCGCAGCTGCCCGACGTTAAACCCTGTGCAAAGTCATAGCTCCTGTCCCGACCCCCCCCGTCGCCGCCTCCACCAGCAACACCACCAACATCGCCTCCACTCCCACCGTGTGTAATGGTATTAGTGATAGTATTATATAATAATATGATAACATTGTAATATTATATGAAGTAGAAAGTTTCTACTAGAAACGCACAGTGTAATCCAATTTCCAGCCTGTTTTTTTTTTCATTTCGAACCGACGTCATGGTAAGCTCTGTTTAACCACTACTACCTATTCGGGCACTCCATTAGTCACCATATCGTTTATTTTTAAAATATATCTACGATTTTGTTGCCCTCCCGACCGCCGCAGACGGGATATGCTCGCAATAGTTTCACTTGCGTGGGCGGTTAGGTCCCATTAGGTGGCCCTCGGACCACATCCAATTCGACCAATCAGCGTGTAGAGATCCCATGCCTGGCTTCCCGTACATCATACTATTAATCATTTCGTATCCGAGAGCAGAGAGTGTGCCCGGGCGCTTAACCTCCCCCTCTGCTTCACTGATCCTCTCGTCCTGTTCTTTGCGGCTTATTTTCCTCCTACTATATTATGATCCATCCTAATAATCGCATACGCGCAATTATAAATTACAAAAATATTAATGTTGATTTTATACAATTCCATACAAATAGTGTTTATTTCGGTTTTATTGCGACTGCTTTTCGAAAATCAAACGGCTAATTAATTTTTCAATTGAAAAAACAAAATCAATTTTTAATTAAAACGGTTTTTTTTATTCTTCATACTAATAATAACAATACAATATACATAATAGTGTGATTGATAACATGTAAATGATAATTTTTAAATTAAAATTTGTATGCATCATTTACAAAATGTTAAATCGTTAAAAAAAATGAAAAACCACGATATTGTAAGTTTTGTTTGATTTGGAATCGAAAACTGCTATATAATGATCCGGGCACAGCTTTGGCGGATGACATTCAAAACGATTTTTATTTACCGCAAAAATATTACCTCATAAAAACCGTTTTTAATATATTATTTGAAAAAAAAAAGTTCATACATAATCTGAAAGCTTATTTTAAAATGAGAATGTGTATCGAAGCGACTTCATACCTGTCTTATTAAAAAAATTGTGAGACGCGTCTATATTACACAGTTAAAAACAAGCAAATCGAATATTTTACAGAATTCTACCGCGTGGTTTTGATACGTTTTTACAGCAATTTATTTACAATTACTCCAACGTCAGTAAGTACTAATTTCACCATAGTCACGGTAATTGAATAGAAAACAAGATTTAATCATACTTTGTTGTCGGCTGAGACTTGTAAAATAGTATCGTAGTTCATCGGAAACACGGGTATATCTACATGCGCGTTGTGCATTCATATTTTTAACGAGACGTCGTGACCTCTTAAAACGAGTCAGATTGTCCGATGTAAATATATAATTACAGCGAAAAAGTTCGTCGAAAATCGGCTATTGACAAGTTTAGTACAACATTAGTTGAACCACCAACAGTTATGTAAAACGTTTTCATTTTTGTCTGAAATATTTTTCTCTTGACTTTTCTGTATTCAATATTTAACAAGCCTAATACAATTTCTTACGTGATATTCACTATATTATGTGTAAGATTAAAACCCGCCGAATTCTTACACAACATTATACCTGCAATGAATGGAATTCTTCGACAGTCGACAAACATCTATTTTAAAATAAACTTTTCTAATGACGAGAATTCCAATTTTAGAAAAACGTATTATACTTTATTACTATCCATAATTTTGTGTTTTTACTGCCGATTAGGGGATATTATACACCCATCTGCACCATTCGACTCAAAGGCGTTTATTCACAGATAATTTGTTTGTGTTTGTGGGTTTCGAACAACATTATTACCAACAAGTCGGTTTAATGAAGTTCGCAGAAACGTGTATATTTCATTGCCACCACAGTGTGCATAAAGTTTTAGTAAATTTATAATTATTTAAAGTTATAACAACCATCGTATATGTGTGCATACGAAATATCGAGACACGATCAAAACTGTCAACTGCAGATGTAGCTGTATAATGGTTATGACATTTTTACTTCTATCCGCAGGGAGAATTCAAATAGTTTTTGTATAATAAATATAAAATTTTGTATATTTAATATAATAAAATATACTTTTGTCTTGTTTGCACACACGCCGTTCTTGCATGGCGTATCTAACTACACTATATTTTAATAGTCGGTTATTCTTATATTATTACGTTTGAGTAATACACAATTTTTTCTTATCAAATCACGTTTTTCGGGCATATTAATAAAATGTAGTCACCACAATTTTAGTTTTACTGAATATATGAACTTTATTACTATCAACCTACAGATAGTCTGTCCCAATATATTATAAACACATTTCTTATTAATCAATTTTATGTGTATTGGCATTCTGCAGATGTATTGATGTCTTACGGTTTTTTTATGTCTTTCCTCCCCAAAGCTTTATGTTATTTTAACTATTTTTACTATTATTATTATTTATTGTAAATATGTAATTTTTTTTAACACTACCATCACTATTATACACGTATCTAGTCTAAAATAATGTAGCAAAAAATAAAAAATAAATTTAAAAAAATAGTTTAGTTGACATTTAAGGTTATGTTGTGTTATTATTATTATAATTTATTGTAGTGTGACACTACTACTACAATATTATATTACTGTAAGTCGTGTTTGTTTGTTGAATTATTTTTATTATTGATTTTTGATTTCTCGAGATCATTGGTTTAAAAACCAAATGAGATATTATAAATGTTTATTGTTATTACTTACTTATTACGTACATCCTAAAAAATATTTATTATACTAATATCTACGAAACGCATTTCTAATTATATAGAAACTACTAGGCTAGAAATACCAAAGAATAAAGATACATTTTTATTGTATTGTACTACGCTCTACTGTAGAATAAAAGCATAAAAGCTTATTATATTATACAAGACAATTTCCATGTTTAAACATAATTTCAGTTAGTAGCATTAAGTTTCACGGTATATTATACATTATACACTTAAAATTATAGTTTTACTAGTGACTCGAAAACATTATAATAATATAGTTTTACCTAAGTAATATAATATTATACTATCTTATTAATTATTATTATAATTTATAATCAATATTCAATGTATGTGTGTTTTATAAATTAATAAGATTAAAAGAAAAAAACATAACTTAATTTATTATCTTATTCTGTAAAACAATTATTATAATATTGTTTGGATATAATAACTATATTATATTATAAACCTGTTAATCATTTTACTATATTTTGTCGCATAATATAAGTGTTGCGAATAAAATATTTGTCAAAATTTTTTTTTTTTAGATGAATAGTAGCTACTATTTGAAATTTATAACGAGTACCTACATCTAACTAAGTGATATCCAGTGTTATTTTTTATTCAAAACCTGAAAACTGTATATTAACAGAAGGTAATCACGTGTTTATAATTGTATGTATCTACACCACTTAAAATGTTTAGGTGATGGTGTTCAACATAAACATATACTTAATATTAAGACTTTCTTATGATTGATTTTTCAGTTTTCTTCAACCGTCAACATTTAGTAACCCAATTTATAAAAATAAATTGAAGTAACGGTACCTACTAGAAGTTGATATTATTTCTAGTTTCAATCAATATTTCGAGTTTTTAACTGTTATATATTGTTTATTTCAATCAACTAAATTTGATTGGAAATGCTAAAATCTTATATTTTAACTTGAACTCAAGTTTTTCAGTTTTCACCAAGTGATTAAGTACGTACAATTTGAAATAATAGTAAAAATGAACAAATGTACAATTTAATATGTAGCTGAAAAAATGTTAAACCATGTTTATTGTATAATAATTTATGGATCAAAGTCATATTTAAAAAAATATATTTTGCTTACTTTATTTAACAACGGGCTAGTAAGAAAAAAGTAAAAACTAACAATTCGTATTATTACTTTTTTATACTATTAGCACGAAACCAAAAATAAGTGAATACTGAATCAAATGATTATTTAAGTATAAAATAATAGTCAATATAAATCCACAATATATTATATTATTTTAAAAACCCATCCAGTTTCAAATGACTAATTTATATAGATAAATTTTATATAGGTATTAACAATATTGTTCGATTTCATATTTTTCTCTAAAATACGGGAACATTCGCAGTTTTATAAAAAATACTGGAAAATAAAACTACTTTAAAAATGTGAGAAATATTGTAAAATATTCAATTACTGTGACAATAAATTTAAAATCGCTTATAAATGTACATTGTAGGGGTTGAGGTGAATTTTATTTTATTTATAAGATTCACGATTTCATATTAAAAAATGTCTACGACATGAACCTGTAGCTATAGTATGACGTATTGTATCCGTATATATATATATACATACATAATATACATACCTATAGAATATGTAGATATGTGTGTGTCTATGGTCCGTACAATACTACGATGACAATATAGGTACTTGGGTGATATGTATTTTTCTACAATAATACATTCGTACAATGAATGCACTGCAGCTGTGAAAGAAAATAAAATAAATACATTTATTTTTTGAGAGCTTTAACACACCACAGGAAGAGTAAGATTGGGATGTACATACCAACCACTGCTAAATTCCTGTATAAGTTGAAAATAATTACAGTATTGTGTCACGGAGTCAGCTTTATAGGTCATTGCAGGAGTACTTGTATAGGTTTAATAATATAATGATAAATAATAATACTACCTATGGGAGTGAATTATGATTTTTATTAAAAAAAAAAAATTATTTATGTAAATAATGCACGTATAATATGTCGTATTTGCATCTACAACGAATGCGACATTACTGTATTATACTTTTTATTTTTAGTTTTTGCGAAACATGACTTTTGTGTACATGTAAATTCAGTCACAGACATCATTCTAACTTTTGAAATATCTATTTATATGCAAAATATTTTTTTCCCCATAAACTGTCTGATATATAGAATATAATATAAATATATATTTTTTACACTTATTGGATTGTGTATACGCGCGCACGCAATTTGCATAAAATTGTGTACTTTAGTTATTTACGATATTAATTTATTCATCGTTATTTTATAGCTTTTATTTTATTTTTTTATACTTTGTTCGTTTTATTTTCCAAGCACATTCAAAGCGCTTTCACTAGCTAATACCAAATTTGTTTCGTGATGAGTTCAAATCAAATTATTCAAATCTGTTTTAAAACTGTCGAGGATTACGTAATCAATATTAATGATGTCACTGTTACATTGTCGGGAGTTGAATGCTGCAGAGATGTTTGGTTAACAAAATTGAGGATTTTCCTAAATACGTCTTTGAATAAGTTGCCATTCGTTTCATCTGCAGAATATTCCTTTCTTTACAAGAATACGAATACTATGGCTGATAATCTCATATATAGCCGTATAATAGGTCATAAATACCACGTCTTCATTTTAATTGAATAGACATAAAAAGGTTTCTTTGATTATTTCCAAATAAAATAATATAATAAATTGCGATATGCGTGTTATAAGTTACAATTTTTTAAAACTATGAAAGAATGTATTCTGAAGTTGGAAGTGTGAAGGGTCCATTAATTTACCTATTCATATAGCCTAACAGATATTATTTATCCATAAAAGAGATTGAAATATTATATACTTATATGTATAATGGGTCGGTTGAAGGAATCTAGGAATAATTTTATAAATAGTATTGTATTTGATATTTATTAATTATAATGATAAAATTATCTTGTGCGTTACGTCGTTACTTATGTTCATAATGATCTCGGCGAGTAAAATTGTATTCTATATGAATAACAATATGATTACGAAACTCAAGTTAATGAACATTATTTTGTCAGTTATAATTTAACTATGTAACTTTATTGTATCAAAGACAATTTTTACTTTTTAAGTTTCTAATCATAAGTTTAAAACACCTTATATTCCCGTTGTGGCCTTCCGTTCGTTAGTTACCAGTACCTGCATAGTTACGATTGTTGATATTAAGATATTTATTTAGCTTCCGTAGTTACTGTACATAGTTACGATCGCTTGTATTTTAATATTTAATTACAATTGTTCATATTGATAATTACTTATTGAGTCTTATAAGGTATTATAAATATTTAATAATACAGTTGAATAAATTAATAATTTTATAACGGTTCTATTCAAAGTAAATTCATGTTGGCTAAAGTATCAAAAAATATCAAAATATGAGTATTTTAAATTGATTCATACCAGCCGATATTAAAAAATTAGGTATCACAATATAAAGGCTACCAAATCCATTTGAAAATACACAAAATGATTATTGTTTGTCAATTATTATTATTCACAACTTAGAAAAAGTCGAACATCGAAAGACAAGTCTCACTAAGCCCTAAGATATCGTACCATTAAATATAGTTAATACTGTTTACTGTTAAATAGTTGTCTTTGAATAACTGTTTTCGACCCATGTGTTATTAAAACTGTAATTTTGATCTGTTTTTATTCATCTGAGTATGAGACAGCGGGTAATGCATCACGTTGTCACAATGTGCCAATGTCTATTGTTCTATTTTCAAAACATTTGATTTATGAAATTTAATTTTAATTTTTGAAATTTATAAATATTCCTAATATTATTATTTCAATAGACAATTATTAATAATTATTATTCTAATGTACCCAGGATTTCTAAAAGGGGAGGGCAAAAAACAACTTTATACGAATTGAATTTGTAAGGTTTGCACTATAGATAACTTTTATACTTATTACGTGACAAGATATGTAATATTAAATACATGATACTGAAATAAATAACATTTTAACTACTTTTTATTTATATTCGTTTATTTCAAACAACTTACATCTTTATGAGGTACTTATAATATAATATTATTATTGTGTCCTGTAAATCCAATTTAAAACTGTCATGCTTTTAGGAGATTTTATTTTTTAAAGCAGTCAATATATTTATTTTTATACTTTATTATATATTATACATATTCACAAAAATAAGGCCAATGGGGAACTTTGCCCCACTCCCGTCTACGCTACTAAATGTATCTAAATATTATATGAAATATAAAATTTTGTTATTAAAAATATTATTCATTTTACTTTAATTTAATTTAATAATATATATTATAAAATAATAAAAGGTGTATAAAAATGTTTGTCGCCGAAAGAATATGCTGCGTTGGTATGCCTGGGTTGCCTAATTCCAATACGGAAATCCACCTCAGGTTTTTAGTTACAATTTGGTTGAGCTTAATAATTTTTATTTTTTTAAAATTTAGTACGTACTATTGTATTGTTATTTACAGGATACAGATTACGAAACAATTTTCATCCTACTGAATATCAGTGTCTACTTCGAAAATAGTCATCCATATTGTGTAATAAAGAGATGTGTAAATATAAAGATCGGTTTCGAGAAATGGATGAAATGTCTACCTACTACAAGAAACTTTTCAGAACATCGAATGGATACGATATAGTGTACAATGTGTATACACTTAACAAAATAGGAATCTATATTCAACATAGGTCAAAACAGGTAAATAATACTCGACCCGAGATTAAAAGCACAAAATTAAATTTTAAATCAGGAGGCACCGTGACGAACATATCTTATTAATTATGCAAAAAGTAAAGAGAGAACTAGTGAATTAGATTTGCAGTGGAGACGTATTTACAAGAGCATAAATAAATAAAATAAATAAATAAACTTAAAAGCACAAAGTTTGTATTTGGAAATTACTTTCTACTGCAAATGGTACAAAACTGTAACTTTCTTGGATGGCATTTAACCTCTCAGTTGCTTTTTGTATTTTATTTATAATATTGACGTTCTGAATATTACTTTCATAATAGTGTTAAAGTTGTATTACAATATTTTATTTTTGAGGATTTATTCTAGTCGAAAAAAATACCAAAGCTTTTTTGTAAGAATGTCAAAAACCACAAACCTGAAACCTGTATTGTGCAAACTGTCATAATATAATGCATATACATAGAATGAAAACATTAGTAAAAAAATATATGTAAAACTTTCACGTAACAATCAAAGTAAAAAAAAAAATCACTCACTTCAAAAACACATAATAACTCTCTGATGAGTGAATTCTTCTGTACTATAATTCAGCAGTCACCGCCCACAGAACAAATGTATTTTCAAGAAATAAAACAATACGTTTCCAATTTATCTAAAGTAACATAGTACATTTACCTCAGATTTATTTCACAGTCAGGAGGAAGACGTTAATTTATAGATTGCAGAACATAATATTTCATTTTATGTAAATTATTTTTTACAATCATTAAATAACAAAATATCACAACTACCCATCACGAATAAATGTAATATACGTCATTCCTCTATATGGCATACAAACCAAATTACAAAAATATACGTCAAACTAATCAATGGTTTAATACATAAATAATATTATATTTTATTATTTAAACACGTTTTATAAGAAACCTATCACAAGAAGAATATGTTTGGGATGCGCATACTTACTGCGGTTAAGTTCTCAGTATATAAGCTGTAGTAAACAATGCAATATTGCGCCACGGGATCAAATAAATAAAATATCATCGTTGCAGGTATTATAATATTAAATATTATATTATTAAATGATACTATTTATGGAATTAAATTATGATTTGTATTTAAAAAAATAATTATTTATGTATATTTACGGCTGCAACTTGTTTGCGCACAATCTATTATTTTTACCTGAAAAATCGGAACTTGTTTGGACACACTGTGATATTAAATGTATACATCGATTGCGCACACGACAATTATAATTATATTTTATCTCGGTAGACAGATGGGCACTGATAATCATCGATTAAGAGTACGGAAATATTATTAAACAATAAATTCCCTACCAACAGTACAACTTGAGAACTTATAGTGTGCGTACATAAAATTTGTGAAACTGTTATTACGGAAAATAATAGACACTTAATTCTCATGACCAAATTTCATATTTTTCATATTAAAATTAAAAATTAACAATTATTAACATGCATTTTTAACCACACCTATGAATACATTCTACTTTTAAACAAGTATTAACAATTACAATTATTAATAAACAAGTATTAATATGCAAGGTAATTAAAGTCTAAAAGGTAACCGTGCGCAAACCATGTGTATGGTTTAAGGCTTATCTGTTATCAAACGAGTGGTAGTTTTGTGAGCAAACAAGTTGTCTTTTTGGTATTTGTGCGCAAACCAGTACCGCCCATATTTACACGACATATTTTTCAGGACATATTTGTCGTATTCGACTATGACACGCGTACATTGTCTGTCTAATACAACAAAATATATTATAATATGTTATGACTATAGATATTTTTCATTGTTTTGGTTTTCGACCGTCGTCGTTTGACAGGTGGTGTGTCTGGGGTTACGTGGTGGCCCTGGTTGGTTCTGGCTACAGACAGCCTAATTACGTTCTGTTCTTGAACAGCTGTCTGAATTGGCATTCGGCGGTCAAGGATTCCTTTGGGATAGGGTTTCTTTGTCTTTTGATTTTCCTTTGATAGACTATCCGTTCTTGCCATACAATATAATAATAATAATGTATAACTAAAACGCACTGTAAATATTATGAATTATATCAATTCCGCTTGATAATTATTTTCGATAATTAATACATTATGTATATCGTGAGTTGGGCATGACGGAAAAACATGTAACAGTAGTACCTTATACCATTGATTATACATAGTATAATACTATGTATAATCAATGCTTATACGCACATAATATCGCTCTTATCAGCGTATTTCCAACCACGATTTGGTTCGAGCTACTCTTCGGTGCGACAATGTATATCGCGCAATATCCCACCACATAGCTTCATTGATTTCGAGTATTGCCACGTAGCATAGGGAGACCATTTATGTATTTTAAAAAAAAACAGGACAAACAGTATTAACTCTTGTCATTAACTCTTGGAAAATAATCTTCTCATTTTTTTTTAGTAGTTTTTATATTTTATAGTAGCAGTTAAAATAATTTTTTATTACCTAGCTCAATAGTTTAACGCTTTTCGAGCTTGATTGAAAATACCGCCATGTTCACCGTTATAAACTTGGTTTCAAATTGTAATATAAAACTGTTGTATATAAATTGATTTTTTCTTTTACTCACTTAGTATATTAATACTACGATAACGTCGATAACTGGATTAAAACGGGGGACTGTCTTCAAAAAACCGAACAAAAAGCGCGCTGTTTGAAGTTAGGACAACGGGACAACGGGACATGGTGATAAAAATAGGGACAATCCCATTTTAAACGGGACTTATGCTCACCCTAACGTAGCAATTCCGTTACATAGTTCCATGTAGGTACCATTGAAACCTGTCATCAAATTTGGCTTGTACGTCTCGGCAAGCACCAACGACTTATCGCGCACTATCGCCCTCAGACAGTTTACCGTTCATCAGGACAGTGTCCTGCAATAACACTTCAAAAACTCGGAACATGCTAGAATAACAATTACTAAGGCGGATATGCAGACAAAAGTTGTCCATAAATAGTATACAAAACACGGAGTACAGAATTATATGATTCGATAGACAAGTTCGTGAATATTTAGCTATAAATATGAATATGATATGGTTTGTAATCCAGTGCCAACCCAATACGTACGTCCCTATTTAATTTTTTTCCAACTTGAATTTGCCTTTCGAATGTTTTATTTAATATGATTAAAAACATATTTTATACTTTATAAGTACAATTCTTATAAAATTATGTCACTAAAATAAATAATAAAATCCATACTTTTATATATTATTTTATAATAATATTCTAATATGCATATAAATATATAAATTGTAAACCAATTTACAAAAGTAAACATCATAATAATATAATATAATGTGGCTTGGCGCGGCGCGTTGGCTGCTACCAGTTGCGGAATGCGACTGGGAGTAAGCAACGGCCACAGCTACTAGCTCTCGGATGGGTGACCATCCGAGTTCATAGTAGTTAAAACCTTGCCACACATACACGTGTTTGCCAACTACTGTAACGACCGTAAAAAAACAATCGTAAAAACAACCAACCGTACCAACCCTTCTCCTACCTTACAGTTCAAGGCTAATGACCTCGCTGTCGAAGCCTCAACCCTAAAAAAAAAAAAAATATATAATATAATATAATATAATATAATGCGAAATTAATTGCAAATTTTATGCCGGGTTGTATAAACAATCACTAAAAGTTTAATGAATCAATAATGATCTCTTATGAACATTATTTAATGGCCTATGATTGGTGTCCATACGATTTCAGTGAACTATTAAATTAATCGAATTTTTATGCAACCAGGAATACTATTTTATGCAACAAAAATTCTATCAATAATTATTAAATAACAATAATTTTAAAAGTAATATAATTTTAAAAATTATTTGTTCTGGTCGTCAAAGATTCCCATCTATTGGCTATAATGCATTTTTCATAGTATACGTGTATTTATTACATAGACTCATAGATGGCAGCATAAATTCCGTGCCCTGACCAATCCAGACGTGCATTGATAAACGATACGCACTAAGATAATAATTTAGTAGTGTTTACATCCAAATTACAAAATACATGGTACACACAAGAGTCATCTTACTGTTTGTCTGTATAGGATAGATTGAGACAGTCAAATTTGACTGTTGATTTAAATAAATAGTAAAGAATTTATAATTATAAAAGATAATTTATAAACTTAAAATTTACCTATAAAGCAAAACCGCAACAACGCCCCTACTTAACAACCATAAAATGTATGAAATTGAGTTTAACAATGTTCTATTTATCATATTTTTCTCAAATTCATATAATTAAAATCACATCAAACACTTATTTATGATGAATATCAATATTGGTGAAAAAATTTAATTTTTCAAGTTTTTTGGTGGTTTTAAGCTGTTTTTGAGATACATGAGAATGTTAAAATTGATCATTTATTTAACTTACCGGTTACCGTATAAAAAATAACAATAAAATATAATACATAATATTCTTTTCTGAAAAACCGTCTACGCCCAGAACCCTCTTATGTGCGACTGTCTGTGTATCATTGGATTAAAATTTTACGCTATCTATAACAGTTCTCCAATTGTAACCTACTGTACAGCAGAGTGTCACCCTTTTACCCGCTTTTTTAATTGATAAATTTGAAATTTTAGAAATTTCGTACAAACTGCCTATACTAAACCTCTTGTATACACGTGTAGATAATATAACGTGTAATTTATGTATTACAAATAATATATTACAATAGTTAATATATTTGAAGATTATTTACATATACCTACTACATATGTTCATAACTGTATTGGCTCTATTGACATTGAACATTCACTTATTTAAGATGCCAACATAAATGTAAAAAACGCTGACTATTCTTAGTTCTAAATCAATGTCTATAATGAGAACGTAACCTAGGTATACCAATTTATTATGTTTATATATTGTTATATATATTTAATTACAATTTTCTGCAATTCAGTTTTCAATGGTTTTCAATTACGAAAAAAGGTGATTTAATATATTATTTAATTCGATTTTTATTAAATAGGTTAAGAGAACGTTTCCTATAAATATCTAGTGGCCTGTTATTTAGTTTATATCATTTTACACCTATTGACTATACCAAACACATGGTTAAGAAAAACCGGTAATTTTTACTAGTACCTAAGTAACTTATAAAGTAACTTAATTACTTTTTAATAGTTACTTGTCCAACACTGGATGGAACAAGGCAAAAAATATCACTGGCGGACATATTGATTCTGTGAAGGTATTTTGATCAGCTCATAAAATTACATTTTTTGATAAAATGGATCAAAATGTCGTCAAGAAAAAAACGGATCATAAAATAACATTTTTTGAATCAAATTGCCTCCCAAAGGATCTAATTGTTCACAGCGGATCAAAATGTCCCCGAATCAATATGTCCCGTTACCAAAAAAAAAATGACAATGAAAAAAAATTATGTCTGTGAAGTTGGCCCCCCGACTTTGGCCGATCAATTTCAAAAACATGTCAATATTTTGTAAATTAATTGCATATAAATGCAAATTGGTTTTTAGAATTTTTTAGCTTCCCACCAGTCATTCAATTAGGTATATTTTAAATGCTTAAAGCTATTTAAATGTTACAGGTTAATGTTTTAATTTTTCGATTTTCGTTTCGGTTTCGATATCGATTTCGGTTTTTATCGGTTTTAATCGGTATTCAAAATTGAGTTCAGGCCCTGTTTTAAACACATACTTTCTTTACTTATAATACTTTTGTTTATCAGCATTACAACTGATAGTTATTGAAGTATTTTGTCTGTGTTGGTGAGCAAAAGCAAAAACAGGTGCAGGTACCCGTGTCCTGGTATAATTGTAGTATAACATATTTTATTTATTTATCGTTTACCGGGGTTCATGTTATCATATTATTCAATAAATATTAAATTTAAAATGGGATCAAGATTATTATATCCGGATTGGTTTCCATCATTTTTATCTATTAATATGTCACTATAGTCTAGGTATATTTCAAGACCTGCAATTTCATGAAGTATTTTACTTAAATTGTGCAGTGTAGAATTTGAGGACAATATTTAAAAATGTTAAATCTATTTAACTATTATAGGTTGTAATTTACTATGTACGAGTATAGTGTAGGTATACCTGCAGGTTACAGTTACTAACAGTTTTAATTTAGTAATATAATAGTTACCTATTTATATTATTACTATTATACTAAATTTGAAAAAATATAATATGTGCTGATTTGATTTTTTGAATATCAACCATTACTTGTATACTAGCTCTGTAGTCTTTGTTTTAATTTTAATAAATAATAAATAGTACTTAAAACTATAAATGGTTCATATTGTTGGTTGCAGAAAATCTTTGTTTTCTGTTCTTGAAATCATTAACACATAAAATGTATATGAAAGCATTTTATATATTTGACAACTTATTGTAAAGACAATATATATGACATGTACATTACAAATAATAAAATATGTTTCTTTAAAAAAAGAAAAAGAAATAAATCACAGAGATAATACAAAAACAACGTAAAAAAAAACTTATCTTATAGTATAGTACTATAATATTATAGTTAGTGGTTACATAATACAATATTATAATATTATACCTTATACTGTATAGTTTAAATCGTTACATAAATAATCATCAACAGTTTTCTTGACGAACATAGTCATATTATTATATGGTATTTATACAGAAGATATTGTCAACAAATTATACATTCAGTCACACGTATTATTTTACATAATAATAATATTGAATTATAAATAAGTGTAATAGTAGTATATAGGTAATGTATTGGTACCGAATGACGAATAGTGGCGTGAGTATATGGATCGCGTACGGTTTATGAATATTATTACTAATAATGATAAAAACAACATTAGTTAAGGAATCATTACTATAAAATAATTTATTATGTTATATATGAAATGCCGAAATCGTGCGGGAACAACCAGTCGATTGTCTGTAGTGAACGCTTATGCGGAGGACAGCGGGAGTCAATTACCAAGAAAGTACGAAAGAAAGAGACTTGTTTCGTTTGCACACGTATCCAAACGTAACTACAAGACCATGCCATTACGTCTGTGGACGCAAAGGTGAGGAAGTTAAGGCCTAAATTGTGTTTGGAATTTGAAAAAAAAAATACAATTGAATTATTTAAACACTTAATGAATTGTGTAGTGGGTGAGTTTATTTATTGTTGTGTATCATTTAGAAAAACAACATAGGTTGCTTATATAAATTAAAATAATATAAGTTAGGTATCGTAAAACGGCCGATTGGAGGAGATAAACCAATAGTTAATGAGGTAATCTAATCTTTTTAAATGCGAGAGCGGCTCACAAGTCACTGGTCTAAGTGGTCCAAAGGTATTTATTTGAGTACTATGGTATTATAATACTATAAAGGCAGGTACTGCATCCTCGTGGCGATTCATAATCGACTAACTTGTGATCGATTTCACTGATCAATATATTAATATCATACTATATTTCTATTTCCTTGCGGCTATGCGTGCGCATGTGTTGTAATATTAAAAGCGAAAAACGGTTCGGAGTAACTACGACGAAGAGACGTAATATGTACACTACCACACTGCCGTAATGTTCCAAAGGGTTTTTTTATTCGTTTATTAATATTGGTATTCATAAAGTCAATCTACGTTGGCGAATATGTGAGTATGACGTATTACTGTGAGTGAATATTGTGAGTATCGCGGGAATTCAATCCTTGGCCTTTGCTCAAAAAAGAAAAGATCAACCATGCCGCACTACGAAAGTGCTATATTTGGATATTCCTATGAAATAATTATATTAATAATACTATTATTATTTTTATGATTATAATCCATTAACGATTCACTGACGATTGTGTGATAAAGAACTTGAACACGTAGGTACTACCAATACAAAATTAATCATCGTCGACCTCAACGATTCATATTATTACATACAAAATCATTGTCTTTATGCTTCTTGTTATGTAAAGTGTTCGAGAAGGTACCGTCGGCACTCGGCAATATATATTATCTGCACATACTTTATAAGGAATATAATTTTATAACAGTTCGTGGTGTATAACAGAAAATATCATCCTATACACGATACACGGTGAAAGTAAATACAAAGGTTTAATTTTATTTATTCGGACTATCTCCAATATCACTAATAATATAGAGATAACTAAACCGGAAATGTAATGATAATATCTTGAAGAAGTCTGGAGTATGTAGAAATATATAATAATTTTTCGTGATCGTCCGTTTTGAGCAAATTACACCGAACAAAAATTATTATTGTATTTATATAATATCCAAAAAATAGAAAACCGTTCCGATTTGGAAATGTTTAATACTTACAATGCGTATCCATAATGTTGTAGTAGATATATGATTTAAAATTGGCCAAAAGAAAACGAAAAGAACGTCGGAAAATTTAATTTGTGGTAGAGTCATTGATTTCAATGGAAATCGGACTATATGAGAAACAAAAACCGTACACGAGTGAGACGAATGAATTAAATACTGTCTTATATCTTCACAAATGTTAAGTTTAGTTAAACGAAATCTGTGTTAGGTTTTTTTCGTTACGTTTTAAACATGATTTATTATTTTGAAATAAACGATACAGAGTTCTGTATCATTGAAATACTCTTAATAATTAAAATATTTAGTTCACACATTACGAGTGTATATCTCCCGTATCTTCTAAGCACGAACAAATAACAGATTCTTATTACAATCATTTTTTTTTAACAAGACCAACCGTTATAATAATTTATACTGCAAACTATAGGTACCTATATACTCGTATATATGTAATATGTATAATATATATATATATATATTATGTAATATAAACTTAAAAGTTAAATTTTTTTTTTAAATTCACAAACAGTAGCATTAACATTAAAAGCAGTTTACATTGATAGTTCAACGATACCTACTTGTAAAAAAACCACAATAAATCATTGATTATAAATTCATCTTCCAAAATGAAATAATGAAACAATACATACATACGTAGGACATATTATATTATTTTAACAACCTCTTATTTTTTTTTTCTATGAATGTTGCCCCATTGTGGACGACGAGTAATAATATAATTATGTTAATAGTGTGATTTTGACATGTTATGTACTATAGTCTATATAACTACCACGATATTTTATCAGTGACCCTGAGTTTTCTATACATTTTAATAATATTATATATCTTTTTTTTATAAGGCTATAATATTATACGAGTCACACTTTTATTATAAAACTTAATTTTTAATTTTTCTTACACAATAATTAATATAATATAATATACGTTTATGAAAATAATATCAATCGAATATATAGGTTTAATGATAACGTTAAATGACTATATACTACATCGTTATAAATGGATTACACGAAAATCAAACATCGACGCATGCACTTAACTGCACAATATAATATTATGATATATAATAATTTAATAGTAACGTAAGTATTAGTACCTATACATATAAGTAATCGTATAGAAGTGGTAGGTCGTAGGTAGTTAGTAGTAATAGTAGAACTGGTAGTAGTGTAGTAGTATAGGTGTAGTATAGGTAGTATAAGTATTATAGTTGTTAATAAATTGTTGTCCTTATTAGTTAACATTAAATATTAAAAATTATGATTCGTGTAAAATATTATAAAAATGACACATATAGAGTACCGGAACGAAAAAAAAAAATAGTAAATTCATTTGGGCGAATAAAAATATCCAATTCATATTTGCCAAGCTATTTTATATTATTATTATGTTTACGTACGTTAAATGCGGTATGCGCGTACGTGTGATATATCGATTTTAGCACCATAAATACAATTTATACATTAAACGTAATATCATTAGGTATATACTATATTATATTATACTTATGAGTTTAAATACAAATAACTGATAGTTATAATAACATATTCATACAATACGTTTCACTATTTTACGTTAAAATAAAACATTTAGAGCAAATTGCAAGAAAAAAAAATATATTATATTTTATTTATCATCACGGTACACAGCGTTCGTATTGAAAACCACCGTCACAAAAAAGATATGAAGAAACGTCTTAATGTTAACAATTGAAAATATGATATCGTAATTTGATTTCTCAATACCTACATTAATACCATTGTAATATCGTCTTCCCTTAATGTTATGTATTATAATATTATATTGATAATCGTTGGTATATTTCCAACCCATTCATAACATACATTATACACATATTAAAATGACATGATTTTTTTAGTATAGATATCAAAATATAATATTAAGTGTAGAATGTACATAAATATATAAACTCAAAAGTAAATATTATCGTTCAAAATAACATTTTAGTCTTTCGATATATTCTAAAAAAAAAAAAAATTGACATTTCTTTATAATAAGTAGTTTTCTTTATATTTTTTTTACAAAATAATAAATTTTTTATTTTTGAATACAATTTCAAATTCTAGTTATGACATCCGGCCACTACGAAGAATATAGATTGTATCGATATATATTTTAACATAGGTTCCTATGTATATTGTAACGACGAAGTTCATTGATAAATTATTTAAACGAAGGACGTTAGACTATTTTGATTTTATACATTAATACATTAAAACATAATGTACACAACACGGTAAGCTTTACAAAATACTAAATAGTGACGAGTTCCTCTACAATCTACATGATCAAATTTTTTTATGTTATTTATAGGTACTTGTGTATTAAAATGGGTTCAAAACTATAAATTACTACTCTATATATACGACGACAACGACGCGGTCGATCGATTCTACTTAACACAAATGAAAAATGTTTTTTTTACATTTTTACCATTAGATATGTTACACGCGTTAATTATATAATATTTTACGGTGATCTCCAACTGTATACAAAAATACAATAGGCCTGGCGATCACCGTTCGTAATCTCACTATAATGCCTAGTCAATATGCCTGGAAGCGATATTTCGTACGATAATGCTAAAAATCAAACGTAAAACTTAAATTATTCAAAAACTCGGTAAAAATTATATTTACATTTTATAACAAAATATTACATATACATGAATTTATAATATACGCGTAAAAAAATACATAGGTATAGGGTACATAAAAATGGAACGAAATACGAGCCTGGAATTCAAAATATACATGTATATAAAATATGTATAATAGGTATAGTGAAGCTTCAAACAAACATAATATTATGATTCTTTGGGCTTATGTCTTAAGGGTCACATTCGGGCTTATATCCCAAATTTTTCCGCTGCAAGAATAATTGTATTTCTCGGAAATTCGGACGACTTTTGTCGTCTCTCTGCCAACACTCGCACATGAGATCGTAAATTTCTTTCGGGCAATTGATGGGCTGAGGCAATAGGATCTGAAACGAATTAAATAACACAATCAATACACAATGTTATTAATAATTATAAATGTAATATTGAACATAATCGTATTTCCTTTAAAGCCGATTTTCTTTTCCAACAACAATAAGAATTTATAAAATATGTCTTGAAGAGTAGAACACAGATCAAAGAAATGCGAAGAATCGAGTTTCATAGTTATGAAACCATTTAGCATAATAGAATAATTCCACAAACATCTCGAGTTTTCATAAAAATATCTGTTTATAGTATTCCATATAAAATCAACAAACTAATAATTATAATTAATACCAATTTTATATGTATATAACTAACATTTAATAACTATTTATAAGCTGGTATTATTCAATACATTTTTCGAGTAGGTGCTATTTAATATAAATTTATATTGAACAAGAATTATTTTTCTTTGAACTCTTTGTTCAATCGTTTAATTGAAAATTCATTTCAAGTATTAATATATACCGATTGAGCTTTTCAAGTTAAATAAATACCTACATATTTATATTTGTTTGCGGACTATTTTCAAAATACATTTAGATTTTTGAAAGTTTATTTTTTTTTAATATATCGGTGTACCTAACTACTTATTTTTATTTAATAATATTCTTGTTTTATTTATTTTTTAAATATTTATGTCATAATTATTTTATAAAACCAAATTTAAAATATTATATTCTTTTGAGTTTTTAACATATAATACATATAATAATTTATAGTTCTTAATGAACACAAGTATTTATTGGGCCGTTTACGTATAAATATATTAATGCACACGTGTATTTGATAATATATTATTTATTTTATATTCGTGGACGACTGCGAGGGAGCAAAATAGAGCATCCACCTATTATTTTTAAACATTTATATTTTTCGTTGGTAATAAATGAAAAATGATTTTATCTTGAGTTGAACACTGGGCGTGTATTGTAGTATACAATATTTACTTCTGAACTGAATATTAAGAAGTACGGCACAGACTCGTCGTTGGATCGTAGTGAGAGGGGACGTGAAAACGGTATAAGGTAGAAGTTTTTTTTCTCGTCACAGCAATACAATAGTAAGCTGCAGTA
Organism: Neotoxoptera formosana; assembly: GCA_022818045.1. Lineage (NCBI taxonomy): Eukaryota > Metazoa > Arthropoda > Insecta > Hemiptera > Aphididae > Neotoxoptera > Neotoxoptera formosana. The sequence continues at coordinate 10,064,542 of CM040632.1, read as the reverse complement.
TAGTAATAGTATGGTATCGACGGGTAGCATTTATAGCGGTGTAAAATATGAAAATGAGAAATCGTATATACCTTTTTCTCCCCTCCGAAAATGAAGTTCGGTAACTTAACGAATTTCGGAGACACGTTTTTCACGTCTACCGGTGAAAAGTTGATTTTACATGTTTATTGTGAAGGAGAATTATTGACGTAAAAACGACTAGAAATATATATTTAATTAAGGTTTAAAAGTGTATTATCAACGAAAAAAATATCAGATACTGACAATACTAGAAAAAAACAACGTTTTCTACTACAACGTCTCATATATACTGCACATATTAACAAAGGTAACCTAAGAGAAAAACAGTAATCATATGCATGATATTGTATATAAATACGGCTTTTTCATATATATTATATATTTTGTTAACGCTTAAATCTAGTTATATAATATATACATTAGTACTGAATATTGATCAATTTTATCCCTAGTTAAAGCGGATTTATAGTATTTACACGTTACAATATTACATTACACTTTTACATTTTTTTAATCAATACAATACAAAAATAATTTTATTATATACATACTTCTAATCGTTATATTTGCAATGAAATTAAATAATAATAATAATATTTTAAACGATTGTCTAGTTTAATTTGTTACATACTTTTTAATTTGTGATGGTAAATTACAAACTAACATCAATATATAAGTTTAACTGTATTAAAAAATTGATTTATGTGATTTCTATATAATTTTTTTAGAGTAAAGTGCAATATTATTTTTTATTTTGAGCGGAGTGATAAACATATAGATTTTATAATGATGCGTGTGTTTATTTATGTCTGTATACACGAAAAGTAGTTGAAAAAATGCTTTGATTTTCACAACTAGTTTTTTACAAAATCGATATTATTTTTTTGGTGTAACTCAAAAACGTAAAACCGTTAATACTTGAATTTCTCACCAATTGTTTATATGAGAATTATTTGTTGGAAAATATTTTGACCCTTATTTTGAGCTATTTATATACATTATCAATATTACATTCTTATAGTTTTTATTTTAAAAAGTTGATACAATTTTTTCGCTAGGTCAATAAGCCAAACAAAATTATACAAGGTTCCATCATAAAAGTTTTTACTCTAGCGATTTAAAAATATTAATGATGCATAGTCATGGTCTTTTTTTAAAGCATTTGAAATTCAAATTTTGATTCAATTAGATATTTAAACGAAGAATAACGATTTGAGTTATTTTGTCGTAATAATTTAATAATATTATTCGAGGGTACTTTTGAGGAAACTTTTAAAGTATATTATAATATATTATACACACAAAATTCATTTTCAAATGAAATGTTTTAGGCAATTATTAATTCGACATACTATTTTACTAATTGCAAATTAAATTACTTTAATAGTATGTAACGATATCATAAAACATATTTCGTAATGTAGGGCGACAGATCGTTTTCGCTCAGAATCGTTTTTCGTATACAATGATATAATATTATTGAATTCAAATTTAACACATCCAATATACAGTGACCCATATGAAACCTAATTTACAGCAGAGGGTACCACTTTTTATATTTTCCATCATATTGAAAATTCGGTAAAAAATAATAATTGATTAAAAACGAAAGTAGGTACGTAAAAATGTTATGTTGGTTCAATGTATCGTTTTATAAATTAGTTGTGTAGGCAATAGGTATGCAAAACTAAACGACGAATAAAATTCACAATAATAACAACGTAATAATCTTATTGCCGAGTAACCTTCCGTTGTTGAAAACGTACCAAAATGTCTTATACGAAGTGGCCTTTGTTGTTTATTAAGATATTGATACTAACAAATATAATGTATTATTGTGTTTACTTGCTTGCACTGTTGTATATTTGTATATCTAGGAGTTTACCATGCAACGATATGCATATTATTATTATTTCTGTGAGCTCGAAACGATGTCTAAACAGTGCGGCGGAAACTCGTTCAAACTTTTCGCGCGAACACGGGCCAAAAGTTTTCTAATAACAAATTAACAATGGCGCACGTAAAAGTAGTTCGGTCGCACAAAATAATAATAATATGTATACGGGGACGTTACGTAATAGATCAATCGAAAGTTGAAACCCGAACGGCGTATTAATATTATAATTATTATAAAATCGACTCGTCCCGCACAGATTACTAGTGGAAATACGAGTAAAAGATAATATTTTAAGGGTGTTCTAGGAAAAGCACAAAGTATCTTGTCATACGTTTCAGTGTTTTACAGAAAAGCATAAACAATCCTTAACTGTACGTGTAAATATTATTACAGATAACTTTTATTTAATTTATTCATGGTCACACGTAGTTAGCTGTTTTTAAAATAATATTTCGGACAATGCGTTATAGTGTTAAACAGTAAAAATTAAATTTTGAAAAAAAAAATGTCACTTGGTGCAAATATTTAATTAAAATCACCCTATGTTTAATGGTTTTTTATATTTTTATTGTGTGGCTTTAAAAAATTGTTGATTCGAAAAAATATATCTATTTTTCATTCAATGTTATACTTAACTTACTAGGCTGAAATTTATACGATTGCGGGGACTTATTATTATGCTATAAGCCTACAAGAGGATAAGAAGCTATATATAAATCTCAGTTATTACTATCAACGTGTCAAACCAAATGCCAATATGTGCATCTCGCAAGTATAGGTACAGCGAGTTGTAAGTTTGTGACCAACATTGTTAGATCGTCAATATTTTATAGACAATTTTCGTAATCATAATTGTGTTTGGTACGCAAGTGAAGACAATAACGACGTACAATAATAATCAATGTATTAATTGATAAAAATATTAATTTTATTATTGTCCTAATATTATATAAAAACGACATAAATATAATATGTGTCACACGTATAAAACAATATGACGATATTATAGATTTTATAGTAAATTAAGAATGTGACTACTTACATGGGCGGTGGTTTGTTTTTGTCACGTTTAACAGTGTTATAAATAATAATGTATGGTAAAACTCACAAAGTTGCCGTCGTTCTGGTACAGTCTGGTGACGTTGTCGATGACGTGCTGGTCGCTGAGTTCTTCGTACGGTTGTTCTCGGGCGAACGTCAGTATTTCCCACAGCGTGACGGCAAACGACCAAACGTCGCTCCTCGGTGTGTATTTGTTCTATTTGTTCGAAAACAAGCGAGCGGGGATGTTAAAATAATGTTTACGGTACGAACGTCAATAAGTTTCATTATTATTATTATTTTAATTATTACGACCAATCGGTGTTTTTTTTTTTTTACCAATAGTATGCTCTCCCATGACATCCAGCGGATCGGCAGCGAAGGTCTCCCCTCAAAGTCAAAATAGTCCGCAGAGTACACGCTTTTGCTCAGACTCATGTTGGAAACTTTGACCGTGTAATTTGGGCCGACCAAACAGTTTCTGTGGAGTACATAAGCGATGAGTATTAGACATTTCAAATACGTCATTATTAATTATTTTCACTGGAATTTATGAAAAAAAATTATACATTTTTCGTTTCGACAAATGTTTATTTCACATATAAAGCTGGTTTTATAAACGAATTTATGTGTCCACGGATAATTAATGCGAATACCTCCATGTATTACACTTGAATATTTAAAATAAATTTAAAAACCATATTTATTTGTAGCTTTTGTCAATTGTACTCATGTATCATTTTTATTTTATTTGTTTTCTCAGATAATTGTACATTTCTATTATTCTAGTTAACTTGTTTAATATAATATATATATATATATTAAGATGTATCTACTTTAACATGTCCATACTAAACATTGAGGTTTGAGACTATAAATGTAACGTGAACTTGCAGACGTAGGTACACCTAGGTTTCTTCTCTATTAATGTCATGTTGATAATAGTTTTTAGGTCTAAAGCTTCCTCTCGCCTTAAAAATGTATACATTCCTATACTATGATCTCAAATATGTTTTAAACAATTTTACTGGTTCTGGTCACGTATAGATTACACGTGCATATCAAATACGTACCTTTAGTAACTACTATTGTACGTCGGCTGGATAATACAACACATTAAAATAACAACACGGGCTCGGGAGTCTAGCATTTGCATATATTTTTTTTTTGATAAATCCTAAAACATCTCAAGTATAAGATATACATTTGTTTTATACATCCCTAATGTCATATACGAAATATTTGTCTGCTGATTTTCCTACAATTATGGTTTTTAGAGCTATTTGTAATATTATTAATTTTTAGTATCTATTATTTTTAAATATATTTTCATGTATAAATGAAATCAAATAAATTTTGTAGAATTTTTTTTTATTTACGCTTCAATAATGTTTAAAACTGGAATTGTAAGTTATTTTCTGAAATTTATATAACGGAGCAACACGTATGTTAAAGTGAATTTTTATTTTTATGCTATCTAGCCGATATGGGTATTCTCTACTTCTTTCAATAAATAAAAGTTAATGAACTTTAAAATGAAACATGTACGTAAAAAAGTAATAATGTTATTATTTTTTTACTTTTTAGATTTATTTTGTATATTATTGTCCAAATTGTAGTGCTATTTATTGCGCATACTTTGGTACTTTTAAGTTCTACAACTTTCAGGCACTAATAATAATATACCGTCTCAACAATTATTGTAACATTTCGTTTTGAATTCATCATCAGAGCGTGTTTAAAATTAAATTTGACGCGCAATACATCGTCGTTATTCGACTGAGCGCTATATTTCATATGTATACAAGATAGTGTTTTTAATAAAATATTACACAAAGGCGAGTTGAAAGTTTTAAGTAAACTTTCACAATGCTCGTTAAAGAAATAAGATATATTATATACATGTATAATAACCGGAATCACTCACCAGTCATCAGTCATGGTACGAACGTTTCATTTTAGTGTAAACGTTGAAAATATATTCGCTACATTCAATAACAACTGTATACTTAAATGAGAAATAAATGTAAAAATATTCATGCAATGTTATTTTAAACGGGTTATTATACCATTGTAAACATATTAATCTTTTCTGTTTTTTTTTTTTTTTAATTTTCATGAACAATTGCAATAGTTTAACATTTAAAACTTTATCGTCTTTTAATAATTTAATGCGATACACAATTACTTTTATAAATGTACCATCGTAAAATGTTTTGCATAAATAATATTATTGTTTAGGTACGTGTAATATTTAATGAAATATTATCCGAGCAGTAAATCATATTAAGTAAATTATTTTCAACTGTCTGCTGTGACCTATCTGATTTAGACTTTAGACATTATTATGGTCGTCGTTATCGGTAAGCAAAAAAGAATCATTCTAGATTCCCCTCATTCTTACAATATATATATATATATTATCTAGATGGGTATAATTTAAATATGACGTGTTTAAGGATGGAATAAACAGGAAAAAGAAAATGCCAACCTTAAGTCTAAACTCAACGAAGAAATGAGAATAAACTCTTTGGTAGACGACAAATTGTATAATCAAATTCTGGCAGTTCTGCAAATTATCTTAAAGGGGTAATTTATATGTGGTAACAATTATTTATACCTATACAATATTAATATATATTATTTTTATTCGTAAGCGGAGGTTTAATAAAATAAGACATTGCATGACAATTTCACTATTGGCCTAAATATTTATCAATTTAAAATGAATTATACATGTTATCAATAAAACCGCCAGCTCAATGTATATTGCTAATAGTTTTAAGATATTACGTTCTTGGTGGAATAGTTTTAAACATAATGTACCATACTAAATTTTTAAGTTTCTGTTTTATTTATTTTTAATTTTTTTATAATTTTTAATAAATAATTATTATATAAAGATGAAGAATTTAAAAACTTTTATCTTTATAATACCGTTTTAAAACTGTTTAAAGAATTTCAAAAATGTTTATTTTTTTTAGAAAATGTAAAATGTATGAAATTAATTAAAAACGAAAAAAGAAATATGTTTGAAACCGTTATTCATACCCACCCTATTTTTCTTATCAGAGTAATTTATTTCTACATCTCATCTCTCTACGGTACAATCAATCAACATTAAAATATGTACTAAATTAGTGTTTTTTTAAGAATACATTCATGTATTTTAAAGACAATGACTTCGAATATGACAATTTTCGCATAGATACAAGTTTATACAAGTGGATAACAAGGAGGAGACGTTTAAGAACAGTTAGTCTGCTTCAATTACCTAAATAAAAGATACATTTTAATTTTTTTGAATAATAAGTATATATACTTAAATAAAAATTGTTCATATTTTATTAAATTGTATGATTGCGATACATATTAACTGGCGATTCAATTAACTAATTATTTTAAACGTCTTAGTAAATAATTAATAGCAACACTATATTTCTATTTAATATATTATTTTTAGTTAAACTTAGCGTACCAATATCATATTGTTTATTTATTTTATGTATTTTTTACGTGTAAAAACAATAGGTGTACAGGAAAAAAAACTGCAAGTTTATATATATACAAGTACCTATACAATATGAGCGTTTTGACTCATTGATAATAATGATGAAAGAGAACAATATTTTAGTAAATTAATGTTAAAATATTAATTAATTTATGAGTTATGAAGTACCTATATTTATAAACATTTTTTTTTTATACTCTTATAATGACTATATAGTTATATAATCAGGGTTAATAGTGAATCTACTAAAGGTTTGTGTGTGTTGAAAAATGTAATCATTTTTATATCCTATTAGGTAATACTATTAAAGTAGATAATTATTTTACTATAATATTTTTTTATTATTATCATTTATTTAAGTACTACTGTAACGAGAAACCCATTCAAGTTGATTTAATAGTTATGTTTAAACTTTAAATAATTGCATTTAGCAAAAAAAAACAACTCTTTGCTCTTTATCCCTTGTAGCTGCTTTTATTAATTTGACTTTTATTTCAAACTATAATCAGCATACATTTGACAAAATTACTTTTATGCATTTAATGTTCTATATAGAAACTAATACATCAGTGTCTCGTTGACAGTAAACGATTATATTATATTATATTATATTATTGAGATCAACTGTTTTCGTGTTTATCTATTGTTCTTACCTCGCAGCTAAATCGCGGTGTACGAAATTTATGACCTCTAAATGTTTCATCCCCGAAGCAATTTGGGTGGCCATGTGTATTAGACATCCATAGCTGTAAAAAAAAATGCATGTCACTAATTAGTCATCTTATGTTGTACACAAAACAAATAAGAAATATCCAGTACAACCTTAGGGTTTTTGCGTATGGCGGTATCGGCGCAGCAGTCAGGGCGATGTGTTCCTGAAGAAACTGATTGAGATCGCCGTGTTGCATGAATTCGGTTATCAAACAGAATGGTTCCTCGGTTAGGCAGCATCCTAGTACTCTAGTGATATTTGGATCTCTTATTTTCCATAGCGATTCTACTTCGTCGTAAAAATCGTGCCTATAATAAATAAAAGAAAAAATACATACATGTATAGTGAAGTTAAACATTATACATACTTGGAATAACACCGTAAAAACAATTAATATTGATTTGTGCATGGGCAATAATAATATCGGAAACAGTTTTACTAAATTACTCGCCGATCACGATTTGAATTAGTAAATTAAAATAGAAAATGATTAAAATATTCCAGATATTCACGAAATCGTACCGATCGGGACACAAGCATATACGTACGATAATTGACTTTGGTACATTTCAAGACTATACTATTATCATGAAATCAAAAGATATATATATATATATTGAAAAAGTGTGGACATTAGTTATACCAATCACGTCATAATGTGTATACGTATACACAGTCAGACACATACAATATTTTTGTTCAACGTCGTTTTTTTAAAAACGACACAAAAGTGTTTGCATATAAGACGGTTTCTCTACAATGTGTTGGTTTTTGTGACCGAGTAATAGCAGGTATATTTTAATAAAATAGAGTTTGTGTGCATGTAATGGGTCTCCGCACTATCCTTGCGGACAAACTGCGAGCTCCCTGCAGTGCAAAAGATTTGCTCGATTATTAGTCTACTGTGGCGTATAAAATCGTTTTTTACTTGGTCGATTCGGACACGCCTTTTCTCAGCGACTTCACGGTGACCAATTTGCACGTCTTGTTGACGGACGACGTCGCTGGCTGTAGCATTTCGTCCGATGGCGTTTTCATTTCACACAAATGGACCTGCGCATAAACGACCGATTGAGACATCTGCATATTTTGTACTCATTACTGACGAATTAAAACATAGTCACATAAATAATGAATATAATAGCATAGAGATTAGAGAGACGTAGTCTTTAGAATACATTTGATTGTTTTAATTAACCGATCTGTGCACCGATATGAATAAAAAAAATGCTAATTAAAATTGTATGAGAATAATTAGAATCTGCGATAGTTTCCGTATTGCATAACTAATATTCTTCGCACGGATAAGCCGAAATGGAGTCGGTAGATTAATAATAATAAGGTTGTAGTTAAGACTAATGTTAAAAAACAATCCCAAAAATAAATAAATTTCTATAAATTTTAATTACTGAAAATTCCTACAAAATAAACAATGGTGTTTGAAAATGTTTGACATAGATTTGACGCGTATTTTACCTACTTATATTATTATTTATGGTCATGCACTATAAATTATCAAAATGTATTTAAAAAAAATAAAGCGATAATTTTTAGTATTTTTACCTACTTACATCAATAGTATTACAATTCAATGTATAGAAAGACGATGCTATTTGAATATTTTTTTTTGGATCGCTTAATTGTATTTCTTAAAAAAACAGATTGCAACTAAGAATAATAATTCAATATAGTAAGACATTTTCCCCACTAATACCTTCAAAGTCGTTTTGTATCGACTATGAGTCTTACGCTATATTGATGGCACGATTATAAAACTGTTGTGACTTTGTGCTTTAAGTCGATTTTTTTGTCCACAAATTAATGAAATTAAAAATGCACAGCGCTGTTGATGACATCTCGACGGAAATCCGAAATTATAAAACACAAACGGGGTTTTTCAAGTCATTGCGATTCGACTACGAACATTGAGCGGTGTTCGTAACAGTTCCTCGATGAGATACGGCTATTTATTTGTGTACGATGTTCCCATATATATTTTATTCAGGCAACTATTCTTATAAGAACATTTTGTAAGTAGTACGAGTCCACTTGAATCAACATCTTCATTCGCTTCAAAAGAGTTACATTTTAAACGGCTAGTTGTGGTTTATTTCTCGGTTGGATGCAATTATTTAAAATTGTTATAAAAATAAGACGTAGGTACCTACCTATAAATAACATGCATGGATATTTAATCATTTAAATGAAAATATTTTCAACACTATATTTTAAATGGATTCGACTTCAACTCGAAAAAACAATTCAAATAATTGGATTTGTTGATTATTTTATATTTGACAGCTATTTATGCTATTGAATACTATTTACCTTCAATTTTTTCGTTTTATATATCAATAAAAACCTAGGTTAAAACATGCCGCTTACCACAAGACATCTTCCTAGAAGACCAACCAAGCAACTAACAAATATGATATAATTATTGTTTATTTGTATTGATTATAAATTTAAATCTTTCTAAAAACATTTAGTACGTCGAAAAAAAATAATGAATTAAATTATAAAAATATGTATTTATTTGTAAATTATATATGTATATTATATTTAATATGTGTTGCTACTTGCCTCTCCAAAATGAGTCTTGGTCAGTGTTTGAACGACGCCCAGGTATTCTCGGGGGACTTCCGGCGGTAACTGGCAAAGCGTGTCATCAGACCTGGTAAGTGGACAAGTGGACGCGTTGCTGGCACCTCCTCCTCGGCTGCTGCTCGACCTGGAGGACGTGGGCGGAGGCGAACGGGGTGGCGGCGGGGCATTCACCTAAGGGAAATTTTGTTGTGAAGAAAATTCTTTCCGAATAACATCGAATTACACCGATTATAGTCTTATAATAATATCGCTTCATATTATAGGTATGCGGTTTAGAGCCAAGGCTAGTTTTTCCTATGCATTAGCTGATTATCGGCGGTAGTGAATGGAATTCCAATACATCACAGCAATATAAAATATCTTTTCACATAGCATTGTACATTTTAATACGAAACATTTTGTTTTGAAAACCTTTAATTGTGTTTGTTTTATTGCAAACGACGCGGAATAACAAAATGTTATTATTATTGTTATTCAGTGAACTAATTGGTTGATCGCGACTCTCGTGTAATACCATCTGATGTCATAATATTATTATTTTGTAGATAGGTACTTAGAAACTAAACACGTGGCCTTGAGTGAATTGATTAATTTGTAAGATTTGTAAAATTATATTAAATAACTATAATAGATAGGTATTAATAATATTATATTTTCATTTTTCGTCACTTGGATACCTAAATCAGGTCATCTTGTTAGTCATTTTGTTTAAAATTATCTTTATTTTATCTGGATATTTGTTTTGTTATCTGGACTAAAAACTAGTTATAATACGAGAGTATCTAAAGTAGCCAAACATGATTTTCGAGATAACGTTCTAGTATTAGTATGTTTTTGTAAATTATGTGTTAATAATGTTACAACGCATATTGTATAAATACTAAATAATAATACTGACGATTAAATAATATTTATTATACTTCAAACAGTTCAAACTATATTGTTCAAAACAGAAACTGACGAGGTTTCGAGGTGTTGGTTTAATTGTATATAATAATTGCAATTATTAGAATGTGAGCAAACCCAATAGGTATTAATGTATCACCTATCCACCGGCGAATAATATTTTACAATAATAACGAACGTCCGTACATTCGTTGAACGGTTAAGTTCCAACGACCGTTATTAAACACATGTACTATCATGCATACCCTCGTCGTTTTGTTTGTACAGTTAAGAGGTGTTTTTATTTTTTTATTATTTCATTTGGACACTGTGTGCAGAAAAACCCTTAGAGTTTGTAAATATAATTGTAACGCAGAATAAAAATCTCGTTTCGTTATTACTTTTTTATTTTTTTTTTTTACAACGAACGTGCATGGTTTACATACGCATTGGAGTAAACAAAACGATAAACTTTTAGAAACGCTTTTCATCCAAACTCGCGGTCAATGTATGTATAACGTGTGTTGTGTAAACTTATCATCGGGTACAACATATCACTATTCCTGTATAGCTGTTTAAACATAAATATATACATATATATGTATTATTTTTGTTTTCATTTCGTACAACACGGATTCAATTCTCGCGTAATGTTACTGGTATCTTTTTATCAGCGATGTTATTTATTTTTGATCGAAACTCTTTAAAAATGTATAACTCTATTAACAATAATTAATTCATTAGTGGTTTTTGGTAATAAATAAATCAACAAGTAGTTTTAAATTTTATAGATTCTCAGCATCTATGTATGCATAATCAAATATAAACCAAATAATCATTAAAACAAAGATGTTTATCATTTATGTATGGGCATTTTACTATTTTGAAAGCTGCTTATTAGAAAATATTATTAAAAGCCAAAATGGGTAGAAATTAAAAAGTATTTTTATTGAAAAGTTATCAAAATGAGTAATGACAAAACGTCAATACATTTTATAAATCTTAAAAACATTCTTATTTTAACAATTGTATCGAATGCAATCTGAAAATTAATTAATTTTTCTAAAGGGGATATGTCAGATATTGTTGAATAACATAGATGTAATATTATACTAAGTACTTATGATTTTTTTTATCTTTTCATAATATTGGAGTTGATAAATCAAAAATATATTTCAAATATATATTATAATAAGTACATATTTAGGTCAATGAATAAATTGTGAAAAAATATAGACCAATTTGAAGTATTTATATTTTTAATGATTGGTTAGGTTATAATGCATTTAAAATACCAAAAAAGTATTTAGAAAGAAAGTCTAATAAATAATACAATAAATAAAAATAAAAAATTCAAATACATAGAAAAAATACGATAAAAAAAGCAAATTGTCTGGGATTTATTCAATCGTTTTCCTTGAATTATTTGCTGCGGAATCACGATCGGTCGCGCAAATGCTGTATAAATACGAATACGTTTCCAGCGCCATTTCTTTTGAAAAACAAACGAATGTTTGGTAGAAAAAATGGAGTTGTAGAAAGACATAAAAAAAAAAAATAATAATAAAAAATTGGTATCGTATAATTACTTGAAAAATATTGTACCGGCGGTAGTCTAGTCGTTATCACCGGAACGAAACAAACTCGTAATAAAACACACACGTCCGGTCGGAAACGAATAAAGAATACGCAATATAGGTATATATTATACGATATTTTTATTTATAAAAATAATATTACGTTGTAATAACAAGAACACTTGTAATCGTTTTTTCTTTTATTATTATTATTATTATTAGTATTATTTGTGATCGAGATCGACCAATTAAGGTGAGTCGAGGGGTCGGGGACACTCAAATGGGTCGTAATACTGTGTGTACGTCCTTTGAGCATCGAATACGAATATTATAATAATATGTAATAGAAGGGCAGCGGAGTGCACTTATCGCGTGCCGCTCGCGATTTATATTCATAATAATTGTAATTTCCACACGAATTATGCGAGTAAACTCTTAAAACGCGCGTGCAATTAGAATCGCGTCTAATTGGTTATGGTTTTTTTTTGGAATACGATTAGCAGCCGCCTCCGTGTTTACCGTATATTCGTGATAGTTGGTTTTGAAAATTGAAAAAAAAAATCTCGACCTACAGTTACCTAGACGGCTAGACAAATATCCACCGGCCGTCACATAGGACCTTTAAGTTGTATAATAATAAGTAATAACTAATAACATTGAACAATAATAATAAGTAATAACCAAGATTTGAATTTCTCTCATCGTCACACGGGACCAACTAGCATCATGATTTTTTACCTGAACTAAAAGTAATATGCCAGAACCACTATCTACTTTTTGTAATTTAAAGTAATTTTTTATTATTATTGCATATTTCATTATTTTCCTTGTTCCGAAAAGATAACTCTGACAATAATCTAATCCTATATTTATTGTATATAGCGTAATCCTATTATGATGTCTTATGTTAGAAATAGAAATTGTATTTATTATTTTAATTTTAATTTATTTTTTAAGCATCCATCTGTGCACATCTATTTTTGGCTGTCTCTCGTAGATAGCTGAGAGATAGTCCTATTTCTCTCTCTACTATGCTGAACGGTAAATGACATTCAGTGGAGACGATAGGGTAAGCGTTTTGGGGTGTCAAATTCTAAACTGACAGTGGTGGTGGTAGTGGAGGCAACAGTGAATGTTTGCGTTAACCGTTCAATTTCGATTATTCGAATTATCCGGTACAATATTGACAACGCGCCATGGGCAATATTAGATTACACGAGGCCATTAACTTGTGCCGACCCTGTCCCCTCACTATATTTTGGTCAGTATACACATGCGCTTGCGCTTGTGTAATAACAGAGTGTGACACGAATATAGCGTTAGGACCCTAATGGGGGAGGAGAAATCGTAACCGTATAATACAACGTAGTAGTATACTGCTCACGACCCGGAAAATGGCTAAACCTTCATCCTAATGTCCTACAACGGACGTGAAAAATACAAACACACCCACCCACACATACACACACACACACACACACACGCATACATATATAGACAGTACATAACGGTCCTCACCACTGACTGTTAATAGGAAAATATTGTCTCTGTGACGACGGCTTAACCGGAATCGTGATTGATATCCATCGAAATTGCGTTCGCGCGCACACACACACACACACACACATATTTACGTCACTTATATAGCGTGCTGTGACGCTATAACGTTCAGATTTGGATCGATAGGATGGATGGACTTGGAGTGGGATCCATTTGAGGGACCTTCATAATTGTTACCAGACATATATATTGCTCATGGAGTATGGTAATATGGCTGCAGGTCTCCTTCCCATGTGGCCATATAATATGATATAACTACGATTTTCTCTGCGTTTAACGGTAAATTATTCATAAGCAATATAGAAGATACCTAATGTTAATGAGGTTTTACAATTTTTTTTTAATTTCTGGATGTTTGCTCTTTATAGGTACGCGAGAAAACCAGTATTCTTCTAAGTAGACCATCGTCCACAGTTCTAACACTTAATATCATGCCATCCGAGTATTATAGGTGGAGATCGATATAATATGTGAACAGCGAATAACGATTATTATACTTCGAATTCATACAACTATGGCATTTTTACACGGTTTGCAAACGCAGCAATAATTTTTAGCCGCAACGCATCGCGGTCGGGTGGAGGGGAAATATACATGTATAATATTTTAAACAGAGGTCTCATTATTTGGGGTCCCGGGGCACTAATGCGTTCCGCTAAATCCGGCCCCAGGGACACGTGCTATTTGTCAACGCATTTGGTATAATACATGCTACGCTGGTGTTTATTATTTTGTGTTCTCGACCGATCGATCCGGTGAGATAATATTATTATTATCATAAAGGTATTTTCACCTGTGTACGGCTGCATATCGATATTATTGTAACCGTCACAGAAAAATCACCATAACACTCATCAAACGGTGATAATTTAAAACAAAACAGCGCAATAACATCGTAATAAGTCAACATAACAATAATGCGCAACGCAATATTAATATTATGTATAGGTACCTGGCAAATATCCGATGCGGCGTAATACTTTTCCAGCGTCTGGTGATGGCGCGGCAACGAGTCGTCGTGTATGGACATCTGACTTCTGTGCAGCGTTAACGTTTTGGACGCCGACCGTCGAACGTGCGGTATGGCGTATTCTTCCTGGGTGACGATGTCCCGAACATCTGCAAGACATTTATCAATCGACTTTAATAATAATCATTTCAACTTAAACGTATAATTCATTCGTAGTGTTTAATATTGTCAAATAATAAGCGCGTTGTTCGGTTGTTACGATAGAATAATATACTCGTATTTGGACGGAAGTTATTACATTAAAATAAATTGTATTGATTTATTTTTATTTTAAAGAAACACTTATTGTATATATTATATCATATATATAGTGCAACAATAAACTAGAAATCAAATCTCATCGATACCGACCGCCATTTATTTTCTACGTTTTATCATTTACTGCGTATAGGCATGCACACCGCGGGGTATGCAAGATATGGCACTGCATGCTTTTCGATTCCAAGAAAAGGACCATTTATAATCCCATAAGGGTTTAAAAGTCTTTTTTTCTTGGAAAAACACAATATTAAAAATTTAAATTTTCATTTGGAAATGAAATAAATATAAAAATACGAGATAGAATAGTCCAAAACCCTCGTGCTGACAAAATAATGACTTGAACTTACTAATAGTAAATAAATAATATTTTAAAGTGTCTAATAAATTTTATATTTTAGAGACACTAAATTGTGATTTTATTAAATTATATATTTTTTTAGTTAAGTACCCGATTTGTATACATTTTATTCTGCTAACAACGTCTGTTCACACCTATTGCTTAATTTCTTAAAACTAGAAAGTACCTATTTAATTTAAAAGAAATTCATTTATGATGACAAAAAAACCATAAAGTTCAATAAAGCTTACATTGTTTGTGGGAAATACCTTTTGAAGATATTTAATTGTAAATGATAATGTATTGTACACGAGATGAGACTTAATTTTGATGCGAAAGTACTTACTCTTACCGAGAGACGAGAGTCACAGTTAGGTGACTATATGGACAATTCTTTAAATGTCTAATAGAATCTGTATAGATAACATATTGAGTTTGACATTTTAAAATTTTTTTCCCAAAAATTTAAAATGTAAAGAATTATAAATATAATGTGTATACTTTTAACGAATTACGATTAGGAATATTCGTGTTGAGTGGAGTTTTTTTATTTTATAAAACAATAATATTTCACGAACTCGTCGGTGTACACTGTACAGTGTACACATTGATAAGCGCCGTACGACTGTACGAGTCACGTATTATACTGTGTATACATAAAGTTTGAACAAATACAAAAAAAAAAAAAAAACCGTTCAATACGATATAGTTGAGAAACGTTCAAATTTTTATTAGAATCCGAGTCACTTTGCCGTCACGACGTTGCCGGGTGACTATCGCCGGCCCGAGAAACCGTAGCAGCTTCTAGAACGGTGTGTATAATAATAATAATATAATTTATTTTTTTTCCGACTGAAAAATGTGTGCATAACAACTTTAATGAAATTTCTTTCTCTCCCGTCCCTCCACGCGCTCCATATCCACCTAATCACGACACATTTCCACACGAACTGTATAAACGTAAAGAAAAAAATACAAAATAATAATAATAAATAAAAACAAAAATAAATTACTCAGTCTTTACTGCGTTCGGGTGCTCGCGCAATATCAATAACAAATACTATTATTATACCAGCGTTGCGCGAGTACGTATTATGTCCATTTTGCCGACGACAGTCGTCGCTTGTATAATAATATTTTGTAGGTAGGTGCCATGTGTGTATACGAGGTACGGTGTACACGTCATGTATAAAAAGGAATATGCCAACGACCTAACCATCAGCCATGTAATATATTATATTGTATAAGTATATCCTCTATAGCGTATCTATCTGGCACAAAACGAGAAAAAAAAACCCCACACCCAGGGGACGAAATTGCTGATTTCAGGCAAGGGGTGTATTTTCGAATTTTTTTTGGACACGGTCCAAAACGGTTTCACACGTTTTATTTTGCTCTCGGGTGACATTATAAAATACATATATATATATATATACTAAATAAGTATATATAATAGGTTTATCATATAATATTTCTTTAAAGCCTAAATATACCGAGCACGATGAATTTTTTAACCCGAAGGACTGTAAAATATAGTGTTTAGGTATACTGAATAATTAAATACACGGAATAAAATAAATACACTGTTTAACATGCTTCACTATTTTTTTCGATCCGTTACTTTTCACAATTCTTGAAAAATAGTCAATTTTTTTTTTCTTCATCCTCCAAGTTGTTGAATAATTGTTTAATGTTATACAATTAATATACAAATTATTCAAGTAAAGTGAAACATTATTAAATTCATTACTGCACTAAAACAACTGAGTGGTATTCCTTCCATCGTTTGAATATCTTATCCAATAATAACGTTAAGTCCTTATAACTAATGTACTATTGGTCTGAAATTTGAAATTCATTAAGAATATTAATTGCTGTTATAGGTATTCCGCCACCATGCTAACCGTCAGACAGTACTGTGTAGGTACATCACCTACTTATATGCATTTTTATAGATAAGTGCACCATACTTTCATGCTGCGCCTCACGTACTTACCAGTGTAATCGGGACTTAAGAGCACCGATGGTCGGCGTGTCACGCCGTACGGCCTTTGGTAATTGCTGTTGCTTTTGTCCGAGTCGTCATCCAAGTCTACTTGACCGTATACGTGTCCGTTGGCGTTCACCCGCACCGGTAGTTCCTGCAAAAATAATTTTCGTATAGAGTTAATAATTATTACAGCTTACAGCATAACGCGCACTGTAGTATTGTACAATATTATTATGTTTGTAGGTTACTTTATTATAAATACTCTATTATTATAAATTATTATTATACTTGGCACGTTTCATTCATATTCCCGTACATGCAAAATAAAAATACACTAATATTGTATGGCAATTTATTGACTTATGATCAGGTAAGTTATAGGTATATACTCATAGAATACTAATAAAGAACAGTTTTTATTTTTATAATAAACATCAGAATCTATACACCGTTAGAAAACACCCAGAGTTATTTTTTCTGTAGGGTCTGCACAAACATTTCTTCAGCTACTGGGTCTTCCCAAAAACTAAATCGTAAATAATTTTTCGAATCCCTCCACGATTTTTTCTGAGTGGGGCCCACCCAGTATTTATATCCATAATAATATTATTGTAATTATAAAAAAAAAAATTAATTAAAAAAAATTACGAGCATGTATACTAGTTTATTCTTCATCACAATTGTATAAATATTAATAAATATGTTTTTCGTACATTTATTGACAGTATATAACACTTACAGACAGACGGACAGTAGTCATTTTTTAATCATGAAGAGTAAAACTAAGTTTAAAATTAGTTTTAATCGTCATAATTTAAAGATTTCAAACTTAATTTTACGAGTCAATACAAGTTTGTCAGTCCATTGAATTGTCTTCGGGTCCATCCTGACTTCAGCTACTATGATTCCAATATTATTGTTGATTGAATTAAATTATAATATTATTTACAATATTTTTACCCGGTCTTATTATAGTGGTATTGTCTTTATTGACATTAAATTAATTACATTTATCTTAAATATAAGTTCAAATAATGAAATCAATTAATGTTTAAATTCTCAGCCAACATTTTGTTATTTTAAAAACCTTTTGTTAAAATCAGTAATTTAATAAAAATGATATCTACACGTATTATATTATTATAAGTATAATGAATAATATTTTTGATGTATAACGAGAACGACTCGTTGAGTTAAAAATATTAGTTTAATGATTAAAGCTCAAGCTCGAATATAATTTTCCTTCGCTTCATTCGAAAATACATTTAGATTAAAGTGGAAGCAAAAATTTTTGATTTAACTTATTTTTAACCACACAGTGGAAAACCAATAGCTCGCTGAACCAATAAAAAAAAAAATTTGAATTTTTTATTTACTAAATTAATTAATTATATACCGATAGAATACATCAAACTCTACCATTGAAAAAATATATTGCTGTAAAAAAATGCAAAATTGATTACCTACCATTTCGATGGAACTTTAAATATTAATTTCTAAAATGTATTAAAAAAAGTTTGGAAATACCCAGCAGTATGTATTAATATAATATGATAACAATAAACATCAAGACTTGATAAGTTACCGATTTTTTTATAGTTTACTTAAACTAAATTCAAACTTTTTAACTAAGTTAATTAAATGTTAATTAAAACTTTGTGTACATATATGTAAGGGTTAATAAATAAACTGTCAGAAAATGTGGTTACCCGTGAATTCGAGGCAAAAAAACTGCATACAATGGTAAAACCAATTCCACTCTTAACCTTCACTCTACATAAAATCTAAAAGTACATAATTTTTCAACTGAGATCCAATTATTTTAGTTAAATATTACTAAAAATATTACTGAGGAAAGACAGACATCAAATAAAATAATAATATCCCTATTGACTAACTTTATATTTGTTTATAGTTATAAAAAATAAAGTAACAATCCATACTTCACGGTGCTAGAGTAATTATTATCACCTTTGAAAATTTCATGGTTTGTATAATTGTATACTAATATAATATAAACTTTAAAAGTTTCAAGTACCCACGAATATTATTTTAATATACAACGAAAAACTACTAACATCTTCGATGTTTACGTGTATTTTGTTTAAATATCTAATTTCGTTCTAATTTGAACTTAAACGTCTATAAAAAACAACCATGTTGATATATTTTTTGATTTTTTGGTCACACTATTAACGATTGACGAGAAAGCTCGTTTTATATTTTCGATCTTCAGCTATGAAAATTAAACATTATAAATATTTATGACAACAAAATAATTTGCATATTTTTGATATTTTGATGAATTTTGGTGAACATTTTAGATTTAAATGCATAAATATAAAAAAAGTGTGCCTATGTATCTTTAATATTTCTCAACTGCTATTATAAAAGTAAATGAGAAACTTTGTATTTAATTTCCAAGCAATCGACATTTACACTATAATCTACTGTTTAAAAGTTTAAAGAAACGGGGAACTAAATATTTGAAAAACAAATTTTCAAAAAGTAAATTTAAAATAGGAAAGTGATAAGACTAATTTAAATATAATACAACGGAAATGTATGTCATATGTTTTATTTTAATTTTTATAATATGCTAATATTTTGTATATGTAATATTATATTATATAACTTGATATACTTACGTACTAGGTAATTATTATTCTCAAACAATCATTACAAAATATAATATTTTAATTAATAATTATAATTTTTATATCGCCCCATAGTCCTCATATAGTTCCCTATCATATGATGGACAACTATTCTTACTGCGTAGAACATACAATTTAGTTGAATGCCATAATTTCCATCGAGATCGGGAAGAAACTCTTTCCTCTATTCACCGTCAAGTAATTCCAAATCCGGACCCAACTGCTACAATTAATCTATTCAAATATTTGAAACTTTCAAAAGTGTACCATAAAGGCATAAAGTATGCAATTTTGATGTAATTTAAATATCTTAATACTTTAACCTAATACTGTGTTTTGTAATATCCAGTGGGCAATGGCCACCATGGATGCATTTAATAATTATAATAATAACGTTTAATAATTCACAAACTACTTTTTAAAATCTTGATTTGTGTACATCAACATTTAAAAAAAACATCTGCTTCACAGTAATTTGAATATGAAAAGTGGTTCATATTTCAAAAATAAAAAAGGAAGTTGGCATTTCAAAAGGACACTCTTTAAATGATATAAAATATGTATGTATTTGAAAATATGGATTTTACATACTATATATACTTAAAAAATATAAAAAACAGAATTTTAATAAATTAATTATAAAAGAAAAATAGGTAACTGGTGAGCATACTTGGTAAATCAACCTATACATTATGATCTAGTTTTTAATATTATTAATTACATAAACATATTTAGGAAGCATACAATTCATAAGGACTATAAAGAGTTGTTCGATATGGTTCTATACCTGAATTTGACTAATTTATAACCACATGATTATAATCTACTATTATATAAAATAAACTCATATTAGGTCACTTAAAAAGTTGTTTGATTCCAAAAACTTTTTAAATAATTATATTTTACAAAAAATTGGTCCAAATAAGGTACTAAAAAATGGATCTTTGGTTGAGGCTCATAAATGGTCGATTATTTTTGATCGGAACTACCAATTGCATTATAGTTTATGATATACAATCACCAACTGGGTTAAAATAATTTAAAATTAATCCGGTACTTACTGCAGAAACGAATAATCAAATAACTTGGGTATACCTAAACCATTTGTGTAAGTCTCAAATTATCCAGTAATAATGTCTATCTTAGCCGAAAAATTAGTATTAAGCGTACAATTTACTCATATTTGTGGCCATATAAAATAATCTACATTATAGATAAGCATATAAATATACGGTCGAGTCTCAATTACTCGAATCTCAAGGGAAATAAAAAAAAAATATGGTTTATGTATTTTTCGAGTTATACATCTCAAACGCAACTTTAAAATACTTCAAGAGGCAACAAAAATGTATTTCGAGTTATGAATTTTTTTGATTTATTGAGACTTGAGTTACCACAACTAGATAAGATCAGAAAATTATTTCGTTATTAATATAATAGAATTTTTATGTATGATGTTTTTATAGATTTCTGTAAAGGAGTGATAATAATTCGAATTCATAGGCTATTGCATTTTTCTTTCAATAAATTGATCACCGAAAATATTATACCCTTTGTGTGTTTTATGATTGTATCCTTTTGCAAACTTCGATCATACTTTAGAAATATTTTATTTTTGATTATTCATATCGGTTTATCGGCGTATGCTAAATTATATATTACCGTATTTAATAACACTAATTAATACTCCTATACATATCCATAAAAACTAATTATCTATATTATGGACTTTTATATTATCATTAGTAATGATTGACAAAATATACATTTCAAGTATATAAGTGAATATTTTTTAATTTACCTATACGTTAATTTTCTGGCAGAATTTTAGTTTTTTTTTAACCGTTTATTAGTTTATGTTATGAAGTACAAAATACATATTTAATAATATAAGAACTACCAAACATATTAAACACCTACCATAACTACTATTTTTTACCATGATTTCATATTATACATAACTATTCAAAATACTATTAACATGTACCTTTTTTTGAATAATTAATTTTGACTAAATGTTGTACATTTATACTTATAGAAACATGTACAACTTATACTGGAATCTGTTTTAGTTGGTACTTGAATTCTGTTATCAGTTGTTATATTCTGTAAATATTGCCCTGTTGGCATATGCTGACTAAACTTCAATGATATTTTGTAGTTGGCTATTGTGCAATCGGCTTAGTTGTTTGATAATATGTTATAATTATGAATAATCATTTATGAATGATTTCAATTATACATTTTTATGTGATTCTATTGCATGTCATTTATTTGTTTTATTTTAACAAATAGGTACCTAATTATTGTTAAAAATAAATGTTTATGTAACGGTGATTATCGGTGTACCTTATAAAATAATATATGATTTTCTTAATACTATAGTATTTTAATATTTTATTGATGTATATTGGTAAACTTTATTCTATCGGTGATATGTAAGTTTGCACAGTTTTTTTTTATATAATTTTAAAGTATCAACGGCTGGGCAAACTAAATAATGTCCATTTATATTATTATTTATTATTCGCATTTGAATAATTCTATGTTGATAATGGATTTCATTAATTTTATGTCATAAATAATGTCTTTGATTTCCAGACTTAAAGTTAATGTCACGTTAAAACAATGACCCATTATGTGCATCCAGGTCATCCGCTGTTTTAAATTGTTTATGATGTTTATAACTTTTAGACATTTATGTAGTACAGTTTTAGAGTTTCGTAAACGAAATTCTAGCAATTGCATAATACTTTGACATATTTTATAGTTAATGAATAAAACATTATTTACTTTGCACTTGAAGGGAAAACGAACATAGTTGTGTGGAATATCCAAATATTCATAAGTGCAAAAAAAAATTATAACAAAAAACTAATTTATTTACTAATTTATGTTATTTCGTATTATAGGACCTAACACGAATAAATAAATATGTATTATAACATATATTATAGTATTATAATAGGTTTAAGGCCCCCGGTGCCGGCTATTTATTAAGGAGCAAATTATTGGCAACCTTATTCACATATTGTTTCGGCGTCGCACGATCTTGTCAATGTGTTGTAGTGTAAATGGTTATTAGTAAGAGAGAACCCTCTACTACCCGCATATGAAAGACGCGAACGCACTCGCAGTCGCATGTCACAGAATTAACAAATGACGAATTATTAGTTGCCCATTTCGACTGTCGTAAATGACTTTACGGGAATATGGATAACTCATTGTCGATTGAATATTTTCAGATAATTTGTTTTTTAATTGATACACAACAATATTCTACAGGCCGCATCGAGCTCAGATTTTTTACTTTATTTTAAATAATGATAAAAAAAAATTTGTAAAAAAAAGCTTAAAATTGTCTCTTTTTTTAAAGACTTTTTTAAAAATTTGATATCAAAATATTGAAAAACGGAGATCGATGCGGCCTGTAAAATATTACCCTCTATTAGTTAAAAAAAAAATTATCAAATTTGGTTGATTCTACAGCACAGGATCCCTATTCCCGTAGAGCGTATTTTTGTGTACAAAATCGCATTGGCACCGGGCGCCTTAATATTAAATGAATGTACACAATTTTAATAATAAAATTATTATAAGCATAATTATTTTACAGTAAAATTTTTGGCATAATATAATACTTACCGGATTATGTATTACTCCCCCCCTCCCGCCTTATATTATGCTGTGTTATTATATTCAATAAGTATGGTGCGAGTACATCGACTATAGAGTATTAGCATATAAGCATTGAAAGTGAATTATATCTTATGAACATCATGGACCTCGACGATGCGTATACCTAGTATTTTATATTTTATAAGCATATTTAATATAGTCATACACAGGCTCAGTCTGACCCTC
Organism: Neotoxoptera formosana; assembly: GCA_022818045.1. Classification (NCBI taxonomy): domain Eukaryota; kingdom Metazoa; phylum Arthropoda; class Insecta; order Hemiptera; family Aphididae; genus Neotoxoptera; species Neotoxoptera formosana. The sequence goes on along the minus strand of CM040632.1, from coordinate 10,040,592 downwards.
TTCGTGAATATAAGAGAGGAGCCTAACTTTAAATTCTTGTATAGGCTGATAAATGGACGTCTCAGTTATACTCCTTCTTAGTTCACCCGATCAAATTTTAAATTTCCCTCTTGCTGTACGTGTACCTTGCAAAGTCCTTGTATTACTAATTCATATTACGAATAAAGGATGTGACGGTCCTATCGACAGAATGATGCGTCTGCAGTTCTATGAACACACTGTTTTGTAGTAAACATACATTCGTTTTGTTTTTAATTTATATTCTCACTTACTTTAATCGTATTGCTTAATATATTATTGATTTTAGTTAAGTATGGTTTACATGTTTTTTTATAAGACACGTTATCAATACTTTTACTCTACTAAATTGGGCTTTGTCTAATTTGTTGAAGCTATACAATTTATAATCTCCCTTCCCCTAAATACCAACATAAACAATTAATAATATTTCATTAAAGATAAAAAAAAAACTTTTCAATTGGTTTTTTCTTGTCAGTAGATAACGCTACCAAAATATTAATTGGATTATAAAAGCTTTAATTTGTATTATTTTAATTAATTAAACCTGGCACCGGCGTTTCTAAGAACAGCCAGAATCTATAAAACTGCATATAAGAATAATTATGAAATCTTAATTGTAGTACATCTCAAGTATTCGCTCCGTTGTTGCACTATATTCAATTTGTGAATTTACTATTGTTCACTAGTTATATTTAAACGCGCTTGTATATTTATCACGTATTCACATTATAACGCAGCATTTCCATATTACGTACATTTACCGATAAACCACCGTGATGTACCGAAATTGCCTATACATCACGCCGGCTAATGGATGTAACAATATTAGTCAATCCTGGACATAAACTATTTAAAAAGTTAAAGTTAAGTTTATTTTTAAACTAAACTTTTTTAAATTTAATTTAAGTGAACTTAACTTTTAACTCAATTAATTTGTATTGATATAAATTTAATAAATAACAATAAACCTTCAATCAAATTCAAGTTACGTTAATTTATAAATAATTAGGTATTACATAATATACGTCATTTACTAAAATAAGAAATTTAAAATTTAATTTAACTTACTTTATAGTAAAGTACGCTTATATTATATTTATAAGAAAAATAATAACTCAACTTACCTAAATATAAATAGAAACTAAAACTGAGTTAAAAAAAATTAGGAAACTATTAACTTTAAACTTTTTTAAATGCATTCATTAACTTAACTCTCAGTTCAAAAGTATTATTAACTTACCTAGGCTTGATATTAGGAATATTATTATTACAATATATGAGAAATAACTACTTGTTAATGTTTTTTAAATAGTTAACAATACATCATAGTTGCACGATTTAGACTCAGAAGTCGCATGTACGCTCATGTCCAATGTCCGCAGTAGCAGGTGTCCCTACATATTATAAATACTAAATACTCACCAGAAAAAAGACAATATTTTGAAAATAACATTTTCCTAGAAACTTTTTTTTTATATCTGATTTTATTGTATTGGTCGTAACCATGATCATTATTTTTATGTGGATCATTTAAATGAAAGAAAAAAATTGTATGTATAGGTGTATATTTTTAAGATATAAAAATGTTCAAATTTTTAACATAGAATATGTTTTTTAATTATTTGAAATATTTTAATGAGAACAAAGTACACTTACGGATGAGTTATACTATAAATTACGCTATCAAAATCTATATACATAATTCATAATATTATTATAACGACGAGTTTCTAGTATTAACAAACCGATTAACTTTAGGTAGGTAGTCAAAATATGTTTTGTATTATTTTAATTTATTTTTTTACGCGATACCGGCTGCGGTGAGTACAATATTTTCATGGATCCAATAACACGCACTCGGCCACCTATATTTATAATTTAAGCCATTCGATAAAATAGCTGCGTGCCTTTTCGCTTTGCATAATTTAGATATCGGCACATCACGGGATATTTTATAGCACGATTAAAAATTTGCACAAAACTCGTAACGCGGATTGACACATGTCAACAACAAACAGACAGATGGTTGGTGGCTCCGCTTACTGAGTGGAATTCTACAGCCGTCACCCTTTACAACAAAAACCGAACAACAACAAAATGAATAACTAAGTACTCGGAGTACGAAAGAACTGCCTTGTTAAATTATATGGCAAGTCGCCGTTGAATACGTTATAATTTTGTAGTCAAATTATAAAATGTCGTGATTTTAGTGTGTAGCAACAACCGCCAGTTTGTTTTACGCCGATTTCATATAAAATATATATAAATATAATTATAATTAAGCTAACGAAGATCGAATATTTTTTCTTATATTATTAATTAATATTTTTTTTATATACATATAAACACTAGGCCCCACTGAGAAGACTGAGAGGCCAAATGTGTATAATAGGACTGGCATTGATTACAAAAATATAATATGCAATCTCATAGGATTTTTTTAAAATAAAAAGAATATGATAATATTTAATTATTGTTGTTATTTAAATGTACATCCAAAGACAATGTCCATATTGTCGGTCGCGCATTTGAGGCTTAGAAACTTAAATACAACTCGACGGATTTTGACAATCATTTCAGTGATTGTTTTTAGAGATATCAGTAAAGTTTAGACCACGTTCAAAAATACTGCTTTATTCAATCTGCCACAGACCACGTTAGTTTACAAGATGACGTACAACGATGCCGATTGGCCCGTGAACTGATAGGCACACTAAAATCTAGACACAATCATATTGCCTCGAATTTTATGTTTGTCCCTTTTTCCCCGGGCGAAGTCAATTTATACATATAGTCAATATACTTGTATGTTAAATAATAAACATAAAAAATTATGGCTTACACAAAACAAACCTAATAATAATAATAATAATATAAAATCATTATGTATTCCAATATTATGTAGTGCAATGTTGTTTACCTATATTAGAAATTCGATTATGAACGAGTTCCACCGTACGACAATAGTAATATCCTGTGTGTTTAGCACAGAAGTTGTGTATGATATAATGACGCGTGCTTCACTGCAGGGCGACGATGTAGAACGACGACACAGTTACCTATACTTAATACGTATATATAATAAGGATATTACGCGACATCGCGGACTTTTGGCGCTCGTTGGCGCAACGACCGCCAGCGCATAATTTATAGGAAAACGTCGAGGCGATATTTCACACCGCGATATCTCTGCGGGGACTTACGGCCAGCGCTCAGTGGCGGGCGCTCCTATCGTATATAATGAGATCGGGCTATTCGATACGTGGGCGAGGTAACGCGAGTAACCAAAGCCGACGCCGCCGCCGCCGCCGCCACTGACACCGGAAGGTGGCGGGTGTCTGCCCTGTGCTGCGACGATACCCCTGGGAAAACGCAGGCGGCCAGGTACCTACCCTAATTACTTCGGTTCCGACGCCACCGCTGCGCGTTCGACCATCGTTGTGTGTAAAGCCTCATAGGTAAGCCGACTGCTGAGCGAGTTACCTATTCGCCCGGGTCAGGACGGACGAGTATAATATTATTAAATTATTGGGACGGGGCCAGCTGCTGCTCGAACGCCTCCAACATAAGCTAGAATATAAGTCGGTTGATAACGCCGCCGTGGACGACGAAATATCGCCACGGATAAGGGACGTATATCGTGTACACGATGCATTACGGGCCGCAGAGTATAGTGCATCGATCTACATTTTTCCTAGTCGGTATTGTCATCGACGAGTTATTGAAGTGATTGTGTGATGTCATCACGTTTCATTTGCATTGGACCTGCAGTCGTGTTGCAGATCGATAAGTATATTATTCTCAATACAATCAGTATTATATGGATGGGATAATATCTACGTCAATACTGGACAAGATAGGTGGTAATCTGTAGACTATTATGATTTAGGTATGAAGAATTTCAGAAACGTATGAATCGTAAAATTACCATAAGCAATTAACTAATACTAAGTTAACACTCAGCTGTTGTCATTTTGTCCTGAAACATTGTTTATTTTATTTCATTTTTATGTTTCAATATAATGTTTGTTAGTTTCAAATATTTAAAATCAAATTAAATAGATTGTAGATTTAATTGTATCTAATTGTATTTAGTCTTTACTGTTATTTACATGTTTGTACGTATATATATTATTTTTTTCTCTTTCTCTCGTTATCTTTTAAGTATTGTATTTACAACTTTCTGTATATTGACGAACTGGCGTTTAATTTTTTATAAACAAATAAATAAATAATTTTCAATTAATTTTATATAACTGGACAAAGAGTCCTTTCGCTCATAATTATAAATCCTATAACAATATTACTTTCTATACATTTTATTATACGGCCATAATAATAATTATATGTCGATCCACGTAATAAAAGGTTTTATTTTATATTTAACTGCATTCACCCTGTGTTCAAAAATAATTTAATTATAAGTTATAACAATTACCCTCTATTTATTTCGGGGTTACGCAAAATCCCCTTAACTCGGCTATGTAACCACAAACATGGATTATTTCAACACTATTTACGCATACAACGGTTTTACGCGCATAATATAATGCCCTTACTACAATATTATAGCAGTGGAAAAACAGTACGTGTCGCGAGCACCAAAGTAATTGAAATAATTTATTTCGACAAGTTCCTAACTTACCTACTTATCCGTTTATTTTTTAATAGGTTTATAATTTACCGTTCGAGCGCGTTCACCATTTAAGTTCACGCGCACGATCCTGGTGGAAGTCATCGTGCGGTTTTCGGACTCTTTTTCGCGTTTTAGAGCAAACTGCATGAATAAATAACAGATTATATCTTTATTTCCAGTTCTAAGACGGCGTTACAACAGTATGTGCTAATACACTTAACTGGTGATAAAATTATTCTAGCATCTCTTTAACTTTACCGGGACCAAATAGTAACCTAGGATATTTATATCTGAGGGGGGGGGGATAGGGGCTAAATTAATCGCCTGTTGTCTTACCGTCAAGTGTATGGCCGGTGGCAGGTGTGGTTTGTCACCCGTGCACTCTTGGAACGATGAGCTCCTACTCCTTCGGGACACTTGCTGGATCAACCGACGTCGGCGGACCATCACGAACGCCACTGACGCGCCGGCCAGTACGGTGGCCGCCGATAGCGCGCCTACTAGCAGACTAATCAGACGGTGGCCGCCACCGCCGCCACTGTCGATTACGCCGTCATCCCGTTTTTTTGTGTGTTGGGGCAAACCTAGATAAAACAATAATAATATAAATAGGAAATAATAATAATAAAAAAACCGCTTTTGAATATTATAAAAACTAGTTACGCCGAACGTAAGGAACTGCGTATGTAAGATTATATTATATAATATTTATATATTTATGGTACACAATATGTGCTCTCTCGATAATAAAGCGATTGTAACACATAATGCATTATCGAGTTGTATATACCATTTTCCTAGCGGAGACGATAAGCTGTGAGCACAATATATATATATATATATATATATATGTGTGTGTGAGTGTGTGTAATACATAATAATATATTTATATTATATGCATATTGCCTACATAATATTGCGCTCAATATATTTTATAAATAACACATAACCACTGTAGTCCCGGTTGACGCTTGGAATAAAAGTATATTATTAGAGTAAAAGAAAATCAATTTCATCTAAAAATATAAATATTTAGATGATCGATGTCTTTTGACATTCGAGTAGAAATATTGTAATAATAAAGGCTGTAACTCGTTTGAGTACATACATTTTAGCTACCTTCTGTGACGAATAACCCTAAAAAGTAAGCTTGTTTATGCACATATGTTAAATAGGTAAATGAGTTTCCGCACTGTTTACTAGCCTACAACTCACAATATTCAACAGACTATATAGCCACAAATGCATTGTTCACTGTGAAACTGTACCTATTAAAAGTAGGTACGTAAAATCCAGAATTATATAATTTACGCAAACGATTGTAGTTTTCATTTTATGATGATAATATACCTACTTATATTGCTATCGAATATTCGATAGTTTGTACTGCTATCAGCGGCCGATAATTAATTTACCTTAGGTAGGTTAAAATGTAAAAATATATATACTATACATAGATAAATGTGTGCAATTTTTGTTGATCAACAATTTTAAATGTGCGCAAACGAGTTGCACTGAATAATATAGGCTATTGAAATGCCTCAACATATTATCAATAATACATTGGATCTAGGAATCGTTTTATATGTACTTCGCTGAATTACTTATACGCTCTCAGAATAAGGGTTGGGTTACTATGGCTTTTTACGATGTAATATTCAATATTTTTTACAATCTATAGTTAATCATCGTGGCTGTATTATCTCTAAACAGAATTTGCTGTTAATAAATCTATGGAGTAAACAAGGTTAGTAAACACTTATCGTTGCAAAATGTACATGGTAAAAAATAATGTAGGTATCTCCTATTAAGTGCGCATGACTTAAAGTAACTGTTTAAACATTTATTCAAACAATTACCAACGTTAAAAAAACCGTGGAATTTCGTTATTAGAAGTAAGTTCAGATTACAGAAGAATTTAGGTCAAATATTTAAAGGTCGGCAAATTAATGAAAACAATTAAATTGAATTAGGTAAATTTAGTCAACATTAGAACGTTAAGCTAAAAAATATAGTTAACAAACAATAAATTTATTTCCAAAAGTTTAAAGTTTTAATATAGAGAACAATATTTACTTAACTCAGTAAGTTTTTTTTAATTACCACCTGGGTCAGACATATTATATAAAGTGATTGTGAAATTTTAATTTTGTTTTAATAATAATTAAATATTTTAGTTTATAAGCGGAGCGATGGCTGTAATGATTTTGAGTATTTAATTTTTTATTTTGTGTATTTGTAAACGATTTATAATGTGCTGATTTATAAAATGCTTTGATTCTTAACTTCAGTATCTTCTTTGGTAGCAAAGTGAATAATATAGTCGTTACTTTTGGGGATACAAAGTAAAAGTCCTAAGACTTTAGAAAATAATTGAGAAGACAAAAAATATAAATAAAAACTTTTTTAAAGATATTTTGGTTCAAATTTGGACAAATGTATATATTTCAACGAGCAATAACAATTTTAGTTCTTTTTTTTTATTAAAAAACAATTTTTGTGGGAATTTGAAACTACGGTAAGATGGCATTGACTCAAAAGTTAATAATAATAATATATTTTGATATAAATATAAACTATTTCAATAATTAAAATTAATAATATAGTAAATGTACCATTTCTGGCAAAAAATAATTCAACCGTATTAATATTATAATAGTAAAAAAAAATACTATAATAGCAATACAAATATCATAAGATGAACTTATAGTTATATGGGCTGGCAGACGGTATTTGTTCAGAATCGTTTTTCTTATACAATTATTTATCATTGAAATCAAATTTAAGGCGTACATGGTACATTACAATGACTTACTCAATGATGAGGCGTACTTGACCCCTACAGTACTTACTGCAGAGGGGTTAACTACTTTAACTTTTGTTAAAAATGTATACTTACTATACCTTCTTATTACACACTAGGCACTATCCGTAGTGGTTTAGGAAATTACAATTTGTATCTACTAAATCACTATCAAGAAATATTAATTTAGTTATTTCATAATAATTGTACCTTTTGAAGATCAACGTATTCAAAATAAACGAAGATCAAAAAAAAAAAATAATCAATTATTTACTTTTAATAATACTTATATATTATAATATGTATAAACATGATTTTAACATAAAGTATTATTTTTCATATTAACGAAAAAGCTAAGTTGTTACAATGAATTATTTTACTAGTTAAGTTTAAGTTGATAAAATATTTCACCAACTAGTAAAAAGTTTTTATTTTAAAGCTTTTTAAATAGGTGCTAACCTTTGATTTGATAAATGGTACTATACGAGGGGCAGAGTATGCTGCAGCTGCTCCCCTGTGGATTCTCGTCCCCCCCTGCAAACTTAGTAAGTAACAAACAAATCATTTTCAGTATTAACACAAAATATCGTTTGTAATGGTTAATAGTGTAACAAAAAGTAAATGAGCCTATACATTTGGGCCAAATGGTGTTCATTTACCAGTGGTGGATTTGTGGAGATGATGAGATGATCGTCACCTACATGAATATAATTTAAATATTTGCTCTTCATCTTGCAACCAATAGAACCCTTGGTTCATATAATTTGAGTGCGTATTAATTTAGGCATGGTAAATTGGTCACTGCGTAAAATCGTCGCGACTCGTGGTCGTTTTCCAAAATATAATCGTCGTCACTGTTTTCATTTGATTACTTTTTGACGGTATTGTCGTATATCTGATCTATAAGTATATATATATAGGGTATATTAAAATCAGAAATGTTTTAACGATAAGAAAATCATTATCATGTGTTTTGGTGTGAGCTTTGTGCAGCGACAAGGTATTTGGGGGATTCAATGTTTGTTACAATCTGTGCCTAGTAGAGCCAAAATGATCGAAAATTGTTTAACTACATTTTTTTCTGACAGTTTCAGTTACCATGGCAACCAAACGATAACTACAATAATTATATCGATTAATCGTTATTAAATTGTAGTATATTTTGTATTACAGTAGCAATGGCAACCAAAAATTTACATTTAATAAACAAACAAGTTTTCGGTAACAAATTTTACATTATGCGATAAACCTTAACTTTTGACATATTAGAATCTTTTTTGCACTATATTTGTTGCATTAAAACAGCGACCACCAAACACATAATATTATACACGAGCATAATTCAATGTATTTTCGTCCAGCGAAGAAATTATCAAATACTTTTTATATTTAATTATTTTGACGGTGTTAAATATTATTTATTGTAACGTGTCAAAATGACGCACGACGATATTGCCCTAGCTACCAATTCACCTCGCCCAAATTTTCATCTGTCTCCTAATTTTATAACTAAGAACCTATCTAAATGCAATCAGAATTGTCGAACAATATCAAAAAGTAACCGGGATTTTATAAACGTTAATTAACGCAAAGGGTGGGTTCATACATCATAATATACAAATCCAATGAAATGCGTAGGTACATAAATAATATCGTTAGAAAATTTGGATATAATAGAACTGTATACATAAATAAAATATTTAATACATCCATGTCTATTGTCGTCTATAGATATAACTAAGACTTATTAGAGTGCTAACTTAGTATTACTAAGAGTACAGATCCACAATCTGCTGTGGCCTGAGGTACGGTACCTACGAGAAGGTATACAATACTTTATTTGCTGTAAATTACACCACCGGTACCGTAGCTTGCACACTGATTCGGTAAATTATTTTATTACTCAGAATCTTAATCGATCGAGTTCTCCTAATTTATTTAAGTTTATGTTTAAACATAATGCATCTGAATATACTGAATAGAAGTTTTAAGAACAAAACACAGCCAAATAATAAGAAATCGATTTAAAAATAACAGCAACAAATTTTTCATAAGAGAAACATAATATATATAATTCTATTTAGTTATGATATTGAGAATTTGTAAGATTTGCGTTTGTGAGAGTTATAATAATATGCCAGACGTGTATAAATTAATATATTATACGACTTTATGAGAATATTCTGAAAGTGGTGTGGTGACGTTTGACTAAACATTACGTGAGAGAAAACAATATATATGTATATGTGTGCCTGTTCGGCAGTAAGGCAGAATAGAGAAGTGAAATATATTATAATATAAAAGGAGAGATAGAGAAAAACGTTTAAAATAAAAGTCGTTTTAAACCGTAAATACAGCTATAACGTTCCGAAATGTCAACCAGGTGAATTGTCCTATAAGAGTGTAAAAAGGGGCACATTGGGAACAGGGGGTTGTTTTAGCATCTCTTGCGACCCTAAAGGATAAGCTACCGGCACACGAATCTTCTAAATTATTGCGGATCCGTTTAAATAAATGGTTCAGAGGTTCTGTAAAAAAAGAAAATCAGCGCTTTTGGTTTGTATGCGAATATCGTGTACTAACTTTGGACGCCATTTTCGATTCCCAAACGGAGACGTATGTTTCGAATGCTGATTATTATTCAGCTGTTTATTATTACTTTATTTTTTTGCATCGTTAGAGTTTATAAAAAAATTCGAGCGACTTACGAAAAAATAATAATAATTGAGAACCATTTTTTTATGAATTATGTTAATTTAAATCACGAACAAAATACAGCATGGTAAAACTCGAAATTTAAGTTGTGTATATTTAATGTTAATATGTTTATGTTGTGAATAGTGTGCATACGCATCAGTTCATGCACGACATACATCAAATGTGAAATGTATGTATTGTTATTACTTATTTAATATGAGTTATGACTTATTTATTATTTTTAGAATTTTAGGCAGTTCTATATTTTATACTTATATAAAGGGTGATGAGCTCATTGATTTTCTGTCATTATTGTACTAAAAAACTACAAAGATAAAAAAAAAACACTTTATAGAGCCATACAGTTTTCAGTATTAATATACACTTGACCACATTTACCACATTTGCCTGCAACCAGCATACACAATAATTGTTGGTGTACAATGCGGTACATTGTACATAATACACAATACTACAGTAATACATATTTTAATACAATGCTGTACATTCACTTGGTGAATATAACGTACTAAATTTAATGTCACTCGCGTAGGTAAAAATAAAATATACGTGAGTTTTTCTATGAATAAAATGTGTGTGCATACTGCATAGGTACATACATCTTCATTTACTATGAATTGGTGCCGTATAATTCTTCATTAACATTTTTATAGCCGGCTTGTTTAGGACGAAACCGGAAGATGGAAACAAACATAGCGAATACTATTTTTCGTTTAGTTGCATAATGTTTAGATGCGCCTTGGTACATGTTATAAATATTTTATATGGTTTTCTCGACCATAAAATATCAGGGAATTTCTCTCTTCGAATAATATTCCCGTATATTATGTTATGTTTTTTTTTTTTTTTGTTTGTAAAATTGTTTCACTTAAACCGACAAATGTATATAATGACAATGATCTGATTAAGAATATAACTTCTAAAAACACTTAGTTTTATCAAAAAAGACATATTATGGTATATATAGTAAATTAATTTTACATCTACAGTTTATACCTTTACTTCAATAGTATTACCGGGAATAATGAAATATATAGTATTACGATTTATTTACGATGGGTAATATAATATGATATTCAGTAAGTACCTACCTAATGATTTATACAAATCTGAAAATGATGTTTTTTCACAATCTATATTCGTATAGATTTTCAATATTCTTGTACGTGTTTAGTGTAAAGAGTATAATGTATTTGTTTATATTAGTTGTTTACGGGCATTTACGGTAACTTCAAGAAATTCCTTTGGAAATAAGTCTAAATAAATTGAAGAGTCTCATATTATATTACAATTTATAATATTATATTCCATCCATGTTATAAATTAAAATATATATACCTATATTTATTTTTTAGGATAAACTGATAAAAAGTGTTTTGTAGTAGGGTCTAGAACACAATAAGAAGCTCAAAGAGATGCGTTTTTAGATGGTTTATTGTTGTTTATTAAATAGTTATGAATTTCATTAACATTTTCCAAATAGCTTTCGCGCATCTTAGCTCATATATTATGTTATATCGTATTGTACGAATTAGGTAGTTTGTTTCGAATTTATTTGTGTTAATATTATCACGTGGCGATGACTGAGAATGAATTAATTACTTGTAGTATCAACATAATAATATATTTGACATGCGCATGTATACATTTATTTAAGCCACCTGCAATAATTTTAATACTTCTAAACTAGATAACGCGAAATTATTTTAAGTGATCAATTTATATAAAACACTTTTATATCCACAAAACACTAATATGATAAATAAAATATTATAATGTGCACAGTGGCCGCGACGCTATAGTGAAAAGATGGTCGGATAGTTTTCATCCGTACCTTACTATCCATATAATATTTATTCACAATACACATATTATTATACACCTATACACACATACACATGGATATTTATATATATATATATATATATATACATCATGGATAATATAATGTATACAGTATATATGGCGTGGGATTATATTATTATATCCGATATTGGGGTCACGAAAACGCGTATATTCACCGACACGAAGTAGTATAATATGCAAAAATTACGACCGATAAAAGTTTTAAAAGTATTAAAAGCTATAAACATTAAATATATCGGGTGAGGGTGTGTAACGTTTTCATATATTTATTGATTAAAAGAATGCGAAAAGCTCATAAAGATAACAAATGTATATCGACACTAAAATGGCGCGCGATCCGACCGGGCCCGCCGGAGAAAGAACAACACTGCTGCAGCGTATATTATATATTTATAATATAAAATACAACGCAATAGGCTGACGACGGCGACGATAATCTAAATTATTCCATTAACAATACGAGTCGCGAGTATGAAAATAATGTATACAATAATGCGTGTGTAGGCTTACCTATATGCATGTAGGTATTATTATTATTATTATTATTTTTTTTTTCGTAATACGATTTATCGCGCGAGAGTCGCCGTAATTGGTTTTCCGAATCATATAATATATAAACACGACGCGGTAATAATGCCCTCGGAACGGTCCACCTTAAACTCGTCTATTTTACTATAGCGTTTCAAAAACGCATTACACTCCGATCCTGAGGAGGAGTACCCAGAGGAGTTGTTCCGTTATATTATAGTAACGCGTACCCGTGAAATAACAATTCAGTAAACCCTGAAATTTAAATTACGGACACTGCCCCGGCTTTGCAGCTCGGCAGTATACATTTGTCTCGGCTCGAGTTTGTTTCTGTGGAAAATTTAAGGCAAATCAAATAGCAGCACCGGTGGCGTATTATTGCTACACATTTCTACCGAAGTAAAATCCAAATGTATTACATTGTGTGCGTTATTTTGTATACAATATGTGCACCACGTACCTACGCGTATGATGTGTATTTTATATGTTAATATTTAATGCCGGTAATAGCATTGTGTCCGTCGTTAATAAATTCTACACACATACATTATTTCAACTTGGATATGATAAGTGTATACACCATTTCACTGTTTATACAATGCATATAGTGTTGTAGACGAGTGCCGCTGTGATTTCCTTAAAAATACTTGCAAAATCGAAGTTCATCGAAAAGTTTTGAATGTTGACTGAGTTTCGTTTATTGCGAAAGCTAGCTAAGTCATTGTTATTAGTTTTTAATTCGTAGATATATTATATTACAATTATATACACTGCAACCGGCGACGTTCGCGTCTGTGAGTTCATTAAGTCATTTATATACCCAGTAATCTAGTTTAAAAACTTTCAATTACTGTATTTTTTTGCCAATTAAACTTATTTAATCCAGCTTAATTAAAAACTACAATAATGCACCTAAAGCCAATAAAATGTATTTTTACTAAATTTATATACTCTCGTTTATGTTATACATTTTTTGTTGCAATTAAGCCGCGATTATATCTGTAAAAAACGCAGGGTTTGTTATTTAATCTTAATTTAAACAGTTCTCACTGTAGATCTTATTTCGGCATAAATATAATTGTAACAAGGTTAAAAAATAATTGGAAGGTCCTGAAAGTTGCGAGCAATGTAAGTTGTGCGTTTGAAGCCATAACATATTTACATATTATGTATACATTATATAGTACATATACCTAGTGTTAAATCGTTAGAAATGCGTATTTTGAATTAGTGGGTTTTTTGTAGAGTACAAACAACAATAAATACAGTTATACCTACACGAATATATTGGAAAAGTGGCGCATGTATATGGGTGGGCGTGTTATCGTCCAACGTTTATTTATAGAGAAAATAATTTATGTAAGTACCTATCAATAAATTATATTTATAACTTTTTGGTTAAATTTACTTCACAAGAATGGAAAAACTTTTAACTCTCACCTTGAACTTTGCATCACTCATTATTATATTACTATAGATTCTGAGCGAATCGAAAAATGTATAATTCATTTTACAATGATGTGTTTTTTTTCTGTCTGTATACACTATAAGTAGTCGAAATAATGCTTCGATTTTCTTCATCAGTATATTTTCTGGTGAGAAAGCGAATCTAGTTGGTACTTTTGAGAGGTTATTATGGGAAATTCCCAATAGATTTGATAAGCGTCAGGAAAAAGCCTACATTTTATACAAATCACAAAAATAAATGTGCATATAAAAATATCATCAACTCACAAAAAATGCACAAATGTTGCAAATGAATGTGGAAATCTTTGAATGATGATATAAAAAAAAAAGTTGTTCAAATAGTTTGAAAAAATACAACAAATAATAGTATGATAATATACAAAAAAAGTTGCTTAAATAGTGCGAAACGTACAAATAATAATAATAATAATACAGTAATAAACAAAGAACACAAAAATATAGGTAATAATGACAAAAAAAAAATGCGACTCAAAAGGTAAGAGGCGAGGTGAGGGGGGGGGGGGGGTACATGATTGTGTATTGGGTGTACACTGTACATATTATATGAACAGTTTTATGCCACTGGTCACTTTTACAGAGTGCTCAGGCCGGTCCTGCGGGGTGAACGAGCGTCGCGGGCGCGAGAGCGACTACGGGATGGCAGCGGGAGGCTAATGAGCGATATCGTACTGTGGATGCCGAAGACAACTTTTGAGACCAAAGCACGGAGCGAGTGAGTGAGTGAAGGCTATATTTCGGGGCTGCGGAATCGGTTGCGGACTCGGCGGCCTGCGGGGAATCATACCACTGGACGAAAAGGGCGGAGAGAATCGGCGGACTGCACCACAACGTGCCACGGTCCTGTTGCGCTCCGTGATTTTCGTCCTGTCTCCCTTGTCGGCGCCTCGTCTGCGTCCGGTGGCCTAGCCGTGGAGTCACACACCGCCGGATCCTGAAACTTTTGTTTCCGTTGGCCCAGCGCTGCTGACGTCCCCGTTCCTATACCTTTTATTATAGGTTCGACAATATATATAATACAGAGATCCGACCGTAACCGAGTTAAGTATGCTGATACAATTGGTCGTTATGCTGGAAGATTTACAACCACCTCTGTTCTCGAGTGGCGACGCGTCGCGGCCTGTGACACCACTATTATACCGGGCGACACGTCCGACATCGGAGCGGATGCGGAAGACGAAGACTCGCCGGCGTCAGCCGCGGACGAGATAGACGACAAGGCCAAGGACATCGTGGAACAAGACGACTTGGCCAAGGAAGTCATAATGCCGGTCAAGGGCCAAGCAGTTAGTATTTCTACTCATTACTCATACAGATATCAAATAAATACTGACATTTAAAAACGGTCACCTACTGTATTAGTAATAGTAAATAAATTATTTTAATAGCAACAATATCATAAAATACACTTAGACATACTGTCTTTGCTCAGTCAACATAATTTGATATCTAATATTAAAAATTGTTGTTTTCATATTTGTTAAACATTTAAAACTAATTTATTTAAATATTTTAAAATGTAAATAATGAATTTATATTTTTAAGTAGTTATATAAAAATATAAATAATTTTTTTTAAGGTTTAGTAGGACTAGATAGAAGATATTCTGTATTTCTCTATATTCTTTAGAATATTGCTAGTATTTGAGTATTATACTATACATAATATTATATTAAAGTATATTTATGCTAATACAGCCAACTGCTATCAATAATATTGAAATTAGTGTTTGTTTGACGAAAATCGTTCGCTGTATCGGTACCGAATGCATTATAAATAAATTCGTCGAAATGCGAGGAGATAATTTGCGTCCGTCCTAATCCGTCTTGAACACGCGTTCATAATACTATAATATACATTATATGCACCGTACACAATGTTTCGGACAAAATAAAAATGCGACTTCATTAGTCGGCTTGTTTCGGCTCATTGAAAGCCATTTACCCCGCGCACTATATATATACACGCACATATATAGTAGTAGTGTGATTACCCGCGTGCTCGCAGTGCTATATATGTATGTATTAATTCCGTCTACAGAGCGAATCATTAATCCGATGACCATTGTCTGTTCCGAATGTGCAGTTTCCCGGTCCACCACTATGGTATATTATATACTTAATGTCCTGAATAATTCAATTCAATTAATGGCGACTCCTGTACATTTATACACTTATATATACACACACACACACACACACACAGGATCGAGCGTACGGGTGGCTCCGGTCATTCTTCGGCCATATTATTATATTATATTATACTCTCGCTAATATGCTCTCTCATCCTATTTAATGGATTAACGCGCACGATAATATAAAAAAATGTGCTCGATCTGTGTCACAGTAATACGCGTTGTTGTTTTCAATACCATAAATACAAAACACGCTGGAGAATTTTACCATACATAATTCAATGGAATATAATATTCACTACTATAATATGTGTTAAATAAAATATAAACTACGGTATAATTATGTAGTCGTGAATTAATTTTCCGGCTTCTGCGATAATATAGTCGTATTATTGTGTCTGATGTATACATAATATAATATATGGTCGTGCCTCACGGACAAAGTGAGCTGCAGTTTTTGGGACATTTTTAGTATTTTCATTAAAATTAAAATAAAGAAGAAATACCTCCAACAGGTATGTTTCTCTCTTCTTTATGGTCGGCCGATTTAACTTCATCTCTTTGTAATTCGTTGCCTCCGTTGTTCGACTTGACGCTATTGTCGTTCGGGAAGAAAATCGGCTCTTCCGCTTCCTCGGGGGGCCAAATTCCGGGCAATACAACTGAAACGCAAACAAAATATCTCAAAGTATTACACTGTTTAAATTAAAAATATAATATTTCACCCATAAAATTCTACGCGCGCGGTGATTTAAATGCCAGCTGGTGCATGGTTACCAACAATAGTTATAGTGTCGCTCTGACGAAAATACTTACAGATAGTGCTACACAAATAAATCGCATAAAAACCATAAGTACAATATAAAGGTATTATTGTGTTTTATTCAATCAAATATTATTATACATTCGTAAATTAACAAACAAATTAATATTCGATGCTTCTCGAGTTTTCATTATTGCATGACACAATATCGAGTACGGGATTACATTATTTGTGACAATGGCATTAGTTGAGGATTTCGTACTGTTGACCTGGTATACAAATGAATAGTGAATTCTTGTGAAACATCCGAACGATACCAGCACAAGTAATATTCCATCGGCGAAGTTGATAAGCATGGATAAACAAACGCAAAGAAATATTGTAGAAAGCGCGTAATGTAATGTACAATAAAACGGAATACTCGAGTGTAAACAACGTTAACCAGAAAAGTACAATTGAAAAGTACTCGAACGTAACTGAAGTATAAAGAATGTGGATAAAAATCAAATAAATACAATGACGTATTGCTTTTTATAGAAAAATATTGCTTTTGGGCTACCTATTGTATTAGTTTTTAAGTAACATATTTTTTATCGATATTATTACGTTTGGAATATAAATCGAATTTTAATATTATTTGGTACCTACAATATTTACGTAAGTATTGTACTCTTTGATGGGAAACAATCTTCATGCTATTATAATGTCGAACTGTTTGTTGTGACGTTCGGAGATTTATAACTCACTAATTATAATGCATATTATACCTACATGGTTTTTGATAAATTCGCATTTATGTTAACCTGACATATCAATTAGTTTAAAACTCATATATTTCCTAGGATAGTTTCAAACCAGATTCAGTGACCAATGTTATACAACATATTGATATAAAATATAATAACGATTACCTTTAATATATTATGTGAATAACAGTAATAACATTCACCAAATTATATAATATTTTATTACACAGTGGTTTTTACATACCCGAATTTACATTTACAAGACATTCATTTCACCACCATTCCAGCATAACTCTTTATGTGCCACGAGTATCTACATATTTTTACTATTTATTAGAATAATAATATATAGGTAGTTATTATTTATTTATATTATCATGATAATATGTAAATAATAAATTAAACAATAGGAAAATTATACATATATTTTTTTAAATTATTTAGATACGAACTTTATTGAAACAATTTTGAAAAATATAAATAGGTAATGGACAAAAGACAATTTTTCCTATGTACGTCTATACATGTTCTCTAATAAATTGGAATAAGTAACGCTTACATATTATATTGATCGTGAGATGTCGTCCGATTCTGATACACTGTGCATGGTAATAACAATAATAATAATATTATTTCGTACAGATACCAAGCTGATATTCAAATGTGTCTACGGATAGTGTCCGTAAATAATATAAATTGCTTAGGGACGCAAATTTTATAGTTTACTTTCTATACAGGGTAGATTCTTTTTCATGTAATTCATTTATTTTATCATTTTGGTTTTTGTTTTTATCATAAAATATATTAATCTAGAGTAGTACCAGTTATTTGTTAACTGTGAAATTGCATATTTTAAACCCAAAATTACGTACGTTTTATTATTGTTATTACATTGATTTTTCAGATTTATATATTTAAATGGGTACCCTAATTTTTTTAACTCAAATATTCTTAAGAAGAAAAACAAGTCAATATAATATATTAACATCAAACATTGACACACTGCGCAATGTAATAAATTATTTATAAAACCATTTGGTGTTTATGTGATAGAAGTGTCAAGTGATGGAGTGACTACAGTACAGATCTGCCACGACATTTTGTTACACTGCAATATAATACTACCAAATAAATATAAGCTAATCTCATTAGTCGTTACTACGCAGCAGTTGGTAATTTGATTTAACCGAGTACGATACACCGTGGTATTGTTTTTTTTTTCAGAGTTGTAGGCGTGTTAGTGGCTTATTCAGGTGGTAGCCGGAAAAATGAGTGGAGTGTAATAATAAACCTTATAAACCGGGACGTAGAGAAATGCCCAAAGCATCGAATAACCCGACTTTTCTATATCTATATCATGTATGTATATATTACATTATATAAGTATGCAAATGGGCACGAGCGAGGTTTTAATGACAAAAGGTCGTCGTCGGCGGAGGCGGCTGCGGTGTCAATTTCTGGGCGCGCGACAGAGGAGAGAAAAAATCGGATCACTGATGAATACGTGCCCGGAATATTGGCTTTGGGAAAAAATTCACATTCGCCTCACGCCCTAGTGGTAAAAGTAAGAATTGGCGCGAAAAAAATGTTCCAAAAAGCAATTTCTCTAAGCTTCTTTTCTTCGGTGGCCGTGGCAGCGCGCAGAGTTCATTATTAAATTAAGTTCTTTCCGGTTCCGTTTTAATGCGCGTGCGGAATTCGATTTCTCCGCGTGTCGTGTATCACGGCGGCGACGCGCTACGGCGAGATGGTAATAATAATATGCGCCCGCGGTGTATATGACGGTACACACACCGTTGCTGCGGATCAGGGGGGGGGGCGAAGGACGAAGGGATGTTTTTTTTTTGCCCTTTAACAAGAATTTGACTTTATGATTACATCTTTCCGGCCAATAAAAGCACCCTCAACGGGAAGGGTCCTCTATCCTTTGATACGGATTTCGTCGCTGAGAATTATTATTTCCACTTCCTGGAAATCAAATGTAATAAAACGCACGTCATACCCCTAGAGAAGAAAGCAATATACAAATACTTGCGATTTATTAATATCTCAACTATAGACGATCGACAATAATAATAACTAACCATATTAAATATTAATATATTATGCATTAAACCAGTGTACCTGATACGTGAGCTGTGTGGTTATTTTTTATCCGTTCGTATAATATTATGTACATAATATATATATATAACAATGTTTATAATATTGTGTGATTGTATATATTTGTATTTTATTTCGGTTTATATGGAAATGTTTGGTGAATTTATATCGTAAAATCACGCTGTATTTATAACCACACGTTACATTTTATTTTATTTTTTTATTACCGATAACGACTTTAGCGCAGTATGAGTAATAATAATATCGAACCATTATTCCGACACAAACACTGTATATAATCGAATCAGAAGGAGCTGGTGCATAGTAATTCGATTTTCAAGTTGGATATATGATAATCGCGTTACCAGCTACTTTGGAGTACTTAAACAATTACACGACCGAGTCGACTTTTGAACGTCTGAAATTCAAATTACTCTTTTTGGAATTAATTAGGTACAATTATTCTTTCTCTTTGTTTTAATAAATCAAATTAAATGTGTATGACTGTATAAGTATAGGCGTCAAAATTATTGTGACGATATTTTTAACCTCCCCTCTGGGATTTTCTTTTTTTTTGTTTCAAGTTGTGAGCGATAATTATTATTTTGCACGTGAAATGAGAATATACCTATATTTTATTTATAAACATAATAATATTACGCCCGTGGATTTCCACGATAATACAAAAGCGATTGGTTTATGATAAATAAACTCGACGCCATGACAGTATTACACAATAACGTTACCCTTATATTATAATATATAGTACGTATGACGACCGAAATTGGGGTACGTCATTATTAGTTAACATCAAACGCGTTCGGTTTTCGACCCCATTGCGATGTATAATAAACGTTGCCTGCGGGTTGCCTATGCGCTGGAGCACACCATCAGACGAGCTGATACTTATCGATAATTAGAATTCGACGAGCTACCGTTATTATTATTATTATTATTATTATTATTATTATTATTATGGTATAGGATAAACGATCAGGTCAGATTCGATTAAATCTAAAGTGTCTTCCCCATGAATGAGTTTTCTATTGGAAAAAAAAGTATATATATACAAAAAACTTTATAACATCACGCACGCTGGAAGGTGCATTCTATAAATATATGTGTGTGTGTGAGAACGTATATATACGCCGTGTTAAAACGACTTGGAGCTGGCGACGTACAGTCAGGGGTAAGGGAAATCGAGTCCTGAGGGACAACGTGGACGGGAAATGAAATTCTTGAACGTAATTTATTTGCGACAAAATGGGAGCAGCAAAAACCTTAGAATAAAAATAACTTGACAAATGCGTTGTACTAAGAAACTCTAAACCTTTTCATACAGTGTAATATTATTTACCTATATCACGCATACTTAAAATTTAACTCGTTCTTTGGAGAAAAACTGGTGTACTTCTGATACAAGTATAATACAACCACAATATACTGTGTCTTTTGGTGAATTCGTGTCAATTGTGTTGGTCGCCATACAAATACCTATAATATGCATGATATAAAAGTCGAGAAAGTTAGCCAATTTGTGTGAATTGAACGAGAGTTACACTTACTTTAATCGATACAAGATATACTTAAATTAAAAACTATTTTTGTACAAAAAAACCGTACCTATTATTTATAGTAATAATTTTAATAGATTTTGTAGATTAATAGATAATTATTATAAGTTAAGTAATAAAGATATCTACAAATTAGTATATGTATAATATTATACACATTACACCTAATGCGTAAGCAACAACAAAATGTATATTTTGTTATTTTTCACAAACTATTTGGTATAATAATATTTAATAGATAATTGTATTGCTTTTTTTTGCTTAGTTTTGCGTGGATGCCAAACTTGGTGATACATCATCCAAAATATATTTTAATATCAAACATTGAATAATTAATAATTTGATAAAACTTATTAATCATATGACTGTATAAGTAAAAATAATATGCCTGCTGTATGGACGTATGGGTATACTTTTTTATATTTACTATATTCAGTTTATGCAATCTTCAAATATATTTCTATATTTTTTTAAATTATTTCAAATAAGATCAGAACAATATATATAAGCATAACAAAATATCAAATGTACATCACGTATATTTAGTTGACTAATGAAGTTTAAAAAACGCAATTTACCAAGGCACCATAATTATAGATACCTACTTACCGAGAGCTGGAAATACATACAAAGTCACTGTTTTTCGAAATGCAGTAAATTAAATATATGAGCAGTATTCTAGCCCGACCTATATTTATATAATATTATACGTGTGCGTATGCGTACGTGGCCATACAGGTATACAGATTGGGAAATGTCAAACGTCGTCGCACGTAGAATAATAGTGGCAGAAATTGCTGTGTGGCCGATAAGAGGGTTTGTACGGCGGCGGCAGAGTACATTTGACGTTAAGGAGATAAATGTAGCAGCCCTGACGCCATTTGAATGGATCGAAGTGTCGAGCAACAGAATGGAAACGGAAGTTTGGCGAATGATCGCCACGGTGCAGGTAATGATAAGACTGCGCGACAACGAACTCGAGAAGGGTTTCAAGAAGGAAACAGTATTAAATATGAATACTACGAAGCGAGTTCAAAAGTGACAATAACTCAGAAGGACGATGCGACGACGACGACGACGACAATA
The DNA here is from genome assembly GCA_022818045.1 of Neotoxoptera formosana. Taxonomy (NCBI): domain Eukaryota; kingdom Metazoa; phylum Arthropoda; class Insecta; order Hemiptera; family Aphididae; genus Neotoxoptera; species Neotoxoptera formosana. Next base: position 10,018,129 of record CM040632.1, on the reverse strand, counting down.
ACTGCATACCCACTAATAAATTATAATAATTCGGCCGCGGTGAGTTTATAATATGTCAAACACTATCATGTTCTAGATTAATGTTACCGAATATGTATTTTTTATTTTAAACATACCTATATTTTCAACAGCGACGTTATATAGAGCGGATTTTAACTTTTAAGGCTCACACATAATATTTATTGGGTTTATGTAGATTAACGGAGGTAAAATATGTGGACGATTTGTCGGTTACACAATTCGTAAACAACATTTTATTTTGCATATTTGAGTATATTTTGGGTTTTAGAAAATATTTAGCCTATTTTTCATATCTTAGAATATTATAATTGTATTATCGACTATAAATAAATCATAATTGTCCATTCCCCGAGTGATGATTTTTTTTGTAATAAAAAAAAAAATCTTGTACTTATTATAAACATTTTTTTAAATATTAATAACTTGCATTTCTAACATCAAAGTTTACCTTGTTATTTATCTCAATGGTTTGTAATTAAATCAGTCATTTTGGTCACTGTGGTCCTTTCGGACTGGTATACTGTTACCAAATATTTTCTTAAGTTTAAATAATACCTAGAAATAACTATTTTTCGAAATATGATAATTTTGATATAAAATCGGTTTTGATAAATGTTTGTATATAATATTACATTACCGGAACTAGACGTGGCTTGAATTTACTGTAAATGTTTACAATATACATGTATAAACACGTCATGGTCTCCTTTTTAAAAATTATGTTGAGTGAATGGTTTAATACGGTCTTACTAACGTCGCACTGGCAAGTTCACAACAGTCAGATTTGTATTATACGAGCACAAGATTAAAAATAAAGCAATACGCAGTATTAAACATTTACTTGAAAAACTATTTTAATCGGAAATAAATGCATCGATAAGTAGTTACGATGAAGGTTTTTAACGTCCAGTTTGATGTACTGTGTCACTGTGATGTAAAAATTATACTAACTAAAGCCACATTGAAGGAAAATTATAGAGTGTATAATCATAATTAAGAGTTTACACATAAATATTTACACCTAAACATATTATAATATGGTACATCTGCAAATTAAAACTATTTTATGCTTTAAACAGTTTAAATATACTCTATTGTATTATATACGACCTCTAATATTATGGTATATTATTGTCGAGGGACTTACTTAATAGCTGGTTCAAAAGTTTGTGGTGAAAAAAAAACAATTACAATTAACGGAAAATGTATTATAGTGATAATTTTTACGTATTTCTATTCAAAACAAGTCAAAATAAATACAATATTATGAATAATAATGGTTTATAATAACATAATTATGGGTGTTAAATAATAAATTATCATAGATAATACGTTATTTGCATGCACCGTACCAGCATCATAATATTATTTAATTATCGATCCGTTTGGAAAACATCAGATACAGAGCACGATGGCGACATAATATTATCATAATGTGTATAAGTATATTTGTGGGGAAGGGTACGTGATTTTTTTTTCTATTAATTTATTCATATTTTTTTTTTGTCTTTTATCGATCACCGTATCGGAGGCACATTATGTTCACTGGAGTAAAATGAAAGACGAAGACGGTCGTTGATAATAACTTACTAGAGATAGGTTTTTAATGATTTTTTTTTTTTACAGCTGTTACACACTTTTTCTTTGTTCCTAAGCTACAGATGTGTTGTTTCATTGTACAACTGATCAGAATTTATTTTAATTATTGTTTTGAATTTTTCGTATTTTTAAGCTCATCAATATCCTGCCTCTGATGCTAACATGGACTTATAGGTAGGTGGACATAGGGATATCAGCTGCTAAATTCTTTGGGCACACGAACACAGCTGAATACGCGATTATTGTAATATATTATAGATTACGAAGAAAGGCCTCTTATTTTACAGAACAAAATATGAGTAATATGCCTACTCCGTTTGTTGGCTCGGCACTATTGTAAACAGAATTTCGCGACCTGTTCTTGTCCGTTTCCTTATAAAGTGTTCTTAAAAAATATTTGATAAATACACGACCTGCAAGTTGAATTGCAAATAAACCTATTGCATGTAAAAATGAATTAAATATGTTACCTATAAGTACCATAAAATGTATGCATTGGCATAGTTTCCAAAAAAATTAACCATATTAGGTATTTCAAAAACAAATAATATTATAATATAATATATATTCACTGTTCGGATACACCAGTTATAAAAATTATAACAATTAATATGATATAGTATAGAATATTAACTATAAAACCAATACAAATATAAAAAATATAATTATAAAAAAAATATGTTGTTTTTGTTAATTAACTCAACATAATATACTATTATGAACTCTCCTCTCCCATCTTATAAATAAAAATCAATTACAACAAACCCAGTAGTGGATCCAAAAATCACATAAAGGGGAGGATGGGTGAATTAAAAAAAATGTAATTACTTTTTTTTAACCTGTATACGGCTAATTATACGCTATTTATGTATCTGGCCTAATTACGGCCTAAGGGGGAGGGGAAGCGATCTGTATCAGCCAATATCTGGCTATGGCATATTGAACTTCAGTGTACCTATACACGAGATAATTGATATTATAAGAAAAAACGGCGTAGGCGTGCGTGTGTCTGTGTATTATTGTGATTTACTGAAGTTATGTTTGTGCGAGGAGGAAAAAGTATGATACTATATAATATACAGAATAATGTTTTATTCTAAAAACTCGAAAAAAGGACGCGTTTTTTTTTTTTTTGCATATGGCTTATGTTATAGGGTTAGCACGCGCGGCGGCCCACGGGTCACGATAAAACATTCGGCTGGATGAAATATTAATATTTTCGTTGGGATATAAACATAATATATAGATATATTATGTGTATTTGTGGTGCACTATTATTTATTTTGTTCCGCCAAAATTCAATACACCGTGGAAAAATCTGGCCGAGCGACATTAATCATTTTCGAAAAGTCAAAACGGCTTGAGATTTGTGCGCTTGGGACAAGCGCGTCTACACGTTATTATTTCCTCGTCATTTATTGGTTTACATATTTACCTGAGCGCGTTACCGGTGGGTCTCCTGCCTCCCCGCACGAAAAGTTCAATATTGAATTGAGCAAACACACTCTGCTCGGCAAGACAAAATTGAATTTTCGTCGTCTTTTCTCCTCTTACCTGTCTGTAGAAATAACGACAACGACGAAGCCCCATCCACAGCAGGTTTATACTATTTATGTCAATTTATACTAATATAGGTAATATCATTAACCGACGAACAGCTGGAGCTATTCGATTCTATCTTACGAATGTTAATAAATAAAAATGTCCAACGGTTTCAAAATGTCACAAATGTAATGTCTTGTACCACCGACAAACGTACTGGGTAAACGATTTGGAGTTACTCAATAATTGATTAGCTTTTTATATTTGTTTTCGTTTTTCAAAGAGAAGATTTTTTTTTTTTGTCATTCCTTTTATTTTGTTTTCGTTTACGAAGGTACTAGTAATGAGATATTCATACAGAGATATATTCAATTTAAGGTTTATCATTGATCAATATAACAACGATTTATGTAGGTAGCTTAATGTATGATTTGTCTCATAATAGTATGATGAGAGTTAGTGCGAGTATAGGTAATGATATTCTTTTTCTGATCATAATAATTTTCGCATAGGTACATTATAAATTATAACAATATAATATTACTAATATGCGTAATTATTGTGTATTGCATAGTATTATCATAAGTCATTACTAGTTACCTATAAACTATTTCAAGCCATATTTATATTAATAAATAATAATTACTTTCAATTATTTTAGCTTCTAAGCATACTAAGAACGTTAAATGCGTTTATCTAAATGCGTTTACCCAAGTGTAGTTTAGCTGATGTCTTACATAATACTACGTTGGTGCATAATTGTATTAAAACATTTTTATACAGATTGTAATACGAATTATAATTTTTTAACGTGAATAAATTAAATTGTGTATAATATAGGTACTATTTTTATGAATATACGAAATATATTTCTTATGCATTGTTTAAAATCAAATAAGTATTAATAGATTTTAAGTTTAATTGAAAATTTATCACGGAATTCTAAAAAAATATATATCTTTTTTTTTATTAAATCCAATAATATTGGATCTAATAAAAGCTTTTAATATTTTCTTGATAAAATGGAGTTAAAAAAAGTTGAAAAATTATTCATCAGAGGTTATTCAAGTTATATTTTGCGCTCAGGAAACTTTGAAAATTATAATTAATGTTTTTTTTATGTATAATGTATATTACATAAAGCTTATAAAGTTTTTAACACAAAATTAGATTTATTCATCTGCAGTATAGAGGTCAGATCTATATTATCTCTTTAAATGTGTAAAAATGATATATACATGTATAGATGATTTCAATATTTTACTAAAAACTTCATAATATTCTCTTAAAACTCTCTAACAAAGAAAAAAAAACAACGTATTACCTTATATTTTGAGTAGAACGAAGAAGCTATATTAAAATATTTATTTGAAGCTGTAAATCTGTTATTACCACTTTAAATTATTCGTTCTATTATTACGCAAATTCATTAAAATTCAGAAATACAATAATTATTAAGATATTTTTAAAACTGAATTAAATTTTAATCAAACGTTTTTAAGCTTTCATAATTTATATAATCATATGAATTAATGAACACTGCCTTTTACACTAATTTCGGTAGTCTTATAAGCTTTGAAGAATACTTTATTTTGATTAATATTATCAGGAGTTATTATTATTATTATTTATATTGTATTCATATGACATACGATGAATAGCTTCTTTGATTTTGGTACCATTTTTCATGAAAATTCATCATTGTAAAAATATTATTGAAAAGTTTGCTGTAAATAAAATCTTAACTCATTAATGCATTTTTGACTATTTTATTTAAAAATGTAATATTTTAAGTCTTTTGCTATGAAATAGTTTTATTTTTTTTTAATAATGAGTTAATGCAAATGTTTAGTTTTTTTTTTAAACACGTTACTATAGATTTGCATTTATGCTAGCTCTTTTTGGGTCCATGTCTATACCAATATGCAATATTTTCCATGAATTATTTGTGAAGAATAATATAATATGAAAATTGCTTATTTTTGTATTTATAATCCTCAACTTAAACAAAACAAAAATCTATTAGTTATAATTTAAATTTTTCAAGATATTGAAATGTATAAAATACTATATAGTGTATTGATAGTATTATAAGCTATATTTATTCAAGTCCTCTCATTTTGTAAATGATTAGAAAACGATGGAAAAATAAGATATTATACAATATAATCAATTTAAGATGTGACTCAGAATTTTGTTCGAATGCGAAGGACATTTTGATAATTGTTTATTATATGCTTATCCTTTTGATCCTATTTCAACGTAGTTAAGATGTTTTTGAAATAGTTCGGCATTTTGTAAGAATTTCTGCTATACTTTAACATGGTAAATTATATATAAGAATTTACTTAAACATTTTAACCGTTTTCTGTTTTTTTATGAATTCTTTTAAACTCTAAAGGATTGCATAAGTCAGTGTACAAAATAAAAACTCAGTAGCTATAAATAGTACTTGCATGATTTAAATATTGTAAATATTTAATTTATTTATTTATATTATACCCCATTATAATGTCATATAATATATTTACCGATTATTATTTGCATGCAAAAATATTTTTTATTTAATCAAATATATTTGAAATGTTATAGAAATAGACTGCTATAATTAATTAAAACAGGAACAGATTCAGGGGGGGTTAGCCCCCCTCCCACCCCAGACATACTACTGAATACTATATATATAACTATATTAATACTATAATTACTGTATTTATAATCAATTTATATTGTATTTGTATTGTAACAAAATTGTAACCCCCCTCTCCCAGATCTTTACTTTGGATCCGTTCCTGATTATTTTAATTTATAAAAATATCCAAAGTTAATTAATTATATTATTTCAGTTCCAATAAAATTAGTTCGTTTGGATTTCAATCACCATTAATTTTTTAAGTTATGTTTTATAGCGAATAGTTGAGTTACATCATGTCCATAGTACGAATTATAGTGATAAAAAATATTAAATTAACTAATACTCAATTCATAAATATACATGACCTGTAAGGTATTTCATTGGGCTCAACAATTATGTGGTCTGCGAAAAACATTCGTTTTTGTGAAACCAATTATACGTTTGTTGTTCCAGCAGGTTCAGAACTTAAAATAGTTTAAGATGTCACGTAACGTAATCGAAGATCTATTCGAGGGTGGCAAAGCGTTTTGCGGTTATATACATGTAACGTATTTTACGTTCAAACTCGAAGCACCAGTGACCTCACCTCCCGAGAGGTAAACTTGTTTTTCTTCGCAGATTATGTGAAATTAAACACACACACACACACACACACTTGTTTATATATGAGTAATTTACATAATTGTATTGAAACCACCACCGCCACCAAGACGACAACCATGGTATTTTATATAAAACCGTGTCGCTTCTATGGCGTCAGTAATGTGAATATGTGTGTGTGGGCGTGTGTGTGTCAACTCTACACACACACACACACACACTTACACATATAGTAATAACCTAGATGCGTTACTACCGTTATCCGTGGGGAAATCGACCAAAATGAAAAGCACAAATATCCATTCAGGTGGCTAAACCACCCCCAACCGTCCACTCGAAACCGTCGGCGCTCGTATCCATTGTTATTAATGATTAGAATTCACCCTATACAGTTCAATCAATGCCCATTGTATAATATAACCAAGTACGGTTTCCTCAGTGCATATGCGCGAGTCAACGACAAACGCGCCACCGCAGCCTTCGTGCAGGTATAATAGCTGTGCACCGCCCGTGACAGACGCAGACTACAAAATTAGGCCGACCAAACGACACGAATGACCGTGTACGAGGTTTTCCTATATTGTGCCTATAGTGGGTGAGCGGGTGAGTGCATGCATTTTATGCAGTAGAATACAATATCATCGTGGTGGATTCTTATTTTAAAGGGACACTAAGGAAAATACTATAAATATATAGTTTGTTATATATTGTGCGTAGTGTTTTCCCATAACTGACGAAACGGTCGAACACTATGTAATATATATATATTGTATGTCACAAAATTAATATCATATATAAATACATATTTATTAAATGCATACTGTACATTATAATATTATGTCGTAGATTATTTTAAATACCTACTTTAATTTGTAAAAATAAATCTAATGTTTATATACTTTTTGAAATAGGATCATTAAGATTCTACATTTCTTTTAAATGACCACTATTTGTTTTTTATAATTAGTTTAAATTAGTTTAATTAATTTACTGAGAAAACCATAACAGCTATTAAACTAATATAATTTATTTGAATTTTATTATTTTGTTTATTTAGATTTGTAGGTTTGATGTGGAAGATGCATTAAAGACATTTTTTCTTTACATCTCGTTTAAACTTTCAAAGCTTATAAAGTTATAAATAATAAGTTATTTCTTCAAAATTCAATTCATCAACATTTTCAAAAAAAAAAAAAATGTTTTCCTCGAGAAAACAAAATAAAAATGTATAATGCATTACATTAAGAATATATTTTTTAAAACGTAAGCATCGTATTTTGATAAGAAATATGTTATGATTCCTTTTATTTTATGGTAGTCTTATAATATTTCAAATTAGAAACGAAAAAAAAACATGTAAATTATGTGGAACATTTTAGATATTTTTGAACTTACATAATATTGTATTGGCATGTTATAAACATAAGATCATATAAAAAATTTATAAATTTACTAAAAAACGAGTATCTTACGTTTAAAAAAATGTAAATAACTTTGTTGTTTATACATACCTAATTTATTATACTAAATATACTATTACCTATATTACGAAATATTAAGTATAGAAATGAGTGACTGACATAAACTTTTACTTCATAACTGTATACACGTATACATTTTACACTTTTGTATATTGTATTATAAACAGTTAAATATATGACACTTTATTATAGTATATGTTATGATAATATATAAGGACGATGCAATTAACGTAATTGCATTGAAACCCTACGCAACTAGCGCGTGTGTTATATACGGTTTCGTTATTTTTGCTTCTACGACGGACGAATTTGAAATCATCTGTGTTAGATACCTCATAAATAATATTAGTTTCGATAAATAATTATTTGAAACGAGATTTCATATTCGTACTTCTAATCTTGTTCCCGCGTATACCGACATAATATTATAGTATTTTGAACGCAGTAAATCGCCTTTGCCTGGATTTTGTTTATCTCTTACAAATCAAATTTTATAATAACGCTGTTCGGCTATTGATTTAGAAATCACGCGGTCATTATAAAACATTATCTCAGTGACACCCGGTCAAAATTCAAATTCACGGTAGGCGACCGTGTCGCGTTATTATCTCACACGCCAACGATGTATGGCTGGCGCGACCGAATCCGCCTGAAACTGCGTCGTCGCGCCACGCCGCCACCGCGACCACCGCGCCGCTCAAATCCCATTGCCGCGCGCAAAGCCGTCGTTATTTCCAAAGCCTCTGGAAAATGTCGTTTTGGTTGATATTAATTGGGCTTTCCCGGTGTAATCGACCTGAACGCCGCGGCGGCCTTTCCGAATGATTTCTGATCCAACGTATTCCGGGCTAATATCCTTGATGATTTGCCTCGGTAAATTATACACGCTGCGCCGTCGGTGGCATACGCGTATTATATGCATATACAACTGTCTATAAATACGTTCGGCGTACGTGCATTATACACACCGCCTATGTATATAGGTATAATAACGTGCAGGTGCACGCTGTAGTGGGGTCAAATTGTTACGCGTGCAGACTATATCGCCCGGTACGAGTATACGGGCCACGGGGCGAAATAACCACCCTAATTGGGACTGTGCGATATATAAGCTCTGCTTTAATAGAGTATTAACATTTCGCGGAATATGGGGTTTAATGGAATTCTATGTTGCTGCGGAGTTGTGCAGCATTTTGTTTGCATCGGAACGGCTCTTGTCTTTAATTCATATATCATATTCAAGACAACGCGCGCGGCGCACGTAGGCAATATTACATATTCGTTTCCCGGTAACCTCAGATTTAATTGTATATTAAAGTAAATCCGAGAGATGAAAATATGGACGAGCGGGGTAAAAGATATTTGAGAACTACCACATGGGTGTATATCACATTAAATTATGTGATGTACACGTGTTGCATACTACGATATGCGCATTGCGCGTTGTACCTACCTACTTATAATATCTCAAAGGTGAATAGAAACGCGGGGAGCTATGGAAATAACACGGTGCATACTAGTTGCCTCCCAAAATATACGAATTGCCTCCATATCGTTAATAAAAAGGTAAATATACACTAGATTCCTCCCATGTTCAACCACTCATATATTTATTACTTGCCCTTTGGAAGGCAGGTGCGGAACCAAGAGGGAGGGGGCAAAGGTGATAGCCCCCCCCCCCCCCAACGCAGACACGGTAAATTCTAGGATGTCTTGTTTTGGCAGCCAATAAAACTTGCCATTATCAGACTTAGGCTGAAATGTTATCTAAGATGGCCCTCAACTCCCCCGTAAATATACTCTGGATCCGCGCTTGTTGGAAGGCAACTAGTAACTAGACCCTTTTGTTTAAGAATAAATCTAGTGATCTTTGGAAGGTAACTATTGTATATAGGGTGTAACAGAAAGACCTGACAAATAAAATAACCACCTATGTTCTAATCAATATTTAAAAAAAAAATGTTTATATATATAATTTACAAACGCTTGCTTTACACGTATGCATTATCATTTTTTTTAATACTTAGATAAATTCATAAAAATGTTTTTGGAATAATATGTAAGTTGTAAATGTAAGTTATAAAAAAATGTTGATCGTAAAACCCACTACTTAAGTGATTTAGTTTATTTTTTAAAAATTATTTTATATCTCAATATTTTTGCAAGTAAATGTTGATCCAGTAAACGTAAGAAACACTTTAAATTCAAAAATTATAAACTTGATTTAAATATTTTATTTGAAAATTTATTAAGATTCTACTTGTTAAAATTTAAATATTTTAAGTTTTTACAATCAAAATTTTTTTGAAATCCAGATTTACAAATTAGTTGAATTAAATTGTTTAGTTTAAGTATTAAAAAATAAAAATAATAATATTATCCGTGTAATGTAAGCATTTGTTTATTATACTTAAAAAATATATACATTAATTTAAACTAAGTTTTTTAATTTGCCGGGTCTTTCCCCCGGTTTTACTCCAGAAGGCAATTAGTAGCACCCAAATAATTTATATATATATATATATATATAATAGAAAGGTACGTATATTAAGGCAGCTGATTTTTAATACGTGCGTTCTTCAAACATTTGACAAAGAATAGTAGTTGTTGGAAAAAAGTCTAAAATTCTTTTAGAACACTTAAGTTAATGATTTTAACACAATTATACTTAGAAGTTAAAATGTATTTTTCAAACGTATTATAGTATAATAGGTCATAAAGGAGAAAATAAATATTACTTTATCATTAGTAATAAGCTGATAATACCTATTAAGCTAATTGAAAAAAAAAAGAGAAATAAAGAGAGAGAGAGAGAGAGAGAGCGAAAGAAAATAGGTAATAATTAATAATCCCGTAGTTTACTATAACCATCAAAACCAGGTGAAAAAGTCAACAGACTTTTATGAAAATTGTTTAGTTGCATTGATGAAAATAAAAACCTTGTAAAAAACGACCTTTGTTTATATGATTGATTGTAACTAAGAATATTCATTGTTATTTAACATAATCAATAGCTTTTGTTATATTATTTTATATTCAATGCATTCAAATTATATCATTTTTTCCATACATAATAAACTATTAGCAACGAACAAGTGTGCGTTACTAATTGCTATTCGAGTAATATATAGGTCCAATTCAAATGTGTATAAAACGAAAAAAAATGTTGAAAAAAAATAAATACACCAACTTAAAACAAAAAGACAAGCCATTTTTGTTTATTAAATCTAAATAGCAATAAATAATATTATTGTATTTTAAATTTAATATTTTTGTTGAAACTTATTTTTAAATAAAATTGATATAGTAAAGAATATATTATAATATAATATATATTTTCAATATTAAGCTTAATTTCATCAAATATGTTCATATTATTTTTTTATTTTTTTTTAAATTAATAACATAAAGGCGAAAAACCTTTGACATTTTTCAAATAATAAAATATAATTTAAGTGGATATGTTATTACCAAAATTAAAAAAAACAATGAATCAAAATGTAAACCTAATACGCACTTAAAATAATTTAAAACAGCTAAATATTTGAGATTTCTTAAAATGTATTAGAAAAAACCTAATGATTAACGTTAATGTTATTTATTATTACAGAAAAATAGGTTTAATTTTATGTCGATCCGTAGGAATGTAGGATTGATGGTATAATAATATTATAGCACGCGGAGATCGTAGATTCGCATTTTTAAATGTCATAAAGTTTGCATTAGATTGATCGGCTTTTCGTTTTCAATACTTAATCCTCCTCATCGCGTTTCCCGATATCCTTTTGAATAATATATACCAATCCAGTGAAATATTAAAATTGTACGGAAGATCGATGAGAGTGTTGAAACCGGGTCATGAAAGAATTTCTCTACGAACATAAATCTGCTCAAATTAAAATCGTGAACATAGACTTTTTTGTTTCTATTTATTCATTAGGTAGGTATTTACAATTCCATAACATCGCTTTGTTAAATACAGCTGTTTACAACAAATATTATTTTATCTATGAGCATAATTTACCTGTTTGTTATTATTAAGTGGGGATATGAATTGTTTGCGAACTTAATTTAATTAGTATTAAAATGAATAACCATGCGATCTCAACCGTTGTTTGTAGACGTATCAAATAGGTGTTTGGTGAACGCTGACATTTAAATGTACACCTAATATTATCATAGTTTTTAAATAAGTTCAATAAGGTATTGTGTAATAGTAGATTAATTATATCAATTTATATCATACATTATTATATCTAATATACCTATACCATTATATGAATTACATAATAGTTAATAAATAATTATAAAAGTAAATTATAGTAAAGCTACTTAAAAGCTGAATCTCCATAGTCTCAGCTATAGAAATATAATATAGTTTCAGGTTGTTGAGAATTATAGTGAATAATATGGTATTGTGTAGAACTAATATTGCATATTATACAATGCTCAGTCTCGTAATAAATAGATAAAAATGTATATTATTTTAAATAAACTGCATATTTTTTTGTTTAAGCTTACTGTTATTTCAACTTATAATAAAATATACATATTGTATTTTTGTGTTAAATACTGTACATCTGTACATTTTTAATTAGTTATACAGAGTGATTCGCCAATCTTGCTCATCCCAATTTATGAATTTATCAATAATTTCTGAAATTTTCAAATATACACATAGACCATTATTTTAAATTTTTGATTTTTTTGTACTGCCTAAGGAGTCAGGAGTGTTCGGTTGAAGTACAAATTTCTATTTTTCAAATGCAAACTTCCCCCTTTTACTATAAATTATTTAATGGATAATTTTTTTTTTTAATGTTTATGTATCTAATTAAAAATTTAAACGAATAGTTTAACAGTTATTAAAATGCTGGTACTAAGATCTAAAAACAATAGTTCTTAAAAATGGTCTTACAAAAATATAAAATATATGTAATATTGTATCTAGTATTTAGGTAACATAGGTAATAAAATCTGTAATATTGTAATGTAATGTACTGTATTGTATCGTAATTTATTCCCTAATTTATATATCATAAATAATTTAATTTATCTTGTAAGATGTTAAAAGTAAATGATATGTAATTAAATATAGATAGGTAATAGTCTATGTATATAAAGATACCTTACGCTAATGATCCCAGACAGTTGAAGCAAAAGTTTTAAAATAGTAAAATAAATAAACATAATAATATATATTTTTGGACAACACACGTTTTAGCATAACTATATAATTTTGTTTTCAAAATCAAAATACACCCAAATGCCAAACTGTAATATCGTAAAATATTACAGATATTGTATGATGACCTCTGTACATATTATGACGCATACTATATTCACTACCCCTCTGCAACGATGTTTAGTATTTACAACCCGCGATGAAAACAAGAATTTCCACGTAAATCTTTAATTTAACATTCCATACAGATTATTTATTCTGTAGTATATTAGCCATTAGGTATAATAATAAAATCGAGATAAGGCTGTAGTTATGGCCTAAAGTATGAATAATTATCGTTAAAATAGTGTTAATAATATTATGTTTATTATTGTGATGGGCGAATAATTTTAAATCCAACACCCAGCTACTGCATCGGCGACCTACTAAGCTTTCGTGATTTGCACATGGAAGTTTTATTGTTTAGTTAATATTCAGTTTAAATACGTTTATGAATTCGGTTGAAAATTGACTATCACTTATAATTTAGGGAGTAAACTTTGTTCGAAGTTTTCATTGTTATCCGAGACAACACGAGTTTGGTGGTGCACAGAGTGCTGCTCAGTTTCAATGAAATAGAGAAGTAATGTTATACAGTATCATATTTCAGCCTCGCTTCCTGACATGTTAAAACCGTCGGTACACTGTTATCAATAAATGCGTGTGAGGTTTAAAATTAAATAAAAATATTACAAATTATCATAATTTACTTCAAACTTTATAGAAGTTTTTTTTTCTTCAGTATACAACGGGTAAAACATTACGTTTGTACGCACGTAGTAGCTATAACATAATAATATAATACACAGGATAGGGTATTAAAATGGCCAATTTTTAAAATCAAATTATAAAAAAAATTAATTATTAATATATTTAAATGATATAAGTACCTACATAACACGTAATTTATTTTAAAAAAATGTATTTCCTTCTTATTACCTTTTTTAAGTACCTATTCTTATATAACTACCGTTGAAGGTGGAAATGAACGCCGAGCAGCCAAATAGTTATTTTTATAAAACGATTTTATTGGAAAGTACTTAGTTCACCACTCCATATATACTCTGATATAGCATATTGTTTTTAAGCTAATAATATTTAGTAACCATTTTTATCTTAAATTATTATCAACATTTTTTTTTTTAATTGACTATTTTAATGCTCTATACTGTATAAAGTGTATACAGTAAACACATATCTACTTATCGATCAATATTAAGTTTAATAAAAGCAATGTTAGTACTAGCTACCATCGGTTGACTACGCCACATGACGATTATAGGGGACATTATTATTATATTGAAGAAAAAAAATTAAATATTTAATAAGATTGTTCTGTGTCATGTTTTCTTTACAAAGCTTTTATTATAAAAGCCGAGTAGTTTATGGTGTAAATGTATATGTTATAAAACATTTTATATGTTTAGACTGCTTAAAAAAATTGTAATAACAATGAGAAATAACAAGGAGGTAATAATGAAATGTCAACTGGTGTCTCATAAGCTATTTACCTTGTAAAATTATGTTTAAAGACGAGACAATGTTGGCATAACCAGAGGTCGAGTACAAAGGCTATTTCAATTATTACACCAAAGTTCACATAAAGATTTTTACGACCAAAACGGAAGAGAAAAGCTCAAAAAAAATGAAAAAACAAAACATGAAACAAGTTTATAACGTAAAGCACACTATAACGTGGCAATAACTTTTTACAGAAATTTAATTTCGAGAGGAATAACTTGATAACAAAACACGAAAACATTTTGAATTGGCCACATTGAGGCAATTGTAAGTCTCTAAAAAATATTATTTTCCAGAAAAAAATTAGTATACTGAAGAAAACAGACAAATAAAAAACAACATAATTTTTTTGGTAATTTTATGTTCTTAATAATTTTTGTTTCATACAAATTAGTATAAATACACCATATTTGGATACTATATTTGATAAGTTACAATTTTCAAAGGATTTTCTCTTTGGTATGGAAGCAAACATGCCTAATAACCATATAATATTATAATTACATTTCATCCAAAGTAAAACTTATGGATTCCTGTATGTCTAAAATTTTTTTTTTTTGTGAAGAATATTTTGATTTTACAACAATTATGGTTTTGTTAAAATGTGACAAAATAAAACATACAAACTTAACAATATAAATAATTATACTGTATTATATATTACCATATAGGTAGGTATAACTTAAAAAGAAGAGTATAACATTTTTTTTATACTATAACATGTATGGTGTACCGATGTTTTCTGTTTTGAATTATCACATCCTATTACAAAGTATTGAATATTTAAATTTTCTTATTTTTAAACAAAATGAACACATTCACGAGTTAATCAAGTTTGAAACTTTTAACGCGCACCATCTGTTCCTGAGTAGTTCGATCAATTCGGTTATAATATGTATATGTAAACAGTTGCAGATATTGATGTTACAATATATGCGCTGTATTTCTTGATTTTAAATTACTGATTATTTTTATGAATATTACATCAAGTTTTTTAAAATATCAAAACTTTGAAATCACAATTAAATGAATAAAAATAAAATCACTTAAGAAAGGTAATATTATTATAACTAATCATTTTTAAGTCGACATGTCAACTTTTAAAGAAACGTTATTATTCAGAAAGTAATATTTTGTTTAAAATATTTATCGGGATTTTATATCATGTATATTGTACATCATAATCTAATACTTTTAAAACGAATATCATAATACATTTAGGCACAATAAAATGCCTTTTTAGTTTTAACTCATAACTGTTTTAAGTGTTATTAATTAGGTGCTTCGATTTATTCGTATTGATTTAATATCGAACTATCATATCATAATTTGTATTCAATTCTGCGGTAGATATTCAATAGAAAATACCTTGTTTTTATTTACTACGATATGAACGCTCAGTCAACAAAGTTACTTGTTGACTAAATTATTGCTAAGCTGTTGAATGACAAAACTATTTATAAATAATAAAAATAGAATATTTATAGGTATTTTGAAATGAATGATTTATTAACTCTTTTTACATAATAATATCTCCACCTTGTGAGCTATTTATATAATTTTAAAAAAAAGTCTAATATTTTAAACACATCTAGGCAGATCAAGACATGCGGACAGACGTTCGCGATCTACGATATACCCATCAAATATCGTCTTTAATTATGTAAATATCGATTCCAATGTGAATATATTAAAATACGCAGTGACGGTAATATTATGTACACGCTACGCCGCGCTTGCGGTATAACGACGAGTACCTATTAACTGTTAATTTAGTTGCCCGAAATCTTGGGCACGCAAATACCGAACAACGTTAATTCCGGAGTAATGACGGTGGAAAATCGATATCACGTGTTCCGTTTTTAAGGCAAACTACTCTACGTGATATCATGATACATAGTTATAATAATACTATTACAACACGACACTACTATATAATACACGTGCATTCCACGAATGCATTACAAAAGTATACATAGATATAATAATAATAATACGATGCCAATAATATGTCAGATTATACGACGCGGCTGGGCTATAATGTATTGTACAGGAGGAAATCTGCTCGAAGGCGGCGGTCGGACAAAGATGACGGCGACGACAGCCGACAGGGGTTGATTTGTCGAGCCTTTACCACACGACACTATACCTACTATACCTTGTAATGTCACACGGAAAACCACAGCGCTGGCAGTTTAATAACAATTCGCCCGCATATCTGGGCTCGGATTTATAATCACGGCCGCCCGTGCCCCTGCGCGCGGAGTTATTCAAGTATTCAACGGACGGACGCGGTCAAAGACCTATAGGTACATTCATATTATATTATGATAATAGCATGTTCGAGCGAGGACGAGCTGAAGGAGATAAAGTTCTTGGCTTAATTAATATGCGCGCGTAGATAAGTACGGCCGTGGTATTATAATTTCTACCGGGCTGTAGACATGTACCTAGATGAAAGTAGGTACGACGTTGACCATTGATTTCGTAAACGAATAACCGTGATAAAGAGACCGTGATAAAATTAAGAAAAAGAAAATCATTCTATGCTGAACAATTTAACACCTCCTCTCCACAAAATTCAAGTGATGATCGGTAGAATGGTTGAAGGTCTAAAGGTATTATAATAGACTGTTAAGACGAGGACATCGCTTACCCGATTCGAACGATATCTCACTGATCATCATCCATTTATTGGCGAAAAACAGTTGTAGTTTGAGGAACCTGCCAGTCCGGTGGTGAAGTTTCACCGTGACGTTTCTGGCCTCGGGCATGATAGTGTCCGCTGGATACGTGTAGGACACAGGTTCCGGGAAGAAATGTTCACCGCCCACGCTAAAATAGGCTTTAGCATGCGAAAAAACCTGAAAAATAAAATAAACATTGTATTATGCTATATTTAGTTCAGATATATTATTGGCAATTGGTATACGCGTATGTGAATCTATGTACAATAAACGCGTATATTATGAATTCAACAAAAGTTTGCAAAGTTTCTGTTTTTTGCTCAGCAGTGGATAGGATTAATACGTATTATAGCTTTTAATTATTATATTCGTGTAAACTCGTCAACAAGCTTAAAAAATGGATATTTGTTATTCGTGTTCCAATGACCGAACAAAAAAGAACGCCATCGTGTCCCAATTGAAAGTAGGTATATTATTGTAGGTTGTGAATGATGTGTTACTATTTTCATGGTATATGCAACAACGTGTAGATAATATAATGTATAACATGTATACATGTCTATGTGTTTGAGTGTGTGTAGAAGAATAACTCTAATTTTCCCAAACTTTTCGAGAAATACCTTTGAAATAAACAAACTTTTCGTACACAGATTCGAATAACGTGTGGTACACACTGTACGTGTATATAAACTGAAACTTTGCATACATATTAGGTCGTCGACTCACACACGTTCACATACATTTAAAACACTGCACGTATTATACGTCCGTCTCATTTCTTATTCGATTCGCTGTAGTCAATTTCAATAATATGCTTTACGCGAAATAGAATAGAATCCATTTACAAACGGCGGTAAGGGGGGCGGGGGTCGAGGTTGACGTTAAATTCGATGGCCGTCTGTCTGTCTGTCCCTTTACGCGCCACTGACCGAGACAATCGGCTATCTTTTCGGAA
Source organism: Neotoxoptera formosana (assembly GCA_022818045.1). NCBI lineage: Eukaryota > Metazoa > Arthropoda > Insecta > Hemiptera > Aphididae > Neotoxoptera > Neotoxoptera formosana. Next base: position 9,999,864 of record CM040632.1, on the reverse strand, counting down.
TCTCGACTTCAATCGCCTTTAAGACTTGGTTATACTCATATATAATATACTATATAACAGCAGGTCATCTGCGGGTACTTAACTACCAAACGACCAACGCCTTTACCAAACCACAGCATAGGTACTATAGAACATTTTAAACTGTAAATATCAAATCCAATAATCATAGAGCTACAAAGCGGAGAAACACGAACAAATACCATTAAAATTTGTTTTGATGTAAATATACACGTGCATCATTTAAACTCAAAAATATGTGAACGTAAATAAAAAAACGTCAGTCAAAGTGCAAGTAAAATAATATTGTGCATCTAACATATTAATTATTCCGCCGTGGAAACAATATAATATTGCCACAGCGGCACTGATAGGTGGTATAACGACAACTATAAAGGCTATAATTTTGTTATATTATCTATAGGTATTAAGTCTGTGGCCAGGTTTTTCCGCCGTGGGTCGTATGACTGATATTGTTAACAAAAAGTAGTTACTTAATTTTTAAGAGACAACAATTTTTAGTTTAAGTGTATTCTTTTTTTTTTTAGATACTTTTGGATGATTTTAAGTTAAGTTATATATAAGATAATGTTTACAAAAAGTTAAATACAAATTGTATAATTTTTTTATATTCTAATTTTAATATTTAATTAAATGCTTTCATCATATTTATTTTTCAATTAAATAAAAAACTTCAAAATTCCATACAACGGAAATTGTATAACAGAGCATTGAATAATTTAGTTTTAAAATTACTATTTTTTTTTTTGTTTATAATGGATTTATTATTGTTGGTACTTTCAGAATTTCAATTAGCTTAAAGAATAACTACTGATAAATGTATACATAATTGTGAATATTTCAACCCACTCATATTTAAGGAAATTTATTTTGGTGGGTTAGAAAAAATATAATCCAAGATAGTAGAGACTAAACCGACTTTGGTTAAAAACTATGTGGGCGTAAAACAATTTTCAATAAATATTAACAATTATTAAACTAACCGTATTCAATCGACAATCATTGTAAATTGTAACAATGTTACGTAAACATTAAGATCTGTCCATAATTATTGTAGTGGATGCTATAATGATAAATGATAGCACAATGTTTTTAAAACAGTTTTCAAATGTGTTATAAAAAAAACAGCTGTAATTTACAGAAGCTATTGAATCAAAAACAGTCCCAAACACTTGGTCTTTGTACATATACCCCGTTTGGATTTCCTAGAACACCATAATTTATTTCACGGCCAAACGTATAGGCTATCCTACAGTCTGAAATAGTTCGTAATTGTCATGATCAAAATGGATATTGGATGTCCAATGTCCATTGTTAAATTTATATTTCCAATCTAAGATTCAATGGACACTGTATAACTAATCCAATAATTTTAAATTGAATATTTAAATGTTTTACTAATATTTAATTCATATCGGTTATTTAATGATGGGTTATAATAAATTATGGGTTCAATTGTGGAATTTAAAATCAATGTCCTAAAAACAATATCGCGTATACATTTAACATTATGGAACGATTTTCTTTTAAATTTAAGCTTTACTTTATTTTCTAATGATTGCACGATTATAATATAATATTATAATTTATAATGTTGAAAGTATAATAATAATCCGACACTGATAAAACAACATTGTATTCACATTTGTACTGGTTGGAAATAAAGTATTAATTTCTAATCACTGCTTAAAAATACTAAACCGTTGGAAATACAATAATAATTAGTAGGTAATGAAATTTTGTTAACCTTTAAGGTCTATTGTACTCACAATTCTTCTAATTGGAAATTAAATGTTATTGCGGTAATTCAATATTTACTATAATGTACCTATGTCCAATTAGCTATTGATAATAATAGGTATATTAGATTGTTAGCATTTTTAATTACATTTTAAACTTATTGTCTTTTAATTTCTAACATGTTAATTTTCAAATTTTACTTTTGGAGTTTTTAATAATACTGTTTTAAATGACAATTGGTATGTGAACTCGCTATCGATTTGTTCTGAAATGCATTGCCTATGTAATCCTTGACCTTGAGTTGTGTGATGAAATGTATTATTATCTTCAGTATTGTACGCATAACATATACAATAATAATGTGCAACGTGTAAATATAATTGGCCCTTATAGAACTGAAAATGATGTTAGCAATACTGTATTGTTGATACAACTGATTAAGCGATGTTAATGTCTTCTACCTATACATGTTGTGTATATAGGTAGACGACAGTTTTTCGGAAACTTTATGAATAGTGCAGGCGTAAATAATTGGAAATTGATCTGAGAATGGATTTTATATTTTTATAAATCCCCACACATAAATGTATCTTTAAATACACACCACTAATTATTGTCTGTACGAAAGAATAACGATTTAAACTGTGTTATTTTTGTTTTATAAACATTTTACATTATACATAAGTAAAAACAAAAATATTTATCACTTAAAAAATAATTATAAGAAAAACATAAAAATATTACACACTCTACAGCATCTCAAAATCAATTGTTTACTTTTATTTTTTTATCTTTCAAAAACAAAGGTTCTATATGAGAATGTATCCCTACCACCTTCCTATAATTACATAACTTTGAACGAATCGTATTTTTTTAGAAATCAAAACCAATATCTTATTTATTCATTCAATTTGATTGTTTATCGACTATCTGTAATAAAAAAATCAAGTACGAGAAATAGTTTGTTGTATTACATGATATTATTTTAAAAAGGTAAATGTGATGTATTGAATATAAAACTTTTACAAACATATACACTTCAAAAACAAATAAAACTCATATTAATTTGTTGAAGTCATGAAAGTGAAATTGGAAATATAAGTTTGTTGAATGGTAATATAATACTTTTATTAAATTACAAAACTAAAAAAATTACACACAAAAAAAAGTTTAGTAATAGAAACTTCTGTCACTCATAATTGGCGTGTTGTAATTAGAAGTATTAAATACTGGTTAAATGTGATTTCAAACATTAAAAACGCATTGTATACATAATAATATAATTTGTACTACTCGTAAACACACATAAAAAGAAAAATGTAAATCGATTTCTATCTTACATTTTGCTCGTCAACGTTAACATATTTAAGTGAAAATAAACTCACTTGAACGCCTTGACGAAAGTCGTTGTTAGAGTGCATGTACAATGCGGTGAAGTTCCTGACGATGTCAAACTCGAAAGTCATTTCTACTGATGACCCATAGCCCATAGTGTCGTTTTTCCATCCGACCCATTCGTTGTATTCTGCGGAAAACGATTTTGTTAAATGGCGGGGAAAAAAGAATGCGAAAAACAGCATTGAAACCGATCATCGATAACGAATAAATAGAGTACAAAATACATACATAAAATATTATACACGTTTATTGTTATTTTCACCGACTTACTTTTCACGAACGGTTCATCGATTCCGTATCGACCGTCGCACAGTTGTCCTATGCCGCCCACCAATATACCGCCTTCCTCGCGACCGTCGTAACCCGTGTCTTTTACATCACCCTGTATTACCGAATAGCTGATTACGCCTTCTGTAGAATAAAAACAAAAATATCCGTTATGTTAATTCATCGAGTAAATTATCTTGTTACGATAGGTATGTATAGGCATGTATTTCTTTTATTATTATTATTATTGTTATTATTATTCAAATACATGTTGTTTGTTTATCCTATTTTGTAAAACACATGTCATTTCTATTATTGTCATGCTATATAAATCCTAACGAGAAGTTGATATCCCTAGCAATTTTTTATGTCGTGTTATACTGCATACATAACGTATAACTAGGTCAACATAGAATTATATAACAAATTACTTACAGTGAGTACCTAATATTTAGCTGGAAATGAAATTGTATATTATTCTACTACGTCGTTAACTGTCGTGTAGTTTACTCTCGTCACCCTTAAGGTGTTCAATGTTCATTATTTTTAGAGTATAAATTCCTAAAATACGAAAACCTGTCACGGCAGTGAAATTTAAATCTGAAGACTTATGAAATGTTTGGCACTTTACAAAAATCCTGACTTGAATGTATTAAAGTGCGTCTCATTATTCAATTATATAGAACTTTATTTCAGTCATTGTTTCAAAATTAAAATTCTCTACAGTCAAATACACAAATTCATTAAATTCAACAAAAAAACTTTCGGTAGTGACTATAATTACTAAATTGTACTACCGCAGCAGTATAATATGTTCTTATTTATGTCTCATAAGCATCGACAATTTATATTGTACCTATTGAATGAAATTCAATTTGTTCGAAAAAAAGATTAAATAGGGTTTAGGGTTAAGCAGATTTTACAAATTATGTACACTCTGAGTATCAATGAGTTACTATTCAGAAGTTTCGAATTGTATTCAAGTCCTTTATAAATAGTTGAACGAGATTGTAAATAAAACGTTCAAGTTATTTACGTTTGAAGAGAAAAGAATAAGTGTTGAATAAAATAGTTTAAGAATGTTTGAACCCTATACCTAGTCATGCAACAGTAATAGGATCATGTTAAATGATAGTTATACACACTTCAAAACTTGAAAACTGGATAATTTCTACAATTTACTCGATAATTATTGGTAGATGTGACAGTTTTATACCAGGAATAACAAAGTTGTTTTTTTTGTTTTGATCTTGACAAAATTGTTGACTTTTTCAAAACTAGTAAAATTTTACCTTTTTAAGATAAACATGCAATAAATATATTGTAGCATTAATTGTTGTATATAAACATAAATGATAAAAATTGAAATAGCGATTATACCTACTACATGCGAAGCAAAATTTAATAAAGCAGAGTCATCAAAATGACGACTACATAAGGCGACGTTTGCGACGGGAGCGGGGCCATTTCGCTTCTCCTCGTGGTTGTCGTAGTCGACGACCGAAATATCTTACGTAATTTTTATTTGTTTGTTTTTTTATATTTTATTAAATTTAATTCTTTTAACCAAGTGTTATTTATTTTTTCCGTCATATATTTATCAGAGTGATACTACTTGCGAGTACGAAGACGTTTGTGGTGAGTACCACTTTTGGTAAAGGTAGTAAGACACTGTCATACCTACTTTCTCGTTCAGTACTCGTTATCGTGGTCAGTCGAGAAAGAGTAAGACTTTTGGCTAGGTTAAAGATATCCCACCTCCGAACATACAGTAATCGTTATCGTGGTCAGTTTTTCGAGGAGTAAAGTAACCTTAGAGTTGTATAGTGTAAATCCTGTTGAGCCTAGTTTAATTATCCTTTTGTGCAGTACTCGTTATCGTGGTCACCAAAAGGAGAACTTAAATAAACGCAATACCGCAGGTATCAATAATTTACTCGTTTGACGGTTTGGGAATAGGAAACCGAAATATATCTGTTATATACGTCAAGCCTTTGCGTGGCGTATACGACACATTGTAAAAATATTTGGGATGTTGAAACTGTTACTTAATTGATTAAATTTAAAAAATAATTAATTTGAAAATACTGAAAAATAAATTACACAAGGTGTTTTACTGGTTGGCCTAAAATGTGTATACTCTTATCATACTATATGACAAACCGATCTGTATAATATTATGGTACACGCATTTATGTGGCGAGCTTTAAATTGCGTATCTTCCGAACTAAGTATTTATTACATCTATATAATATGTAGGTAAACAATCTCTAGAATAATACGAACACGCGTGAGCTTGAACTGCGGTCTTGTGACGGTTTCAAAAAGTCAAATATAAATATGAACATTACCAAAACACTGAAAAATAATATGCACAGACTCGCAGTTTTTGACGGAAGTTTCATTTGTGCACAGCTGCATTTATTTACACGGCCGTGCGAATAATATTATCATTCAGAACATACGATAAACACGCACATAAAATAATATACGTGTACGTTTAATGTCATGTAATGCATTGTGCAGGGTTTTTTTTTAATTTTAACGAAGGTATGAGTTTTGTTATTCGTATAAATGTATGATTATACTTTATTATTTAATCATAAAACATATTATACCTAGAGATGTTTAGAATAAGTATTATGTACGGTGTACATATAAACTATTATACGGACACCCGGTGAAATGATTCTAAATCATTTATTAGAACCACGTTAACAAAAAATATAAAAATATATCCTTTTGGAAAATTAATCGATCCTTAAAATAGCTATACAGAGTGTGTTGGTGGTATAAGCTATTATTCAGCATGCCCTTACCGTAATGATAACAACCGATGATTTCAGCTCGAAGGCAAACCATGCGCGGCTGTCCGCTGTAAGGCACTAAACGGATTTTCGACGCTATGATTGCCGGCATCAATGATCGGTCTACTATTGTATTCGTGTCTCTGTTCGCTTGCAAAACCTGTAAACAAAAACAAAAACATAAAATATTAAATATTTATGTGTGTAAGACCTACACTGTAGGAATATAAAATAAAACAAACGGTACAAGTTATTTTAATTTAGGATTCGGTATCAGCAGCATCTTACAATGACCTGTTGGTTTAATGAGGGCTGTGGCAAAAATCGGTGTCTTAAAAAATAACGCCGGTATATAATACATAATTGTGTATGTATTAATTCATAATGTTTAAATTCCAAACGCTTCTAACGTAAAACTTTTATTCGCATATTGTTAAACACAACAAGTGTTTTAAAAGCCCAATTTACATTAATAAATTATCTATACAATTATATTATAATGATATGATGTATTATTAAGTCACTATGGCCGATATACTCATTCTTTTAGCATTGGGAGTAAATTAAATCACTATTTCACAAAGACATTATAGTATTACACACTCTCCTATAATACAAATATTATGAGCGTAATAATATTTGCGCGTACAAATTAATAATATTTTGTAATTTCGAGATATAATGTAGTAATAAAAATGTATAGGGACTAACATTTGGCGCTTATCATACTATGTATATTATAATATAATAGGGTCTGAAATTAATCGAAGTTTTCACGTGTGAAACACTGTAGATGAAATATTGAGTGCTAATTGTAGAACACAGCTATTGTTATTGAAATGTATGCAACTTCCCACTCTATACCCATTGAAATTACGAGAAGGTCCCTGTAGAATAATAATTAATTCCCCACTTGTCTCGACAATATTCAATTTTCAAGTATAAAACATAATTTCACGGGCTCGCACTTTTCATCATTTCGGATACGGTTTGCGGCGGCCACGTACAGCAGGTACATTCAAATTATCACTCAACGACAGAAACTAAGTTTTCTCATTAAACGTAATGTTCCTATATAGTGTACATACCACATGACACCACCAAAGAATATGATACCTACATAATAATATACATAATGTTCATATTATATAGTATATTGTACATACATAATACTTATACAATATACATACATACATACATACATACATACATACATACATACATACATACATACATACGTACATACATACATACGTACATTATACTTATATTGTAAACGTTACAATAAACTTAGAAGTTCGTATAAATATATAACACCTATAGTAGTTGTACAAAACATTTTTAAATAAGAATTTCGCTGAAAGCCTTGGTGTTCGATCGATGGCTTAGGTAAACTTTAAACTTATATTTATTTTTATTTATTAACAAGTTCATAAAAGAAATCACAAAAAGACTAATGTTACAGAGGAGTAGAGGACTGACTATCGTCAAAATACGTACGGTCGACAGTATATTCTAGACTAACATATAATATATAAATATTTACCATCGATAAGATTCATAATCGTATACTGTTCGGTGGGCCAATACGCCGGGCCACCTACAAATATATTGTACTTTGTAACGGAAAAGTGTGTATATTTCTTTTCCATTCACATACATGAGATTAATGTTTATGATATATACATGAAAACACCAAAAAAATCATTAGACTGTGCATATTAGCATCACAAGCATCGGTTCAAGTGTTTTAAGTTAATTTCCCTATTTTATATGCCAAACCATGTCAGTGCGTTATGCACTTTAAATTATATGTAGGTATATAGATATTAATATATTATTATTTCCGATTGCCGCTATACATTTTACCTATCTTATATTATATTATTATTGATTAATATTAGTGCACACACAAGGTTAGACGCAGTCAGATTGCCTAAGTAGCAGACGAGTTTCACTTGAAGTGACTGACTTGCTAGACACTCCAACCAACACATTCCTTGACTTTACACTTTTTTGCTTGTATAAGAAAAAGAACCGGACATGCAACGGTTACCCTGTAACCAACTTGAAGTGGTGTTGCGTAGGAAACAATATTGATAAAATCCGATTAATTAAATATTTTTTAATTACGTCCAAATAATTAAAAATGTTATGATACGTTAAGATATCTATATTCCTTCCAAATTTAAAATAATAATGTCTATAAAAAACTGTGATATTTATATTTTATATTCATTAAACTGAAATATTTTTTAGATGTTTTGATTACCTACTGTATAAACTACTAATGAGAAAAACCTTTTTATAAATTTTCAATCCTTAGCTATAAGAATTAAACATTTAATTAATTTTTTACTACAAAATTATTTGCAAATTTTCGTTATGTTGATGAATTTCGTCAAAATTTGAACTTTAAATTCTTATAAAATAAAAAATTGTGTATTATGATAGTAAATAAACAAAAATAAATATAAATCTTTGATCATTTTGAACTGCTATTTTAATAACTCAAGATGAACCTTGTATAGTTATATTACGTTTTCAAGCTATTTGGTAAAAAATCATAAATAAAAAATGAATAGAAAATTTCTCATGCCTATAAATAGCTTAAAGACAATCAAAATATTATAAAATATTATCGTGTATGAAAAATTGCAAATTTGAATTTATAGTATCTACCATGATTAGTTTTTGATTTAAACCAAAAAAACTAAATCGATTTTATCAAAAACTAGTAAATTATACAAAACCAAACTATATAATTTGATATTATTGGAGATTCAACAGAAAATTTACCGAAAAATATCAAAAAATTAAATTAAGATTAAACAAAGTTAATTAAAGTTTGAAGAATCAATAGTGAATTCTCATATTGCTTAAGATAATATATTAAAAAAATAATAACTGACTATAATGACATTTCGACCATAAATTAAATTCTCTTTCAGCGTAAGAAACTAACTAATTGCCTGCACTAAATTTAACATAAAATCCTTCGTGTAAGTTTCACATTGTTTCACTTCATTAGCCATAAACAAATTGATACAATGGAGTATATCAAATATCGATGTAATACCTTACACTAACATTTTAAATTTAAACTAAACTATGTAAATTGGGTTTATTATTATTAAGCAGTGTTTTTTTAAATATTATATTATGCAAAAATATAATATTATTATGATATAATGACCGTCCATAGGTTGCATAATTGAATGCTTATTTATTTTATGTTGAATTTGGTGAATATTTAAGTGAACAGAAATAAATCGTTCTAATAAAAATTATTATATTGTAATGAAAATATAACTATATATATATCAGTATTTCATAAAATCCTATAATATTAGGTATTAATAATTGTTTTTCAGACCTACCACCTGCAGCGATACTATGGGCATAGCCACACGTAAGGATGCATGTAGTTACTTTAAAACATATTTTATATCATCCAATATACATCAGACATACAAAAATAACTATACAAAATAAATATTCTTTAGCGTATGATTATTGAAAATTGTAGTGTATTAAGTAATGTTTTGAACAACCACAAAACGGATCATAATTTATTCAGTAACTTACCGTAGTAACTATAGCTACTAAATGAGAAAACGATGTTTAAAATGTTTTATAATTATAGTTAGGTATTTGTTATTGTTCATTTTGATATTGAGCTAAATTTAAAATTGGATATAATATAGATTAACTAAGGAAACAGCTGATATGTTATCCTGAGTACAGGATTTTTTTTAAATTATAAAATTGCATTAATATTTAGTAAGAAATGTTCAGTTTTGAAAAATGCGATTTTACAAATATATTTCATTTGTTTTCAACTTAAATCATAATAAAAATATTTAAATTCTTTTCACTTGGGCAATTCGTGTTTAAAAACACTAATTATCGTACGGCCAAATTGTCTTACAGACTTATTAATTATACGAATTAACATACTCATAGTATAGTAATATATGTATTTATACATATTCAGATATTCTCATAGGCCATAGCAATGTACAAAATGTACATATGTCATACATTTTATGATTTTCCTACATTCAGTTTCCATTTGTGCACGGTGCGTAAAAAACAGTTGCGACTTTATAGTATAAACCGCATGCAAAATTATAATTTAAGTGTTTTATCGAAAAGTGGGTATGACAGTTTATAGATGTACCTATATTCATCAGTGCCAATAACGATATTATGCATAAATCATAATACATACTATAACCTACGAGTATAATACGATATAATATTTGGTAATTGCCAATTGGTCATCAAGAGCACGTCATGCTGCCAACTCGTTTTACACATCAGCTAATGTGTGCACGTTGCACATACGCACACACACACATGCCCATACGTATTACAATATTATACCCGCGTGTTATAATCATCGTATAGGTATTATTACATCGTACAATAATTAATAGAATACTATAGTATATTTTCATTCCGATATTCTTATTATTTTAAGATGATAACCGTAAAAGAATTACAAAAATGTACCTTATATTTTAAAAATATCATAAAAAAAAGCAAAAGAATTCCATGTTTTGGCAATGAAAGACATTTTTATTTTTTTGCTCGTAAAATACTGCATTTTGCAGTGGAATCACCTCCCAGCTACGCTTAGCCATGTGTACAGGGAGATGTTAATAGCGCACAGCAGAAATCGTGCAGATTACGAGCACAGCATATAATGCAACCAGGTATCATATTTTGTGACGTTAAATTATTACGAACGTTCTGTATTACAGAATATTATATTATATTATATACAGGATTATACAAATCGTTAATACCGGATTTTACGTGCAAAGCACGGCAGTGATCCTCGTCCGTAAGTACATAATATACCTACAATAATGCGCAACGTGATGGCGAGGAACGGTGCAGGTCTTACATAGTATACAATGCATATAATATATATATATACATATACATTTATATACACACCAGTGGCATAAAACTTTTGGAAACTATCACGTGCGTATAATATATCTGTATGTGTGTGTGTATATACATATAATTGTACATTGCAGTACGGCCGTACGGGCCGATATATTTTACGATGGGTTTCGCAGCGTGGGTGAGAATAAAAATAAAATCCTTCGTTGGGGTGGTGGTGGTGGTGGTGGTGGTGGTGGGAGGAGGAGAAGGTTTGTGATAAGCTTTTCGACGGGATTAATCGGCGTGACTTAATTAAGTGGCCGTCTTTTACAGCCAGCAGGTGCGGGTGAGTAGTTTGGCAAAAGTGCACTCCAAAAGCAAAAGCTTCTCAGCAGCCCACCCGTTTTCCGTCACCGATCATTAGGTTAGGTCGGCGGCACGCATTATAAGAGACGGTGGATTCAAACATACATAACTACAATACGGGTCGTATAGTATAAATTATATACGGTATAAAATAATGTTTTGTTGCCATTCGATATTTTATAAACCTTTATCTAGCTACCGAGAGTACTTGATAACCTCATATCTCTATCTATTCCAGAATATATGGAATTATATTTACCTTTACTTATATGTTATGTTGACTCTGCGTATTGTTTTTAATACTCAAGCCTATCCATCTTATATTATAATATATTCATCTTGTTGACAAAATACCAACGGTTTTATTTAAATGTATAAATAATGTATAGAAACTAGAGACTATGACGTTATGTTGATATCTATTCATACTCAAAATCTGATACTATTTATCTGGTAATCTACCTTTTTCAAATGTTAACATATATATTTTTTATGTTTATTCCGTAGGTAGATATATGCTGAACATTATTCAATTTTTGTACAGTTCGTCGTGAATATTGCACGTGTGATAGTTATGAATGGGTATTAGTAGTGGGTTTCATTACTATTTTGAAAATCTATAATACTGTTTTACAAAATTAATTTAATTTAATTGATGAACTATTATAATACAATATTATATTATGTACGTCAAAATAACAATTTATTATAAATATTGTAATTATTTGAATACAATGTGATATCTTCTTCTTACCATTGAATAAACAATATAACATTCCTTGAGTACACTCAACAGTATAAAAAACCAGTTCAAACCCGGAGACATCGCTATAAAAATACTGAACAATCTAAATGAAGCCATATCCAAAAATAAACAAATAATCCTCATGTGGGTCTCCGGGCACTCCGGCATCGAAGGAAACGAATTAGCCGATAAACAGGCCAAGATCGCTGTCACCAATCCCAAAATATCAAATATAGCAGGTCCTTCTTACAACGACCTCAAAAGGCACATAAATCACATAACCAATACCAAATGGCTCAATACTTGGAAACAACAAAACACCAAACTCAACACTATAAAAAGATGCACCAACAGGTGGATTAATAATTCTTTAAAAAGAAAAGAAGAACCGGTTCTAAACCGATTGAGAATTGGACACACACGACTTACGCACGGGTACCTAATGGCAAAGGAAGTACCCCCTTCGTGTGAAGTCTGTGGTGTCCAATTAACAGTGAAACACATCATAACCGAATGCCTAAAATTCCAACGCGATCGTCAAATCATCGGATTAGATTCATCACTGGACACCGCACTGGGACCCAACACCGAAGAAAACTCTAAGATAATAAAATTCCTGAAATTGACAGGCCTTTACAATTTAATATAATAATATTTAACCCGACTGTACACTATGTAACCACACCTATTCTGTAATTCCAATGTCAATACTTAATCTATATATAAGAATACCTAAAAACTGTAAATAACTATTGTATATTTCATATTTGTAGCTAATGACCATAGTTGTCGGGCTTTTTATTAGATCAATAAAAAAAAAAAAAAAAAAAAACAATATAACAATATACTCTAAAAATCATGTAAATGTTTCCAAACTTAAATTTGTTTACATTTTTTTTATGTGATTATGTGAATACTAAATTTTTGAATTCCTATAACCTGGTGAGTGTTAATATTATTTTTGATATATGAAGAATAAAAAAAAAAACCTTATTTTCAATACGTAAAAAAAAGCTACGAGTATAATTCGTAGAACTACAGCAATTTATCGGCGTTAAACTGTTACACCAAAAGTGGGCACACGAGATAAATTGCAATGATATTCTCATTTGAAACATGGAAACGAATAGTTGATTGAAAATGTCCGTTATTATTATGAACATCTATATAATGTATACATACATTTCTAAGTGAAAGGTTGACATAAACAACTTTGATACCAGAATAACAATCAAGTATCAACCGGTAACATATACACACCTTTATAAAAGGATCACCTCCTGCGCATAACCCTTTGGCCGCACTTTTCCCTGCCTGGCAAGTCACAGGTACAACGAATAATATTATATATTCACGTGCACACACACACACACCATTCGCACAAAAGTAGCTTTATCAACCACTCCGCACATCGACCTTAGCCCTGTCGCAAACTTAATATCAATTATTATTTACCTGCGTGCACTTCAAAACTACATAATTTAAACTCCTCACCGTCGTCAGCCCCACCCAAATACCCTACCACCGTTCCTCACCACCAACACCGCCAATTGCTCAGACATTCTCTCATTTACATAAAAAAATAAAAAAATTACAAAAACAATTAAAGGGTGAATTTCAATTGGATCGGACCGCCGCGCACACAGCAGTTGTTATTAGATTCTAATTTGTATGTATATAATATTACACAAACAGAGAACCCTCCTAAGCATTGCTGTAGTACACGTTGTACGTATAAATATGTATAATAATATTATGTACAATATAACATTATTTTTCGGCCTGGGCTGTAGTATATTATATACGTACTTATACTCGATAGCGTTGACCCTGCGAAACGAGTACGTATTACCACCACGGCCCACCCTGTGCACATAATTTCAGTATTGTATTTGAATAATAATTTAATTTTACGAACATATTATCATTGTTTTTGCACGCGGGACATACCATTACATCACTCGGCCACGCACACGTGTATATATCACCATCGTTAACCCTATAATCTACACATAGTGTTATTTACATTGTTCCGTATGAGTGTACCGTACCCTACTTGTCGGGCACGTGTATACAGGGCAATTGGATGTTCAAATTTTCCCCAAAATTTAATTTGTTTATAATATTATATTATGTTTTATTATAATACGTATGTAATAAATGTAATATTAGTTCAAATATTGTTTAAAAACCCTACTAAAAATATTATGGCGTATGTGCTTAATTATTACTGTACCTACTGTATATTATGCCACTGTGAAATTACTCACACAATATATTGTAGGTACGGTCGTATAACTTCTGTCACGTGACGTGTAATATTACGTGAACCCTTTTATTCATATTATTCGAATTTCCTATTTGTACGTTTGATGGAACTATTGCGGAAGAGGGTTAGTGCGTATAATGACATTATTCGATTACGGCGGATACGGTGAGCTATGCATGTAATCTAATAATCTGTTACGAACAATTAATATCGTTTAATCTTCCGTAGCGGACTACCCATCGAGGTTTTCACGAATCCGACGTAATAATATGTATAATTTTAACGGCTCGATATTATATAACATTGTCGTGTTAATAATGCGACGAATTCAGATTTTACACACTTGCGTTTATTTGAATAATATAAACTATGTACGAGGTAGTCAACTTACACGTACATATTATATAATATGACCTATACATAACTTTTAAAAAATGTATTCATTCGCAGGCTGACATAATATTTTATCATTCAGCGGGGTTGATACCGTTTTTATACTATTGTCTACGATTTCAATAATAGACGATGTTTTTTTTTTTTTTACACTGAACAAATAAAAGCAAATTAAGCCGATTTGTACATAAAGAACATAATGTAATTTGCATAATAGCAGCATAATGAGAATAAAACCATTTACAACAATACGGTTGATTATGCTTAACTTTTTACAGGTACAATGTCATGGACAATGAAACCGCTTTCATTTGTATTGTGTTCTTTTTAATACTATTTATTGCTGTTGTTGTTGTTTTTGTTTAATGGAACTTTAAAAATACATGATTATAAACAAAAATTACAACAATAGCATAAGAAGATTTGGGTGCAACTTAAAATGTCTCGAGTATTTTATAAGACAATTTTGATTTTAAAATTAAATTTTTTTTTTATAAGCTTTAAATTGTTTAATATTTTAGTCATATTTTCTAAATTAATGAAAAAATAATACAGAATATTTTCGTAAAGTTTTTGTGGTGAATTTTCACATCTGTGCCAAATAGAGGTGAATTGTCATGTTAAATTTGGAAGCAGTCAGTCCATCTGAATTGATTACCCGGATTCTTGAAAAAATAATCACCTAGCCTGACCTAACACCTAAATGTTAAGTATAATCTTAGTTATAGTTTAGTTATTAAATATAATAATGTTCTATTGAACAATGAAGTTAATTATTTCATAAGTAAGCTTTTAGTATTTTTTTTTCGCAAATGACGATTCTTAACTTTTAAGTGTGAATAAAAATAATATTTTATTGATAATTTTTAATGTAATTAACTAAGTTAGAACATTAGACTTTTAAAGCACTCTTTCAACACTTAACATTGGTTGTATACATAAAAAAAATCCGTCATTGAAAAACCAATCTTCATCGCTCATACACTCAAAATTTTAAACAATAAACATTAATTTAATTTTCATCGTAAAACTTTGAAAACGTGAACCCTGTCACTACAGATTATTTTATATACTTTTAGTTTCATTCAACGAGAGAGAGAGAATTAACCCTTATATTTATTTGTTGTGAGATAAGAATTAAGTAAATATTTCGATTATGTTGTGAACAACTTATCGCACATAATATTATTATGCACAACTTATTAAAAACGTTTTACTTATAATATAATATCACTATACATTATAATATACATACCATAGAACAGAGAATAATAGGTATAGATAAAACTGTTAAAGTATTTGTTTGCTCAAGCTTTATAGTATTATACCATTTGGGTCAAATATAAATATTTCATGTACCATGTGCTGTTGAAATCGTAATAGGTGCCTTTCATTTTAATTAGCTATAGCATTTTTCTTAGTTCCCTTTTTATAATAATAATAATATTATTTGCACGCAATAATAATAACGTTCCGACGTTTACCATTGTTTACAGCTCATCGATTGGTACCTAAGAGGAAATCTCAATTTGCGAACAAATTGTTTGTACATACATCTCAGAAATATGGGTCACTAGGGCTCAAAAGTTATTTAATTAAAACCATTTTAGGAATAAAAATTTCAATTAAATTCCAACAAACTATACAACTACCGAGAACCGTGATACATTTAAAGTGCTTAGCGTAGTCTGTTGTATAGTATATATAGGTAGTTGAATATACAACGTTGAAAGTTTACACAGATCGCAGAAATGATAACCTAATTTTATAATTACTTTTTTCATAAATACAATGTCCTCAGTATTTCTACACAATAATAATATATTGTATACAGATATAGTGGCCGTACAACAAAAAAGATTCGTATACTTATATTTTTGATTTTAGTTTTTTTTTTTACAAAACACAGTACGCCATATCAATAACGAAAATTATTATAAAAAAATTATTAAAGATAAGTATGAAGAATAAACAGTATACTCTATTGCACGAAACGAAATCGATTCGATACAATTCCAAAGTTGGTTAATAGACAAAACACTTGGGAAAGCACGTGCCGAGGCTTCGCGTAGTATTGACACACAGTGCTGCGTGCGACGAGCAACAACCAATGCGTATTTTTATTTATATATTTTTTTTTTTTTTAGGTCGTGAGAGCAATTATATTCTGTGTATTTTTAATTAAAACGAATAACGCATTTGTAGCAATGGGGCAAATCGGTCCAATATACGCATTATTATTTTACCAATTTTCACTTCAATTTGTTTTTTTTTTGTTTTCTACACTCTACGGTTTATATTCGACTTAATAATTTATTCATTTATGTGAACTTTTAATTAAGCCCCCTGCCCTAATACATAATATGTTAGTCGTAAGCGAAAGTTCCAACGGTGACAAAACAAGATACCCATGACCGCGATGTTCATTATGAAAACAATAATATATAATATTAAATATTATATCAAAAACGGATTCATCGTGAATGTTTATTTTTCTGTACGCATAATTATTTTTCACGTAAGGTAAGTTGATAAATTACAGAAATATTATATTTTTATTCATTTTAATAAATTACTGTTATAAGCTGCTGTTCGTATGTATTTGTCATCAAAGTGTATAATTTTATAGAATTTCAGTAATTTTTTACAACAGATTATGGTAAATTAAAACTAATTTGAGCCTAAATGTTTTGCTGTATTAACAAATAGATACCGTTTAGTATAATTTAAAACGAACGTTTGGCGTTGATTAACGATCAAATAAAGAATTGTATTTATATATTATGTTATGTATTAATTCTGCATATATTTGTTCATATATACCTATTATAAATAACTCGTAGTACATAGCTACTGGAAAAAATCGTTTACAATTAAAATACGGTGTATAACAATAACGACTGTAATAATAATATAAAATCCAAATAAAAAAATTCATGATAAATACGAATTTTCACGTGTCTAGGTAAAATAACAATGTACATAATGCTAACAAATAGGATAGGCACTATTATAATAAACGCATGATCATTTATTTTATACATACATAGTTTGACCAATCACCTAATATTATATTGACATTATAATTGAAGTGGTATTTTTTTTTTTTTCATTTCAAAATAAGATTATTTTCAATTTGTTTATTTTTATCTTTGCAGGCGTTATAAAATTAATCTTGTGGTATTCTGCAGTCTGTTTAATACTTTATTATATTGTATTACGATATTTTGGTTTCCTACAAAAGTGCAGGTATATTAGGTATACGCGATACGATCTACCATGCTCGTACGATATGATTTATGTAAATATAAATATTTATATAACTATATTTGCTTTTTGCACGTGTATACATATGTTCAAAACTCTTGTGAGATTTAAGATACCTACCTATACCTTCCAAACTACCAGCTAATACAATTAAAATATGTTTAAGTAGTGTGCGTTCGTTATTAATAAAGACAAACATTATTGTTTCTCTTAGCAGTTATATAATTATAACGAGAAACATAAATAACCTACATAATAGTACCGAGATATCTAGTGTTTGATAATGTTTTATAGTACTTCATGTATTTACAGAATCGTTTTTTAGTGTAAACAATAAGAAAGTACCCAGATACATACCCATCTAACTATAAAAATGACATAAGTGATAATTAGAAATTTTAATTGGAAACGATTTCGGTAAAGAAGTCGGATGCTCTTATTGTTTGTTTAAGACTGCAGTAAATAATCACCGTTTAATTCTTATCCCTTTAAAAATTGTAAAAAAACTAAAAGTGACATTGTGAAGTAAATTATTACGAACCTTGACTAAAGAATTATCTCTCGTGTGCACTCAAAAAGTTTAGTTCATACAACACATCCGTGAAATGGTAACCACTCATATTATTTTAAAACTTTTGTGTGTACCTATGCCAAACAGTCAACAGATAATTGTATAAGTAATAAGTATAATATAGGTACATAAAAAGATTTATTACGCTTCACGTCATAGACTCGTACTTAGTTAAAAGAATATATATATATATATATGGATAAGCTCAAACAAACCACAGAAAAAACAATAAGTAAAAAAAGCGTTTAAACGTTTTAATGTATACTAATAAATTTACTTGTTTTTGTTTTATTTTATAGTGTTATTATTCTCGAGGTTAGGTTAATAAAATAAAATTTCATTGATTTAAATTCAAAGTTTTATTTTTATAGACACATAACATTTTTATAGACATTATTTAAAAAATATATTCTGTTTTTAAATGTATTGTAGCTACGACCTATATTTTGTACTGTTTTGGAGACATATTATACTTTTATACTTTATAATATTTCACCGTTTTCTTTTAAACATTTGTGTTATATAGTTAAATTATAATACAATAGACATGCTATTCATACATATAAAATATGTAGAAACACATTTGATTATAATCGATTTTAATAAAAAAATATAAACATATTTTTAGTAAAAAATTATATGTACTCTCGGTATGGGAGAAGATTAAAAAGTCGATTTATTTGCACAAGAAATACTATTCAAATCTCACTCCGTCTAAATGGTTTTTAAAAACTATCAGAAAAAAATAAAACTTTCTTCACTAATTCACATTCATGAATTTGAATAAGATGAATATAAATTTGGTTTCACATACTTATATTATAATATATATTTCCAGTTACGTACCTAAGTACTGAATGAATTCCGTCCTATACCATGACATAGGTTATATTACCAAATACCGTAATATTGACTATAAAATGTTCAAACAAAAAGTTATAGATTCGATTAGGTTTATAATTAATTACTTATTTTACTAGTAATTAAATATCAATATATTATTATATTGCCTATATCAAATAGGCAATATAATGTATTAGAACGACGTATTTCAAAACATCATACAAGCCCGATTTAAAGTATTAATAAGTTTCTAATTGATTATTTAAAGATGACTTAAGCTAAGACCTACTTACTATTATAATAGATAATATATTATAGGCACATCTTGTGCGATATAGGCTGCTTACAAAGTATGGACTATATAATATTATTAAATTACAGGTAAGGATGAAATTCTTAAGAAGACTTTATTGAAACTAATAAAGTACCATCACAACCATCACGTCTTCGTATACGGTCACGTACTCGTGTGTTTACTCAATATTTTAAACGCTGTAATCTTGTATGAAATTACGAAACAGTGAACATTTCAGGTGATAGTTTTTATAAATTATATATGAGAAAAAAAACAAGCAGACTAATTAACTATAAATATAATAACCGGTTTTAATGTCATAAATTCATATATAAATTTTGAAAATTTCACAAGTGGATGATTATCGTAACGAAATATGAACTTTTAAAGACGTTACCGAGTTTTAATTTTCAATTTATAAAAATAAGATGAACGAAACTTTTTGAGCTATTTTTTTTCTGTCACAACAGACGTTTTTGTGAAATACGATTAAAATTAATAAAAAAAAAATAAAGTGGTCTAGTATACACTCTGCTGTATACTAGTAGCCGACTATACCTTATCATTGATTTTCTGTAATGTATGTGGTTAAATTTGAATTCAATAATATATCATTGCATACGAAAAATTATTCTGAGTCAAGGCGGTCATTCAGCCTATAATACTAAAAGTATATTTCATGATAACGCTATTAAAGTAATTAATTTTACTATTAGGTATACAGTAGACTGAATTAATTTTTAACGAAAACATTGCATTTTAAAATATCACTGTATGTATTAAATATAATAATATAAGTTAAAAGTTTCAAGTAGGCCAAGAATACTATTTTTTAATAACCACAAAACAACTAAAATCGTTATTCATCGTTTAAGTATCTATAATGTTGTCCTAGTTTAAATTTAAAATGTTTGTAAAAAAAAAACTGCATTCAAATTTTTTAGATTGTTTTGGTTGCAGTATAGTTACTTGTATTAAACGTTCAAGCTGTTGACCGATCGAACTTTTTTTATCGACATTGATTGAAAAAAAAATCAAACATGTCAAATCCCTATATACATAATTCTTTTGAAAATTTAATCATGTATCGAAAATGATAATATCAACATTTTGTGTAAATGTCAATTTGTTTACGGATTTTCGTATTAAAGTAACACTAAAAAAACAACATTTTGACAAAAACTGGTTTTACGTAATTCCCGGTTTTCTTTCATTTTTTTTCCTAGTTATTTTGGAAAATTCTGGAAATTTTTTACTTTTTAATACGCTAAATTACCTACTATAGTTCAAATTTGTTACCTAAAGTCACCCCAAAGTTGAAAACCAAATCATTTTTTCTAAAATAACACAGCATTTTAAAATCAATACATTCATTGCGCCGCTCAGAATATACAATTATAAATAAATGAAAAGCTAATTCATCAAAGAATGTGCTGCACTCGGATTATAAAAAAATTAATTATCTACCACAACATTATTACATGGTAAATTAGGTTATAAAATGATATTATAAAATATGTGATAATAATATGTGGTACGTGACTTTGAAATGTTTATATATTCTATTAATTATACTCGACAACTGTCTTATATAATTTACATCGCCGTTAACTTAAGGCTATACAAACATTCATTAAATTATAATTATTATTAAAGAACTGTGAACCGTATATTATGACGAGGAATATATATATATATATATATATGGCCGACGATTGTAGTATACTTGGTGTATTTTATGTTTGTGTGTGTATTACTGCGCTCGTAAATTAAATCGAAAACAAAGTACGTGCCACACCACACACAAACACACACACACACGTGCGCACCCACACACGCACAAATACATTATACAGACTATAATATGATCCGGTAGAAAAACAAAAAGGTATAATAGTGCAAAGGGGATACTGCAGTCGTGTTTGGGAGCGTTTCGGTGGGGGGGGGGGCGATTTTATTATTATTATTTTAATATTTATATACATCCAAAGGTACGCACTACGCCGGCGATCCGACAGATGATACGAGTGGTTTGCCGCTGTTTATTGTACTTTGTTAAAACCGTTCGTTGCTGCATAACGGCGTTCCGGCTGTTTGTTCTATCGGTATAATATAATAATAATAATAATGTGTGTGTGTATGTACCTCCGACGATAAATCAATTTTGAGCTTTCTATTTTTTTCAACCACCCCGACCCCCACACACCCAGTGAATTCAACACTGCTTTCCCCGCCATCACTCGGCCATTGCCGATTACTGTATACCGTATCAGAATCGTTTCGCGAATTATTGTTTTCGAATTTATTACGCCCGTCACGCTCGCGGCACATACCACCGCCGCCGTTGGATCGATGTCTAGACCCCTATCGGAAACGATTAAAAATATATAATATTATAAAAAAAAACACAGAAATAAATATTTTGTATTAACGAATAAAATCAAACCATTTTTCATACAGTTGAAGGATATTTTTGTTTTAAAATCGCATTATTTTGTTACACGACGTAATCGGCACAATACATGTAACAAATGATAACAATATTATAATAATAATAATAATAATAATAATAATAATAACAACGGGGAAAAAACTGCAAAATATATTATTATATTATTGTTTACGTGTAATACGGTCGCGCGTTAAGCGCACCCACGTCTACGTCGAAATAATATACGACGTATATAATGGCGCATTACAAAAAAAAGGATGTATAATTTATTTTTTTTCCCCAAAAAATTATCTGTATAGTTTTTTTCTCGTAAGTAAACTCACAGTGGCCTCGGTAATGTGCAAAAACACATTTTTTCACACCACCGCACGGTTGATTTATTCGTTAACGTGTGGTCAACATCAGAACGCGGCGTTTTATAATAAATTATTATATTTTTATTATTATACATATGGGCTATAATAATGTAGGAATTCCCTTAACATCGCACGTTTTTGTACCGGATTGCGGTCGCTTATTTGGATCAATCGTCTCTTGGCGGCATGGCATCCCCCACCGATAAATGTCCGAAAAATCCTAGTCCCTCGCGAGTGGATACATAAATTTATATATATAATATATATTGGTCCCTTGGGACTTTATAGGTAGACTATTTAATCTTGACTGACAAAAATATTCTATTTCGATCTAAACGGTTGATAACATTACGGGTACCTAGGTAGTTAAAGTAATCGGATCTCAATTCTTCTTAAGAAAAATAAACTAGTTGGATTAGGCTTAAAGTCGGTTATATATGTAGTAAACTAGTATTCACTCGTATGGAAGAACTTTCCTTTAGATTCTAAATGGAAAAAAGAAGTTGTACTTAAAATTAGATTTATTATTTTTTTATTGTGTAAAAATGGGTTGAAATATTTTTGAATTATCTTTTTTTATAACCTATTGTATTAGATTATATTTTTTATAATCGCATATGGTATAACTAAATGTAGAATATTTGTCTAAAATAATTGATATTTTTGTCTTTCAAATTGAAATGACATAGGTAATAAAATTAGGATATTACACTGCTTCTACTTTTTCAATATTTCTTATGTCTCACAATATATTATTAAATTATTGAAAGGAAGATTTTAGATTCTGAATGGAGCGATGCGTGTATTGATTTTACAATGATGTGTTTTTTTCTAGGTTAGGTTGTTAGGTTTAATTATTACCTAATATTTAAAAGAGTTTCATTCGTTTAATCATATATAGGTAAACTAATTACTATGTATTTTACTGTAACTTATCATTTTCGAAATTCCTTATTTTTATTATTAAAATCAATCGTTCAAATATTTTTTTAGTAATTTTTATCAAGTGTTCAGAATTATCTCCCCCATCGTTAATTTGCATTAGCTAATAATAAAATGTTATGTTTATTTTTATTTTTATTATTATTATTTTTAAATGTTTAGGTTTATAATACACATAATATGTCAATCAAAGAATTTTCAAACTGAAGTTATAATCAAACGACACATTTCAGGTTCATTGATGAAATGTTGAGAAGGTAAACACTGAACATTTGATCATATTTAAATACATTTATATAACGTAACATTTGTTATTTTAGCTATAATAATATTGACTTTGCATAACTCTGCAAAAACAGAACATGTTATTCAGGAGTCTACAGTAGCAACAATACCACGGAATTACATCTAGTGTTCGCTCATAAATAAATTAATATACACATGCCTAATTAAATAAATTACAATTACAATTAAACATTTTTCGAGAATATTTTATTCAAATTACACAAATCTTTTAATAATTTAATGTTGTGCTCAGTGTCAGCTCAAGTATTTGAGAGGCCTGGTGAGAAATATTTTGTTTATATGTAAGTGTACTATGGTTACTTACTTCCTAGACCAGGGTGGGAACCTGCGGCTCCTTAGCATGCATCTGTGGCTCTTTGGAAAATGCATCAATATCGAGACCCGTAAAATATAAATTAAAATTCAATGATCACTTTCTGAATTTTGACCATTTTTGAATCTATTTACATTTGTGAGCAAATATTTCCGAATATAAACTTAATGAAAAATAAATTAAGAAGTCAACTGAATGATATCAATCTTAATACTTGTTTGAAGTTGAAACCAACAGATTACTATCCAGATTTGAATAAACTGCGCGAAGAAATTTTGTGTCAAAAATCCCACTAATTAAGCAGATACGTTTTTTTTTATTTTTGTGTGTTATTGTTTTTAAATAGATAATATATCATATTTGTATAAACAATAATAACAATAATGTATTGATGAAATAAAGTTTTTCTAAATTTTAGACTTATTATTATGTTTTTAATACCTACCGATTCCCAATGAAATTGCTTATTCAAATTAAGATGACAATTCAAAATAATAATACGCACAAATCTATAAAATTGTCTAATATACTACACTATCCGAAATAATAATTTTAATTAGTAATAGCTAATAAGTAATAAGTTATGACTAACAATAGTACATATTATTATAATTATAGCCAAATTATTTAGCATGCTGTACTATGACGGTTTCGCCGTTTGCCGCCGCCGGGCACCACTGCATGCAGGAGATTAAATTAAATATAATATAAATTATAACCAATACTATTTAAAATATATATAATAATATTCATTATTACTATAAGTTATAAACCACACAGTTATTATTAATACATATTATATAAGTTTTAAAATATTGTTGTTCAAATGTAAAATAATTTTTTCGTTTTTGTTTGTATAATATTGGTAAGGTAAAGTGCGAGGCCTTTTAAAGCGGGGGACCTGGTGCCTGGGAAAACCACGCCCCTCTCTCCCTTGCGCCGGCCCTGGTTGTGCCCCACTTGGCCACTTAGGTTTGCTTCCGATAGTTATGAGTTTGACTCGTTATGATATGATGTTCTAAAAGTAAAACAGCGGTCCAACTTTACCTTAGGTCTAAACTTTATTAATAAAATAAAATACATTACTTCTTAAATTATTTATTTTTTAACTCTGCGATAATAATAAAACAGCTATACTGTATATACTCGGAAGCTGCTTATCGCATTGTCAATCGTGAATATCTCAGTTTGCAAATAAAACCGGCAGGGGCCTTAGAACATTACACTTTATGATGTTCAATTTCGTATAAAATACCTCGTATAGTATAGTATATATTTATGTACTTACACCAGTTTTTTGAAAAATTAAAATTATTCTTTACGAGTTGGCGAGCAAAAGTTCCCGTTCAAATAAATTCTTCAAGCACGATTATTAGGCATAGAAAATAAATAAATCATACTATATTGTGTATTTGTATGCGATTTACCGATTCTAATGCGTGGTTGTGTGATGATATAATATACTTTATACAATTATTGTTATACAATTCACGTACATTATTGAAACGTAATTTGCATACATGTCATTATGGGATTCATCAAACACAACAAATCCACGGCGATAGAAAGGTGTTCACCAAATCTCTTCTTGTTGTCGTAATATGATAGGCTGTTTATTACATTTTTATTGAGGCGATACTCGATTTAATTCTATGCCATTATTTTTGTTGTTCACTATACACATGTGTCAAGTTCATACAATATTTTGTGTATGGTATTATGACGTGCACTCGTAAAAACATGGTCGAAAAATCTATGTGTATCCAATGATATGTAAGTAGCCGCGGACAATATCTTCGTGAGCGGTGTTTGTTTTGCAGTTCAACGAAACTCCTGCTATCGTAAAAACTGTTGATTATATAATAAAATATTATATTTTTACAGTAACTATATATAGATTTTATTTGCCGGTATATTTTTCCAACACTTAAGAGAACAAGGTAGAACCAATCGAAAAATTACCTCGTACACAAATGTTCATAATCCTACTGTTTTTTTATTAATAACGTATAAAAAATATAATATTCTTGCTGAACTGTACGAAAAAAATAAAGAAATTCAAAAAATACGATACGATAGTCGTTGGTAGATATATTATAATTTGGGATTGGAATTTCGAACTGGGGGTTAGAAAATATAACTTGATGTTTAATGACTGACCTTTTAGTAAAAAATAAAATTAATAATGAGCATAAAAAATGTTACGGGACCGCAGTCGGGTTAGTAGCGGTAATCGATTAATTTAATTCAGTTTACATTTTGACAAATATTCGTTTATTCTGACCGGTATGCACGTACCCGTGACGATCGCGCATATTATATATAGAGAGAGAGAGTATACAATGTACACGCGTATATTATAGTCAAAGACTAAAGTTCGTTGAACAGGAACAAACAAAACTTGTACGCACAAATTCGGCCACGAGGGAAGTGTCGCGGAGGGGATCGAGGGGATCTTCGTCAAATAACGGGCGCACACACGCGTACGGCGTGTTTGGCCGCTGACGAAGAAGTTCGGATCGTCGCCGACCCCTGTTTTACGGACCATCTATCTTTTGTGTGTGTACTTCATAATATTATATGGCTTTCTCCTGACGACGTTCTAAGAACGGTTTTCGCCTCGTCTCACCCTTCCCCTCTCAGTCGACGAGCTTTAAATAACGTACAACTAACCGGTACACGACACACACAGACACTCACTCACACGCACATACATTCACACGCGAGTGTAAACTTTTATGAGAAACTTATTAGAAGCTTAGAAGTTTGGCACAAGGTCAAGTAGAATTTTATTTGTCTCGACAACGATGCGCAAGACGGACCTTCTTGGTACGCGTAATTATAGCATAATATACGATGTACACATACAGCGACTTGTATAATCCTTGTCTAAATCTAAGTGTGTGTGTTCGGTCGATCGTTAGCGTATAATACAATCAGTCGAGTTCGTCACGGAGTTTCCAAAAAAAAAAAAATTGTTTTGGCCAGACGTAGGTCTAGAAATGAAAAAAAAATGCCGTATTGACATGATAAATAATAATAAGTGGAGAAGGTATTATACAGTTATTATTATGTGGTTATATATTTCACTGAAAACACTTTTTGCTCTTTTGGTGTGGTGTAATGCTCTGAGAGTGTTGAGAGTATTCGGTTAATCATAAATTGGACACGGATGGCAGTTACGAGTACGAGCCTGTGAAGATTGAAAAAATCCCAAGTTTGTAAAAAAAAGTTTTCTCAAAAGAACTCAAAAGATTTAAGTGGTTTAATTTTCGGTAAAATATCTGAAACTGTATTATTATACAGTCATATACACTGTAACAGAACGAACTAATTGATAATATGAACTATAACTTTTATTCTTATCAATTTTTGAAGGCATTTTTTTAAATTTAAATTATCGCATTATAAGTATTATTTATAATAATGCCTATATGAACGTGAAGAAAAACTTCGGCCGGCATTGTTTTACAATCTTATAAAGTTGAAAAAAAACTCATCGTTAACAATTTATAAATGGTTCCAAATATCAAAACTTCTAATGGAAATAAGACTGTCTTCGTTTAATATTTTAAGACCTAATTTTAAATAAGAGGTGTTAGCTACACACCATGATATACTCCTTACTCACACCTATAATAGTTACATCTTTGGGGCAAAGTCTTCTAAATTGTGATTAGCACTATGTATTATTTGGATCATAATAATAAAATTGTTAAATCAAACTATAAAATAAAATCTAAAACTAGTAAGTATTTATTTGAGTAGGTACTAGGATACTAAATAAATCAGCTTATCTTTAGTACCAACCTTACAATGATCAAAAGTTACAACATATTGTTCATTATAATTGTTTTATATTGTTAATAATTATGCAACACTAATTAGAAAATAAAAAAGTATCCCTATAAGTTATAACTATAATAATTTGTTATTAAATAAATTATTTTAAAACAATAAATAACAAGTAATTTAAATTACGTAAAGCTTGAATAGAATGAATGTGTTTCATAATTTACTTTAAGCTTTAAGAAAAAAAACTCTAATATTATGGTTTGCTGAACCTCTATTTAAATGTTCAATAAGAAAAAAATTCAATATTATATAAAGGATCACGGCATGTACTAAAAGTCTCCACATCCCAAGTATAAAATTATGCTATGAATAAAATTAATTTTTAAAAAATGGCATTACATTATTTGTGAATTGTTTGTTATTTCATTCATGTTATACTATAATATGTTCCATTTAAAAAAATATATAATTCACTGCTGGGCTGCTGAATAAGTACCTACATTTCTGGAAATAAAATGTCATTTTATAGTTCGGTACAGCATTTTTATTTCTGGATAATAAATTTGTGTCATTGTGTTATGAAAAAAACAAAAAAAATTATAATTCATTTTTAAATTAATGTATATTCTATTCTATATGAATAAAGTAATATAGTAGTATAGTAATACGATTGCTAAAGAAGTGTGATAATATAGTTATATGCTATGTGAATCGATAAAATAATATACACATTTTTGTACAACATTCAACAAGAATAAAAATTGTATAAATAGGTTTATTGAATAAACCGTTATGTTTTCATAGTATATTTATATTATAGTAATCTACAAAACCATATTGTATTATATATAGGTTGATTGAAAAGAAATATAATTCAAATAATGGATGCATTGCTCATCTTGGTCACTACGACACTGCATAGACACATTGGTATCATTATTATCTTGAACAATAGTTATCGCAATCAAAAACGGGTTTAAACATGGGTTATCTAAAAGTGGTATTTTATACTGTACTGAAAATCTACACAAATCTCTCGATTTATGTTAAAACAAAAAATAACTAGAAACCATTATTTTACAAAAATGTTCTCTCGATAATTATGTTTTACACGCATAAATTAACCATTTTAAATTATCTTACAAATAAATTTAATCATTTAAGGTATATTATAATATTGTATAGTATTTACTTGTATACGACGATGTAAACAGAAAAGTAAATAAGAAAGATATCGGGTTTCACTTTAAAAATAAAATAATAAAAACAGTAGTCTTGAACAGTTTTAGACTATACTATATTATACTAATCCACATTGAGTGAATTCCATCCGACCAA
This sequence comes from Neotoxoptera formosana, assembly GCA_022818045.1. Lineage (NCBI taxonomy): Eukaryota > Metazoa > Arthropoda > Insecta > Hemiptera > Aphididae > Neotoxoptera > Neotoxoptera formosana. The sequence goes on along the minus strand of CM040632.1, from coordinate 9,970,481 downwards.
CTGTAGGGCACAGTATAATATTGTTTTAACAAAGTCTTTAAAATTAATGACCGTATCTTTTTACTTTACAGCTCAAATGTCATCAATTTCCTCAAAGCCATTTTATTTTAACGTTGTAAGTGTTATGTCATCAAATATAACTTACACTTTTTTTCACAGAAATAATAATTGTATTAAACGATCGAAAATCAAAATTAATTTGACGAAAAAAAAATGATTACGACATTTTACATAATATAACAAACTGGTAGTAATTTTTGTGCACTGAGCATATTAAAATATGATATGATCGATAATATAATATAACACTGTGCAAAGGTTCAATTTAAATACAAAATTATTTTTAAATCTGTTAGTTATACTTACGTTTTTATTCAACCGGAGCTAGGCCTCCCAGAGTTGTACAAAACGTATGTTTACCATTTATTTTGATAATATTATATTTCTAACTCGTAGACAGTCGTAGTAGATTTTTAATAAAAATTTTAGTAAATTTATCAGGATGCCTTGTAAAATGATGCAATACATAATATAATATGTAGTATAAAGGTACAATGTCTCGTAGGTTAAATTTGATAGGCACCAATGTGGCTATGACTCATAATCTATACGACGCAACGGTATAAACGGTAAAACATCAAGCACAGTATTACGATTAGCCATACTTTATGTTTGGATACGAACGTTTGCCTTTTCATTATAAAGGCGCCGTTATCTCCGTCTTACTACAATCTCAAGAAAAACCTGTTGTTTGCTTTCCACGGGTTTACGCGCCCTTTACAAAAAAAAAAATTCCGTTTGTAGGCACATTCAAGTCCAACTATAACTATACAGCATCATCGACAAGGGCAAAGGGCAATAAACAAGGCGTGAACATATCAATATTGTATTTTACCAGAAACACCGTCGGAGGTTGTACTATTATACTTCTATACTTTCTATTTTTTTGCAATGTTTTGGTGTTGAGTCGCACTGTTTAAGAATGAGCCTCAGAACCGTACACGGTTCAAGAAATATTATATACAAATGGCACGTGTAGATTTTAAAGAGAGCACATTCATTTTGAGCGTATATTTTGCACGAAATTAAGTACACCGTGAGAGAAATTCTAGAAAACAAAAATACAGACACGAACGATACTCTCGAAATATTTTTGTATATAGGTATATCAGTGTAATTATAATCTTTTGAGTTTCTCGAGCGTTTTATTTTTAATTATGATAAATCACTATACTGGTGCAAATTTCTCGTACCGAGACCAAAGTATAAAATAATAAAATGCTAGGGATTTATTTTTTTTTCATTCCAAGAATACTGTATATATTAATACGCCCGGATAAAAATGTAGAGTGATGGTATACGGAAAATTAAAATACCTGATTTTCTTCCTCCGAGAGCGTTTAAAATTCACGGAAAAAACAGTCTGGTATAATAATAGCCACTAATTAATAAAATACTTATAATGTTGGATGTGCGGTGTATAATATACCTGAAATTATTCATTGCATTGTATGAAGAAAATATTCTAATAGATGTTTTATTTATCATTAATAAAGAGGATGCACACGCGTGTGTTATGAAACAAACCTACAACATAGCAAATTTGCGTTCTGTATGAACGATTGACCATTAATGTAATGAGTAATGACCATTCACGATTCACTATTGAAGGAGTAGAACACAAAATTAATAATGCTCTATAATATAAGCTCTGAAAAGGTATTGTGCAAGTATAATGGTATATATGAGCACATATAAATTGATCCAAAGGAAAACTTTAAAATATTAATAATCGATACCTATTATGATATAATTTAAATAATAGTTAAAAACTGATAGATATAAACCAATCGGTTCAAAACTAAAAATATTTAGACAAACGATTTACACTCACAGCCCACACAGGACACAATATATTATAGTTCGGAATAGTAGATATAATGCCACGATAGCTCCCCAAAAAAGTTACCTAATCATAAAATAATATTACTTTTTTTTTTTAAACAAAACTTTGAGTTTTTCTACAAATTATTAAATCAAAATTACATACATCCTAACGGATGTAAAATAAAATCACTTAACAAAAAACTAAAAATATATTTACGTAAATTCTACATAATATACCTACTATTCAATATTCATGTCTACATAATATAAATTATAATAAAGTATAAACTCATAAGTAATACATTATTCTTACAGGATACTCATATTGAGTCATACTGCAATCAACAATACATATTATATAATATTATTATGTGTGTTATGTACAAGTGACAAGTGGAAAAGTAAATACTTCTTTGGGTTGTGTGCCCGTGTTATTAAATAGATATGGTTATATATTCAGTCATGGTTTTTGTAAGAAAATATAATAATACATTTTATAAATAATGGATGTAAGTTGACGATTTCTTAAGAGAAATAACACATAATAACAAGTTTACTGTCCTAAAAAAACACACTTGACATATAACCTACCATATCAGACGTGTATAACCACAGACTTTATGAAAAGTAGACTATTTTCATATAGTTTGTGATATAAGTTCTAATTTATAAGTACGTAGATATATATATATATATAATGTAGGTATATCATGAATCATAATAATTAATGCGTATACCTACTGCAAATAAGAAGTTTAGACAGGAAAAGTAGGTAGGTACCTATATAGTTTAATACTAAAAACAGCTGTGTTATTTTATGTCAATCGAAAAAATAAATATTGAAAAAAGATGTACCTATATTTACTTTTAACTTTGTATTGGTAAATGATTTATTTTTTAAATACAGCTGCTCGAGTGTGAATAGTATAATTGTGAAAACAGTAAACACGCACATCGGCCCTCAGACGAAATTTAGATAAAAATAAAAAATACTTTTTATACGGGCACAGAAGACATTTTTAGAACTACAAAACAAGAATGAAACTTAAGATGACACAATAAAACTATATATAGGTACCTATACGCAAAAGAAACCGAGTAGGCACACTAGGCACCTATAAGGTATAACCAACTATACTGACATTGATCTAATTATAATAATATACTCGGTGTATTCCGTACTTCCGTGGTGGTGTTTCTATTTGCATTTTGCGTACTATGCAAAATGCATTTTATCTTTGACTGCGTGTTCTCAAATAAAGGAAATACGCGATTTTTTTCAACGAGTGTTTTATTTTAAACTGTGAAATGCATAATATATATCGTAGGTAATGCGGCGCTTTGTGCTTTCGTCAGCTGTATGTTATACACAACTGTTTAATGTTTGGAATATAGTATAATGTGTTATATCAACGTTTTCTGTCGATAGGTAGGCAGTTCCTTCCTAGTTCCTACATATATAATAATAATAAACACCCGCATACAACAGTATAATAATTTGTATACCTTTAACAGAGTAAACTGTATAAAGTATATTATAATAAAAAATGTAATAATAATAATATTTATAAATTATTATATTGTTTTACGACAAAATCGATTATTATTGATATAGTAAGTAAGTAACTATACGACCTACCTACTTACACATAATAATATTTTACATCATAATAATATTATAAATTATATAGTCATAACTCATAATATAGACTATACTACTATAGGTGTAGAAACTTATATACTTTGAAGTATTTATGTTCTCAACTCAATAACGCCGATAGGTATGATATAATAGAGTTTTTTATATACTTGATTCATCTCAGAAGTTGAGATAAATATTTAAAATAATAACAATAAGAAGAAAAAAGGTCTGGAAGTGGGCACTGCTCTGATGTACAGTAGGTGTTGAGTGGGTCACTGTCATGGATGTGTTAAATTTAAATTCAATGATATAAATCATTGTATACGAAAAACGATTCTGAGCGAAGACAGACCGTCAGCCTACATTACTAAGTATATTTTACGATATTATTGATATTACTATTAAATAATACAGTATTGAATTCATTTTTGCAGAAAACATTGCATTTGAAAATGTCATTGAGTGTATATCATAGAATAGTATACTTTAAAAGTTTCAAGCACCCACGAAAAATATTTTTGGGTTTGTAGTTTGTACAATAATTTGTACTCGAATATTTTGATTTTAAAAACAATAAATTATTATTTTCATTGATAGGTGCAATTTATAATAACACTTGATAATATCTCCACATAAAACTATACAATTAAGTAAATACTAGATATTAAGAGGACGTTATACCCGCGTGTGTTGTCTCTGTCTTACAAACGTACAACATAACAAAAACTGTTTCGCGCGGGGAAAGAACCGAGAAGGCTACAGTTATAACTAAGAAACCAAATTTTCACACTGTAAAGAGGAGTATATTTGCTGTGCAACTTCACTTTAATTTTTTCGATATCATATATACAAAAAAAAGTTATTCAAATTTTAAATAAACCATTTTTTTTTTCATTTTTTTAACAATAAGAACTTTTTTTGTATTTGTGATTTCGAAAAAATAAAAGCGACGTTGCACAGTAAATATTCTCCTCTTTACAGTGTGAAAATTTGGTTTCTTAGTTATAACTGTAGCCTTCTCGGTTCTTTCCCCGCGCGAAACAGTTTTTGTTATGTTGTACGTTTGTAAGACAGAGACAACACATGCGGGTATAACGTCCTCTTAAGTTAAATATTATAATATTATACAATATTTTGTCTAACTGTATAGCAATTAAAAAATGTATATTATACTCGTATAATATATATATAAAAAAAATAAACCTATAATAAAATAATAACTACTAAATACTATTTACTATCTGTATTCCAACTTTCAAAGGTGCAGTAGAAGTGTACATAAACTATTTAACTGTTGTACTCTCTAGTCTCTTGTAATATTCTAAAAAGAATAAAGCTAGTTATGACTTATTACGAGTCACAAGAGCTGAGCATATATAGGCGTGCGCAGAGTTTCAGGTCAGCAAACATTGATTCCAGCCCATTCTTTTTTGATCTATGTATTCAGTATTGGTTAAAATATTTAAGGAAACAGGAGCTTTAGTTAACGAATAGGTTTCGTGAACTAGGAGCAAATACTATATACGATAATACGGGACAGCTATAATGGACCTATGGTCAAAACTGGCGTCCAGTTCTTATCAGATCCCCCGAGATTGTAGTTGTGGTTGCCGTTACTTTACCCCTTAAAAATAAATATAATATTTAAAAAAAAAAAAATGTGCATTAGTTTCAGTATTTCATCTTTTTTTCTCCTGTTTGAACTGGGAACCGGGGACAGAACCATAATAATAATAATATTTAATATTTTTATTGATATTTAAAAATGTTGGGAATTATCATCATAGTTTAAGGAGTAAAATTAGGCAATTTAATAGCAATCTCGGAGGGAAGTGATAAGACCGATCGCCAGGTTTTTACAGTAGTAAGTGTACCGAATTGTCGTAATAAGTATTTTCTAGGAGCCAGCTCACTGTGTACAAAATAACTACATCGGAGACGATAATATTATTAACGCAACTTTACTCCGGCCGTAAAAACTCGTCCGTCTCTGCGCATTGTCTATAAAATAATATGTAATCGACTATAATAGTGAGAATGGAACTACTATGGTGGGAGGAAATCCGGCTTGCGAGTTGCGACCGTCAGTAGGACGCGAGGTTTGCGGTCGGACTCTCGTGGGCCGGAATATAGAGTGCATCGACGCCGAGCCACGTACGTTCTAATCGACGGCCCGTGAAATAATAAATAATAATGTACTTCTCCCGCGATTACGACGCGCCGTCCACGTCCGGTAGACGATGGGCGTGGTTACGGCCTGCCGTGGCGGCGGCGGCAATACGACGAACAACGCCATCTCTTGAGATGCACACGTTTTACAATTCACGACTGTTGAATCCCCTTAAGATAAGTTTTTTTTCTTCCGTATTATTATAAATTAGACACAAGTCCACTAATAAGCCCTCGAATTAATTATTTTGATTAGGTGGTTTAGAGATCAATTTAACTAGAAAAACATAATATTTTTATTTACTTGTTTAACGCCAAACGACAATTTATTCAAAGGGTACTGATTAAATATACAATATATGTATATTTAATCAATGGTACATAGTGGCTTAATTTCTTAAAGTAAATGAACAAGTAATGAGGTAGTGAAAAGATGAGATTATAATCTTTATAATATGACATTATTTTATAAATCTTTAATGAATGTTTATACAATTCTGTGATGAATATATATAGACGTTTAAATACAAAATAGATTAGCTATTGTCTATTGGTAGATTAGAACACTTTTTGTACACCTATCTAAATAATTTTATGTTGAGCATTATACGACGTCCGTCCAGCTTGGACCCATTCGGTCCTTTAAAATCTATACCTATCAGCCGTTTAGGGGCAGCAAGAGCACACCCTGCTGTCCCCGTGCGCACGCCAATGGACCTGAGCGACTGTGTGTGACAGAAAGAGAGTGAATCGGTGAGATAGAAAAAAATTTTAAAAATCATCAGCGAGCACAAAATGACGAAACTTACAGAATAAGAATTATAAATTAAAATGATATCGTCTTATAGTAATATTTTTCGTCATAGAAGCTATGAACGATTTACTTTCACTGATGGCCTTATAATTTTCCCCTACTTTCGAACTATTGATGAGTTAAGTCGTCGTTTATTATATGGTTTTAAAAGATGTCTTTTCATAAAATTTTTCATAAGAGGCTTGGTGGTCTAGGGGTATGATTTTCGCTTAGGGTGCGAGAGGTCCCGGGTTCAAATCCCGGCCAAGCCCAAATAATTTTTTTTCATTTTTTTCTATTTATTTTTTTCATCCGTCAATTTATTTTCAACAGGCCTATCACATACACAAGTTAAATGACAAAATAAGTACATGTTTTTTTTTTTTAACTTATATTTTTGTATTTTCGTGGTTATTCTTATAGTTAAAAATGTTAATCACATTCACACGTGGCTTGGTGGTCTAGGGGTATGATTTTCGCTTAGGGTGCGAGAGGTCCCGGGTTCAAATCCCGGCCAAGCCCAAATAAATTTTTGCTTTTTTTTCGGTATAAAATCAGCACTCCAATGTTTACAGTGTTTTATTTTAATATTACAATTTACAATTACATGTTTAATGTGAAAAAAGGTATAAAAATATTTTTCATTATTATTATTGCAATTGTTCTACTATTTTATTCGTTCGCCTGCAAACACATATTTGCGTCAATTTTGTTTTTTATTTTCAGACAATAACTACTTTAAGTACCTATTATTATATTTTTTTTTTGTCGGTTTACAATATCTGTACATAAATAATAAAAACAATGTACATATATATGAGATACGTTTTTATTTCCGTAAAATGTTCCATTCGCGGAAAAGGCTTTCAATCAATATACACCTACATATCGTATCGTATTATATACATATATTATGTTATAAAATATAATACACGTCGGCATTACGATCGCAATAAAAACTTTTAATGGCTTGAAGAAATATGCGTTTAAGGTGTTTGCGTGTCATTCAAATCATTATTTCTGGGTCGTTATACGTTTGGCACAATCTGTTTTTCAAAAGTATTCTGATAAATTTCAATATAAATGTCAATATAAACGAATTCCGTACCCTTTTGGCTTTTACCTATATACAGTATACATATTACATAATATATTATTATAATATTATCTATACGGCAATATTATATACTCATATATAATATGGCAATGTCTATATTATAATAGTTTGTTTCCTATAGAACCAATAAATATGGAAGACAATAGTCGATAGGTACTGTAGCAAAATATCGAATAGGTATACCGTATACATTATTATTATTTGTATAACCATTATGATTATAAATACTAGTATTCATATAATCAATATTATATAACGTATTAACAATTAACTTATAAGGACGTACCGGTTGCGGTGTCACAACAACTAATAATTATATTAAAAACATTATATATTATACGTTATATATTATGTATGGTTAATTGTATTTTTCTTATTTTTCCTTTTACATATACTCAAAACGATTTATGATTTAGAATACTATTGATTTACATAATAATTTACAAATAAACAGAGTGTCCAGTAGTCTAAAATACGATATATATGAAAATTTAATTTAATTAAAATTAAAAAATCTTTTAGCGTTATAAAGTTACGATATCTATACATATTGTATTGCGCTAAGTAATATAAATCAAACATAAATTAAATACTTTGTAACTATTTACTATTACTATTATGATAAGTAGATTTTTACAAAAATATATTTATAAAATAAACGAATACTTGGCACGGGCAACGCCGGGCGGAACGGCTAGTATCTAATATATGCGAAGAATATATGGCCTGGATATGAAATATAATACATTCTTGGATTGATTGGTATGATAAACAAATAAATCGAGTGGAATATTTCTACGAAACCAATATTATAAGTATTAAATAATATATGGATATTAAATATAATTACGTTTTGTTTAATGATGTATTATTCATTTTGTTAATCGTTATGTTTTGTTTTGTGGTATTTAATTATTTTTGTTTACTGTTATCCGTTTTAATGACGTTTGCAAATTTCAATCGTTGTAACCATGACGTCATTATAACGTTTGCAAGTTTGAATAACTGCTTCAGTGGTTCAAACTGCGTACAAAACAACGAAATTAACACGGTTTAAATAGTCTACACTTACCACACTCTGCTTGAAGATGTACTATAGTACTATAGTAACTATACTATTACACAGTCGCGGGGCCGCTATTTTTTTTTCTTGGCTACATTCGATATGTATTACTACTATGTAATCCGGTTTTTTTTTTTGGGGGGGGGGAGACATCAGATAACGATTTAGTAGAATATGTTCATTATATAGGCATAATATTGATAGAAATATAAGATTGAAATACCTGTTATTTTAGAAATAATCAATGATGTATTAAATGTTTAATGAATATAATGAATAATGACTAATGAGTGATGACTATATAATGAGTATCGAGTAATGATGAGAGGTCTTATTTAAAATATTATAACACATAATTAATAATAATAATTTATTGTATATTTTACGGTCTATGATTATTATACATTTCGTCTTCCATAATATCATAACTTCTAAGATTAAACTTTTTATTTGATAAAATACCAGGTTTCTTCCTAATATACTCTGCGCGTTTATTTAATTGAGGATAAAATGTCTAAGACGAATATTTTTTTTTACGGCAAAGATAAATTCATTTTTGGTCAGTACCAAACGTTCTAAGATTAAAAACAATAAGAGCTTCTTAAAAGAGTGAAATTACAAAAACAAATGTATTTTCAAAATAGTGATAGCTTACACCGCTAACGGTAAAAATCACCATGTTATCTATTTTATTAATTTGCATTAACAGTAAAGACTTAAGGCTATAAACAATATTATAAAGATTGTTATTTGTTGTAATAACTAATAAGATAGAACACGGTGAAGTGAAATTAAAATAGACACAATATGATGACGTCTGAACTAACGAAATAACTATATCGAATAATTTGATTGTTCGTGGATTTGTTGTACACTCAAACATTTAGTATAATAGTGAAAATATAAAAAAATAGTACATAATATTATACTTTAGTACTCTACAGTCTACAGAGCTTGATAAAAACAAAAATGGAATATACCTTTCAACTATAATATGTATAATTAAATCAAAAATGAAGTACCCATAATATGTTCTTGATTTTGTTTTGTTCACTAATATACTGATAATATTATTTGTATTTTTTTTCTATTAAAACCACAAACTGTGTACATATATAAGGCATCAGTGTATTTTCATTTGATATGATTACCTATACACGACTTACGCATTGGTCGATAACTTCGTTTTCATTCAACTCCAACACAAGTAGAACCTATAAATTGTATTATATTGTATTATTACGATAGTAAAGAATAAAGTTGTTTCCTATATTATTAGTACACGATTATTCTACTGTAATCTATATTTCTCAAAATCCAGACATAATATACATAGTTATGGAAGTATAAATATATAATAAAAAAAGGTCGACAAGTGGATACCGCTCTGCTGTACAGTAGGTGGATCACTTTCATGGGTGTCTTAAACTTGAATTCAATGATATAAATCATTCAAACGATTCTGACCGATGTCTGACAGCCTACATAACTAAGTGTATTTTAAGATAATATTGCTATTAAGATAATTCATTTTACTATATTATTAAAGCTAGGGATAGAGTTGAAAATCGAAGCACTTTTACTGCACTAAAACGTGATGATAGACACAAAAACAATTGCTCCGCTAAGATTCTAAAATAATCATTTTCAATTTATCAGATTTATTGAAAATAAAATAAAACATAAATATGGGTACATTTAATTTTGTAAATATGATTGAGAAAAGTATAAGCAACGAATTACTGATTTTACGTTATTTGTAAATTATAAGAATGGAATAAAAAAAAGTACATGACAGGCTGAACCAATAATAAATAAATTGACAAACGAAAAAAAAAATTGAAAAAAATATTTGGGCTTGGCCGGGATTTGAACCCGGGACCTCTCGCACCCTAAGCGAAAATCATACCCCTAGACCACCAAGCCACATGTATGAAAGAATTAAATAATGCGTCTTTCAAACAATCACCAGGTAGGAAATACTTACCTACAAACTCATGTTTGTAACTTGTAAACAAGTACCTAATAATTATTAATATACTTTCTATATACAACTAACTATGAAAAAAATATATTGAATGTATGTTGATTGTTGGGACAATGTATTAAGATACGGCCCACTAAAGACTAAACCATCTTTGAGTAAATTTGAGTTGCAATGTACCTACCTGACTACCGACCTAATTTATTTAGAAAGTTAAATACTTAATAGTATTTATACAATTATACCTATGACCTACCAGGTCCGAAGCCAGACCCCATTATTAGGGAGGGCAATCGTAATTTAAGGAAGAGAGGATTATAAAACCGAAAAGAAACAAATAAAAATAATTTTATATTTTAGATATGATTTGGTTAAAAAGAGTTATATTATATAAAGTCATTTAAATAACATTTTCAAAATATTTAGACTAATATGAAATATTTACCTATATTTACCTGGCTATACTACGATAGCACGAATGCCAAACCTATTCCCACCGTTCTACGACTTCTACGATATTTATTTATTTATTTACTTATTTATATTGAATACGGGACGAGCTCAATTACATTGATTTTATTTATAATTTATTTTTTATTCATTAACAATAATATTATATTAAATATATTATATTATTGTATACATATGCAATGATGAGGTTCACTCAAAAGTCAAAACTTACTATGCAGCAGAGAGAGCTCAGTTTTTTTTTTATTAAAATTGTATATTTTACATTAGAGCATATTGTTATGTCAGGTAGCCAGGTAGGGAAGCAACATAATTGTAATCAGAGAAAATTGAAAGCTACTTAAGGTACTCATTATCACAATTTTAATATCGCTTTAATATTAATATTTAATACAATACAATAATATACACTTTTTGTAATAATAAAAATTAGAGATCATTTTATACAATTTGATTCTTGGGATAGCCACAAGGCAGTATATACCCACTATAGTTTTAAGAACCAAGCACGAGTCTGTAGCAGTGTCATTATTTCAATTTTCATAGGTGGAGGGGGGGGGGGGTTAGAGTTTTGACTGTTTTAATTGGAAAAAAAGAAGACTCAATTTCCACTTGCATTTTTATCTCAGCACAATTGTTATAATTTTACATGTGTTATCAATTATTATCATAGGCACTCGTGTCTCGTAGACTAATTTTTTTGTGAAATAGACGTAAGGGGTACCCTTAAATAAGTATAAAAAATATACGTTTATACGACCGTGGCATCATTTTTTATTTTTTTAAAGGGGTCTAACTAATTTAATCACATTATATGACTAGGTAACAAAGAAACTAAAAAAATATTATATAATATCAGATATTCTTTGTAATCATGGATACATTTAAGAGAGGTTGTTTTGTTTTTTTATAATTATTTTATTGTGTCAGTTGAGACTAGCGTTGAAATGAAAAAATTATACACTACCAACATGCACGGTACACACCACTAGGTAATAGATACATCGTACATAATAGCACATCTTATATAGGTATACACGCCCACGGGTCCATATAACCAAACTAAAATAATATATTAACTACCATTACGACAATAATATTCACCAGTGCCCAAAATTGTAATTCTTCAAAATTATCAAAATAGACGTCTTGTTTTTCCACCAACAACCGGCTTTTTTTACTGCTTTAAAAATGGAGACTGTATAGTGTACTAGTGTGTGTATGCGCAGTATGCGCGTTTTCGAAGTAGCAAAAGGATAAAGACGTGATCTTTTCTTTTATGATTTCACATCAAGATTATATCCACATACACACATACACACGCACACACACTCACACGCGTGCACATATATATATATGCACTTAAGTCTTATAGCCTATAGGTCAGAACCACTTTGATGTCAATGCGTGGACGTGATGACTACACACAGAGCTGTTGTGGAGAGTTTGACTCGTCTTCTTTTTCAAGTTTTAGGATTATCCCCGAAAACTTAATCGAATACAGGATTTGAAAATAGCCAAAATTCAATTTCGAATACTTCCACCACAAATAGAAACGTTGTTTTCAGCATCTCGCTGAATAAATATATTCCGAACAAATTTCGACAATACGACACACACCCACGATCTGATGTCTTGTAGGTATAAATAATAAATAACTTAAGGTTTGAAAGCAAAATCGCTTAACGAACTCAATGTTTTTACGAGCATTTTTTCCCAGTTAATATTGTGTGAGTGTATTTTTTTTTTCGAGTATATATTTATTAAACTTTAAAAACTCTATAGCAAAAAGTGGTTATTATAGTATTATTTTTATTAATTATAACTTTAGGTTAAAATATCAATTAAATATATATTGTTTTTATACTTTTCAAAAGATGTATAACAATTACAAGTTTATTTTTTATAAGCAAATAATCAAAAAACAACTCTGATTACGAACAGTATGATTCTACTCAAAACTTGATAAAATAGAAAAAACCGATCGCAATTTTGTTGCACGTTTCCCGGCTGCCCAGAAAACGAGTAGAAAATTCACGTGCCTTATCGCAGTGCGGGGTGAAAAAAAAACTATTCATTTCGCTTCAACCGTCGTCGTCGTCGTGGTCGTGCTAGCAAATCATTGTGTAAATATACTGTATAGTAATCGTTTTCGTTCAATTTGACTCGTGTGCGTACGTGCAGTATTTAAATCAATGCCAATATAATATATATATATGTATCGGTATTATATAGTAGGTACGCGTGCACATCTAAACGTCAACCCCGCGAATGGGACAACACAACGCGCATAGTAATAATATATTACATCGCAATTACGTTATAATGGACGGCAAAAGTCAATAATAATAATAATAATATATATATATATATTATGGGTGTAGGCTTTCGAAAGTTGAAACTGATTATGTACGCTGCCCTATTAAATATTATACAGCAGACACGTGTGGCTCGATTCCATCGATTCCTTCCATTAAAGGGACGGATATTATCTAATATTATGACGTGTTAGCCAATGTCACGAGGCATATAACAGTCATTATAAAAACGGAGAGAACGGTGGAAAACAATTTGCGGCCAGTTTCCAGAATACGGAGACTGCAGTTCCGGACACTGATGCTTTAAAGATGCCTTCTGCAGTAAGAAATGATTATCAAAAGTATCAAAATTACTCGTAGTCTTTTTTCGGATGATAGGCAGTGTTGAACACAAATCATTTTCTTTCTCTAAATACAGATAAGATATCTAAACTTAAAAATTATCTAGATATAGATAAATAATGAAAACAATGAAATATTTAGGTATCTATAGTCATTTAGATATAGAAATCAAATATTTTTTTTCGTCTTATATTCTTAATAAAATATATTCAAATGACATATATTTTGTTTGCTACATTGAAATATTAATACTAAAGCAATTTAGTTGAAATCACTAATAATTATTAATAAATGTCCAATAGGTAATTTGATTTACCATGCAAATGTATATATATGGCTATAATTTCGATCGTATATGGCAGTTAGATACAAAAGTTTTAATTTATTTAGATAAACGAAGATTTTATCTAGATAGATGTATCTAACTGCATTTAACTATAGCACAACATTGATGATATGATGGAAAATAATTAACTAGCTCGTATAGTGACCAGGAAAGTAATTCAGTTTCTTAATGAAATAGGTACACTTTAAAACAGGGAGACAAAAGTACGATAATCTCACTATCTAATGGCTGCGGCCCTGCAAGTACTGACATTCCCATGGTATGCACGATACATATTGTGTTTTTGTCCCCTTACATCGCAAACGAACATATTTTCTTGATTCATATTTTTATCTCATTCGTTAAACTTTTCTTTAAGCTTTCTTTGGTATACCTGTTTAAGTACTCGATTTCTATCGTTGACGCTTACTAATTCATAAACAATTGGTAAAAATTCATAACATGACCTCTTTTTCTTTGAATTATTGAGTGTGTTTTTGTTTTTTTAGATATATTGCGAAAATCAATAGTTTACAACACAAATGTTCTTAAAATATATTTTTTTTACATTATCATATTAAATACCTAATAGATAAATAAACAGAAAATCATTTCAAATACTATGTGACTATACATTTTTTTCGCGTTATGGAATTGTCTATTTCAAATAATTAATGAATATTAATCGGCCCCAATCACTATATAACACTCAGCAGTCGGACGTTATGGAATATTCTGCTTTTTAATATTGATATAATCGGTCAAAAATAGTTCAAGATTGAAAAATATATATTATATTATTACATCAATATTGATCTTTAAAATCAAAAATACCACAGTTTTCTATTGAATTATTATTTCGTCGACAATAACTAACTTCCTAATCTATAGGCTGTTTGATCATTGAAAAAATATTATGGTTGACTGTTGGTTTTCAGTCATCGCTGTTCAATCATCATCAGTCATATCAATATATCATCATATGATAGTGTTCTTATTTCATATATTGTAAATATATGTCAATATGAATTATTTACATTTTAAAACTAGAAAAATTTAAATTTGTATACTAAACAATAATAATAATACAATTTTAAAATATGGTAAAATGTTAATTAATTAAGTAATAACTTGAACTATATACTGATTAATTCATAGACTCATAGTAATTATATTTATGCTGCGAATAACTTGCTCAATGTAACATTTTACCTAACACTATAATAACACATAATATTTTTTTTTATATGAAACTTTACCTAATACTTGTTTTTTATATACAAAATAAACATACATTGATTAAAAAGTAACTTTAACCTAACTCTGGAATGAAAAATGTGAATAATATTTCGTTATATTATTGTATTATTTATCGAGATATCTATGCATACACTTTTATAGAGCTAACAACGCGCTATTTTCCAAGATGATTTCAGCCCGTCACATGTCCCCGGTTTATATCTGATAGTATCTTGTTGACATATATACGCGGTATTTCTTGCATTTTATTATAAGGACCGTCACAAATCGAAAAGCCCTAATACATTTCCTTTTTATATTATATTATTTATTATTGCATCCAGAGAACTCGAGTAAATTGAATACGATACTGTTGTACCAATCCAATATATACGACGTACAGTAAACGCATTACTATTGCATCATGTCACATTATAAACGATTCATACGTCATGTTTTTCGTATTTCTGAAGATCAATGTAGGTAGTAGTAATAATAATAATAATAATAATAATGATATGTCTATTAAAGTACGTAATACAACAATAGGTCCACTTGCCTGTTTGCCGTCTCTGCCTTTCCACCTCGTCCACTTGTTGGATCCAGGTCTCCAATAGTCTATCATTATTTCTTCGACGAACTCTTTGCCGGACCCGTTGCCGTACCGACCTTGGCTTTTGATGGCCGTCACCGCGTGCAACCCTTGCAGGTTCACCTCCAAATACTGTCGGCCGTCGTTCGATATCATACCCTTCGGACACCAAGCGCCACCGCTGCCTTCGTATTTCAGCCTGGAAATCATAAATGATTATTACGTTTAATAATATCATTATATTATGTATATTAATGATTTTATTTATTATGTATTATTATAATTACACTATATGGTATATCATAAAATATGATTATCATTATATTTTAGGTGGCAGATTTTTGTTGTACCTATGCTATTATTAAAATTAATTAAATTTTATCATAATACCTATTATATTGGTATGTTATAATTGTATGATATTATTATAATATTATTATGACTTATGAGATATCGGACCAATTTATTATGGACCCGATGGCCGATACTGTAGTGTATATGTAGCTAAATAGCCTATACAAAACGCCGTTTGATAATAACTGTTTACATTTTATTTTATTTTATTTAATCTATTAAAAACTTTTTTATCGTGCCTATAACTATGTATGAGATACAGGTAAAATGGTCCAATGGGTATTAAAAATACCTGGACAAATTTGGAAAAATGGCGTCAAAAGTGTGCGCTACAATAATATATTTTTGTGTTGTTACTTGTTATGGAATTATACATTTTATTATATAAGTAATGAGAAGGTAACATCAATTTATTATTCTATGTTAGTGGATAGATAAATTAGTTTACCTCGTTGTATAGGTATAAACGTTTAGAAGAAATCATAATTTTTCATAAATTGCATTCAAAACGAATTTGAGACATATTATATTAATGAATAATCTAATAATCAGATGAACTATTATAATATTTGTAATTATTATATTCTGTGTTGTAACTTGTAAGTTACATGTAGTATATAGGCAGTACGTACAGAATATCATTAACTTGAATACACCCGTTATGATTGAAGTCACCATAGTTTCCAATTATAACCATAGAAAAATTGAATAGAACATAATATTTTTATATTGACAATTGGCAAATAAAATGTTATAATATTATATTATTTCATTAGCATTTAGCTACTATTTGTAGTATATTTATTTACCAGTGCTGTTGGGTAATTTGAACATTCAGAAATTTTACAATAAGATCAGTCATCGGTTAAATTCAGACCGATTTCATTTCAGACTCAAAGCTAATTTAAACTCTATTATGTAAATAGAAACCACAAGTTGATATCATGCTTGACATTTCGATACCAGTTATTTGAGAAGCGTATAATATAAATTATTATCATCGATATGAAATTAAATCAAAGAGTTTTCTTGTAAACTTTAATGATTAATTTTTTTATTTTGACAAACAACAATAATCTGTTTCTCAAAGAGTTACAATTAGAAGTTGTGATGGGTGGTGGATACTGGGTAGAGGAGCATGGGAAGTTGGTATTCAGTGATATACTTCGATATAAAATTAAATGCATAATAACTAACAATATTTTAATTCTCGTATGTACTTACTAAATTATTATAATTTATATAAAGTATGTATAAAAAGTATAAAATGTTTTACTCGTTTTCTACCATTCATACCTGTATGTACCTAGGTACTCAATGGTATTAAATGTTTTTTTTAATTAACAAAACAATGATAAAACGAGTGCAAAAAAATAAAAAAATCTATTATCTAAGGCGTTGAATCGCGTGCAGTACATAGCAAATATATACTGTATAATATGTGCTGGATGTTAATGATTCAAAAATAATGTAAAAAAAAAATGATGAAAGAGTATTCTTACAAACAACCCGTTCGCCTCATAAAACGTACGTAGAACAACGAAACAACACTCACACACACACACACACACACACACACACACTTAGACCCGCGTGTCCGCGTTGTAATGTTTGAGACGCGATAATGTTTTATCGTGACTGCGATCCCCTCAAACCAAAGTGATTGCGACACGATGACTGAGCGTTTCGACGTACAAGTAACGTACGGGGTGCGTTCGGAGGAGCGGTCGGGAGGGTGGGAATGAGATGACGTTGTGCACTATTTACTTATTGGAGGCGCGTTCCGCGTGCACCGCATTCGCGCACGACAAGCCGAAAAACCGATGAGGTGTAATTCGTCAACGTCGACTCGGCGTATACCTACGTCGTCGTACACCTACGATAATAATAATAATAATATATGTGTGCATACTATAATAATTACGGAGGACCGGTCGAGAATAGAAAAACCTCGTTTCTCCGTAGCACTGAAAGAGTTACAAGAACTGTGTCGATAAGTATAGATGGACACCATAGTATATAGTCGACGTTGTAACTGCATCCTCCTAAAAAAACAACCCTCTGACACGACACTAGGGTTTTTGACAGGATAGATTAAGATTTAAATTTAATGAAAAAATTATAATAATAGTAATAATAATTTGGATGGTTAAAATACTCTTATTGATTTTATACTTTTTTAAGATAATATTATAATCATCACTGAAAAATAATCGACAATTCTGATATTATGCTTTATTACTACATACCTATAATAGACGCTTTTTAGTTTAGCTAGGTTGGTACTAATATTGTATTATATTATAGGAATATTATTATCTCATCATAAAATATGATCTTATTCTCCAAGACTTTCATTTAAATATTATGTTAGAAATATTGGTTTTATAGCTATGGTTAAAAGTGGGAAAATACTAAAAAATACCTTAAAAAGATCGGTTTATCAAATATTGGCGTTGAAAATACTTGTGGCCGCTTAATAAAATGTAAGTCGCATTATACAAATGCACAATGAAAAGTCTAAAATGTTGAAAATCGTCAAAAAATGTGTTTTTCAGCATATTCTAGTTCCACGTCATTTCAATCCGAGGTCACTAGACGGACATATTTTGTGTTACCTTTAAAATAAAACACGTTGTACCTTTAAAAAAAATAATATTACAGGATGTTGTTAAATTGTTTGTTTATTTTAAATATTTAGTATAATTTGTTTTCCACGGAGTTTTTTTATGATTTCTTTTGTTTTTCCCAAACAACTATTTTGCACTGTTATTACCGGAATATTATATAATATGACTATCAGAGGCAAATTAGTTTCAACACCACAAACGGTTACAAGTTTTTATTTCATCAAGCATCTGCTATGGCCCGTGAGCGATTTATAGAAATGTATAATAATATGATCCACCTAGAGGTACAGCTTTTATTCACACGAAGAAATAAGATTTAATTTGTAATACGTTTTATTAACAAGTGTTTATTTAACATTATTTATAACATATTATGAATAAGGTCGTTTAATTTTTAAACTTTACGTTAAAAAATGTTGCAAGGGATTACATTAGTTGTGTATGTTGTCCTCCCTTCCCATTTTTTTAACGGACAATTTGAATGACCATGTACGAAACGTTTGTTGTAGGTAATTGGTATATTGTATATACTACATATATATATATAATTATTATTGTGTATATTACGTACCTATCACATTATATACACATTGCCATGGCTGTATAATATGTAAACCACATAAACTAGCCATGTAATAATGTAATGTATAATTGTGTTTTTGTGTCACTGACATATAATATTATCAGAAACATACAACTAATGATTTGGCTGCAGCTAAATGTTTATAATGCGATTCATAGGTTTTTTTTGATTTATATGCATCTGTTCATTGTTGTTGTGTTAAACAAAATATATTTTTATAGACGTTACTTATTTATTTATTTTTTTTGTTTTTCATACCTTTTAATTTGTATTATATTGTTGACAACATCGGGCAGCGTCTTTAACCTAACCTTGAAACTATTACACTACCTAGGTTTTTAATTTTACTTTTTAGCCAACCATTGCATGTGAAGGGTCTGATCTTATCAATACTTTTTAATTTTTGTTACTTCTGTTAGTAAACCTATAAATTTAATGTTCATACATTTCATGTATTAAAATCTCATGTATGATATATTATGTTAATATGTCAATAAGTTGAAAATATAATTATTGTTTCCTTTACGTACCCAGTTATTGGACAATAGTTAATTTATTTGTTTTATAACGTCGTGTAGGTGATAGGTATTGTACAGTGAAATCTACACTTTATGCTAAACGTTAATATGTCAAATGATAGCAAATATTTTAAGATAATATTAGGTAGGGATGTTTGACGTTAATAAAATAATTAATTCTCGATTTTTTTAAAGAAACCAGTGAACAAAAAATTAATTTAATTAGAACTATTTTAGTAGAAAATATAAAATATTAGTATAAGTTTGTTATATCTTTTAATTAATCCAATATTTCATCACTACCTAGTGGTAAGTGTTTCATGTAATGTTACCGTTGAAAAGAGTCACTACTTTTTACTTAACGTCATATTGTTTGTTTACTCATTAATTGAATTTAAGAAGTTGTATCTCTTAGCACAAACTCTAAACTAAAGGCCAAAAGGGATATAATTTATTCATCAATAAAATTCACCTTCTAAAGAAACTTGGTTGTCCCAACGTTCACTACCAGTCTACGATGTAATTTAATTTTAATCAACGTCAAATTCGTTGTATTAATAATACATTTTTGATGTTCTATTCCTGTAGGTTGTTTCAGCACAAAAAGTATCCTACGTTAAGGAATACATTGATCTTATTAGTTTTAAACGTTAATTAATATTAAGAAATGTATGAAATATAATATCATGACTACAGAAATGATAATTTATAAGGGATGACATCGTAACTTATGAGTTGAAATTGTAATTTCTTATAGCTGTTAAAATGTGTTTTTTTATTTTAAAAGAATATTCATTAAAAAATTACCTCATATCAAAAATGTTTGTGTCACATAATATTTCGTTTTTTATTTTACTTACAATAAGTTTTTCCAGAAGTCTCAAAGGGGTTTTTCCTTATAATTAAACTGAACAATTTCAATATTTATAATTTATCTTGATTTCATATTAAATTATGTCATTAATATAATATAATATATTCCATACACTTGCCTATAATTAAACAAATTAAATATTCTGGTTATATTTTTGGTATTTATGTTTCATGTCAATTATCAGTGATGTCAATATTTTTGGTACAAACGAAACAGTTTTTAGTTAAATTAATAAATAATCACATTTTTAATATGCATACTAAATTTTGAATTTCAACTTAATTTTATTTATTTTCAATTTTCAAAATTATATATTTTTAATTATTTTAGGTACGTTTGATTACAACAATATTTTAAAATATTATTATTGTTTATTCCGTATGTTGACAGCATATTATTATACAATTTTAAAATGTAATGATTAACCTTGATGTTTTAAAATATTACTTAATGTCATTTAAACTTAACAAGTTTGTTTTATTTTTTTTTTTGACAACGATCTATCAATACTAAAATGAATGCATTTAAATTGTTCTTTATAACTTAATTTAATAAACACAAAAACTCTAAAAATAAATAGCATTATTTTAATGTGCTTATCTGTTACACAGCTTATCACTTATGAAATAAAACTGTTTTATTTCTTGTAATACAATTTTTAATATTTAAAATATAATTTGGTACTTAGTATAAATCACATATTAAAAACTGACTTAATTATTAACAACATACATACATATAATATCAATACGGATTTAGTAATATCCTCACAATTCTTCAACAAAAATTTGTGAATTTCACCTCATATTTTTCATTGTTCGATTCAATACAGTATTAATTTATTTGTTTCGTTATCCGACATAAGGGTGTGCTTGATTCCCGTCATAGTTTATTACTCTTTCCATTTTACGGTCATGATTATTGATGATAGTACCATATTTTATTTTTATTTTTTGTCGTTTTATTTAATTAGTTGTAATTGTTTAGTTTTGTTAATGTTATTGAAACAGAAGTTTTAATAAAAATAATAATATAATAGGTAACTATATATTATTTTAAACATAATTTAATGTTTTTGATTATATTGGTTGTAAGTACCAATATATAGTTTATCAATTATAATGATGAACACAGGCACTTGAAATATAGAATATCTGAATATCCAGCAGTAAAAAAATTATTGATTCTCATGTCAGTGAGCGAGAATAAATATAATATATAATTATCGTCTATATTAAATCGATGCTTGAATATTATTCCGCAAACATTATACAGATTATCCAAGGTACCCTTTTCAATTGCAGAAATCGAAATTAAAAAATATTATATTCACTTGAACCTAAAGGCTAAAATACATTAGAATCAATAATTTCTACCGACGGGCTAACCTACCTATCGGACAAAGTTTGACCCTTTGCAATTTAAGAGTTCAGCGGTCTTTGGTTATTTCTAATGATTTTCACTGAACAAAAACATTGAAACCTTGATTTAAACAAATATATAATATATGTTTATTCAAGTTCTTTAAACGCGTCCCAATTTATTGGCTTTAGAAATAAAAATAAATAAACTTAAAACGTTGTGACAGATGTTCTTTGGTCCCTGAACCATTGTGGCTTATTTCCGGTAGGCACGATTTTGGTGGAACACTAATAAAATTATAATAATATCAAATTCACTTTGTGCGTATTTTCAGTTTAAAAAAAATCAAAACATGGATTCCATTATAAATGGATATACCACTTATTATTTCAAATAAATAAATGTTATGCCTACCTTTATCCATACTTTAAGAGTTACTACTGCTCACTATCAATTATTAATTTATGTATATCATGACTAACATCTATACGTGAAATTGTAAAAACATACCCATATATTTAAATATACGTCGGGATTTTTTTTCCTTGCGTTTTTGGTTCGTTGATCAAATTTAATAACGACAGTGATCAAAACGACAAGTCAGAGTGTGAAGAGTTAGGTATATGGGCAGAATAAATTTGAGGTGGTAGTTTGTATTGCAGGTCAGCAATTAGCGTCCGGTATATAATCTAACATCTGACGGCTTTTCACTAAAGTGTCAAGCTGTGTTAATGAGAAACTAACCAACGTCCCTCGGCCACGATTTTGTGGACCGGTAAAAGTCAAAAGAATAATGAGTTATTATTTTTTTTTTGTTATTATTTTTATTTTATATATTATACCCTACTACGCTGAAGAAATTGACAATGTTCTTACAGCCACATTAAACCCTTTCAACTAAAAATGTGCCATAAAAGTAAGAGCAAAAAAATAACATAAAATAACGACAGTGTTTCATGAGTGTACTTGAAGTATCTGAAAAAACAGTTATAATAAACCCCCCAAAACAGTATTAAGTATGTTCTAAAAAAACTAGTTTATTATGATGTACCTACCTAATTTTATAAATATGGACTTTTTTTAAATGTATTTATAAAAATAATAGTTCATATTATATATTTTATATAATAAGCATAACCATATGGGATATCATCCATTTATCTAGTTTACTTTATTTTAGAATCTATACGTAAATAAAGCAAAGTACCTATTTAATTCGACAAGTAAAAATAGTAAAATATCATACGCCTTTGCAATTTAAATATACAACAACAAACGTATTATAATACGCTGGATAATTATAAAATAAACTTGAATAAATTGTTTGTAGATTTACAAAAGAAAAAACATATATTTTAAGTTATGCTAGATGTAAAAAAAGCTTTACTAGTCATGGCCATTTGAGATGTATATATTAATATTAAATATGCAGAGCTGGCGCAAGATTTAAAAAAATAATAATAAAAAACTAAATACAACTCGAGACTTGGCAGAACAATCATAGAGTATACGACAGCGGGTTATTAGAAAGATATTGTATAATGGGCAAAGACTGGGCTCAAATTTGAACCAAAGAAATAAAAAACTCTGGCTCGTACAGGTATAATTTAAATTGGTTTCCATCCTAATAAACACACTAATTTTTTTAAAAACAAATATACAAATGGTTGATAGTTATACTGCATTTTTTACAGTTGAATAGTTTAATTTTTCTATTTAATATCCCTGTTAACAGTGGCATATTTACGGGAGTTGTGAAATAGTAGAGACAGAGATAGAACCCCATTGACATTTTTTTAAAATTATATTCGACATTCCTTAAAAATATTTGTTCATAGGTAGATAGGTATTTTTATATTGCAGAAAATATTTGTGTCTGTAATAGTTTAAGCGTTCAAATGTTTTAACGACTAGTTTCAAACAACAAAAATAATTAATACTCAAATGCCCAATGTTGATTTTTAGAAAATAAAACTGGTATTTTCTAAATTTATACTAAATTATTATATAGTTACTATAAACATAGGTGGTATAATTATAATAGCTTTATCCTAACTAGCAAAACGGTATTTTACGAGTAAGAATCGACGAAATGAATAATTGTCCTTATTGTGTCGTCACTGTAATATCAAAATGTATCATGCTATATGAAGTTTGTATTGAGTTAAGTCTAAAGATTAGAAAATTGGATTTTTGTTATGGATGCTAACAATGGCTAAATGCCACATTTTAAAATTATTTTGTAAAACGTTGAGTATAAATTAAAACTACACATAGGTAGGTAAATAAATAAATATTGGTATACTCAATGGTAAAAAATGCATTATATTTTCTTGTATCAAAACATATTTAACCACTGAGTACCGGATTCTATGTATATATTCGTTAATGTATTTTGTGTTTATAGTGTTATGAAATTATCAATTTATAACAAATTATTTTATTTTTTTATTTAATATTTATTAATTATGATTTCAATGAGCCCGTGTTAAATTATATCATGTATTAATAACTTTGATGTCTAAAAAGAAAATTAATGTTTTAAAATTGAAAAACTATTAATTATTTTAGTAGACAAAAAGTGGATTTTCAGCTGTCTACACGGAGCTACATAGAAGGTGCTGATCGAAGACAATCTAGGAGCAAGCCGACTATTTTGGGATTCACGTTTACTTCACCACAAACGCAGCAAAACAGGAGATATCATAGTTCATACCTCCTCTTGGGATTACATTATTACCCAAAGGCTGACCACATCGCCCTTCCGTAAGAGCTCTGAAGGCTATTTGTGAACAGGCAAAAGGTGTTTGCTATCCCCAAACGGTCGATAACCAGAGTCATAGGGTCAAATGGTGTTTACCCATTTACAATCGCCAATCGGACCTTGACATAACGTCTATCTATCATTTATAAAAAATTATATTTATTTTAATGTTGAAACTAATAAAAATGTAATAGGTACATTATTTATTTTTTCAGGAAAACGAATAGCCAAATGGATTAATATCGTTTCTTTTAACTTAAAAATATTAGGAAAGTCAAATGAATCGATATACCAGTATCGACTTTCATTCACTCTAGTTTTATAAAATGTTACTAGTTATACGTATGCACATTTAACGCATATCGTAAAGTTTTTTTTATGATTTATTTGAATGTAATAAATGTAAAAAGAATGTTTAAAATTATTTTTAACTTTTAGTTGTATCAGTCACACGTAATAAAAACCAAGATGTATAAAATGTTACACACTAATAATTGTGTTAATAATAATATTATTATAGAAATAAAGTTAAGCCATTATTCATCATTATTACAAAAACATCTTCACCTGCCATGCAATGCAGAATTACACGAAATAAGATTTTTTTTTTCACGTATATACATATTATTATTACAAATACAACAATATTATATGCTAAGTATAAAAGACTCGTTGCTGAATATTTGTGTGCTCTACGCTGTAGTTTCTGCTGCTGTACCGTATAAGTACATTACACATAACCCACTTGTTAGACATTGTTGGTTTTTTCTGCACGTTTCGTAATATTATTAATTTGTCTCATAGTGTTCCTTAAATATAGGCTATCGTACTTAGAGTTTTGAGATTTTACATATATTTAATAAATTACAATCGATGTTATCGATATTAAGGGTAACAAAATAACAAACAGATGGCTTCATTATAAGTTCATATTGGTTCACAATATCATAACTAATGATGACTGCTGAGCCAAAATATGCAAAAGTCTAACGAATTACCTACGACAAATAACGTTTGTTGGCTAGATTTTTTAGCATGCACATTTTTTCCAATTGTTAAATTGTAAATTCACTGTAAAATATTACACTACACAAATTAATAAATCAATCAATAATGTTATCATAAAATTAGCTCCTATTTTATTAGCTCATACGAATATAATTAAATTTTCTCGTTAGAACATGGATTTTACAATTTATTGTACGTTAGCAGGTATGGAAAATATGTAAACTGAGCGTACATAAAATTACTTTAATTTAAAAAAGTTAAAATAATTTTTATAAATCACTTAAAGTATACTAAATAGTTTGGTTTTAAAGGAACAAAAAATGTATTTTTAATAATTACTCTTTCAAAAATTAAATAAATGGATACAATGTCAACCTATGGTAGTTTGTTTTATTATTACAAGACAAAATTGTATTAAAAAGTTTGAGGAGGCTGTCAGATAATTAAAAAAACAAAATATACCAATAAAGTACACAAAAATTTTAGGTGTATGTAAGAGGTATATGTACATGTAGGTATAGTACAGGCATTTAAATGTAAGTAATAACATGTAATACCCACTGTAACAACATAATTGGTTGAAATACAAGGGACATAAACCAAAGTTAATTTACATATGATTCAACACCTTGTATAAATAAACAAACGCACATAGAAAAACCATTAGAAAATAAATCTAAAAGGAGTGAGTTACAAAATAAAGTGCTTGGCAGCTCAGTGAATAGACTATTCAACCAGCTATTAGATAGGTTACGATTCGAATGCGGTCCGACCATCTATCTTTATGTCTACCCTACAAATTCGCGGTCAATGGAGTATTAAGACCCATGAAAAATTATTGAGGTGCACTAGTATTAAAAATTGAAGAAAATAATATTTTTATATTAGATAAGTGATAACGGACCGAAATTACTATTAGTAATAAGTCCGTACTTACACGTATAATGTACATGGTCGAGTATTAACACCGGGAAGCGAATGAGTAAACAAACACCTACACTACAGTTAGAAAAATGGAAAAAAATAAGTTGACAGACTAGCGTCTATGTGTAGAATGGACTGGATTTTTTATTGCAGGCAGAACAACATTATTGTTTTCTTATAAGTATTACTATTGGACTAGCTGGCAATATTACACAAAAGGTGTGAGATTCTAGTTCGATAAAAGATTGTTAGACACGTTTCAGGAAACAATAGCTGTAGAAAAGTAAAAAACAAAAAAAGAATGTAGTTACACAAAAAGTATATATTATATAAGAGAAATAGGGTACAGAGTAAAGAATGATGTAGTTGGATAGAAAATTTCAAATACCAAGAATCCGTGTTTCAAAGGAACGAATCGTAAAATATGTTATGCATTGAATCGAATAAAATAACGAAGATTTATTGTAGTGTTGTACGAAGAAATGAATCCAGCAAGAATAAAAAAATATAGGGGAAATGTTTTTAGATTAATAGAGTTCGTGGTAAAACGTTAGTTAAAGGGTCTAAGAGAAAGGGTGAATACAAATATTCTTGGATAAAAACGCGGGTAACAAATTAAAATTATAATAATTATTATTTAGTTAAAAAATTGTTAACTGAACAGTGAAGACTTAGTTTAAGAACTAATATACCGTAGAAAATATGAGGGGGCAATAGTAGTTTCAAGTAGGTATTTAAAGAGTGCAAAATAATTAATTATGGTGGCGGGGAGGGGGGCGAAATAAACGCGTAGTACCTATCTCATTCAAAAAAAGTATTACGAAAAATTGTTTAAACGGCTTAAGAGACGATATGTATATATATATAAACGGTGGTGAAAAAATAATTAACAATAATTATATAAATTCATTTTTTATAGTACAAAAAAAATGTATTATAATACCTAAAAACTATAATAGAAAAATGTACTGTTATTTTTCACAATACATTTTCAAACGACACTATGACAACCATTTATTTGAAATTGAATTAACCATGGTGTTCTGTCCGGAGTTTAATTTAAAACAACAATAATAAACCTCGATATCCCTCCGTTAACACTGTAATTAAAATGCGAGTATAAAAGTAACATTCAATTACTCACATTTGATCTTCAATTTATTATTAAATTGTTGTTTTTACCTAGATAATAAATATAATATAACTAGCTGTAATTATTATCCGGCGTTTCCCAAGGATAAAACAAACTGAAATGGCTTGGCATCCACATGCGGCGGATAGTAATAACTTATTACTAATAAGTAACTTCTTTTTATTACTTGAACCGATTGTAAGTAGAAATAAACCAATATGCGGTTATGATTTTAATATAAATAATAGCGGATAAACCGCCCTAAAATAACTGGTTCAATCTAATATCTAAACCTTCCTGGAATCGTGAAAATCGGTCTATTACATTTTGATTCCATAAGCCATACAATTTACTTTTATATATATTATCTGTTACCCGTGGTTTCTATTCTAATACTCTTACAACTCGTTCGGTATCCCAAATAAGATGTGTTCAAAATTTGGTGCCAATTATTGATTAACAACTGTGTATTCGTAGATGCGCCGTTTAGATATAACCTGACTAATAACATCTATATTAGTCGATTATTTGTTATTATCTATTTATCTATCATTTCCGTTTTGCTTCAAGTGATCAATTCTCAACTGTTTTTTGTCAAAATCAGACGAGTATTTTTTATTAGGTATATAGACCTCAAGAATACACTTGCCTCTAATAAGTATTACTTAAATAGCTGTTACTTCACTTACTTATTTTTACATATATATAGAATAACCCTATTAGCCTAAATTACAAAATATAATACAATACAGAAAATTAAATCCAATCATAATAACCATTTTATTATATGATACCGAAAGACCCAACAATTAACAAAGAAATATTTGATTTTCGTAAGCTGAAACAAAATGTATGTGTGCGACTGTTAGCCACCCTGTAGCTACCTATATTCTATATGGGTTGAAAAACCTAGCTACAAACTCTCTTCTAATCTCAAGAAACTGATTGATATAATTTTTATTGAAACCAAATTTGAGTCTATTATTATTATTATTTCGTATGGTATTTAAGCAGCACCAAAAATGTCCCTATTTTATACTTACGGTAATGGTTACTTTACAATAACAAAATATATAACATGTATAAAATGTGTGAAGGGTCAGCAAAGATAAAAGTTATAATAGATAAATACAAATATAAAATTAATATTAATATAGTAGAATAGAGCAATAGTTCTTTAATAATTTAATAATATTTTTGGATTTATGGTCACTGTAGGGGTCATTTAAAGGCACTACGGAAGATATCCATAATATCCACCTGGAGAGGGAACATGCGGTGGAATAGATGAGGAATCTAGACTTAATATTATAATATGACCCTGTGACCCCAGTGACTATATATCTGAAAATATTATTCGAGTCTATAGAGAACAAAGATAGAAACATTAATTTGTATACATAAAGATAAAGACAATAACATACAATTAAAATAAAATTATTCTATAATAAAATGTCCTACACGGCACCTACATCATACACGATATACATACATAAATCATTGAAATTATGTAATAAGTATTTTTATTTACGAATGATCGTGTAGTATTTTTAATATTTTCTCTAATAGATGTTTCAAACTGATTGCAAAGTAAATTTATATATAGCGGAGACTTAAATAAAATAATATTATCTCCGCTAAAACATATAATGTGTTCTTACGGTGTCGCCTGATTTGTTTCAAAAGTTTATCAGCTGACAATACTCAGCCCACAACCAAACACACTCAACTTACAACCAAACCCAACGAACTTGAATCTTTTTTTTTAAGTCTAATATTCTTGTTTAGAAAAGACACAATCTATACATTAATATAACTACTATCGGAAAGTTCTATTTTATTGTCAATATATTTGACAAATAAAACATACATTTGGTTTTATTTTCTTATTTTAAATAAACATTATATCCATGTTAAACTTTTAACTCATGTTTACAACTCATCTATAACAATGTAACTGTTAGCTAATCAAAATATTCACTAATGATAACATTGTTTTCAATACAAATCAGCGACAGCAGAATATTACATTCGGTCCCAAAAGTAAATTTTAATCCATCGTGGTTTATTATTATGAGTACCTAATAAAAAATATAAAACCTAATCCTTAAATACGACCCTGAGTAATACGTTTATCAATCGTTGTGTTTGGTTAATAGAATAAAATAATTACACTTATTCATAGTATAGGTAGGTACTTAATAATGAACTTAAAATAAACACTCTGCCAAACACACAATGTGAAGTGAATCGAATATCTATAATAATAATAGGTAAGTATCAAACGAATCATCCGGAATTTACATGTGAAACAAAAATTGTATACCTACCTAAAAATAATAGTAAATAATAATAATAACAATTTTATTACTAATAAATAACGGTTTTTATAACTAGGGGTGGCAAGCGACAATATTTAAAAATCGCTTATTCGCCTGATACCACTGGGTTCTTTCTTATAAAGTTATAATACAACCGTCAGCAGCCGTCGGGCTTCTCGTCGTTGCACCGCGTGCGAACTCGCTGCATCTGCTCGTGTACATACCGTACACGCAGTCCTGCAGTGATCGAAAGTTTATCACGACATTGTTGTGTTATGCCACAAAGGTTATTGGCGACACTTATAGGTGTTACCCGGTTTATGTTGTGTGGCATTTTGAACGAAAACATATTTTCCGCACAATTTAATAATACGCAGGGTTGGGTCTTGGGTGCCTGCTGAATCGTCGTCGGCGAAAAAGTAATTTTTCATGCACGAACCGAGTTCTATATATATATATATATAGCACTATGTATTATATATTATTATTATATACTGTAGAGCGCATATTATTATAGCAATGGGCGCGTACGTGGGTATATAATATAACGAGTACATATGGAGCGGAGAACAATGCTACAGTGTCTGTGAGGGGGTGATAAAATTTTTCAAAGGGAAGTATAGCTGCAGGTTTATAAGCGTATATATATATATATATTATATTGTAATGTGAAGAACCTTACTTCCGCTCTCTACATATACGTATCCCCGCCACATACTTCACCTTCAGCGCCGATGGTGTCGGATGTATACGTGATGGAAATTTCAAAATATCGCGTGTATGCGGTAGGAGGGGGAATTTCCAATTTTTCCGTCTATTGCGATGGGATGAGCGGACGAGTTTCCAGTGGCGGCGCATGTATAATTTATATTGTTTTTCTTTTATGGTGCAACAACACTGCGGACTCACAATAATTCATTTTATTAATAACTTGCTTTCCAATAATACTATTGTATGATTATGTCTTTATCAGCGAAAACAAGGGTGATAATAGAATATAATAAGTCAGCCACTATTTTGTATCTAAAATAATCAATAAAGTAAAAATTTTGAGCGAAACTAGATTCATAATTTAATAGAATTTCAGTAAAAATGTTTTTATTAAAAATGCCCACCCCAAAAATGCTAAATTCTTAATTATTTTTCCAAAATGTAATCCCATTTGTACATTGCAATTGAAAATAACATTTGATGGTAGTCTTGAGTCTCTATTATTGATTGTTTTTTAATTTTAAACTATGACAAAAATCAAAATTTATTTTATAAAAAACAAATGTTGCGTTATTCAGCGGTCTCATTCCTTACACACATATGAAAACGTATGTGATTTATAAATATATCAAAAAATTACAACTTTGAAGTGAGATCTATACCCGCATGTTTCACCACAGATACGGTGAGCATGAATAGTTATCGGATCATCTTCCCTATCCAAAAAAAAAATATAAACATTAACATTCCTATCTTACGCAAGCAAAGCTTCGTGTTGACAGCAAGCAGTATACCTTGGATGCGTATATATTAAACGCGTCGAGACCACCACATATTATAATGTATACCTACATAATACAATACGGCGCGACACCCGAGGTCACGTCACTTACACGCACCCCACAAGACACTGAAGACTGCGCCGATAATTAATATATTAATAATAGTGCTTTATTATTGCATTATTGTTTGTTTATCGCACATTGCCGGCACACATATCTATAATACGCTTAATACTAGTTTACACACACACACTCGTATATATATATTATATATAATGTAAAATATGTATATGTATGACGTTATTATACGTTTGGTGTATACCTACTATAATAGAGGCTGCGTGTGTTGTCGGCGCGCGCGGAGTTACGGGCCCGATTGTTTGTCTGCGGCTGGATGTGTATTATTATATATTATATCATATAGTTTGGAGAGACGGGTTCAGCGCGTCTCGTATATATTTTAATAATTATAATTAATTTTGCGTTTAAACGTTTTCGCGGGTGATAAACAACCGCGGTGTGAGAAGACGACCGGTGGCGCGGTGTGCGTGTTGCAGGTGCAAGCAACCCAAGTGCGTTAGAGCGGGATACTGCGGCGGCCGCAGCACGGGTGAAGTACGGGTGCCGAGAGTGAAATACGACCGCAGTTAATTATGCCCCGGAGATGGTACCCGTCGTCTTCCGGGGTCCTTGGCGAAACCGTGTTAATTATTATCGTCGTGAACGGAGACTTTGGGGCTCGTGATATAATATAATATAGTATAGTATAGTATAGTAAAGTATTATTTATACCCATCGTAGGCATATTAAACTAGCGCCCGGGCATAAAGGGGTACACCTACAGACAAATTCCTTTTCGGATTTCGCCTTTTGTGTCTGGCCAACAATTTACACGACGACAACGACGTAATATTTGTCTATAGCTGCCTCCTACCTACAACCGATGTACCTACCACACAGTACCACCACCTATATCTCTGCCCGCTGCAGTATACCCATTGTGTACTTGCCCGTGCACGTTACCTGTTTACGAGTTACCTGCAGCTACACGACCATGTTTTGTATTATGATATAATATATATATTATAATATTATATCCGTGTGCGACTGTCTCAGAAATCAGAATACCGTGCATAAATATATGCATCGCCGGCGAGGAGAAATATCGTCAATCTATATTATGTTATGATGTAAAAGGCAGGTTAGTGTATAATATTATTGTACTATACGCGTGACGTCCACGGTTTTGTACGTAAATACTTGCACGCGTTGAACAATATTGAAACTTTTCATATTATCTTGCGGTCTGTGTATTATTCTTGGGCAGACTGCATCAGTAGTGAGCGTATACGACTTTTGAAAGCAATGTGTGAGGATGTATGGGGTTTGAGTGGGAGGGGGGTAGCGGTGTAAAAGAAAAATTCATCACATACCAGAGAAAGGCCCATTTCGTATAACGTTTCTAACCGCACCTATTTCATAATGTTATTCCCTTTATTTAATATATTTATTCCCAGTGCTATTGAATTGGAAAAATAATAGTAGGTAGGGATCGAGAATTCCAAATAACAAAACATAAATATTTTCCCCTCGCCGTTGGTCCTCCCCTACTTCCCACACACCATTCATCTCTAATGTGTATTAAATAAAGTATATTTTAGAACTGTGTAAAATATACCTACAATCTATGTATTGTAGGTACATTTGAATTTATTTATTAATTACATTGTTAAAACTGTTTATGAAAAAAGTATAAAAAACCAGACCTGAGTCTAGATGATAGAACATTAGTAAGGCTTTAAAATTGAAAGTTATAATAGGAAGAAAAATTATTTTGTGATGAAATTTATTTTATTAAATTTCATCAACAGTTTCTATTTTTCATTATTTTTTTGAAAAATATGAATTTAAGTACTATAAAATATAAAAATTAAAAAACAATATTTTTATTTTGAAAATATGATTCCTTACTTTAGATATGAAACGAAATAACAGATTTTTAGCCGTTTTATGTTTCACTAAAAAGTGTAATTTTATTAATGTGGATGTAAACATGTAATTTTTTAATTGTACGGTTGTTTTCTAGACATAATACTACCACAACAGAACCGGTGTTAAAGTTTTGAATAAAATCTTAATCGTTACGGTCAACCTCAGCTCAAAATTGTTTTTTTTTAAATTCTTTATGACGCCTATATTATGTAATATATAATATACATTTTTCCATATTCATATTATCGGAGAAAAAATATGACATACACATTGATTGTCTTCCCATTTTAGGAATGTATAAACAAAATTAACCATATAAGAGGTTCGTGGCCCCCTTTTACTGGTATGAGGTCGGCTACACCTCCTTATAAAGTTGTAAACTATACATGGTGCTTCGTACATGGAAGTTGATAATAAACGATAATCGACGGTCTAAACTCGGTTGAGAGTTTCTTTAGAAAAGTTTGTACATTTCCAATGGACGAATGGAAAAGAGGAAAACTATTATTATTATAATATAGACAATGCGATATCTGGGGTTTCTGCAGCCAATATCATTTCGTGTACAATGAATATTCATTGTAAATATTAATATTATTCGAATCGCCATAAATAGAGATTTTATCTTTTCCATTAACATTAAATCGAATGCGTCGCTATCAATATAACTAATCAATTATAATTTATAGGGCCGTTGCTATATTACTTCGATTCTTTAAAAGTCTATAGTTGGATGTGGAATTCAGTTTTGTTCGTATCGTTGTAATTATTTTTAATCGTCATTTTTTCTACATTATGTACACTTCATATTTAAATATTATTATGTTTTTAAATCAAATAATGTGAGTAAACATAATTTGTATTCAGACTATGGAATAATTAATAAGACAATATATATTGTTTTATATGCATACAGATTACAGATATAATACAAAGCAATAATGCCTTAGTTGACGAAACAAAATATAAAAAAATACATACATACATACATAATAAAATGTATATTATGTGTATAAGGAATTAACAAATATTAAAATAAAAATCAATGTCCGTATAAGCTAAGGAAATGTTTTTATTAAAAAAATGTTTGTTGAATAGGATAATTTTGATTTTGATAAACTATATAATATTTTACTTATAGATTCTACCACTCGTAATTCATTTTGATTCGATTTCGATAATATTTTTTTTATATCAACGTAGGTAAGTATTTATTTATTTCGCTAAACAATAGCGTACCTACCTTTATAATATAGTTTATAAAAAATGTAAAACTGATTTTAAATTAGTAATTTAAAATTCTAAACAATTTATTTTTAGAGTTATTAATTATTACTTATTTTATAAACTGTCCAACATTTATTTTAATCTTCAACGTATTACCTAGTAAACTATACATTTTAACGTATTGTGTTTCTGCTCAAATAACTAACATAAGCACGATTTTTTTCCAGTACCTAATAAGAATTATTTTTGATATTAAATGGAATTTAATACTTTGTGCAGTTTAAGTTTGTGCGTCTTTAAGTAACCTACATACCGGAAGCTGGATGCATCTACTTCCTTGTTTTCATTATAATTAAGTAAGCAAACTGTAACGTATCAAGTACAATTTTTTTAGTGGAGTGAGGAATCTATTAGAATTTTTTAATGGTTGGTAATTTTGTTTAGATTAATATTTAATTCTTTATAGAGTAAAATACTCAAAAATACATTTTTTTTATTTAGTCTTCAACTTTGACATAGAAGTATACTTTACTTCAAAACTAACAGTTTACTTATAAACATGTTTTATGTAGGCCAAAAGCTGATAAATGCCAACCTATTTAAGAGGTAGGTAATATAGTTTGACTAGTATTAAAATAATGTTTTGTTAAATTATTAAGTACTTACTAACTCGAGTAATAATTTATTATTATAAGTATCTATTACAACATTAATAATTTTGATAATATACGGTAGGTTCTAGATGTATTATACAATAATTGTATAATACAATTATTGTAATTACTGATTAGTGATTATATTTATTTGTTAAGAGGACGTTATACGTGTTGTCTTTGTCTAACTAATGCATAACATACCACATTTCACGTTCATAATAATCCATATTTTATATTATATTTTTAATATTAAAGTGAATTTGCCTATTATATTTACCCATATGGGGTGATTAACAACAATTAATAATAATAACTAATCAATTTAAATGTAAGAATATCATATATAAGCCCTACGAATATTATTGTTGATATTTTATGTATTAATATTAAAGCAAGTTATGTGCATTTTAAAATTGTAAACTTATATTGTTATATTATTACAATAATATATAAAATGTATTTATTAGAATACATTTTAATGGTACGAAAATATTTTTTAACGTTGACATTTCAATGGGGATCTGAACTTAAACATGGATGACCAGGGGTACTCCAGCCGAGAGCACATCTATAAATTCAGAATTTTGAAGAATTTTGAGTTATTAGTTAGGTTAAAAACTACTTCAACTTAATCTGTTTTAAATGAACCGACTACCGGGCTTTTATAAGATTCATCGTTGATTTAAAAATTAAAGTTATTATTCAGTATTTAAAAGTCACAGAAGTTAGTGTGGCATGATGAGTGCTTAACATCAATAAGTTGTACGCGTTCTTTTTACATACTAGGCACTTAGGTACATAACTACATACAGACAGCGAATGATTTTTAGTGGTTTATAATGTGAGACATAATCTGATAGAAATAATATAGTTGTATATATTCAGCGTAAATAATTCAATTTCATCAATGATATTGAAAATACATATTATGCATACCATTATGATCCGTAGGTGGAAAATTATTTAGATTATTTAATTCAACATTAATTTTTATATCCATTATAATTTATTTATTTTCTAAATAAAATAACAACATTAGAAACCCTTCAAAAGGTAATTAAAATTGAAAATACATATTGGTGTTTCGAACCACGCTGGTGCTATTACTTTAAATATTCAAATTTGAAGCATAATGATTTATTGTTTGGGAAAATAGATCATATAAACTCCATTCTCTTTTTGTCGTTTCAGTAATTTTGGGAATATAAATTTAATTTGTATTGACATAATATATTTAATTAGTTGTAAATTAACTTAAAGATTATAGAATATCGATCATTCGTAGTGTTGTAACTTTAAAATTAAAATATATTTATAATTAATGCAAATTTGAAAGTATTTTAATAACAAAATAGAGCATTAAATTATTATCTAATTCAGTTATCTCTAGTGAAATAATACACTTTTTAAACTGAACCTTTTTTATCATTTAAATACCGTAATTTAAAATAATGAAATATTGTATAGTATCAGTGCTCTAATCCAGAACTCGTTTAATAGTAAATTATACATCTATAATAATATAGCACTTGAAATCCAATATTACAGAATAAGCTCGAAGTAAATATGTTTAGATAATTCTTAATTATTTAGAACATTCAAACACCATAATATATAAACAGTCCTCGTTTTGCTTGTATTTACTTTTATACACTTTACGAAAAGATCATGAGTGATACCTAAACTTTTTGGGACAGAATAACGTTTTAATTCATGAAATCTGTTAAGTACAACAAAAAACAATTTATTAATTTAAAAAGCATTGATGCGAATTCGTTTGGTATAAATATTTGTATTTACACTTTTCGATATTATAGTATGTACTCAATACTCCTTTCAATTTTACTTCAAAGCATCCAGGTACATTATAGTGAACCTATCTGCAAGTTAAAAACAGGCCAGTAAATATTTGTCATAGTAATATAAAAATAATTCCCTTCGTGAGTTTCATTTTTCTAATTATAATGTTCCGTTATTTCGTTTATAAGTAATCCTATATTAAATAACATAAAAAAAATATAATTGAAATAAAAATAAATATTTTTCTCGGAGTATCAGTTAGGTTGATAATATTTAAATCTATATACCTATGTATAAAATGTAATACAATTAAAATTAAATTTGTATGCCTCTCCAAAGGCGTTAAAAAAATTATTTTTGTTATTTAAATTAAACAAAAACACAATGTTTTACATACCCACGATGTCATTAAAATGTATGAAACACGTAAAAGCCTCGGGTATTTAGCTCACTAGTTATACACGATATACTTAAAAATTTGTTGTATTGTCCAATATTTAATAAAAAAAAAAAAATAAACAACAATATTGCACTTTGATGAAATAAAATTTCATTAAACTTTACCGGCACGTTGCCTTGGATACGGCTTTGAAAGAGCTATATTTGTTTTGTTTAAACTGTCGTACAATAGTGATAGACACATTACACAAATACACAATGTACTTTAACTCGGTAGTAGCTTAGTATTTAAATTAAAACCAATATATTACTCGATAGAAAACGAATGAAAAAAAATTTATAGTTTGCAGTTTTATTTTTCTGGAAATGCAATTATAACTTGCACGGATATTCAAGTATGCTTATAAGAACGTTCACTTTGTACTTTGTTTTTATTAAAACTAGTGATAAAAAGGGAATTTTTCAAATATATATGAGAAATATTCTTACTTTCATGTGTTGAAAACTATTGAAACTTGAGAGTAGGAAATATAATATTGACGCTTGTAAAATAAATTACAAGTTGAATTTCCAAATTTAAATCAAACACAATCTACTTATATGATAATAATAGCTTGAAGATTTAAAAAATCTAAAAGGTATTTATTTACTGTTAGCTACACGCAGTTTTAAACAAAATTTAAACTGGCAATCAAACGTTTACAACTGAAAACATTGTTATATCACATTTTTACGATAATTTATTACATAAATACTATTATTACAAAATAATAACATTATAACGCGAGCTTACCGGTAAAAAATCATATTATAGTATTATTCATTATACCGCGGTACAGGAAATTCCGACAGTGGTAAAAGCAGCCCATAGCAAAACTCGTGTTGAGATTTAAACTGAGCAACGTGTGCGCATGTGCTTTATTTCAACGTGACGACAGTGGTAATAACTTTGGAGCTCATACCGATGTATGTTATATGCATTTATATATGTGCATGTATATGCACGAGAAGCGAACTATAATATTACACCGTTATAATATATGTGCTCGTAAACATTTACATAATTCACATTGCAAGTGATCGCGAAACATCGAAATTTCGAATAAGGGATGAAATTATAATAAGTATGTAAACATTTACTGAGACTTGTATAATATATAATACTATTATAACGCAATATTTTTTCTCTTCTTCTAGAACGTGACCCAGGGGACGTCGTCTATGGATCTGTCGGGGGAGCGTGTGGGAGAGTATATGAAACGGCGAGGAAAACAGGAGGATTGGGAGGCGTTCAAAGGGAGAGGAAAGTTTAGGCGCATATACGGCCATCAG
The DNA here is from genome assembly GCA_022818045.1 of Neotoxoptera formosana. Classification (NCBI taxonomy): domain Eukaryota; kingdom Metazoa; phylum Arthropoda; class Insecta; order Hemiptera; family Aphididae; genus Neotoxoptera; species Neotoxoptera formosana. The sequence goes on along the minus strand of CM040632.1, from coordinate 9,931,173 downwards.
TAAATATATACATACCTACGTACAGTGCCTCTTGTGCTTATGGTATTGTATGTATAACGACCCTCCGCGCGTCATCGCATCGTATATAATTAGCTGGGGCGAGTTGTCGAGAGCTGCAATGGGGTGCTCGCGACGGGTGGGTTGACAAATCCTCTCCGCAGGTCATATGTGTGCATTTCCACGTGTGCGTGTGTGTGTGTGTGTGTGTGTGTGTGTGTGTATATATATATACAGGACGAGTCTGCGACGACGATTCGTATTTTATTATATAGACACACGCGCGACAGAAACGGTTGACGTTAACGTTTTTACCGGGGACCGCGCCGAGTCGGCCGGATGAGCGCAATCAGCGATTATTCGTGTATATATATATATATATATATATATGTGTGTGTGTGTGTGTGTGTGTGCAGTTCCGCTGCCACCAAGGCGGAACTCACGGCACGGCGCCGTATACACTACACTTTTCAGCCGAGTTAATAGAGCGAAAAAAACGAGCGCCGGGCGCCGTCGGGCTAGGAAAACACGCCACCGCGACACTGTGAGTATATACTGACGTATTTCATTTTTGAAAGTGCCATTACGAGGAATCTTCGACTTAAAGTCTTTCAGCCATACTGTTACCGCTGCACTGACCCCGACTACGGTAATTATAAATAGTTACTTAAAATTAACTATTGCAGTAAATTGTTTTCCAAACTGCATACTGCCGTGAAAAGTCACAGTGGATTAATATATAGAATATGACATTTTATATTATGTACATAAAAAAAACCACCGACATTTTACCTTATTTTCACTGAATAGGTTGTCTTCTCATAATTTCATTGTTCGCGGTTATATGATTTGCGTAATTTGTTTTATTATATTATCTTGTTATCAATATTATCTACAACTTTATGGGTATTACTATAAAATAATATTTCATGTATACTATAACCCAGTGGTTACCAAACTTTTACGACCACGGTACTTTTAGGAAATAGTTTGTGTTTTGTGGAACCCCAATGTCTCTAACTCCAACTCAACCCAAATTTTGGGTCTACTTTTTTTTTCTAAGTAAAATATAAAATAATTTTTTCAATATTCGCATACATCTGAAGGAACCCTGAGGTTATTCTACACTTTAGGAATCGCTTTTATAACCTATATTATTTTCATTTGTATAAGTAATTGTCAATACATAAAAGTCATAAGCTGATTCCTCAATAAATTAAAAAAAAATATTTGCAAATCATTATTTATAAAAATAAAAACCATAAACCTAATTTTTTTTTCTTTCATATAAATATAAATACGTTTAAAGATTATTTAAAAGATTTTTGTTATATAAGTATTAATATATTATATTTATCATTTTAATTTTCAAAAACCTAAACAATCAATCAGCAACTGTTGATTCTATTTTAGGAACTATAGTATGGATAGTAGATATTATACATATTAAAAATTATTATAGACATGCATAATCAATTCGTAACCTCAGAACATTGTTTAGGTAATAATTGATAGTAAGATAATATATCAAACACTTTATTTGCGTGTAGGTCATCACAAACCTCACACTGTAGTGTCCATATAATATTATCTATTTCTCATCTGATTAACAGTTTCAGCATATTAAACTATTTTGATGGCTAGTTATAAGTATACTATATTATGACGTGTTGTATGCATATTTCTTGCATTCAGAATAATAATAACGCGTTCATCAATTTTGACAGCTTTGTATCATACATTAAAATTAGGTATCATCAACCAAATCAACTCGACTTGAACCACACATTTCATACACATACCTAATGCTCTTGAAATAATTTTAGGATTAGATAATCTTTGATATTGAATAATAAACTCGTCCACTGAGATTCTAATCTACTTGCCAACTACTAAGTATAATATTTACTATATAAAGTAAATCGGTATTTAATTAAGCTTCTGGAGCGCTATCTTTGATAGTGTGCTCATCTCTATTAATCCGTCTTAGAATTAGTTTGCGATATCAGTGACCCCCGGCATACCTATACGCATACGTTGATCTCATTATTTTAGATTTGCATTCGGGCAACTTCCTAATAGTTGGTTGCTTAAAATCACTTCCTCCCTAGATATTTTCAAGGTAGTTAGCAAGTAAACGATTATAATCAGATCGGAAATGATTCAAATCGGCGAATGCATGCAAATTATTATGGGTAAAACCATATACATGTTTGAAGTTTACAGACTACGCCGCGGACCTAAGGAGATATATAGTATTCCGGAGACAAACAAAAGGGAAGTCAAACCTAAAGGAATATTGTTCTGTTATGTCGTGATATATATTCGTATATGTATATATAAATAGAGATAAGTACCTACATAATGGTGTGATATATCCTTCTGTATTTACTTCCTATAACATTTTCTCTACCAGTGATATTTTATCAAGTATCAACGTCAATTATTTAATTGTAAGACATTAAATATAATTCTAAATATCTTTAAAATGACTAATCTACTTAACATTCTATCAAAATTAATTTAATACGTAGTAAACAACCGACAGGCTGAAAAAAAAACAACCAATCAAGGGCAAAGCCGTGACGGGTCGGCTATAGTTATATATATAATATCATGTGGAATAATCGATGTATTGTTTGTACCTATATGCGACGATATTTTTAACAAGGCATCTTACCCTATAATATTGTTGCATATAGGTATTGTATATAATAATAATAATAATAATACGATGTCTTCGTAGTGTGTATTAGTATCGCGTGCACTCCGAAAACTTTTTGTTTAGCAATAGGGAGGTAGGTACTTATAAAGTTTGAAATATCGTCGTAAGCACGTGAACCGGATGATGAAAATAATAATAATAATAATAATAATAATAATAATAATAATAATAGTAATATAATAACGACTAGCACATAATTTATATCATATTATATTATTATACATTTAGCTAGACGATATGCGCGACATTTTACGTCTTGTCGCGTGCACCGTATTATAATATCGCCGACGAGATGAATACAACGCGTGAATGGCGGCTGTGAGTTGGTGTCGATATCCTCCGCCGGTGCTGCTAAAAGACGATTTTTTCGCTGACAGCCATTAAAACACCAGGTTATACTTTCTACACGAACATCACGTCACAATATAATACACACATACACACTCGTCAGCGAACGCACGTTTTCCATTAAATATCGTATTACTTTTCAATCCGCTGGCAAACCGTATTACCGGCGTGTGTTTGTGCATGTGGTGTGCAGAGGTGTGGGGATGTGAGGGGGGTGAGTTTGGGGGCGTTGAGAGGGAAATACCCCGTTGTTGCCCACCGTTTTGACGGTGGTTTTTATTTTTTTACCACTCCGTGAACCCACGTCGAGCGCTTGTCATTTGCAGTTTCCCCGGCGAGGCGCGCAAATCAAAAGGCCTCTGCTGCGCAGCTCTTCGGACTGACGTGCGTGTTTTTTTTTTTTTTTTTAATAATTATACATTATTATTATATTTTCCCGCGGAGTGTTATACTTATTCATAATGTACACGCGCCAGACGGTTTATTTGTGCACACCTTCGGTTTCTACCAGACATTACAATATTAAATATCACAAATGTTTTGGATAATATTACTATTAAAGGTGCGTAGGTGAAACGGTTGGGTGTAAATCAAAAACAATTCACCACAGCGCACTTATGAAATTCTGTACCTAGGATTTTTTTGTCACTTGTGTTCACAATTTTATAAACAGGAGAATTTTCATAATATAATAAAACTATTTATTAGTATTTAATACTTATATAATAAATACTAATAAGTAATACCTTTAATAATATAAGTAGGCACCATATTATCACTGCAAATGTATTTTGATTGATTATTTTTTATTATTTATTTAAAATAAGACGTTCATAGTGATAGCTATCTATATAAAATATTGTACAAACTGAAATAATAATACGATTATTTGAAGTTACATTATAGCAAGTTATAAGATGTGTGTTGTGTTTAGAACTCATCCCCAACGGTGCAGTTAAATCCAACCATAAAATATTTTGCTGATGTCAGTTTTTGTTATAATATTATAACTTACATGGCACATGCTTATTCTACTCATTATTCTACTTGGTTATACTTTATTATATTATCATAATGTCACTTTTATGATAATTTGTTGATTTTGTGCCTGCACGGTTTCTATAATGAATGTCAAGATGACGCATATTATTAAAAACGATTTTTCTATAATACTATAGTTTTTTATTTTTATTTGTTTAATTGTATACATTTTTTTTATATATATTGGTGAATATTAAAATATGGTCTGTTTTCAGAAAAGAAAAATAGAAATCAAAGCATCTTTAGAAGTGAAAATACGAAATTAAATTAAATAATATACCTTTTAAAAAAGTATGAGAATGACAACAAAGTTAATGTAAAACTACTTTGAATTTAAAACCCAACTGAAAAAGTCGGGCATTTATGGCAATTGTTGAAGAAATATGATAAAAACAAAATGAAAAAAATGACAATATATATATATTGAAATAAAAATCAAGACAACATTCATTCTTTATGATGTTATTAACTTAATCATGAAAAAAAATCAGCTTTTTACTATATATATTGTTTATTTATAATAATAATTAATAAATGGGTACCTTTATATATTTTAAAATCTCTTTTAAGTTGGTTGAAATTAATTTTTAAAGAGATTATAGATAAAGCATTCATTTTAAATTTTAAAATGTATATTCTTTTCGTATTTGATCTGGCAATTGGAAATTAATTTAAATATCCTTTTATTTCATACATTTATGATAACATTTATCTTTGTGGTAATTATTTCACATAATAAAAAACTCAAATAACTATGATATTTCGATATTTAGTTGATTTATAAAAACGGTTGTCGTTAAATAACGAGCATTATTTTTATATTAACTATTACTAGGTATTGTAAATGATATTGTTATATAATATAATAATGTCACAGGTACTATTTAGAAAATAATATTTTAGCAATTACGAATTTGCAATAAAAAAATCTAATCTAAAATCTAAAAACTGGAGTAACTTTCATTTAATTTTAATCACATTAAATTAATTAAACGATAAGACGTTCTGCTTCGACAATAATGTAGAATATTGATTTGAATATTCTAACTATAACTAACATTTTTTTTTAATAGTTGCCGATATATATATATATATATATGTGTGTGTTTAGATCAGTTGTAGGTACGCATATCAACCACAACGTCCACAACACGAGAGTGAGAGGGATGAGCTTGATTTTTTTTTTACCATCATGGAGGTCGAATGATAAAGCGTGTGCCTGCATAAGTAATAGCCATATTAGCCCCTGTGTCCGGCAAAATATGAAATTATGCGCGCATTGAGCACAATATAATATGGACTGCACGGAGGGCGCAGATCGTAATATGCGTGTCGTCATATAGGTACAGAAACATATAATAATACGTATATTTTATATTAAACCGTCGGCCATCTCGTCTCTTATGAACGAATAGCGGAATATTCGAAAGAACCGTCCGAACGCGTTTTATTTATTCTCAGCGCGACCGGATTTTTGCGACCATCCACCTTTCCGAATAGGTACGTCGATTTCACGAAATATGGCACTGCAGAGCATAACGCGCACGTACAGCCGTTTTTTGGCTATTTCCAGACCGTTTTTATATCGAAATTCCCTTTAAATATTATACTATGTGAGTATGTGACCTGAAAAAGTTTGACAAACTACATACAACGAGATAACGAAGTTAAAAAATAAAACAAATGGCCGTTAAGTAAGCTCGGATGCTCGTCGTGCAAACACCAAATCTTATCGTTTAATGTTTTAATAAAAAGTATCGGCAAAGTTGAGATATCCAAACATAGGTTATGTGGACTGCGTTAAGTTAGTCCCCAAACTAAAAAAATAAGAATTCGAAAATTCATAAAACTAAGTTTCAAATGTTTGCAAATCATTTGGAAATATTGGTGAGGGTTTAGAGAAATAATTGGACAACATAGGGCGGGGATTCATACTCGCGGTTCTGCCGTTTTTTGGAAGACTATCATTCTATTTGGAGAACCTACAGGAAAAATAAAAAATAGATCACTTTAAAGAATCAACTAAATTCCGACAAGATTCAATCTATATAATGGTTATATATAACCCTGGTACAAAAAGTTGTGTCCGTAGGTGCAGAAAAAGATAAACTAAAAATGAAAAATAAGATACATAACTGCAATACCAACAGAGTTTTCTAGCTTTGTCCAGAACCTAAAACCTGTAAGTGCAGTGTATTAATAAATGTCATAATACATTACATGAAGTATATTGTACTTCATTAGAATTCAGTTCAGGAATATATGACATTTTTACATTGAAATTATTTTATTATTTTATAACGTCAGAACTTTGTGATAATATGCATCCCATATTATAATATTATTATAGTATACGTGCAATATGTGCTAGTACAGTGTATAACGTTGTATTTTTTTTCCAATTTTTTTTTCTCACCACTGTGAGATGAAAAATTCATTACTATCGTTATTATAATATTATGATTATCATATCGTATCGCTGTGTGCAGTCAACAGCTGAATAAAATATTAATATTGTGCCGACACGGATACGCGGCTGCACGCCTGACGCGTATTGTGACGTTTGCGGACCTATAATACAAGACGTGACGTATTTTTCTGGTGATCGATCATCGAGGATACACGACGCTATAATACGAGTAATAACGACATTATAATTTATAATATCTACACTTGGTGTCTGACACGATGACGGTTTATTTTTTTTTTTAGTTTGGAAAAAAACAAATACGGTGATGAAAAGAGAAACACTATAGCGGCGACCCCTGTTGAACTTTATATTATACGAGCTTAATTTGTCGACCGTTTTTAACCGGTGGGTTTTCGCTGATTAAAAAATCATAATAACGGGTCGACGCGCACATAAAGTGCAAACGCGCCCGCGCGAACGGGATAGGACGCATAATAATAATAATATTATTAAGTACAACAATTTTTCACATTACGGACCCCTCCCCACCGCCACGCTAGGCGGCGTTGACAGGTAAATAAAAAAATATAAATACATACATATTTAAGTGTATGAGTTTTGTTGTTATTTTTTTTTTTTTTTTGTGTCGGGACGATGTAGCGCACGTCACAAAACACAACCCCGTACGTGAGTATACGTAGTCCTATAATTACGTCCTGAATCGTGTAGTTTATTATATTTTGCGATTTACGTCTCGTGTCTGTTTAGGTGCTTATAATAATAATATGTAGGTAGTTAATAATATTAAAATACGTGATAAATATTGGTAACATTATTATTACGTAGTCGTGTGTCCTAAATCTATGAATTGCCGTATCTTTGCTGCGGGTTCATTGGTATTTTTTTTAGCGGTACACGAGTCATGTGTCTAATATTCTGATCTTGGTTCGTGCTTATTGATGGTTAGTTCATATCATGATCATCGATATCGATGACAAATATATGTACATGTTTAATGTTTATTATAATATGTTATATGTTTAAAATAAACCACCTACTAACAAAGAAATTAAGAAATATAAAACTTTCCATTAAAAAGTGGAAACTTCCTCCTATTCTAAAAAGAAGAGATGAAGTAATAATTAAATTACCTGAGTCAGAATAGAAAACACCCAATATTCCTTCCTCATCACCGAAATACCTGCCATAGCATGCAACCAGTGGCGATCAAACGATTTTATCGTGGCGAGGGATGACGCTGATTTCAAAACATGCACTTTGGTCATTAAAACATAATTTAAGGATTATAGATTGCATTGTTATTTAAAAATATAAGCGAAAAATGTAACAACTGAACCTAAATTAGTACCAACAAGTTAATGGGTTTTTTTCTGCCAATTCATCGAATACATCACTTAGGGTTATATTTACAACCCCGCGTCGAACAGGCATTATAGCCACGCCATCCATTGGGACGGCTGCAAACGAGTTGTGTCCGATAGATTTTTGTGATAAGTTGTATCCTGACGAAAAAAAAGTAAGTTTACAAAATGGCAGTACATGTTTTCGCCCAAAATTGACTTTATCGTTATCGCCAAAATGACTTTTTTAACCCAAATAAAGAAAAAAGTGATTCGGTTTTCGTCCAAAGAAATATTATTCATAGTAAACGAAAAAATATTTTGGTTACCACTACATTGTTTTTTTATTGAATATGTGTTTATAGTGTATATACATAATATTTAAAAAACATAAGTTAAAAAAAAATAGTTACCAAATTATTTGTCAAAGTCATGGCGTAATGCAATGGTGTAAAACAATTATAAGTCAATGTAAATAATTTATTATATAAAAACGTAGAAACGCGAATTTTAATTAAGCCACTTTTAGCTGGAATGTATTTTGTTATAATTTTTTTTTTTGTTATTAGTGGACAGTGGTGACCAAAATGTTTTTTCGTTTATTATGAATAATATTTCTTTGGGTGAAAACAAAATCACTCTTTTTTGTGTTTGGGTAAAAAAAGTCATTTGGGCGAAAACCAAAAGGTCGATTTTGGGCGAAAACAGATCCACCCTACAAAATTCGTGGGCCGATAAACTCATATCGGGAAATTTGTCTATTATAACATATCGCGTTCTCTATAATATAGCTTTAATAACTACTAGACTAATTTCAATGAAAGTTGTATAAACAGACTCCTTGAGAATAGAGAAAGCTCTGTAGCTTCGCTATTTAACTCATATAAGTCGCCATAGTGTAACACGCACATAAATTTTGTTTCGGCTTTCAAAAACTGCATATTTTTTTTGTATATATTAGATAGGGTTGCCATTGGTTACAGATAATAAAATGGTTATTATGATTCGATATAACTCACTGTATTGTATTATATTATTTGGGCTAATAAACCTAATTTATATAAATTTAAAATTGAGTAATAACTACCTATTATATATTAAAAGCAAAGTGCTTGGTTGAGGTTTATTTACTAAAAAGGTGGGAAAGTCGCAAATGGGTACCGATCTAAGTGTCTAGAGAGGTCACTATAATGGATGTGTTAAATTTAAATTCAATTTTATAAAATCATTGTATACGCAAATTAATTCTGAGCGAAGACGATCTGTCAGCCTTTATTACTAAAAGTATATTTTATGATATAATTGCTTTTAAAGTAATTTATTTTACTATTAATAAAACAGTAGATAAAATTAATTTTTGCCAAAAACAAAAAAAAATTCATTAGAAAATGTCATTTTGTGTATAAAATATAATAATATACTTTATAAGTTTGAAGTACCCATGAATAATATCACACAACGAAATAACTATAACATTTTTATTCTTCTTCTAAATATATCTAATTTCGTCCTAATTCAAACTTAAAATATCTAAAGAATAAAAATACATTTTATATATTTTTAGATTTTTTTGTTACAGAGTGAACTACTTATGAGAAACTTTGTTCAATTTTTCAGGTCTTAGAAATCAAAATTGAACATTTTAAAAATTTTGAACTATGAAATAATTTGCAAATGTTTGTTATTTTAATATATTTTATCCAAATTTTAATTTTAAATAATTTCTAAAATAAAATCTATATATACCTGTATGTATCTGCTAAACTATTATCAAACAAACTTGTGACAACCTTTGTATTACATTTTAAAGCTATTATAGAAGCTATAAAAGCAATATTTAGAAAGAAAAAAACATGTCTAAAAAAGCTCAAAAAGAGACAAAATGTTTTGAAAATGTTGTCACGTATAGACAATTATAAAATATATAAATCATAAAATAATTTCAAGTATGTACAATTATTCGTTTTTGAGTTACAACAAAATAAGAAAGTCGTTCGATGAGAAATCGTTAATTTGCGGGTAAATATCGTAAAATGTCGTAAAAAAATAAGGTCCAAATGCTCATAAAAATGAATATGAAATTTCACTAAACTTTTTTTTTCAAATCTTAGATATGAATGGAAATACTGCCCCAAAAGGTGATGTCAGACATAAAAAAGTACACAAAACACACATCGTTGTAAAATCAATACATTCATTGCTCAGCTAAAATCTAAAAATAATCTACCGATTTTGACAAAAAGTAATTAAAAAACTAAAGCCAAACGATATATAGATCGATTATAATAGATATAGGTAGTTAGATATCTATATGACACATAATATGCAAATCTACAGTTTTTGACCAATGGGCATCAAATGTTGCACATATATTATTTAGGATCTCAGCTGGTCTTAAGAGTGTACGAATAAAAGCCACGGAAACGACTGTTATTTATAAAAAGCATAGTACACTGAATCTTATATAACCAAAATATATTCGACAGATTCTTACGATTCAAGGAAGGTTTAAATAGTATATTGAATCAGTCATTTCTGGGGGTTTACCAACAATTATATTAAAACCATAACTGCACATTGGTTTATTTCTGTTTGCAATTTGTTCACGTAAGAAAAAAAAAGTTACTTATTACTATCCGCCGCAGTTGGATTGTCCACCAGGGATTCATTTATTCCGGGTGTGAGTAAGCTTACAGTTGATTATAAATAATCAATAGACATATATTTTTGCAGAAGAGTAATTAATGTTTTTCGCAATATTTATAATTAATATAATTTAAAAGTAAAAATTATAATAACTATACGTATTGGAAAAAATGTTAAATCAGGGATGGCCAACCCAAATGATCTTGCGGGCCACTTTGTAAATACATTACAATCCTGTAAATATTTGATAAATGTCGCGGGCCGCAAAACTTTCCAAGGCGGGCCGCGGGTTGGCCATCCCTGTGTTAAATGAAACTATTTCTAAAAATCTCTTTTGCTTTAGAACACAACTCGCGTACCTCTCTTTTATCATTGAGACATAACTTGTGATCCAGTAATTTCGACGAGACACAACTAGTTAAGGAAAATTGAGACAACTCTATAATTACATAATAGGCATTAATAACTACAAAATGTATAAGTTTTATAGTTTTAAATTATTATTTTAAACATATTTTAAATTTAACTACGAATGAAATAAGAAAAACCCAAAAAGTTATGATATACATTTTTTATGATTGAACTGTTTGTTTTAGTTTAATAATATTTTATTCATACAAATATTTTTTTTTAGCCTATAAAGCAAATTTTACAATTACATTATTTATTTCACCATAAATTTAATGTTTTTATAATAAAAAAAAAAAAAAATGTTGTCAAAAATTGTGAATAAATATTCATATTTTTTCAGATTATAAAAAAAAGTACTATTATTCGAAATTATTTTCTTTATAAATATATCAATAATATAATTAAAAATAATATTTATATTATAATAAATATTGAAAAAAATTACATTTGGGATATATCTTCCCCCCCCCCCCAACACTGGATAACTACCACTGTATTGTGTGACACATGCAAGGAAACCTTACGATCAATCACATTGTGACCAAACGCCTAAAATACACCAAAGAACGAAAAATCTTCATTACCCAAGCCTCACTCCAACATGCACTTAACGAAGAAAACACGGAAGTAATCTATTATTTTTTCAATAATACGAACTTAGTCAACTAAGACAAAAATTGTAAATAATGTTTTTTTTTCTTATAACCTGTATTATAAAGTTTTTATTATTTATATCAATTGCAGTGATGATGTTGAATGTGTATATTATTATATTGGATGGTGTAATATAATTTTACTAGTAGGTAGGTACTGCTGAATTTTAAGATCTGAGATGATTTCCGGGAACCTGAGAAAGTCGGAAGTGGCTACTGGCTATGGCGTAATGCAATATAGTACGGCTGAGAAACTTTATATGCACAGTGTTGAGTGTTCTTAGATCATAATGAGTTCCTAGTTTTTGCTAGTAAATTTATGAGAGTACAATGAAATATCATTCAATATACCAGTTCTGAATACCAAGTCAATATCACATATTTTCCACTCAAAATCAACTGTTTTAGATTTTGACATTAATTTATTGTCATAAATAAATGGGAAACTCGTTTCAATATTCAATTAAATATAAAATATAAACGCTGGTGAATATATATTAAAGTTCTACCTATATCAATAGTACTAGAGATTTAATTAACAAAATTTCAATAGAACAATACCTTTATTAATACAAATACTGAAATACAATTATACCTCAATATATGGTCCGTCAAAGCCGGTCACAGAGATTCGACGGGTGACGATTCGATTAAAAAGCTGAACAAGTCGTTGTAATCGAACTATAATAATATTATTATTCGACTTTTACCAATCTGAGCATACATTGTGGCCGTTAGAGTCGTGGTAACCGTAGTCTCTACCTACAAGTTGTAGGCTACAACCATTGATTATAGATAGTAGATACTATCTATAATCAATGCTGCAACATAATATTATTGTCATCTCACTGGATTCGACAAAACCGCTACCTACGAGTCAAAAGAATAATGTCAATTTATTTTATTAATAATGTTATTAATATATTTTATTGGAGTCGCATTATTAATTTCAGTTTTTTTCAAAATGAGACGTTGGTGGGGTCTATATAATATTATTATTATCCCAGATCAGTGTCATTTATACAGTTCTCCTATCGTTACCTACGATGACGGTTTTCTCGGTAATATCAAAATGTATAGGTAATATATTATACATATTATATATTATTGTAATACCCTCGGGGTTGAAGGTAAATGCCATAAAGAAGCAAACAATATCGGTGGTCTAGACACTGAAAAACAGAGAAAAGGTTTATGCGCCCGATTAACCGATATATACGAATGTATAATGTATTCTAAATATATAAATATATATATAACGCACGATACCCGAGTGTACTGGGAAAAGAGGAAAATCGGTCACGTGCACACATGTACATTGTACATGTTATTATTATCGTGTAAACCCGTACGTATGCTGCAACCGAAGGTCATCGTCCGCTCGAGGGTGGTGTGTGAGATGGGGTTTGTGATGGGTGGAAAAAATTTGCCTCGCTGACCAGTGCGCAGGACATAATTATTATGACGGGAAAGAGGTCATCTGCACCGTCCTCCAGAGTATTGCATAGGCTGCAGGTATGAAGCTGGTCTGTTGTACATGTATTATTTTTTACACGCCCTTTTCAACCGTATACTATATTACTGTAATTGAGATGGGGATTTAAATGCTTTTAAAATGTAAAAATAAGAAAACCGCCCTTAAAAAGTGATTTATAATTCAGTACTAAAAGTCTAAAACACGATCAAAATTCCCGAATAAGTTTTAATTTTTATTTAAGAAAAAAAATTGTTTAAGTATTGTTTATTACTATAAAAATTAACAAAATAATTTATTGTTGGCAACCAATTTATTAAATGTCGCTTAGTATGCATATTGCGTTTATAAATCTTCGTTATTCTAATTTTTAAAGCTCCGTTTAAGTCCAAATATTATTTACCGTTAATTCTAAACACTTAATTGTTGATTATGGAATTAAGTTAGGTATTATTATTTTATAATAAATTACAATGAATAATAATTCTCCATTATTCAGTTGTTTTATTTTGTCAATTTCAACTTGAACCAACTAAAAATCAATACCTGAAGTTGATAGTAGATTGTAGGTATTTTATAAAACATGTATGTTTATTCGATTCCAATTTATTAATAAGATATGTCTGTAGGTAAAGTGCTTAATTCATATAATTTTATAAAAAAAAAATGTATTCTGTGCATGTAAGTATGATATTATATAGTAGGTTTATAGTATATTATTATCTTTCATTTAGGAACACCGTGAAAAATTCCAAACGGATTTCAACTTTTATATAGGCTTTATTTATGTTATATGAATCCTATTATATAAAAAAAAGTATTGCACAAATATTATAGAATTTTAAAAAAAAACGATTAAGCGTTGTATTTTTAATAGAAATTCGTATCATAATTTTCGAATGGGTAATAAATACGTACGATATTTGCCGCTGCAACAGACGACGATAGTAATTTGCGGAAACCGTTTGTGCGTGAGTATAATATTATATATACTCAGTAGGCATGTACAACGTATACACTATAATACGATGAACGAATTTATTAATATTAGTATTATGTGAGCACACCGATAGGCGAGTATACTATATACTCGTATATATATATTATATGTTACACGACCGCCGTGCAACCACCTATATTGCCGTATACCCACGTCGCAGCATCTTTCCAGTCTGTCGACTTCGTTAAAATCTCCGATGTATTTCGGTCACGTAGTTAAATTTGTTCGGCTGACTGAAAAAAAAAAACGCGGTGGCATATTATAACCTCCCCCCCCCACTGCGGGGGATGTAGATGGATAAAATATAAAATAAAATCGGAAGAAAAAAATAAATCCTGATAATAATATAAAGCGACGACGCGGCGACAGCGATTGAAATATCTTCAAAAAGTAGAAACGCAACCGTGTCGATGACCTCTTGAATTTAGGTTTATTGAAGCGCTTATGCGTCATATGCGTTGAAAGTGCCAAATAACGACTAAACTTTAGAAAAGATGTGTTGTATCGTTGTGGACACACGTTTACAATGATCAGTTGTTAGGTTTTTAATTCAAAGTACCCGAAGTAATTTTTTTAAATTGTACTTTTTTTATAATGTCCCGCTCTCATATACATAATATTATGCTCGCTAGGTTAGGTTACATGTCGATTACAAACTTTTCGATTGATCACCACACTTATTTACTGTCGTGTGAACTGCTAGTTAAATGTGCATAACGGTGTAAACTGTAAATACCTACTATAAAAAAATACCTATACTATTTTATATTATTATATACCTACATTATACTATTATAGTATTATGCATATTATCATATGGTATATATCTGCGAATATTATTTTTATTTTTAAAAATTTAATCAATAAAGCTTACAATTGATTATGTGCAATGTATTAGGAACATATTCAATATCAACAACAAAGTAAAGTTGAAAAACTTGCTGATTGAATTCTAGAATAATATAATAATAATAGTAATATTATACAGTTCTACAAAACGAGGTCTCTTGATATTAATGTCACACGAGACACTGATGTTAAAAATATTTATTGCATCAAATAGATTTTCTTTCTGACAATGATATGAATATCGATAAATACGATAAACAATGTATAATAATATTATTATATTATACCTTCTAATATGGCGCCTATATGTATAGTAAACAATTAATATTAAAATATTTTAAACTCAAAAGTCAAAAAGCGAATTTTTATTTCATTTTTAATTTATTGTTACAATTAGACTCACCAGTTAAATGGTCTTTACATTAATTTAAAAAATATAAATGATAAATCCTATATGATGAAATAATTTTAAAATAGGGAATATAATGTTTTTTTTAAGGAGGAAAAATTGTTTTGGATACCTGCCTAAGAGGATGTAATAGTGCTTATTTATTTTTATTATTAAAATATGTAATTTTTCGTTTGATAAAATTAATATAATATATTGTTTTAATATAGAGTATTTTTCTATATACTTTTTTAAATCCATTAATAACGTGAAATGTTTTTTTTTTTTAATGAATTTATAATTTAAATATTTATTTTTATATAATGAAGAATGATATTTCACTGTAGAAGCACACGTTACAAATTAAATTAAATATTTTTAAATTTTAATATTTAACTATCACTCATATAACTTTGATTTTAAATATAGTTAATAGTTACCGATATGTCATTGCAATGTGTTTAAGTAAATTAATAAATATTTTATAAATATGTTATACAATATACATTTTTTACAACAAAATGTTCTGCAGCATAATATTTCAATTAAAAAAACTAGAGATCGAAATTTTTAAATAAAGAGAATGATTTAATTCATTATTTTAAAAATAAGTGATATTAGATGTATGGGTTACTTACTATTCAAAAAATAACTGTTGATAATAGTTGTAGCTATAAACTTACATAATTGTGAAAAATAAAATAAAATATATAATATTTTCAGATAATGTTCGTCTTAAATTGTATAAAAAAAGTTATTGTTTTTGGAAATAATGAGTGTTTACATTAATCAAACCACAATATACATAACAAACATAAGTCAGTTGAGAATGTAATAAAATCAGAAAATATTAAGAAATATAATGAGTGTTATAATAACCCAATGAGGGTATAAATTTAATATTATATGTTTTATGAAATAGGTGGTATTTAAAATGGTATTCTTCTTAGAACTATCTTGATAACCTATTTTCAAAATAAACCAATTGAAACTTTTAAAATAAAACGAGTTAAGTATATTCAATTAAATTTACCAACGACTAACGAGGTATAGTAAAAATATTTATTATAACCTAACCAATCAAAGATCAAAAGAATATATTTTTTATATACTTTAGAAGCATATTCAAATATTATTATAATACATAAGCAAAACAGATTGAAGTAATAAAGTTTCTGAGAAAAAATATTACTATAAAGTACCATTTAAATTAATATTTGTACATAATACTACGTCATGAATATTGTATATATTATATGAAATTCAATTAATGTTCTGAACGATACCTAATGTGATACGTGCATTATACAATAAAATTCATTTTATAAGTTTTCAACGAAAGATTGTAGTTATAACAATATGTTATTCAGAATATTTAATTTAATTTCACAATTTAAATTCAACTATCAAATTACATTGACAAATTTACATATAAGTGAACTACAAAGAAAATGAAACCTTAAGTTTCATCTAAGATGTAACAATATATTTGTACATTATTTTGGATGATAAAGCCGTGGTTTTTTACAAGAACAATCATCTATAATAAGTATGCTATATGTACAATTTACTGTCAGTTGCACGGAGCTCATACTATAGAGGTACCTATTATAAATATAATGTAAAAAAAAATGAAAGTAAACATCTAAAATGTTTTTTGCGAAACTGTTTATTATAACGAAAAATTGTTAATTACACTTCTGACATTTTTTCTCCTAAATAATTTTCCAATTACAATTTTTGTTAGAATAAATAATTTAACACTAAAATACGTGTCTGTATACCAACCATAACATGATCGATTGCTTAATCGTATGTATTATGTATACAATAATGCACTTATGATATTATATATTGTATATTCACAGTTTTAATTAATTTATTGACGAGTTGGTTATATATTATAATAAAATATATAATTTGAACCTATCATAATTTACATATAATAATTAATATATTATTGATATTAGTATTAAGTATGCAGCTTATAATTTATATTAAATTATTATTAATTTTTATTATATTATATTAATATTATTGATGTTGTAAGAAATTGAATATTATCACTTACCGGCCTCTTTGCGGTCCAGTTCCATAGTCATAAGAAGAACTTGAAACTATGTCGGAATCTAGTATTTTGCCAGACTCCATCCCCAGTGAATTATTGCATTCATCTGCAATTAAAATGAATAGTTATTAGTTATTAAATTTGAGTATAAAATATAATTATTGTTTCCATAATTGTACAATAATAATAAAAATAAATAAAAAAACTATAGAAATTAATTATTTTGAATTCCTCTCACTTCGCTCAACTCGACACAAGCTTGTAATAAGTTAAATTATTAAATTTAAGAGCATTTATAACTTTATATACCCACGTGTAGAACTCTGTGTACAGTCAGATTGTAAGAATATTTGTAATAACAAATATTTTAAAATCGTTAAAAATTATTAAAAATATCTGGTTCATAATAAATTACTAACTGAGATAAACATAATATAGAATAAATATAATAAATGGGTTTTATCATACTATCTCTGTTTTTTTTCTGAAGGAATCACTAATTACTTTTCTAATAAAAAAATTGATGATAATACATTTGAAAGATATTTTCAATTTTTTTTATTCGAAATCCATACAAATAAAAATATATTTTACACTGTGTTGATCATTATGTTACTATTTTAGGTTACACAGGTTTAAATTATTTGAGAACTGTTGTTTTTATATGCCTGCTAGAACATAAACGCAGCATCGTCATCGTCAGGATCAACATTTGTATGAAATCGTGCTTTTTCGGGCTCTGGTGGTTTGATAAAAATTCGATGCTTAAATTAAAACATTTTAACTCAATTAAAAATAAGATTATAATTCCTTCCATGATTTCATAATTCAGATATATTATCTTAATACGTCGATCGTTTGATATATAACAAAATATATCAGATTCGTTTGAAAATTATATACGAATAACGATCTGTAGGTACCTTACTAATGCATTTCAACACTTGGCGTACTATGAAGACGCACTCGATATGCTCACTGGTGCGACGAATATCAAAACTTGACTATATATTTGTTGTTTACATATTATGCAGGAGTCCTATTCCTTACAGCTCGTATCAATATATCCAGTTAATATATACTGTTAAAATAATAAAAAAACAATTTATAACTTCTACACCGGTAATTACAATTAAAAAATATAAATGGCTAAAATAAATCAGTTAAAAGTTGACTATGGGCTAATGATCTTAAGTTTAACTTGCATTTTCTACTATATCTTCTGATCTACGAGGGCATGAAATTAATTTTTATTTAACTATTGTCGGATGTCTATCAGAATCATCAGAAGTAGGTATTAATAAAATAATTACTATGCAAACTTGAACAGAATTTAAAACGTTCATAATAAATAGACCATGGTTGTAATAAGAGTGCCCATAACTCCATCAAAACTACTGTGTAACTATGCGGTAAGCTAATTAACTTAAAGGACTTTCTCGCGCACATGTGTTGTTTCCATCTTACAAACTTACAACTTAGTAAATTTTAATTTTGTAGAACCAATTAATTTGTATTGTTAGCTCTAATATTCAAGTGAAGTATAAGTGTGAGTACATAACTAAACTTAAAATTAAGAACAATTATCTGTGTTTGTACGTTGGTTTTGTACGACAGATTATTTTTTAAGTGATTTATGACTTATGTGTATGTAAAATAAAACAATTATATTTAAAAATAGTCAAAACTCTCTTTAAATGAAAATATCGTATAAAACCAAGATAATATCCATAATTCCATGTTTAATGATAGGTCAATTCACTCGAATAAAAAAGTTAACAGCACAAAATTGGTCTTGCCGAACCCAAGTTATGGTGTATTGATTATGATATACAATGCATTCTATTTAAATAAAAATTTACGAGGGCGGAAGCGTGTAGAATAATAAACCACGCTTTGTATTGTGTGTGTGTTTCTGTGTGTAAGAACTTTAATAAATACATTGCTTACACTAATTATAATGTATTTCAAGCTGCTCAATCAGTTTTCGAAATTGCTTGGCTAATACTGATGAGTTACGCGAGCGACTAATTGTACGTGTGTAACTCTATTTTATCTATTAAAATTGGGAACGATGATATTTTTGATATATTGTGTTACTGTAGGTATTATTATCAAAATATAGTTACAATTAAATCACAAAATAAATACTATAAAATTATTAAGAATCTTTTGTTATAGCTAATTAATAATAGTAATATGAGCCTTCTGGCCCATCAGTACAATAAAATAGTATCGCTGATAAAATATATAAAATCAGTAACTTGGCCTACTCCCAAATAAAATCAGTGCAACGTATTCTGGACAGAAAGAATTGCCGCCTAAATTCTGAATAAACTTTTCCCAAAACACAGACACAAAAAATTGAAATATAAATATACACTTGTGTATACAAATATAATAATAAATTGTCTGACTATTTCATACAAACTAATGATATAATAATAAACTTTGGCTATTTGAGTCATAGGAGTTATGACCTAAGCTCGGAGCTACTATTAAATATATAAACGAATAAAAAACAGGTTTTGTTGGCTATTAGTGTCGCTGCGTTATGCACAAGTATTTATTGTGTTTGTTATTTATTGCATAAATTATACAGAACTATTAGAGTCGCATTCACAATCAAACGATGGGGGCTAGGTAATTAATAACGACGATATACAGATGGAGGGTGGTTGTGTTGGTTTACCGGTCGGAGGTGGCTAGACCGCTGGATCATCATCCGTGCAATAGACAAGCTGAGCTATAACACTTGCGGACAATATTAAAATACAAATCGCACATTTGCTGCAATCTGACAGTAATTGTAATGATTATACGTACGATATTGTAAATATGTTATACCTACAGATATAATTGGATATAGCTAGATACCGGGACACCGGCACAAAACACTACAAACTGGTGAAGTTCACGGAGGAAATGTATAATGTAATCATATGGTCATTTCTATTTATGAATTGTTTTTATCCACATATTTATTAAATATATTTTATTTATTATGTTTATTAAAGTAAACTGTTAAAACTAAAAATTATAAGTAGCTTGGTTATTGAAATTCACATTTAAATAACAGGTGTGTACGAAACTAAAGCAAAATGAAAATTTAAGATATTTAAATATGAGTAGCTTTACGTATTCAACACCTGTTGTGGACAGAAAATAGAGTCACGTTTGATAAGCGTCATGTACGTATATTTCATCAGATCGCGTCTGATACGCGTCCATGTGAAGCGGGCGGCGGGCCTAATAAACGAGCGTCACGTGCAAAATAATGACAAACCGTATCAATGATTAATGGTGATAATATACCTACTGTACATCATAACTTGCAATTATTTGAATATTATACAGTGATTTGAAGAGTGATAACAAAAGTAATATTCCCTTACGTTTATTTTCAGAAACAGTGTAATGTTTTATTTGAGGATACACTAATTTTTTAAAAATAATAATAAATTAGTCTTAATAAGAAATAATTTAAAAGTAACATAATTGTATTTATCTATATAAGTTTATTTTAGCTCGGATACTATCCTAACCATTTATCTAGGTAAATTATATAAAGATAACAAAGTAGTTTTTATCTAGATAAATGTATGTAGGTACTGATTACCATTGAATTTTTATTACACTTTTGTAATGTACAATCATTGAAATTATAAATAAATTGAAATAACTAATAATTACAACACATTTAAAATAGTAGGTACACCGTTTAAATAAAACTTTTTATTTCAAACAAACAAATTGTTACTTATAAATTTTGTAAGCACTAATTATTAGCAATTTATCGTTTTCGTAAAATGTAATATGCCAATTCCTTTTTTTCATAAAAATAAACAATGAATTATAATAAATATTATGTGAATACTTAATGTTGTATCAGATTTGTTATTTGGAAATAGTAATCTACAATATATTGTTTAAACATTTTTCAATCATAGGGAATCCAGTGTCGTACATAACGCGTATAATTTAACATAATTTAAAATATGTAAATACAATTCCGTGGGGAAATGCGCCCCACAAAAATATAAATATTATTTAAAATTGTACCATTCAACGGTACGTTTAAGAAACAAGACTATTATTTACAGTAATATTTGAATGATGGAAAAAACAAAAGTTCGTTAATTTTTATGTAACAATATCTAGAGAAAGAGGCATAATGATTGAGTATGAAACGCAGAAACATTTCAGGAGAAATTCCTCACCCTTGCATCACCTAAATATTTAGGCCTCTAAATAATATGCAATAACAATGTAATGTCTACTTAAAATATATTATAATTTAAAGAGTATAAACATACATAAATAATTATAAAATATTAACTTAAACTCCTACTTTATGAAACACTTGAGCGTACATTTAACTGCTTCTTGAGTGCGTATAATTAGGTTCTTTATTCAAGAACTATGATGGGTTAGTGCATTAAGTCTTTTCGCTAAATTGCACTCTCGACCGCCTCTTTCGCGTCCTTTATATTATAGACTCAGTTAAGTATAGACGTATAGTATTATACGCATACATCACACTTTCACAAAGGTATATAATATATATACACCGCCGAAATTTAGACATTGGAAAGTTCATTTAAAATATAAATTATAGTCTATAAAGTATAACATTGAACTAAATTTATGGAATCGTTCATAAATAAAAAAATATATATATCTTCATACCCTTTTTATCGTATCACCTGAGCGTATCGGTCACCTTTATTCAAATACCAGCACCTCCCTCAAATCAAAATATTGACAACATTATACTTTTTACAAACTTTCTAATTGAATTTAAAGCTCTCATAAATTGTATTACTCCTCACTAAACTGTCCTCGATTGTTTAAATATGTCCAATGATGTCAAATAATTAATTTACTTCCCAATTATTGTCATTCTTATGGAATTCTTATGGTTTTGCAAACCACAGAAAAACGAATTTATCAGGTTACTAAACGAATAAAGGTTACTACAAATTGTAATTAATAATATAAAAAAAAACCAAAAGATAAAGAATTATCATTGGGAAACTTTAATTATCACATAATCATGTCAGTATATTATAATTTTCATCTTTTATGCTTATTGTAATAAAATATTTACAGTTTTATATTTTAAAAATAAATGTTGAAAAGAAAAAAATATACAGCGAAACCTCGTCAAATGGACACCTCTCTAAAAAGTGGTTATCTAAAGTAGTTATATTTTTCTAATCTCATATTCCTATTGGAACATAATATAACATTGAAGCAAAATTCACTTCCAGAGCAAAGTTCAAATCATCAAAAATATAAGCCATAGTGCAAATTCAAAATAAAATGATTCAAACAAGATATGAATATAATTCAATTTTGTTGGTGCATTTCTAATTTTGAATGAATGAACAATGTGTTGATTCCAAGGTGTACCGAAATGTTTGCTTTGGAAATAATTACGCCAACATCCATCGTATACCTACTATTGACATAATTTATGACACGTTTTTTTTTGCGAGTTTCTAACATTATTTTTTTTTATTAGCTTTCAGTATACACTATGATAGCTTGACAATTCTAACATTATTGATTGTTCAATTTAACTACGGTATCGGAAGACAGACAGACGAGCTGATTGCATCCCAAATGACACTACATGTGTCCCCACCGGCCACACTATTCTATTTAAAAAAAAATGTATATAATATTAATGTAATGCCAAGTTTTTTTTTGTTTTTAACCGACCGGATAAATCCACACACAAATATATTCCTGGTATTTTATTAAATAATCGATTTATAATGCATACGCTAACGATAACTCGTATTTTATTTGCCCTAACCATTGTGCACACATAATATACTCGTACGTACACAACCACGTGTGCGATATGCCGATATATATATGCATACAATATGTTCGTATACTTGTGTAAGTGTATGTGTGTTGTAGTACTATGAGTATGTATAGTGGTCATTCGGTATAATCACTTGTTGACCCTTATAATACGTTCGCGTGGTCTTAACCATGTATCCTATCCGGGTGGTTCTTCAAAAACCCTCCGAACGGGTGAGGTTGGAAAGCGATGAGGCCCTGGGTCGTGCGATTTATCCCAAGAATATAATATGCATATATACGATAATTAATGGGTGGCGGTTGGTAGTAGAAAATTAATAAATTAGCCGGACAACGATTATAGAGGCCGCGCGAAGCTCCGCGATACGGATTGGTGGGCAGACGATTAGTGGTGGTCCGCGGGTATGTACGGGAGTGTCTGTACATATATATATATATATATATATATAAGGGGTAACATTTGAGGGTGGACGAGAGAGGGAGGGATGACGAGACGGACTCTAGAACCGAAGAGGAGAAGTGGAACGATGGCAACAGCAGCAGCAGCAGCAGCAGCAGCAGGCGTCCGACTATACATACACGCGCGGTGTCTGCAGTGCAGTGCGCGCGCGCCTTCTCCTTT
Source organism: Neotoxoptera formosana (assembly GCA_022818045.1). Lineage (NCBI taxonomy): Eukaryota > Metazoa > Arthropoda > Insecta > Hemiptera > Aphididae > Neotoxoptera > Neotoxoptera formosana. The sequence continues at coordinate 9,907,342 of CM040632.1, read as the reverse complement.
TGTATCGGCCCGTTGATTTATAGCGTTCATCCATCATGTTGCCGATGCAGTGGCGGCGGCGGCGAACAGTTTTTGAATCTAAAAACCGTCTCGCTCGTCGTTGTCCTCGTAGCCGTCCCACCCCCCTTCGACCCTCCCGCGATCATGGTTATCCGACCGTCGGGCATCGTCTGTGTGCGCAAGCGACTTATTGCAACCAAAATGAAAATAATTTTTTTTAAGTTATCCCGTCACACAAACTTGCCGGCGACGTTAATTAATTTTATTTTTAAACCAACTCTCGGACGGTTAATCTCGATATTATTATTATTATCGCATCCACGCGATGAGGGTCGCGCTTCTGCCCCCGCTGCTCCCGTTAAAGTATATTATAGTAGAGTATTATAATCGTCCTTCGTTATTATTTTATAATCCGGGGACGGGGCAATTAGTTACCTATACAATTTACATATAATATATATATTATACCCTTTAGTTAGTATAATGGTAAACTTTCGTCCATTCTAATAATTACTTGTGCCGATATGAATTATTCTTGAATATGAAATCATACGGGTGCTAAAGTTAACAAATAATAATTATGAACAACTTGTATGATTTTATTACTTAAAAAATGTATATCTTATAAATTACAAAAAACACAACAACTGTAGAAAGTTATAACAATTTTACGAAATTGAATTCTGGTGAAATTATCGTATGTCTCTCCGTCCGGTGCTATTATCCTAAGGCCATCTGAATAGTAATTAAAATGTAAACATATTTTTCAATTATTTATCGGAAATACGAATTTATACGTCACCAATAAATATGTTTATTGATGGAGTTCTTAGACTTATACTTATATAGTTATATACTTACATGTACAGTTATTATATTCTATGATATATTGATATGTATATTGCAAAACCTAATCGTTCGATAAATACAAAATATAGCTTTTTAATTTTTAACACGTGCAATATTATAATCAAGCATCCATCTTAAAAATAATAATTTTAATTATTTATACTAACTTCAGTATTCTAGTACATTAAAAATATGTACCTACAATCTACATATCATGTATATTATATAATTACATAAAATTGGAACGGTCGACATGTTACTTTTAACGAGTGTATACGTATGTCTATAGGATTTTATTCTTTCATTTGTAACATAAATGCTATTTTTATGTCTAACTATTGGTACCTACCTTAAAAGTTTAGCACTTTGCAGCGCGAAATATAACATTATTTGAACAGCTATACAATTTTATTACTCGTTTTATGCGACAAACATTTTGTGAATTTATGGATTATAAAAAAACATAAAAAGGGAAAAACGGTCGGTTTTTACTGTCCATTCCGTGTGCTTGTAGTAATATATTACATCATCCAGACTCTAGAAAAACAAACACACGTGGTAACCACCCAAAAAAAAAAATATATATCGGCAACGAAAGACTGCTTATTATAGTTATTATTAAATGTATTAGCACCGTTTTGTCTTCCTACATATAAACCCATCCACTTAATATGTGGATATATGTGTTTATCTCTCTACCTCCCTGCAGTTTGTTACAGTTTAAAAGTTAAAGAATTATTTAAATATTTAACATAAACTAATAAATAATTATTAAAATTGACGATTGACTATTTCGGACTATTGTTATGCAACACAAAAACAAACATTTTATAACTGTTGAGGATTTAGTTTAAACACAAAGGCGTTAATACTTAATTAAGTATAATTAATGTGCAATTCTAGTGGTAAATTTTGAAAACCTTTATGGTGAAACCTTTAAGAACAGTTATGCTCGACGGTGACAATCATGGTACGTCGGTAAGTCAAATCACACTCTGTATGTACAATTGTGTTAGCACGTCCGCGAGTGGTTGTTTTATTCTTATATATCGTTTGGGATAAATCGCCATTACACTACACGGACCAGCCCACGCGGACTGTGTATAACAGAATAAAGCAACTTACGACACGTGGAGTAGTCCACAGTGTCATCTTAATAATATTATAATTTGCGAGGATCAGACGCTCGCCACCCCCGCGTAGCAAGGGCCCGTCCCCGCCGACCTACAAGGATTTGGATTTATTGCGAAAATAAAATATTGCTATATAATTAACACGAACAAAATAATAGACTCCGATTTCAACACGAGACTAGATCGACTTATATATTATTATTATTATGATAATATTATGATATAGGTACTGCACGCACAGCACCGCGAGGCGCAAATATAATACTGCGTATATTATACTATATACACCTAATATATTATGTACTCTACAGCTGCAACAGACTCGGTACGCCCTGAATAATTGGATAGGTATGTGTGTGCTCATATAAAACACACACACACACACAAACACACACATGATAATATTTACAATATTATTATTCGTATAATAGGTACAGTATAAATTTATCGTGAAATACGCGTAACGTATATGGTATATAATAATATATATACCGTTCTCAAATATGTATATAATATATATATATATATACACGTATGTATGCCTATACTATCCTATATCCGTGCATATGTATAATGTGTGTGTATATTTATATATATATATATATAAATATTGTTATTATTATAATATATACGCGGAATGTTATTATTACGTCGGCGATGGCGAGGAGCAGACGCGGGAAAACACCAATACCCAATCCCTACAGGGAATATAACGAGACAACATATTTACGTCGTATATATAAAGGGCCCAATAAACCCTAATATGAAAAAAGATACTAGACCACCGCCACTGCCACCAACGATATCCCTTGACGTTTTTAATGCCGAAAGCCGCCATAAAAGTTGATGATCGTTGTGTTCGCATCGCTCTTATTATACGTATATATATATATAGGTATATATTAACACGTGTACGATCGAACATATTTCAAAATATTTCTAAACGAGTATTTTCCGTAAAAATTATTGCGAGAATGTAAACGCAAATACAACTTGCAGTAAGGCAACTATTTTTTTTTCTTTTTAATTAAAAACGCCGGGCATTTAATGAGGGTCAAAATATATAGGTACTTTAATACAATTCTTAGCTTTACATTGTATATACCAATGTCATGAAAAAGCAATTTAGGAGTCTTACTAATTTCTGCGTTGACTTTAAATGACTTTTTAGACAGTTGAATTAAATTCTTGAGCTTACAAAAAAATAATTTTAAATAATATATCTGTTAAAAATGTATTAGTTTTGTGCAATTTTCGGTCACTGATAGTAGTTTTTCTTTAAAACGGCTAAGAAAAAAAAAATTGATTTACACAAGTATATAACATTATACTATATACAATGCACTTACATTTTTGTTAAAATGATCATAAATTCATAACTTACAATTTAGAAACAATACCAGCATTACAAAATAAGCTCAACAAAAATTATATGAAAAATTCAAAACTGTCATTTTTAAAAACTCCAAAACACTTATAAATTTGAGTTCGTACTTAGTAAGTTTATGACGAGACGTGTCTCAGTAGCGGTCAAATAATTTTGTGATAGGAGGAAGGATGAGGTTGATTTTTTGAACATGCTCTTTTATCATTAAAAGGTTCGATAAGGGTTCTGATTTGAAAAACAGAAGTTTATATATCCACAATATACTCCTTAAGTAGTACAACAAATCTTATGAATTTATAAATGTAGTATTCATGTGTATTTAAAAATTCCAAAAATCAGAATTTTTATAATTTCATTATAAAAGAAAACAAAGGAGAGCATGCTTGGTGAATCACTCTATATCTATACATATATATTACATGCATTACTATAAGTCTATAAATATATATTTTTTTAATGTTATAGAGGAGGATATAATCCCTACACGCTAATAGTTTGACTGCCATTAAGACATGTTACACATATATGTTTATATTCTGTTACAAAATAGGTAATTAATGTAAAAAACATTTTGATATTAAAAATTGTGGACAACAATAAAAAACGTACCTAGCAAATACATTTTGTATAACATTGACGCAACTATTCAAACAATTTATGGTTGCAGGAGCTAGGAAGTCGTAAACTACGACTATCAAGTCAACTTTCAAACACCTCCGACAATACATAAAAGAGCAGTATGAAATATATTTTTCACTTTTCAATATGTGATATCGGCAGGTAAAATATTTGATACAATAATTTAACTACGAATGACAGAAAATAATAAAACTCTCTCTCGATAAAATCGTACAATGCCGTGTTTGGAAGTATAAATAGATAGGTACGTTAAATATTGTTCATGCACTTTTATATCATAAATATTATGGTGCAGGTATTTCAGCATTTGTGTCCACATTTTGCAAGTGCAGATTAGGTATTATTCGTAAGGTGAATATAGTTAAACTAACATTTGATTTTTGGTCGCCAACTTGAAACTTTTCAAACCCTAAACTCTATACTAAATTGAATTAATTATAGGTGGTCATAACAAGATATTCCATTAAGGTGTCTACTCTCATAATTTTAAAAACTTTTAACTTTTTTGAAAATATTATTTTTCATAACTTTAATGTCGTTGAAAAACAACGTTTTTGAAAAAAATGATATTTTTGTAGAAGTACACCAACATTTTTGGAGTACTTATTACTGTTCCACTTCACTCCGTTCGTCAAAACTAAAAATATTTATAAATTAAAATTAATATAAACTACTCGTTCAAAATTCGATATATCAAGTACCTTGGAAAATATTCTGTTTTAGAGTATGAAATAAAAAATATATGTTATCATTCAAAATAGTAAAAAAAAATTAAAAGTAATAATGATTTAAAATATAACTTTTCTAAAATGTTGCTGAGCAATTACATTAAATAGTGTAAAAAAATATTTTCAACAAGCTTTTTGAAATATGAGTGTATTTATTGCAGATTATATTATGTACTATAATAATATATCACCTGGTATTTATATAATATTTAATTTGATACTAGGCGTAAGTAATACAATGTAACTATTTGCCGTAATTATCATTATCATAGAAAATGAGATACGCATTACTCATATGTCAGAGAAAAAATGAATCTCGATAAAATCCGTCAATGCCGTATTTGGAAGTATAAACAGGTACGTGCAAACACGATATGTATATAATAAAGGCTTCGATATATTCGTATACGTCATTCGAATGCCGTTCACATTCTGCAAGTGATTCAATATTATTTGCCGTAATGCGAGTACACTAACGTTAGATTTTCTATGGCAAGCCAACTGGAAACTTTTCAAACATAAACTGTATACTGAAATAAAGAATGTAACTTTTGGAATATTTTCATAAAGTTTGAATTGCTCTTAGCGGTCGGATAGACAGGTTTATAACGTTAAGTTCACGCTGAAATACAAAACAATTCTAAAATAAATATACAACTTAAAAATACGCTGAAACCTCGACGATTTAATTTATAAATAGAAAATTGAAACAATTTTGAAAAAAAAAACGCTAATTTCCTTTTATTTTCAACATCAATATTCCGGTTATGAGAATGCCCCAATAAACGATCATATTTCATTGGATAATAATTATTATTATCTATACCAAACTTAAATTTGATTAAAATTTTAATAAAACTCAATTAGTACAATTATTTAATTTATGCGGGAAACAATCACTCCAGTTATCTGGTTATTGCTGATTAACTATTAAACGTGTTGAATAGGTACCTAGATACCTACAAATTATGTTTAATAACCTTAATTTATTACCTAGAACCTACACAGTTAAATATAATATTACCTACATTACCTACATACTAAAATATGGTCAATATTTTATTGTATCTATCTGCAATTGTTTTATTATGCGCATACCGACGTATAACAATAATATTGTGCGAGTGATACAAATTAGTTTATAATGTATAATAACATAGAATTGTAAAATTGTAAATCATATAATTGTTTATAAAATAACTTGATTTTTTTTAAATATTTGCGTGACAAATACTGAAATACACGATTGCCTACTAAAATAATAAATGTAATTATTATTAATGAACCGTATTTCTTATAAATTATTTATACATATTGTTCGTTGATATTGATTACAACCGACTGTAGTAAAAGTTGTTAGTAAGTATGAAGTTATTGATATTCTCTTTGATTAACTAACTAATTTTGTTGTTGGAATAAGTTCATATTACCGTCAGAGTTTCATTACTCGTACATAATTAATAATGCAATGAAATCATATAAAATTGCCCGACCTAAGTTATTTATTTGTAAGAATACAACCCATCGATGATATACAATTCGAACGCCCGAGATCCAAAACTAATATACATTTACCAAGTTGTTTATTAATGTTTACTCTGTGTAAACTAAGTGACCGCAATTACACTGACATTTCAATTGAAAGTTAAAGTAAACAAAAGTGCGAATCTTTAATCAAATGTTTATGGCAAACACCGTAAAAGTAAATTATATCGGTACCTATATCTAATATTCGCTTTTTTTTTGTAAAGTGTTGAAAACAATTTATCAATTAAATCGGTACTATAATATTAATAATTGCGATATAGATTAATACATATGTATACGTTAAAACTTGGATTTCAACTTTTCTTGTACATTAAAAAAAAAAAAAAATGTTTGATGGACAACAGCATTAGTAAATTTTAATTTATTTTATCTGTGTAGTACTTATTGTATATTTTTATTTGAGTTAATAAAATATTCAAATTAGAAACACGTTATTTTAAGTTACATTAGATGTTTAAAGTTAAAGATGCATTTCTTTAAATAAATGGAAACTATAGTCTATAGAAAATATGAATAAGTAATGAGAAGTGGAATTTAGATTGACGTTATGTTTCGAATAAACTCATTCAATTGCAAGAGTACCGAGTAACGAAAATCTGTCATGATAAAAAACAAAATATTATAACGAGGTAATAGTAATAGTTTATCGATTTAAAAATTAAAATATAATCTATATAAATATAAGAATGCATAAACCTAGCGAGAAAGAATGTACCTTTTAGTTAGGTACGCATGGTTGTTGTCAACATTTAATTATAATGTTTCAACAATATCTAAAAAAAAAATAAAAGTTATTACCTAACTGCTACAACAATAAAATAATTATATTTATTCTTTATTTTGTCAACATTATGTAATAACTAATAAGTTATGGCCATAGAATGGTGTCTGATGTAAAACTATAGGTACTTCTTTTAAACTTAAAACTATTCACTATTCGGTTATACAGATCCATCTATAGTTTCGTCTAGCTACGTGTCGAAAACCCCCAAAAGACCATTATACCGAATCTTATCGAATCGCGTCAATGTGTCAATATTCGGATTATCAATCAACAGGAGAAACCACTCACAAAGAATGGTTACCCCTCCTTTACATTGACAACGAGCTATAAATCAGAGCCAACAGCTACTTAGGGAAAAAGATAGTGTAACGAGTCAATCATCTCTAAAACTTTTTTTTCAAACTCATCACTCTAATAATATTATCACGCTCACAGTGGTCATTGGACATTGATACATCAAGCAAGCAAATTATTTCTCATACACTTTTTCGAAAATCAACAAAAAGCACTATGTGGACATTGAAAATTCTTAAAAAAAATACGAACATATTATATAATATTGAGTTTGATTTTTGTTTTATTCGTATGTCAGCGTTTAGTTAACAAACAATTTTTTGGATGATGAAAAATTGATAATATTGGTTATTACTTATTATATTATTACTATTATTATTTTATAAATACAACCAAAATAAGCATTCTTAAAAGGTAAAAATATAATTAATTTAAATAAACACGACTATTTACTAACAATGTATTGAACATGACGTATGGAACCTCTCAATAATTTATATACATGATATAATATGTGTATATTTTAAATAAATTATGTTTTCGAAAAATTAATTTGTTGGAATTTTATAAATCATCTTGAATTCACAAAGTACCTACAATACCTATAATCTTTATTTTTAAGATTTACACAAAATATTGTTCAATATCTAAGTAATATATTATTCTAGTATACCTAGAAATAATATAACCTAAATGTATTTGTATACCTAACTATTTATTATACATATTAATGATATTATGTATGTAGTTACTTAATGTGTACAAACTAGAAAGTGAACTATCATGTGACCGTATTAATAATTATGATGGAATATAATTTATTTAAGATTGTGTGTAAGAAAATAATAATACCAACAGGATGGTAATAATAAAAATGAGAAAAAGATTAACTACAAGGCGCGTCGAATGATTTTTGTGTCCTCTGGCACTTGCTTTGATACACATAGGTATAGATTACATTTAGTGCTATATAATACAATATGTAACATCCCTTTTCTAAAATAAGTATATCATACGTTTAATATATACCTTTACTTTATTATACATGTATATTATTCACAAGAAAGTATAATACTAGCGAGGTTTGTAGGTATTTGTCGTACATGGTACATTGTTAAACCGCTTTCATCGCACCACTGCGCTGAGTGGATGGCGTTATCAATTTCCGCTTTGCATGAAAAAAAATATATAATAATAAAAAATATACTTGCATATGAATGTGAACACAATATGTAAAAATGCAATATTTAATAATAATTCGTTTGGGGAGAACAGTACTTGTATAATATATAATATACATGACGCATCATGAAAAGATGAGTTTTTCACGATTTTCATAATCTGTTGAAGTTCACATTTTTTTCCTTATAAAATTTGCTTTGCGTATTATGACATGTAATAATAAAATGATAACTTCAGGAGCGTGGTGCACACAACAGTATGGGTATATTAAGCTTATTTAATTATATATAATATAATGTATACCTATATACAGGTACATGATACTTATAAAGTAACATAATTCGGTAGAACTATTTGATGGCTACAACAACAATGCAATAACAGCAGCAGCAGCAGTTGTGACTGCAAGAAACTCGATTAAAATTGAATCACAAATGTGAAAAACACCAATTTTCAACCACCGGTGTTATTATAAACTTTGGTAATACTTGCAGCACGCGCTGCTGGCTCGTTATGTTGCGTTATATCGATTCCGGACACCGAACAGTGGTCCCCAAAAAGAACAATAATAATATAAAAAATAAAATAAAATCATAGACAAAAACCCGGATCCACCACTAGTGTTATTGCTTTCAGGCTTGTCTCTCGACAAGTAATCGACTTCGGTCGTACTTACCTATAATGTTCGTCGCGGTACCGTTCTTATTGTTTGGTAAGTCTTCAACGCCGACCGTCATATTGACAAAAACAATTTTATATATTTTTCATTCAACTTGAACATTTTGCAGTCTATACGCCTTTTTCTATCCATCTGTCTACATTGCACAAAGTGAACATTTTCTGGATCAACCATTGTGATATTAAAATACGCACTTTCGTAATTACAATTTTCCCAATTGTATATATTATGTTTTCGTGTTTGTAATATTAAACTATTAAATAAATCTTCGGTTTATCAATAAATCAAAATAACTAATACAACCACATGTCCACATCGTGAAAAATGTAACTTGTTCGAATAATGTATAAACGGTGCTTATGATACAATACATGATAATATGATAAAAACAAATATACAATAAGTACCTATCATAGAATATGAATCTCGTAAAAAAAAAACCGAATTATGAAATAATTTTGGTAAGAAAATTGTTATTATTTTAATTACATAATGGCATTTTTAATTGAAAATTATGTTTGCACATATATACTACTATAGTTATATCGTTTTAACATTTGGAATTAGAATCATCCAACAAAGATATTTTAATAATTTATGCTAATAATTATGATTTATATTATTGAATTAATAAAATTAGGTAGAATTATATCATACATTTCAAACTTTTATAATTAAATATTTATACTTTATAATATGTATAAAGCTCGATGTTTCTTATATTATTTTGCATTAAAATCATTAATATGAAAATAAAAAAATGATAATATTTTATACGTTATCCTTAACCAAGAACATTACAATGATATTGGAAAAATAAGTCCTTTAGGTTGTAAGCTATAAAAAAACAGTTAAGTTAGGTAATTTTCAAAGAACAATTTTTTTTTTAAAAAATCAAATTACTTATGTATGGTCTTTTGGTTTAGCCATCTAGGCATATCTTTAAGAATTTAGTCTAGTGAATCCATCTACTGATTAATTTTAATATAACCTGAATAAACTGTAAATTATTTAATTGATTAAATAATTTAGTATTGATACAAAAACTTTAATGTTTTGGAGTTTGGTTATATTATATTATTATCACCACACAACAGTACTAAACTTTGGTAAGACTTATCAAGATCTGTCATAACAAAAAACTAATATGACAACTGTCACATAATAAATGCCATAGATTATATTTGGAACACGATTGCAAGTTTATAAAAGGCTTATAACAATTTGTAGAGTTTGCAAATGATTGCTACCTAGTAATATAAGTTTATTATAACATATTATTTAGTTTGTTTATATCAGTGTAGTAATCGGATAAAAATATAGATGGTGAAGAAGTAATTATATAAATCCCTATAGTTTCATTAAAGAAAAAACTATTATAATTATAAATAATCTTTTTCATACCTTACATTATAAAATGTGCAAAAGTTTGTTTTGTAATAAAATGAAGAGGAGAAGTGTAAATTTATAAGATTACAATTTCAGTAAAATATCAGAATAGCTATACTAGACGTGTTGTCTAGTAGGTTTTCAAATGCACCTCTATAAATATAATACAACTGTTGTTAAGAAAAATTATGAAATTACAAAAACGTTCATTAAAACAATATAATGACATTAACTTTTTGCAGCTAAAATAATTATTATAATAAAATATAACAATGGCCAATGATCCTAATTTGATTAAAACTAATATTTTGACATTAATTCGGCTTAAGTAAAAATATGTGTATTGTTTAATAAAAAGAAAACAACTTTAAAAAAATACAGAGTGATTTACAAAACATCCCCAACCCCTAGTTATTCTTTATTAATGCAAATTATTTAAAATCTGATTTAAGGATTTTTTAGTATACTTAAAGACCATATTTTCAGATATTTGGTTTTTTATACCAAGTAGCTTCTGAGTTTTTAACTCTATGTATTTAGTATATTAACTTTATAACAGTGTTGCATTCAATATAAAATAGATGGAATAATATTTATTAGTAGGTAAGTTTAATACTTATACAACTCCAACACTTTTTCTAAATTAAAAATGCAAATTATATGCAAACTATTCAATTGATATTTAATGAACTTTGTACAAAATATTTGATAAAAAATTCAAGTTTTTGCATATTTTTTTTTAATTTTAGAAAAGTACTGAACTTTTTTCACTAACTAGATGTCTAATATGGATGTCTAAACTTCAAGCCACCTTTGAAGTTTAATATTGAAGCAATTTTACTGATCCAAAATCTGATGACAGACCCAAAAATGAAAAAACACACATAATCATTGTAGAACCAATACAGTTATCGCTCCACACAAAATCTAAAACGAAGGTTAGCATGCCTGGTGAATCACCCTGTATAAAAACCATACCAGATAAATCTATATATTTTGATTTAAATGAAAAATGGTTTTCATAACGCATTTATCGATGCCAATAACTTTTATTTTAATAGTTGGCACGTTTTTCAATTTCCAAGACCTTAGGTAGACGCGTCCTAAATTCGCACACGAAATTGAAAAAAATCGTGCAGCTTATCATAGTATAGGTTATTGAGGTCAGCAAATCTTGTGGTAGAATAAAATTTGCGATAAAAATATAATTGAATGAAACAACTCCCGGAAAAGTATCCTTAGATGCCCAATTGCGAACAAAGTACTTACTGAATTAATGTCGGTTATACCTACTCCAAGCCACAAGTCAATTTCCAAAAACTGGACGCTAAACCTGGAATAAGTTGTAGACACTGTGCACAGTATTCTATTGGTCTATTCATATTATTATTTCTATTACAGGCTTATCCAAACCAATCATGTTTAATTCGTTTTAATACATTGCAATATTATGTGCGGTTATGTGTAATTGTATGCGTGCGTTTATGCTTTTAAAATCAATCCTAAGCAATTGGTTACGATTTATACGATCGTACCATAATATAATATTATTACACGTTGTCATGTACAAATACTCAATGTCATTCATGCGACGGATAATATCGCTCACCAATCGTTACCCTTATATTTTAATAAAAAAAAATTATCGAGCGTTGTTGATCCTTACGAAAAAAAAAACAGCTGTAGTCTAGCAGCAATCTTTGATAATTTAATATTTTATACCATTTTTCTGTGCCTATTTTGCGGACGACGGTATCGACTCGCAGTGAAAATAATAAAATATTATAATCCTTCGACAAACCGCACCGCCGCGCCGCTCAGTGTTTTATAACTCGGCTGACGGTGCTATGTTAGTGGTCAGCAGTGGTGGCGGCGAAGGGTGAGACCTCGAATGCGGTTCGCCGTAAAATAGTGGCTGGCTATACGTCTATAATATATATATTATTATATATTTTATATGTATATATATATATGTGCGTGCATCCCACCTTCGGCTGAGCCCTACCATTTTTAATACCGATTAAAATAACGGTCACGTAAAAGACCTTAAGACGGTTTTTTTCTTTGCCTGCCCGCAGTTCTAATTTATCCTCGGTCGGATTAAGTCAATTGTGTCGTCGTACGTGTCCAGACGGGAACCGCTGCAGCTATATACATCTAGCGCGCGATATCCGCAGGAGCTACACGCGGCCAACGCTTTGCACGAAATCGAATTTCGCAAACCTTGACAAACGCAATAATGGTATCATACAATTATTATTATTATCGTGTTATGTCACGCAGACATATCCTGATAATATGTGTACCATATTTTTGTGGCATCGACAGTCCGAGTGAGAGGACGATGACAATATTGTGATTGTTTAAGTGCAGAATCGGACGAAACTAATAACGAGCGGATACCGGTAAATTTTCACGAAAGGGATTGAAAATATTTCATGCACAAATAAAACTGTAAATTTAATCATAATATATTTAACTTTTAGCAGTTATATGTATTTGCATTAACATTATAGTATAATATATACAAAAAAACATTTGAGAATAATAACTGAGAGCTGACTTGTAGTGATATACGAACCGAGTTGTCGTATTACCTGTATGTACCATACACGTATTATTATTATAATGTTACTTTCATAATTTACGATTTCGACGATATAATCGTATACCTAACGGGTTACGAACCCTATGTGCATGTATACGAATATACGATAATTGAGGAGCGGCGCGTGCAATGTGCGCATATACTTTGCGATCGTATAATATTAGCACGCTATCGCCGTCGATTACAAAAAACGTATCAAAAGTATAACGAGGTAAAAGAAAAAATCGCATATCGTCCTGGCATATATAATATTATAATATTGACAAACGACGACGGCGGCGGCGACGACCACCACTGCCACACTTGTTCCCCCCCTGATCGTTGCCCCTCTGGCTCGGGAAGGGATCAAAAAGGGGTAAACACATGGGATTAAATTGACGGGCTGTGTACGCCGCCGCCGCCGTAGGTACTGTATTCAAACACACGCGCGTGCGTGAGCCGTTCTCCGCCGCCACGTGCATACCACCAAAGCGGTTTTAATAATAATTAATATTATCGGTTGCCAACGGCCGGGAGCTGCTGCTGTTTGCGCTGAACAGAGCTTATAAAATGTACACACATAAACCTAGGCCCGCGATGGGGTGATGAAAGGGTTAACCTTTTAATTCGATATATCATTACCGAACTTGATACGTACAATATACAGGTTATATATTATTAATATTATCTATGGTTGCGCGTTACTATATTGATATAATACATGTGTGTCGATAAATCCGGGGAACCCAACTATATACCTTATAATATATTACAAGCTACAACGCGCTACCTATATGTACATGTAATATATTATTCACAGTGTACAACAGATTTTGATACAATGCAGTTTGATATGAAAATTCATAATATTATGTTATACTCTTAACAATCCAGTTAAAACTTATAACTCACTTTATTGGCTTCAAACTTAAGAAGTTCTGGCTTTAAAAACTTTATTTCTTAAAAATCCCAATATTCGTATCGAATATCGTTATTTTTTATGCAAGCCCCAACTCAATAGGCTGGTATAAACTGCTAACTTAGTAATAATATCTATACAGTATACATATACTTATACTACACAATTTAATACTCGTATATGAGTAAAGTAACATGATTTTTAGACTCTGAATAATTGTTACAATTTAAAAAAAACTAATATATTGCTATTTTTAAATATTTGTTTTAGAAAACTGGATGGAATTTTTAAATTTGAATGTGCTTACAGAACAATATGTGTACAATTTCGGATCATTTAAATACATTACATAAGACTTTCATTTTCCTAAAAAATGTTTCTGGAGAATAAAAAACACTTCATTGTACAACTAATATCTCTCTTACTCTATCATATCACTCAGAATCTAAAATAAATAAAAATAAAATGTAATTACAAGTAGATTTATAGTATTTATTTTATTTTTTTAATGAATTTATACTGTACACCTATACTAAATAAAATGTACTCTTAATAATAGATAATAAATAATTATGAGTAATTCAAATTATTTTATTTGATCCTGGAAAATAAGATATACTACAACCAGATTTAAATAATAAATTAGAAATCAAATGTATAAGAATAATTATTGTAATTATTAGCAACAGACTGAACATTAAAATGTGCTTTTTTATTTTTTCCTTTGATGAATTACGTCATTACAAATTGATTCATCATCGTTAATTCATCGCCTATTGATTAAAAACGAATCAAAGTTTGCAAATTTAAGAAATCGTTGGCATTTTTTTCTGAAAGAGGTTCTTATGGTGAAAGTGCGTATTAATTAAAACAGGATATTTATTACATTTTAAGTCTATCAATGAAATAAGTAATATAATTCATATAAGTTCACCTTTTGCAATAATTTCATTTTATTTATGAGACCGTTTTTTTTTAACAGGTAGAAGAAATTACCTCGAGTCTTATGTAATTACTAATTACCAGTCTTGCATCCGAGAATATACAATTTTAAAGATACTATATATTTCTACTTTTAAAACTACCAATAGACTGCAAAAAAAAATATGAATATTATAATTTAAATTTACATCAGACTTTTGTTTAGATAAATTTGATTTTGGTTAAATATTGTAATTTCTTGAGCAACTTAATATTGAAAAATCACTATAGTGAACAGATCCTAGAATCTTGAATGCAATGATTAGCTTATTAATGCATCAGCTCATCATTCACAATAATAATTCACTACCATCCAACGGTGAGAGAAGCTAAGCAAGACGTTAAACTAACTCCTTGAAGATATCTGTAATCAATACCCTATTCGGATTTTTCAATTTTATTTTAATTTGTTGACCGGCTCAACGTATAGGCAAAATATGTACATTACTGTTTTCGATATAAAATAGCATGCACCTATGATCCTGATGCCAAAAGGTTTAGAAAAATAAACACTACCCATTAATAATCGTTAGGATCAATTTTTTAATTTATTATTTACGTTAAAAATATATTTACTAATGCGTGAACTAGAACGTTATGCAATGTCAAATAAAAAATATTTTAATAATTGGTTCATCTAATCATTTTTACACACATACTTTTTAATTTTATACATTTTTTTTTTATTCTACAACAATTTAGAAAAATATGCAACATAATACCTATATAATATTATACAAGCGATCAATAATTATTTCTATGTTTGTATATTATATGTTTCTAAAAAATTACGAAAATATAATAATTCTACCGTAATTTCAACAAAGGCTTAAGTCTTAATCGTGGTAGATGGAATGGAATTAAAAGACTATGAAAAATGTAGAGAAATTAATTCATAAACCGCAAACACGTGCACAGGTTCTTTGCATTAGAGACGGATGGAAAACGAAATCTATGTGGTTCTCTAGAGTAGGAATAAATTCCGAGCAAAAAGATTAACATTTTCTCTCGGGGCCGACCGGTAAAATGAATTTCAAATGCATTGTATGCCGTAAAATAGTAACATTGTACACGTACATATTACTATTATATATAGATACGTAGAACGAGCGCACGCACACACACACACACATATATATATATACATATATATAAATCAGTTTAGTGTGTTTTGTGGTTTGTCTGCGGGATTAAAAGGATGTATATATTATAGTATATATAATATGCTATGTATAGCGTCGAGACATCGGACAGACAAAACGCGACGCGGTGGCTGTAAAATCCGACAAAAACGATCGTGCAATTATAAACGGACAAACTCGCTTTTCTAATTACGAACAAAACGGAGAGCTAATCGTGAGCGCCTAATACTTCACCAATGGTGGTGGTTGGGGGGGGGGGGAGGGAGGGGGTGGTAGGGGTGGTAGGAGCAGTGATGGCGGCGACCACGGTAGCGGGAGGCGGTCTACAGAAATCCGTCGTAATGAAAATTAATACGAGCTCTTCTTCCATTCTCTCTGAGACGTTTTAAATGCGTCGCGGAATAGACGGGACGAGGTAATTATTATTACGCGGTCCCTCCACGACTTACGCGATTTCCCTACACCTCCTTATACAACTATCTGCAGCGTTCCCGGGCAACTGCGAATTCAAATCAAGAAACGGCCTGATGAAAACTGGAATATTTACTTTGTATGGAAAAAAAAAATATTCATAAAATACAGATCAAAGTCCACTCATCGGTGTTCGCCCTACTGTATCGTATCTACTCATTAAATTGTTTTCGATGAGACATTTACACCCAATAACAATATTTCCGCTTGAAATGATATCCTTATTATTATTATTATTATTATTATTATTATTATTATTATTATTCACCGAAATTAAAAGATCCTGTATGGCAGAACTGTAAATAAATTCATAACATTCTACGACAAGAATTTCTCTTTGCGAGCGTCAAGCGTTGTGTCGTTATGGTTGTATTATTGTATATTGCCACGCGGCATACACGCATATGTGGATAAAAGGTTATTATATTATAATAATATTTTCCTAACAGACGAAATAAATTCCAAGTTGATAAAATAATTCAATTGTAAATTTACTTTTGTGTTATTAATGTCTGATAAAATTCTAACAAATAATTTTACAATAGAAAATTAGAATTTTTCTTCCTTGAAAAACGTGTATGTATTATAAATTTATTAATTTTATTAAAATATAATAATAAATATTTTGATTTATTGTTTATCAGACAACATAGATTTTGGATAAACAATAAAATTAAAGGTAAATTGTACAGTTACTGGCACCTAATCTGTAACCTGTTCGGTGTTCCATTGTGACATCAAATTTTAAATAATCAAATGAATAATATGATAATATAATGATTGGTAAAAAACAGTATTAGTGTAAACGTATAATTAAAAGAAAATATCCCTAAAAAGTTCATAATAAAAACATTATTTATTCAAAAAACCAAATTACTTGGTGTCAATAATTACTAAACCAGTTCGTTTTGAAAAAAAAAATAACTGTTATACAACATAACAAATTAATATCTATCATTAAGTTAATATAATATACCATCTCACTAATTTACTCTACAAATAGAAAAAACCACTCCAAAGTTGGTTCAGAAGTTATTATGAGTGATTGCATGACAATTAATAATACTCACACAGTCAGTCATATTTTAAAAAGTAACACATTTCATCATCATACTACATACGTAATTAGAATCTATTTTTATCTAAACTCCGAAAAAACCTATGTACACTAAAATGTGTGAGCAATATTTTTTTTACATGTATTATATGCACTAAGAAAGGAACCTACAACAACAATATGTGATAATCATATATATAATAACATCTAAAAATTAGAAAAAAAAACTATAATATCTAACTACCATTATTATTTGAACCGTGTAAAACTACAAAACTACAATTTTCCAAAAGAAAAACGTGCCAATTCGCCTATACAATTTTGGTTTGACAAAGTATGTTTATGTTTATTCAAACAGTAAAAATGAACTCTTCGTGAAATTATATGCAAGATTATTCAAGCGATTTATATTTCATTCGCAGATGTAAATAAAGTTGTGTAAAAACTGCACTTAAATGTTCAACTTTTAACAGCACGAATGGAAAAGTTGACATAAAATATGATAGTTGAAATAATAATAATAATTAGAATAAACAATTTCAACAGACAAATAATGATTGCCAGATTTTAATGAACACCATTATGGATCCATCTTCTACATAAAATTATCGAATTACATTACAATATTATCATATCGTAAATATACAAATATTGCATATCGAAAATTGATTTCGATCATTTATAATATACTGATTTAAACTTTTGATATTTCAATATACTTTCAAAAACGTCAAAAAGTCTCTTATACATATTACCTAAAAATATGTTTGGAGAACAACCCATAGTGGTTAGCTACACAAAACCACTAAATTTCCATAGTAATATTGTGACGTTTATTGAAAAAGTGAAAAAAAGTTTTCCTTGACACTATAATACTGCCCCAAGTTGGATTATTAAATGAAAATATATATATATGTAAATATGTAATGTGTATTATAAATTGAATACATATATATATAATAAATATATATATATATATATACATATAGCTTTTGTTCGGGTTCCGTAATGGTACTTCGCCGATATTAACTTTGTAAACCAAAAGTTTTCAGTGGTCGATTTCTGAAACCAATTTATATCCTTATCGGTGAAGGTAAGTTGATAATATTATAAACTAATAATTATAATTAAATACAAATTTGGAGTTTAAGAAACGCCTTTAAATGAAATGATAATGTAAAGTAAATTAAGGTGGGTATGGAAATCAGTTGAAATAATGCTACACAGTTATTATCAAAAATCGAAAAAAAAAATAATAATAATAAAAATAATGATAAAATCGATTAAGTAATTTATATGAGAAAACCCCGAGCATTAGGAGAGCAATTTATAACTTACTGAATAACAAAAGTAGTTTTCAACTGGAAACGAAGTGGCAAGTAAAGAGAAAATGTAATGAAAAAAAAAAAATAAATAAATAAATAACGATAAATTATTCTTTGACAGGCTGCTAAATCCTAAACCTGTCCGTTCGTTGTTTTGCCTGAAGGTTTTCAAAAAAAAATAGTATTAAAAAAAACATTTTGATGAAAAAGTAAGAAACTGTGACGGTATAAATAAACCCAACCCTCATTGGCCTGGTATTTTCTTTTCTGTGGAAATTACCTTGAATCTCATATTTAAACCTCTGCTGAAATAGGTACAAGGTACATTTGTAATCCTATTGTTGCGTGAAAATTATTCTATAAAAACAGAAAAGGATTTTGAAATACACTAACCCTTTTTATTATAATATGAGTAATTTTAATACCCACGTTGATAGTAATACGGCTGTATCTTCTCCTGTTACCAAACGAGGAAAAGGGTAATATCATATTGTGAATAGTGATTATGTTATACATATTAATTTTAATTTTATTCTTATATTTTGTGATAGATGTGGTAGATTCAGTGATAACTGATTGAACAAAGGCGGAAAACAGCATCTCTATAGTTCAATGTGGGTGACTACAACAACAATATATTATAAATAATAATAAAAACATAATATTAATTTGCTTTTGCGGTTTTACGTTCATATAATCGAGTCTAGACGGCAGGTATGTATAAATTTATAATATGTATATTTATGTTTAATAATATCGTGCTATTATATTAACAATCAAATATCATTAAAGTAGAACTTTTTAAAATAGTTAAGTTAAAAAATAATGCATATCCTTTTTAAAAAAAGTATTACTAACATAAGTAATAGAGTAGTATTTAAGTGCTTATGAAATTTCTTAAACTATATTAATTTTACATTTTTAAGTATTTAGGTACATTAAAAGCATGGTTAATTGTATCATAACACTAAAATATACGCATTATAATTTTTTTTTTTTTGTAAACCGTTAAATACAAAACCTTTTTACTTAATATTTTACATAATACTATGTGTATGCTACTATAATCATTGTTTAACATAAAATAGCCAGTAAAATTATCTATCTGTGAACAAAAAAATAAAATAATTAACTTTATGAGAAAAATTCTAAAATTGGGTACCTACTCGTAACTGTGCTGAAAATTATATTATACGGTTCGTAATGTTCTCGTGTGTGTATGTGTGTATTAGGTTATTGGTATATCGTCAAGACCGAGATAGAAATTATTATTTAATTTAAAATTCCTAACATTATTCCAAATATTTCGAATGGTCTGTGCTACTGCGGTCGTTTATTTAAAATATTAAATGCAAAACATCGTTGAAAATTATTATAACACACAAATTAAATAAATAAACGATTCTGTTACGATTATTCATAGGATTTAAATGTCAATGAACAATAAAATACAAAATTTAAATTTGTTTTGTTAAATAATTCTTTTGTTTTGGCAGCATAAATAATATTCTGATAGTTGGATACGAATTATATATACGTGATGGAAATGTTCCGTTTGGACAGTAAAAGTTTTCTACTTTTTGGTTGTATCAGATATTAAAAATATGCTTCGACTTATTTGTTAACCGTATATTTTCCGTCCAATACAACTTTATCTGTCAGTTTCAATAGTGTTTGTCATTTTTAACCATTCCGCTCTACCTCTCGTGCCATAGCCACCACCTCGCCGCCGCCACTTTTGAGCCCCGACAGAAGTATACTCAATAAGTTAATATTGTATATATAATATACACTTGTGAATTATGGTTGCGAAAATGCATTAATCTTTTCACCCGCTTCCTGCGATAGTTGGTCTTTTATCGGATGAATTGCTGTCGATCGGCTTTAAACACCCCATCGTGCATATGACGTATACGAATAGAGTGAATATAACACAATAAACACGATAAAAATAAATGGCATTTTAAATTAATATAATATGATATATTATACAATCGCATATTACAGTGGAGTGCGTTCGATTTCTTAATAAGTAACGGTCATTCATAATAATATATTGTTCAATGGGTAATGTACATTTTCTTATTTTTTTAGTATAAAATAAATTATCGATTCATATGTCTACGCACACAAACAAGTTGTTAAATTGAAGACTTTCAAAGATTGATTTAAATAAACAAATCAATTTGGGATGGTATAAATTAAAATATTAAATAATTATTAAGATTACAAAAAAATATGGTTGACAATAACAAATAATAATAATATCTTATTGAGTTTAAATATTATAAATAATATAATATATGTATATTTTAATATTTATAAAAAAAAAATGAAGTATTAATCAATAATTATTTATTTATAATATTTGCATTAGTATTTAATACAATTTAAAATATATTTTGTTAAGCATTGAAGATTTCCTAAATAACATCCAGTAAATGCTGTATGTAATGCCATATTAATAAAACATATTATTATCGATTCACAGTTTAACTATTAAACTGACATTTTTTTAAACCCTTGTATTATATTCTTCTACAGTATAAAACGGTATTTATTGACATTATGGTAATATCATTTTATCGATTTTCTTATCGAAGTGTTCTCTTACAAATTAATTTTGAATGGTGGTGATTTATCACTAATATAATATTATGTATATATAAACATGTATGCGTGTACAAAAACAAATACTTGCAGACAAAAATAATAGGTAATTATTAATTGTTTATTACAACAACCAGGATAGTGGCGTTGCGAGCATTGTACTCTCAGCGTGTTTACGTGTAGGAATTACACGGCCGAAAAGTTCACAATAAGAACATCATCGTCGTTGTGATTTTCCGACCTTAATTAGTTTCAGTTCGTTATCGGACGGGCACAGTCCCGAAACCCTCTATTAACCGGCTAACGCAGTCTGACACACATCAAGGGATCTCGCAACACCACCGCCGCCGCTGTACACTTATATCGTACACTATTTTACTACAATATTATCATTTATTGTTATTACTATCACATCCGGTCCAGCCGCTTCTTATCTGTGTGGTCCAAAACCACAGTTCGTTGATAACACGCCGGGGTACGTTCAATAGATAGGCGTCAGTGTTTGGAAAAAAATAGCTACTGTCGGGAGAATAAACCCGCTACTAGCTTAGTGCTTATATACATTTATCGACAATGATTTTATACTCTAATGAACATCGCCGGTGATAGATACGTATGCGATTGGTACGGACGTCCGAGACCTGTAGAATCCCTAACGTCCGGTGACGTCCGTTTTGTGACGCAAAACGTATTCAACCTTTAAACTAGACATTTGCTAAAACCAGGTTACTTCGTTTTATATTCTGCGTCTCTGCTGCGTACATAGAATAATAATATACAATGAATTCTATTAAATGTGATCAGTCTGGTTTATAGTATCAACTGTTTATTGGAATCACAAAATAAAAACCCGTACCCAATCTTATATGTTATTATTGTTAAATTGAACTTTTATTAGAATCACTATGTATCGGATATTGAATCACTTTAAAAACATTTCTATCGATTTTATAATTATTTAAGCCATAAAAATGTTTTTCAAACTTATTATAATATTATTAAAAGACCAATAGCTGATATCTATTATAGGTATACATAAAATACATAAACAAATTTAATTTTTGAACTTATCAGTGTAAATTGCGTCGTTCAGTATAGTTGTACCTATATAATAAGGAAAAGGATAAGAAAACTGAGTACAATATTATTTCAAACGTCGTGTTAAGATAATACAGCCATACAGAATATAATTATTATTTATTAGAAATCGAAAAAACATTTACAATAGCTATAATGATAAAATGGTAATGTATACACTATACACTCTGTAGAAGAGGCAAATTTGTATAATATGTATTTCTTTATTTCGTTTTAGATTCTGGGCCGTTCGATGAGTGTATTAGTTGTACTATTGTGTTTTTATTTTGGTGTTATTTTTTTTTGCTAGTCTCTTTAGACAAGTCTTTACTTGTTTTATACTTTTTTAAATAATTGGGAAAAACAAAACAAAAAACTGGAATGTTTACTCAACACCAGTTTTTACAAAATCTGTCAAGTTTTTTTTGTTTTAATTAAAAAATGAATATTTGTAAATACTTGAAATGTTTACCAAATATTTACATGAACATACTCTAAACATGATGTCATTTTTGAAATAGTTTATCTCTTTTGAGCTTTTTATAGACATTTTAAATGTTTAACTTTTTTTAGCTTTCTTTCAACTTTTTAAGTCATTGAGGTTTTTTTTATTCAAAAGACATAACAATAAAATACAAGGTTCATAATTATACTTTCTGCAATTGAAAAATATCAAAAATTCATAGTCAATATTTTTTTATGAATGTTTGAACTGAAATTACAATTTTTCAATTTTTTTTTTTATGTTTAGAAATTCTTAAAATGGTAAATTTTAATACCTAAGAATTGTCATATTTTTCTTACCTGGAACAAGAAAAAAAGTTTAGCTTAAAGCCACATTTATTTTTGATGAGCGTTTGAAGTTCAAATGTTTACCAAATTGGAAATTCAAACTTATTAGGTAAACAGATTTCTCCTCTAACGATTTTCATTATTTTGTTGTAATTAAAACACTTCGCCATTGCATTAATTATTGCTATCAAACATTAATATTAAAATATTTTTACCATGATCTTATTCATATCATTCTGAAGAAAGTTTGAATTGACTTTTTCATTATTGTTATAACCTTAAATAACAATAATATATTATAATGATAACCAATGATCATTCTACAATAATATACGGTGCGTGGGTCCTGACTTGAAAGTTGAGGATATGGAATGTTTTCGTTAAAAATGTATTAAACATGCCGTATTACAAATAGAAAAATAAATTACTAATACCTAGAAATATAAATTAATTATAAAATATCCTTTGAAAATAAAGGCTGTCGCTTAACACACCGTTTCCGCTCAGAATTGTTTTTCGTATACAATGATTTATTATTGAATTTAAACGTAATACACCCAGTAAAGTGACCAACTTAATTACAAAGCACACTCACAACCTACCACCTATTTTTTTTTTTTTTGAATTTTAAAGAAGGCTAAGTATTGAAAATTTACAATAGTTATTAGTTTCTTACAAATATTTTTTAAAATTCCTTTCCTTTTGAATGTCATTATTATCAACGACTTTCCTACAAACTCGAATATTTTTATAAATACCGCTGTTTATTTATAGGTAATGTATAATAATATAGCATTGCATACTAACATAATATTTTAGTATGCTGCTGAACGCAATAGTAAATTTAACGAACAGATCTGCAGAAATACTGATGTTTACCTTATAAGTCACAACACATCAAAAACAAAACTCAAATGGTCGCATGAATAAGGAGAACCCACTAGATCCATTGTGTAGCTTGTCATTGTTGTAATATTATCTAAGTTAGAATAGTTTGATCATAATAACTCTGATGATTCTACATTTGTCAATATTTTCTACTATCGTCGTATAATATAAAGTGTTTCTGATGTAGTAGTTTCGATTATTGAATTAATATGACACTAACACAAAGTTTAGATATTTAACAATAAAACAGTGATTATAAAATAATTAGGTATACATTATTCATAATACTTAGAAGTAAGGACTTTTTAAACAATAACAAATCATTTAAATGTTCAATAAAATAATGTGAAGTATTAATTAAACTGAGTGCAGCAGTGCTGCATTCCTACTTATATTTTATACGAAATACGGTTAGTTATCGTAATACACATGGATGGCAATAACAATACACTTATCGCTCGTTCAGATGACAGAATATAATTACAATATTGAATGCATTGTTCAAACCAAACAAGACAGCTATAATATTTATTTTATTTCGTCTAGACGTGTTTAATATAGTTTCGAAAATTCTAAATGTCCCATAAACCGAGTTTGTGTGACTTACATAATAATATTCACAATAAATAAAGTAGGTAGCTTTCATTTTATTGACTTTTTTCCTCAATAACCATGCGAATACAATGACCATTGGCGATGTACAGATAAGAATGAAATGTATAGTGAAAACGTTGTTACTTGTTAGTTATCTCAACTGCCTGGAATTTTAATACACTCAACCATCGGCAAATCTAAGCTTAATGTTGTACTGGGAATCCAATACCCCCAATACCCCAATAGGAAAATACATACTATATTAATATATAATCGATTGCGATTTGCGGATACAAAATCATCACAAAAATCACCATTCACAATGGTGTAAAAGAAAAAAATGGCATTCGCAGAAAAATAGAGCAAATCTGAAAAAAGTTTATAATGTATTATTACTGTGTTGCTATATCAGGAATTGGGACGGCCATAAAAAAATAATTTGGTTAAATATAAATGCATTTGTGTACATTTGAATACAAGTTGTATTCTAATTATATACCGTATACTGTTTCGCTCAATAATAATATCGTTCATAAGGAAACGAAACTATATAATTTATATTTCCATAGAATCGATTCGGAAATATGTTGTGGCACTGTACAAGTATTAACGCTCTCGTGAACAGCGGCGCAAAAACGGTATGATACTTTGATCGAAAAACTAAACAGTGTGAAGAAAAAGGCCGGTCACTATCACGTTTTTCTCAGACTGATTCATCCCCGAAAATTATCGTGGTTAGTGGTTTAACCCTCACGAGTATATCGCACTAGGCTATAATATTTTTTACACTGAACACGATATAGTATGAACCCAACTTAAAACGTGAAAAAAATGGTCGGCGGCCACCACCATTTTTCTTTAAGTCAGACGAACTGAAAACACAGCTATTACTCGCTCGCAAGTGACATACACCATATTATTATGGACAGCAGGATTGCTGTATAAATGTGGTGACCGTGGTGCACACAACACATTTTCATATACAGTACAAGCGAATAAATAACTACGATTATTTCCATCGTCGATGAAAAATCGGTCGTCGTCGGTCATTTTTTTCGCACCCGTATGGTGCCGTTCGATTCTCGATCAAACCGTTTTCTCGTCGGGGTCGGAGAATGCATATTATCCTGATGAGGTGTCACTCTTGATGGCCGTCGAGGCCGTGAAAGACGTCGAAGTGGAGCCTCGTATAGATTCTATACATTACTGTGTTATGTACATAGTACCATTGATTAAACATATAATACTATGTACATGATCAATGATAGTAGGTACCTACCGACAATTTCCAAAGACACGTCGATTTTGCGTTGAGCGATCGTCGCTCGTCAGTCGTTAGGTTGTAAAATATACAATACATATTATGAGGGGCACTGGGACGACGCGCAATAAGTGATCGATTCCTACTGAACATATAAATTTCAAACGATGCTGCGCCGCTACCAAACGCATATTATGTTGTTCATTCGTAAGCTCGTGGTTCCGGTTTCCGTATATTTTACACCGTTCCGTGCACATATAATATTTGTTTTGATTTCGTACGTCCGATTTCGTGAGCAACAGCGCATAATCGTGTGAAATTGGTTTCACGATATCGGGGACCCTGCACGACTCGTGAATTTACAACTCGCCAGCGCACAGTGGTCTGAAATATATAGCCTTAAAGTTGAAAACAAAATATTATGTTGCGATCGCATACATTTAAACGGCTAGTTACGTAATAATAAAAATAATAAGTTTATTGCAACACACACATTTTTTAACATCATAATTTTCTTTATGTGTACAATAAAGATGCAGCACCCCCGATAAGCAAAGCTATTATTGCGCTGGAGGATACAAATTGCAAAAGAGCATAACCATATTATTCCTGATATTTTGGAAACTGGAGCAAACAAATCGGTATGCATAATAGATTATAAAAGAAACCGAACTTTCAATTAGTAAACAAGTTTTTCTAGGATCGACGTGTTTACAATTAAATATTATAATTATTTTTACTAACAACCAGAATGGGATGGTGGCAGATTGACAATAATTACTTCGGAAGGTGGCTATTAGCATATTTTATTGACACATGTAAACATGAAATAAAATTCAATCAAATAAAAATTAGTTGTTTCATTTTTGAATAAAGCGGAGTTCCAAGCAAAAAAAACTTATAATCTATACGAATTAAAAGGATTTGTGAATAACTTAAATTTAAATTTTTAATGTTTTTAGCGATTTATGCGATATGTACATATTATTAGTATAGTTATTTTGTATTGTCCTGGAGTCTGGACATAGTTATATCTATAAGCTTAATTATTATATTTTATTTAAACTCGACTATTGTAATATATTAAATAATGAATGTAGTAAATATTTTATAACAAATAACTGTATAACAATGATTTGAGTGTTTTTGTTTTTTTAATAGCATCCAAAAGCTAGGTATTCTATTTTCTTTCCAATCATAGCAGGTTTGTTCTGAAACTCAAAATTAAATACATACTACACCATAATAATAATTACGAATTAAATTATTTTAATATTTTAATTAGTCACATATAATTTTAATACATCGATGGATTCTATAATACATGGTATTCAATTTGTTAACGGCGCAATAAAAAATGTTTTAATTTAAGTTGAAGTTTTATTTTATCTAACGGAAACACGCCGCCAACTGCATCAAATACGTGGTAAAATGCAATGCTTATCAACGTGTATACAATAATATGTAAGTGCATGTATATTGCATAATATAGAGATGCCCGTTTTCAATTTTACGCATTTATAATATTTATAAACAATAAATTCAATTGTGTAGCGATCAATTTTATTTCAATATAGGTATCTACGATTGATTTTTCAAACGGCTTATTGTATCACAATTGTAATCAATGAGCGTATATTAATGTGGATATTAACGTAGCATAATACATAAAACGAAACCCGTCAAAAAAGCTCTGGGTATTAACAAACCGTTAGTGGAATATAATATTATATACATAGAACATACTTTTTTTTTTTGTCCGATTTAACTCGCTTCAGTACAAAAGGCTGATCGAAAAGGATAAATGTATAAAAACCTAATAATAATATAAAATACTCTCTCCTATTTGTATAATATATTTCGATGTTACACAGAATCCAACCTTCATTGTTATACAATTATTATACTTAGTCGTCATTTTTTATTTGAAAATAAAAACACAACGGACCGGCTAAAAGGGTTGTAGGTAATTATGTTGTCACCTCTAGCCGATGGACGGCCGCCGCCGATCTGTCATCGACGACAGTTGCGCGCCATTGTCGCCACCGTGTACCAGACATGATTCCATTAATAATAATATTTTAATATCACCAGGGCAGATAAATAAAAGTACTTGCGACATGTTTTATTTGCATTGCTAAATACTAGTGTTTCGTTAAATCAGTACTTATAATATTATATTTCTGTAATATACCTATATAGTTATAGGGTAATTTTCAAATTGTT
Source organism: Neotoxoptera formosana (assembly GCA_022818045.1). Taxonomy (NCBI): domain Eukaryota; kingdom Metazoa; phylum Arthropoda; class Insecta; order Hemiptera; family Aphididae; genus Neotoxoptera; species Neotoxoptera formosana. The sequence continues at coordinate 9,878,800 of CM040632.1, read as the reverse complement.
TGTGTTTAACCAATATTCATATGGAAATTTCAATGCAATTTTATGGGAAAATTGTTGTTTGAAAAAAAATGGTTAAAATAATCATAAATATCTATATTTATTTTTATTTTTTTATATTATATTATATTGTTGGGATATGAAATTGAATTTAATAAATCTCTTTTCGGTGAAACTTTAGAGAGAAGGTATCAATTTTCGTTTTTCTAATAGTTCATATATTATTAATACGAATTTTAATTTTTCTTCTGACAATTTCTGTGTGCATAAATATTGTATATATATATATATATATATATCAAGTTAATAGCTTAGCAATGGTGCTAATTAGGTTCAGTCCCTAAGATTGGAAAGAGGTGAATATTATGTTTCAGAAAAATATTTCCCTTATAAATAATATTACATAATAATAAACTATGTATAATTTATCTATAGAATAAAGTTATAATTAATAGCGTAACCGTTGATACAATTAAAGTATTGTGGCTTCACTTGGTTTTTTTTTTAATACATGTCATTCTTATATTTTATATTGATTATCGATGTATTATGACATTAATCATTTATGATTCAGTACACAATCGAATACAGGACTGTCCCGATATAATTGTACTATATATTTTTTTTGTAATACGGTTGAACGGGAGAGTTTCGTATTTCAATACCCACTCTCACCTCTCTCTCATACAATCATATAATATGCAAGTACGCGTGCTGTCAACTTAATAACCCGATTGTTATATATTTTGCACTGCTTGGCTTCTTAAAATGCCCCCCTCCCTTGGATACATTTGAAATTCTAGCTTCGGTTTTTCATCGACCAAGTCCAATACTCTCCCCACGCATCAGCCCGTTATTTTATATTTCGTTTTATTATTATGTTAACTGCATCACATATTGTAATGTTTGTCCAGCCATTAATTGTACGACAGTTGTTTTGTGTTACTTTACTTACTCTATATGGTATATGCAATAACGGTGAAGTTCAATGCACATTTATTAGAATTATCCATCACATATGATGGACACTTGCACATATCTAGTTACTGAAGTACTCGCTTAACGCGGATATATTTCAACCATTAGTTATTGACTAGATCAGTTATAACTCTTATCGTAATAGTTATACAGTACCTATAATATTAGGTAAATATTATAAGTAATATCAGCTATACAATATTAGACTAATGTGGAGAGCTCTTATAAGTTATAGGTACGCGACAACTTGTCACTGACAAGTTACGGACGTTACGCACTTAAACCAAAATCGCTAGACGACCAGAACCACAGTATAAAATAAGATTATACATTTCTGTCTGTAATTTTCTACCACAATATCGTGATTCGTTGGCGCTGTATAATGGCCATACTGCCCCTTGGAAGTGGCAATCAGGAGCGTTTGGAAAGGTCTAGAGTGCAGAATAGGTTCACATAATGTACACAAAATGCGTATAAAACATGTTGTATCAACATTATATTCGTCCATAACTGCGCCCTCGTGATTTCAGCATACTACCGCGATATTGCTTATTGTGTTTGAAAGCCCCGAGTGTCCATAACGGCATATGTTTTGTATGCATTTTCATAACGGATATACGCATATATTGCATATTACAAAACTTTGATCTGGGTTTTTTTTTTCTTAGCCCGTTTATTTTTGATCCCGAAGGGCTGCAGCTACTAAAACCGTGGGTTTCCAAAACATATTTGGTAGAAAACAGTGCTATAGTCTCTATAAGGTCTAGACAAGCGATAACGAAAACATTGGGGTTATAAAATAAGTACCTAAGTGCAAGGTTCTACGGTACATAGTGTAATACCACTAAGGCACTATAAATACAAGAACTGGTGTCATCAAGCGAAACATCGGTGATGTTGGCAAGTAGCCATAAACTTTCATTTTAAATATAAATTAAGTCTTCTAGGTATTTCATATTTTCATTGTACAAAATATGCAGTCAATTTCATCTGCATGGAGTATTTGGATGATCCAAAACGTGAAGATCATCTACGTTTCTATACATTAAATTATGAATTTTCTTATCATGTATTTTATAGTAGTGAGTTTAGTAGAATGTTAGTAAGACAGTAAATAACATCGATGCGTGTAATAAAATATCATAAAAAATTCTGAGTGCTGTAAACTTGGCAGACACACCGTTCAAAAAATAATACAACTTAATATACTGATTTAAATATAAAAAGAATAATAATATGAAATATGAAATGAAGCAACCGAAAATTCAAACTAAACGAAATTAAAATATTGCACCTACATAAATTGCATAACCCCGGACATTTGTCAAGGAGAACGAATCCTATATTTACTACGGATAGGACATAGGAGACATACCCATGGAATCATAATGGTGAAAAGTGAGCTCCCCTTAATTCTAGGAGAAAATAATATAATAACAACAACAAGGTAGGTTAACGATAAGGTTTAAGAAAAATGCACGTCGGTCACGCTATATAGCTGATAACAAAATATATTATTATTATTACGTTTGTCATCGGGTAGTCGGCATTACAGTGAGTTCAACTGATGCGGTAAATATATTATGTGCGTTGTTGTAGCCACCGTCATCGCTGACGCCTTGCGAGCGTGCGTTCCCCCCTGAAAATTATCGTCGAGTGGCGAGAAAAACACGGAAAACCGTTTAGAAAAGGCGACGTAATGACGTTACATAATCTCTGTTTTTGCGATGCTCTCACGTAACGCAGGCAATTCAACAAGATTTATGATGTGCTAGTGTGTGCGTGCGTATGTAGTTCAGCTGATATGTATAGGATATACAAGATACTTTTTTAACTCGAGACTAATAATTTTAGTAGACAACTTTTGTTTAAAAATTTTAAAAAATATATTAATCTATATAATGTCTGTGTAAGTGCCTACTTATTTTTAATTATATTTTTGTAAGAAAAAAAATGTTTAAAAGTATTTTTAAGACTCCGTATTTTTCTTTTAAATGTAGTAATCCGTATTAAGACTAAACTAACCTAATCAAACTTGTTTCTTGGAGCAGAATTGTTTTTAGAAAACTTTTATAAATAAATATTGGTTCAACAGGGAGATTATTTTAGTAGTAAACACTCGATATCTTGAAAAGTGATAACTTTTTGGAAATATTTTTATTCCAATTTGTATTGATATAAAAACAAAATTTTTAAAAAATATAATTTTAGATTCTGAGCGAACGATGAATGTATTGATTCTACAATGATGTGTGCTTTTATTTTTTTTATTTTGTTGTGTCTGTCACCACGTTTAAGGGCAGTAAAAGTGTTCCGATTTTCTTCATCAGCATCTTTTCTGATAGGAAAATGAATCTAGTTTCTATGAGTAAATCTATTTATATACATTATTAATTTTCGAAAAAAAATTTCAGTCGGTCAAAAAACTTGATATTTATATACACAAACAAATTACCATACCCTTATTATACAGTGAAAATTAATAATTTTTGAGGTCCTATAATGTGTTTGTGTGTGTGTTTTGACTTAACACGTAAATATTTATTGTGTCCCGCGTACAAAACGACGATAAAAAACCATGACGTATCTAGAGCTGATCGCTTGCTCTAATCGCACGTTTTATAATTTTATTATATCATAACTGAGGACTGGAAATTATTTTTAAGACACTGATATGAAAAAAAAAATTATATTATGTTTTGACATATTATAGATACACTTATGTCTTATATATCAAATCCATTACATTGTTGACAGTAATAAAGACTATTAAAGTTCTCAAACAAATAAACAATCATATGGGTTATAAACAGTATCACAGTAAAAACACTTCATAACATAAATGCATTTAGTTACTTGTATTCAGTGTTTGAATTAAGATAGGGGGTATGCATCTTCTCGTTAAAAAATATTCCAACATATCACACTTTAATTTTTTAAATTATATATGACTATATAAGTCATTAAGTCTTCTGGGACTTAAACGTGTACTACTCTTTTGCGTCTCTTTAGTAATTTTTTTCCATCTCAAGCCCTTGATGGATGAAACAAAATGAGAACAATCGTTTACATTTTCAAAAACGCATTATTCTAAGGAAAAATATACCGGAAAAACTGATTTACGACAGACTTCTCATTTAAATGGTTTCCTTCAAGTGCGATTTCTCCTTCATAATATGTACCATATAACTACTACTACTTACAGAACTAGTAATTTATAAGACCCATCCCATTGCATTAGGAAAAACACAGGAATAATTCAAAAATTATTCGTTGAATCGGCTTTGCAGATTGGTAATGGAATATATCTAAACAAATAGGTAAGTACCGCAGTTGATATTCATTAAGTATTAAAAAACTATTGAATAAAAATGCAATTAATATACTTTCATAAATATAGTTTGTTTATTAGTAAAAAACTATCATTTTTATTAACATATATACGTATTAGTAACATAGCGTGGAAGAATAATGTTAAAATCGAAAATCTATTTCTAATAAGCTGTTTTCATAAATGGAAAATCATTTTTTTTTTGTGATTTAATTATAACACATATTATTATTTATAAAGAATTATCTATTACTTTGAAAAATGTTACTTTTAAATGTTTTTTGTTTAAAAAAAAAGTATTTGACAAATTTATAGCAATACTTTTATTCAAGTAAGAACCTACCTTACGCGTACTCCCAAACATATATGGCATATATAAAATAGTATAGAATATGATATACAATATACATGCAATATAAATTTCATATTCATAATTGTATTCATAAAATATACAATGTTTGACCTAGTTCCTATAAAATAATAATTCTATACAGACTTTTTACTTGCAATGCCTAGTGTTGAAAGTAACATACTTATCCACATAAATACAAACGAACATTTGTAAAATAAAATAAAACCTACTAAATTTTTAATATTTTATGTTTTTAGATGGTGTATGAAAAACGCCCTTTTTCCGTCTAGGCATAAGTAAAAATAAAATCATAACTCTGTGCCTGGTTTAGAAAAAACCTGATATGTATACAATATATAAGCAACCAAAAATTGCACAAACCAACAGAAAAAACTATTTAAAAAATTATTTTGATGAATTCAAGTGCAAAAATATATGTTATTAAATAAAGAAAGTATTTTTAATAAATTTGTTTTTTCAAAACTTTGTGTATTTTATTGCATATATGTATATATATATTATATATAAAGGGTAAGGAATGTTTTTATATCGTTATGTTAGAAATTCATTCAGTTGGAAAACTCATCGCGAAAATCACATTCTTGATATTTACAATTATGAATTTCGCCTGACACAAAACCAGGATTCATAAAATAGAGCATCATAAACAAGATAGGAAAAACAATTTATTTCAAACGCATCATTACACCAATAATCACAATAATTACACAAATTACAAACAGTCACAAAATTAAATAATAAAGATACAAATGTTACAAATAATAAACTTTCAAAATAAAATGTATTTATAGCATGACACTGACTAAAGACAATTATTGTCCCAATAAATACTTAAATATGTTTTGAAGTATAAATGTACATACTATAATTGGATATTTTGTATAAACTATATTTCAGTTTTGGTTTAAACGCATTTTCTATACATATAATAGTATTATTATATTAATATGCCATTAAGCAATACCAAATAATAATAAATTCATTTCTCAGTATATTTTATAATGGACACTGAATAAGACATACACATATATTGGTCTTGTAATAAAACAGCAACAAAATTTAATTTATGGTCAATAAGAGACTAATATAGTAATATTACAAACAAGTTAAATAACAGAATTTCAAACTTCTTTGAACTTTTTTAATGATGTAGAGGTAATTGTCGTATAAGTTGGTTTGGAAATATCTACGTACGTTTTCAGTTTCGGTATTTGTTCTGTATGATTGACAATTTTAATGTATATTTAATATTTATATACCATATACAAAAAATACAATTTAAGTATGTATATATGATTTATAAAATAAAAATGAAATTAAGAGATTAAGAGATTAAGATTGAAGCCATAGATGAAAAATGCAATATATTCCGGTAGAAGTAAATTACTTAAGTAATATACATTTTAAAGTACGTATAAAAGCTCTCTGGAATGGCACAGGTCGTTACGGATAATGAATATGTAGAAAGACGACAAGAGTTTTGAGGTATGATAATAAAAGTATAGTAAGGGTGTTTGCGTAAATGGTGACAAAGAGAAACCCAACAATAAGGCGCGGTTGTATGCTATTAAAAAGGTCAAGAATAATTGTAAACAATCGTAGGATAATATAATATGCGAAATCGCTAAGAAGGCGAATTACAAGAATTTGATGACTTTACATTCAAATAATGTTCAAAAACGACAAATACTCTTCATACATCGTGTATAATACTGTCCACTAAAATTATATCACTGACAATTGAATAATAAATTATACATGCATAGTTGACTCGTGTCTCGTTTACAACAATTAACACTCATTATTTTTAAAAGTATTTACTTTTGTCTTCTATATATTATATCTTCTTTTTGAGTAATAAATGTAATTATTATATAATATTATACTTATTCGTATTGTTTTTATCATTCGTATAGTTATTGGTGAAACTTCCATCAACTTCTGATTTTAATTGGCAACATATTTTGTTAATCTTTATAATCTTACGTAGAATAATTTTTGAAATGTATAATGTTAGTATAAAAATAAAGATTAAATATCAACCGAACAGTTGTATTTACTAACAAATAATAGTTATGCATTTACAATTTTTTTTCTTTAGATAAAACTATAAAAATATTTAAGTGGCCATGGGTACTTTATGAAATACTCCGATGTCTAGAATTTAAATGCTTATTAGCAATAAAAATTTATTTGTTCAATATTAGACATTTATACATTCAAATTTTAATGAAAATATATTTTTTGAGATCACGAAATAAAAAATTTAGATGGCTCATTAGGATCAAAAAAGTTGATAGGTAGTGGTTTCACCAACAATTTATATTATATACATATGGATGAAAAAAAAAATAGCAATTCAATTTCAAAAAACATTTATTCTTTTCAAAGAAATAATTAATTTAAGAGATTTAACATCTAAAATAATCGATATGAATGCAATAATAAACAGTGTGCCGATGAATATTTTACCTATTATTATATATTAAACACAATAAATAATGATCATACTGCCGCGTCTATATTTTTTGAATTTAATATTATTATAATATTTCATATTGCTATATATTTTATTGATGAAAAAATAAATGTAATATTAAAACTATTGTAGACCTCATATTAGATTATAATTTCGTATACTATAATAAACTTAATTAGTATACCTATAGCTACATAAAAGGCAAACATGCATAATTTTGGAGTTCTATAAAAAAAATGTTTAGTATATTTAAATTTATTTTAATATCATACGTCACTGTGTTTAATATTATAGTATACTAATTAACAGTAAAAAAAAATATGTGTTTATTTAATGGGGTATTTATTTCAAGCGCCTACTTATGTCTGTATTTGGTGCATATTTTAATGACGTTTAGAACTGGACCTCAAAACCCCGCTAATTAATGTTTGTTAGGTCCATTTTTTTATGATTATTCTCGGTTGTCACTCGAAATGTCCACCATTACTATTTTATGCCATTATAAAAGAGCTGTATAGCAACACCGCTATTATTATGTATTTTATCCATTCAAAATACCTGAGCAAACGACTTTAATAACGCAAACAAAAATTAATATAACCTACCCAGCGAAAATAAGTCACTCGTATAGTTGCAGCAGTAGCAGGACACCATGGTTTCATTATAAAATATTTATAAAGAATGGTTGAAGTTTATGGCGATAAATATAGGCAACAATTTTGAAAGCCGTTATTCAATCCTTTTTTCCCTAAAAAAAATCTCCTGGTTTTATTATTATTTTTCTTTTTTACACTCTAAACTTCACCAAATAAATTTTACGTTTATCACCAGGCACGCAAAATGTGCGAACTTAACGGAACGCGCGGTAAAAGTTGGCCGTTGTCCAAAGGTCTATCCGTGTAAAGTCTCACCAAACTGTTCGCGGAGGATAGGCCCTGTATAATGAGCATTTTTTTCCGACACTCAAGCATATTATACGTCTATTTATATATATTTATATTTTTTTCTCTGGACTCCCCGGTGGATAGGATTAACCAAATTCCTTGCCGGTGAATAAAAACGTTATTTTCTAGGTTACCCAGGGCGTTTAATGCCAAGCAGCAACGCCGTGTATAATTTAATTCCCAGTGCTCCGGAAACTGTTTGCGCTCGTATATACACGTCGTTAAAAACTCTAGGCTTTTGTGGGAGGAGACTTTTTGAAAAGTTCACCGAGTGGAATTCTTTTATTTTTAATGTCCTCCGGAAACAGTCGAGCAATAATGATTAGTGACACAAAAGGAATAGAAAGGAGAGAGGGTCGCTGGATTTATATATATTATATTATCGAGCAAAATGGAAATATAATAAGAAAAAAAAATTAAAAGCCTTTTTGACTATTTTTTTTTTATGAGTTTTTTTAAGGATTTTTTTCTGTTATTACTGCTTTATTCCACTGCCGATGGCACAAGCGTTGAAAAGCCGGCGACAATTTGTTGAAATCTAAAGATACCTACTCAACTCTCTCCGGAAACAGTAATTACATTTGACCGTTGAGATGCAATTATACTGGAAGTACAGGCCTACTCTACTACCACTAATACTACAACAACAACGAGTCAAGGGGATGATAAAGTGTGGTGGAAGGGATTATTTTCGGAGGGTTTACTCGCGCGTGGACCAATATTTAATTACTGAAAGGCTTTACTGTGGACAAACGGCGCAATCAAACAGAAATCTCCTGAACACAATCATCATTATTGTATATCCATCGTTCGGCGACCGTAGTTTCTCTCGACCATCGATCGACGTCACAGCTGATGTCATTCAGAATGATGGCTGTGGGTTTTGAGAAGTCTATTTCGATAACATCTCTTCCGTGATACTTATAATATATTATATACAATAGTGTCAGAAACCTTGGTTTAACGTTTGGCAGCCAGAGGGTTAATACTATTGTCCACGATAACAGTTGTACTGCGTGGTGGGGAAAACAAAAATGGCGAACAGGTGTGCAATATGCTACGCCACTCTGATGGCTAACACGCACGTGCCAAAATCGATTACATTCTAGATAATATAATACCTACGTTTATCAAATACCCAAAATTATATAAAATTAGATAAGAGTGTAGCAAACATTACAAATTATATTTGTATAAAAACTTTTTAAATATTCAAATCACCCATATTATTAAACAAATAATAAGTAAGTAAATACAGATTCAAATTAATTGTTTACCCGAAAATAGTCATTCCTAATGTGTTATTAATACTTATAATATAATTAACTTTTCGTAAGAATATTAAATAACTACTTTCAAATTATAATATTTAGTCAAATAAAAGTATAAAATTATACTGGTTATAATATTTTGAAATAAAATCAAGTAAAACCAATATAATATAATATAAAGTTACTTTACAAAATTAAATTTTTTTTAAAACAAACGGATCAATTTAACTATATCTAGATAAAAAGAACGTAAATTGTAAAAAAATCCAAATAAATGTTTATCGTTCAAAAACAAATTTAAATAGTCATTAATATAGTTAATAATTTAGCTGTGGTTGATGCTTATGAGATAAAATAAAATAAATACTTCTATTGTACAGTTTTATACTTAAATTAATGAATCTTTATATTTAATTCCCCATTAATTAATATACAATTAATGTTATGAATTATTACTGTGAATACCATATAGCATCATCAATATTATTACAAAAACTGGAATTTAGGTGAAAACGAATTCACTGTATTCGCAATGCGAAACTCAGTTAAGAAAACAAGATTTCCAGTTCAGAGTACTACAACAGTAGTAGTAGTAGTAGTAAGGTGTAAACAACGTCACATAGATTAAATTTCGTTTGAAACATTCAGTGGTATATAATATTGGTATAATATAGAGGCTTCCGTCGTCTAAAGGCTTTTCACCCGCAAGGATGACAGGACGAAAGCACGACACGTACATACGTCGTCGTCGGTGTTGATGGCGATGGAAGTGTTAGAGGAGATGAAGTGGCGGAGGAGTGTGCGCGCGCGTGGAAGATTTAGTCAGAGAGAAAATAAATGGAGTAAAGAACACGACCAATTCGACACGTCTAGAACGAGAGAAAGAGAGACATAGAGAGAGAGTGAGAAAGTTCTCTCCATGCCGTGAACGATTTTTCAAAACGCCCTTCGACGTCTGCCGGACGGAAGAGAAAAAAAAACAGCAACAACGACCAACAACAACAACAAAATGTTACCGTAAAAGAAGGTTTATATAATAAGCAGTGCGGCACGAATAGACCGGAATGGAATGGAATGGAAAACGTCGACGAGAGTGTTTGGTGGGAGTGTGGCATGTAGGTAGGGGAGGTAGCGAAACTGTTGGATTCGACAAGAGCTGTAAATATACGAACGGGCGTCCGCGGCGGTCTCGCTGTCAAATTCAGAGAAGTGTTTAAGGCGGTAAAATAGGCAATCGATAAGAGAGACGGGGCGGAGTAGTTCCCACAATAATATTTTCTTTCTCCTTATATTTCACCCGGTTCAAAATCCATTTGTCCCGCCACCGTGCCGCCCGAACGTCACTGCACTTATACACAATACAATATAGATACCGGATATGCAGTTGTGCAATGGTGCACCTAGAACGCAGTTGGACACGTGTCAAGTGCAAGATTATAAAAATATTATATTATACTATTTATCTAAATAATCACTTATATTTATATAACTATACCACCTATGCACTCTTCTATTCCGTAAGTTCAAACATATTATATCATACAATTCGAGTGTACGCGTTTAGTATTGAAACCAGAATTTATTATAACGAGTAGTTACGTAACGTTTTGACGCTTAAATTTTGACCATAATATTATAGTGAACTGTTAGTTTGTATCCAAAAACAAAACAATTTGTATCCAACAGTCTGAACAGTAATACCAGCTGGGATGTCCCCCGCTGAGCTTATCATGTATAATTAAAGACATTAAAAAAATATTATGGAAAGTACCTTATAATATTATTATATTATTACTAGGTATCACGAATCGTGACTCGTAACCACTTCGATATTATTATTATTATTATTATTCAATAAATGTTTACGCTAATAGTAAATTATTATTAAACAACAACTATATTACTATATTACCAACAATGTTTTTATCGAATCCCGGAGTATTTGAATAATAAACGACAAGAATATTTATATTAAAATTAACATATTTATTATTTTGTTTGATTTTAAAAATAATTTAAAGTTTTATAAATCAAAATGTCTCAATAAAACGTTTTTATTTTTTTTCAATGTATACTATTATACACTGCTTACATTTTAAAAACAATATAGAAAAATATTTTTAAATTTTATTTGAAAACCTCTGATAATTTATCAATGTATAACCTATGGTTGCTAAGCAAATAATAACCTACTTTCCAGATTTGAATTATCGAGTATTAATTACACTATTTTTTTTATTATAATTTACATTTTTTAAATTCTTTAACAATAACTTTCAACTTTAGCCCTAAATATCTAACAAAAAGGAAGGATGTGGGTTGCTTAGAATCAAATTACATGGGGTAACAATGTAGTATAAAGTGAACTAATATTTATAAAACAATTTTTCAACTTTAGGTCAAGATTTCATCGGAATACTTTTTTAAGAAATGTTTGTTTAAAAGTGTTTGTTTTATAATTATTCCAAGTAGACTTTTTGTGTGACAACTTGTACATCATACACACGCATACGTAGTAAACATGACTGACACGTCCCGTATTAAATGAATAAATAAATTACAAGCAGTAACATTTTTATTAATACATTTATACATTCGAGTATATTAAGAGATTCTCGTGTTTTCATGGACAGGTTAATGGAATACGACGTCAGATCAAATTTCGCATGCTAATACGTTTTTATTGTTCCATTGCGTGTTTCAGTAGTAGTTTTTTTTTAATTTTAGAAAATATACCATACAAATACTTTTGCATGTACAATGACGCACCTGAACTCAAAACACGCAAATCTAATCATCTGGAATATTATAACGTTTATTTACGATTGTTATTTTATTTCTGATGTATATTATAAATACGATATACCTATTATGTATATATTATACAGTATGCATATCATAATAATGGTGATATACTTTTATTTTGGAAATCATTAGTTTTTATAAATGCTATATTAATACCTACATAAATACTGAGAGTTTACTCTATACGTCAAGTTTGATGTGCATGTGATTTTTTTTTTGTTTTGAAAACCAATATAATTGGTGTAATATAATGTTTTATGTTTATTTTTTTTTTTAATAAAATGTTTCATATTAGGTACCTTTCTAAAATAAATCGAAAATTGGACACAGATGGTATACTTTTTAGAGGTCATTTTTGGAATTTCCTTATACTTTTCCAGAAAATTTCAATAAACGGCAAAGTAATCATACGGTAAATCCAGCGGGAGTGCCGAGTTTGTTCGAATTCCTTCGGGAAGGAAAACTTTTTGCATAATTTTATAACTTATAATTTTTACTGATTTGTTTCCAGGATTTAAAAGAATAATTTTTTTTTTAATGTTAGCTATTATAGAGTTATAAAGTGATGACTACTACTAATTAAAAGCTTTTTTTGAAATTAAATTTTAAATCAATAACATAGTAGGTACAAATATTGAAATATGTATTCAATGATTACAAATTATATATTTTTTTAACTAGATTATATTTTAAAGATCTTAAAAGTAGTATTCTTATGAATGTATCAATTACAAAAGATGTATTAATTTGACACATTTTAATGAAAACTGATATAGCTACTTCAAAGATCAAATAAGTTTGCATTTTTGAAATTTAAAATTCTAATAATTTTTTAATATTATTCTAATAATTATTTTTAATCACATTGTAAATACTTAGTTAACTTGTCCGTTTATTTTTATGATTTTTTAAAAATTGAATAATTTATTACGGCATTCAATCAGTTACAATAGAAAACTGTGGATAAGTAAACATATACAACGTTTTTAGTACATGCTTACAATAATGTAAATTCATATAGTGCTAATGGTCAAGTCATCAAAGCAAAATGAAGACCAATCAAAAACTTATAATTTTTATAATTTTACTTATCTTAAAATACATACAATTTAATTTGTAAATAAAAAATGATTTTTCAAGATTTTTACTATAACATTAAACTATTTTATAAATACGGTTTTGTCTAATGTTTATTAAAATATTAAAAACGTGTATGATAAGAATCGTTGTTCATAATCCGATAAAAATTTTAAATAACAACATTTTACCCGAAGAGAAATATCTCGCTCAATATTATCATTATTCAACACAATTCCTGTCGCCAAACTAATTATTATTCTTACATATAGGAAATAGGAATATAATATTAATGCTACTATTATAGTATAATATAACTAAATTACAATACTAAATAAATGAGTTATATGTAAGAAATATTAATATTTACTGTAAAACACATTGTTTTGTTTAATTCTTCATACATAATAATTTTTAAATAATTAATAAACAATAAAATTAAAAACTATATCATAGTATAACTTATTACTCAATTAATATAAGATTATATTGGTTAAGACGAGAATAAATATTTATCAACTTAATTATTTTGACTTTTCATTGCATGAATTTATGAATAGTTCCTCGATAAATATTAATTTGTCGAAGGAACTTGTTTAAATTCAATTCAATTAAGAATTATTAAAATAATAAATATAGTTCAATATTATAGTGAAAATTGTACAAATTTTATTTGCTATAAAATACTCTATATTAATATTTTAAAATAATGGAAATTCAAATAATTTTTAGACTTATTTTCATGATTATTTAGTCAAGTTTTCATAAAACTTAAATTTAGAAAATAATCGCTATACCATGTTTAAAATAACTATAGGTAACTGTTTGAAATTCCTAAATTTATTTATGGTTATCATGTATTCCATTTCAAGTATTATCGGAATTGAACTGTACATGAGTTTGTATTACATATTTAATAAAAATGTTTGTTGTAATAATAATAATAATAACAATATGAATCACTTACGGTAACTGAATGAATTGGCCGGTCCCAACCGATACGCAAGCAACAGCACAAGAACCACAAACCACTGCATTGTATATCGCAAACCTGTCCACACGATCATTTTCGATACACAAAACAATTCGTTTTATCGCATCGATAAGAATCGGCATTGGAAGACACATCCATCATTTTGTCTAGGCCTGACAGTGTACGATGAAGTAAAGCCGTTTATCAGAAAACATTTGAACATGGCTTGCGCAAGTTAAAAAAAAAACCTAAAAAAAACAAAAAATAATAACAATTATGGTAATTTTAAAATAATCATTTACTATTTTACTCTGTTTTCTATATGCTACTGTTTTACATTTTTACTGTCATTTCACGACGGTACAGTGCTGTGAATAATTAAAATCGTCCTTACTTTTCGCATTCCATGTCCCCGAAGGAATTAAACTGACCCACTTATTGAGAACCCCAAAAAACACGGGTAGGTATATTATTTTGTTCACCATCAATACCATCAATACCAGGTATGTGTCAAAAATATATGAACACACGAGTTATATATCTCGTTCCAAAAGCCTCTTATATTTGTCGTATAGACATCTGAAGTGAATCAATATCACCATGACTACTGTTCGAAGATCATGATGGTCAAAGGTTATATAACAATACAAACACAGGTAAATATGATCATATTTTCTATATTACCCTTTCTATACTGTAATAGGTCCGTGGCATCTTTTCACTTTGGTGTCTTTTTGGTTACAGATTGCATTCTAGACAGCCCCCAAGAGGTCGCTGAGCGCAAATGTAACAAAAGAAAGGGAGCTTTGTACCATTATACTCATACGTCATGTAAGAAAATATTTTACACAAGACTACATTTTATAAGAAGCATATCAAATTCACAGGGTATGACAACAAAAGCAGACATACATTTTTTTATAGAAATTTTCTCATCAGTTTAAATTTGTTGAATACGCGTTAAAGATATTACTTTCTAGTTATTATTTATAAATTACTTTATTATATAAGTAATAATACAATTATAAATTTAAAAGTATAGCAAGTAGATACTAATACTCATGTTGTCACTTGTCACTTGGAGTATGAACCATTTAAACAAGGGCACGCAGTATAAGATAAATATCTTATATTAAATGTTTTAGTATTCAAAGTATACAAAGTACAATGAAAATAATTTTTCTTTAATTGATTATCACAATCTTTACAAATTAGGTTTAGTAAACTTAAATTATATTTACAGAACGGTTTAACATACTCGTACGGTTTTAGATCAAAATGATGAATGAAAATT
This sequence comes from Neotoxoptera formosana, assembly GCA_022818045.1. Taxonomy (NCBI): domain Eukaryota; kingdom Metazoa; phylum Arthropoda; class Insecta; order Hemiptera; family Aphididae; genus Neotoxoptera; species Neotoxoptera formosana. Next base: position 9,863,278 of record CM040632.1, on the reverse strand, counting down.
ATAGAACTAAATACCTTTAGAAAACTTTTTAAATTATAGTTCATGATAGGTATTAGGAAAATTTAAACAGACGAAAAACTGTTATTTCCTATTCTAAAGTAATAATTTGGAACTTTTTTTTACAGAAAAAAATGTATTTATTCATATAGATGAATGTAATTATCATTCATTAATTACCCGAAACAATACATTAAAATAATAATTATTTATTTATATCTACATAGATATTGCACTTCATTATGGTAATTATATTATATTATAACAAATAATCTCACAATAATTCAAGATTTAAAAAATAAAGTAAAACGATAGAAGAACTAACAGTCCCAACATACGTCAAACTTTACCTGACTTAAAAAGGTCGAATGTAAAAAAACAAATTAAGGTGTAATAAAAGTACCACAAATCATGGCTATAAATCATTAATATCTTAGTATATACCTACTTCAATTTAAACAAATTAAAACAAAAATAATTATTTGATTTATTTTTGTTGTTTACAAAAATCCACTATTACGTAGTATTACACAAGGGCTGATTTTTTTCAAATCTTTTTTTTTACACTTCAGGTAAACATAGTAATAAATATGTATACATATAAACACACATATATAATCAAAATAAATGTAAAAAGGAAGATACGCAAAAGGTATTCCCTGAAGACGTTTTCTTCGTATTTTAATCAAAACCAGAGCAAAACACGTTGTTATACTATAAAGTATTTTTCCCTCACCCCACGTGTTACTCATATATTTTTAACAATTCCATTTCTAGCACCACGTCGCCGAATAGGTTACCTTTTGTAGCTGGAAATCAAGGATATTTTACGGTATACATTGACATTATTGTGGATTCATTGAAGAAAAATTGTATTATAAAAGGGAAATGAGAGATTGATAAATTGAGTTTCCTATTTTTGTATAAAGTGAATTAAGCGACAATGTTTATGGACCGGATCAAGTAAGAAATAACTATAAATTAGTTTTACATCTGATATTTAAATATTTATTTTATAAATTAAGCAATTTATTTTATTTACATATCAATAATATTCAACAGCATTTGGACTTAAACAAAAATAAACAACATTATTATAATTTCTTAGCATACCATCTAAAATATATTATGCAACTGTCTCTGATTTTGTAATGCTTTAACATTAAAGGGGTATTATTTTTCACAAGTATTATCAAAACAATTCTATTATTGTCACTTGATAATATTGCTAAAATTTTCGAAAACACACTGTCCGATGGAGTTCCAAGTAGTGAGGTCTGAAACAGGTTGACTCCCTTTAACCAATCAACCACTACTATTTAATATTGCACTGCAGAAAGTTATACGAAGTTCACAAATGGATAAATTTGTTATCGACATCGGCACAAACAAAATTAGCGTATTGGGTTTTGCGAACGATTTAAATATAATCGGCGACGTTGAAAAGAGTACAGCACAGAACACCTTAACCCTCATCAACGAAGCTAAAGCTGTATAAGGCTGGCTGTGAATGATGATAAAACCAAAGTAATGGAGACATTGATTTATTACCAAACAATAACAATAATCATAATAATTCAAAAACCGTTAAATTATGGTTAACATCTTACATAAGTTACATAATACCATTGGGTATAGACTATAGAGAGTATAATATTGTACCCTTGTTCCAAAAATGCGGATAGAGCACCATAAGGAATAAACTACTCATACCATTTAAAAAAATAATTAAACAATGATAAATAACAATTAATTTTAATATTGATGTGACAAGTGTGTGATATCAAAATACCTAGTTTATATTTTTTATGGGTTGATCACAAAAAAATCTTTTATTTTGTTAAGAACCAATAAAATTAATTGTTTATATCAAATGTGAAATCAAAGGTTCGCGTTGTAAAAAATACTTTTACCATGGTCTAAATTCTAAGTTTATAAAATTTAAAACTTACACAAATTGTGCACACATTACTGATATTAAAAAAAAAACTTTTGGTTTAATGTGGAGAAATGTTTTAAATGTAATGTATTAAAAGATAATTTCAAAATAAAATAAAATAAACATAAGTGTAACAATTAAAGAACTAATTATTAATTGTTATAACTTTTTGAGGCTGCAATAGTAAAATTATAGAAATAACATTATTCACCGTAGGTACTTTAAAGGTTAAAGTGTTTTTTAATCTCATTATATTTTTCTTTTATTTCATTGTTTATTTAATTTTATTTATTTGTTACTGGGAGTTGAATGAATTTAAATAAAAATATTTATTATATAGTAAGTTTCACACAACTACACAAGGTCATAATCATTGTATAATATTATAATTGTAGTGTATAGCTGATAGACTTGTCGTTTAATCTTTCGAGTTGGAATGCCTCATAACTAAAAGATGATCCTTATTTTGTTGAAATCTATTTTTAACATTTTAATAAAAAAATCATATTGGAATGAAATACCTGTAAAATGTATTATATAATATCGAACACTAGCACCCCGGGGCACTCCATAACAACTTTAAGCCACTACTTGAAAGTTTCAACTATGTCATCTATGAAATATTAAAAGGCATGCAAGTACTAAACAAATTATAAATCAAAAGGTTTTACTATAACAGTATTGTCTAACAACGGTTCATATTATTAAGCACACAGAAACTGAAAATAATTGAGCATATTATATTATTCGATAACGGTTTAATTCACACCCTCGTTTTGTATACATCTCCATCAAAGGCGTTACCCGGAAGTTGTTTCTCGGATGTACTTACTGGTTGACGTATATGGGTGATTTATTGTATGGGGTCACATACGAACATATGTAAGGGATATTTTTTTTAATGTAACATGTGGTAAACATAACATGTCAATAAAACGACAAGTGGATTATTGACATTGTCAACATGACGAATCAGATTGAAAAATATGATTAACAAAAATGTTTTAAAAATTAATTATAACGTTTTCCTCGCTAAAGATGGCAGAATATTTCTATACAGTCCACAATCCACATGTTACAATGGTTCGTTTCAACTTTTTACGTTATGAAAAAAAATTCCCGAGCTGGTTTATACCAACTAGGTTTTATAATTAAATTTTTAATTGTGTTTTCTCCCTATTTCACCTGATGCACGCAAACACGGTAATAAAGACAACATAGTGTTACTAGACCGTCCAGAAATATTCGTGCATTTGTAGCTAGCAATTTAAATTCTTTTGAATACATTTTCATTATTATTTTTAATAAAATTATTCTATTATAATGAATATAAAATAAAATATATATGCGGCTAATGTGTTATTATACCTATTGCTAGTGTTAAATAAATTAAATCTTTTAGATCAACGTCGTGAATAAACTTTTTTATTTATGGATGTACCTACAATTAATGATGAGACCTGTTCAATTAATGGCACTTCATTTTAATTTTGAGAAAATTAAAATTACCTCTTTAAAATATGAACTGAACTAAATATTCGACAAACAGTTAAATTAAACTTTTATAGCACTTATATAAAACACAAAGTAAGTACTTTAAACTATGTGCAATGGGCATATGCATAATACAAACACGTCGATCTAAACAAATAAATTATTAGTTTTGCTGAGAATTTAAAATTATATAATATTGATGATATAAGACAGTAAAAAATGTATTATACAGTTAATACGAATTCGCATATTTTTATTCATATCTTTTCAAATATTTTCAGTGTATTATAGAATAATAATAGGTATAATAGGTTATAATAGGTATTATAAAATCTACTCATCTGCAGTATCTATGTATTTGAGAATCAAGATTCACCCTGTAAAAATGATTCTTTGGTATAGAAAATAAAAAAAATAATAACATCGAATATCTGTGTACTTTGTTTTATTTTAAAAAGTACGTTATGTATTATTATATTTGTCAATGAGTATTTTCTCTGGTCGATACTTTTTCAATTACGGTTGCTTTAAAAAGCAAACTGGACCGTCTGTAATAGGACATGCCAGATTGAAACGGAAGTGTCCTCAGGGTTCAATATATGGCTGGGCTGTATCGTAAAGGACTCCATTTCCCCATAGACCACCATAAGACCCGTATTCGCATGATGATCGTCAAAGTTTTGAGAGAAAACTCCTATATAGTAGTCAACATTAACATAAAACTACAGGTCTTATTGGTCGCTTGTGTATGATTCTTTTTTCACTATTATTATTGTTATTGTTTTGATTGTCTTTACAGGAATAGGTATATTATACAGATAGCTGGTTTTTATTAATAATATTATGGTATTATGAGCGAAGTCTGTTGACATAAATATAATATAAAATATAATCAAATTATATTATAGAATACTATGATATATTGTATAGTGTTCACATAATATAACGAATCATTTTCAAAAAGCCAAACATTTATCAGACGGCGTTTAGGTATACAATTTACTATTTACTATCATTCATGTGTACAATGTTAGAATAACAATATACCTAATGAACTTTAAAATGTAAACACACTACTTAGTTAGGTGATAATATACTATTATATGATGTCTTGAATACTACCATTTTTTTTTTATTATTACAGAATTACAGAAAGTTATAAGTGTAGTAGAAAATTCCAAATTTAAATATTAACTGTACAAACAATTTAATATAGCGATGAGTAATAATACTATTAATTTTTTTTCTCCTTGTACTTTTGTTATAAATGAGACTAATTAATATAATTTTATGACAAACAGATCCGATTTCAGAGTTAAAAATATTTTTAACAGGTGTTATATGACTAAGCAGTGTTTATTTCTGTTACTAACACGAAGACATATTATTTAGTAGTTATCATAGTTATATTATAAAATATCACCTATGCATCATTCAAAGTAATTATATAAAAACATCAATGTATGCGATTTAAATAGAAAACACGTTAATTTAATGCCATTTCAGATAATTTCACCATCTCAAACATTTTATTTGACTATTATAAATTGAATACAGTAATTATATTTTTTCAACCAAATATTATAATTTATCAACCTGTAAAAATAATTTGAAGATATAGCCACACGTTATGTATAAAATGGGTTTTCAGTCTATTAGAACACAAGTCATATCATTTTCAACAAAATGTTAAACCACAAAAAAATAATTAATCATGAACTGCAATTTAGTTTGAGTTTATTATATTATTATCAGTTGTCCATTGTCCATAATCATGAAAATATATAATTTTTATACTTGAATAATACCAATAAAAAATACCATTCCAATTCATCATTTCCAATTCATTCCACACAAATTACACCTCCATCAGTTTCTAAAAACCAAGGCACCAGCATCTTCCCAGTAACCAAGCCTTGGTGCTTTGCCTAATCTCTAATCTAGACCATTCTGTCACCCAAGTTGTGAATATTACTAAAATCATACAAATGTGTATAAACTATAGAAAAACAATAAAATTATGATAAAAATAATAATAATAAACTAATACATATCTAAATTATGATGTAAAAAATTCATTGTTCATAAGATCAACCGATTTAAGTACATATAATATTACGTATAGAGATTTAGTTTAATTTAAGTGATTACGACAAATTCTAAAAATACATACAACATACTCATTAATTTGTAGAAATAAATTATATGGTTTTTATTTTGTACATGTGTAAATAAAGGGGCTATAATTATCTACTTTGATGTTTGAATTTTTTTTTTATTCATTTTATCGACTATCTGTGACGGTATGTGGCTATCAGCATAATATCATATTATACTATATTATTATGATTAAAGTTACTCCGATTATTATATATTAAATAACAAGAATATTTTTTCAGTTTAACTATAGCTATGAGATATGCACTGACAATGCATTGTTATGAGATTATACGATATGAAATTTCTTCTAAATAACCAGATGGGCAAGAGTGTACAAAAGATAAATATATTATTTTATAGATATAACTTGTATGATGTACGCTATGATTTTTTATGGAAGAACATCACATTGCAATATAATTTTTCCTTTATTGTTGTTTTTTCTAACATTGGAATTGTGTTTTTATGAACGCGGGTAATCGACCGAAAACAAAAAAATATATATACAACAGTACCTATCTAAACCAAGGAGAAAGAAAAAAAAAGCTTGATATGAAATGTTTAAAGATTATTTATTTGTTTAGTAACTAAAATAAAAAAATAGGTTATATATAGTTTCAAAATAAATATAATTTAATAACAAAATATATTTACAATTAATCAAATCTTAAAATATATCATGTTTATAATTTAATATAGGATATTAACACACTTATCTAGTATTTTAAATTGCAGAATCTATTTCAAATTATTTATGACTTTAATTCTATTTGTAAAAAAAAATATGCCATCCCTATTTCCTTTAAGATAATATAATTTAACTTGATCGAACCTAACCTAGCCTATGCTTCAAAAATGCATGATAAATTTTAAAATTATTATTCTATGAATATTTTTACGTTTTTGATTAAAGTTTTTAGCAGTCAGTATGTGGTTACTGGATGTTTGACACTATTTTTGTTTCACTCATATAATGTTAAAATATATTATTCAATCAAAAAAAAAATATATTATGATCAAAGTTCAGTTTAAAATTGTGGTTGCTTATATTCTTTTAAAATTCTTCGATAATTAATGGTAATTTTCTTAATGATTAGAGACACTTTTTGTAATACCAAAAACCTGTACAAAGCACGGCAGATGAAGAAAGACTTGATTTCTTCTTTAATAAAGTGTTGATTGAAACTTTTTAAACACTTCGTCTACCCGAAAAAACATTTAAAATAAAAATAAACATCATTGTAAAACCAATTTGTTCCTCACTTTGTTTAGAAACTAAAGAGTAAATAATTGTTTGGGTCATGTTGTTTATATTATTTATTTTGTAGAATTGTATTTATATTGTTTATGTAAATGTTGTTAATTGTTCAAATCAGTCAATTGTTTTTTCAACTGAAAGTAGTTCTAATGTCATTACTTTAAACTGTATAAATAATAGTGTATGGATATAATATTATATAGATAGGACCGTTTTCTGTATGCCCGTTGCTATTAACTTAAAGGTACCAATGAGATTAGTAAAAGTTCTAAAAGTTCGCGGCAAAGTTATGCAACTTAATTAATTTTCTTTTGAACTGTTTGCAGATGAAATATCCTTTGATCAGAGTTTCTCTTCTACTACAGTTGAAACCCAATTAATATGACGAAGCCTCACAATTGTTTTTTTTTATTTTTTACTGCTGCTTAGTATACTTCAAAGACCAAGACGAGGAAATAAAACATTATCATTCGAAGAAGAATCTAAGTCTTACGTCTGGAAAAATATGTACCAATTACCATTTACCAACATCAAATAAATGTTCAAAAATTGTATTAATATATATATATTACTGACTTAGAACTAATTTACTTTGAATGCCTTTAATTGGAAAATGGTGTTTGAGAAAAAAAGATTTAATTATAATAAATTTATAAAAAAAAAAAATGTTGTTGCCTAATCTAACACTGTGTTATTTTATATGTGTTCCATGAAACTAAAAATATATTATTTATTGTGTAATTTTATGTTTTAGTTTACTCATAATATTTCACTCATTCCCGATCAGAACAAATTTGTATTTTATTTTATTTTATCTTAACGAGGTAAATTCCAGGTATGACTTGGTTATCGGTTTACTTATAGAATATGTAGTAGGATCTTATTGACAGTGATTGTTTTCAAAAACGTAAGATGACCTTTTATAAGTGTATATGGTAAATGGTAATATAAAATTAAATATACAAAAAAAATGTAATATTATAACAGCAGAGTGTATTTACAAAATTATCATTACAATATCAATAACTTATCTTTCGTTTTTGCGATTAAAAACAAGCGATAGTATACCTTTCTGATACATTTTTAAAATTATAAATATACATTTAAAAGTCTTGAGTGAAGCTAAGTTTTGTTTTTACTTAAAAATAAATGTAGTATATATTTAAAAATATTTCAGTGCTTAGTTTATTTAATTGTATTTACATTTGACTTACGGGCGATCCCTTAAAAACATTTTCTACCAATATTACGATTTTACAATATCTGTATAATAAATTATACTCGTGCAATTTTATACTAAAATGTCTTTTAGGAAATGTATACTTTTGTTTTTAATTCAATTAAATAGTGTAGTGCAACCCCTTCTACACAGCACACACAACATATCAACACACTGATTGATCGACTGCCGTATATGTGTAAATTGCCATTTCGCCGAAAGACGATAAATTACTGTTACTTAAAAGATTTTCCACTCCTCCGCAACTAACCTCACTCATAGAAAGGGCACAAATTAGCTTGAAAAGCGACCCCACAAATTACTTGAGTTCCGCATACACACAAATCCACATATATGGTTCACCAAATACGATCCTTCCCTTCAAGTTCGATTTTCTATTTTTCACTGCAAAAGCAATAGATTTAACCTTTTAACTTTTTTTTTTTAGAAACCCTATTTGTAGTTCAAAAAATATTTATATTAATACTATTGTTATAATAATTTCATATTCTATAAACTAACTTTCCGTGTTTGCATTTATGCTATATGTTAATGTAATAATATGAGAAAACTACAATTTAATATCCATAAAAAATGACTAATATAATATATTTGTTTAGTGTATTTCTAATTTAGATATAAATTAAACTGTCTGAGTTTTTAAGCTCCTTTAATGTGTTTCGTTGTAGTACAATACTATACAAATGTAAGAAATAAGTAACTTTGCTGTCGTTCATAGAATATTTGTTCGACTAATGTTAAGTAGATAATTAAATTATCTATATTGTATAGCTTTTGTACATATTATTATATATAATTTATGTTTTTTAATTGTCATTGTGAATTAATTAAATATTGTTACTGACGAAATAAATTATTTAAAAAATTTTAAATTTTAAATAAAAAAACGTATGGCTTACATTATAACGCAATCAATAATCATTACACAAAGATGACTAAAATATTATTTTAGTTAAAAGAAACTATTAATATTAAAAGCATTGTATGATATATTTGTGTGTATCAAATCAACATAAGCGACTTATTAGTTGTTTAAAAATCAACTAATCTTAAACATCATTTTATTATTTATTTTAATGATTTATATATATATATTAGTTTCATAAAATAAAACAATACAGATCAATAACTTTTTGTTTGGCTATTTTAAATTAAATGTTCAAAAAAGTAAATATGTTCCCTGGTTACAAATAACATTATTATACAATATACATAAATGGAGACTGATGGTTTTCAGAAGTTCGAGTTCGAAAATTTGTGCTCCCTCATATTGAACAAGTTTAGAAGAATAAAAGTTTTCATGCCTTCAAGACATGTTAGTGTAGATTTTTTCATGTTTAATCTTAGAACTTTTTTCGCTCATTGGAGTAAAGTAATAGAATAACCAATTTAAAATGTATAAAAAAGAAGATTGCACTTCACTGAAGTTAACAATTTTTTTATCACAATACCACTTTTGGTTAAATTTTATGCGTTAAAATAAATATCTACGATGGTAAAAAGTTAGATTCAAAATTAGCTTTGTTATACTCTCTTGTATTGTAATATTATACTATTATAATTTTTAAATAGTGTTTTTTTCTAATATGCTCACTTTTAATACTATAATGTTCAATGTACCAGTTAGTGAAAAATATATGTACTATTTTAAAAAATGTAACTAAAAATATAACACAATACAATGTCGTTATGTATCCTGCCAGAGTTCTTAAATGATTGAAGTATAAGAAAATTATTAAGTTATATTTAAACATTTTTTTTTAAAACATGATTAAAGTATTAAACTATAAATTATTTTTTTGTAAAACAAACGTCGTAGAAACTTTAAGTAAAACTATATTAATTGGTACATAATAGTACATTTTCACAGTATATGCACATTTAGGTATATTGTTACTTTCCCTCCAAAATAGCTGTGTTTGTTTATTGCATATCGAATTATTTAGATATTATGTAATGTAGATAAAACGATTGTGTTTGTTCAATAATGTATCGCTTGTTCAAAAATATAAGTTAAATAAACAAATGCGTTTTCAGTTTAATTATATTGATACTAATAATTTATTGTGGAAATATTGGAAATATATGTGTTGGAAAACTTCGAAAAATGGTTTAAAATATTAAAATATATATTTTATGATTTCGGAAAAACGTTTAAGTTTCTAAAAATTATAAATACTATAAGACAGACTTTAACTGATCAAACTATTAATAATATTATAGAACAATGTTTTATAATTAATATTTTTTCGACATGTGTTATTACTATTTACATTTTTATAAACTTAGGTATATGATAAAATTAGTGATAACGCATATTAGCACATTATAAAAGCGTACTCTTTATATTTCACTTGCAAGTGCCAAAATTATTTTTAACGAAAGTTGTTGAGAGTATACTTCAACAGTTAACACTGTATAATATTATAATCATCCACTTATACATTAAACTACATGTTAGGTTAAGTAAGCATAGTTGTGGCACATTTATAGGAAATTAAATACGTGACTGTTTTATAATTAGACATTAAAAACCATTTTAATAATACTTATATCCATTCGGTAACCATAATTTAATGATAAATAATTTTTAATAAGTTATTGTGAATATAAGTATAAGTTGATATGATTAATGAGCAATAACAAATAATTTAAACAATTATTTTTAAAAACATGATTTTTTTTAGAATCTCATTTATAGATGTGTACAGTTATGTAAAAGATTATTAAAAGAGATTTTTTCATCTTCAAATGGCAAAGGTGCTAAAAAAAACAAAAACGGAACAACGGTTTCATCCAATTTATTACAAAACTCAAGGGAAAGAAGAAACATGAAATGTGATTCTAATTTTCCATTTCCTTCCTCTACCTTGTTAGTGAGGGCCCTTTTACGCCCGCGACACAAACGTATACAAAATTCCATTTTGTATGGTGGGCAATAAGAAAGGAAAAACTCAATGCCAGCTGGAACTAAAAAAAAAATACCAAACAAATAAATAAAAAACCGGTAGTATAACGAGGAAGAATTAGACCACCGACACAAATCACGGCAGGTGCAGCGGGAAGAGTTGTTTACGAGCAATTATGGTTGCTGCGGGGGCGGGTAAAAGCGGTTTTCCCGGAAAATCATTGTGTGTGTGTGTGTGTGGGTTGTTGGTGGTGGGTGGGTGTGGGTGTGAGTGAGTCTTCTCGATAATGGGATGGCGGTAAAGCGCGCGGGGAACGTGGCAATAAAACATTCTTGTCAGGGTTTGTTGGTGAAACGTCATCGTTTCGGGCCCACTCATAACTTCTCAGACACACTAGGGAACCGTACAACTACTATACCCTCGCATATGCAAAGGCAGGCGGTGAAAAGTATAGTGTGATGGCAGCAGACTGCAGCCGCTATTTTTGCATATACCGTCGTCGTCACCGCCACCGTTGTTGTGGCAGGGATTTTAGTTATGCATAGACATTTTTATGCTCCTTTTTTTTTCATATTTACGTTACATCATAGCTATAAATCACGGCCATCATTTGAACTGGAAATGACGACATGGTTTGTCTAAGGGGGTATAGTATAACTACGACGCCCGTTGAACGTTGACATGGAATATCGACGTAAATAGAAATATTTCGTTCATATATTATTTTAATGGTTTGTGCAGAATAATAGAAACACAACTTCTTAATTAATTCAACCCCAAAATTAATTTTTAGATAAAATTATTTGGAATAAATTACAAATTTCAAAAACATTAATTTATAGAAGGTACATTAGTACGCTATAACCACGGTGATTTTAAGTTCTCACTTCTATTTAAATATACTCGTGTCGTATTTACTGCAACAATTATTAGTACCACCATTTGATATAATGGTTTTCTTATTTTCCTCGCAATTTATATAATAACCTAATAACTTTTAAAAATATTTTATTAATTATCAAGCTATAATTTTGTGTTGTCCATAAACAAAGTTCTCAAAAAAATAATACGTAGATAATCAAATAAATTGTATACACTGTATTAATATTTAACTAATCGTGTATACTTGATACTGAACATAGCTTAATAGAAGATGCATATCAAACATTATATTTTAATCTATTCGTATTAAACTTCTTAAAACTGCTGACGGATTATAAATTACACGAAAATAATATGTAAACACTTATCGTTACAACAAGATGAAATTTTAAATTTACATTTTTAGAACCCTTTTTAGCTGCACACTTTGAAAAAACAAACAATATATAATCACATTTTCATGACGGTATAATTATAATATTAATAATATGTGACAAATTATTACTTAACTTTAAATTTATAAATAAAACTTTTCATAAATAATATGAATGTCAAAATTCCTATAGTCGATTTGTTATTACTTATTACATTAAAATTAAATTTAACAATATACTATATAGATCAGGAATGGTCTAAGTTAAAAGTTTTTTAAAAACTCTAAGTTACTAGAGGGCCAATTTTTAGAAAATTAAAATTCGAAGGGCCAAAACATAGAAGCAAAAAAAAATTCATTTAAAATATACATTTTAACTAGCATTTATTTTGTTTATAATGTTGTAAATACAAAAAAAGGGTTATTAAAAAAAAATAATTAAACTAAATATAAATAATATTATTACTAGGTAGATACTTGTTTAATGTGAGTTTATAGAAGATATTATAACATTTAGACATTTAACGATGTTCAATCCCAGATAACAATCGATAAGATAGAAAATAGACTATACATATAGATTATAGAGTGTAGATTATAGATGATAAACTTTAAAATTGTATGACGTGATTTGGAAATATTGGACGGGCCAGATAAAAAAGGCTTGAGAGCCGAATGCGGCCACTGTAAGTTATATAGAAGCAAAAAAAATGAATAATAATATACGCAAGCGTCGAAATTTAATAACATCATAAATTAAATTATTGTCTTAAAAATTAAAATGTATGAATTATTATAGGTTCTGTAAATATATAGTTTGGTTTCTCATTTTAACTTATGAAAATATAACTTCCAATATTTATAATTGTACATCATAAACTTAACACTTATGAAAAAAAAATGTATAATTGTGTTGTTAACATTTTTAAATTTTAGTTAAAACAATTGATACAAAATATATAACTATAAAAAATTTTAAAAACTATTTTGAGTCAAATGTTTTATTATGTGATTAAAAGTTTTACTTAACATTATATTATACCTACACGGTTTTGGTAACAAACCCACACTTCTACCACCATAATAAGCAATTAGTACCGCAACACGATATTAAAATAAGTCTAGAAAAATGAGTTACAAGCAAATATAAATTATTTAGCAACATAAATTTTTTTAATGTCACTATATAGTATAGCGTACACGTTGATTTTTCAATAATATATACTACCTTAATGACCTATCAAAACAGAGTTCATAGTGATTGTAAAAAATATATTAGTTAGACCTTTTTATAATTTAAAAAGTAAAAACACATAGTTTATTTTTTATGATTCTTAAACAAAAATGTTTTAATTGTATACCATATGAAATAATGTTTTTTGTAATTAAGATACAATAATGTATGCGTTAATATTATGGTAAAAATATTAATTTCGTTGTTAAATAATTTCAAGTTATAACAGTTGAAATATTTCTGAACTTATACCGTAATCGTATCAAAACTTAAATATTATCCCAATAAGACTGGATACTTCCGTTTGGAATACATGAATGAATGTCCTTCAGATTATTATTTCCGCTGACAGAACAGAAACGCATCCGCATGGACGGAAATACAACTTGCAGTTTTAGTGCATTTGTTTGAATTTGTCCAGGGACATTTCAGACGATGCATAACGTGCAATAATGGAAATAATGGAATAATGTAACTCAATTAGATACCTACCTGATAAAGTCATAATATAATTTATGGTATTCCAAGCATCATCGACGACTGACGAGTGTGCAGACGTTTGCTGCTTCTAATCATACCTATCATTACATACACAATAATGTATATTATGAGCGCATACAAATATATATCTCGGTGAGTGGTGACTGAGGGTTGACGACCTATATGCACCCTTGGTGATTCGTTTTAAGCCCCGATGTGCTTTTCTATTCTTCCTCCTCGTCGTTATATTATTATATTGTGATCGCATAGTAATAATAACGGCATCATAGGCTATATTCACGCAATAAACAACCCTTCATTACGGAGTTCTAGAAACGGGGCTCGACCGAATACATTTGATAAGTCTTTTTTTCATAACCGAGACAGCGTTTTTTCCACACGACATCGTGATCTTTACGGGAGTTGGATGTATTATACATTTATAAATATTTTATTCTATTTCTATATGGTTTATATTTTATTACAACCATCGTCTTACAGCAAAAGACTCGTTGACATGTGCGACGTCACAGGTAGGTATAGGTATAACTTTATGGAAAGTGTTTTTTATTTATTATGTATTTATCAATAATACGGAATCTCAATTAAATTAAAAGATGTTTCTTTATTTTTATCCGACAATTTTGCTAATGATAATTCTTAAATTTTTAAGCCCGCAGTCGTATAATAAATTAATATCAACTTTATTTGGCCCTCTAAAGTTAAAAAAATTAATTAATAGTTTTAACTAAAATGATTAGAAGTTTTAATTTTAATTGTATACCTTACAAATAGCAATTCAACAGGTTAATTCTAATATACAATCGCATAAAATCAAGTAAATAATTTGCATTCAAACATTCGGGTTTGGCTCATTTTAGTGGAAATAATTCGATACATCTATAATTATCTGGCGGCCAATCCAATTTCAATCTTATAGTAATATACCTACAAGTGTTTAAATGAACTTAATAATAGCCAATATAGGTAGTTAGGTACAAAATAGATATTCTATTTAACTTTTATCAACAATAAATCGAGTCATGGATGTACACAACTTCTACTTATATGTACCTAACCATTAACTCTTTATAAATATTTAATTAAATGCGATGTATTAAATATAAATTGCGTGTCGATGAACGTTTGACCGCGAGTTATTTCACATCCGGTCATCGAACCCAAACCACCATTTCACACATCGTTCAACGAGTCCAACTCGGCGAGCAGGCACAATACCAGACATCTATAGGTGCTGACGCCCGTCCCGGAGTGCTATGATCTGTCAGAACTGTTCGGTGACAAGAAGACGTACGTACTGCACTCCGACATTTCACGTTCGGACGGCACGATGGTCCAGGACGCGGTGGTCGACCACCGGATGAGTGTATATTCTTCGTCGATAGACTCCGAGCGGTGGACATCGTGCCGACCACGGCCAGCGTCAACCCCAGCGGCACGGTGCCCGTCAACAGGACGACGGCTCGTATTCTCTTTTCATCTTCATTTTCCAATTACGGATGAGTGTAACTGAGATGCGTTTTGTCATCATTATTGTTATTATTATCAGTATGTATGGGCACAAACACCCCGTACACATAGTGCTGCCCCAGCTTAATAATTTATTTTAGTTTTTCAACTATTTGACTACAGTTTTTACTGAAACATAATTAAATGTTTTCTGTTTTTGAGATTGCAACCTTTTAATTTTCTCTTAGTAGTTATAAATTGTATCTACACCTAATCACATTCCGTGTATGTCAAATTACACAATTCAAATTATTGCTCGATTGTCATATTTTTTTTATGATTTCCATTCAACATTTTTTTAGATGCTTTTATTTATCATAATGGTTTATTACGTAAATGATGTTAATTATGTATTGTTATTAAAATATTAACCGAGTACTATTTTTTAAAAATGAAATTGTATTAAAAACATTTAGCTCTAGTAAATTTAATGTCTTTAATCGTTTTGTAATTTGGTATTATAATTAAAACTATTAATTATTTACTAAACTTTATAGTACAGTAGTTCATAAAGCAGAGAAACAAAATTGATGATTCAACCATAAAAATGTTAATGAAAAAAAGCACTACCACAATAGAATCCATTAAAAATAGTAAAATAGTTATTACTATATAAAAAAAAAATAAAGTCAATTTCATTATTGGCGCAACTGCGTATTTAAAAAAATTTAAATTATAACTAAAAAAATTGTCCGTAAAAATTAAAAAACTCTTCTATTTTGGTTTTTTTTTTTAAATTGTATGTTACCTCTCTATCCACTTATACATTAAAAAAAAATACTTATCGCGTATATACACCACACGTGTATATTATAACGTGGCAACCGTAGATCCTGACACATTGATATTGTGATAATAATACCTCCATTATAGTATTTTATCGTGACGTTAGTGCTCGCGTTGGTATAGGCTGTAGGACGTATTATTATCTAGACGAACAACAGCCGTCGCACCGTTGCAGCCGTCGTGGCTTGCATATAATACTGGTGCGCTATATTATCGATTTTTCACTTGGCCGCCGGTGGCTGTGCAGCGGCGTTTTCGAACTACCGCCCCGCAATGTCCACTGTGTCATCTTCCCCCGCCACTGAACACCCCCCTTTCACACCCCCCCTCCCCACCTCTAAAATGAACCAGGAAAATATACATCACAGGCCTATAGCTCGTCAATATTATACGGAAAAGAGATGGTGGATTTGACGTGCATGCATATATATACATACCCTTTTTATGAGTTAATAATAATATTGGAGGGTCGACTACATTTTTACGCGAGGGGTTAATCAACGGTCCACGTGGAGGGCAGGAAAAATTGAGATTATATTAAGCTGATAATATTAACTGTGTTTAGGGGACGAGAAGGACGAAAAAACTCTCAAGTTCGCTTCAATGCTTTTCGTGTACAGCGTAGGTCCAAGCGTGTAGCTCTAAGCACATTAAAGGTTATTATTAAAGGCTTTATTCTACAACATCGCACGTTTCATCGCAGACCTTAAGTATAAAAAATTTGAATAGCGCAAGATATTTCGTCAAAATGTAGTTTTAGGGATTATCGTTGGTTTCATAAAAAAAATATAATATTTTAGTACAACTTAAATGCAAAATAAAATAAAACAAATAAATTGTATGCAAAGATTGAGATTAAAATGACTTGGGAAATTCAATATGCATAAATATCTAATACTTATATTATCTGAAAAAATTGAATAAGAACATTGATGAAATAAATATATATAAATACTAGAAACTAAATTATTTATTTATTTAGCCTTACACAGAATGTTTAACTATTCATTTCAGTAATGAATTAGAGCATACAAAAAAGTATTTGAACGAAGTAAATGTAATCATAAATTAATCATAACTCGAATATGTATAGCATTATTATCGTCCCAATACATCGTAAATTGTTTATAATTTCATATTATACAGGTACATTTATATACTTTTTTTATTACCTATATAATTTATAATTTACCATATTTTTAAAATGTATTTCATTATGCACGTTACCTAACATGTATTTATAAATTGATCATCTGTAACCACAGTCATGTGTAATTTAAATACATTTTTGCACTTATACGTATTATTGTGAACATTTTTCCCATTTAGTTGTGTAAGACAACAAGAAAAACCATTGAATGTTGGACCATTCTTTGATTAAGTCTTGATTTAATGATAATTAAAAAATAGACAGAACAATATTAATATACGATAAATTAAATTTTAAAGTTTAAACAGCTAAATGCCAAATGTATAAAATATAATATTATGTTTGATATTTTTAAACTAACATACACATATACTATACATATGCACAGTGAGCTTCAGATGGTCCTAAGGGACATCGAAGAAGCTTCTATGCATAACATTAAACTGAATCCGATTAGGATCAGGCACGGTAAATACCGCGGGCTGCTTTTATTCCATCAGCTTTGCTATTTTTTCTGTGAGTGGATTTATAATACTTGTTTATGCCTTGGCCTTTTCCGTTGACATATTTTCGACCGTTGTCAGTATTGTTGACGACAAAACAGAGTAAAAGCTTTATATAAGAATAAAAACAAAATATCCATAACAGCAATTGCATATGAAAATATAAATAATATTATAGAAATCAAAAACTGTAATTGAATAGAAATTAATGTACCTAATGGATATTGAATAACTTTAATTAACTAGGTAAAGCATTTTCATTAAAATGTATACATTTTGCGTGTTATTATAAATTACAATACATCATCATTGATACTGATACAATGTAACAAACATTTGTATTTTAGGTAAGTATTAACCAATCTTATAATTTATAAAACTTAAAAAAACATAAATTGAAAAACTAATTTTTTTTATTCATCGGCTGTGTACCTGTGTATGTAATTATTAATTACTATTGTTTATTATTTTGGTGGAACATACTTTATAATTTAGCTACGGTCCACACCACGAAATATCTAAAATATTTTCAAAGATTTTATGTTTTTGGGCTAGATATTTTTGCTGTACACATTTATCCCGACACGTTAAATAAAAAAAAAACAGCAAATTCCATTGCGCTAATATCTACCTGAAGGTTTAATCAAATCTCAACTCAAGTTAAAGAATTTTCTAAAATACTTTAAGTGAACTACAATAAATAATATAATATATAAGATATTTTCACGGTTAAAGTTGCATATTCAAGAAACCTTAAAATCATTGTTATTAAATCTGTCAAATAATTAAGTATACTGACTGTATTTGTGCTAATGAAATGTATTAAAATATAAGTATATTGTACAATATTAATATATCATTAATATCCAAATTTTCAATATTTTAATATTAAATTCTATTATTTTACTCTTTGCATAATATTTAAACAAGAATAAAATTCTCATTATTATGAAAATTATCTTATCCTAATTAAATAAAATTGAAAACAAATTGTGTATACGACTATAGAATCTAACTTCTAAGATCAAAATTATATATAACATTATGTAATATTGCATAATAGTAGAAACTTTGAAACTGTAATTTTTACTAAGAATTAAAATGTTGGGTTTTTGAATTTAATCAAATTGAAACACATTTATTTTTTTATAACTTAAGTCTAATTACATAAACAAGTGTTAAACATTTTTACTTGTTAGGTTTTAACGATAAATCAAACACGTAATACTATTTGTTGTAGATTCGATATACTATTATGCAGGTGTATATATATATATATTTAATGGATAGTACGTTCGCAAACTGACTGTAAATTATTATTTATTTACTACTATTGAATTTCGGTTTACGAGAAACAAAAATAACAACAAATAATACAGAACTCTTCCCCGACTTTAAAGATAATAACGGGGGATCAATAAATATATAATTCAATAGAAATGTTTTCTCAGTCAAATAAACGGTGAATTTTTCTTCAAACGTGTATACACACACACACACACACGCACACACATACATTGTGGACACTTCTGTATAGATTTTCACAGGGTCTTTAACAAAATAAATCAATTTGAAAACCACATTACATTTAGCAGCGACTAAATTGCCCGAGGACGTAATATGCGGAATTGAAGGCGACAGCGAATGGCACACACGCGCGTGGAGTTATTGTGTTGGTGATGTCCGGGGAGTGGGGACGAAATATCTACAGACCAGAGGGTGTGTATGATGATCCCATTGAGGGGATGGGGAAGGTTTAATTTTGTCGGCTGGCAAAACTCATTACAAACTAACGAACGCGCCGTGTCTCCGCCGGGGGACTCTGCCACTCGCGCGCCGCCTGACCTAACCTCCAGTAACATGCAAAGACGTTCCGGATGCTGAAGAATGAAGATATATATATATATTATAATATTATATACATGTACCGACTTGTTCGCCGGTCGCGTGAACAACAACCACTGTCTGGGTGTCGCCGCCCTGCCAATCCCCCACCTCACTCCTGCTAGGCGCGTAACTGGGTTTCGCCAAATGTTTGTATTACACAGTCGCCTGACATTAATGTATATTACAAGTGCCCGGTATAGACCTTCGCGGTTTATAAACGGTCCTCTTGGTCTCCTTCCTTACAGGCGAGAAGGATAAAGTTTACCGCAACACTTATCATTACATTTATATTATATTATATTCATACACTGCGAATGTTTATGTGTGAGCAGTGTGTGTGCGCGAGAGAGTGCGAGTTAAACATAGTTAAACATTTTGTAGCTTTATTATCCCCCCCCCCCCGCCATATAAATTATTACTATTATTATTATCATATGATAAACGTAAACTATATTGAATATATTGAATAACACAATTTACATATTGTACACGTCATGTATACATAATATATATATATATATATATATTTACCTACACTACAAGTCTACAACGTTCTTATGCAGAAACCACGTGTTTTCCTCTCAGCTATTTGAACTTACATTGTATAGTATTGCGTATAATATACAACACATATAGATGTATGAAAAATAACTCGGCAGTCAGCATGTTAACTAGTCATTGATAAATTAGAAGTGGATATACAGTTTATTATTATTTATTAGTATATTACGTGACTTGTGAGTGATGAGCAATGACGTAAAAATATCAATATTTGTTACTCATTTAGTCAAGTTTCTCAAATAAGAAATAAATTTACTAGTTTACCACATAGAATTAAATAATAATATGACTTTACAAATGATAATATATGTACTACATACCTATAATTTTAAAATATAAACTTATTAGGTATCTTCCAATTACTAATGCGTTTGGTTTATAATTTTATATGTACTCTTTATCATAAAAATTAATTTAGATCATCAAATTTGGGTTATAAATTAATTTCTGAAAAATAAACAACAAATATATGCGAAAGAACACAATGGAATAAGTAAAACATAAAATATTATGTAGCGTCTAAGTACAACATATTAAACACATTGTATTCAATATTTAAATATAAATTTTGAAATATTTAGTCAATATAATCAAATTTTATTATTATTATATAATATAATATAAATAGGTAGATAGATATAATTATTTATATAATATATAAGAAAATAAATTAAAATATCATTATGATCTATAATCTCATATTACTGCATTTATACTCGAATATACTCATGTATACATGACATGTATACTCATGTCAAAACTGTACTGTCATTTCTCTACATTTTTTATTTTTCAACTTTAAAGTAATAAAAGTACAAAATGTTGGACCGAAAAATTATAATTCAAAGCACGTAAAAATATCACCCTTATTCCTTTACTTTAGTCGCAGAAAAAGATGGCGACCAGATCCCTTCATAGCTCAGCATACTGTCTCATAACCAAAAGACAACTTAAATAGCTAAACAATGTTGTTTACCTTTTATTTTCCAAAGTACTGATCGATATTTTTATCTACAGAACAATAGTACTTAAATACATTTATTGTTAGTAAAATGTAACTCATATTCTTACGTATAAAATTATGTTGATGCAATGTAAAAGTAATAACTATACGATTTTTTAATACCTATTACGAATATCTTTTTAACAAAAGATTATTAATACATATTAAGTTAATAAGCAATAAGTCTTATATTTAATTAATAGAGGTAACACGTAAATGGTATGTACATTTTATAAAAATAAAATCATTTTTTGTGTTTACATTTATTCAAGTTTATTGTACACAAAAATATAAACATTTATTAGAACTTAAATCTTTCAAAATTTCAAAACTGAATCGTTCGGACATAATGAAATTTGATGGACTACACGAAGCCTAATGTTCAGCAGAATCTAGCTCACAACCATCGGGTAGGGTTAATTCGTCTAGACGTCACTGGTATTCACATCACGTTTTGCCCGAGGGACCATCTGATGAGTTTACAAGAGTTTCCTGCTACTAAAAACACGAGGTTGTGCAAAGGAAAGAATGAAAAAACTTTCAGTCACCGAGTATAAAGAATGCAACCTTACATATGGTTAAAACATCCCAACTTTTAGTTTTCTAAAGAATTTAATTCGTCGCTGAAACTGACAGTAATTTAAGTTGTTATTAACATTATACTGAGATAAGTGCTACACAATTTTAACATTTGATCTTCGTGTATTGATCTTCACATATTATATCAAATTTAATTCATAATACAAATTAAGAATAATTTAAATTTAATATGATATTATATTTTATTCAAACATTTACAAAAAAAATTATACTTATCTTAATAAACATACATTTAATATACATAATCGGGTATTTAAAATATTTGAATTAGTTTTTCTTCTGACAGTGAATAATATGTTTAAGATAACTTAAGTGTAGTAGGTATAGGACATGGATGACTCAGAAAAATAAATAAAACCTTTTTAAAAGGATTTTTATCTCTTATTTGAATTTAGAATTTGTATATACACTCATGGTTGCAGTTAAAATGACATTGTTTTTTTATTCACACTACTTAAGCATTTCCATATTATATGAACAATATTATAATGGTTGATCTAAAAAATGTTCAAAGTAAGTAAATTGTATCAATTGTCTATTACTATTTATTTCTTACGTCTACTTATTTTACATTCAATCTGCAAATAAAGCTACCTAATAAAAACGGAAATCTGCTTTAATAATAAGGCTTCCTGTCGACTCAATATTAATTAAACAGCAGAAACGACGGCAACGGTTGTGCAATAAGATCATACCATGAGAATTGTCGTACAACCCTTTCAATTTATTCCCCTATATTATATCGTATCATATATATTTAATATAACTACGTATGCCAACAGAGAAACATGCAGACAATAAAACTGAATTTGGCGGGAGCCTCCACCGCCGCCTCTGCAACAGGCTAAAAACCAGACGATCAATAATACAGCCGTCTACGTTCTGCGCCGCCGGCGGCGACAGTCTGGACACCATCCCGACACTTTTTTGTACATATCGTACAAGGATAACACTTTGTTCTGGTACGACTAACTCAGAAATACCATTCAAAAGGTACCTGCCTCCGTAATGCACACAACAATATATTTCATTTACGGCCTTGCGGGGACGAAAACGTTTATTGTGACCAAAAGTGCACAAATGCGTGTTTGAGATTTTCTTTTTCCATCAACTGATGTGTTTCTCGTGATTTGTATTCGAAAGGGCGAAAAACGACATAATACGGCGACGGTCGTGTTTCCTACTTCCGTTAGAGGAGAATTCTATCTTATTTATATTATATTGGACATTTCAAAAAAATGACCCTAATATACACACTTCTGCAGGTGTCAGGGACCGCCTACCATAAGAATAAGTTGTGTAGGTACCAATAGAACATAACTTTTCCTCGTCCGGCACATTTGAAAAATTTACCATTAATACTAAGCAACGCGAATCAAAAACATTTTTTTTTTTATAGTATATGCCATGATGTCATGATATAATAACGAATATATATGTACGTCGTACATATATGTACATGAACAGTGTTCACTGTACAAAAATAAACAATTATGTAAAACAATTTATTTGATTATTTCCTATAATAAATGAAATTTGATATAAAAAGGAGCTTTTTAATAAACGTATTATTACCTATACAGTGGAAAAACGCAGACTGGCGTTAATAAGTTCAAACCTCCCCAAAATATAAAAAAAATTAAGTATTATTATATTACAAAGGATTATACATTTTTTTCTGCGTTATGATAATAAGTACGCGAAGGGTAATAAATACTTATAAATGCGTAATAAGACAACTTTATGTTATTAAACAATAAAATCACAAAAGTTACATTGCCTAAATTAAATAAACTACATTTCAAAATAATATACCTACATTAATGATTAAATGAATATACCTCATTTTTTCCAATATATTATAACTTCTTGACGATTTATACATTAAATTAAATTTAAATATTTCAATCAACAATAATTAAAAAGTACATTCATTATAGGTATATAATTAGCAAAAATACAAAAATGAATGCAACCTTAGAAAATATACGAGTACATACAAATAACTATAAAATATTATATTAAATGAATAAATATATATAAAAATATTTTGTAATTATTAAAGGTTATATTTTATTTCACTAATGCATGTCCAAAAGTCAAAATATCACTTAATTAAATTAAATTAAATTATTTATATTATTTTGTGTTATTACGGACAATATCAATTATTATTTTATTATTTATTAGTGAACTTGATATGTATACACAGTACATATATATGATGTGTTTATATAGTACATATATACCTATGTAGTACATTTTACATGCACTAATACTAATTTAATTCACTGTTTGATTGATTAATTTATTAAATGTTTATACGCTACAAAGGAGCTAGAAATTCAGCACCATTAACCACAGTTATAGAATAATAGTTAGTTATTCATTTTAAACTCATACTCAATTCCATAACCAATTAATTTTATAATGAATGTTTAATAATATTTTAGTTGTTTGATTGTTTCTTAAAAATATATATTTTTTAAAATTACATAAAATGTATAATAATAATGTATTAATAAACAGTTATAGGATATTATAGTAGGTATATGATAAATAATTATGAAAATCATAATTCGTGCTTTATTACATTTTGCAGATCTACAATAAGCATTTAAAACTTTACATAAGTAATTCTTATAGCTTTTGCAATTAGCGTAACTTGGGTGTTCCCGACGTGTTTATTGTGGCCAACTCGCAAGGCGAAGAACGCGAAAATCCCCCTTGGGTCATGTTTTAACAGCAGTTTATAAACCATTCTTTATAAATCCTATGGACAAATTCTACCCAATGTGGTGGTGCAACTTTTGGCCGTTAGTAATCGTTTGGGGGATGTTTTTTTCCTAGGGGCAAACAAACGCCATTTGTCACGTCGACAAAACGACGAAACCGTTTGAAGTTAGGAAGCATTTTTTTTCTCTTCTTCGGGATCCAAAACAACATGACGAAAACTAAACGGTTTTTGTTTTATTTTGTTTTAAAAACTATTTCAAGTACAAAATATCTAAACAAAATAATATTTTTTACTTTTACATTAAACTGCGTAAACTTATGATATAAAATTTGTATATAATATGGTTAAAACAAAACAATCAATTAATATTTTATTAGTCGTATAATAATTTAAAAAATAATAAGCTTTTTACTAAACACATCATAAACACATAATATTATAAGAATGTTTATAGTTGATTACTTAGTGAATATATAAAATTAATAACATATTTATATACCTAAAGATGCCTAATCAAATGATGAATTTAATCTAAATATCATATTCAAGTTATTTACGAGTTATTTATACAATTATACTAGGTATAGTTTTTAAGGTATGTATATTAATATATGAATGTATTAAATTTTATAAACTAAAAAATAAGTATCTTCGTTCTTAACAATTATAATCACTTCAAACTTTATATTTGGCAACGGACCCACAATGAATCTATTCAATTAAACTATAAAATTATCCGATTTCCGCGTGAACACTCGTTCGAGAATCGGTTTCATTTGACGGTCGGTTGAGTTTGAGCAATGTTATAATCCTTTAGGCGCATAGTACAAATTAAATTTTACCCCTTGGGGCATCCCTTTTTTTGTATATAAAATTCGATATGCAAGCACACCAGCTTAACCGGACCGGAAAACTTCATCAGAATCCTATAATAACACACATGCACGATGCATATAAATATATTTATGTGTGTGATATATTATATACAATTTATTTTATATACACATAAACATGCTCACACACACTCATATAATATGAGTGAGCTACAAAAGCACTGACCACGTTGTAAGAGAAATTTCTCTATATTATTTTCTTGTGAAATGCCCTAGAGAACTACCCTCGCCCAATCTTTTTCAAACTATATCAAGACTAACCGTAAAACGAGCATGAGCATTATTTTTGTCCGACATTATATGAACGGCTTATGGTATGTGGTAGAGTAAGCGGGAATGTAGAAGGGAGAATAGGATTCCTAGCCAGATTTATAAAGCTCATGGATATATATACAGAGTAGTAATTCGACATCGTGTACGTGACATCGGTGATTTAGATCCAACTTGACTTGGACAATGGCTAGCGCTGATAATAAAAAAATGATGTACACCAGACGGAACGCGACCGAGTGGATCCCTCATTTCTTGTACTATATTTTATTGTGAAATGATCAAAAGACATAACTACATAAGACTTTGAATAAATATAATTTGAAATAATTATTTAAAACAACTGTTTAAGTAAAAATATCTATTTAAATGTACACTTAAGATGAGTAAAATGTATATGCTAGATACAATTATTATGATCAAAATTTAATTGTACTCAACTATATTTATAGATAATAGCTAATAAGTAATATAACTATTGTAAACAGTCTAAAACACGACGTAATAATTAATTTTCGACCAATAATATTTATATTTAAACATAATATATACCTAATGTAATAGATTATATTGAAACCTAGCCTAACCAAACTATTAAGTCCTACCTTTAGGTGTAAAACATTAACTTACCTTAAAATGTAATTCTATACGATTTTAGAAGTCGTCATTAATATTCATCTCGTTAGTCTATATAAGAACATGCATATGACCTGATCATTACGTGCAACTAAGATTTAGTTCTACAATAGTGTTTATTTTATTATCATTTGGCTAGTAATAAGAGTGCTTCAAAAGTTCAAAAGTATCATGTTACCTCAATATGCCTCATACTAAATAAACTTAAAATCAAATCTATTACTTAGTAAGTCATTTGATCAGGTAATTTTTTTTATCAAATTCTTAGTTTTACAAATTTCTAAGCATAAGAAAAACTAAAAAAAAAATGTATTGAAATACTTACAAATCGTGAGTTCTTAACAAAATAATCAATTTTATTTTTATAATTTATAAACCATAACATACTAGGTACTTTAATGGGGAATGACATTTTCAGGAATAATTTTTTGATTATAATAAAAAACCATATAGAAGAAGAATAAGTTTAAAAGAAGAAATTTAAAAAAAAATTGTTTCAGTAAAATGTAATTCGAGTTAACCATTCAAAATCTTTGATCTTTATTATTTTTATACATAAGTAAATAACTTAACGTTTTTAAATAGTCCTGTTATTATAATAAACCGAGATGATATAATACAAGTGTATAGTAAAGTTTTTCGTTATTTTCTTATATTTAATATTTTCCATAGAAGAAAAATACTAAAAACAAAATCCCTGCAAAACACTGCAAAGGAGACCGTTCCATTAAATAATTTTTCTTTTTATATAATATAAAGCCAAAAATCGTTAGCACGATTGTTCGTACACCTTCATTGGTGGCGAAATTGAGCCTCGGGACTTCCATTCTTAGGACAAACATCTACAGAAAAACGATGGACGACCAATTGAAAAAAAAAAGACCTGAGGCTGAAAAACACACACACCCGTACATGCCAAACATAGCGAAATCGTTTTTATTGCATGCCCGTATTAACCTCATCTCATATAATTCCCGATGCCAGCAATCTTTATTAGAGTGTCATATAAAATAAGGATCGAGGATAAGGAAATAGTCAAGTCGGAGAGAGGGTGATAGACAAAAGAAAACCGACTTTAAATGCCCCCGAGGAAGCTTTTACACCGCCCGCACGAATGCACCACGCCGCATCTGACTGTATTACGTTGCGAGTGACGCGTCTCCTTCTACGAGCCGACATTTTCGTTGTGTTATTATTTACCGTTGCCCCGCCAAACCGTGTGCGTCGTGGACCGTGACAAAGTCTGTGCACAAGGGTAAAGATATTTTAATAAACAACTTTCGTTGCGCAGTAAACACTCTTCAACCCTCTTTAAATTAACTTTTATAAATACATTTAAAAAAACTAATTAACCTTGTTATATTAGTAGTAGTTATCTAATACGCCTCGTATAATTTTTAATTACTTACGTGTAAAAATAAATTTAAAAATTATATTATGACAAATATGTTACAAACATAAATATTACATAAGGTTAGGTTTGGTGCCAAATTTTGATAAGAATTATAAACCTTAACTTATTATATAAATATAAAACATAATATTATATATTTTATTACATAATTATTTATTTTAGTGATTTTCCAATGTCAATAATAATTATTAACAACGCTAAATCACAAGTAGAAAAATTAGTATCAACGTTTTTTTTTTTGAAGACTTGCTCAAGTTAAAATATGCACTTATAAAGTTTGATCAATAAAACTTTAATTAATATACTACACTATATACCTACTTGAGTAATGGCAGTTTTATATGTGTTAGCCGTTAGGTACCACCAGCACATAATTTAACTGTAGGTATTTCATTGAATCGTATTTAATGTTGAATATTAGTTACGTTTTTATTATGAAATATTAGGTAGGCATTCGTGAATTAAATACAATTATCGCTCATGTATTAGAAGTAAATATATAATATAGGAAACTATTAATTCTATAAACATAGTTTTAGAATAAATCCTTATTATGATATATTATAGTTAAACCTACTAAAATTAATGAGTTATAACAATATATATAACGACTATACGTCTATACATAAATACCACCTTATATGTATAAGTACCTAAGAATTACCCCAAAAAACTTGTTTAACAATCGTAGGTACCGAGTATTATTAAAATAATATTTTCTAGTTCTATTGATCCAAACATATTTTGTTCGCACAAACGGCAAAAGTAGAATATTTTTTTAAATTCATAACTCAAAATTGTGTATAATTTCTGGTACCTATTTAGTATAATTTAGGTACACGTTTAATTTAATATTATATTTTAGTATAATTTTTTTCTAAATTAAAAGCGAATTAATTAAGAAAATTCTTGCTGAACTCTATTACTCTCAGTAATTATTGTCAACAAATCAATTTAGTTAAGTAAAACACAATCATTTTAAATTATATACACATACTTTCAATAAAAGGAGATGTACAGGTACTTCTCTCGTATACATCGTCCACATTTGATATTAATCTTATAAATATGATGCAATGCGATTAAAAAAAACTGTATACCTATTATTCAGATACAACAAGGGAACTTTATTGAGCAGAGAATTAACAAATAATTACATTAATAATAAACTCATTATTTTATTGAAACATGGTAATTAAAGAAGATGAAATGAACATAAATACATTTATTTAGATCCTAAATAAAAGACAACTTTGTATCATTAATTTGTTATTGTTTAATCTGTTTTACATAAAGAGTAAAAAGAAGAAATAATTTTTTTTTGTGTAGGATAACTATTAAAATGACATAAATAAATTTTTAATTTTTCACTAAAACCGACTTCAATGAAAACACAATTTTTATGTTTTCATTCATTCATGGGGTTTTAAAAGAAAAATGCACTATAAATTTCAAGCAACATATTTCAATAAAAATATTTTAATTCAAATAAATCATAAAAGAAATCTGATTCTTAAATTCTTTAGATATTTTATGTAAAATGAGTTTGGATTTGAATTCTAAGCACATTAATCATACACAATTTAGTACGAATAATAATATTTAACATTTTAGAAACTAAGTAAATTATGAAGAAAACAAAATGTACAAATGTTTAGTTATAAGTTTTCACTATCAAAAATAAATTATGAGTAAAAATTAAATGAATTTTAATTTATTTCTAAAAACAGAAAAAGATACGAACTAATAAAAGCAGATACCTAATGAAACTTGAATGTTAGTGACTTTATATTTAAAACTAATTATTATTAGTCAAAAAAAGTTTGATGTTTTTTAAAAAAAAACGAGTTTGATTTCACCAATATTTATTAAAATTTAATTCAGACTATGGACTACGTTCTTTTGTTGAGATTTTAATCAAAAACCACTTACTTATAATTATTTCAAAAAGATATATATAAAATAACATCAGGTGTAATAAATTTCAAATATGAATGATTTTTATTTAAAAAAAAATGAATAACCAAATTATAAGTATCGACAAAAGTTAAAAAAAAACTATACAAATTGAAATTTCCTTATCCCTATAAATAGTTTTAAACGTTTTTTGAAAATTGTATGGTGTCTAAAAAATGCTAATATACACATTTGGTCAAAAATGTCATTGATATATCTACGGTTATTGTTTTAAGTTACACCAAAAAACAAAATCGAAAACGGATTTTGCATAAAATCTTTGTTTTTACTTAATTTTTTTTTTTGGTTTTTTGACTTTTGAAAACTATTGGGTTTTTTCAATTTTAATTTCTCGAATGCGTCGATCTAGATTCACTTTTGCACCAGAAAAGTTAATGAAATTAAATTTATATTGAAGCAATATTTCAACTAATTATTGTGTACTCAGACACAAAACAAAATAATGCACATCATCGTAAAATCAATACATTCATCGGCTCCACTCAAATTCTAAAATGTAAGACACAAAAATGTTTAACTGTTCATTGTTATATATATTTACGAAACAAACTAAAAAAATTCGTTATTATAATTTTCCATAATTGTATAATGTATTTTAACCCCTAATATATAGGGACCAAACATTAAAAAAAATAATACTTTTTTTAAATACAATGTACATTAAAAAAAAAAGTAATCATGATAAAAAAACAAAAACAAAATAAAATATCTATTAACAAATGAAAACAATTTGTAGGTATTTTGCTATTATCTGAAAATGTTATAATCAATTTTGTAACTATGAAAAACAAAAGTGGTGACTACTAAAATGAACTTTAAATCAATGAAATATAAACATTTTTCTTTCAATAAATAACCGAATAAAATTTAAAACGTTATAATAAAAATAAGTTTAGTGTGCATGCATTTATTTTTATGTTTTACTACATAAGGTTACGTGTCATTTGGACTGTTAGGATGACATTTACAAGGGGGCAGAGAATGTCCTACATAAAAAAAACATTATAATCATAATGATATTAGATACTAAAATATAATAGGTCGTTTCCCAGGTTATAATATTATTAAAACCAAAAAACAGCACAGCATTAATTATCCGTGTTTATTGATTAATATTGCATAAGAAGTTAGACACATTTATGGACCGTTAGATGTTAAACTCTATAGTTATCACACTTAATTTAATTAAACCTCCATGTAATATATTTAATACATACACAAGTACAAAATTTAATTTTACAGTTTATAGTTACATAAAATGGCTCTAGATAATGTTTCCGTTACACGAAAAAAAATTATTATAAAAACCAAACAACAATTATAATTATTACGATAGCAGTGAATTATAAACTAAAAACTCATATTTTCTAACAATGACTAACTATGTTTAAAATACAAAAATTAAATGAATAATTTCAAATGATACAATGATTTATTAACATTTTTTTATCAATAATACTTTTTATAGCTTATTAAATATAATGTTTTAAATAGCTAATTTTATTGTATTATATATTTCAACTGCTTATATTTTAGACTACAAGAATTTCAGTACCTAAAAAATAAAGGTAGGACAATTTTAAAAAAGACTAACGGAATGTATGTGTCGAGTAATTTTATTTATTTTTGTTATTGTTTAATATTTATCTTCAATAAATATTAGCCAGACCAATTAATATTCTATCGTTTTCTTTGCATAAGTTTTAAAAACAATATAAAAAATATACCACTGAAAGAAAATGAAAACGGTTATAAATAACACAAACTTGAGATCGGGTGAAAGTTTTCAACTCATCTTATTATCAAACTGTTATTTTTTCTTAGGATACAGCTATAATAACTGTAATTTATCCACAGACTTGTAAACAAATATTTTGTTTAATTTTGACAGCTAATTAAACATTGACTTTAAAAAGTGAAAACAAATAATTGAAATGAAGATTGACAAGAATAATTCATTAGCTTTATAATACATATATTTTACCAAATTCAAACGAAGATGATATCATTTAATAATTTGAATTGAAATACCGTAATAAAGTAATAATTATTATTATATTATCAATATTATTATAAGTTTCAAATGTTATTTTACATCAAAACATAGGTACTATTTCAAAATATAATACCTTCTTACTAACCAAATATGATTTTTACTCCATCAATTTAATTTTGGCTTTACTAAAACAATATTGTAAAATAATATATGTATAATACTTTGTATGACAACCTTGTATTTTTAATTCAGTGTATACAATATAATTTTTAAGAATTATCAACAAATTAATAATTTTAATTTTTAAATCATTAATCTTAAGATTGTATGTCGAAGCATCATTTGATTTAACTCTCTTTGACTGACATGTAACATATCAAATTTTCTTTCAGCAGAAACAAAATGTGTGTTGTTAGCATTAATATTAAAGTGATTTAAATTATTATCAAACCTTAAGGAAAAAATATTATCTGGGGTGCCTCATAAACTTTTATTGATATTTTAATTTTAAAAGTGAGTTATAACTATGTAAAATATTACAATTTTAAAATGCCTATAAGTTGCTTTTGAATTCAAATATCAATAAGAGTTTATGAGGTTCTCTTAACAATATTCTTATTTTTAAGTTACATAAAAAATCAATTAACTCTAATATTAAACTTATAACAAAAAATTGGTTCTTCTGAACGTAAATTGTCTATGTTGCGTGTGGGTCGGTCAGCGAGAGAAAACAAATAGTGAGCTGCCATCTTCTTAAGTAAATAAAATAATTTAGTTCTACAATTTGCTCAGAAAGGATTGCTTACAAATGCAGTTAATAGATAATTAAAAATCTTTAGTTTATTCTTCCAACTTCCAACAGTATTAAAAATCTAATAAATTATGTTGGACAGTTCTTAGTTAGGTACCTACTAATATCCGCTTATGATAACTTAACAGATAATCCACATTACCGTTACCCAGCAATATTATCTGCAAATGTCTTAATACATTTTATTTTTATTTTGTATCAGTCATTACTGAATTTTCGAATCCTTCTATTTGAAAAATATATTCTATTTGTTGATACAGTGGAGTGCGAGCAACCTATTTTTATTAATTTAATATTTTGAAGTAAAACATTTTAATATTGTCAAATGCTATACAGTTCTAAGAATAGTATGGTAGTAGATCAATTTTATAAGAATGTAATATTTTTTCTATAGAATTAGTTTAAAGAATTC
Organism: Neotoxoptera formosana; assembly: GCA_022818045.1. NCBI lineage: Eukaryota > Metazoa > Arthropoda > Insecta > Hemiptera > Aphididae > Neotoxoptera > Neotoxoptera formosana. The sequence continues at coordinate 9,830,146 of CM040632.1, read as the reverse complement.
TGTGAGCTTAAATATGATAAAACTTTAGCTTTTTATTTATAATAAATGGTCTAATTAATTTTAAAATCAAAGAAAATATTATTTGTTTTGCTAATGATACGTTAATTTTAATTGAACATAAAAAAAATTGACGAATTATATAACTTAGTGAATCAATGTATTAATAATATAAAAACATGGCAGTATAAACATTTTTTTTTTTTAAAAATCTAAATATATTTGTTTTAATATAAATAAATCCAAGTAGACTAAAATATTTTTAAAAAATCTGACAAATATGTCGACAATTGTTAATTTATTGCATTTTGAATTTATAGTTTATAATACAGGCATATTTCATTATACAAACTAAAAGTGATAAAATATTTAATAAATCTTATATATTATTGTGATAGAATAAGGAAATCAGGTAATTAATAATAAAACAATTTTGATATGTGCTCACTGCTCATTGACAAGATTTATAGGTATAAAATATAAATGGAATACATTTAAAAGTATAATTAAATTAATAAAGTATAGAACTGAAATGCTTTTTAGTAGGTAGAGTAGATTACAAAACAAAGAGCGAGTTGTCACATATACCTTTAAGGCTTTAAATCACCCGCATAAGAGAATTGGTTTTAGATTCGTAACGCGCCTGAATGCACCACAACCATAGTATAGTGTTGAGTAAATACACTCAAAAACGAACAGGAACATATGCGTCTTGAATAAGGCTTACAAGAGGGATTACACCTTGTGTGTTTTTAGTAATGATTGTTACACTTTGAGCTTTTTAGAGTTTAAAAAGGATAGTGATGAAAATTGAAGGGAAATATTATTGTTAAGACAATACGTGACCGTGAACGCAAATAAGGGCTTGACCCAAGATATCGAAACTGAGCAAGCCACCCAGCCATTCAGACAGGAACAAATAGTTATGAAGGAAGTAAAGGCTGCTTGTAGTCCACTTATCGATGAAGGAAAGGTCTTTATTGATGCAAGAGTACATACCAAAGATAGCTATAAATTCCCAATAATACACTATTTAAAATAATCATAACAAATACCAAAGCAGATTTTAATAATCAGTGTAAAAAGAAATAAGACGAGTTAACAATGCATGTAGATATATTAATTAATATATTTAGATAAGGACTTATCACTGCTTCATAAATTAAATCTATAATTGTATTATTAATTATTATTATACATAATGACGAATATATAATATATTTAAATCGTTTGTAATAGAAAATTAATAAAAAAAAAATCACAATATTTTATTACCTAACTCAGATAATTTAAACGTCTAACAATATAAAATCTTTATGATTATAATTATAATACAATTTTAAGTATTTACTTATTTACTTTTATAATTAATTATTCGACATCATGAAATATGTACAGATGAATAAATTTGAGTTCGTCGTTTGGGTTAGACTATACAATTTAAAACATTATTTTAACAATGTAAAATTATTAATTGACGTCAACATTATATTATTTTATTGGTATTTTTTTTCTATTTAAAATAACGCGTGTGTGCTTATTTTATTGACGATTTTAATATTATTTACGAAATTATTTAAATAAATAACACAAGGAAATAAACAAAATATGAACTAACATTTAAAATCTATTTATTCGTGTTTGTCAATAATAAATCATAAATTATTATAGATTATGAGCTGTTACTTTTTTATTAAAGGTTTTATAAAAAAGTAATCTAGTTTATTGATATCATTAAAGGTAGTTCTTTGATTTTTCTTAATTAGAAATGTGTAATACTTGTAAAGAAAACTACCAACATCCGGAAAAACGTTTGACATCCAATATCTTATTAATATATTAAAATTATATTATGTAATGAAATCATTCTTACATTTTATTTAAAATTTTTTATATGTCTATCAATATATTCTTAGGTTGGGTTTTTATTTTTTACCTACTACATATTACAATAAAAAACTATTTTTTGTAATAATACACTACCTATACAACAGTATAATACAGAATAATATAGGTACTGTATATCATTTCTCTAACAAAAATCATTTTCATATTTCAAGTTTATATAGGGATCATAGTTTGTTAACAATACAAATATTATATTATTTCAAATTAATACATTTTGCTTTTAAATACATATTCCTGATTAAATATATATTACAATTCCAAATACGACAAAAATCTATCCACTGAAGCAAAATGAAAATAATGTAAGTTAAAGTGACCTGAACTATAGGGTTACCAAATGTGTTTTCCTATATAGCTCTTATAGTCTTATGTCTAAAAGGTTTTGGTAGTAAAAAACCCTCCTTTTATCTACATTTTCACCAGAATGAAAGCCTGTAGAAATCTCTACCGCCGTAAATCCACTTGTCCACCATTCCAGCATAATTGACGGTAACTTAGTAAAGTAATTTACTTTTCTTATCATGAAACGTTTTGATATGGTTTAAATAGGTTCTACCTGTGCAATATAATATACCTAATATAATAATTAGGTGTATTGAAACTATTTCGAGATTTTAAATCAATGGTACCTACAATCTACATTATACAACGGTACCTGTTAATATTTCATAATTTGTATATCTGAACATAATTATACTTAACATCAAAGAAATCCATAAAAACATATTCTAGTTTAATAATAATCAAATATTAATATAGGTAAATAGCAAATTGCTTTATTTTTCATTTCTATGTTTAACTAACTTTAGTTACTAAACAATTTACAAATAAAAATACACTTAAATAATTTATTTTTTATTTATTAAATATTCTTATTTACAAACGTATACCTAGTTCTTGTAAACAAATATTACTCAATTATAAAATAATAATAATAAAACCTGACCATCGGCGATCTAGATAAAAACAAAGATAGTTGAAAAATGTGTGTGTAGAAATGATTGCGATTGCTTGTGAGTTTTATGAGACTTTAAAATATTTCATAGAAAAGCATAAAAAAGGAGAGAATTTAGATGATTGTACAAAACTGAACAAGAATGTAGATTTTCTGAATACATTTGATGATATTAACGACAGATCACCGCATAAACACTTTTTTTTAAAAAATTGACCAATTCTAATTTATTATTACAGCTAGGTATATAATATTTAATTACAATTTATTTTGGTTTAAGGCATTACGTTTTTAATTTATAACAATATTTTGATTTTTTTTTGCTTTTAATCCACTTTATCTTCTACACTGAGTTCTACTTCTATTGTGAAGTTTTTATGTGCAGCCAGTATCGCAAATTCATTCAAACGGAATAAAACATAATAATTATGTTTATTATTTTTCCAATTTCATAAAAAATTTAATTTAATTTAAAAAATACTCTATGATAGAGAATCTTTCCCCCGCACCCCCGCCAAATTATGATTGGTTCCCTTTAACCAAAACAAATATTACTGCAGGATGCGGACAATGTCCTGGGAAATTTCACCAATACACCAAGTCCATGTCAATATATCAATATATCAAAGTATTTATATACTATCACTACCATACATCAGTATATAAGCACGAAAGCGATCGTACACGTCAGGTTTTGTTCTTATCATCTACAAATTATTCGAAGTACACCGTCTGGTTCAATCCTTCATAATATAGCAAAATATATAATCTTCTGAGGCAAAGGCATCAAGGACGACATTGTACCTATCACAAAATATTATAACGTACCTACCTATATCGCAATACATTATAATCATTGTTATACTCAAATGACGTGTTTAAATGCTAGAAAAAAATCATCTAAAAAATAAAATAATTGGAGTTTTTTTACAAAGATCTTGGTGGGATTGAAAAATAATAGGTAGGTAGGTACTTCGATTAGCGTAGCAGTATAGCATAAAATCACATAAATTAAACACATACAATTATACAATATAATAATCTGTAAGTTACAGACTGTAACAATAGACAGATAATTTATTCAAAGACGATTTCAACTGTTCATAATAACACTAACAAGACTACTAAAAATATTGGATTTATACTGAATTAGATAGATACGTAGGTACATATACATATAATTTTTCAACGCGTTGAATCAATCTATAAGATCCAGTATATATATATATATTCATGTTCGATTGTTAGGGCCAAGACCCCCTGATGGATTTGATACTTATATCAATTTTTAAAATATACAAGATAAATATTTGTGTTGCGTACATTTAATTGAATGGTCATTCATCCCCCTCCTTCCGAAATCTTTGCTCTAGATCCTGATTCTTAATTTTTTTTTGCTAGTTTAAAACATATTGATAAATGCTTACTTAAAAAAAAATATTGAATAATCTATGAATCTCTTACTATTTTAACGTCACCGTATGAACTTATAGTGAGGTTTAGTCGTTTAGAATAAATAATATTACAAATTATAAAATACGTATTTCTTGGTTTGACATTTACTGTTGTCAAGTTGTTTTTTCGTTTGTATAACCTACCTTGTTTGTATTAAATAAATTTAAGTTTTCGGCCAGTGGGTGTACGGGAAAAAAGAAACTTCATGAGAACAATCTTATCGCGCAAAGTCGAGAAACTGGCACGTCTTGCCAATATTTCCCTTAAAACTTTTCGCGTGTCCTTTTGTGCTGTTGGAGTCGTTCCAAGATAGACACACACACACACGCTTACACTTTATACGATGTTGGCATTTTATAATACGTCATATAACATAACTGAACCGTTGTGCTCCTTTTTATTTTGCTATAATAACATTTTTAAAAATGAGAATCTAGTAATGTGTCACGTTGGGTAAAAGAAAGCACGTGCCATCGTCATATACCGACCACTGCGATGCCGACAAATCTGTGAAAAAGTTAATTTCCACTAGTAAACTATATCTATATACTACCCAGCACGCGATTCGATGACTTAAAATTTTTTTCGATAACCCCCCTTAGGCATTCTTAAGTTGAATGATAAATCACAATCATATTGACTAAAGTATACGACAATACGACATGGACTCATACCAACTAACATATTTTTTTAATGTAGTATAATATTTTTTTACTCACGTGGATTTTTAACCGTTGTTTCTGCTGTCTACACACTAGCGCACACGCACAAATTCGATCACCGATTATTTAAACGAATCGCGAACCTTCGGGACGCGAACAGAAAGTTTACAGACTCTGGTTGCGAAAAAGGCCATAGAAACAAAATTTTAATTATAAAATGTATTCAGTGGGGAAAAAATAATAAAACACGAAACGAAATACGAATATCGCAGACGAAACACACCGCAACTGTCGGACGACGTAGCGCGTGACACACGGAACTGTCGCGGTGGCGGCCAAATGCCGAACAACGTGGTCAGGGGGTGTGGAGGGCGCGTGCGCCGCCTCATCATCCCTCTGTGAGCGTTTCGCACAGCATACCCGTGCCGCCATCTGTGCCGGACATCAAGTTCAAAACTTAAACTATGACGATAGGACTTACTATGATAACTTGGCGCTTTAATTTATTAATAATTATGAGCTTTCATATAGGAAACTGACTATGGTTAGATGAGAACCTATAAAGAAAACAATTTAATGGTTTTATTCTTTAGATGCGTTCAGTAATTTCCCGTAAACGAGACATGAATATAGGAGCGGGCACGAAAAGCGTCAACTGTGTACTATAATATAATTTGCCTATTTAGCCAATCGACGCAGTCAGTGGCGTACAATCTTGGAGAAAAGCCTTGACGAGAAATGTAGAGGTTGGTATGCAACCTAAGAACGTTCGTTAGTCATGCAAAAAAATGTTGACTGGTTTGTTTTAAACACCCTAGCTATAGTAAGTGGGTGCCAATAGGGTTAGACGTTTAGATTTTGCACTACTCCTTTTAAAATATATAATTAAGCATAAGTATATTTTCGTGTAGATATATTTGTATACAGGAAAAATGCGGGCCTTTGAATACAGTTATAGTGATATAGGTGAGTGGGTCCAAAAAAATTTCTGTTCCTACAACATTTCGTTTAGATCTACGCACCACTGACCTTATAGTTATGTATTCTACTATTTTAATTGTGCAACTACCGAGTTATTTTTACCAAACATATTGACATAATTATCAGTATAATTAAAAATACTTAATCGCCGTTATGTATCTTCGCGCTTGTACTTCATTTTCTTTGATATTTTATAAAAATGTGTATAAAAATCATAATATACTTTAAAAGTTTCACGCACCCACAAAAAATATTTTTAAATTACAACAAAATAACTAACATTATCATTCTTCATTTAAATATCCAATTTCGTCCAAATTTGAACTTAAAATGTCTAAGAAAAATTATTTTTTCAATTTATTTTTTAATTTTTTGGTTACACTATTAACTACTTACGTAAAATGTTGTTTTAAATTTTCTATCCTTAGCTTTAAAAACTCAACATTTTATAAATTTTTAACTAAAAAACAATTTAAGTTTAAATGATTATATAAAAAAATTGTGCCCATGTATTTTGTTATTTTTGATCTGCTATTTTAACAACTTATGAATAATCTTGTATTAAATTTTAATGAAATAATTTGACCCAACGAAATTTTTATTTATATTCGAAATCAATATTTAAAGAAAATAAATTTGAAAAAACCAAAAATTCCTTAGGTCTACATTTAGCTCAAAAATGGTCAAAAAATTTTTTCGGTGTATAGAAAATGATAATCTTAACATTTTGTGAAAATTTCATATAGTATACTGTGATTAACTTTGGTGATTTTGTCAAAAATTGGCTTCGAGTAAAAATCCCGTGTTTCCTTTAATTTTTTTGTTGTTTTTCCCCACGCATTTGAAAACTATTTGGAATTTTTTACTTTTGCCCCACCCCCCCCCTTGAAGTACCAACTAGATTCACTTTCCTATAAGAAAAAATGCTGATGAAGAAAATCGGAGCACTTTTACTGCCCTAAAACGTGATGACAGATACAAAAAATAAAAAAAAATAAAAACACACAACATTGTAAAATCAATACATTTATCGCTCTGCTCAGAATCTAAAATGAATGATGAATATTACAATATCTGGTGTAGGTAAAATACGTACAGTCGTGGTACAAGTCTTTTATTTTGAATTTAGATTTGCCGGGCTTTACAGAGTGACCAAAGTAACAAAAAATGAGTTATTGGAATACATCTTTTCTTTTCTGATTTTGTATAAATGAGATATTATAGAAGTGTGGTAACCACGGTTTAAGATGTGGTAACATTAGTGGAGTGTGGATGAAAATCTAATTTTATTCTGTTTAGGTATTGTGTGTATGTGTGTGTGTGTGTGTGTGTGTGCCGTACTGCCGTGTATTTTTTTTTTAGTAAAATCCATAACGAATATAAATATAACATTATAGGTAAAATAACGTAATCGTAATGTAATATTATAATATTCTCAATATTCTCATAATAATCTTATCATGCTATACTGATTACTGATCAGTGATCTTATAATCGAAATTCGTGCTAATAATTTTACCTATATTTTAGACATACATTCTTACATATTATTTCATTACACCTAAAGTTGAATTTATCTCATTTATCATTTATAATTTCTCAGTTTCTCACTCTTTGCTTTATGATTTTGTATTATTGTGTAATGAGTATCATATTATTAATCACGAACTAATCTATAGTTAACTATCTCAGGTCGTGTTATTAATATATTATATTATCATTACTTGAAGTGTACTACATACTTTTTCTTACTTTCTTAGTTCTTATTTCTTCGCTATCTCATTTCTTTATTCGGTGACTATTAATTTATTAATTCAAAATGTTAGTTTTTAATTACAACATTTAATACATTTTTAAGATATTTACCCATTTTCAGAATGTAAACGAAACCATACAAGTGAATATTAATTGTTCAATTGATTATGAATTATGATGAACCGTGATATGGGGTCAAAATTCTACAATAATATCGAAGAAAACGACGAAGAAACTGACAATTATATTACATGTCCCTTATTACAACTAAAATATTCTAGGCCGAGGAAACCAATCACTAGGTATGTTAGTGTTATACTTTTATTGGATATATAATTATATTATAAGGTATTCAGGTCTACCTTTTATATGATAATGAATTTACTAATCTTATATTAGTCTTAGCTGATTTATTGAATTTTCAAAACAATATTTTCCTCAATATATTTAAGTATTACAGATTATACACTAATTACAACTTATGAATACATTTTTTGGTACCTATACATTACCCATAAGTAGGACTTGGAAGTTGATGACCTTAAAACAATTAAAAAATGACCTAATAAAAATGCAAATATGAAATAAAAATGACAAAAAATGACCTTAACAAATTACAAATAATAATTTAAAATTACTCAAAATTATTGCATTGTACTATAATAGCATATTTGATGTTGTCAAAATTAAAGGAATAACGATTATCGGATCATAAATATTTATATTTAGAAAAACTTCTTGCTATGTCCACTAAAGTGATTAGAGCAAATTTGATATGAGCCAAATTTTCAGCACTGAAATCATCAGCCTAACACTCCCCTGAAGCTTCTTTCACCATTCAAACTCATTAGTTTTCTTTCAACTTTTGGGAAATTAGTTAAAATGACTAAAAATTAGACAAATGACCTATAACGTAAACAAAAGTCAGTAATATAAAATAAAAATAAGTTATTTAAATTTGCATGCTATTGAAACACATTGTTAACTGAGAAAGCATTGTCTAAGAAGTTCCAAAAAAAATTGCAAAATGCATCATCTTCCGAGCCCAACCCATAAGCCATGTTACACAAACATTGTGATTTTTTTTTAAGCTATCTGTGTGAATTTAAAATTGATTTTGTGGTAAAGATGTACCTTTATACTGTTTACAAATTATTATATTTTTATATCATAGATTTCATCAAACATTTATGAGTAGACTGTAGTGCTAAATATTGTGTGTGGTAACCTTTGCACTCCACGCATTTTTTTTAAATTTCAAAAAAAAAAATGCAATAAATTGATCTCCATATATTTGTTTTAGTCCATTGAGATTTGCTATAATTGTTAGTTTGTTAATAATAAATAATTTTGGCTGTGTAAATGTATAATATATTATTATGCTAGTATATCATATTTTTTGTCCTCGATGGAAGTTAATAGTTTAAAAATAGCTCTATAAATTACTAATTCATAATTGTTTATAATATGGACGATAACATATTATACTCTGTCTCAAATAAGAGTAACTTCAGATGGGGAGATTCTGCACTGGCATTGACAATGGGTATGGCTAACTTGCGTCATATGCTGCGATCTTGGGAGTAGTTTTATTATTCTAACAACCGCCTAGCTTGCATTTTGCTAAGATGAACTCAGTCAAGCCGTTTTAGGCCACGACTGATAGTTGGAAACAAAAAATGATTTATTTGATGGAGGTGGATTGATTAATCTGAAGAAAATTTGATTGCCGCATGAGGTTACTCTTATTTGAGACTTTAATTTTATTATTTTAATTTAGGTAAAATAAAATAAAATATTTAAAATTATAATAAATTTAGCTTTTGTAATATAGTAATAATTTTTAATACATTAATTAGAAACAATGTTATTGAATTCTAACAATGTGTAAATATCATGCATATTACTATATTTTAGATTCCTTATACTGTCAAGTACCAACCCTCCATTTTAAAATATGGATTGACAAACTATTAAACATTTATATTGATTATTATCATAATGTATTTCTAAATATATTATTTGCAATATTTATGTTTTACGATACTATGTTATTTCTATTCTCTATTCATTCATTAATTAGAAATTTAGACTATTTATTAATTTTATTTAAATTATTAAATTATTTATTTTAGTCGTTTGGGACAAAAAGCCAGATCTTTAAAACATAATAATGATAACCGGGCATTATTTGAAAATAAAACAGCAGACGCAGATTTGGGAAGTACATTTCAAGTACGGACACCTAAAAAATTAGTTAATAGTTTTGAAAAACTGGATTTAGTTCAAGATACTCCATTTGTTCGTCCAGCAATTAAAGCTCAAAGTCATAGTAGTATAGAAACTCCAAGTGATACATTTACTAATTTAAACAGGAATACTGTTCGTAAATTAAATTTTAAACCTTCTCTTCCATTAAGTACTAAGCGGTCATTATATAATAACAAAGAAAATTTACCAGAACAATCGAAAGAAGAACTGAAAAATCTAGAATCTAGAATATTAACTCAAAGTAACATTAGTACAGATTCATGTTCAATTTCTATAAAAGAAAATGTTAAAGAAATTGCAAACAAATTACCAGTTATCACAAATGATAATACATGTTATACTTCACCTGAAACATCGGAGTTAAATTATGATACTAGTTTGTATCATAGTATCAGAGAAACAACTTATATACCAAAATCATCAAATTTGTCTTTTTCTAAAAACAGTTCTAATTATTTAGTTGATTCTTCCTTATCAACTAAACAGTTAGAATGCCAACCTTTAGATGCTCGTCCTAAACATACTATACCAAAACTAACTCCTATACCTAAATATAATAATTTTGTTGTCCATGCTCAATCTTCTACTTGTCCTACTCCGGTTGTATTTGTTCAAGATGAAGAGCTTAAACAGTCAATTAATTTATCAGGTAGTGTGTGTATTAAATGTGCCAATGAAAACTTTATATCAGTGAATGGAATTAAGTATAGTATACTTAATACACTGGGACATGGTGGATCTAGTATTGTATACGAGGTATTTTATCTATTCCCTTTTTCGGTTGTATTTTATTAATACATTTTTTAATTTAATTAGGTTTTACATCCAGAAACTAATCAAGTAATGGCAATAAAAAAAGTAGACTTATCTGAAGTTGAAAATATTATAGCTAAAGGATACTTAAATGAAGTCAGTTTGTTACAAAATTTGCAAGATTGTGAAAGTGTTATACGTTTATTTGACAGGTAGATTATATTTTGTAAATTTTTTTTCATTAATCTAATAGTTCAGTATTTATAAATTATCAACTACATACAAACACATACAAATTAATTATTTTAGTCAGTATTCTATCAACGAAAAAATTCTTTACATGGTAATGGAAAAGGGTGATACAGATCTTTCAAAACTCATCCGTGGTACAAAACAAATGTCAGTTCACATGATTATGTACTATTGGACAGAAATGTTGACAACTGTTCATGAGATACACGCTAAAGGTAAATAATAAATTCAATTTTATAATTCTCATATGATAACCTGTTCTTGGGTAGGTACCATAAAATTATATGTGTTAAATTTATTAGATATTTTAACACCATTCATTTTTAATATCAAGTTTAGAATAATTATAATAATATTATATTTAATGTTTACATTGATTTGTTATTTTGAACCTCAAATAATATTCATAATAAAATAAAATTAATTAATTCACAAACAAACAATTATAGTTGCTTGAAATACAGAAAAAAATCATATTGACCAAGTCGGAAGTCCTAATAATTTTTTTGTAATTTTTTATCATAAATTGTTTTATTATAGTTTGGTCAATATATAAAAAAAAAAATAGTAAATGTATAAATCGGTTTTCGGACAAAAAGTCTGAAAATTTAAATTATTATTTATTAAAATATATATTTATTTTCTTATTCAATAATTTATTTGATAATTATTTCTTATACCTATAAAATTATGATTGTCAAGTACAAATAATATTTGTAAACTGTATGTAGGTATATGGAATAGTAATTAAATATAATATATAAAAAAATCAATTATATTTTTTAAATTTAAATTTTGTGAATAGAATATTTTGTATTTTTATTAGACTTATAGTCTGACATTAAAAAAATGAGTTTTCCTGGACTTTCAGTCTGGGATTTGTATACATCATATGCTGAGTTCGGAACTTTATGCATTTGTATATTTCTTAGAAAGCGGCATATAACAAATCTGATTTGATACAAATTAGTTTCATAGTAGGTACAATGGTACATACAATCTAAATACAAAAATTTATGTTGCATATTTTTGCATATTTGACTAATTTTACACGATTTTGCTTATTTAAAGATTTTAAGCATATAAATGTATATTATGTTAGTAAATCATCGATTTTTACAAAAATTAAAAATAAAGAGCCGCCACACTTTGTCAATATTTTGAATTATACTATATCGAAATCCCGATATACTTCATCTTTATAGTACTGAGCACTCGTAGTAGTGACAGCTGACCACATTTATTTTTATCCATATTTACTACTGCATTAATATTTTGTACCATGATATAAATAAATTGTATGGGTAATCGTATGTAATTTGTAACAATTGAGCTTAACCATTAGGTCGTTATTGTATCATCATCGTTAATTTTTTTATCTTTCTTTCTTGGGTAACTAATTAAACTTAAATTTTTAAGCTTTGTGTGTAAAATTTATTCAATAAATTGCATATTATACCGCATATTTTGGTGTTTTTTAAGGCATATTTGAGTACTTTTTATCGCATAAAGTTCCAAGCCTTGATCATATGGATCAATATACCTCCAACATTGATTCTTAGGAAATCAATAAACATTCATTTAAAAATTAATATAAATAATTTTAAATTTTAATACAAGAATGCAATAATAATTATAAAATGTTATTTTATTTTTCAATAGGTGTTATTCATTCAGATCTCAAACCTGCAAATTTCCTTTTAGTTAGTGGTCGTTTAAAATTAATAGACTTTGGTATTGCGTCAAAAATACAAGGTGATATGACAAGTGTATTGAAGGATGTGACTACTGGAACTTGGAACTATATGAGTCCAGAATGTATAAGAAGTGGGGGCTCTAATTTTGAAGGACATAAAGTGAGACATCAAGCTGAGTCGATAACACCAATAAAATATTATTTGAACAAATTTATTTTTATATAGATAAACCAAAAATCAGATGTATGGTCATTAGGATGTATTTTATATAGTCTGATTTATGGTAAGACTCCATATTCACATTTGACAAACACCTGGCAAAAGTTGCAATCCATTGCTGAATCTAAGCAAAATATTAATTTTCCCAGTCATAGTAAAGTATTTACTCAAGGTATACCATCAGTACTTAAACAAACAATGGAGTTATGTTTGATAAAAGATGTAAGAGCCAGACCTTATGTCATTGATTTGTTGAAGCTTATTGAAGATACAGTATTTAAACCTATGACAGTATGAAATTACATACTTTTTGTTATTTCAATAATATAATTTTGTATTTATTTAAACTTTTGAAACATTTGTTTTTGTTTTTTTTTCCGAGTATTGATCAAAAGCAGACCAATATTAATAAATATAATATGATATTTAATTTAATATTATTATATGCAAATGGTTTTACTATTTATTGTGTATTCACATTTAAGATTTATTAAAGTAAGTTAATACATAAGATACATAGTATTAATCTTTGTAGGTAACTAAAGTATAAATATTACTGCATATTACTACATTGTAGGTTCATAATATGAATTGAAAATGCATGATCATAATTTTTTTAATGAAGATTTACTATAGTAATTGGAAAGAACAACTTTCCTAGAACCTAGAAGGTTTTTAAAAACTTCAAGAGTTTGTGGTAAATAAAAAAATAATAAAAATGTAAAAATAATGAATAGGTGGGTAATTGAGTTAGCTTGAATATAAGATATTAATAAGATAAATCTGTTATCATAACCAAGCGGTATAATGATTTAAATCCAGAAAAACATTAGTATATTCAGCCCTGAAAACTTACTTTTTCTATAACTATAAGAGTCGGGTGCTAGTTTAGATAGATTTTACTTTAGCCACTCGCATCTAGGAATAAGAAAACAGATTTTGTTGTTTATGGTCTTGTTGAAATCACATTGGCTAAGAGAAGTGCAATGAAGAGTTTCAGACCTTTAGAGAGTTGTACATCATAAAAACATATAGATGTGTGTTATGTGTAAATAAAAACTAAGTACCAAAATCACAATCTAGTTAAAAATATTGAACAGACTAAAAAGTAAGAAGTATGATGGTAAGGTTGGCATGTGGGTACCGCTGTACTGGCTATGCTATACAGTAGATGTCTAGATAGTACACTGTAATGAATGTATTAAATTTTAATTCGATAATATTAAATCATCGTATATGAAAAACGATTCTGAGCATAGCCCTAAACGGACTGTCAACCTCTACCACTAAATATATTATATGATAAAATTAATATTTTATTTTACTATTAGTAAACAATATGTTGATGTCTAAGACATAGCGTTTGAATATGTCATTGTGTATTTGTGTGTATAATAATATACTTATTTGCTTAAAAAGATTCAAGTACCTATTTACGAATAATATTTTTAAATGTTCAATAAAATAAATAAAAATATTATTCTTTGATTAAATACGTAATTTAGTCCAAACGATAATTTGTTTCTGAGTAGTAACAAAATAACAAAATCGATATTGTCAAAAACTAGTTCAAGTTTTTTTAAAAATTTATTTTTTATTTTTCAATTCAACCATTTTAATATTATATTAATAATTTATTTTAGTATACAAAACAACAATGTGAATTAATGAATAATAATTTTAAACATTTTTTGGAAATGTTGAAATACGAGTAAATACTTGGGTATTTACTTTTTTTCATAATATAATATTCAATAATAATAACGCTAGAAATGTATTCATATTTTAGATTCTGAGCGGAGCGATACATGTATTGATTTTCCAATGATGTGCTGTATACACGACAAGTGTTCAAAATGAATTATTTTAATAACGATAACATCACAAAATAAGCTTTTAGTTAAAATATGTAGGCCGACTGACCGTCATCGCTCAGTATCGTTTTTCGTATACAATGATTTTATATCATTGAGTTCAAATTTAACTCATCGATTACAAGTAACGCCTCCGACACCCATTGTACCGCGGAGCGGTAACCCACTTGTTTGATTGATGTTTGATAACAATCAAATACCATACAACGAACTTTTTGGGTAATAAATAAAAAGGCGAAATGTATACAGCTAATAAATTATATTTATTTTGTGAAAATACATAGGTAGATATAACAATATAAAATCAGTCTTCGCTTAAATCTAGTGGATACCTTCCTATAGAAATAAAAATATAGTATGTATTTACAAATATAATATCAAGATTACACTGTTAAACGAACTAATCGACTTCTTCGACGGTAGGTCCTCTCGAACCTGGGAAACCGTGAGCACCCGGAGGCGCGTCACCCGCTTGTCCTGCACCGTGTATCTTCATCATTAGAGCCGAGCAGCTATTTTGGATTTCCTTTAGTTTGTACTCGTATTCTTCTTTGTCTGCCAACTGATTGTTGTCCAACCACTGGACGACCGCGTCGCATTCCCGTTTGCCGGTATTCCTCTCAGATTCGGTCAACTTGTCGCCGGCCTCGTCCAACGCTTGTTTAACACCAAACACGTAGCTCTCCAATTGATTCTTGGCCGCGATCTTGACTTTAAGTCGTTCGTCTTCTTCTTTGTACTGTTCGGCTTCGCTGAGCATACGATCGATTTCGGCCTGAGACAGGCGACCCTTGTCGTTCTTGATGACGATGTTCTTGGAGCGCCCAGAACTGTTTTCCTTGGCCGACACGTTCAAAATGCCGTTGGCGTCCATATCAAAAGTCACCTCGATCTTGGGTACGCCCCTGGGCGCCGGAGGTATACCGGTCAGGTCGAACGTTCCCAATAGATTGTTGTCCTTGGTCATGGCCCTTTCCCCTTCGAACACCTGGATGGTGACGGCTGGTTGATTGTCCGCGTACGTGGTGAACGTTTGGGTTTGTTTACACGGAATTGTGGAATTGCGTTCGACGATTTTCGTCATCACTCCGCCCGCAGTCTCGATGCCCAGCGACAGGGGAGTGACGTCCACGAGCAACACGTCTTGAATCGCAGAACTCGTGTCACCGCTAAGAATGGCTGCCTGTACCGCGGCGCCGTAGGCTACCGCTTCGTCGGGGTTGATGGACAGGTTGAGCGGTTTGCCGCAGAAATAGTTTTGAAGAAGACTCTGGATCTTCGGGATCCTCGTCGAACCACCCACGAGCACCACGTCGTGTATGTCTCCCTTGTCCAACTTGGCGTCCGTCAACGCCTTCTCCACCGGCTGCAGAGTCGATCTGAATAGATCTGCGCACAACTCCTCGAAACGGGCTCGGGACACTCGGGTGTAGAAATCGATACCTTCCATCAGAGCGTCAATCTCTATGGTGGCCTCCGAGCTAGACGACAACGTTCTCTTAGCCCGTTCGGCGGCCGTCCTCAACCGTCTCAACGCTCTCGGATTGGTGTGTACGTCCTTTTTGGATTTCCTCTTGAACTCTTCGGCCAAATAACTCACCAGCCGGTTGTCGAAGTCTTCGCCGCCCAAGTGCGTGTCACCCGCCGTCGACTTCACTTCGAATATTGAACCCTCGTCGATCTGTAGAACGGACACGTCGAACGTGCCACCGCCCAGATCGAATATCAACACGTTCCTCTCTCCTTTCAGGTTCTTGTCCAGACCGTACGCCAAAGCCGCAGCCGTCGGTTCGTTGATTATTCGCATTACGTTCAGGCCGGCTATGGCGCCCGCGTCCTTGGTCGCTTGTCTCTGCGAATCGTTGAAGTACGCCGGCACGGTGATGACAGCGTCCGTCACGTCACGGCCCAAGTACGCTTCCGCGGTCTGCTTCATTTTCGTCAGCACCATTGAACTGATTTCTTCCGGCGCGAACACTTTCCGTTCACCTTTGAATTCCACTTGGATTTTAGGCTTCCCGCAGTCGTCCACCACTTTGAACGGCCAGTGTTTAATGTCCGCTTGCGTCTTATCGTCGTCGAAACGACGGCCGATCAAACGTTTGGCGTCGAACACCGTATTGACGGGATTCATTGCCACCTGGTTCTTGGCCCCGTCGCCGATCAACCGTTCGGTGTCGGTGAATGCCACATAACTCGGCGTGGTCCTATTACCTTGGTCGTTGGCGATGATCTCTACTTTTCCGTGTTGCCAGATACCCACACAAGAATAGGTGGTACCCAGGTCGATGCCGATCGCTGTTCTTCCAACCATTTCGCCAAAAGTTGTCGATTTTATTCACGCACAATTAATACGAAAATAAATTTTTAAAAACGTAGATGTATTATATAGGTACAGAACGCGTATACCTAGTATAGTTACTCTAGTACCGAAATTCGATAACGATTTAAAATCACTTTGTGTTTAAATTTTAAAACCGCAGTAGACAATAAATTATTGTGTGTAACACAGAAACTTGAAAGTCGCGATAGTATGTATGAATGTATGTCTCGTTTGACGAATCGCACTGGCACCGCACAAACGTTCCGAATTCAAATTTTCAACTGATGCCGGGCAGTGTGCTGCTACCGCTTATATATCCGACCGTACGTTCGAGAATGTTCGAGACGATTCGTGAGCGCTGTTGTTGTGAACGGCGAGCCGTCCCCCACTCCCCCTACTTCACCGCTTTCAGAGGTGCCACACATTTTAGTTTTCACTATAACTATATAGGTATTGCTATATAAATACATCATATAATACGACAATGGTGTTCTATAGGTAACAGTTATAGAACATTCGTGAATTTTCTCCGTCTTTCTCGTTATTTACACAATTACATAGGTACCTACTGAGTTTACTTCCATAAACGTCTCTAATTTTGTATTTTAATACCTAGGTATGTGTAGGAAGTTTATTATTATTTTGTTGCAAGGTAGACGATATCAAATTATTATTTTTTTTTTTAAACACTTTAATTATGTATTTATATAGACATAGTTCTACAATAGTAGAATAAACACACGAAATCTCAAGTTTGAGTGATTTCCGCTAGAAAATTGGATCTAGTTGGTACTTTGGGTAATTAGGTAGGTAGTCTAAAATAAACAATTCTCAGTATTTATCAAAAAAAAATTTTAAAAAAACCAAGTTTTATACAAAACAAATTTCTGACAAAATATATAATGTTTTATTTCAAAAAAGTATAATATTATTGTGTATACCTACTTTGAATTTTCACGATTGCATTAATATTTCATCTTCCTGCAGTTCAACATTTATGTTTACTGACCATAGGTGGAAATTGAGAGGGGGGCTTGAAGGGGCTTAGCCCCTTCAAAACGTACAAACAGAAAAATTAGTCCCCTCAAAAATAATAGAAGTAAAATATTAACTTTCAATTCAATTATTGTTAAAACGCAAATAAAAATAAAAAAATTAGATGCATTCATTTGCAAAGAATAGATATTTTGTTTTAAAATAAATATTTTAATATAACGACTAGATAACAAGGATGTTACTGTAAATTAATATTTAATAATATTGTTTTTCTTTATAATTTGTATAACTATTATTATCTTTCTTATATTATATTTATTATTTAATGTTAAAATTCAAATATATGTACAAGTAAATTTACATCACCTATAGTATTTTTAAAATAAATCATGCTTAGTTTTGCATGGTGTTCAGGGTAATATTATATTTGCAAGTGCAGAGAGCGGCTTTGATATGCAATAAAGTATTTTTAAATATTAGCCCCCTCTAAAACTATGGCAAATTTCCGCCCATGTGGCTATGTTACTGACTACACATAATTTTATAATGCACATTCTATATAAATACCTATATATACTTATGCTAATAATTGTTCTCGGTTTTTATAATAAAATATATAGACTGTGTCAACTCACAAGTGTCAAGTTCACAAATGCAACTTGCTATCGTGTTGAATACAAGTTGCTTTATTTTGTTCTCATACTCATAATTAGGTATTTGCTATAATAGTTGTCATGGATTCAAGAATTTATTAAAAAAAACAGTTTTTGACAAAATCGATATAGTTTTTTGTCAAAAATATATATTATTTAAAATTTCAACAAATATGCATAGTAGTTTTTACTATTTACTAGTGACGATGACGAGTCGTTATAGTCGTTATACTGCTGTTTTTGTTACGAAATAACGATACCATTCGTTAAACGAGTAGTAACGATAGCGTTACTTGGTCAACAAGTTATAATTTAGCCGCCTATTTTCAAATTTTAGTGTTTTTGAACTGTTAGGTACCTCCTACTATCTATATACCTAAAGCTTGACAAAAAACTAGACCCCACTGATGGAACATTAATTTCGAAAAGGATAATGTATACTCAAATCTGTATGATTTGATGTTGTTACGATTATGTATTATGTGTGTCGGCAACGACTGCTCCATGTAAACAAACATTTTCCATAATATAATAAATTGATAGTAATATTTTATTATTATGTACTGTTTTTTTCAACCCGTAAGTTTATCCTACATTGTGTACAACTGTACTAGTTTAGTGCATCAGGCAATTTGAGAATGTTCGAGACGATTCGTGAGCGCTGTTGTTGTGAACGGCGAGCCGTCCCCCACTCCCCCTACTTCACCGCTTTCAGAGGTGCCGCACATTTTAGTTTTCACTATAACTATATAGGTATTGCTATATAAATACATCATATAATACGACAATGGTGTTCTATAGGTAACAGTTATAGAACATTCGTGAATTTTCTTCGTCTTTCTCGTTATTTACACAATTACATAGGTACCTACTGAGTTTACTTCCATAAACGTCTCTAATTTTGTATTTTAATACCTAGGTATGTGTAGGAAGTTTATTATTATTTTGTTGCAAGGTAGACGATATCAAATTATTATTTTTTTTTTTAAACACTTTAATTATGTATTTATATAGACATAGTTCTACAATAGTAGAAATAAACACACGATACTTCAAATTTGAGTGATTTCCGCTAGAAAATTGGATATAGTTGGTACTTTGGGTAATTAGGTAGGTAGTCTAAAATAAATAATTCTCAGTATTTTTCAAAAAACTAAGTTTTATACAAAACCAGTTTCTGAAAAAATTGAGATTGTTTTATTTTAAAAATGTACATATAATTGTGTATCTATATTACCTACTTTGAATTTTCACAATTGCATTAGTATTTCACCTTCCTGCAGTTCAACATTTATTATGTTTACTGACTATACATTATTTTATAATGCACATTCCATATGAATATATACTTATGAATATTAATTGTTCTTGGTTTTTTTAGCATTATCATATTATAAACCATATTCTTTAAGTTTCTTAATAGAATACTGTGATCAAAGGGTCAAATGGTTTAGCTAGGTCTAAACAAATAGTAAGAGTAGCATATTTTTTACTATTGCCCATTGATTTATAAATAAATTGTGCCACCTGATATATATAAATAAATATTTAATAAATTATATTTCATTGTACTTTACAAATTTGTTCCATGGTTAAAGTTATAGATCGATACAAGATTTGATAATACTGTTTAAGTTAATTAAAATACAATACACCCCATAACATTTTCAAAGTATTTAAAATTACACAATGATTAAATTCCATTTGTTGTATGAGTTTTCATTATTGCAAATATTCATTACAACTTCTGCATTGATCCTCTTCTCGTTTACACTTAAACATGTTCCAGCTGCTAAATTATAAAATGCAGTTCCCTTCTATAAAAAATGTATACAAAACAATATTCTTAAAAACATCAACTCACAAAATATTTCTTAATTAGTTTTATGATTTTAGATTTCAAGCAAAAAAATTAATTAGAAGTGTATTGGTTTTAAAATGTTATTTTTCTGTAGTTACTTTTTCAGAAGTCATATCATATTGGTACATTTTAAGATAACATTAAACTTATTTGTGTTTTTAAAAATACCTATTTAATCTTTTTTTTAATAGATTGCATAAAAGTAAAAATTATAGTGTAACTACAAAGTATTAAAAATTGTTAAAAGCTGCTAAACTGACTGTTTTTTGTCAAGACCATGAACTAAGATAATATGGACTAGTAATGACATGGTAGGTGGGTGAGTGGTGTGTGTTCCTATTTTGTCAGAGCAATTTAGTAAGTTGGGGGGAATCTAAGCAATAATTTGGTATGCGAACCTGGTTGTCTATGATCTTAGCTCGTGCTATAATATTATTTTAGTTCATGGTACTACATAAGTCTTAAAATGATTATAGACAAACCAAATAGCATTCTAATCGCATAGATTCCCTCACCAAAATATTTACTGTGACATTTTCAGCACACCGTTTAGACACCGTTTTCAGTTCATATTATCTTAGTTCATGTCAAGACGTGGTAACTTTCTCTAATAAGACAAAGTATAGTATCAATGGATTTTGTTTTTAAATGTCAATGATTTATAAATATACATCATCTGTGTGTTTCCAACGCTGAGAACTTCCAGTTTCACTGCATTTTCCTATAATTGGATTTCCAGAACCACTATCCAAACACAAAAGTTTTGATAAAACTAATTCTTCTTTATCTGTTTCATACCATATCTATAATAATTTCCCAAATTTTAAAAATCAGTTGTTTTATGTAAGTATTAAGTACCAACCTGTTCTTTATTACGAATACAAGATCTAAGAACAAGGTTACTATTTTTGATTTGGTGTCCTTTTGTTGGATGAATGCACAAATTTGTATTGCTCAAGTTAATCTAAGATTAATAGAACAATAATTATACATTTATAGCATAAAAATAAAAATAAAAATATTTACTAAAAATTTTGCAGTGTAGTTACGAATTCGTTTATTCCATGGTTGAAAAATGGGCTTGTCAACATTTTCTAACTTTTTATTAAGGCGATCAGCTTCATCAGTTGGTAATAACATTTCGGGATATACATTTTCTAAGTACCATTCAAAATTGTTGCATCCCAGTTTGGCACGCAAAGCTTTTCTTTCGGACACATCACCATAGTCTAAGCGCAATAGATCCATTCGTTTACTAATGAAAAATTTCTGAAAAACAGTATTTTATTAAATCATTAAGAAAAAAGTATAATAAGTATGGCAGTAGAACTAAATGTGATCTACGAAAAAAAAATATCTATACTCTGTCCAGCAAGATATAACTAGGTGGAAGCTGCCAATAACTATCACTCGTCTTCTTTTGCCCATTCCCACTATTATACCAGCCTGAGCGCCTGTCATCATCATCGTATGGTGGGAGGATTTGACCACCAGACAGAGAAGATTATTGATTTGGATGCGCGGTGGAGTTGCGCTCTCTCACTAGACAGAGTTTTCTAATGAATTGTGATTACAAATGATTTATACGTCTATGATTATTAAGATACAATATATTGTGGTCTGCAATAATTTATTTTGGTTGAATAAAACTGTTTAGTATATCTTATATTTTTACTGTAGGATAAACCGTTTTGATAATTGGGTGGTAATATTATTATAGTTATCACAATTCCACATTTATATGAGTACTCACATATCTACATATCACATATGTATACAATTAATACTGAAGCCGTGTTGGAATATCTGTATTTATGACTTAAGTGTTATTTTGTACAATTATTACCAAATAATAATAAACAAAAATTCTCGAAAATTAAAAACAGAGTTATGTGTAACAAAACACTAACAATTTATGAACAAAAAAGTTTAAAAAAATGTTGATGAATCATTTAAAAATAAAGTAACTTTAAAGTTTAAGATGTAATAAATGAGGACATTTGTTAGAAACATTAGCTTCCTTTAGAAAAATCAATTAATTTTCTTGCTTATACTGATCTAAATGATAACAGCAGATTAACCTTCACAAAAACTGTTTAAGTGATTTGGTTTTGGTTCCATCAAATGTTTGTCATTCAATCAGCTCTGTATATAAAAAGGAGTAAATTAATGATTATTGACTGATTCAATTTATGCCAGGACGTTTAAGTTGATAAATTTAATCGAAGAATTGGGTGGTGTAATACACACTGAGGTTGAATGCAGCATGATGAGATACTACCAATTGAATCCCTAACAATCTCAGCTTAAAGTTCAGATAGCAATGAGGCAAATGAAGAACATATATTAAAGGATTGTGGGTAATCGGTTTGTGTTGGCAACATGACAATTACGTAGAATGCAGATTTTTTTATTATTGATAAACATGACAGAGATACACTTCTTCAAAGCATAGGTTCAGGCATGTATCACAATTCTAGTGACAAATGAAAAGCATACAACTATTTAAAAGATCATGGATTTAGACATAAAATATTAAGTCATCAAAAATATTTCAATGTTCCGGTTTTGCAGAAAAATCCACAGACTATTAAACAATTGTAGGAGATAACAAAATAAAAATTGTGGCATCACTTATTAGTTATTATCTAGATAACTCCTGGAGAAATGGTGTTCTTCTATTCATCCAGAAAAGGGACTTTACTAGAAGATTAACTTCAAAACCTAAAAGTAACCTTTGATATATACAACCAACACTATTTATACAAGTTCCAAAATGGAATAAATAAGGTTAGTAGATCATTATATTTACATTATATTTTAGATAACATATTACACCACTACCAAGCATATAACTCACTTTAAAATCATCCATCCAGACATTTGCAAGGCGCAAAGAATTTCTAGCCATTGTGTCTTCATGATTTGGAGCTGAGTATGGTCGATGTTGCCGGAATACATGTCCAACACGTGAACAAGGTTCTATGTAAAGAGAACCTCCACACATCCATACCTAAAAATAAAAACAATATATATTTCAAGTGATTCTAAAAAATTAGAATGGTATAAAATGGGTTAACTTAAATGTCTAAGATAAATAACTTACTCATGCGTTATAAATCATTTAGAATAGACATGGTATCATTTATTTCTTACTCGAAATGATAACTCCAAGTTTTCTCCACCCCAAATATTCATTCCGGAATCATATTGACCAATTTCATTGAAGTAATTTCTATCCACAGCAAATAGACCTCCGGCAATTGTAGGTGTCCTACAATTAAAATAAATAATATGAATTATAATAGAATATTAATTGTATATTATAAAGTAAATTATTTATTACTTGATTGGTTTCACAAAATCTTTATCTGTAATTAGAGTACCTTTTGGTAAACTATCCCATTTAAAATGTAATCCCCAATTAAAACCACCTCTGACCAATGGAGATGATTTATAATCAAATGTATCTGGTTGAATAATATCAATAATAGGGGCAATAATTTGTGTACGATTATCTCGAACTCTTGTCAAAAGTGGTTGAATCCAATCAATATTTACTTCAACATGGCTGTCAAGAAATATTAAAACCTGTTTAAATGAAACAAAATTAACCAATATTAAAAATTATTTTAGTACTGAAAGCAATTAAAATATAATTATAAAGTTATAATAATTTTGAAAAAAATAAAAATATAAAGTTGTTTGATCAAATGCAGTTTATAACTACTTTACAAAGTAGACTTTTTTAATTTTTAATTTATTTAAATCAATAGTTTTATACACTGATCTCAAAATTGCAAGTATAAATCATTGATCGAACTATGTTTAAATGCGCAAAGTAGACAGAGAGAGACGATGATCGGGATAATATCCATGATACTGATTGCAACAAGTTTTAGCTATTGAAGTAATTATCATATCTATGGCCTATGGATCTTGGTGTGACTATTAACTTATTGTGCAATTGTTTAATATAGTCCTATACTTAATTCAGAATAAGAGCGGCACAGATCGGGGACCAGATTTCATCAGCAGCGGTCAGATGCTTCTCCTACCAATGCTGGCGAGCAAGGCAAAGCTTCTGAACAGTCAGGCTCATACACAAGTAGGCTGCTTGGTACCGCTCTTATTCGGAATAGAGTATATACCTTTTTAACATTTAATTATTTTATACAATATTATTGTATAACAATTTGAATTATTTTAAGCTAATAGATGTTTGTATATATAAATTCACTGAATAAAAGTTATAAAATAAATGATTTAGTCTTTTAATTACTTGACCAGTTGCTAAATTTGCTCCAAATAATCTTGCACGAATAAGTCCTTCTCTTTTATTGGTTTTTTTAAGATGAACTATACCCTGTAATATTTCATCATTTATGTATTGATCTACTATTTTGTGAAGATTTTCTAAAACAAAGAGGAAATTAATGATTATACAAAACAATGCAATGAAAATGATTATTAGTTTTTACTAACCTGAATCACTAAAATCATTTATTAATATCACTTCATGTAAAAGTTTTCTTGGTGTACGTCTAATGACTGACTGTATAGTTCTAAAAAGAGCTTGTGGGTGTTCATTATAGAAACAAATTATAATACTAGCACTAGGCAAGTTTTGATCATATTTTATCGTTGAACATCTGTAAAAAATAAAATATATGCTATAATATGTATAAATTGACTTTTTTATACTTAATCAATCTTATTATTAACTTACAATTTATGTCTAGTGTCAGGCAATGTCTCACGATAATTACCTAATCTAAAACTAATTAATGCATTGAAACCATGATCTTTGTATCCTTTATCCCTAGTAGCCATATCATCATCAGTTTTAATAATTCCTAAGTCATCAAGACCTGTACAGAAATAATGTTGTCAATGAAAGAATTAGTTAAAACATTTTGAATAAGTATTAAATAAGTAATATGCGTGTACACTAACCGTTTTTGTCCATATGATTCTTAAAGTATTTAGATTTCTGTTTTTTAACATACTCAAAAGTATTCTCTTTTCGAAACAGTTTTACTTGTGAGTAATTATCAGGCCTAGTGTTAAGTTTCCAATACATATACAAACTTAGAGACCATGTAAGAGATGTAAATAAACAACCAAATAAAAAAAATTTGTACCCATTCATTTCTAATACACTTTTGAGAAAAAAAATATATTCCTAATAATAGCAAAACAATTACATTTATTAATATTTTGAAATTCAGAGATATGACTGTATAATTATTAAGGTGTGGGTCTACCTCTACCCAACACTATTTGACGATAATAATCATAAATAAGAATTTCAACTTGAACTCATATGTGTAATGAGATCACAGATCACATAATTATTATGATTTATGATGAAAAAATTGAGGAGTGATGAGTAATGGCCGTTAGCATTTAGAACTAAAGTATACAAAGTATATGTCTAGTGTTCAAAGTTGATACTTGATTGAATGACTGATCAGTAATCACTGGACACTAATGTAAATTGCAATCATGCAAATATGCAATTATTATCGTACCTACCTACGATAGTCGACTTCTAATTTATAGTATTTACTATTTACCCAATATTGAATGTGGCAATGTATCCATCAACTCAGTAAAATAATCGTATAAGTAACACAGAATAGATTAAATAATGTAATACGTATTATCTTTTATCATTTACCGTAATAGGACAAATTATACCGTTATGGTTATTGTAAAATAGATAATAAAAAGTTAATGATAACAAAAACATTCTGTTTAAAATATTATAGTATTCGAATTTCGAGTATATATTGACTAACTACACTGCTATATTCAAGATTTCAAGAAAATTTCATTTGTTGATACGTAATACGTATAGAACCAATAATTTGAAAAATTGAAAATCATACCATGTATAAATAATAGTAAATAATAGGAATATTCGTTACTTTCCCAGATTTCTTACATTTAAGAAAATAACAATAATGTTACGATTCCAAAAACTTCGTTACTTCGTTACTTTATTTTATAAAACTAAAACTAACAAATTGCCTGATGTACTAAACTAGTACAGTTGTACACAATGTAGGATCTACATACGGGTTGAAAAAAACAGTACATAATAATAAAATATTACTATCAATTTATTATATTATGGAAAATGTTTGTTTACATGGAGCAGTCGTTGCCGACACACATAATACATAATCGTAACAACATCAAATCATACAGATTTGAGTATACATTATCCTTTTCGAAATTAATGTTCCATCAGTGGGGTCTAGTTTTTTGTCAAGCTTTAGGTATATAGATAGTAGGAGGTACCTAACAGTTCAAAAACACTAAAATTTGAAAATAGGCGGCTAAATTATAACTTGTTGACCAAGTAACGCTATCGTTACTACTCGTTTAACGAATGGTATCGTTATTTCGTAACAAAAACAGCAGTATAACGACTATAACGACTCGTCATCGTCACTAGTAAATAGTAAAAACTACTATGCATATTTGTTGAAATTTTAAATAATATATATTTTTGACAAAAAACTATATCGATTTTGTCAAAAACTGTTTTTTTTAATAAATTCTTGAATCCATGACAACTATTATAGCAAATACCTAATTATGAGTATGAGAACAAAATAAAGCAACTTGTATTCAACACGATAGCAAGTTGCATTTGTGAACTTGACACTTGTGAGTTGACACAGTCTATATATTTTATTATAAAAACCGAGAACAATTATTAGCATAAGTATATATAGGTATTTATATAGAATGTGCATTATAAAATTATGTGTAGTCAGTAACATAGCCACATGGGCGGAAATTTGCCATAGTTTTAGAGGGGGCTAATATTTAAAAATACTTTATTGCATATCAAAGCCGCTCTCTGCACTTGCAAATATAATATTACCCTGAACACCATGCAAAACTAAGCATGATTTATTTTAAAAATACTATAGGAGATGTAAATTTACTTGTACATATATTTGAATTTTAACATTAAATAATAAATATAATATAAGAAAGATAATAATAGTTATACAAATTATAAAGAAAAACAATATTATTAAATATTAATTTACAGTAACATCCTTGTTATCTAGTCGTTATATTAAAATATTAATTTTAAAACAAAATATCTATTCTTTGCAAATGAATGCATCTAATTTTTTTATTTTTATTTGCGTTTTAACAATAATTGAATTGAAAGTTAATATTTTACTTCTATTATTTTTGAGGCGACTAATTTTTCTGTTTGTACGTTTTGAAGGGGCTAAGCCCCCTCAAGCCCCCCTCTCAATTTCCACCTATGGTCAGTAAACATAAATGTTGAACTGCAGGAAGATGAAATATTAATGCAATCGTGAAAATTCAAAGTAGGTATACACAATAATATTATACTTTTTTGAAATAAAACATTATATATTTTGTCAGAAATTTGTTTTGTATAAAACTTGGTTTTTTTAAAATTTTTTTTTGATAAATACTGAGAATTGTTTATTTTAGACTACCTACCTAATTACCCAAAGTACCAACTAGATCCAATTTTCTAGCGGAAATCACTCAAACTTGAGATTTCGTGTGTTTATTCTACTATTGTAGAACTATGTCTATATAAATACATAATTAAAGTGTTTAAAAAAAAAAATAATAATTTGATATCGTCTACCTTGCAACAAAATAATAATAAACTTCCTACACATACCTAGGTATTAAAATACAAAATTAGAGACGTTTATGGAAGTAAACTCAGTAGGTACCTATGTAATTGTGTAAATAACGAGAAAGACGAAGAAAATTCACGAATGTTCTATAACTGTTACCTATAGAACACCATTGTCGTATTATATGATGTATTTATATAGCAATACCTATATAGTTATAGTGAAAACTAAAATGTGCGGCACCTCTGAAAGCGATGAAGTAGGGGGAGTGGGGGACGGCTCGCCGTTCACAACAACAGCGCTCACGAATCGTCTCGAACATTCTCGAACGTACGGTCGGATATATAAGCGGTAGCAGCACACTGCCCGGCATCAGTTGAAAATTTGAATTCGGAACGTTTGTGCGGTGCCAGTGCGATTCGTCAAACGAGACATACATTCATACATACTATCGCGACTTTCAAGTTTCTGTGTTACACACAATAATTTATTGTCTACTGCGGTTTTAAAATTTAAACACAAAGTGATTTTAAATCGTTATCGAATTTCGGTACTAGAGTAACTATACTAGGTATACGCGTTCTGTACCTATATAATACATCTACGTTTTTAAAAATTTATTTTCGTATTAATTGTGCGTGAATAAAATCGACAACTTTTGGCGAAATGGTTGGAAGAACAGCGATCGGCATCGACCTGGGTACCACCTATTCTTGTGTGGGTATCTGGCAACACGGAAAAGTAGAGATCATCGCCAACGACCAAGGTAATAGGACCACGCCGAGTTATGTGGCATTCACCGACACCGAACGGTTGATCGGCGACGGGGCCAAGAACCAGGTGGCAATGAATCCCGTCAATACGGTGTTCGACGCCAAACGTTTGATCGGCCGTCGTTTCGACGACGATAAGACGCAAGCGGACATTAAACACTGGCCGTTCAAAGTGGTGGACGACTGCGGGAAGCCTAAAATCCAAGTGGAATTCAAAGGTGAACGGAAAGTGTTCGCGCCGGAAGAAATCAGTTCAATGGTGCTGACGAAAATGAAGCAGACCGCGGAAGCGTACTTGGGCCGTGACGTGACGGACGCTGTCATCACCGTGCCGGCGTACTTCAATGATTCGCAGAGACAAGCGACCAAGGACGCGGGCGCCATAGCCGGCCTGAACGTAATGCGAATAATCAACGAACCGACGGCTGCGGCTTTGGCGTACGGTCTGGACAAGAACCTGAAAGGAGAGAAGAACGTGTTGATATTCGATCTGGGCGGTGGCACGTTCGACGTGTCCGTTCTACAGATCGACGAGGGTTCAATATTCGAAGTGAAGTCGACGGCGGGTGACACGCACTTGGGCGGCGAAGACTTCGACAACCGGCTGGTGAGTTATTTGGCCGAAGAGTTCAAGAGGAAATCCAAAAAGGACGTACACACCAATCCGAGAGCGTTGAGACGGTTGAGGACGGCCGCCGAACGGGCTAAGAGAACGTTGTCGTCTAGCTCGGAGGCCACCATAGAGATTGACGCTCTGATGGAAGGTATCGATTTCTACACCCGAGTGTCCCGAGCCCGTTTCGAGGAGTTGTGCGCAGATCTATTCAGATCGACTCTGCAGCCGGTGGAGAAGGCGTTGACGGACGCCAAGTTGGACAAGGGAGACATACACGACGTGGTGCTCGTGGGTGGTTCGACGAGGATCCCGAAGATCCAGAGTCTTCTTCAAAACTATTTCTGCGGCAAACCGCTCAACCTGTCCATCAACCCCGACGAAGCGGTAGCCTACGGCGCCGCGGTACAGGCAGCCATTCTTAGCGGTGACACGAGTTCTGCGATTCAAGACGTGTTGCTCGTGGACGTCACTCCCCTGTCGCTGGGCATCGAGACTGCGGGCGGAGTGATGACGAAAATCGTCGAACGCAATTCCACAATTCCGTGTAAACAAACCCAAACGTTCACCACGTACGCGGACAATCAACCAGCCGTCACCATCCAGGTGTTCGAAGGGGAAAGGGCCATGACCAAGGACAACAATCTATTGGGAACGTTCGACCTGACCGGTATACCTCCGGCGCCCAGGGGCGTACCCAAGATCGAGGTGACTTTTGATATGGACGCCAACGGCATTTTGAACGTGTCGGCCAAGGAAAACAGTTCTGGGCGCTCCAAGAACATCGTCATCAAGAACGACAAGGGTCGCCTGTCTCAGGCCGAAATCGATCGTATGCTCAGCGAAGCCGAACAGTACAAAGAAGAAGACGAACGACTTAAAGTCAAGATCGCGGCCAAGAATCAATTGGAGAGCTACGTGTTTGGTGTTAAACAAGCGTTGGACGAGGCCGGCGACAAGTTGACCGAATCTGAGAGGAATACCGGCAAACGGGAATGCGACGCGGTCGTCCAGTGGTTGGACAACAATCAGTTGGCAGACAAAGAAGAATACGAGTACAAACTAAAGGAAATCCAAAATAGCTGCTCGGCTCTAATGATGAAGATACACGGTGCAGGACAAGCGGGTGACGCGCCTCCGGGTGCTCACGGTTTCCCAGGTTCGAGAGGACCTACCGTCGAAGAAGTCGATTAGTTCGTTTAACAGTGTAATCTTGATATTATATTTGTAAATACATACTATATTTTTATTTCTATAGGAAGGTATCCACTAGATTTAAGCGAAGACTGATTTTATATTGTTATATCTACCTATGTATTTTCACAAAATAAATATAATTTATTAGCTGTATGCATTTCGCCTTTTTATTTATTACCCAAAAAGTTCGTTGTATGGTATTTGATTGTTATCAAACATCAATCAAACAAGTGGGTTACCGCTCCGCGGTACAATGGGTGTCGGAGGCGTTACTTGTAATCGATGAGTTAAATTTGAACTCAATGATATAAAATCATTGTATACGAAAAACGATACTGAGCGATGACGGTCAGTCGGCCTACATATTTTAACTAAAAGCTTATTTTGTGATGTTATCGTTATTAAAATAATTCATTTTGAACACTTGTCGTGTATACAGCACATCATTGGAAAATCAATACATGTATCGCTCCGCTCAGAATCTAAAATTATTCATACGTTATTATTATTGAATATTATATTATGAAA
The DNA here is from genome assembly GCA_022818045.1 of Neotoxoptera formosana. Lineage (NCBI taxonomy): Eukaryota > Metazoa > Arthropoda > Insecta > Hemiptera > Aphididae > Neotoxoptera > Neotoxoptera formosana. The sequence goes on along the minus strand of CM040632.1, from coordinate 9,798,768 downwards.
AAAAGTAAATACCCAAGTATTTACTCGTATTTCAACATTTCCAAAAAATGTTTAAAATTATTATTCATTAATTCACATTGTTGTTTTGTATATTAAAATAAATTATTTATTAATTTATTTATTACCCAAAATGTTCCTTGTATGGTATTTGATTGTGATCAAACAAGTGGGTACCGCTTTGCGGTACAATGGGTGTCAGAGGCGTTACTTGTAATCAATGAGTTAAATTTGAACTCATAATGAACTAAAAATGAATAATTAATATAATATTGATATGGTTGAATTGAAAAATTAAAAATGTCTTTTTAAAAAAACTTGAATTAGTGTTTGACAACATCGATTTTGTTATTTTGTAGTAACTCAGAAACAAATTACTGTTATTTACCGTAATTACGTATTTAATCAAGGAATAATATTTTTAGTCATTTTATTGAACAATTAAAAATATTATTTGTGAGTAGGTAGTTGAAGCTTTTAAAGTATTATTTTATACACACAATGACATATTCAAACTCAATGATTTAGACAAAAATTAAATCAACATATTTATTACTAATAGTAAAATAAAATATTATTTTAATAGCAATTATATCATAAAATATATATTTGGTGGAAGATGTTGACACTGTCTAGGGGTATGCTGAGAATCGTTTTTCTTATACAATGATTTAAGATCATCGAATTAAAATTTAATACATTCAATAGTGTACCATCTAGGCAAGTACGGTACAGCGGTACCTAGATATGCCATTGTCACCACCATACTTTTTAGTTCTTTCAATATTTGGATTTATAAAGCAACATTATTTAGTACTTTTTACTTCTCTTTATGTTCAATTTGAATGAAGGAAATCATAATCAATCTAGTAAGGTTGTAATTTTGATTGTTTCTCATACCATAAAAAAATACAAATTGTTACTCTAAAAAATATTAGTGATATTTAAGAGTAAAATATGTTCACATAATAACATAATGCAACAATACATTTTTACATAGAGTAGTTAGATAGGTGAAATAATAAAAAAAACTTAAATGGTGGTTGAAAGATGGATTTATTTTATTGTTATCAATTCATTTTTTTTTATCCATTTACAAATTTACACAAAATTTGTATGTAGTAGTAAATTATTTTTAAGACATGAAAATATTTGGGTACACAGTGAATTTGAATAATACATAATAGAGAAAATAATATGTTATACACTAATTAAACGGGTAACGCGATTTATTGTTGATATAAAAATTATATAATATGTAAGTTAACTTACAATAGTTAATTGAAGGTCTAATAGAAATTGGTCCTATTATTAAATATATTTTTAACTGTAATGACAGGATTTGTTTAAAATATTGATTTTTGAATTCAGTAAAATAGAATTTGTTTTGTAACTTACAACCATTTTTTATGATAATTTTATATTTTTTTTTTGATGTAGCAGTAATTTAACTTTTAATTAATGTAGCAAGCCAACATCATATTTTATTTTTTGAAAAAGAAAATTAAGTACCAAACTTTGTTGAACTATAATAAGTTTTTTATTTTATTTTTTAATTTAGTTTCTAAGTTTTGAAACAAAATGGTACTTATTAATTTCATTAAGAAAAAAATAAAATTTAACAAATTTCCCCCCCCCAATACATAATTTGACTTCAGCCCTGAAATCCCAAGTCAAATTATGAACAAGAAACAAATTTTTGAAAGATTTATTAATTAGGTCAAATACATTATAGTAAATAAAATTTACCGTCCAAAATTAAACCAGAAAAAATTTAACTGGTAAGAAAACAATCGGGCTGAAGTGAATGTTTTCATAAGCCAGTAGTAATAAAAAAATTTTGTAGGACGGGTTCCAGCTTTTAATTTGTTATTTTGTACTGTAACTGAGACAGCTGTATTCTCAGCACATAATTTGGATCAATTGTTGATGGCTGCACTTGCATTAGAGATCTTTTCGCCAATTGAATAGCAACAAATTTTAATTTTTTAATATAATAAATAATATACTCTTATGTACAATATATCGGACAACAGCGAGGGTATTTGTTTTTATCTTTAATATATACACATTTTATGCCAATGTGGCAAGGATGCAGTACTGTTCACGGAAGGCTTGATCCAAGAAGTTAAGTCACCTAAGCGAGATACAGTACCACCATGCAAGGCAACATAAATTTCTTTTGAAATGAAAATAATACTAATAATAATAAAAAAAAAAATCAAGAGAAGAGATTTGTTATGAATTTTTGAAATAATAATAAAAATTAAGTGAACTGCAAATAGTTTTTAAATCAAATTTTTCTTTGGATCGATTGAAAAATAAAATGTATATATCTTGGGTTCTTTGAGTCTTAAAGTTAAATATTTAGGTTTTGAGTTTGTTATAGATACAAATATTTACAAAAGTTAGGGAAGGAGGATTTTTCATTTACTAAGGTCCATTTCTTCATTAATATCTACATCTTCTGGTCGTGCAACATATAACCTTGGATCAATTACCTGTAAGACAAAAAAAAAGTTAAGTTTAATAATATGGAACTTAGAATTAAATAATAAATACATTTTGAGAAAAAAAGTAATAATAGCACAAACAAATGTAAAAATGTTTTACAATATGCAAACAATTTAAAATTCAATCTTATAAAATAATTGTTTTTTGAATACACTAACATAAATAAATAAAAATAAATAACTCGCGCAAGAGAAATAGCAACCATCAATTGTTATATATGCAATAATTCAGCCAAACAAAAACAAGTTGGAACATTTCATCCATAATAACTAAGGGGTTTCCACAACTGCATATTTTGATCATCCTAAATTGAATAGTTCTCTGTAAAGCTATGGTAGAGTTTTATAATGCTCCTTGAGCAGTAGTGTCATCGGCTTTGGTGACCCAAACAGATGATACAGCGGCGACATGTCATGTCTTGCAAACTCGTAACTTGACAGGACGCTACATCCACATATGTTGTTTCCATTATACAAATGTATAACATAGTAAAAACTGTTTTGCGCTGGATAGAACCACTCAGATCTTAGTGATCGGTAAGACTCCAAATTTATATACAATATTATTTAAGAACATTATCTGCGAAATATTATTATTATCTTTTTGATCACATATACAAAAAGTGCTTATTGTTATAAATCTACTATTTTTGTGTTTTTAAATTTGAAGAACTTTTTGAGTAGTTCTGATATCGAAAAAATAAAAAATATATTTCACAGTCAAAGTTTTTCTTCTTAGGCGGTGAAAATGTTTCTTTATTATGATTGTAGCTTTCTAGGTTAATTCCCGCGCAAAACAGTTTTTGTTATGTTTTACATTTGTAAGATGGAGACAAACACAATATGCGGGTGGTAATGTCCTCTTATTGCGTAATCCAAGAATAATTTTGAAAACACATAGATTTCTCAAAACTTTTGTCAGGCTACTCGTTAACAAATAAATTTAGAATGAACAATATATATGAAGCATTGGCCCTTATGGTTTGTTTAAGAGCAAAAATTTATAATCCCATGATAATTCTATTTGTTTTAAATGATTTGAACTATTTTTACTTAATACATAGTAGTACTCTTTTATAAATAAGTTTGCAAATAACTTACTTTAGGTATGGGTTTAATTTCTGTGCCTAATTCTTGTTCAATACGGTGTAAAGCAAATCGGTCATCATAAGTGATAAGATTGATGGCTATACCAAGATGTCCAAATCGGCCTGACCTACCAATACGATGCAAATACGTCTCTGCCATTTTGGGAAAATCAAAGTTTATCACAACATTTACAGCTTGTACGTCGATACCTCTCGTAAATAAATCTGCAAAAAAAAAAATATATATATTGGTGTCAAACAAATTAAGATGAAAATAAATACAAGATTTAACTATATTACCTGAACAAACCAAATTGCGGCAAGATCCTTTTCTAAAATCATGGAATACACGATTACGATGTGCTTGGGCCATTTTAGCATGAATATAATAACAACAATAGCCGAGATCAGTAATTTTTTTAGCAAGTAACTCCACACGCTGTGTCGAATTACAAAATATTATGCTTTGGTTTATTTGAAGCTAAAATAAATAAAGAATATAAAACATAAGTATTTCTAAAAAAAAAAAAAATGATTGCTTATCATTCTAATAGTGCATACCTTTGAGAACAAAGTGTTCAAACAGTGAACCTTTTGTTTTTCTTGAACAAATGCATAATACTGAGTAACTCCTTTCAAGGTTAACTCTTCCATCAAATTTATTTCGTATGGACTACGTAAATGTTTATCCTAAAACATAACTTGTTGATTAATTCATCTATCATTATAAGTTTTATTGATTTTTTTGAAGTACATACCATAAACTGTTTGACAGTCAGAGGGAATGTGGCAGAATATAGGAGAATTTGCCTCTCAGACGGTAACCTTGAAATTATATGATCTAACATACCTTTAAAATCTTGTGACAAAAGTTTATCTGCCTAAAAACAAAAATAAATTACAATTTTATAATATTTAATCAAATTAACTGGCTAAAATTGTAAGTATGTGTTTTACGAGTAATTGAATAAATAAGTAAAAAAGTATATTTACCTCATCTAAAACTAAAATCCGACAATGATCAACTTTCGCTATGCTTTTGTCTAGGAGATCCAATATCCTTCCAGGAGTGGCAATAATAACATGCACTATAAATGAAATAATTATATACCATGTTAACAAAGCATAATATACAAAAATTAAATCAATAAAATATTAAAAATTCTAGAGAGAAACAGTTGTGACAGACATAAAGACAAGTGTTCAATATATCAAAAGACAAAAAGTTAAGTATATTATTAACTTGAATGCTACATATAAACCTATCACATCAAAAAAAGTAGAAACAAGAACCCAATTTGTGATAATATTTTAAACATTATATTTTTTTATTTAATTAAAAAAAATATTTTAAAATGTTAAACATATAAATAAATACTAATTAAATTAATAAAATAATAGTGCTTTACAAAAAAAAAAAATTGAGGTATGACTTTTGAGATTTTTAGCTAGGATTATAACATAGTTAACCTGTACTCAATTGTCGAACCTTTGAAACAAAGAATGATGATTCTGGATTTAAAAAACAAAGATGTTTGTGCTTTTCTGTTATTTTTTAGACTTGTGTTGATGGATTTTAATACTGTATCATACTGTTATTGCAACTTCCAGATATGTTAATTTATCATAAAATTCATAATATATAATAAAATTGCTATAATAGAACATAAGTTTATGTAACTCAAAATTCAAATAAATATTAAAGCATTTAATATTATGAAAAGTCAGTGATCATAATAAAAGGAATGTACCAAAATTAGTAAAATAATATTTGCATTAAATTTTATAATTTTTAAAGACCTTATTTATGCTTTAAGTAATTATTAGGAGAAATGTACAAGGATCATATAATTTTTAGTTCAATAGCTAGGTACAGTATTATATTTAAAAACCATACTTATCATACTGTGCTAATTATATAGTTAATAATCACAAATTGCTCTCAAAACAAATTTCTCACTCATAAAAGTAAAATGAAGGGGAATCCAAGTATAACATCATAGAGCAAGCAGATTAATTTACTACACAAGTTTCAAGAATTAAACATTATTTTTAAGTAAATAATAAATACTTGTACTAGAATACCATACATTTTAATAAATGCATTATAAGTATTTGGTATATTATAATATAATATAATATAAAAATATTTTACATTTCAAATTTCGAATAAAAGCTCTCAAACATTATGTCTCACTCATATGTCTTAAGTGAAGGGGGATCCAAAATAAATCATTATGGAGCAAAATAAAAATATTCAAACAAGCAATTACAATTAATTAAATAAATATGAATAAAGATTCACCACTTATTTATTTCCAAACAATTGGAAAACAAATATTTATGTTCTTTGAATTTAATGCAGTGGGCAGTTGCAAACATTCATCACTGAAAACTCTATTATGGGTTTATAGGTTTAGGTATATAATTTGGAATTTAAGCTCTCAAATATTAAATCTCACTCATATAAGTATTTTAAGTGAAGGGGAATCCAAATACTTTCATCATAGAGCATAATTAAAAGTGAATTTTTTTAAAATTACAATTATTTAAATAAATAAGAATAAAGGTTCACTACTTATTTATTGTCTTAGAGTTTATAGCAGTGGGTAGTGGCAAACAATTTAATCACTGAAAAACCTATTATTAGAATATAGATTTAAGCATATAATTTAGAATTTATACTCTCAAATATTAAATCTCACTCATATATGTATTTTAAGTGAAGGGGAATCCAAATACTTTCATCATAGAGCATAATTAAAAGTGAATTTTTTTTTAAATTACAATTATTTAAATAATAAATATGTATTACTACTTATTTATTTCCAAACAATTGGAAAACAAATATACTTTGTCTTAGAGCTCAGCAGTGGGTAGTGGCAAACATTTAATCACTGACAAACCTATTATTAGAATATAAATTTAGGTATATAATTTGGAATTCATACTCTCAAATATTAAATCTCACTCATATAAGTATTTTAAGTGAAGGGGAATCCAAATACTTTCATCATAGAGCATAATTAAAAGTGCATTTTTTTTAAAAAAAAAAATGCATTATTAATTTATAGTTATGGAATCTAATACATAGAAAAAATGTTTGAAAAATTTAAATATAATATTTAAAAAGTAGTTTTAATTATAACAAATATGTTCAGTGCTTTTTGATGCAATCAATCGCTGGAATAAATCTTGCATCAATAAAACACTTATTAGGTACAATATTATTTGGAAATCTTACCTCTTTGGTAAATACGAAGAATATCGTCCTTAAGATTAGTGCCACCAGTAGTCACCATGACCCTAATGTCCAAGTGCTTTGCAAGCTCAATACATATTTGACTAGTTTGTAATGCTAATTCTCTGGTTGGCACAATTACAAGTGCTGAAAAATAAGAAATTCATACAATATATTATAACAAAAGTTAATAATTATAAAAATTAAGCAAGAGCTTCTTGTTTATACCTTGTATAACATCTAGTTTTGGGTCCACTTGTTCAAGTACAGGTATAGAATAAGCTCCAGTTTTTCCTGTGCCGTTTTTTGCTCTTGCCAATATATCTTTGCCAGAAAGAGCTATTGGAATACTTGCTTCTTGAATAGGACTAGGTTTTTCCCAACCTTTTTCAAATATACCCATTAATAATTCTCGTTTTAAACAGAATTCTTCAAAGTCATTTCCTTTGGTTGAAGTAACATCCTATAATCATATTTTAAAAATAAATATTATATGCTATTTATTTTAATGTTATCACAAAATATTTAACGCACACTTGTTTTAATCCGGTGGTCTTGAGGTGGAAGTTTAAGTTTGGCTTTCCAACCTGCATCATCTATTCCTTCGAAGCTACTGGACACATAAAACATTTATACAATTATTGTATTAATGGGAATTAATTTATGTTACTTACATTCTATTTAACTGTTTGCTGGGCATATTGAGATTAATCCCAGAGTTATTGTGATTTGTAGCAAGCATCTAAACTTCTTTAAGGTTCTAAAGAACCGACGTGTGTACACAAAAAAAATATTGTTTTATTATATGATAAAACAATCACTTTTTAACACTAAAACGTGTCTACTTAGACTTTATTATGTACAATAAATAAAAAAATAACCAACATTTAATAAAAATACCATGAAGTATTCACTTTTGTCTTTATAAAAATGTAAGTTAAATGATAGAAAACTTATTTCACTTATGAAAATAATGTCTTTTTTTCTTGAGTTGATATCACTCTATCAACAAAGAGTTTAAAAAAGCTGATTTCAATAAAGAAACTTTTAATAAACCTGAAAAAAAAAAATTACAATGAACAATAATGCATGATGAATGTATTTCTATATAAATAGAAAAACAAAATAAATAATCAAATTCCTAATTTTATCTTTTAAATGGTCAATTAAATATTTATCAAGACATTATAATACCTATAATCTAATATATCAATGGGTTTTACCACTAATATCTGTTGATACTGAAAATATTAAGACAACCTTAATAGTTGTATTATCATGTCTGTAATAACATTATTGGATAATATTATTATTATAAGCATACTTAATATAATTTTAATTTACACAGGATTAAATTATTACGTTTGTCATCTTTTTGATATTTTGATTTTTTAAATCTGTAAACTTGAATATATTATCTATAAATTTAAGCAATTTTCAAAATGCTATAGTTTAAACAGACAACAAATATAAGTAATAGATAATTAAAGAAATTTAATGTTAAAATAAAAAAATATATAGAACATAGTAGGTACTATTTTGTATTAAATCTCTTATAAAAATATATTTAATATTTAATAATAGGATCAGTTCATATATTATTTCATACAATTATATTAATTTAACCTCTTAGAAAATGTAATAATTTTCTGTGCTTCAAGAAATGTAGGTAATGTAGATAAAAAGATATAATACACGGTAGTATATATTATAATACTTAAATCATTATATAAATCCAGACACTACATTGAAATGTCTCAAAATTACAAATAAAAAATTAATTAAATACCTACTGGTGTACAAAACATTAATTTATTTACATTCAAAATTAATTGGTAAGTAAGGTTACTTTTTAAAAGTAAAAGGTAATTAGTTTTTATATAATTCTTTTGTTTACAATTATTAAATAACTTTTCTAACCTGGCAATCCAATTATGATGAAATTAATATTTTATAAAAAAAAATTGGTAAGGAAACCCAGCATATGATTTCATAAAAACACAAGTGAACAGGTGAACAAACTAAATTGGATAAATCATGCCGCGTCACAAAAAGTGCGAGTTTATCGACATCCTTAAGTTGACAATGTTGACTAGGTAATACTATAAATAGAATATAGAAAAAGAACAGAATAAACACGCGACCGACGTACCAATGAGATCTGATTGGTTTTTCGATAACAATCGTAATTACCAATTACCTAAATACACTTGGGATAAAGAACAACGGTCGGCAGGTACTTGACAGATATTACGTGAACGAGACAACGGCGTATAGGCCTATAGGGTGTTATACAAGTGATTTATCCGCACGGCCACGATTATTTGAAACGGTACATCAGCTGACGGTGAATAGAATTTTAAGACGGCGCGCGTTTCGGCATTCAGGTGCTTAAGAGATGACGGAAAAACCCGTCGGACGGTCAGATGAGAAGACACGACAATATGAATATGAAAGACACCCCCCCTTCACCCCACAGGGGCAGCTACAAATAGTAGAACGCGACTGTTACATCGAGTATGAGCCACGGCGTTCTGGGTCACTACCAGGAAGTGGCACGCCATGTTTGGCACCAATTCGGATTTCGGAGTAGAAAAACAGACGTGCCACGACGGTTAGGCGGGTCACGGGTTCGGCTGGCCGGCTGGCTGGCTGGCTGGCGGCCTAACGTCGACGTGTATGGCGTATTCCTCTGCCGCCGGAAGCCCATAAGTTTATCAGAGTACGACGACCACAACAAAAACAATAACATCACGCCACCGCCGCGACAAAATGGCGGCGGTCAGGTGTTCGGTGGACAACGAGGTTTCTCGCCGGCGCCACTCGCACCGTAGGTACGTACGAACACAAAAATACAACTTACCAAATCCAACAGCGGAATGTCCACGGGCGGCTCGCGTTTCGTGTTCAGTTCGTCTGCCGGGCGGACGTCGTTTTTCGCAGTTCTGTTCGTTTTTCGAGAAAACGGGCAAAAAATAACATCTATAGTCACACAATCAACGTATAAATGACGTCGCGCGAAACGGTCGCAACTCTCGCAACAACAAAAACGTTCGTTCCTCCACTCCTCCCCCGCCGAACCCTTCCATGCACCGCGCGATCATCACCGCAACCCCCACCACGTGCCGTACAGCAAGTTAAAGTAGTTGTTTTCCGTGTACGCTTGATCCCGTGGGGCGCTCGTACGTCTCTCGATCGCGGCGGCTCTGCAGTGCAGCCAACCGTTTGACCGTCGTCAGCCCGTCTGTCACGACTACCAGGCCCACGGGCCACGACTGACGGGACAGTGCACCCGCTGGCCGCTGTGGCGCTGACCACTTTTGGCGGGACGTTTGACGACGACCGGCGATGTCGACGTGAATACGTGATGCCGTGATGGCGTGATCACGTATTCTGTACATTTCACACGTCAATACGTCATAAGCAAACCTTTTTCCAACTCGGCCGCGGCACTTGCGGTAGTTGACGTACGCAGTGACGTTGTAACGACAAACTTTTGCATTTGAATATCAATATTATTATGTAATCGAAATTCGAAACGTCATTATTTCGACGGCATGATAAGTGGCGCGCGAGTGGTACGACGCCGCGCGCCGTTCACTTCACTTCGGTGACTTGAAATTATTCAAACACTCGCACCACAAACTACATAATATCTATAACTATACCATAGCCTATAGGAAACTATACTTTTACCAACGATAATCGCACATAATATATCGATTTTTATTTTGTATTAAATGTAACGCAACGCTTCACTGTGCATCGAAACAGAAACGTCAAACTCTTATTCAAACCATTATTCGACTATTCGAGTATAATGTTCGCGATATGTAGGTAAGCAAGGGTATTAATAAATATAATATATAAAGTATATCACATCTTTATATTAGTTATTATTATGTATTTATATCAATATAATTGATTGTGTATTTAATAAATCATAATTGCAATAACATTATTTATGAGGTATTATAGCGCGATGTTATAAATGTTATACAGGGTCGTTTGCTAGGCTCGCTCTCCTCTATTTTTTTATTTGATCATGAATTTTTTTTTAATTTTTAGTATTGATTATCTACTTAAAGACCATATTTTAAACAATTTTTAATAGTGTCTAGTGGCAATCCAAAATTATGCTTTTAAATAAAAACCACACTAAATTGTTAAACATGTGACTTTTTTTCAAATGTTGACATACCTATATCTATATAATTTTATAATTTGTGAAAATTATCTGAGTTTTATAAGTACAAGTACCTATAATCAATATTTCATATTTTTTTTATATTAGGCATGGAAAACCATTTTTATAAAGATTATTATTGTTAGTAAGTACATAAAGTTTAGTGACTAAGAAACTATTCATCCAAATTGATTTAGATGATTGTAGATGCATCAACATTTTCAAAAAAATCATTTAACAATTAATAAGAACTAAGAATGACTCTTAGGCCTTGGCCCATAAGACACAATAAAAATATCTAATAGTACCTATATGAAAAAAAAATTACTTAATCAAATAATTGAAAGTATCATTACTACGGGTGGCTTCTTTCCTCGAATTAAATAACTCATGTTCATTTTGTCTTCTCAACCCACATATACTTATTATATCTGCGATATAGATTGTATATTTTTCTTATAAAAAAAATAATTAAAAAAGTATCTGAAAATATGGTTTACTAAAAAATTCCATAATTAAAATTTTGAATAAATGTAAATTCTACGGTTCTATTCAAAGTAGGGCTATTGGTCATCTACTCATCTAGTATTATTTTTTTTGACCTAACAATTTTTCTAGTAGTTAAAAAGCATTAAAAGATTTCAATTGAAAATTTAGATATTTTGTGCTCAGGTCAAGTTTCTTTTTTACCATAAAATATATAATTTATGTACAAAAAATATACATAAATAGATTAATGCATACAGTTTTATGCATTTTTAAAAACTTGTGCCCAGGGGCAGGGTTCTGCTTCTTTAATCTAAACCTTGTCATTCTACAATTATACATTTATAAGTGTATAAAATGTTTACAATGATATATGTGAAGCAACAGCCCCTGTACGTCGCTAAATTTTGTTGCGATCCTTGGCACATCAAAGTTATAAATTAGAGGTTATACTATACAATTCCTAAAATATTCATTATTTATAGGTATATCAAAATATTCATGAAAATATTTTGTCCCAAAATAAAAAAAATTAAAAATTTGAGTAGTATACACTAAAATGTGTAAAATTATTTAATTATTTTTGTAAATACAAAAATGTAGTGGTATATAGCCCATATAGGTGAGTAATGTTGGTATTAAAAATAATCACCTTGTATAAATAATATCAACCTTGTACAAGTGTATTTTAATGTTACATTGGACAAATTATTAAAATAAGTGACATTAAATATTATTTAATTTATTGAAATACTATTTGTGAAAGTATACGTCTCAAACTCAACAGACAACACTACAACTGTGAAATATTTAGGTGGGGGGTTAGTGGGTCAGCTAATCTATAGTATACTATAATATCCGTATACAAATGATAAAAAGTGGGTTTTTTTTAATCATGCTCTTAAAATATAGACCATTTAAAAGATAATATAATTTACTATCTATATAATAAAAATGAGGTTTATTTAAAAAAGGAAATATCATTTTTTATACGTCTTACTGTCTTAGTTTTTAGCTAGTAAAAATTAATTTTTGATTATTTAAAATAATAATATTTAATCAAATATAGGTTATAATAAAAAATATTGTATTATATTATTATGATATTATAAACATTAACCTATATATTTATAATGGATAGAAAACCCAATTTCCTATTTTCCGTTTATAATAATTAATTTGGGAATAAAACATTTATTATTTTATATTTTTTACTAAGTACAATTTATATTGAATACGTAAATAAAATATGAAAAACTTAAAAAAATATTTTAGTTATGATTTCTATACTACATTACAATATTATACTTATAACTGCTTTATTTTATGATTTTTATTGATAATTACAAAAACAATAGTAGGTAGGTAGTAGGTACTTAATAATTTCTAAAAAAGATTTAATATTCTTTCATCTACTATAATTACAGCAAAAAAGTTTTTTAATAAATGAAACAATTTATACAACATTTCTCGATTATAAAAATATACTTTATATATTTCGTCGGCTTAAAACAAAAACTCATTAACGGCGAAATTTTTTTTTTTTTTATTATGTCATCTTGTTTATAAACTTAAAGTTTATAATTTCTGTAGGGACACTAAATATTAAATTATTAGTTAAATCCTGTTTTTTTTAAGTTTTTTCTAAATTTACTAACGGTGTTAAATACAATTTTTAAAAGTAAAAATACAATTACCAAATATTGCTGTTTTGCCTGAGTTTTTGCTAAGCCGACAATATAATACAATATATATACATAACAATTATATGGATAGCCCTTGTAAGTTGTAATAAATAAGTACATCTTAGTGTTAATTTCAAAATAATATTTTAGTATTATTTATTTAATAATTTAGACTTCATAATAAATTCAAATACCTATGTTTTTAAAATTATTATTGGAGATTTGGAGTAAAACTCAAATCAATACGTTGGAACGCGTTAGGTCTATTTTGCTCCAAAAAAACATTAGTGTGGAATCTCTTTAATACTTTGTTAATTGTTTTATATTCTATACAATTTATATTAATTTTTATATATTATTATTATCGTCTTTTATTTGAAAATGTTGTAACGGAATGTATAAAATATCTGAGTAAAATCAATGGTTGCCCGGTGGCAAGTCTAGAGAGTCTATCTTTATCTATCTAGAGTCGATCTAAAAGTGCATATATATATTATTAAAGCTTCATAAAATGTACAGAGGTTGTACCACAGGGACAGGTATAAGTATAGGTAAGTGTAGTATAGGTATTTTATTACGTTACATAGATATTACTCATATTATAGTATTATCCCCTTCTGGCTTCAGTGATTTTCAATGTTTTTCGGCTGTTTCTTTAGAGTAATAGACCACGCAGAGTTCACCTTCGAGAAACTGCAGAGAAACATTAAAAATTACTGACCCTTTAGGTCTAGGCTTGACTCTATACCTAGAGATGTAAACATAAAAACATTTTGTATGATTTTACTTGACAGAAATACATTTTTGAGTTTTATATACATTTTATAAGAAAAATGGTATTTTTATTTATATTGTAACAAGTTTAACTTCTAAGTGTCAAACAAAACACTTACATTAAAACAAATTATATTTATAATCTTGTTATAATTATTATTTCTTAATGATTTATAAAGTTCAATTTTTATTGTTTAATTAAGAATTGCTTATTATGCCTTGTAAAGTTGTAGCATAGATTGTAAATATTCTTTTTAAAAAAAAATTAAGAATTATATGATTGAATATGAACTAAAATTTAAAAATATACCTGCATGTTAAATAATAAAACAATTTATTTATCAATTATAAATAGTTGTGACTTATGCTCTAGTGATGTTAAAACTAAAAACTATATAATTTGTTATAACACTCATAAAAAGTAGTAAGTGTAACTATGTAAGTATTTTGGAAATAACATAAACAATAAATAAAAAATGTTAAAATCAATAAATGTAGGAAAACGTTTATACACTCAACATACCTATCAATTTTAATTAAAAAATATTGAAATAAAATTATCTATAAAAAATATTTCATACCTATGTAATAGTGTAATACCACATATATAAGGCAGTAGTAATATCTATTATTTTTGTATGGTATCACATCATGCAATGCTTTTATTATTTAAAATTTGAACATAATAAATAATTATTATTGTTGAATATAATCAGTTAACACTTGCGATACATGTAACTATGTAAGTAATAGGTATGTTGTATGCACCTTTACAAATGTGAAAGACTGAATGTCAATGTACAACATATTAACATACTAACAATAATTATTAATTAATTGTTCATATTTGTATTCTTGTCTAATGTCTATAGAATTATTATTTTTATTATTGAACAATATATTATTACAACTTGCAAGTGTGAGAAATTTAGATTTTAAGTTCCTACATGCTGTCGCCTGTTACTGTAGCTTTTTTTTATTTACAATGAATTGTGGTTATTTATTATTTTTCTCGATTGTATACTGTTGACCATGTTATTTATTATTATATGTTTATTATCACTATTCACCTCTATAATATGTGAGTACCTTTACCTACCTACTATCCAAAATTGAAAAATGTTGATGAAAAGCTCAAAAACATTCAAAATATTTTAATCATGTATAAAAAATGATAGATAAACAATTGTCAATTGGTGAAAATGTCACCTTTAAAAAAAGGTCAATTTGTTTTTAAATTACCTACAACAAAATAACAAAATCTTTTGATGAGAAATCGTTCATTTACGGGTGTTTTTCCAATGTTATAAAAATTTAAACTTCAAACGTTCCTAAAAATTAAAGCGACTTTCCGGTGTAAACTTTTTTTTTTGTCTAAGGTAGAAAAATATTATGGAATCCTGTATTTAATTTTCAAATGTTAGCTATAAAAAAAAGACATTTTATGCATTTCTAGTTTAAAATAACTTGCAAATTTTCGAGATTTTGACATACTTATAAATAACAATTTTATGCTAAATCAAATAAAAACTATGAAAAGTCGAAAACTTAAAATATTTATTAATAGGCAAGTATGTAGCTCAAAATAAGACAAAATGCTTACATAAATATTTAGTTACAATTTCAACTTTCAAGTGTCTACAGTTATATTTGTTTTTAATTTTCTACTTTAGACTACCCCCTCCCCCCGCGCAAAACAAAGTACCGATTTTATACAATATACCTGCACCCTCAAAGCAAAATTAAAGCATTTTACTGCCTCAAAAGGTGATAACAGATAACATTTTTGTGCCTGGGCACCCCTTGACATCTTGTTATTGGGAAACTAACATTTAATTTCTAGAGCATAGGGATAGGGCCCGTATTTTAACTGATGTTACCTACTAGATTAAAATGCAATTTTTTCTAAAATATGTGGTAAAAAATAAATCATGTTTCGTGATAAAAAAAATAATAAAACAGAAAATATTTTTAACTTTATATCAACTAGATGTTATTGACTACAAAATTACAAGTACAAATAATAAATAAACATTGAAATTATCTTAGAAATAGATATTAGATCCAAGGAAATAATATATAACTTGGTACCTACTACTAATAATTATATAGCACCGATTAATATAAGTACATGTGTCTTAAGAGAGGGCCAAAAATATTGTAGGCACCCCCCGAAATTCAGGTCTACACACGCATATGATTGCACCTATTATATGGAGTATATAAATAATGCGTCAAATCAAAAACGATTTAATCATAACATCTACGGCATGATTGATGTGAATTTTGAATCTATTCAAATTATATTCATTATTGTTCCTTATAGTTAAATATTTTACGACCTAAGTAAAAAGTTTTGAGAGGGTGGGGGATTTTCCAATTTTTCCTCCCATTTAGTTATGTCATTTTTTTTTACCCCCCCCCCCCTCCTCTTTTAGAAATCATGTTAATGCGAATATGCCACTGCAGCAGAGCGCTATAATTATTAAATTATAATACAATAAAAAAAGTTTTAGTATTAAATAATAAATAACACAAACGGAATAAAATAAGTTTAATAAAAATTCAAATCAATTGTTTAAAAGTATTCAAAAATTAATTTTTCAGAATAGAAACTACTAAAAACAAAATTAATAGAAATAAATATAATTAGTAAGTATAAAAATTAAACCACAAACAGGTATAAAATCAATTTAACATCCTATTTTATGATTACCTATCTTAATTATTAAAATTATAATACCTGTTCTTAAAAATATTAAAGACTTAAATTCATGAATTTAAAAGACATTTTTTATCAACACTTTTAAATAATACATTATTAAAAAAAAAAATTTCATTCTGTTCATGTGATTTATTATTTAATAATTTATTTATTTTTCTCTATAATTGTTTTAATAGGTGATTTTACATTTTTACTCTTAAGATTATTTAAAATCAATAAGAAACGATTTTGTGTGTTGTGTTAGTTGTAAATTGTCTTTGTTTTAAATAAAATAAATAAATAATCTGTAACTTTTTTTTATACCCATTATAGTTACTTATATGAAAGTGAAACTATGATAACTCTACAACTATGGTTTATAAATATATATGTTATATAATAAATAATAATATAAAACACGATAATATAATATAATATAATAATAATGATATATAAAATCGAATTTAGGTAATAATAATAGTGCGTGATATCTGAATAATATAGCCAATTATATACAATTGTATAAGGATTAAGGCCAATTAGTAATGAGACTATGTACATATTATATACCTAATTATAAAGATAACCTACCGATCGCGTGGCAATATGGATACCTAATTAAAAGAAGATATACAAAATATTCACTATGGAAGTATGTAATATTAAGTTTTTGTAAAATAATATGAAACTTAGGTATACAGACAGATGATTGGCGAGGGAAAAGATTATGATTTTAAATTTGAACTAATTCAGACAAAATTGTATATTTTACGTTACAGTTGTATTCTAGAAGATTCAACATTATATACCTAAGAAAAAAATATCTAATAGCCTAGATGCTAGGAGGAGGGGGTGTTGGGATGAAGTACCTATACCTATAAGCTCTGAGGTACCTAGGTACCTATGTAAATATGTACCTAATATTGTATAGACTATACTCCTACACCTAACATTCTGTAACGTAAGTACCTACTTATAAATTAATCGTCAATCGTAAACCATAATAACTATACGGTGTATGACATACGTGGTAGGTACGTCTGCGATTATAAGTATACAATTATTATCAGTTAGAATTTCAGGAGGTGCCGATATTTAGTTGTTTTAATATTAATAAAACTAATAAAATTTAAAAAGTGTAATAGGTAACCTAAGTATTAATGTTAATTTATTAAATAGGCAGATATATATGGAAGGGAAGGGATGTAGTATCCATAATAAATAGTTTAGGTATACCTACCTACCGCGATATACCTGTAGCCTTTAGGTAAGTATGTATTTCGTTTATTTATTATTGAGTTAAGTTTATAGCTCGTAGACATATTACATAATGTATTTTTGGTCGTAGGTAATAGTATTATTAGTATTGATTATATAGTATTTTTAGTACCACTTTATAATCAGTGGTAATTGCCAATAGGTATGCACTTTATTATTTTTAGGATTGAGTACACCTATTGGTTATTGTTTAATATTTTTTAATGCTATAATATGCTATTGTCGTCATATCATTCAAATTGCCGACCTTCAGTTCAACATTTTATAGATCACTGATCAACATCCATTATAATCTAATTAAAGGCCTCCAATCACCTCACCATACACCATAAATAATTATTATCGTTATTTAAGTAATAACATTTCAGTCGGTAACTATTAATTTTAATTCCAAACAATATGTTTTCATTCTAAAAAAAATATTTGAATTCTCCATTATATGTAGGTACAAGAAGACATAAGACAATCAAACTGCACATTTTTTATTTTCGTATTTTATTTATTATCTATTTAGTATTTACTATTTAATAGAATATAGTTCTTACCATTTACCAATGGTAAATAGTGAATTTTAAAGCTTATATAGATAGATTATTCTTTTATAACCTTAAGACTTAAGTACCTTGTACAGTTGTACCTAATCCTATTTGTATTTTGTACTGCTTGTACAGTTGTACATTAATGCCAACCTATAATTACATTTCAACGGAATACTTAAATATCAAAGACTAAAGAGATAAAAGACTTATCATTTGCCTAAGCAATAATGATAAATACATTTAGATAACATTATTTAACTGTTATAAATAATAATAAATTTCAGAAAAATTATGACTATAATAGTTGGTTATAATTATTTATTTACTTTTAAACCTTTTCAGATCATGTCATAATTGGTTTTATGACTAATTTCTAGTGCTGAAGTTTATCTGTTTTGTGTATGTGATCATTAACGAAGAAAGTATTGTATGTTAACAATATAACAGCTATGTCTTCTACTCCATTAAATTTATTAAATAATTTGATAGTCTAGATAAATAAGATTTAAGATGTTGGAAGAGGAAGATGAAGGATGGTATGTACAAGGTTCATCTTATATTGTTATGTGACTAAGTATAATAATGTTTTATGTGTAGGATGAAATCGTTAGAAAAAGCACTGTGCGAGAAAGATGAATCTCCACTTAGTGAAGAATCTGGGCATTTTACTGTTATTGCCAATGAATGTAGGGGTCAAATGTGGCGACAGTTATTGACTCGTGACGATGATACTATCCAAACTTTATTAGATGAGAGACCAATTATAAAGAACATAGAACAGTTGGAGGTTGATTGTCAAATGTTAATTGGTATGTAAATAAACAAATATTATTAAAGTATTAAATACATTTTAATATATTTGTTCCTATATATGTTTAGCTTCTTTAGAAATTGAAGATGAAGAAGAAAAATTAAACTGTTTGTCAGACACTGAAGCTATATTGGTGACAATGTGCAAAATATATAATACAGATACGTATGATATAAATAAGAGATGGTCATCAATAATTCGGCCGATTATATCATTAAAACTACCCCGAATTGATACATATACCATGTTCCGTGCTGTTGATGAAGAGTACTTAGCTAAACATCAAGACTGTTATCATTTATTACGGATATTATTATTATATCATGATCCAGAATTGTGTAATTTACTAGATTCTCTGAAATTGGGGCCAGAACTTTACAGTGACTCATGGGTATGCATTAATTTATTGAAATACAATAGTTCTCAATAATTACTAATCTTAATTGTTTTTGTTATTTAGATCCAAACTTTATTTTCAGAAACATGTTCTTTAGAAGTAATTTTAACTATTTGGGATCTATACTTAGCAAAAAAAGATAGGTTTTTTATATTTTTCTTGGCTTTAGTATTCATCATCAATGCAAGGTAAATATTTTTATAACAAATATTTATCTAAGTCTAAGATTTTAAATATTACATTAGGGATCATATATTTTCATTAAAACATCAACCCAAAACACAATTGATTGAAATTCTTGGGAATTTGCCATCACAATTGGCCATAGATGACATAAACGATTTTTGGTCTTTGGCAGAATATTATGATAAACATACACCTTCATCTTTTATAAAAGTAT
Source organism: Neotoxoptera formosana (assembly GCA_022818045.1). NCBI lineage: Eukaryota > Metazoa > Arthropoda > Insecta > Hemiptera > Aphididae > Neotoxoptera > Neotoxoptera formosana. The sequence continues at coordinate 9,778,669 of CM040632.1, read as the reverse complement.
GTAATTAAATATCTGTGAAATACAATGTTTAGTACTTTGGATAATTTTCAGGATGTTGCCGGATATATTTTTGACCCAAAGCAGCAGGATAAAGGAATTTCTCAAATGTTATGCCTTCCAATCAGTGTAACCGAATTAGTGTCTCATACAAATAGAACGACGACAAACAGCTTAAAATTTTTTGTTATGGATTGTCGACCAGCACAACAGTACAATACTGGACACTTGCCTATTGCCTTTCCTTTGGACAGTACCTTAGTATGCACCATTATTATTGTTTTTTTTCTATATCAAGGGATTGCTGCAAAAATCAGTTAAGTTCATTTTTTAAAGCTTTTTGTGATAATAAAAAAAAACTTGAATGATTTGAAATTTTTATGGATAATAATACTTGTTTTCAATTTTTAATTCTATGAATGATACTGAACATGTATGGACACTGATGGTTTGTCTAAGTTTTATATTATACAATTTATAAAAATGTATTGAACTTCACCTATCATGGACTTATCCCCACAATTATATTCTTTTTTTATATTATTTTAAATAAAACAAAACTATATTTTACAATTACCAGGTTGTGGAATGTATGCATACTATTTATATTTATTTATTATGTTAAAATGTGACAATTAGTTGCAGCATTTCTTATCTGATTCTTGTATCAAAAAAAGCAAACTAGATAAGTCAATTAACTATAAAATCTACTTATAAGTGGTTGTTGACCCCCACTTGTAGGGAACTTTATTCCATACAAATATGGATTCATCTGGTTTTTGCAGCAAGACTTTCATATAAGAAATTAGATTTAATATTAAAAATAACATTTAATTTGTATTTTTTTATTAAAGCTTTTGGAAGATCCTGTTTCTTTTTGGACTGCAGTTGAAGGGTTATTATCATGTCAAAAGCAGAGCTTTGTTGAGGGCCGCTCAGGGGGAGGAGAACATTGGTGTTTCTCAGGTTGTGGTAGTGGTTTAGATGCTAACCAAAACACTCACATGGTTGTTTCTGCTTTTCTACAAAAACATTCTCTCTATGTTTCGATGTTAAATGGTGGCTATCAAGGTTTGTGTTTTTCTTCTTAAAATTAGTTAAGATTGTTTTTTTAATTATAACATTCACAATCTTCATTCTGATAGCACTTCACGAATATTTTGAAAAAAACAATATTGATGGCCTGAGTGATCATGATCGTACTAAATGTTCACAGTGTCTATGTAGCCCACATAAAAATAAAGAACGATTGACTCAAACAAATTCAACTAATGAATTGTTTTCTAAACTTGGGTAAATATTATTCAAAATATTTTATTATTTTTCTAACAAATGATTAAATATGTAAATCTTAGTGTGGCAATGAGATCAAAATCATTTGAAGTCAAAGGTAAATTAATGGATTTTTTATCAAGTAATAACAACAGTACAAAAAATGAAAAAACAGACGGCGGTAGTAAAAGATACAGAAATATGGCACCAGTTTTTGCAATAGATGAAGATGATAATAATCAAGATTCAGAAGGTATTTAAAAATATAATTACAATGTTATTGTTAATAAACCTAGTTTCAATTTTAAAAAGATGAACTAGATGATGCAGCTCATTATAATAGTTTGTCAATGCTATTAAGTAAATCAAATGTAATTGCATCATTTGATTGTCAACATATCAGAAATGATGGAACAGCAATTCCAGGGTAATATGCTAATTATTATTTATTATGCTGAGCATTAATTCTTTGTTGAATTAAGCAATTGTTTAATATGATGCTTTTATAATTTTTAATATTAGGAAATTGGTGTTGACAAAAAAAAACCTGATAATTGTCGAAGTAGATTCAAAAGATTCTAATAAAATTTGTTCATTGGTAAATCATTCACTTGGAAATATTTTGAATATTAAATGTCGCAAAAAACGACCAGATTTGATTATTTTTGAATACTCTGGAGCAGAAAAGGATATAGACAGGTTATTATTAATATTTTGTATATTGAGTTGTGTTATGTGTACAGTATGAAAAAAATGAGCGTAAAAGTAGTAATAATTTTGCGAATACTTATTATACATATTATAATATTTAAAATATCAATGTTTTGTGTTATACAATGATTTATGGTATAATATACGTTTATATTATTTTCTAAATGTTAAAAAAATGTCATCCATGTCTCTTACAATTTAACCTTCTTAGCTAAAACAAAGTCAACTTCATATTTCCACTGATGAGAATAAATTATTTTATTTTATTTCAAATATGGCAAATTAAAATGAATAAAATTTAAGGACATCTAGTAGTTGTAATTAGTACATCAAATATAACATAATTTATTCATTTTACCTGTATTTTAAGTAGGTTGTATCAGTTACATGTTTTTTTATTACAAATGTTAATAAAAAAAGCTACACAATTTCTACAAAAATAATAATTCATTTAATTTTTATAAGCAAAAGTTCTTTTTTTGTATGTTAAATTTGTTATTGAAAAAAATAAAATAGATTGTTTGCATTCTATAAAGTAAAAAATTATTTTTAATTTAAAAAATAGCCAAAATAGCCAAGACCTTTTAAATCAGTGATTCCCAAACTTATTTTTTATCAGAGATCATTATAAGCTGCTAAAAGTTGCAGCATACTTTTGTACTTATCAATAACAAGTATTTTTTGGTCAGGTAAAAACAAACGCATCAAATAAATTTGTATTTTTATTTAAAGTTAATATTTTTTTCTAAATAGTTATATTTAGAGTAAGTACCAAAAAAAAAAAAATGATTACAATTCCCATTTGTAAAGTTTTACCATAAAATAAGTATTAAAATTAAAGTTTTAGAATTTTTCTTAAATTACCTAAAACTATCTATTCAGAAAAGTTAATACAATTTTATTTTTAATTAAAAATATAAATTGATTTTAACTTTCATATTATTACTATTACTCATAATCTAAACAATGTTGTATATTACATTATATTATTTTGATTGTATTTAGATTCTTAATACCGCAATCACAAAAAGCTACTGATATAGTAAGTAAGCAAATATTGGATTACATTGAGCGTGATGAAAGCTGATCAATTTTGTACAACTTATAAAACAAACAATTATATCAAATTCAAGACTCAATACAATTACATATTACAATACAAATAATAATAAGTTTGTGAATGTATTGCTTTAATAAAAACAAATAATTTATTATTAAAAAAAAAAATTAAGATTGCTCATTAATCAGTATGTAAAGCATTTTTATCTGAAACAAAATAAATCTATCCAAGTGTAAGAATATAATATGTATGTTTGATAATTTATTGTTCAAAATGTGTTTTGAGTATTGAAAAACTGTCTAATATTGCCATATTTCTGAAATTAATGTTAGTTGTAAACTTGTATTATATCTACAGTTCATTATTCTTAACTTTCTTGAAATATGACTATTTGTATTATGATTTATTTGTTTTCTGTTTATTTTAATTACATGTATAAGAATTTTAATAATGTTATTTTATTTTACTTAATATTTCATTTGTACTAAATTGTTGAAATTATGAAAAATCCTTATTCTTAGAACTTTAAAACCGTCTATAAATAAAGTACATTGTATTATCATTTTCACATCATTCACTTGTCTATCTTTAAAGAGTAATGACTTTTTATTAAATCTATTAATTTAAAGTCAAATTGTTAAATTAATTAACTGGGAAATGAGTATTTAAGTTGAGTAATGACCAAATTAACATAATAATTATAAAAAAAATACTTATTTTTAACTTACATTGATATTTATTTTTGTTAGAAATAAAGTTTATTTATAAATTATTTAAGCTATAGATAATTTTTTACATAGTCTTTAAAAAACATCTTTGTTTTGTTTGTGATAAGTAGGTATTAATAACTTGTTAATAAATACATATTATCTATATTGAGTTAATTATATTGTTACCATCTTTCTAGTTTAATTTAAAATTAATTTTTTTCATTTCGCCTATATTAGGCACATTAGTATTAACTGCTTTTTTGATAATACAATTCTTAAAAAATGTACTATTTTTATAATTCTAAAAATATTGAACACTTATAAACTATAGATCTGGGACTAGTGGTGCTGTCAATTTTACCATTCATAAAACAATAGCTTATCAAATTATATAAAAATGAACCGGTGCAAACCATTTGCGCCCATCACACCTTTTTTATAACCCACTTGCGCCCAAAATATTTTTAATGAAAATGTGTTAAACCCGTGCGACGTTGCCAAACTGTATTCTGGAATACAAGCAATACTACTTATTACCTTATAAATGTACTCAACCATATATTATATTTTCCGAATTTTTTTTTTTTTAATTTGAAATATTTATAAATAATATTTTATGTGAGATGAATTATGACTACAGTAAATTAAACTTAGTGTGAATTAATTAAATGTTGTTTAACTTAGAATTCCTAAATTCAATGTTCGTTATTGTTATATTGACTAACTTTTTAAACCCAAAATGTTGAAAAAATTATTAAATTTAAATTATATTATTAAAGACAATATTATAATTACCTATTAAAGTACTAATAATTGTCTAAGTAATAAAGCTTAAATTTTAAAATTATTAAAAATATTAGTGAATATGACAATAACTGCACAATTAGTAGATTATAATATAATCTACTAATCTAATTTATTTAAGTATTTATCAAGATAAATATAATCTATAAATTATAATAATATGAATCACAACGGCAACGTTGCATATGAAATGAGTGCATATGGGCTATAAATCGGCAGGTAGTACCTTATCTTTCGGGCGCATCTGTCCATATCCCTCGGGGCTCAAATGTACTACTCTGGGGCGCAAATAGGCTGTAGTCAAATGAACCTATGAAAAATTAAAAACAAATTTATCACTTCACACATGCATAATATAGTAAATTGTTTTAATATAAAATAATAATGCATACAATATTATAACAATAAGAATATTTAATATTTATTCTTATTTTATAAATTATAAGAATACAATTAAATCATTCTCTAGAAAAAATATCCTTAAATTAATCTATAAAATATCATAATTTATAAGTTAAATGGTAAATGGTAATCAATAGTGCTCAGAAGTTGATGACTTAAAAAAATGTAAATATGAACTTAAAATGTTAAAAACTACATGTAAAGAATTAATAAACCATAAGAACACTAAGATAAAAAATACTTGTTCTTATTAATTTAAAAAATTAAATATGTACAACAAAATTAATAGTATCAATAATTTTATTCTATTTTTATAAAAAAGTTATTTAAAATATTTTTTCATATTATTAATTTTAAAATGTGATTATAAAATTGAACATGTATTATAAACGAAAAAAAGTTAAAAACTAACTTGTAAAAATTGGTTAAAACTTAAAAATAACATGAAATTGCAAAATCACCTTAAAATTTAATTGGCTATTTAGATTTGTTTATTATTGAAATACATTTTAAGAAAATATTGTCCAAAACATAAAAAAAAAATCAAGTCATTAACTTCTGAGCTTTAGTAATCAATAAAAATATTTAATAATAAAGATAATAGTTTGATAATTCAAAGAATTACATAATTATAATTATATTCTTAAATAAATATTTGAAAAAGTTAATAATTAGTAAAACACTATTATAAGATAAGTGGTAATCAATTTTATATTATAATACTAATAATTCGTTAATGCTAAACTATTTGATTAAAATATATTTGTATACAACAAAAAATTTAATTTTAATATTTTCAATATTGTTAATACTTTTTGAGCTTATATAATATTCCCGCAGTAAAAATAAATGTATTGTTAAAATAATATATTGTTTAATTGACAGTTATTTATTTGTACGAGGAATGTTAGCTTAAAAAATTGTATTACATTTAACAAAAATATAAACATAATCAGTTTATTAGAATTTTTTTAAAAACAAATAAGTGGTGGTGAATGTTAACTCAACACGGTTCTGTTGTTATAGTACATTTTGGAGGTTGTTGAGTCCATCCTTTCATATTTTCTTCATTGAATACTTTTTCCGCATTCATCTAAAAAAATTATTATATTTATGTATTTATTGAATAACATTTATATATTTTTTTAATTATATACCAGTAAAAAAAACAACACAAAAGCAAATAATAAATTTGTATTATCCTTATAAGTAACTCTATACACTTATACATATTATATATGTTACAGTAAAAGATGTTATACATTAAAATAATGTTTTTTTCTAGTAAATAACAATAGTTACCTAACAAACCAGTAATTATTGCAGTTTATTATTTTTTCGGTTTGATTATGGATAATTTCAACACATGATGGAAATATAGTTATCTTAATGACATTAATTAGTATTGTTATATTCTGTGGTATTACAGTTGCAGTAGATACCATCAGTAGTAGTTATGTTGATTAATAAGCTTAGTGAGGTTTACTAGTAAGACTTTAAATGACCCACACGGAGTCAGTTGAATCAGCCAATGGTAGATTTTGGTAAATCTAAGTTATTGAACCAAGTTTTTTTTATTAGGGATACAAGGAACAATAGTTTTGTAATTAGTAGTGAAGTTAGCCATATCAACATTGTTATATTGTTATGTTATTGTTGTATGTTAAAGTAATTTATAAAATCCAGATTTATCTAAAATAATCTAGATTTTTCCATCATGTATAGATTCTATATTAATATGCATATTATAACCTAAAATATGTTATCAACCCACTCAAATTTAGAATAATTGTTTGCTTTATGATCGTAATACTTGCAGAGTAATGATGTGACTAATAAATATTATTTAGTTTATTTGAAAATCATTAGTTTTAAAGTCTATGAAATAAACATGTTCAATAAAATTAATATACTCAAGAGGATTTTAGCGTACCATTTGATAATTTGATTTCTATCTCTGACCCACGCACACCATATCAAATTTACATTTAGCAGAATCAACCCTATCTTATTACCCATCTCGCTGCATTGGATTTATCACGGTATTTTAATTTGTATGCAATTTATAATCATTTTTAAATCATAACATTTGACACCCACATAACTTACATACAAATTTAAATATCATTAAATAGCTAATGCAGCAACACAGGTTATGTTCTAAACTCAAAGTTTGATAATAGGTGAATTCATTTTAATACTAAAAGTAACAACATAGGGTTGGTTTGGTCGAACGTTAATTTGATATGTTGTATGTGGGTTAGAGAGAGAAAATAAATAATGTGCTGACATCCTCTAACTAAAACTTATGCCAAATTGTTAATATTAATTTTTAACAAATTGAATCTTAAATATATATAAATATATACACTGTTTGATAAAAGCGTATTCTCAGGCAGAGGGCTTCTGTGCACAGTGGCGGAAATGTGTATGGACAAGTGTTGCACTCTCAGGAGCATCACTTTATTACTCCAAAAACACCCTAGCTTGCATTATACTGAGATTAAAGCGGTAAGTAATTTTCGGAAATAACCGATTGTTAGAAATAAAAGCTGATTGAGAAAAACAACTTATTGAGAGGTGTGTACTGGCCGAACTGGACAAAAATCTTTTGTCACCTGAAGTTATACTCTTATATAAGAAAGAATAAGCTTAAATATGTTATAGTATTTAATTTTATTAATATTAGTTAATATTATAGCTTAATATTATTAAGCAATAATATTCACTATGGTCTATAGATGGCTCTATACATTTCAATTTTCTATGAGATATAAATTAAGTGGCACAAATAGGAAAAGAGTTTTGGGAGGCTAAACATTCTAAGAAAACATTTTACCTATTTATGCCACAACAAAAATGTGATTTACATTTCTGTAAAATCTAGTAAAAATGTTTAATTATTTTTAAATTGATAAAACTCACTTCTTGCATTATGTTGTTGTGATAATTTATTTCAAACTGATATTTAGGTGTAGTGATACCGAAAAAATTAGCCAAAGATTCACCAAGGTAATCAACTGTATTCAATGCACCGGAACCAATTACAACTGATTGTTTGAATAACCATGATGACCAATTACTAGTCTGTGGATTCTAATTTCAAAATCATACATAAATACCATATTAACACCGGTAAAACTATAATACTAACAGATTCATTTGAATTAGTTTTTGATTCTCCTCTCAGCAAATCCGTTTCATCAGTTCCTGCAGTTTCTACACATCCGTCACTAAAATAGGTCTTACACGGTTCAATTTGTATATTGATGCCTTCCATGTCGATCAATGGTTTCTCCTGAAATTAAAGAATCACAAAAATACTTTTAAATTAACAAATTAATGAAAAATTAGAACCTTTAACAATATTGGTTTAGATGACATTGTTCAAGTGGTAATAAACTCAATTAAGTGTTTGAATGTTTGACAAGCACTGATATGCATACACTTCTTTGAACTGACCTTGTAAACTCGGAAATCAATATTATTTGCTTATATTATTCAAAATATTCAAAAGACATTAGAGTCTTCGAAATAAAGATTATATATTTATATACTACTACTACTACTATTACTATTACTATAATACTACTGTAAATAGTAGTATAAATTTTAAAAATGTCACGCAATCATAAAATATTAAAAAATACTACAAAAACGCATTCGAATACCGATAACAAAACGAAATCGAGTTGTAGCAGTTGTATTGTTCTGTGGTTGTTGTTCTATGATTGTATATAGTTACTGTTATGTTATCACTTATCAGACACTGAATACTGAAACCACAATCACAGAATTAATATTATATTATGACTTATGAAAATTATAATTATAATTATTTATTATATTTTGAATTTTCTAATTTCTAATTTCTTACAATCTGTGCTTTAATTTAATTCTATTCTGTGCAGTGTGCTTAATGCTTATACAGTTATACTTTTAACTTTATATAGTTAATAGTTTAAAGAACTTATTTATACAATATAAATATTATGTTTAAATTAAAATTCATGTACCTATATCAATTTATTCAATGATCAATAAAGTTATAATAAATATATTATAATAATTAATAAAAAAAAAAGGATACAATACCATAGTCCTATAAACTATCATATTATTACTCTTTTTTGTTATATATATTATATAGTTTAGTAATGATATTGTCGTGTATTAAATATACCTGTATAGAAATGAGAAATCTGTGTATAATGTATACATAAATGTATGATAATATAATTATATTATTAATGACTAAGACTTACAAGCATAGAATAAGACCAGCAACGTCAAGCACAGACGCATAGATGTAACATCGGATGTAATGGGTATCTGTGATGTTATATTATATTCAAACTGATGTCTAAACATTTACCTCAAAAATATTGATGACCATTTCTCTGGCCAGTCGGTGTTCATCATGTTTCTTTGAAATACAAATAATAGATATAATGTTGAGGAACCAACTACAGTCAGTAACACTGTACTATGTGCAGATAATAAGTATGATATTATACATAATATGCATTTATTTTGTTTTTAATAAGACATTTTTATAATAAAAATATTTTAGAATAATCAATCAAATCCATAGATGGAGTCTGCAGAGTGGTGCGAGACCGTTTTTGTGATCGGTAATAGAACAAATGCTGGAACTTTTGACCATGGAAATTGCAAAGTGTTTGATAAAAACGGTTATCGTTGGATTGTTGATCAACAGTTTTACAAAAAATTAGAACTATCCGAAGATCCGTGTAAATGGGATCAGGTAGGTGAATAAGTAAATATTATACAATATGTCAATCAAATGTAATAAAATATTATTATTACTCTATGATGTCAATATAGACATGCTTATATACTTGATTGACTAATTCGAGAAAAATTTATAATGTGTATATATATTATATATTTATTTATTTATTATGAAATTAAACGGGCGATCCCAATTACAATGAAAAATGTGGAACATAAAAATAGTATATACATAATGGTTGTTCCGAAGGTACAATATGTTAAGTGATTACATTATTAAGATATAAATTAAAATAAATCACAGAATTACAAATAAAAACATTGATATTATAATTATTTACATGTTGCATGGATCTAATTAAAGGGGCGTTCTTACCATTATAGAGTTTGCTGGAGGGCAACATGTTTGCTAATAGCACATAAAAAGAATCAGTCAGTCTAGTCTAGTCAGGACAGCAAATATAGCTATTTAGTAGTTTATATTTAAGACAAATATCATGTTTTACCCTTCTGACTAAGAGTCAAAGAGTCAAAGGGCCATGGTTGAAAAAATAGAATTTGGAACTTAATAAAAAGTGAAATCAGTACCCAAATTATGTGCCTCAACTTGAAAAAATATCTTATTCAAAAAAAATTTCAAGATGTTCAACTGTACAAACATCGAAAAAAAATATTAGCACAGAACGGCGTGAATTACAGTTTGTCAATAAAAATTCGAATCAGACAGATTAACTCGGAAACAAGTCAACAACTCCGATTTATGGCTAATTCATCATTATTGTACACCGTTCTGTGCTAATATTTTTTTTCAATGTTTGTACAGTTGAACATCTTGAAATTTTTTTTGAATAAGATATTTTTTCAAGTTGAGGCACATAATTTGGGTACTGATTTCACTTTTTATTAAGTTCCAAATTCTATTTTTTCAACCATGGCCCTTTTTGGCACAGAACTTTGAGATTGATTTCACATCTTTATTAACACCAAAGTTCTATCTTTTCTCCCAATCTCTTCAACTTACGCACAGAAAGCCTTTTTTACTTTTCCGAAGTAGTTTTTTTGAGGATTTCAATTATTTTTCCGAAGCACGTTTTACTATGATATCTCAGGACAATGTAATTATTTTGCTTCGAATACTAAAATGTGGGCGTTTTTGGAATTCTGGGGCCACTTATGTATTTTCGTGATTTGGTTTTTTATTTGTTTAATAATACAATTATTTAATAATTATTATTATTATTATAGTATTAAAATAGTAATAATAGGTACATATAGTTCCCTATAACATAAGGAGTTGCACCGCACGTAGCTGTTGTTTTGTAACAATAAATTGCGTAAAATAACACGTAGAAATGTACAATGCATGAGACCTCCGTATCGCAACAACGCGAGTACGTAAAAATATTTTATAATATAATCTATATATTATAATATAAAATAATAATCCTGCAAACGTTAAACGTTCCTGCTATAATGTCAATCATACGAATTTGGGAAAGCATACGAATTGTGACAGCAAAATTTACAAATCGTAGTATTTTCCACGGCGTTTGCAGAGTCAATAGAAATATAGAATAGGCATAGTATAGAATTTATAGAAGACACTAGCTACGCGTAATAGATTATAATAATATATACTAGAGCGCGTGGTGGTTGCTACGGCGTTGGAAGGGGAAGTTTGGGCGGCCGCATTTCGCCGTACGACGGACGAAAGAATTTTTGCACAAAAAAGCAGTTTTTAGCTCTGTCTCTCTCGCACTCCGCGTTCAACCAACGCGTGCGAGTGAGGTCCGAGCGCCGAGACGAAACTTAATGTATAATAGTCTCGCTATCGGTTGTATCGGTGTGCTGTTTCTTCTCGGTGTTACTTATGCACAGAAAGGAGTCTCTAGCCAGACTCTTCGATATATATTTATATACTGATAGAAACATGGTTCAATTAATTGTTTATAAAATAATTTTAATAAAGAAACTAATTTTTATTTATAATTTAAATAATAAATTATATTAACAATCTTGTTACCAAAACATTGTCCATATTTTGGTGTACACAGTAAAATATTTAAACATAAATACTAAATACATAATATAAAGAGATGGACAGTGCTTAGAGAGAGAGAGAGATCTCATGGAACTATTGATAAATCTATTTATAATATGTCAATAGTTACATAACATAGTAAAATTGTACCGTAACCTGCAGAGTGCAGGTATTTATAAAAACAAAAGATTACCTTGATGTTATATTTTCTCTAGGTGCAAGTTTTTACATGGATGAAATGGGCTAAAATTGAATACAACTTAACTAATTTAAGTATGACTGAATTAACAATAAATGGAAAACAGTTAACTTCAGACAATTTTTGTTGGAATATTACTGGTTTAGAAGATAAGTCATCAAATGATGATTTTTGGACACACGTTTGTCTGCTCAAAACTATGCACAAAGTATACATTAAGCAAAATGATGAAGGATGTATCAATATAAGTACACTTCTAAACTATAAAAATAAAATGTATTCAAATTCAGATTTTAATCATAATGTAGAAATTTGGCAATTTTTACTTAATTTATTAACAGATAGTGAATATCAAAATATAATTGAATGGGTCGATAATGAAGGGACATTCAAAATAATACAACCAAATACTGTTAGTATCATGTGGGGTTTAGTTAAACAAAATTGGAGAATGGATTACAATAAAATGGCTGCAGCATTAAGATACCATTATGGAAAAGGTATTATAGAACGAGCTAAGGGAAAACATGTTTATAAATTTTCTGGTGATATAAAAACTATGATTGGTCATAGTCCTATGGATATGATGAGCATGTTTCAAAATAACAAATCTAATTAAGGTACCTAATAATTGTATTATATTTATTAATATAATATTAATATTATGGTTCACTAAAATTTAATGGACCAATCATTGGCTAAATTTTTACTATTTGATTCATTAAATAATTAGTGATTGTTTATGGAATCCAGCATTAGTGTTATAATTGTATTATATTTTTCATCCACAGTAGTCATCAGCAGTATTCTATGAGTTCTATAATTCACTGAAGTTACATCATCAATTTACAAAAACCATATGTATATAAATCAATTATAATTTGTTACAAATAATTACTTTATAGGACACATAATTTGTATGGATTATTTTTTTTACAAATCATATACCTATAGGTACTTAATTTTACTAAAATATATTTTATTTGTGTATTTATGATTTCACGTCTTAAGAAATCTATTTTACTTGTTTTTCAGGTTAAGAAACTGACTTGAATAAATTGAAGAAGTATTAAATGTATCAACCCCCTTTATTTTACGATATATATTATAAATGTGTAAATGTTATAAGCTAAACATTAATCTTAAGAAATACAAATAAATTCTCTATGTATATTTCAAAATAAAATACAGAGTTCTCAAACTATATTTTATGATCTCCCAATTTATGTGCATGAATACAACTTCTTACAATGGTAATTTATATTTGTTATTTATTATGAACTAAAGATTTTTTATATTGAAGTGATCAAAAAAATTATTTTAGTTATCAGTTTTAATTAAATAATTATGAGCATGCTCGAAAATATTTTGAACATACGGAGACAATGAGTAATGCTAATAAGCTGGCAAAAAATTAACATACTTCTAGTACCTAGTCCCATTTCAATTTTGAAAAATGATTTGAATTTGTTAGCCTTTACTCTATGCTTTGTAGGAAATAGATTTTGGAAATCTTGTATAGTTTTTGTAGTACGGATTTGTAATATTTATAAAATATGTAACCATTGACAACCCTATAAATAAACAGAGATAATACATACCAAATGGCAAATGCCAGATTAAAAAAATAAAAAACGATTTTCTTATTTTGTTGTATAATTTAAAAACGATTAACCGTTGTAGATAATATATACATTCAATTTTGCCCAAATGTTTTTATTAGTATCTTTTATACATGGTAGTTTTTAATGTTCGGCTTTTAAAAATAAATATCAATAAATACATTTTTGATTAGTCAATGTTCTTTTTTCACTTGACCTTATAAAATAATAGTTACCTATTTCTCAAACTTAATAATATTAAAATAAAGTATGTATAATAATCGTGCGTATTATGCAACTGGCATCTGGCAATAACATGTGTGTTAACCTTAATCCTATTTAAATATAAGTTTTTTGTGTATTGTGAATGCGGGATTTTGATAATTTCTTGTCAAATATCGTAAATAAAAAATTAAGTTTTAGTTTTTGTTAAATCGTTTTTTTATTTGATAACAATAATAACCAGCATATAATTCTAATTCAATTCAATGGTTAATTTTTATAGACATTTTAAGTTCCAATTTGGACGAAATTGGATATTTAAATGAAGGATAAGTGGATAGTGAATTGTTGTGTGCAAATTTCCTCACCACCTTAGCACAAAAACGACAACATTAAAACATTGAATTTTATTTAAATGCTTGAGGTATTACACATGGCGCGTTTTTTTTATTGTGGTATCCCCGTTAAGGCCTATTCCACATGTACAAATAGAGTGTCAATTTGGTCCACGCGTTCACCACAAAATAATTTAATGTCAATGGTAAATGGTAGATAAGTTTTTTTTGTACATATATAAGATTGATGTATAATATGTGATTTGACGGAGAACCAACACACGGCGGTTGACAATAATTATTAGAAAAATAATAATGTAATGATGGTAAAATTTGCAAAAGTCTGTTCACGATCGGATTAAATATTACGGAATTCAACGATTGCAGTTATTGAGCTTTTGAGATTATGGTGAATTTGTGGACTTAATTTCAAATCAATAAAAAATACTCTTTAATCATTAAGCCCACAGGCTTTAAGAATTTCACTTTTATAATATATTCTGTAGAAATATCGATTTCTCAATATGAACACGGATATTGAGACATCCATATTGAGAAAAATGTAACAGTAACAATAAACCGACAATAGTGTACAGCTTCAATAATACATTTTTAAACCAATCAAGTAATTTTAATTCGAAAATCAATTAAATTGACACTGCATTTGCACTTAAGTTCCCATATAGGCGTTACTGTACGGGTGGTTATTGGTAGAAATTTTGGTCTAGTCTGTACTTTTAAATAATAGGTAAAACTAACAAAAAACAGAAGTAAACCGGAAATGTCTATGTGACTACGTAACACCAGCAGTTATGAAATAAATAGATTTTAATTTTTTTTAGAATTATCCGTATAAGGAGGGAGTTTAAAGTAACATTTGATTAAACTGAAATAATGTTGAAAATATTTTAAATTTTTTAGAGGTAGTATATAATATAATACATAATATAGTAATAAACCTACTTAAATATGCGGTGATTAATGATTAATAACAGTATAATACACTGTTTCTGAATTATAAGTAACGACTATATAAGTTCTACTATTTAATTAAATATTCATAGGTGGTTTTAGGATATGATTTTTTGAGAGGAACTTAGTCTCGTAGAAATTTGAACATTTAATAAGTCCATGGTCTCCAGACTCCAGTAAGACTTTTCTCCAATACATTTTATAGTTTTTGATTGAATCTTTTTATTTTTGGGAGGGAATGAAAAGCTACAATATTGGCCAATGCTATTTATTAATACATTATATAATTTAAATCAGACTTTGGATGAGGGGCGGGTTTGCCTCTATTGCATCCATCCTAAGTCCACCTATAATTATTCTACAACTAATTTACTAGTTTTACTGTTGCATACGACCTGCAGCCACTTCTTAATTGTTTGACAGAATATCTCTTCGCTGGCTGTGTTGGTTATATTGAAGTAAAGGAAAAACAGTTAAATTAATTTAAAATATTTCTTTCGGCACTACACAAGACTAAGACTAAACTTCAAAAAATTTAACATTTATTGAGAACATCTAAAACAATTCACTGTGAAAATATTACGATACAAATAATTAAATTCTATTCGATCAAACACAGTGTATTTCTTGTTATTATTATAATAATTATTATTTATAGCCAGCACAGTATTACACTAATGTTTATTTGCTAGCCAACATAATATAATATTAACTGTGGATAATACGTATAGAGTTAAACGTATAAAGTTTATTTATTTTTTAGAGTACCTATCTAAAATTCTAAAAGTTAAATTCCAACCATCACTTATTATAATTTATAACCGTTAATCGTTATACAAGTATACAAATTATATTATTATGTACGTTAAGAGGACGCTACACCACCCATGACCCATAATTTAACCGTAAAAATGGTTTTGAGCGGGACGACTCTACGAAGCCAATATTCATAATAGATTTACCAAATTTTCAGAATAAATAAAAGAGAACTTTATCTATGTCGTAGCGTTTTTACTTTTTTGATAACTTAAACTCAATCCAAGTTAATCATTCGGAAAGATTCATTAATTTTTGTTTTTTTCATTTGCTTATAAATAATTAATGAGTATTGATATCAAAAAAATATAAACGCAACAACACAGATAAAGTTCTCTTTTATTTATCCTGAAAATTTGATAAATCTTCTATGAATATTGGCCGCGTAGAGTTGTCCCGCGTTAGGTTAGGTATAATAATACTAACCGTTGACGAATGTGGTTAAAAATAAAACAGATTGTACGTTGGCTGACCGAAATGTACCTATTTAATATTTATAATAAGTATAACCTATATTGTATCAGTCATACTATATAGGTACTCGGTAGTAGGTACAATATACTAGGTATAATTTCATATATTCTGTAGTATGATCGCCTCGCGGGGTGTCGGCGGCGGCGGTTGGTTTTGGGACGGTGGTGTGGGCCGAGGGGTATGATCGTCTAGCGTGATGCTGTTCTTGAATCCCACTTTTTATCTTATTTTTTACGATTTTACAAATAAAAAGAGTAACTATACCTGTACTAAATTGTTTATAGACTAATTAAAGTAGGCAACTCAATTTTATTAAATTACCTACCAGTTAAATACATTTTAAACTTAACAATCTTAAACTTTCAAGTGGGTAAATACAATTTTAGAGTTAGAAACCATAACAACCAATATGTAAAAGTTATTTGTGTTAATCTTATTACCTTAGTTTAATTTGTATTTGTTTTGCTATTTTACTTAATATATGCTTGATTATCTATACAACATGAGTCTCTTTAATTCTGACAATTATCCATCTAGATTAGTTTTCGATGAAATTGAACTCAAAAATAGTGTTGACCAATACATCGACCGTATGGAGATGTCTGAATGGTCCTATAATTTTAATCGTATTTTTATAAGTCCGGGGAATTCATTCAATACAAAATATTTCATAAAGGTAGATATTTAAAACATAATCTATGTTACCTAATAAATAATTATTAAAATATAAAATCGTTAGTATATTGATAAATATTTATAATAATAATTATATTAAATCTTTAGTTTTTATCATCAAAGTTGGCTAAAAATAATTGGATGTCTAGAGCACATGTCCTCTTATCCAGTTCGAATAAAGAAAATAATCAACTGATATCACAAGAATGGCAATCTAATTTCATAGAGTCTCAACAGTCTACCATTATAAATGAATTAAAAGGAAAGATAAATGACGAGTTTGTGGTTGATGATATTATTGATAAGTTAACAGGCATAGAATTTTTTAGGTGAACTTTAATATATTGTATAATTTACATAGGTATTATTATTTTTATCACATTGATATTTTAAATTTGAATATCAAATTACCTCTATACGTTTTTAGATTGTTGAATATAGATCCGAAAAAACGGTTAGAAACGATAATATATAACTATAGGGTGTTTAATAAAACTTTAGAAGATGTATCGTTTGAAAAATTAAATAAATTAAGCAATGATGATATACAAATAGAAGTTCCATATGAAATATATATCGAAGCAACAGATGATGAATCACTAAACTTAAAAGTAATATTAGACTATGGTCTATATAGCGAGGGGTCACCAACTGGCGGTCGGCGGATCGCAAATTCATTTTTTACGAACCCTGATGGTTATGAAATTATAAAGTACCTATATAATATAGTTTTTACATTACATTTTACATTTTTATAATAAAAATATTTTCTGATATTATGGGTACACGGTATACATACGTAATCTTGCAAGCGCATACGAGCAAAAATTATAATAAAATGTATACCTATTTGTTATTAATTGACAATGTGTGAAAAATTCATTGAAAGTGTTTTGGACCGCAGGAAGTTTGGTAAGTTTCAAAACAGACCCCCATCATTGAAATTAGTTGGTGACCTCCGGCCTATAGAGATAACCCACCAAATATAAATAGGGTTCTTAGAATACACAGATTGCAATAATTATTGTAGATAGGTATTTGTATTGAAATTAGAATGAAGTTGTGAGTACAGTAAACAAATCTGATCTATTGGGGTTACTAAAAACCTGTGGTATCATAGTAATCGACATATCTAGGAATATTGCGGATTTATCTAAAGGAAAAGAAATATTCAGGTCATTAAAAAGAGAAATTCTTAAAGGTATGGAAAAAACCTACACTTTGAAAAACAAAAAATTGATAGTGGTAATATCAACTGTGATGACTTGGGCAGGTGTCAACAAAAAAGTACCTAAGCGAGTTATTAATTCATAACAAATAAAATAAATAATAATAATAATAATATTAATATTTATAATATAAATTATTTACTGTTTATTTAAAAAGCATTATGTGAGTGAGAATGATGTGAATAATAGAGTTCCAAATCCGGAATACATGGAACATTATGAATTTGAACTTGAAATGTTAGCTGTGAATGAAACACAAGGAGTAAACATATTTGCATTGATAAAATATAATTGGCAGTGATCTCATTATTTCAATGTCGGTAACATATTTGTTTATTTGTTTTTAGTTAAAAGAAATCCTAATGACAATAATCATTTGGACTGGTCTTACATATGGATTTGAACAAGATTTGTTAAAATTCGCGTTCGACTCGGCTTGTAAAACTACCGATTTATTTCCAATACCAGATAGCCAAAACCACGTACCTGTAATACACGTTGAAGACTTAGCTAGGTTCAGATACTTATTTAATATTCATAAAATACCTAATTACAGTGCGTTTGTTTATTAATTGTATGTTAATGTGTTAGGCTCATACATAAAATAATATCCGATGATCAGACGCTAGAGTATCATTATATTTTTGCTGTTGAAAGTCCAATAAATACATTAAAACAAATCATCGCTGTAAGTATCCGATTATATTGCAGCCACTTGAGCCACTCAGGTTTAATAAATAATGTAATGAGTTTGTGTTTAAATAATATTTGCCCAGGCTCTCGCTAAGTCATGTGATGTAGCTATTCCGATGGTTGTGCCATTAAATACATTCATAAATAAATATGAACTGAATGTGAGCAAAAAATTCAGATTGTACCTATACACAATTTTAATTTTCAAACGATTGTAGGGCATACATAAACAAATTATGACAGCTGATATTAAAGTCAATTCGAGCATTAACCGATTGTGGCCTAATTTCGAGTGGTACAACAATAAATCATCAATGCTGAATTCAATGAATTATTTAATTGAAACATACAAAAGAGCTCATAACATAAAAGTGAACATTTTTTTCTAATCATTATTTTGAATGGATATTTTGTAGTACCGACTAGAGTTATACGTGTATTTTTTTTTGTATTAGAGTATTAAGTTAGTTATACTTGGTCCACCGGCTTCTGGTAAGACCAAACTCGCACTTCAACTTGCCCAGTATTATGGTTTAATCTACTTGGAACCCAAAAAGATAACCCAAGACTATATTAATGGACTTGTGAGTTTGAAAAAAATCATTTTTTATAAACAATGTATACATGGTGTCAAATTATTTTGTGAAGAGAGAAGAAATAAGTTCACTGTACCAAAAAAGTCAATATACTGATGATTCCTTAGATGCTGCTGATGATCAAACTGAAATTAATTCAATTATAGTTAAAAGAATATCAGAATTAAATGAAAAGCTATTAATCTTATATTCATCTATGGATACCAATAATGATGTATTGGAAGATATTCATCTAATCCCGTAAGTTGTTTTTACATTTTTTTTATGTAGATACCTACCACCCGCACAGCTATATTCTAGATTCTTGGTTTTTTTTTTATAGATTATTGAATGAAAAAATAGTGCTTTTTAAACGTGGGTATGTCTTGGATGGATATCCAACGACAGTAGTTCAAGCCAAAATGCTATTCCGATTCGATAATACAAGTTTACACCAATCAAATATAGATATTAATAAATTGCCCGGTAAACCTATACAAATCTATTAATATTTTTCTTAATAATACTACTGCATATGAACCTACTATATATAATAACTATAGGGTAGGTATCTGTATATTTATTAATATACTTATATAGTTATATACCTACTAAATATATAGGTACACCTATTGGCTATTTATCAAAGCTTAGGTATACAACAATAATATAATATTTTTGTGTATTAATTGATGTATTATTATTTATTATATTTTTGTAGATTTGACAGTTAATTTAACTCAAAAAGCACTGGGTGTTAATTTACATGCTGAAGAGAACAGTGATATCGATATCATTACAAATACCCCTACAAAATCAAGTACAAAAAGACGACTCCTGTTCTCAGAAGTTAACAGAATACTTTCTTCAAATTCTGACATCGCCATACCATCTAATTCTAATGTAGTTGTTGCAGCTAAACCCATACTAAAAAAACAAATTAAAAAAAAACCGTAAAATAATAAACATTTTGTGTCAATATATTAATGGACAATAATGGAGTAACTTATATTTTAGCAAACGCCTAATTTGGAATGGCCAAAATCATAATAATCTCTTGAAAGTGCTCAATTTGTACTATGCGCCCATAAAGATGATTGAATCTCCATACTCACCACTAAAATTTAATATTAATAAAGTTGAATTACCAGAAATTGATCCAAGTTTTGAAAAGTTTTTAAATATAGTAGTAAAGGAAATCAAACTAAATCAACAACATGGTGATTAAAAAATGATAGTAACATACTAATATCACTATTTACTAACGTCTAACAATTAGTTAACAATTAACATTATTACCTACATGATTCAGGCTCAATAAAATAATAATTATATCGATGTAAATAAGTACTATTTTTTATTCTGTATTATAATTAAAGGAATATTGGAGAAAATGATTGATTTAAATAAAACAAATTCAACAGTGGAAGGAATTATTATTGATCATCAAAAATATAAACTAAAACAACTCAAGAAAAAAGTAAATGAATAAATAAATTAATAAATACCTATTTAATCTATATTACAATTTATGAATGGCCCTAATGTTATAGGAGTTAAGAAAAATTAATGGTATACTTGGTATTTTCTCCACTGCACCAAAAAACATTAAAATTATATGCATGTTATAAAATAAATTATAATTTAATAAATTTAATAAAAAATGTATAAACGAGTATGCTACGATAACGTAATAATTATAAATGTCGTTATCGTAACGAAAAATGTTCCATCACGATTATGAAAAAAAGTTTCTATCCACCCCAAAAACATATCAATATGTTAGACGTCAAAATATGCACAAAAAAATGTTAAATATGCAAAAAATATGCAGGTGTTACCCAAATATGCACGAAAAATGTATTAAAAAAAAAAAAAATTAAATGTAGGTAGGTATATATTAAATTACTCAAATTATACAGAGCACGAACAAATTCACGACGCGAGAATGTTTACACAAGACTGTCGCGGACAGGAGAAAATATACTTGTCTATACAATTCTTCCAAATATATTATGTACCTACCAATAGGAGAAATAATAGGTACACCATTATATAGAACAACGCGAGGATAAAATTGATGACTACAGGTCTACAGATAATTTTTAGATATTCAGATTTCAGATATCAGAGATTCATAGAGAAATGAGAATTGATGATCTGTAGCAGCTAGTAGCAGGTCAGCGGCTACAATAGTTATACGCGTCTTACAATCTTGAAAGTAGACAACTATTTTATTTATTTATTAGGTTATCTTTACCTTTTTAGCTTTTATTTTAAGAATAACCATTATTTTCATTCAATTATATAAAATAACCATTTTTTTAAAGAATTTATTGTATTATGCAAAAAAAATTGTTTTAACTCTTATGTGCACGAAATTAATAGGTAGGTAGTAGGTAATAGGTAGCTAGGTAGTAGGTAGCTTGGTCTGCTAGATTGCTAGAAGATAAATGATAGAAGCGTATAGAAAAACATGCAAATCCTACAACTTCTGAGCCCTATTTATAACTCCATTTGTAATCTTCGTACATGACAACTGTAGGTAGTAGGAAATGATATAACCAAAAATATTATCAATGACATGGGTATTATAGTTATAACAAAAATGTCAATGAATCTTACAGATGACATTGCTAGAAGATTTTGAAAAGGTAATGAATTTTGAATACATTGAACATTTGTCTAACGAAGAATATCTAATGAAATATGTCACCTCTACTTTGACAAAATTGATAGTTCAAGTTGCAAAAGTGAGACCAAAGAATCCTGTTGATTTTTTGGTGAACGAAACTATATTACCTATTTAATATTTTAACACTGTATTATTATAATTTATTAATGTATTATAATTACTGTACTTGTTAGGCATACATGGCTCTTAAAGAGAATTCGGAAGGTTTACCCAACTTTCCAGGCTATTCTAAGGAAGGTGTAAAAATACAACAAATATTGGAACGCATGTCTTCTTTGTATAATTACGATGAAAATGATAAAGTTAAATTAAAACCATTAATGGACGCTTTGACAGCACATTATACAGATAACGAAGATTCCCAAGACAGTGAAGAGGAATTAGTTTCACACGAAGTGATTTAAAAATAAACTAGAATTATCATTGATCCATAAAATATTATATTTATTTACCATATTAAAATATTTAATGTATTATTAATTATTATTTAGTTTTTTTGTTCTCGCTATATGCATGTACATAATATACTGTATACTGTATACTCCGATACTCGCTGGGTTCACTTATTTATTTATAAGCACTATTTGGATTTTGATAATATACATATCTAACAATATTAAAGGTATACCATAGATTTTTGTATTTCTTCTGTATCTATCAATTGTACATTTGTACCTACAACTGACTTTCATCAAAAATAATTTCCTAACCTAACCTACAGTAGGTTACTGCTATAGAGTGGTAAATGTGTATTGATTACAAGTTCTACACTTTTTTGATAAATAATTCATTGTTTTTCAATTGTATGAGTTTATAAAGTAAAACCTCTACATTCTTAACAGTACAGTTGGTTCATGCAGTCTAAAAATGTATGTTATATTTATTCTGGATTCTTTCCATCTACAAAATATAGAGAATACAGAGATAAGGTCATGAATGTCAAGAATTAAGGATTATTTATCATCAATATCTTTGTCCATGCTCAAAACCTACTATACAGCAGAGCAACTTTCCTAGTTTTTTCATTTGATTTTCAAATTAAAACTACTGAAGTTAGAAATAGTAAAATACTCATGTTTATAATAATAACATAATTAAGATTCTAAGATCCACATTATTATTTAAATTAGGAATATCGAGTTTTTAAATACTTATTTAAGAAACCAAAATTGACACCACCTCACTCAAAAAAAGCATTTGATCCACGACAAGAAACAAAAAGATTAAAATTGATTAAGATAGCTGATCTTACAGATAATATGGACGGTGCCCGGGCAAAAGGGAATAAGTCCATTTTTACCATTTTTTTTTTATTGAATTTTCTAGTCGATTATTATAATTCACATCGATTGACGTAAAAAAATTTAACAAATTTTAGGTTCATTTCTTTATAAAACATATGAGAAAAAAGGAATAAGTTATCAGCCGTTGTACAAATAGGAATAACTCAACATATTACTTTAAACACATTTGGTCATCATGACTTATTCCCAAAAACCCGTCTTTCGTACGTGAACACTGAACACGTTCATAAGTTCGAATGTACGGTTTGCAGCATTGCTGCAGAATGTAGATAATATAATATTTATGACTATGGTTTGTGTAAAATATAAACAAATTACAATCATAAGCTAAAAATAGACAAGATAATAATATTAAATATATTGGAAAGGATAATTATAATAAATTTGTTTTATCACATTGACGAATGAATTAATTTATCTGCGATATTTAGTATCATTTATTAGAAGCTAATCTATCTAAATTATTATATCAATTACTACACTGAGTAAACAAAAAACCGCGCGTGATAATTGTGTTGTTAATATTTTATTATTATTCATGTTTATTTACAATTAGTTTTATTGTATTTAAAGCTCTTATGTTGTTTTGTGTTGTGTTGTTATAAATTTTATACTAGTTAGTACTTAGTACCTTTATAACGTTAATAAAGTACTACAATTATGGATAAAAAAACTAAGCATAAGTTTATTTCCAAAAGAACTCTTGGATTAGTTGAAAATTTGAGCAAAAAATCGATTAATGTTAAACGGAAATTAGACTATGATCAATTTAAGAACATCAGAAAAGTGAGTTTTCAGAAACATAATACCTTTAAGCCTTTTTACTATTTTATGATTCTATTGTAAACTATTATAGATTGATAATAGTTATACCACGAGGGATGAATTTACATCAAGTTCTGTTTTAATTACTACTCCTATGGCCTACAAAGAAAAATGTAGAATGTGGCTATCTAAACATGACTCACATTATGAACAGAACTTAAATTCAGTAAGTTTTTTGATTATATAAAATATAAATTATTTTAAGTTACTGATTAAATACAGTAAAAATTAGACTATTAATTTTCTGAAAAACTAATAACCTAGGTGATAGGTACTTGTTGGAAGTTGCATTTTTTTTACTTATCTATGTATGCAAATATTTTAATTATTTAAATGAGTATGTGCTCACTTGATTTCTTACATTTTTAATATTACCTAAATACATGATTAAGCAATGATTTATTTATTTATTCACTTATTTTTAAGTGGAAAGTTTCTGATAAAGACATAGATCCAAAATTTGTTTCCACTGGTCAGGCTGCTATTGAACTTGATAACATTTTAGCACCTTGCAGTGATCATAGTAATGTATGTTTTAAGTATGCTTAGTATTAACTTGAAATATCATATTTTTAATTCTTAGTATTTCAAATTTATTTTTAGTTTGAAGTTGATGACCCAGCATATTTTTCTACTGGCCAGGATGCTATTGAAATAGACAACATTTTTGTACCTATTAGTGATCATATTAAGGTATTTTTTAAGTATGCTTAGTATTAACTTGAACATATTTTAAATATCAAAAATGTTGAAATTTATTTTTAGTTTAAAGTTGATGACCCAACATTTTTTTCCACTGGTCAGGCTGCTATTGAACTAGACAACATTTTAGTACCTACTAGTGATCATAGTAATGTATGTTTTAAGTATGCTTAGTATTAACTTGAAATATTATATTTTTAATACTTAGTATTTCAAATTTATTTTTAGCTTGAAGTGGATGACCCAGCAGATTTTGTTTCTTGTGACCAGGCTGCTATTGAACTAGACAAAATTGTAGTACCTAGTAGTGATCATAGTAATGTATGTTTTAATTATGCTTAGTATTAACTTGAATTATCATATTTATTAAAAAATGCGAACTTATGTTTAAAGTGAAATTGATGATCCAACATTTGTTCCCACTGGCCAGTGTGTTACGGAGGTTGACCACATTTCAGTGCATAGTAGTTATCAAAATATGAATGTAAATGTGAACTCACATAATGTAAGGTCATATCCTAAGTCAAGAAAAATTCGAGCTGAAAGGAAAGAGAAACGAAATCTTGGTCAAGCATATACCACACAAAGTGGTAAACAAGTACCAGAAAGAAAGTTCCAAGTGCTCAATAATTGCCATAAAAAGTGTTCACTCAAAGTATCTATTGAACATATATCGTTATTGTTTAAAAAATATTGGTCTATGTGTGATAAAAATAGACGGGCAACTTATATTTCTGGGCTGATTGAGTTTAAGCCAAAAGATGCTCAAAAAAAAAAGTGTACTGCGCCTAAAAAACAAAAAGACAGACAGGTCACTTTTAAGTACCATGTGCCTATCAATGGAAAAATGATAAAAATTTGCAAAAGCTGTTTCATCAAAGTTTTCGGTGAAACTAACAAATTTATTTGGAATGTTTGTCAACAAAAAAAAAATCAGATTGTTCTACCACTACTCCAGATAAACGTGGTTGTCATATTCCTGCCAATAAAAAAACGCCTGAAGATCTAAAAAGGGTGAAGAATCATATAAATTCATAACCTACATATCAAAGTCATTATTGTAGAAAAGAAACCTCAAAACTCTATTTACCGTCTCATTATACTTTAAATAAATGTTATGAAATGTACAAAGAGTCAGTTGAAAATCCGGTTAGTAGGCAAATATATGAATATAAAATGCATGAAGCAAATATTAAAGTTAAAGAACCAAAAAAAGATACTTGCAGTACTTGTGATGCTTATAAAATGAAGATTCAACATAGTGATGATGTTGAAAAAGAAAAATTAATTAAAGAACAAGAAAACCACCACAAACTCGCAGAATTAGCATATGAAACTAAAAGAACAGACAAGGAAAGAATGAAAAATGAAAATCAAATTTTAGTTGTAGCATTTGATCTTCAGCAATGTCTACCAACCCCGTGGCTTGAAACTTCAATTGCTTTCTATAAAAGACAACTTTGGACATTTAACCTTACTGTCCATAATATGAAAAATGGTCAAGCAACATGCTATGTTTGGGATGAGTCAAAGTCTAAAAGAGGTGCAAATGAAATAGGATCAAACATATTTCATTATTTAATAAACCTACCATCTGAAATAACACATGTGATTCCATACAGTGATTCTTGTCCTGGACAAAATAAAAATAGCATATTTTTAGCCATGTGTATATTTGCATTATACCATTCAAATTCCATTCAAGTCATTGAACACAAATTTTTAGTCCCTGGTCACACCCGCATGGAGTGTGACTCAGATCATGCTCAAATTGAAAAAAAAAAGAAGCACTTTGATTCACCTATTTTTCATCCCCATGATTGGGCTCAGCTCATAAGAATGACAGGAAACAAAATACCATTTAAAGTAATAGAAATGGAAAGAGAAGATTTCAAAGACTTTGGAAATGTTTACAAATCAAAAACATTGATGATGAAAAAAAGAAATGAAAATGGAGATAAAGTTGTGCGGAGATCAATTAAATGGTTTAAATTTGAGAAAAAAGACCCATATAAAGTATACTATAAAAACACTTTAGCTGTTGATGAAAACTTCCATGTGATAAATATGACAAAACCAGTTTCCCGTCGAGCAACAGAGAATACAACAACACTTGAGAACTTAATAATTCCTCTTTGTAATGAAAATCCTCCCAACATTTCAGTAGAAAAAAGAAAGACTTATTATCTTTATTAAAATATATAACTACAGTTTATCATTCATATTATAAAGATCTCCCTACTGAAACCCAAGTAGATGATCCTATACTTAACTCTGATGAAGATGAAGATTGATATTGATATTATAAAAGAAAAATTTTTATTTTCTATTGAAGTTTTTTTTTTTTTTTTTTTTTTTTTTTTTTAGCATTTTAAAAAATAAATTATAAAGATTTAACAATATTGTTTTATGTTGAACACATGGCATACTGTTCAGAGTTTATAGTATTGATTAGGTGTCTACAATTTTAAGATTTGTATATTAATTAAAGTAAGTATAGGTAGTAGTTGTATTTACTATCAATACTATCTTAGATAATATTATTATGTACCAGTTTAATAAGAGTTATATCCACTATGCCCTGATTTTAAGAGAAACAGATTCTACAGTATTAGTCTATTATTAATAATTAATAATTTATTGACTAATAGTTTATACCTATGTCAATAATTTGTTGCACCAATGAATAATAATTAATATTAGTCATGTGTATTAGGAAACAAGTCAAATTAAAAACTACTCAAAAGTAATAACTTATATGGTAAAGGGAATAAGTCCAAAAAAAAATGCTGTCCAAAAGGAATAAGTCATGTGCTAAAGGGAATAAGTCAAAATAAATACCGTACAAAGGGAATAAGTCACCTATTTGACTTATAAGTCCAAAGTTAATCAAATATTTTAAGTTTTGAGAAAACCCATGTTTGAAGAGCCAATTCAAAAACTAATGTCAAAAATATTGAGAAATAATTCTAACTTTTGAATGTTGTAGATAGTTTTTTTTAGTTTTCTCAAAACAGTGTTTTTGTACTTATTCCCTTTTGCCCGGGCACCGTCCATATATATGCAAGACAGCGCATAAAAAAAACAAAAAAAATATTTTCAATGTATCATAGGATTTAGTAAACGTTTAAATTGTACACTTTTTTTAAACCTTAAGCTAATATAAGCTAATAAACTTGAAGCCTTAAAAAAAAAATTATTTAAAAATTAAGTATTGTATATTTGTATGAAAATGTTCATTTTGTTAATAAATAAATACTAAATTACTACCTAATTAATAATATTATAAGTTAAAACATAAAAAGATCGGAAAAAAATGAGTTAAAAATAGTCAGTGTATAATATTTAAAGCAAATTAGAGCTATATAAAATTGGCTAAATTTAAAAATAAAAATAAATAATATGGTAAAAAACAAAAATCACCTTATCTAATGTATTA
This sequence comes from Neotoxoptera formosana, assembly GCA_022818045.1. Lineage (NCBI taxonomy): Eukaryota > Metazoa > Arthropoda > Insecta > Hemiptera > Aphididae > Neotoxoptera > Neotoxoptera formosana. The sequence continues at coordinate 9,750,161 of CM040632.1, read as the reverse complement.
AAATTAAAAACTTGTTTTATTTAAACATGATATAATGTATTCCTTAATTGGCAAAATAATATTAGTTTGTTGATGAAATGTATCATATGATATATTTTATGATGGTATCACGCTCTACAAAACTCATTTTACAAGTACAACATGACGAACAGTGGATGCCTTCACTATGTATTTTTATAGGGTCAGTCAAACTTTTAGAAGGTTTGTCAAATGAATACATATTAATGTGGTTCAGAAAATCATCAAATTGCTTAAATGTTTTAAAACAAAATAGACATTTTATAATTTCTTGTTCATGAAGTGTATCATGTTTGGATAAATTTCTAAATGTTTTATCACAAAATTTACACTCATGTACTATAATATCATGTTTGTGAGTTGCTTTGTGTCTATTAAATATTGAAAGGTAAGAAAAATTCTTGTCACAAATATCACATTTAAATAAAGCCTTATGCGATTGCATATGAATAGTAAAATAGTTCTTTGAGAATAACTGTTGGCATACATTGCATTTTACTTCATTGTCCTTCGTACAATTGGATGTATTTCCACTTTTTAATTGTATCTAAAATTAAAAATATGATAAAATAATTTTATTTTTATTTTAGTTAAACAAAAATACTAACCTTATTTTTTTTATTTTTATTTTTTTTCATTAATTTTTTTACAATTGTTTTCAATCTAAAATCAATAGTCACTATTTAAAATATAGATAATGAATATCAAGAAATATTATTAAAATATATTATTAGTACCTATATATACAAATTACTAGTACAAATATACACAATCATTTAAAAAAGACATAATATTTTATGAACCTTAATAAAAATATACAAGCAATTTACTATAGCGTGCATTTTGAAAGTCCATAAAATATATTATAAGACTAGATTATTTTTAATTCAATAACTTACAATAATGTAAACTCTTCATCATCTACTGAATTTTTTGAAGAGGAGGTAGTAGTAGCAGCATCTAAATATTAGATCAGTTTTAATTAATTAAACAAATTAAATCTGTCTACAGGGAGGTTGGTAGTTAATCATTTATTATACTAAAAAATTAATTATTTCCATGGTTATTAGGTATTTAAAATAATTTTATTATAACCTTTTTCTTAAATCCCTAAACAGATGTATAAAATATATCAGTAAAAAAATTGATTCTTTCAAATTGAAATTACAGATTTACATTCACATAATATTCTTAAAAACTCATTAAAATTATCACCTTTAATTATTATTTACTGAGCTCTCTTCTTCATATTCAAAAAATAAAGGATTTAGCCATATCCATGTGTACATGTGCCGCATCTGTAACATTTTTTGGGACGATTCATTGGCTTGCGGGCCATGGTGGTGCAAGTTATAGTCGCTTAGTCACAGCCAGCAAGCATGACAGATGACCATGGCAATCTGACCTAACCATTTACTAATGACAGCCATAATCACTTATGATGCAGTAATTAAAAAAAATTATTAACTAGGTGTTTTATTTATAATTGTATCATGCCAACAATTTTATAATACAATTTTAAATTATTAATAATTTATTTGTTTTAAATAAGTATTTAAAATTATATTCTTAAGAATTAAAATTTATTATTAAATAAATATAGTAGTATTATTCTTATTTTATCATATTAAATAAAATAAGTTTTTTTTTTCAAACATTTTCATTTGTAAGCGAGTAGCTTATATATAATTCCTTTATTTTTGAAAATGAAGAAGAGAGCTCAGTAAATAATAATTAAAGGTGATAATTTTAATGAGTTTTTAAGAATATTATGTGAATGTAAATCTGTAATTTCAATTTGAAAGAATCAATTTTTTTACTGATATATTTTATGCAGTTATGTATTTTGTTATTTAGGATTCTAATATTTAAATAATTTAGTTTGAACTTAAAGCTATAGAATGTTACTAGATATTATGGTAACGGTCCAATATGCGACCTACACACTGATTTACGGTCCAATATACGACCTACCTATTTTTATTTGTACGTACTATTTCATTTTTGTCAGAATCTTTGTTGTTGGAATTATTTATTTCTCTTAATGGCTGATGGTCCCCACACTGTAATCGACCACGGTTATACTTCCTTTTACCTTGAAAAAGGGATTTGTCAATTTGGACAGTACAACCAGGACCACCCATTTTCTCTCTTTTTGAAAAACAATATACTGGTATATCTCTGCATAAATTATACCAATGTATATATATGTAAAATTAAATGATGGTGTTTTTGCTTCTTCCAGTCCAATATACAGCTTGATTTATTAGAACTAAATTAACCCAGAACCAAACTATTTCCATTATTTCACATAATGATAGCTGACTATTACAACGGCCGTTAAGATCCGTGTAGGTAAAAAAGTCATTATCTTTACGAATCGATTGGTAGGTCTGGACACCCCGTTTTGTACATCGTAATGTTACAACGTTTTTCATAGTGCCATCAGAATTTCGTTTTTTAATACTTAAATATTTAACAAGTTGGCCAGTTCTTATCAGTAGGTCGAGTAACATTTGTAGGTCGCATATTGGACCGTTACCGATATTATTATACAATAACTTGTCTGGTATTTTAACACTTATAAAATATCAAAAATAATTATTAATTAATCTACCTTTGGTTTTTTTTTCTTTCTTGCGGATACGGATTTCATTTCTTATAATTTTTGATACAAAATCGTCTTTAATTACCATGTTTTTCTCAATCTGAAATCATATATAAGATTTAATTACCTTCATTAAAGAACAAATGGAATGGATGATACCTAAAATAAATTAGAACATAATATTATTGGCTAATGCTAAAAATTAAGATATACCTAGGTATTTAAAAACTGTATAGATCTGAATTATCTAGATTATTACAGTAACCAACCATAGGTATATGGTTAGTTTTGTTGTGTTACATAATATAATATTGCAAATCTAAATGTTACAGATGTTACAATAAATACATTATTCTTAAATTAATTTAATTTAAATATTTGTACAATTAAGAATAATAAATTCTTTGTTTTTACTTTTTAGTAACTGTATTTTCATAGCAACACTTATAAGTAATAATAATAAATTTAGGTACCTACATACCTTAATATGTAGTGGTATTTGGTAGAAACTATGGCAGTACGAAGAACTGAGAAATATTAAAATATAATAAAAAGTCAACAGATGAGAATTATTAATACCTATTTGACTTTAACATAATAAATTATTATCATTATCCGCACAGTTAAACGATTCCAAAATGTTAGCACATTAGTTAATACTATTTTGTAGGCTATATTATTGCAGTATTCGTACAAGATCTATTAAGTATAAAGACAGATAATCGTTGGTATACGCCATAGCCCAAAAACCTGGTTGTATGTGCTTTAATCTATGACACCTTATCAATCCTGTACCGTGGTCTATAGAATTATAGTATTTATTATAGTTATTACTTAACAAGTCTATAAATAAATTCGGAAAACGTTGTTGGAATTCACAGCTTGACCTTTTTTTTATAAAATAAAATCATAATAATTCTATAATATTAGTTCTATCAGTTCATAATAATCTGTTTAAAATTACTGATACATTAATACATAATAATTCACAATCATTATTATTCATAATATTAGATACCTACCTACCATCAAATACTGTAAATGACGATTTACAGTATTTATTACCTAACATGAATACAAATAGTTTACTATCTTTGTTTCTTGATATTGTTATATTCTGTGATATTACCTACATAAGTAATGAACAAACCCAAGGTGGATATAGGTATATATTTTAAATACTAAAATACCTATGTCAGTATAACCCAGTGGCGGCTCGTGCCTAGGTGTGCAGGTGTGTGCGTGCGCACACCACATAGATCAATATAGATACAACAGTGAAAATGTAAAATACTAATTATAATAAATAATTAATTTTAATACAATATCTGTTATCTGTATTTATTATATAAAAAAAAAATTAAATTTTAAAAACATAAAAACACGACAATTATTATTATACTCCTAAAATTTAATTGAGGTATGTAACAAATACACATCAACTGGTGTGCACTGTGCAGCTCAATCTGAACACCGCCTGACCGTGTAAAATACGTTTGGTTGCCGAGTGGGGGGAATCGGCAATTATAATATTATTATGTTTATGTTACAATGGTGTGCAGCTCCCACTGCACGCTCGTCAGGCGGTCGCACGCAATAAACACACACACGGTTAAAGATAAAAATGTTTAGTTTTTTTGTTATTGTTTTAATGTTATTAGTTATGACATGTTGTCTGTTGAGACAATAAATAAAATATACTATACCTACCTAATATGTAATATTACAAATGTTATCATTTAACTTCAACTAGTTCAACTATAATAATTTAACAGTTATTATTGTTCTGTCTTCTGTGTTATAATGGTTATTGAGCCCCCGGCGCCGGCTATTTATTAAGGAGAAAATTATTGGCAACCTTATTCACATATTATTGTTTCGGCGTCGCAAGATCTTGTGAATGTGTAGTAGTGTAAATGGTTATTACTTATTAGTTATTAGTTATTACTTATTCGTGTGAGAGAATCCTTCTACTATCTCTTACTACCTATGCATAGGCGGAAATCCATTGAAATTTCTGGGGGGGCTAAATTAACTAAAAAAAAACTATATTCAAATAATATGATATAAATCGAAAAACAAAATACTCATTGTGTTGGTATTTATTAGATTATGCGTTTTTAGACGATAAAGTCCTATCATAGAACAATCCGACCTATATGCCATCAAAGTAGCGTGTTACCATATATTGTAATTAAAATTTTTTTTTTATTGATAAGTACTGTACAACAAGTTAATATATTACCAAATATTTACACATGAAACACGACGAAATTTTGGGGGGGCTCTATTACAATATTTGGGGGGACTAAGTCCCCCCCAAGCCCCCCCCCATTTCCGCCTATGTACCTATGTATGAACGACGCATCATTATTCCCGTAGAGTGTGTTTTTGAAGACAAAATGGCATTAGCACCGGGCGCTTTAAGGGGAATAGGGAATGTCAGTACTCACTATTAGAGTAGTAGTCACTACTTTAGTACTTTGTATTCATCTCGAATTTGATATAGGTAAACTAATCATCTAATGTACGTTATCTTTATATATATAATTCTACTGTACATGTGTATGTCACTGAATTCCTCTTAAACGGCTGGACCGATTTGAATATTTTTGTATGCGTTTGGGTGACACCCTGGTTGGTTTAGAATTTAGATTCACAAGGTGGTAAGGTGAGGTGGTGAGGTAAGGTGCTCACACAGGGATTTATAATATAATAATAAATATATTTTAATTCATGGTACACTAGTTACTTTAGGCATAAATTAGATAGGTATTTGAACAAAGTATAACGATTTTAGTTTTTTTGTTGTAATTAAAAAATATTATTCGTGGGTACTTGAAACATTCAAAGTATATTATCAACTATCATATTTTATACAATACCTAAACACACAATGCTGTTTTCAAATGTAATTTTTTCGGCAAAAATGAATTAAACCTACTGCATTATTAATGCCTAATATTAAATAAATGATTACAGACGTATAACATAAAATATACTTAGTATTATAGGCTAACAGACCGTGTTTGCTCAGAATTGTTTTTCGACTAGGTTCAATGATTTTATATCATCCATTACAGTGACCCCTTTAGACACATACTGTACAGCAAAGTGGTACTCACAACCCACTTGCCCATCTTTTTAAAATTTTTAAATTATGAAAAAAACAGTTATTCAGTTCAAGATCAACGGTTTATACAGTATATGTTATGACTACAGTCTACAAAGCTTTCAAACTATCTAATCCAACTACTGAACAGATCGAATTTGCGAAATAAATGCGATAGCTGAAAGCCCAACAAGTACACATAAATATATGATAGGTACATACTACATAAGGAACATACCTTACACAATATACATTTTTCGTGTAAAAATATTTAACTAAATATTTTCATCCCATTTTCAAACACATATTATGGCAATAGTTTTCAGATATAATGTCCCGAAACAATCAATATGTCAATATAAATACTATGACCAAGGGATGAATTATTTAAAAGCCCAGTGCCACTTTTATTTTTATAAATTTAAGTTATGTTTCTGGTTTGTTAATTTTCACAAAGTTGACATTATCCAGTATTACGTAAATTACATATTGCAGTAGTAGAATATTATTATCAGCTATTAGGCGGAAATATAAGTATAATATATAGGTACCATTCATTTCAGCACACAAGTCGATTTCAAAACACTGAATTTTAAATTCGTGTACTGAGAAGAAGGTGAACAACTTAATGAACTTATACACACGATATCAAATGGAAATCGATATTCTATATTTTGAGAGTATACAAAATAAATTAAGTAAAGTAAAAAATAAAACAATTTCAAAGGGCTTATTTAAACATGCAGCGCGTGAGAATAATATATTAGAACATCGTATATAGATACTATAATGTATTAATTTAGACATTATAGTTTAAATAATATTATATTGTATTATATTTTATAATATATAAAACTATACTATATATGCCTATACGCTTGAATCTGGTCCTTAATGTTTACGCACAATTATTATTGTGAAATTTTGTTTTTAATCATTAACAGCATAGAGAAGACAACGTTTATATAATAGTATACAATATGATGCATATTGTATAAATTATAAATATTATTTAAGTATTATATCTATATATGTATATGATAATAAAATTAATAATCGTAAGTATAATATGTATATAAATAATAAAAATAATAATAATATGGAACAGTATTGCGTATATATAGGCGGTATATTACTCTAAAAGATTAAGAGTGCTGTTGGTCTTCCTCAGTTGAGCTCTCCACGGAATGATTTTGGCAAGACCGTCATCGCTGTCTGAGTCTTTTGCGTTGTTCTTGGAGACCTGTTGCTGTGGCTGCAAAGGAGGCTGTGGCGCCGAGGGTTTCTCATCCGTCTCCGTCTCCGTCACCGATTCGTCGTCCACTGCAGGCTGATCGTTTTCCTTGTTCTGGCCGTCAGTCGTAGATTCAGCAAACGTCACTTTGGCCACGAAAGCTGGTGGTGGTTTCCCATTGGTCGACAGCCTAAGCAGACAACAATTGTTCGTTAGTGAAACACGACGAAACCACTTGACATTTTTTATTTTCAGATAAGTTATAACTTATAACTATAATTTTATTGACCGACCATAAAGACAAAATACATATAATGTTTTGCACACTCCACTGCTACCGCAGTGTCAGTTCTTCCTTGATACCCATCAGGCACATCATTTCAGTTATTTCAGTTATTCAGTCATTTCAGTTATTTCAGTTATTTAATTGTAAGTGGCAAAATATTTGCAGCCTATTTTAAAGTCATTACATAGCCATGATTATATTCGACATAGTTTAAATATAGTTCTTGTTGTATATATAGGGCATGTGATAAGTCAATTATTGGACCACAGCGAGAGTTTATTTAAAAATTAAATCTGCACTTTTATTTTATTTTAATTTCAAATAAGGGGTGGCTACTTGTTGTGTCACGTGGTAAAAATGGCTTCATAATTGCGAAACAGCATTTTATATGGTATCTAGTAATTAGTATCTACACACTAATTGCACCCCAAGTTTTTTTTAGCGTATATACGAACTGTAGCCATGTTTTTTGTTGGTACCTACATACTAATGAAAAATTTAAAATATAAAAATAAATATTATATATTATGAAACTTAATTTTTCTTCCCATTTTTACACTGACTATTAGTAGCATAATTACTACAGATAATTTAAAAATGTTGTTTTGTAGTTTTTATTTACATTTTTGTCATGTTTAAAAAAAATACTATGGCACTGGTAAAAACGTGTTTGATATTTTTTTTATAAATTCGAATTAGTTGATTTGTAACTGTTATTGTTAAACATTCAACGACAATATAATATAAGATAATCGACAGACACATCTTAAAATGGTAAATATGAATCGGGCCGCAACTTGGATATAATGTAGGTACAAATACCTGGGCTGCAATTAGGATTAGAATTTTTTTCTTAGTTTTCTTTTGGGACGCATCTTGTTTGCAGCCGAATGATGCAAGTACCTATGAGTTGAATAAAAAAAATAGGTGCGAAATACTGCGAATGCATACTTGACCCATCCCCCAACCATAAAGATGCACCTGATACCAATTACCGATATATCTGTGGCAAAGTGTCAACGATCCGAGATAGCAAATATTAATGTACACATTATGTTTGTTTAATTTTTGTCAACTTTATTATTTATTGGTTATATTGTAACAGCGTTACAAAACCTACCTATTTTCAAATTATATTTTTATATGATAATGTTGATAGAAGCAGTGCTCAAATTGGGGGGGGGGCGCATGGAAATTCAGCTCCTAAACTAGCTTTTGATTTTACGAGTAATTAGCGTTCCCGTACTACATTTTTCCCAAAGAACACATGGGTACTTGGTATTAAAATATTAAAAAAACGAATATCTGTAATACACTAATACATAGGTATAACTTATATATAAGTTTATAAAACACATTTGTACCTACTTTGTAGTTTGTTATACTATTGTTATACACTTATACTATTGTAATTTTTTAGTTAAATAATTACTTGGGTAGGAATCATTAATAGGTAACTTATAAAGTTATAACTATATGCTTTTGTTTTGCAGTGCAAAAATTTATAATCCCGTTTGTTTGACTTGGGAAATAGTCGTAATTAATTTTATTGGAAGTATTCCTCAACAGATTAACTCGGATATAAAATAAGCTTTACTCAAACTGTTGAGAATGTGATAATGTACCTTGTTTGACGTGTACTATCGAATTTTTCGAATGTGGATTAAGATATAAATTGCCTAGATACACAATAACCACTAATAATTTTTTTTAACTTATGTGTGTTGTATTATCATAATTTATAATAATTGTTATTGAAATTTAATTTGTTCAAAGACCGTAATGAAAAATGAACGATACGTGTTATATAAGTAGTTTAAACTTATTAAAGACAATTGGTTTTTACATTTTACTTTTAATTCACAGACATGAGTACATGACGTATACACACACACACATACACACACACACACACTTGACACTCACACGGCGAGGTAGAGACTGGCTATATTTTCAGTAAAAACAACAACAGCTGTGCTCTCGCGGGAAATCAAACCGTGACGACGACAATTTCTACACCAACCAATTATCTCAGTGACTAATAATTAGACGCTGTCAAAACGTATAGCTAGGAATTAGGATCAACTTTTAAAAAAACGTACTTGTCGTCTTGTCTCTTGTTTTGCATCAGTTGCCGTTTCCATGGCGGCAGAGATTGCAAACGCTTTTCCTCCGCCTCCCGGATAAGCTCCTCCTCCATGTCCTTCCGTGCTTTTTCCGCTGCTTTTTTAGCCATCATCTGACGCTTCCACGCGGGTATTACATTACCGTTGGCGTCCTTTTCCGGGATCTATAAAATTAACATTTACAACATTAATAAATATTTTTGAAATATTGTCCGCAACAGCACAACATATATGTGAAAAATATTAACATGTTAATTAATTTTTATATAGACTACCTAGTTGATATTATAGTTATTAATTATTATTTTATTATGTTTATGATGGTTATAAATTATAATGTACGATAATATTACGAATAAGTTTCAAAATTTCAAATGATAAACGAGTTCCACCGACACTGAACATAATATATTATAATTAATTAGAAACATAACATAATTAACGACCGACGAGAATCTCACTAAAAATATCGTCATTGCCCGTCTTAATGTCTAACACGAGGTGAAATCGCGTATAATACAGCTTTCAGATATTTTTATGCCTAGAGTGAAATGCGTGTAAATCGAATGGCAATCGAATATCGTATTGGTTTAGTCACGATTATGATTGACGGTGTGTGTTGTGTGTACAACATAATATATCAGATTAACGGGTTAAACTTTTAAATTCCCTATATATTTTATGCTTAACTGCGGAACCTAAATCATTAATAATTAAAAATAGTATAGCAGTATTATTATTGTATAATAGATAAATAAAAAATGGTACTAAGAATAGTTATAATATGAACCATATTCGAAATTTTAATTAACATTAGTTAAAAATTCCTATCAAGTATCAACTATAATCTTGTACTTTCTTAGGTTATATAGAATCATTCAAAAAAATATAATTAATATAGAAAGAAAGAGCAATAGTATTGGTTATAGTTAGAAATCAACAGGTTTTTAATTAATACAACTTGATAATTATTAGAACGTGAGTAATTAATATTTTTTAACACATATAACGACAGCATCGAATGTAACATTTACTACTATATATATATAACAATTTTATTAAGCGAACTGCCCACCATGAGGGTTGCCAAAAGACACAGTATACATATTCAATATTGAAATACATAGGATTGTTATAACATTTTAGTAGATAATTATATAAACATAATTAGTAGTATAGACTTCAGACACTCAGTATTCAGAAAGATGTATTTATGAAGATACATATAATTAGAATAATGGATATATTAACAAAACCAATAAATATATGATTAGTGATTAGCATTTAGATGAAAAAAAACTAATACCGGTAGGTGATAAGGCATAGTGTAACCGATACAATTTCGTAGATGAATATTAAAATTATACGTATAATACTATAGTAATAATGAAGTATTATAATATTAACTATAATATTTTATATAGTCAAATACTTATTTGGTACCTGATCTATGATATTATCGGGTGATAACTGTTTGGTGATCTCGTTGATCTTTTGTTTTTCGCTCATCTCGTCCATTTTGACTTTTTCCACTTTCATCTTTTTAATGCCATTAATATCTTTAGACATTTTTAGTTCTGCTATCAGATCTTGCCTTTGTGCTTGTAATGGAGGCACGACACCTAATGAAACACAATAAGAAATAAGTAATAACACACATACCACACGACTACACGAGTCAGTGAAAGTCGAAGAAATTATAAACCATTCCCATAAGATTGTTATTGTAATATTCGTCTAATTACACGCGTTGTTATTACATTGCCGGACTTTATTAATATGGTACAGAAACTAACTCCAGTGATCGCATTCTCCAAAAAATTAATTCCGTCAAATTATTATTGTGTACAGAAACGTATGGATGAATATCGATTTTTTGCATAGATGGTATGCTTGCAATTTATATATTGATTTTTTTTTTTAAACAGTTTGATGTATTTTTTTATGATTAGAATATAAGATCATTTGTTATTAACAAATACACAACACAATTTAGTGTGCAATTTGATTATAAGACTAAAAACGACAGATAATAGTATTATAATATAATAATTTAACCTACAGTTCAGTAATTACAAGCTTATGGAAAAAAATTAATCTCTTCGGTAGATTCGACACCATTTTCACTAAATACTTTCAATTCTATGTATTTTACTCGGACAACAAGTTTTTTTTAATTTTTAATGATTCATTTATGAAATGTTGCTCAAAGTACAAACGCAGCTTGACTTTTCGGGTTTAATTTATGTTACTATGCGTCACCTCAATATTTTATAGTTTAATGAAACACTGTTTTAATTTTAGTAATGAACAATTGTATTTCGAAATGAAATAAAGTTACCAGGTCGTAAAAATAATTAACACTCATCATGAAAACATCATAACACAACACATAGGTACGATTCTACAAACTGAAAAAAAATTCACAACGCCGTGGGATGTATAAATGTAATTATTAAACGCTGAAAGAGTTATATATAAATCATTTATTTCAACTATGATTCGTTCTTTTGTCAATATCTCCGCAGTCACATTCCATTTGTGTGATTTATTGAAAAAAAAATCTAACAAATGGACCTATAACTTATAATCAGAACTATTTTTTTGTAGGGTATTCGACGAACAATAAAATAAATAATGTATTTTTAAATTCAAAACATGTATTAAAAGTAAACCGACTACAATAATAATATATTTGCGAATAATTTCGTATGGTTTTGAATTATGTATGTATTTATACAGTTATTATACTTATATCATTTTTTCTCAAAAATATTTCGTTTTTCGGAATGTTTATTCATTTTAATATTTTATACTTTAATATTATAGGACACGAAATACAACGTATACATCGACGAACAATAATTACTACTTACCAGATTGTTTATCCACGTCGTTGTTGTTGTTACTGTTGTTCTGCATGATCTTTATTGTGCCCGGCGTCTTCTTAAGCTGTACGCTGTGCAAGTCGTGTATGCTGATCGCGGCCAACGGCTGTTGCTGGTGCTGCTGTTGGTGTTGGACGGCCACTGACAGTTCGGACTTGGTTCTGTGCAACGGCACGTTTGCCGACCTGACAACTTCGTTCGGGTCACCGGTATTGACACCCGTGCCACCGCCGACGATGCTCTTCAGGTACTCTGAGGGTTTGATGAGTCCTATGTCGTGGACGCCCGTGACCGGAAACTTTGGTGGAATGAACGCTGATGGTTGCTGTGGTCCAGTCATCGCCGTCACCGCCGCCCCTCCACCGTCCGAAGATTCTCCTGCGAAGTATAAGATGTGACTTACCGACCGTGCGTATTTTATCTGATGGTGATGGCCCATGTGTGCCGTAGTGGGTGGTTAATAGCGCGTGAAGCTTTTTACATTTTTTATTTTCCCTGCGCATTATGGGTATACGCTTTTTGCACACATGGGCACAGCGCGGGACAACTGCGATAACGCTGCAGCACAGGCAAGTACCTAATACCTAGTACATGTCGATAATTGGCGAAAGCCAAGTGAAATCGCTCCGATTTGTATAGGATTGTTCTTTTTTAAACCATTTTTAATTAATTTAATTGCACTCGAAATAAGTCGATTAATATATTATGATAAAAATCATGATTATTAATTTAATATCAAACTAATTAATATGTTGACAACCATACGGTAATACTATATACATAGTAGGTAGGAGATTTAGTTGAATTTTAGAGGAACACTTAATTATTTTTTCAATAAGCTTAGATTAACTAAGAAATTCGTGTAAACACACCTTTCCATCCTATTATAGGTAAATGTTTTTTTTATCATAAACATTTCTTGTTAAGCATTAACAATAATATCTATCTATTTAAGCTTATAAACTACTGCAGTTAAATAAAATACATAATTTCTACTGCAGAAAATCAAAAACGTGTTAAGCTTTTTAATTTTTCTAAAATACCTATATTTCCGGGACGAGGCCAGAGATAAAAAACTATTGACTCCCAACACGACGAACCAAAAAGGAATCAAATTTTTTTTTTATTTACCAGTGACGAGAACAGATCTATCGCGACGTGTGAAATTATATTACCTGCAGTGCGTACTACTTATTCGACAGGTGTATAATAATAATTTTATGCTATAAAATACTAACTCGGATTGCGGGCCGACTGCTGTTGCACGTACACGTACACCTGTCCGTGGAAATCGTTGACGGGCATGGGCGGCGGAGGCGGTGGCGGACACACGCCCGCCGCCGGTTCCGACACCACGCGCTTCAGCGGCGTCCGTTCCTTGTGGTGGTGAACGGCAGCGTGCAGCGGCAGCGTGTGATGGTGGTGTTGGCCCGGCAGCTCCGGGTCCGAGTCTTCGGCCGAATGGCTCACGTCCGACGGCGAGCCGCTCGACACTCCTGACTCTGTCATTGTATACAAGACATCACGTTTAGTTTTAATTTTGATCACAATTTATTATTATACTATATTGTATTCTTTTTTTTTCAGTTGTAGTTTGCCCCCGTGTGACATTGTTTATTGAACAAAAAAAACAAAATTCAAATAATTACGTCACAAATAATATCAAAAACAATATCGTCTCGCAGAAGCTTTATACTATTGTAGTATTGTACTATAGAAACTACAACCATTGGCATAGTTATACACTTATACGGTGGTTGAGGAGGTGAGGTTGAAGATGGCTCTATTACCCTCCACCTCTTAGCCACAAAGAAAAAGCTTAAATTTAAATAGACCTTCATTCATTTATTCAACTACATGCGAATGGTGATATAATTAAATTTTTTTACTGATTAAAATTATGATTTAATATTTGTTATGAAATTATTTATTTGTTTTATATTTCCTTCAAGAGCATACAACACTGAACTACTCAATATTTCAGTTTTATTTTAGATAATACTTTAATAGTTACCTACTATATTAAAAGCCTTATCACAATTAACAGACCTTTTTGTACATGCGTATATATTGTTTAAAGCAGTGTATTAATTCATTACTCATTAGGTATTAATATCCAAACTAGAAACTAATTTTAAAATATTACCCATCTCATTAGTTACCTAATGTTTCTTTCCACACTAAACCCAAGAAGGTATACACAATTGTTTTATAATTTTAAAGATACAGATCTATTTGATAACATAATATTATAAATTATCATATTAAGTTCCCACATTATATGAGTATGTTTATCAGGAGGATCCAAATAATCAGTGCCTATGTAATAGGTAATAGGTAATATATTGTAGGTATTTATGCATACATTGTTTCACTGTGTCTTGCTGTAGGACGATTATTAATTGTTATTCCTATGCAGTTATGCCATTTAAGTTCACACTGCATGCAGCATTCGGTACACCATGCAGATAATATAGTTTATTATAATTTAATTATAACGAAAATCCTACTTTTAGATTTTACCACTTCCCTGAAAGTCGGAACTACTTTGAGATTAATGTGAAATTTGACGATAAAATCAAGATTACGATTTATAGCAGTTAATTAGGTTGAACAAGTGTATAATATTAATAAAAAAATGAAGATATTAATACGTAAATAATTTAATTATCTATACAAATTTATAAAAATCATAATTACCGACTACCGTGACTATAAATGTAAGGAATATGAAAGTACAATATACAATCGATTTGAAATCAGATCTGACAACAGTAAATGAGAGTTTAATGATAAAATCACTGTAGAATATTATAAAATGTTTTATACTAGGTTTAACGTATATTATTATGTGAAAATCTGAGAATAAAATTTATCAGAGTATATTAACTGGTTATTAACGCTGTAGGTGGTTTAAACTTTTAAGTAGTCCAACTCATGTAGTCGTATATAATACACTAGGTAATAATGGCAGTAAAGGATAATAATTATTACGGATGTACAAACTAATAGTAAAATAGAGTGTTTACTACAAATATTGGCATCTCTGGTCTACGGGTCTCGGAATGAGTTAGCATAGGAAAGTGACTATATATTAATACCATAGAAATATTGTGCAAGGGGGAAATATTGTTTGAGTTAAATACTCTATAAAATATAGTTGATTTGACGAAAAATTAATTTTATTACGTTTGATGAAAATACGGCTATTATCGTCATGCATAAACTCTTCTCCCATTTTAAAATACCTCATAAAATCATTTCAGAAAAAAGTATGCACCAATGTACAAAACAATATAGTTAAAACCATTTTTATGGAGCAGTATGTAGAGAAAAATAAAATAAATACTTTTATATAAAGAATATTATCCACAGAGTACCAATACCATTTGTTCATGATAATTTGGATATCAGCGGTCAGCATCCTAGCAATTCACGTCATAGCATTAAATGAGTTGCGACTTGCGGTTAATGTGATCACTGGTTTATAGAATCGACGGTTTATTGGAATCAGAAATAAAACGCAAGCAAAATAATATGATACTAATTGACCTTTTATTTTAAAATCGTTTATACCTGACACCGAATAATTGAATCACTTTTATGGCTTTAAATATTTAAAATCAGAACTGATTAAAATTATAAAATAACAAGGTTAATATGTAATTATAGGCAAAATTGGAAAATAGATTGCACGATGGCAATTGGTAACGCTTAAGATCGATTATATTTTCATTATACATATTTTTTTATTAAAAAAAAAGTGTATAATGTGACTATATGGGGTATTAAGTATCAACTGATTAATATAATTAAAACTACGTTTACCAAATGTGATAGTCTGATAACATAATTAAGCGTAACATGTTTAATATTATGTCTATAAAGACCATCAGCTGTACGCTATTCCGTTACAATAATAATAGTTAACGTAATATTAAAATGCATATCCTACTTTAAATTTTTCAATGAACTTAAGTAGGTAGGTAAATAGTTAGTGTTGTGTAATAATTATATTGTAAAATTTGATTGTGCAACGTACTTTGTATGTATTATGTATGAAGGGCTTTTTATGATAAAATAAAATCAATAATAAAGGTTACGTACCTGGCGTCATTACGCCGACGGTCTCATAGCACTCGATCATGTCTGGCAGGCCGTTGATGGTGACGTTGGTGACTGTCGCACACGACGAGTTGACCAACGTGCCGTCGCCGACGCCACCGCCACTGCTAGTGTGGAGCACGACCACGGACGAACCGACGACGCCGGCTGTGCCGCCGCCTCCGCTGCCCGTGGAGCTCATGGAACCGGACCGGCTGTGGCTTCCCGAGTCCCGGCTGGGGCTCTTGGACTCTTTGCCGCGGTGGTGATGCTGCGTGTGGTGCAGAAGGCCTACGCCTTCGGCCCGGTGCCTCACCTCGTAAATGTCCTCGTAGTCGTTCTCGCCGGCCGCCGTGCCCGGGTCGCTGCCCCGATCCGACGATGATGAGCTGAGGTTCTCGTCGGATCCGGCGCCGGAGCTGCTGTTGCTGCTGTGCACTTCCACCTTGACTGTGGACACGAAAAAATCGGGCGCCCGAAGCGTCGTCGTTAGTGGCGTGAACGTGCCGGCCGGACCGGATAGCGACGCGACGTCGCGCCGGGCGTCCGCGACGCCGACCCGGTCGCCGCTCGCCCACCGGCTCCGCTGCAGCAGTCGCGACGGGCACGGAGAGAGCGCCGCGCAAAGGTCGACGGCGACCATAATGTTATTACAATATTATTACGTTTAGGTACTTTATTGTCGTCGGCGGCGACGTGTAAACACTGAACGGTGACTGTAGCAGTACAACCAACTCATATATATTATAATGTAGCTACTAACAGTTTATACCGGTGAGCACACGGCGACGCCTTTTCCCGTTTTTCATTTATTATTGTTTACTTATATCTTTAACCACTTATCTCGACACAAGATAACGCGCTCGACGGACGAGATAACGCTGACATGTTCTTACCGCGTCATGCAGCAGAAAACGATTGCCTATTATGTTTGTGAGCTATATCGCTCGCCCGGCTATGTCCATTTTTTTTACGATTTCTCGAATCTTTACACCGCTAACTAGGTATTTTTTCAACGGCAAACGGTCGTTTTAATTAACACCTGCACAGTGGTCACGTGAAAATCTATATCACGTGTACCGGTAGAACAGCCTCGTTATCGTTTATTTATTACGTTATTCGTTACTATATACCTACATGTTTATTATACAGGTATGCCATACGAGAGCGGGAAAGTGATTAGAAAAAAATGCAGCCTATTCACTCGATATAATAATATAACGAAGCGCCGACCCATAAACGAATGCACTATTTTTGCCTGGTGAATATACTATGCGTGAAAACGACGTTGAAGAAAATGTATTGATGTTAAACGCTCTGCAATGAAACAACAGAGTGTATTCTGTAAAAAGATATTATTGTAGAAATATTAGGCTTAAAAACACTTATGTGGCGTATCAACAGGTCGTATTTCGACTCGATTAATGGTCTTATCGCATTATTTAATTAATATTAATTTGTCTACTTTTATTCCTAAGATCATATAAATTTTGGCTTTAAGGATGAATTTATCAAGATTCTTGGTCACTTAGGTTTATACGTATTGTATAGCTAATGAGTAATGACTATTGAGTAGGTAATGATAAATTAACGATATTGCCGACAACCGATCAATCTCATTCTACTACAAACATAATAACTGTTTCTGATCTTATATTGTTCTCTGTAGTATCAAAAGTTATAAAAGTTATCTGAGGCTACTTCCTTCAGTATATAACTTCATCTTTCAGATATGACAATTCACAATGATATCGATTTCCTAATGTTTCATTACCTTAATTAGGCAGTATAAAGTATATATAATATCTCCCTGCTCGTTTTTTTGTATATATTTTCATAAAACAATTCTCCACTCATCACATAAAATAATTTAAAAAAGTTATAATAAAAAAAGTGATTCCTCTCACCAACTGTTTAATTGTCTGTTACTCTTTTAAACTTAATTCCTTGTTTTAATATATCATATAATCTTGTCGTATTGCTTTTAACCATTCTTTTAAGTTCTCAATACCCTGATTTTGAATTAATAATTTTTATATTTTATAAAGTATTACTATTTTTGTATTTGAACGATATGTTTCTTACTATATCATGGTCTTATTATAGCCAAGATAACATTTTTTTTTCATAAGCTTCAATAAAATGACGTATTATAATTTAGTGATGTGACAACGTGTATAATGAATAATGGATCTTCCGATCGGTCGGATATCACCCGGTCACGCCTAATCGTCTTTCACTATTATTGTAATGTGCTATAACAATATAATGTTTGTGAAATAAATATGACAGCGAACGCACGTAGGCCGTAGTCGAATGTTATTATTATTAAAATAGCGTTACCGCGGGCGGCGGCGTTGTAAAACGTGTAAAGCAAAAAAATCCTTCTTTACAAAAAAAAATTGGTACACATTTAACGACGACTAAAATATTATAATATAATATATATAAACATACTCTCGCGTTAATAACAATATAATAGAGCGCGTCTTACCGGTCATGGTGTTGAGGCCAATGGCCGGCAGAGGTGGCGGCGGAGGAGCGGCCGCGGTCACGTACGACGCAGTCTTTATCGCGGTCTTGTCCGCCGTGAATATGTCCTTCACCGGGTCGTCGATCACTCCGTTCGGGTTGTGCAGGTAAAACGGTCCCTGCGGCTGCTGCGGTCTGACCGGTTCGACGGCCTGCATCACGACCGCCGCCGAGTTGACTTTGCAGAACTTCTGCTGTTGCGGCGGTGGCGGCGGCGGCGGTGGCGGAGTGCTCACAACGTACAGACCGTCTTTGACGGCCACCTTGCCGCGTCCGGTCCCGTTATGCTGTTGTTGCTGTTGTTGTTGTTGTTGTTGTTGCTGCTGATGACCGCCCACCGTTGACGGGGGGTGCAGGTAAAACGGTTCCTGGCTCTTCTTGTAGTTGACGCAATCGGCAAACGAGCACTGCAACGACGGGCGTACATTATTCAATTAATACAATTTAATAACAGGGACTCGAGAGGATCAGTTCGATAATCTCACATAGTCATATGTAATATGATACTCTTATACTCCTGCTTTTATTTACGTACTTAAGTATTATTTACCTAATTTTAATTTATTAATTAATCATTTGTTACGAGACCATATGAAAATTCATGGCTGAATTATTGTTCCTATAATATTCGAGAGTATATTACCGATATTTTAATACAAAAATAGATAAACCTGGTTAATAAAGATTTAAGCTCAGAAATTTTACTTCATGTCAAATGGTATTTTCTGCTAATTTCGTGCACGATTTTATTGGGATCTGTGTATCTATGTACCACGTACGTTAAGCAAATAAAGTTAAACAAATACATAATGATTATAGGTATAGGTATAGAAGCTTGGCCAGCTATTCGTTGGCAAATTGCAGCGATGTTATATGGAAGAACAGCAGTAGTGTGTCCCCGCTGAAATGTAAGTGGGTACTAATTTAATGCGGTGGTGTATTAATTAATTTTTGAATAATTAGTGTTTGCCGGTCACTCTGTATATTTACAATTTCATATGTATAAATGTATATATTTTATGCAATATTCAACGAGAGACTCTCGAAAGACACACACAAAATGTTATATAATGCTATGATATTATTTATCAATAATATTATATTAAAATACACTCACTCGTGTTTTCGGTTCTTCTTTCCGGCACGTACAGCCCAACAGCCTGCCGTTCTTTTTCTCGTCGTGATAATCTGGCATCGTACCATGTTGCACCAATATGTTCAGACACTGCATACATAGACACACGATATAATATAATATTATAAATATTTCGAAAGGGTATCGGTTCAATACACACAACACACAACGAATTATCGCATTATAATATATTTGTATATATAAATATATCGATGGGTTTCACAACTCTCAGACTTACATACTATATAATACGTATTACGTGTAAGAAATGATGCAAACGGCAATTAATTTGCGGTCGACATATCGAGTGCTTATGTTTTTTTTTGTTTGGCCTATACACACGTTACGAAACATTTATATGGGATGAATGTTAGGGCGTAGTTATACTTGCGTTGTATTTTTTTTTTTTTATAAATGTATGTACTTTGGGGTAAGTGGGTAAGTTATCTCTTCTACTAGGTTATGTTAGATATTACGATGCGCGGCGGGGAGAGTTTTTTTTAACATTTTACGTATTTAATATACAGTTGATCAAAGTTTGGAGCTTTCGTTTTTCTCATGTTATATTAAAACATATAATATCGTTCTTTCACTGGCTATGATGGATCAAGGTCGCCAACCACCTGGAGAATCGCATCAAGAGGTTATTGGAACGTGAACACAAACACCGCCGACGCCGGAATGTCGGTTGGCCGTTGTCGATTTCACCGTGCGATGATCACTATATCATTCACCCACGGTCATCATCATTGCAATATTATAAATATTAAAGATCACGGTCGTGGTATTTAACGAGCCACGGAAATAACACCTCAGCTGTAGACTAATTGGGTTAATATTATTTGGGTGATGAGAACAGACACGTTTTCCTTGTTTGTTTGACGCTACCACTGGTAAGCTATCGGAAATTCGTCAATACAACAATTGGTCAATGTCGATTGACGACTGACGAGAGGTTATTAAAGATGCTTTGCCGAATATTCGTCCGTAATAAGTACGCCGAGTAATAATATACTGTCGGTGCGTGAAATTGATTTAATTTGCCAAACACGTCGATTTACAGTGACCTCATCTGAAGCATTTTACGTGTATCAGGAACAGCAGAAAATTGGGTAAGTGCACGGTATTACAATAATAATTATTAGATTATTGTTCCTTCCTCGATATAATATTATGTTACATGCATAGCCGGAAAAACGATAAAAGAGAAATTGATATACGCACGCACCGCCTTCATTCTCACACACGAATCCTAATAATTATCATCGTGATCCACCAACTATGATAGACTACCGTGGATATCCGTAAATTTGTGTTATTGAATTGATGTCGATGGGTCACGATAAAACAGAAATTACCACCAATAATAACTACGGAATTTAGAAGTCTGATATTTCATGTAACTATTTTTCTTGCATGCATTTCTAAAATAGAAAAGTCACTTGATCGCTATGACTTACTACCTAATAATTTGGTTATTTTATGGACTAGTGTGTCCATTCTAAAATAAATGTTTTTTAATTAATATGTATATTAAACTATAGCATATTGTATACAGCGTGATTCACCAAGCCACACTCACCCCCTTTTTTGTCTTACATAATGCAGTTATTCAAAATCTGAATTTTTGGAATTTTCAAATATATATTTACTTTTCGACTTTATTTTCAAATTATTGGGATTTTTTGTACTAGTTATTTAAGGAGGGTTTTGTGAAGATACAAATTTTTGTTTTTTTAATGAAAACTCCCTTTTTGACTGTAAATTATTTAGCGAACAATTTGACTATACGAATCAAAATTTGAGATTAAGTATTTGAGTTTTGTAAGTTTGTGTGCCAAGGATAATAATTCCATCATAATGGGTTTGGATTGGTTGGAAGATATGGGGGCTATGGTAATTTTAAAATGATAGTAATTAATATTGATCTATTAATATTTATGATTTGTACAAATCGTCCAAGATAATAAAATATACTATGTCCAATATAACATTTATATTTTGTATTTTTGTAAAACATTTTAAAGGACCATAATTATCCTTAGTAAAAACATTTTAATAACCGAGAAACTATTTGTTTGAATTTCATATTAATATACCGTAAAATATACGGGAGAACATAAAAGGCAGTCAAGTTCGAACAATTTTCGCTCTTCGTTATGGTAAAAACAAGTAATAATAATATTAGGTATATTATATTTTATATATTATGTAATGGGTAAGTTTTGCTCACCTCCATCTGATGGTTTTCAGCTGCATCGTTGATTGGGCTTTTCCCGTATTTGTCGACTACCAGGTTGGCGCCGTGCCTCAACAACCACCGTACCGTGTCAACGTGACCTCTGCTTGCAGCGAAATGTAACGCTGTTGCACCATCGCCATCTCTGAGATTCGGGTCGACTCCTTGATCTCTAACCTGTTCAATCACACATACGGCGCACAATGCATATCATTATGAAAAAAAAACAATAATATACAATTCTCGGCAATGGTGATAACAACTGTAATAATTAACAATAGTTATTATTTGTCAAACAGAAAATAACAACACACACAATGTTATATCAGGCATTATCCACCAGAAACAGGATTGGACTAGATCTACAGAAATTATTTCATAAAAAATATTTTTTTTAAATTGAATAACAATTCCGCCGAGAACGTCGAAACATCTCGAGGTTTTCTGATATAAGCGTGAAAGGCATTTTGTGTTTTAAATATTAAGCGTTATTCTTAATATATAGGTAGGTTTATTAGAATATGCAGTAGACACATAGAAGTAGTTGCAGTAGACAAAGACACTTTGGTACAGAAGTATAGAAATTAAAAATTCTAACACATAGATCGATTAAATTTTGATAATTCCCCAAAGTCAAAATATATTATCTATTTTGTTTTTTATAACTTTTCCAGATTTTTGTATTGTCATAACTTGTAAGTAACTAGTAAGTACGGCTTTCGCCGAATTCAAATGGAAATAATGATTTTATTAGGAAACAAGGCGTTTGTATAAATGTTTTAAAGACAAATATTTGTATAACATTTTAATTATAGTGATTATATTTTAATGATTGTACTGTTATTAATTATTATGTTGGTTAGCGTAAAAACTACGTGAAACCAAAGATTAGTAGACTTTGTTATGAAAGTTGAGTAGTTATAAAATATAAAAATCCCACGTGCAAATACCAACAACTTCCGCAATATTTTGTAGGATAATTAAAAAAAAAAAATCACACATTTCATTTTTTTTTTTTTTTATACTTACCTAGTGGCTAGATACTATTCTTTAATGTACAACTAACTCTGCTGGTAAAATAAATGTTTGATAATAAATGTTAAAGTATGTTACATTAGTAAAACTTATTATTATATTATGTACTTGCATAACTGATTGCGTAGTGGATCAACAACTTATTAATATTGCAGGAATTAAGAACTACTAGCTGTGGCTTTATATAGGTAAAAATATGTTGAAAAAAATGATTTATGTTCTATTTATTTATTTCAACTGACGCAAACGAATCGTCCACATAACACATAACATAAGGCATTCCAAATAATTGTATCGTTGGGGCGCGGCGACTTCATCAGAGAACCGTCATATATGACATATACAATATTAGCGGTAAAATGTTGCACTCACCATCCATTTCAAGCAGTTGAGACATCCCATTTGGGCGGCGGCGTGCACAGGTGCCATGCCGTCTTTGGCCCGGACATACAACGAACCACCTGCTTCGAGCACGAGGAACTTGAGTACTTCCAAGTGTCCCTCTTGAGCGGCCAAATAAACCGGCGTGACGTCATTGTCCATCTGAGTGTTTGCGCTGCAAAGAAATACATACGGTTTATAAGCATAAGTTATACACGCAGACCACACAGATACAGTATATAAGAGTCCACATGCGCGGTATGCCCAAATAACTGTCGGCAAAGCTCCAACAGAGTTCATAATATTATTATTATTAATTTTCTGTACAGTCAAAATAATTTAAGAGACCTAAAACACCAGTCAAGTGAAATATTTTGTTGTGTCTAGATGTCTCCCACAACTTTCACATACATACATTGTACATAAATATTGGAACACTGGTAGGATACCCTGGACGAAAGCATACAATGTTATTAGGTACTTAAGGTATTATTGTACGGCTTATTCGGAGCAATAGAAGACTTGAAAAAGAATGACCAATTTATTGTGTGATCATCATATAGCCGGCGTTATACGACGTAGGACGTTGATTGCGAGGTATTCAAATGTTCGTGGTGCATAAGCTCACGGAATCGATTAATTTCATATTTTCATACACAGGCAGTAATACATGTAATATATGTGTGTGGTATAAAGTGTGTATGCTGGGTTTAAAAAAAAATATATTTAAATATTTCTGTGATTGCGTGAAATTATTTTTACGGGTCCGATCGTCACGTCACAAATCGTGTCAACTAGTGCAGACAGGTCCACTTATTTGTGAGTTCGCAACGAATGACACTTGAGGAATTTACAATATGCGCATGCATATTAACGTTATATTTTAGATCAAATATAATGTATCAAAACATAGAACCTAATGGTTTCTAAACAGTATACTCTTTTTTACCAATATCTTCTTATACTTTAAGCGAACATGACTTCCACGTTATTTGTTCACTCGCCTATTGTCTGTTTTCTATTTATATAATGATTTTTTTTACACATTTTAAACTCAGTAATTAATTGGTTAAATCATTTTTTCTTTAAAAATTCGTGACGATTTGTAATAAATCGAAAACATCATAAAATTTACTATAAATTATCACATAAGGTTGTAGGTATATCAATTAACAGATAAAAAAAAATGGTTGCTGTAAATTATTTATCAATAATACAGGGTAGGATTCATTACCAACCTAATACATATTTTATCGGATATAATAAAAAAATAATTTATAATTTTATACGTATAAATGTATAATACTAACAATTATACATATATACACCCCAAACAGTCGACTCAAAAGTCGTATCAATACGTCATAAAAATGTAAAAAAATAATAATAATGTTTTTTTCCACGCATACAGTTAATTGTCGTGTACTCTTATGTAAATAATATCGACAATTCAACATGTAATTATTGTCACTCAATTATAACATTTAGCGTTCCCGCAGGCCACCCGAAATCGAACAGGTCATTTTAAGATTATCTGACCATACCAAGTCCAACTAGGAACAAAACAATAATATCATTATAATTGTACAATCCCCGTTATGACTATAGTGAAATGTAACTATATATATATATAATCGTGGACTTGTATGAAAGGGTATTTGTATAATATGATTGAAACATTAAAGGTTTAGTTATTATTACGTGATAGAATTAATGATATTTTATGAGGTTAGTACGTTAAGTAACACTTATGTTATTGTTCGACACATGCAGTGAACCAAAAGAACGATGCAATAAGTAATAGTACCCTGACAAGGCATAATTAAGAGTCCGGAAATGATGTAGATTTCTCACGGTAGTATACATAAAGGTTAGGTTACCTTATTAATAATATATTTATTACATATTATGATGCATTTCTCTGTTTGAACTTTTGTATTCACTATTCATAAACTTTTAAACACATTCGTTAATGATATTCGATGAAATTACAATACATTTAACTATTTTATTTTTTAATGATTTGTATAGACCTACTGTATTGACAAAATCGTTTGTATAAGATACAGGTGTACTTTCGATTGAATCTGAATATTAAAGAAAACCTTTTGGATATTAAAGAAAAAAAATCATTTATTTAATGTGCAGTGAGTCGTTTTCTTGCCGGAATGCATAATTGATTATCCTGCACATGGGTATTTGTATGCAGCCGATTCGACATCAAAACGTGTCTGGAACACGTTTTACATTTGTCGACATATATAATATACTTATATTGGACTCTATTAGGCGTCCGAAAAATCTAGGTACGACCATTAGGCGGTTTTCAGGTTGAAAATCCAGGTTACCGATCCGGAATCATTTTATCAGCTAACGCGGTGGCAACAACACTACACGCTTGTTAGCTTTGGAGACCGATTCGCGTGTCCGTGGCGGGCGTAAATAATAAAATAAAAAGTGCAAACATTATATGATGTTCAAATTCAAGGCGGTCACAACGATTCACCAACCGTTTACTTTGGTGTTTTTATTTCGCAATTATATAGACGGACGTGGCGGAATACTCTATAACAACAATAATAAACTTGGTTGTTTGTACAGCATTATACGACGTTTAAAAAAAAAAAAACAATGCGAAAAAATTTACTTAAAAATTACTAATTTATTTAAAAATGTACACGGGAATGCGATTTCCTTCTCATTACACAAGCAGGCCCAATGATGGGCACTGACACGACAGTGGTCGACAGTATTCGCAATCGTTATCCCTCTGCGTGAACGTCTATAATAAAATATGAAGCAACGGATAATATTATACTGTTATAAATGCACACAGCACACGAGGGACTTAGAGACCTTAAATAATTACAACAATAATATCGTCTGGAAATGAGCGTGAGTCGTGAATTACGAACAACATCGCACTAGAAAAAGCAAATCAAAACTAGGTAGGTACTGCAGAAAACAATATTAATATTAGGTTGCAATATTATTTTGTATATTGTAACCATGCCATCATTCAGCCAAATAGCTGCGTTTATTATTAAAATAATGTTATTATATATATTTTTTTAATTTATACACTCCGTCGTCGTTATTACGACCATTTATTAATGAGTTATGAGTAGTGAAAAATTCCGAATGCCTAACACTTATGCCACCATAATACATGTAATTACGAGTGTATAGTATATACAGTTATTTCCAGAATTATCATAAACGCGAATGTATACCTATAGTATAAAATTATTGTACTGTGTACAATGTAGGTACATAGGTTCCCAGTCGTGTGTACCGTTTCTAAAATCTAAATGTACACAGATGTTCAGTATTTTCATTTGATTCATTATTAATTATTATTAACTTGTTCTTTCTTTTCTCAGAAGTTTAAAAAAATGCATTATAGTACAATCAAACATCACATTGTATACCTATAATATACATTTATATCAATAAATTATTTGTTAATTGTATTATACACTTTGTCTAAAAATTGTTTTTTGAAAATAGCATGATAATTTTAATAACAAAATGTTTTATACAGTTATCTCATTATTAGCTTAATGCCTTATTAATATTATATTATGAAATCTATTATTGCATAAAACAGCGTTAATGTTAAAACAAAATTGTTATTGGGTATTTAGGTACGTATTGTACTCATATTATGATTATAATAAATTACTACTATAAAATAAACTAATACTAATTTAAGAGATATTATATCTCTTTAATAATATGTACATCATTGTAACAACTTTTCACCAACATCCTTTCAATACAATAATTATAGTATTTATCATCATTAATAGTTATTTATTTAGTTTTAATTAGTAATTTTGAGTAAAGACAATTTATTTATACAACAAAAAGCACCAAAAGGCTGTAGGTTTTTGTAGGCTTTAGTTGTCTCTTCCAAAATATAAATAATAGACACAATACATTGTTTTGTAATTTAGATTTTATATCGACAGAAGTAGCTCACATTTATTACAAATAGACAAAACGATGTTCCGTTAATCTTTTCACTGCAAACACTGTCGTGATCGAAATAATTTCGAAACACGTGTACCCCATAATACGCTATTATACTATACCTACACAGAATAATTTTAATCGTGATGTGACTATTCCTTTACGTACGAAACTTCTATTTGTTTGATAGGTATAAAACATAGGATTCAAAAATGGTTTTTAATTAAATTCGAAAATGAACCCGGCAATTAAATCCCATAGATAATGTAACAGCAGTAGGTAATGTTAATTAATATCGGTTTTTTAGCTGTATAATGTTTTGTATCATTTAAATTTAAGGAACCTTTCAAAAGTATCTGGGACAAGGCATTTTTAAACTTAATTGTAAAATACACTACGTTGGAAGTCTATCTTAGATTTGGAGTATAAAATATAATAATTCATATCAGCAAAACTTAATTTATAATTGTTCAAGAATGTTCTATTTTTTGCAATCGGTACAATATATATGTACTTATTATACTATTTTATATTGGTACTTGGTAGTTTCCTCATAAGTATGATTGTAGATGAATAATAATAATATAAGAGTAGGTTTGTTTATTATGGTATTATTATATTCCCTGTTCGTCATCAGCGCAGACAAACGACAATATAATTATTAAGGACGATCGCCCGGGTGCTTGACTGGGATCAAAATTCCGCGATTTAGAGAAATATATTATATGGCTAATAATATTACTATTGCCTACAATTTTGTTATAGATACGATTTTTCGAAAACCTCATAGGTTAGGTTTATCAAGTACGTAGGTTAGGTACCTATACAAATAAGCGGATATTAAAACGCGTTTCAATTG
Source organism: Neotoxoptera formosana (assembly GCA_022818045.1). NCBI lineage: Eukaryota > Metazoa > Arthropoda > Insecta > Hemiptera > Aphididae > Neotoxoptera > Neotoxoptera formosana. Next base: position 9,721,629 of record CM040632.1, on the reverse strand, counting down.
GGTTAATATAACATCCACTAGTAACGTGCAGTCGATCAATTAAAACGTAATATAATAATGAATAATAATATTATATAGCGGTATTCTGAAACCGAGGCGAAATCTGCTGCGTCCACGAGAACGCGATAAAACTGCACCACGTCCCTAAACGCTGTGCACATTCCTCGAGCAAACCGAATCGGTATGTAAATTTTCACGGCGAGGTTTCCTCGGGCTAAAATAAGACGATATCTCGTGTTATTACACGCATATACAGGTACTACATACATTAAAATATTATCATATTACCATGTATAAGTGTGTGTATATATTTGTCTCCGCTACAATTCCAATATCGGTCAATTGGATGGCATGAAAAATAGTTTTATATTCATACAACCGAGACGCGCCAAGCCATTACACGGGTAATTGCATCGCGACTGGTCGTCGTCCGACCGACCAGACTAACAGTTATATTCCGCGTGTCTGCCGCTCTCTTGCCGCTATAGCGTATACTACGCTACTATTTATTATTATATTATGTGTGTGTATAGTATATAAACGCTGAGAATTTTATGGCGAAAAAAAAAACATACACACACACACACACACACACATACATACATAATCCACAAGAGCACCAAGATGACACACATTTGGAGACGTAAAAAACATAAATACATGTATAATATATTATGTATATATATCATTATTATATGCACACAATGAATCCATAACCAATATTATTATACTTGTGCACCGGACGAGAACTATGCTGCAGTGCCGAAGGGCACATGGTCCGTGTATAATTTTTTTTGAGAAAAAAAATATATCGATGAAATAAGGTTAATATACTTACAGTGTTTACAGTTCGGTAAGGAATTCTACTGGGTATTTGTGGTTTTTAAATCTGTTAAATAGATATTGTTGGTATCGAATTCGGTCAATTACAAATAAATAAAATAGGTTTTAATATTTATACATCATTCGACAATATACAACATTTGTATCAGAAAGGACAAATTATTCATAGGAAATATCAAACTTACAAAAATAATGTTAACATCGAATTGTTGAGAGACGCTAATAACAGGCTATTTTAATAAAATAAAGTAGTTCGTTCATATAAAGTTTTTCAAGTTGGAATCGTGATAAACTATCCACTATTATTATGATATCGCAAAATGAAGAATATTAAAACACAGATAAATGATAAAACTGTGTAATTTCAAATTTCAAAAATTAAAAAAATTGAAATATTCTAGCTAATCGTATAGGTATTTATAAATTAACGGGTTTTGAGATATTAAGACAATACTTACAGACCACATTTATTACGTTCATTGATCGGAATAAACATGAAAATAGATTCTTTGAAAACATTAACAATCCCAAATAAGTGTGAACATTTAAAAACTAAATTTAAAATCTTTTTAAAACTGTTCATTTTTGGACGACGCGCGACGTGACACCACCGATGCAGTAGAAAAACTGACTACCTACCTATAAGTTAAATAACATTAAAACTATTCGAGTGTAAAGAAGATTTCTCTGAAGTCTGTTCATCGGAAAATTATGTAATTAGGTATAAAAAATGACGAGCCTCGCAACCCGAAGCAAAACTAATCCGCGAGATGAACATTAGTCATTACTTCTGGGATTGTATATTTTGCGGTGATACAACCCGCGCTGACATAAATTATAAAAAAGGAAAACAACTAAATCATTTGAAAAGTTGTACAACGCGTTTAATTTCACCACGATAAGCTCTAAAATATGTCCTTTTCACTATAATATAGCAGTACCTACTGTTAACTGCTAAGTACGACTAACGCGTCGGTTAAATTGGTTAAACTTTCATAAATATACATAAAAATTTATTGAACCGACTTCACGAACCAGTGCATTTGTGACTGAGGAAAAACGGTCTTTGAACCCATTTCAAACAAAAATATTATATAATATGCAAAGACGTTCGTCCATATCAGATACAAATATAAGTAGGTATACCATCCTAAGACAAAACAGAAAGATTATAAGGTGGTCGCGGTGGTTTCTTGATGGGACTTAGTAAAATGTGTAATTTAAGGGGCCCATAGTAATATAACTCCAAACGGTTTAGGTTAGTATTAGAACAACGGTAAATTATTATTATTTATTAAAAATATAGAAATGATGACGATATTTTTTCATGTTTCTATAAAGCATATTATTATAAACCCCGATTAACTATAGCTTTATTTTATAATATCATATTGTTACATCAGTAACAATATGGCACGCATCCTCTTCGTTTCATTCTAATAAACACCAAAACACTTATACCTTATGTATGTATATAATGAGCCTGTCTATTCCAGTTTTAAAATCACAAAACTGTCTTTTTCAAATTGATATAATTATTTTTCTTGTAATGAACAGCGGGAGCAAACGATCCATAAAATATACAGGTATATTTGCTAACATAAATGTATCGTCTTAAAAATGAAAACACAACCAATTCGAAATATTATTTCTATGCAATTAGTACAATGGCGATTTAAAATCTCAAATTATTATTATTGTTCAAGAGTATTTAATTTGAAAATTATTATCTATAACAATATATGAGTAAAAATTGAAATATTTTGTGTTAATAATATTATGAACCGATAAAAAAACAATTTTTCAATTGTGTTGAGACGTCATTACTCATTTCTTATAATTCATAAACGTGACAGTTGACATACCTAGTCAACTTGACTATTATAATATATATAATATAACGAGGGTTTTTGCCCTGTAGTATGAAAATACATAAACAAAAATCGAAATTTAAACGATAGTCATATTATTATATATTTTATAATAAATTTACCAATAGTTTAAAAAAAATGTTGCTAATAATTATTGAATTTGACTCGAGACCACATAGCATTCTTTTACGCTTAAATGGCCAATAGTTACTCGTTTTACAAATATATATATTTAGGTACTTTATGTTTACGTATTCATACGTATGATAATATAGTCATGTTAGCGAAAGTTGTAATAGCTGCGGTTTACATACATTTTATTTTTATCGTATTTTTATGCGATGAACTTTTTCTACAACTCCTAAATTGTGCCAATCCATAGCATTTTGATGCAACGGTTCGAGCGGCTGCAACTGTGTGCCTGTGTATACAATTATTATGGTACTATAATATCATTGTGTTTTAAATTGTAGATTCCGCGAGTCGGTTCTCAGACAATTTTATGGACTAGAACAATGACTATTAGCAGCAATTGGGAATATCGAGCGAAATGTATACAATATCATACGACGATAACAGTAATAAATACCCGTAGTCTGGTCTATGCGAAGATGAGTGTGGGTATATTTCACGGAACTAGTTGTCGGTATTGTTCCGGACCTCTGGATTCGAGGTGCGCGCCTGCCGCCAGGGCCACGTCGCCGTCCGTCGTACGGAATCCGTTTTACTAAAGTCCAAGAGCGGTCGACCGTAACCGGACATCGCGATGTCTGTGTGTTTTTTTTTTCTTTCCGACACACTATACCTTCGTCTATACCTCACCTACGCTATAATCATCGTCACCGTCGTCATTGTTTTTATTACTATTGTATGGTTTCCAAATGGGAAAACAAAAATTCCTGATACAAAACATTCAGAGGCGACTTGGCGAGTGAATATTATTATAATCTTATCAGTTTTAGTGTACTTTAATAATTTAATATTATGATGTTACTTTAGATGTGTTGGATTTACATTAAGCAGTTAAGAGTTAAGAGCCTAGGGCCTACGAGAAACGCAGGGCTTTCGACTTGGGTGGTAGTACTGACGTACTGTGGTAAACAGTTCCCACTCGGGCCACTCGTTCCTTGTTTTTTGAACAAAAAAATAAAAATAAATAAAAAAGGACTTTCGACTATTAATACGATTTAGCTGCCAAAAGATTAGTGCCACCGTTAAAAAAATACAGACATTGAGGTTAAGTTTTATCTTTTTCACATTTAACTATAGGTATTAAAATTGTATATTTTTCCAATGTGTCTTGAAAATTGGGGTGGATAAGTGTGCACGTGCTTATATAATGACTACGGTTGGTTTAATCACCTGCCCCTAGTTGTATGAATAATATTTATATGAGAATTCAGGTGTCGGAACACTATTATTATAAACATCACAGTGTAGCAACTAGCAGCACCATTATCGCTGCCCTCGTCTTTTGCAGACTTCACCCGATTATTACCAGAAGTATATTAATAATATGGATAGCATCTATAATACATTATAACATTAGGTACGACAATAAGTCCCGGAGATGGTTTTCGTTTTCTCTGGCGAATAATCGTTGCCCACATTCGGCGGAGCATTGACGACTTGCAACCGTGCAGCTGTGTCTTTTTTCACACAATAAAAACGTATAATGTCGTTCGGAAATATATTCGCGTATTGTGTGAATTGGTGGCATCGCGCGACAGCCCGAGGAGTTCAATCAACTTGTACACGAAGCGCGCGGGCATTGTGCATTGCCGAGCATTCCGTTGCCCGCCGCCGGTCCATATTTCGTTTATATACACATACACGTATACCATATACATATAAGTATATAACATATATGTGTGTGTATCATTTTAATACACAGTAACCGCCGGCCCGGCCATCATTGTGTCCGCAAATCAAATTTGTTCCACATATACACACGTTTGAAGCTCTCACCTCGCACAGAACTCGATGACATTGGCCGGCGTATATTATATACGCGATTATATATTATATTATCTCCACGGTCAATGAAAACTCGCGATGTCAATGAATCCTGTCTATTATACTCAACGGAGTACGCCGGCTAATAATAGTCTTGTATGTGTACAAAATATAAGTATAAATGTATAATATTATGCGGCCCGATCATCATCAAAACGCACACGCCCAACCTTATAGGCGTAGCCAGACCTTTTTCAGGATATTCAAGAAGCCTGTGTACCAAAGTTAAGCGTAGGGGGGGGGGGGTTGTTCCCCACACCTCTTAAGTAAGATTCACACCCATAAGGAAGCACTTCTAAACTTATGCACATTTTTTATATAATATAAATAAATTAGCTATTTCTATTTGTTATCAAATACAATACGTTGATGATTGATTGGCCAAATCAAATATCAATAACAACAGGCTACAAATTACAAAACGTTCACATAATGACATGAAAATACGTTAGTCTTAATCTTTATCAATTGATAAGTCTATTGATAAGTCTATACAATTTTCAACTATATTAGGAAATATCGAATATGTTTCCCGATATTCTCTCGTGGTCGAAAAATAGATATAATTAACTTAATAATGACACTATAGTATTATCAATTATCATGCAAACATTACCACTAGGAATGGAAATAATAATTTATATAATATTGTAATACATTGTACGCTTGTACAGAAGTTCAGTGTAATTACTTTGTACGTTTGGGCAATTGGCGTGTTTGTAAACTTTATAACAGTAGTTATGGGCCAGAAAAAAACAGGGGTGCCAAAATATACCCCGTCTTCTCTCTCCAAATGGCACTTTTTCGTTCAGGATATGTAGTGGCATACCTTGCAGCCCCCCACCCCCCTACGCCTATGCGCTAGCTATATATATATATATATATATATACGATAATGATGTGTAGCACAACAATGTACATACAAACGCCTCACGTAAAACCAAAATATTAATTATTATAATATGATAATAAACGTATGACGTATAAGGTATAACGTACGAATAGTAGTTGTACATAATATTACTATAAATATATTATATTGTATTATTATCATTGGAGTGTACCTAAATTTTGGGTGATGACCGCGTTTCCTGCGGACGCCGGCAATTGAAGCACCATGACTTCTGCTGCTCCTGACCACCATATGCACGTCGTCTTGCTGTCGGTACGCAGGTTTCTTTTGCACACTACACCCGAGACCGAACATAGTGACGACTATTATTTGAACGACGAAACCATGACTTTATTCTATCGGAATTTTGTATTATTGTATATAGCCATCGGCGGCCGACGGGGATGGTCCTTTCGGGGCCATTCGCTGCTGCTGGTGCGGGTATTTTAAACTCACGTAACTATCTTCGAAAATCACTGGTTCGAAGTGGAAAAAATAAAAAAAACACCACTGCGGCGACCGAAACGAGACGAACGACTGCTAATATATAAGATAGATAACCGACGATGACTGTGGTATACGATAATATTCTTATTATTTTTATATTAATAATCGTAATTATAACTTTAATACAAACAATTAAAAACTAATCAAAATCAACGGAATTTCACAATGTATTGGGTAACTAAAAATTAATTTAAAAAAAATTTTGTGGGGTATGGAGAGCGAAGGAAGAATAGAGAAGCGTGTAACGTCCACCACCACGACGACGCTAGCCGTGTTGAAGGCAAGGTTGTTGCACGTCTCTCGGCGCGATTGTCACTGGCCGCGCACGCCGCCTCCGACGCCGTCCGCTCGAGAAAACCGTTCTTCCACGTAGCTACCCATCGCAGTACCAATACACTAGCGCTCCGTCGCGCCATGTACCGTTTGTTGGCGTTTTTGTTTCTTTTTCTTATTTTTTTTTTTAGGTAGCTCACGACAACGACGTGTGTGTGTGTAATTACGCAGGTCTTTCAAAATCGCACTAGACTTACGTAGCCTTGTTTAATCATTGTCCTCCAGGTGAACGTTCGTTGAATCGTCTGTATAGACTATTTAATATCATGCTCGGCTGTAATCTAGCGGCGTGTGGGCGATGAACGATCAACCCCACCGGAGGCGAAATAACAAATATAGTCGAGACTTAATCATATTATTATATTATTATTAGGTATACTTATGTGGTTCATGCGCAATAAAAGTATCGTGGAGTTCATCAACCTTTATAATATATAAGGCAGTGAGCCAGTGAACAATTAATCCAGAAAGACTTTTAGACTGAGAAATAACTCGGTAATTGCCAAAATACCAATATAAAATAAGTTTCTGGTAGCTGGAGAAGAGGGGTGTAAATAAATGATAATAATAATATTATAGTTAGTGGTGGTCATTGCCGCCGCCCACAATTTCCAATCGTCGCCGCCGCCGCTTAAATCTCTCGTGCTACAAGATTTGGAACTTTCTCCCAAAAAAACTGGTATGACCGGTCAAACGAAATTATGTTTATAAAACGCATGTTCATAAAAAAAACAACTCATCTTTCTTGAAATTTCTTGAGTACCTACCTATAGTATACAGTTCGATCTAAATGTTCTGCGCACATTTTTCTTTCTATTTCCTAAACTTGTCCACCTGGCATACCGAGTTCAGTATAGGTCTGCGCGCACATAGGTAGTTTAAACGATATTTTCTATTGTGAAATATGAATACCGCCAACCGCCTGCAGCCACCGCACAAGAATTACGCACGAAAGACGAATTAAGAACAATAATCACTAAAATAAAAAATAAAAATAAATCAGAGACCTCCCAAGTGGCGCAACAATCAATTACATTAACATACAATATGTTCGTTTTAATTTCAGAAATTCCTTCACCGCATTGAAATCTCTATGTAGGTTCTAGGTAGCTCTCCAATTATATTATTTACTATCACTTTTATCATGTTACATGCATTATTATACATAATACATTATATATTATTATACATCTGTATTATGTTATAATATATCTATATATAAATAGTACTTTATGATGATTTGAAATAATTTGGGTTCTCAAAGGTTTTTTCAACTTTTAAAGTTATAATATTAATGTGAATTGGTAAAATACCTATAAACTGAGTGGCGCCGAACCCTATGTTTAGGTGAATTTTTTATGCCCTATGGTTTGAATTTTACATCAGAATGACCAAATATGTATGATTACTTAATGGAAATATGTCAATGATAGACTCTACTAGTACCACATGTACCAAATAAAATCGTTCATCGCGCTGTTAACACTAGAAGCAATATAATGTAACGTTATAATATGGCTTTAGCCAATTTTCTATAGCACATACTCTACATACAATAGGTATATACTTATTACTCGCAGACGGGTCGTTGCACCTACCAAGTGGTCATTGTCATAGTCATAGGGCTCATCATCACAGTGTAGTGTCCCATTCAAGACATGCGCGGGTACATCGATGAATGGACTACAGAAGCCCCGTATACTACGCGAATAACGGCAGCGATCGCAAACGTGGTACTTTGAATGAAAGAAGAAGATTTTATGCACGTGTAGATGTTATTACTTAAATACTTTCTTCGTGTGTGTATAAAATGTTTTATATATATATATATATGATGTATAGATATTCATTATATATTTTATAGAATGGCTTATGTGTGTATGTGTGTCTTTTTGTTTGCGAACAATGTTTCAGCGATCGCAGTACCGTGGGACATTGCGTGAGTGCCTCTCGGGAAGCATTATGTATATACATACAAATATACACGCAAAAAGCAGTGTCGCCCAACGGCGGATGCGATGACGACCGCAAACTCGTTAAACGTATACATATAGTCATACTCATACACGGTACATTCACGGTCTACCGGCTGTTTATACCTATACGTATACCACTACTGTAGAGATCGCATAACAAAATACGCTATTCGCCATCACAACAACCAAGGGGGGGATTCCCTTTTTCAGCAGGCCAATTGAGAATATTTAAAATGTAAGGGGTGCCACTGAACACCCTGACCCCCCTACCCCCAAATGACGCCCCTGCATAGTCGAAGGGGTTATATTATACACTGATCGTTGTAAGTACCCAAATAAAATATACTCTCGGTATCAGCAAAATATAACACCTACATTTGATTCGTTTAAAACAAAAACTAATTGTTATAAAAGACAATTTATTTTCGTTCAACGAGCCTTTCATTCTTTCAAAAAGTATTCATTCGAACTAATAATACTCATATTATCTAGTATGTAAAATATTTTACAGTAAAAACAATATGCCAATACGCCTCTCTATATGAAATTCAAAACGTTTACGCCTATATAGGATCGTTTATACAAAAGAGATCTAATATCTCACTCTCTATCTCTATCTCTCTCTCTATATATATATATATTGATTTGTGATAACTCGGAATTCAAGGGGAAAACAAATTCGAGTTACTAAAAATGTCGATACATAAAACGAATTAAATGTACATTATGTTTGAATGAGACATTTTAAATTTAGATCACAGTTCATATTTAAATAAATTAAATAAAATACATTTTTTTTCATAGAATATTTTAATGTAAACTCATTTAAGAATATTGAATACTGTTTTTAAAATCTTCAAATAAATCAATTAGAAAAAAAAAAATAAAAATGAAAAGAAACTAGCTATTTTTGATACGTCTACATCGTGCTAAAAAATAATTATGAATAAGAACAAAAGTAATATTTGTATTTTTAAGTGCATAAAGTTTTAATTAATCGACCTTTACCATTTCTGCAGCTCAACAACATTTGCGAGGGACACAAAATAATGAAATGTATATGGTAGTCGATGGGATTATATGATTATTATAACTATTGACGTGATGTTAAGTATATCAATATGCATAAAAATGGATTTCCAGAAATTAATTGGACTTCTTTTGAACTATTTATATCGTACCGTTATAGTGTCCTGTTGTGTGGCAAATTATCATAGTATACCGGAATTATATATGACTGTGGTCCACAAAACAACAAAAAAAAACAAATCCCGGTCGGCTAATTTTATATGGCAGTAAAACATGCACAGTTTTACGATTTTTTTTCTCTGGAGAAATAATTAATATTTAAATATATATAGGCGCATGTTTAACCGGAACACTTTAAGTCTCCTCGCCGTAGTCGAGTGTTTATAATGTTATTATATAGTTGTTATAGGTGCCCGGTACTTATTACACTGGCGGACACCGGCATCCGTTCCATTTGGAGCAAACGAACTGTTTCGAATTTCGATCACACATTTCGGTTAAAGACTTTTGAAATGAGATAATATAACATATTTTAAATATGTGTATAATATTAATCACGTGTCAAGACTTAAGGTACTTTTATTAGTGGTGCTAATTTTATAAATGTTCATACGATTTGGTTAGGTACCGTTATAAAGTCCTGGAATCGTCACCTACTTTGTTTTTAGGTTTGAGGACTAATTATTGCAATAATTCGTAAATCAGTATCTAACATTTTTATTATTCCAATTTTTGTTTTTCTTATATAATTCCTAATTAATAATCCTTTTACGATTTACAGTAATTTCCCACGATTGTAACGAAGGACAAAAAAATGCATAAAAACTTATAATAAGAAAACACTCCAACAGTAGCTCTTATAAAAACTTAAGCAAACAATGTGTCAACATCAAATATTATTTAATTATCAATGTGGTTCATGAACGATCTCATAAAAATCAATAATATTATTACCTTGCAGTTTTGCAGAACTTCAATAATAGATTTCAACGAGTCAGCGTAAATTTCGTAGTAAGTACTGCAGACGAACGATTATTTATTTATATTTTATATCGTAATAAATATGTTAATATGATTTTACCTTAACTTTTAATAGGTTACAGTAAAATCGTGTGATTCGATCCTATGTCATTCTGTGACTTCTATAGGTACGCATATATGCAATAAACAAACACACGTGCCACATGGAATTCAAAAAGGTTGACAAAAATGGTAGCGTGTAGGTATAGCAAATTATTATGTATGATTTTATACTAAGTAGTAGGTACCTATATAACAAATACATTGGCAAGCAGAAATTGTTTACACTCTATTTAACAAACTGTGTAGCCGCATCTTTGAATAAATCATCAAGTACATAAGTACTTATTAGTAATAAGTAATTGAGGTAAAAGATGAAAAAAATTGGAAAACTATATACGTTTGTGGTATTATAACACGTTAGTTATATTAAAGATAAGTACCTATAGGTACTCGAATACTGAAAAAACCCCATCTATCATGTGAATTAAATATAATATAATTACATAGTAACTATATCAATTTAAGACGATATTAGTATTTAGTAATGCATTAAGAAATTAATTTTCCAATTAAAACCCGATTATGATTTTGACTAGTAAAGTGCATAGGCAATCAAATAAAATTGTTTTTAGAAACAAACGTCATACTGTGTAATTTAATGTTGATGGTTTATAAGTTTCTTTACGGATGTATATAATAGGCGATAGCATTAAACATTGAAGCAAATAATCATTGACATCAAAACAGTGATCTTGTTTTTTATTATTAAATTAAGTGGTAATTTACGTGGTAATATAATTAAGTTACGCGTGTTGTAACAGTAACATTAATCGTGTATTCGTGTCAATGTACGCAATTGTCAATTGCATAAGAATTTGCCATATAATAAGATATCCTCATTGTCATTACGCATTACTCATTGGAGTAGGTACAGTTGAGTTTTTCAATCAATAAGCATACTAGCAAATAAAAAAAATATATTATGACACTAATTCTAAATTTATTACTTCATGTGGCTTACACGCATGTACAAACGTGAGACACAATTACTATTTTGATTTTTTATCAACTTATAAAGGTAACATATTCTAAAGAAAAAAGTATTTCACTAATCTCAAGTGTGTTACTTACCTCTAGTAATCTTTTTAAAAAAGACATATTTCATAATAATATTTATAAAATAATTTTAAATTTTTGACAATTGACAGTATATTCAAGTAAATTATTTATAGCTGATAATTAAATAAGATATACGATATACTTATCATAGGTTGTAAAAGAAACCAATTCGAGATACAAAAATAATTTTTTAGATGTTTTTAATTTATGCTTACATAATATTATACAAATAAAGTATACTCATATTTTATTATACTCATAGAACCTAGTTAGTACGTTGTTTATTGTACTTATAGTTTATAGTTATGTAGTTTGTATGTTTTTTAATATTTAGAAAAACATTGTAAATTAAATTTGAAATGTAACATAGGTATTTTATTTTATTTAAGTAAGTATATAATATATAAATATAGATAAATAATATATAAATTAAATCAGATAATATAACCATTATTACTGAAAAAATAACTGTACTCGAGGTGTAGATTTTACTGTATCGTGTCATTATAGTATACTAATAATCATAAAATATTGGTATCTATACTTAATATCTATCTTCGTAGACTTTACTTAATTTATAGCAAGTAGATAGCTTACAATATAATATTATAATGATGCCTCACTACCAAGTGCAATGAGTGTTTGCACACCGGCCACAGCGCTTCAAAACTTATTTTACGCCCTTAAATTTATCCACCAAAAATGATAATCATAGTCTTAAGGGAATAAATTAAAAAACAAAACTTTAATGATACCTATAGTATTTCTATAAAAAAAAAAGATAACACCTTTAGTTGCAGATATTGATAAGAATAAAGAATACTTACATAAATGTGCATATTATAGTGAATTATTTTTATAGGAAATGTACAATATACCATTTGAGTAAATATATGATTAGAGACAATTGACGGGGTAAGTCAATGGTTATATCATATTTCCGTTATATTCAAGTTGTCATACATATATACAATATCATTGTATATACTAAATATTTTAATACAAAAAACAAAATGTGAATATTTGTCAAGTGTGTTACAAAAGTTTATTTAGAACGTATACTATTTTGTACAATATTTTAGGGGTAAATCGTAATAAGTATGTAATTAAGGAGAATAATGGATAAACCACACACAAAATGAACAAAAAAAATAATAATATTATTACGTTGTCGATTCTAGTGCGTTGCGTGTTAAATAGTCCGTTAAAGAATAAAGTTTGGGAGTATAAATATTATTTGAATAAAAAATATTCCGTCAGGACAACAAAACGGTTTAATTCAATTTCCTATGCACTGAGTGTTATGGAATCAAAAAAAAAACGAGAGCGTTCTGATAATACAGCGAGATTTGTCACGTCTACCAGTCATATAGCACTGTGGCATTAAATAATATTACACATTATATTGTAAGTAAACGAATAGGTAGGCGGTAAATACTAAATATTTAGCTGAGTCTTATGGAAAAAACGATTAACCGCATCGACACAGAGCCGTTCGCTTGTTTATAACAATTATTACAACTTTCTAACTATAACAACTATAGTACGCTCGCCGAATATTGTATTGCATGCACTCACCATAATATTATTTTAAGCCCGGTGCTCGATATAGTATTATCCCATATCAAAACACGGCGGAAACATTGCTGGCCAGAGATCGTTACGATTTTTCGTGGGATTATAAAAAATATAACCGGGTACATACAATAATATAGTCGTCACGTCTTATTGGTTTCGGTTGGTGGGGAATCTTCGCATTGTCTGTTCAGCATCCGCGGACAATCGATCGCATAACAAGTGCCTACCTACAACCTACAACACCTATATATATATATTACCGATAACGACACACACATATCTGCGCAGGCCGTTTACCCGTCGCTGGTTTTCTGTTATAAAACTGCGGTAGTGTATTATAATAATGTTCAGGGAGAGCTTCACTTCCTACAGAATATTGAATGCAGTTATGTAGGAACCAACCAGTAATCTCATCATTTTACCTATACCACCTACTGCATTTTCATCGTATTACGTATTATTATCATCGCCATAATCACATCATTATTCACTAGGTATATGACGGCATCCGACGGATCGCAAAGAGTTGTTCGAAAAATTAAGATCCCGCGCTCTTAATATTTATATTATTATTATACGCCAATATGATAATTAAGGAGAATTTTTCACGCGGGCGTTCAAAAGTAAAAGTGTACAAAATAACACGCAGGTTAGGTTATATTATTAATATTATAAAACCCAGCGGTGTGTTTTCTTTAAAGATATAATAAACGCGCAGAGCCCAACGGAAGCTTTTCGTTTCGTGTGAACCGCGGTGCAACACGTGAGTATGTGTAGTATTGTAATGCCCGTCTGCGGTTTCTCGAGTTCCGTCAAAGATTGGCTATTAATAAAAGTGGACGTGGTACGTATATTGTATACACGATATTTTAATATAATAAACATAATATTACATGTAGGTAGTGGCTTCGTGGAAATGTATAAGACTAAGATGTGTTACTCCCCCTGGAAAATGCCGCATTGCGCAACGATATTTTAATAAGTAGTAATAATACACGTGATGTACGTGTAAAAGGTACCAATAAAATAACCGTTGCTCACCGTTAAATAATGTACTTGAAAATAATGCTTCTCAGAATAATATGCTCTTATGATTTTCAATAAATATGATAATACGATTTGTGTGGTGGTGGTTATTACGCGGCCGTGGTTAAAGACGAAATAACTGGATATCCGAGAGTGAAGAACATCGATTATAGTATCATCTTTTACTCGAACGTGTTCGTAGAAATCATCTACGCGTGTAAATCGATTGCATAAAAATTGAAAAATAAAAATCAATTATGCGTATCGGGAAGGAAGTTGTGACTACGACGAAGCAATAGGATAAGACGAAAATATTATCACGACAACGATGGCGGACGCTTTCACTTTTCACTATCGGCTATAATATTATAACGTCATATAACATTGTACACTGCATCAATAGTGCGATTATTAATCAAATCCCAAAGGCCGACGCAGTTAAGAGGACGCCGCTGCCAGTCTTAGAACGAAATCAAGCGAAGTGTTAAGGTATATTATAAGAGTTATATATTATGTGTACACAGTAAGTGTATTGTATTTATAGGTATATAACTTGTGTATACCAACTATACCGGGTTCCAGTCCACGGTCGTGAAAACAAATTGTTAGATAATAGTTATCGCGTTGTTTTAATTATTTTTTCAAAATTTTAAAATTGATTTTACCCGATGAACCAGTATAACTAAAATATTGTGATTTCGTTTTTCTACTTCAAACAATGATGCCCCTCTCGGCACTCTCACATCGACTAATATTAATTACCTATTATACGTCCCATTCCCATATTATTAAAACAAGACGTTTACATTATGACGTATCGAATGCGTTTCTACAAAAAGAAACACCTCGGCGACGTCATTACTCATTGATGAAAACCTACTCGGCTAATCGATTTTTACATAGGATGATTAGCGTTTATTTTATCTAAACAGATGAAGTACAGAAATACTGGGAGTACTGCAGTAGACACTTTTAATGCAGGGTTTCATTTTAAGTTATATAATTATTATTTATTAGGCAAGTAAAGTTTGTAAAATCGATTTAGAATTAATAATAGTGTAATAATATACTTTTGTATACACACAAAACACATGAATTGTGTTATTTAAATACTAATTTATAATACGTGGACAAAATGATTATGTCAGTTAAGTAAAACGTCAACCATGGCTGTGTATATTGTGTCATTTCTTGAACATTTATCGTTTTTGAATAACACTGCACTGTGCCACAGTGCAATTAGGAATACTAGCTGTATCTCAATCTTTAAGGAATATCATTGTTCTTTTTATTTTTCTAAATATTATTGACTATCGTATCCATTAAAGTACTAAACTTACCATATTTCACCGGCCGATTTGCACAGGAGCTTCACGCAGTCCAGACATCCTCTGGCTGACGCGTAGTGCAGTGCCAGAGCACCGTTGTTGGACCTTTCCAGCACCGGCATGTCTGCTTCCCACAACAGCCACCTGACCACGTTCACTCGACCATATCTGAACGAGAGAAAGAAATATTAAAAAAATATATACATATATAATATTAATATATAACGTTCGCATTGCGCAGCTGTCAGCAGTAGGTAAACATAATTATTGAATAATCAAAGTTAATTATTGTTTATATTATTATACTGACTAATGAAAGTTAATCACGTCATTCTCGTAACAATTAAGCAATCAACCGTAGAGAAAACAAAGATTTTGGATTCGCCAGTCATACACCACGTGCTTTTATTACAAACAACAACAATAATAATAATTATTATTATTGGATATACCTGTATTATTATTTATTATTGTATATCTATGTCTTATGCATTAACTGTATACATTAAACAAGAATGTTTAACAATAAATGTTTGTATACATTTATCATATTTTTCACTCTCAACATGACACTTGCAATGTATGCCGATTTATCAATAATGTTTATATTGATTATATAATATGCGTAATATGTCCTACATAGTAATTATTATTATGTATAGTAAAATTATAATATTCCTATAAGGTAATAAAAAGATTTGAATAAAAATCTTATAAAATATATTTTAATTGATAAAACAACACACTTAAAGACGCTGAAAATTTTAAAATAAAGTATTATTCAATCGAAAGTCGATTCTCACATTGACTTTTAAAACAAGATAATTCATTAAAACGGTTTTACAGAAAGGAAATTGAATAATCTTAAGTAGGTACCTAGTCACAATTATATAAAGCTTTGTTCCGAACCATTAATTGCTTAAATGCTTAATTTAAAACATTCTAGTTTATTTGAACTGAGTATGACATTTATTTGTTACACAATTTCAAGTAATTTTTTAAATGACATTTGTTGTTTCACAATTCACAAATATACGCTCACCAAAAATTTCCTAACATAAAATTTCTTATACATTACCTCTAACATATTAATTCATTAAATATATTATATATATATATATGTATTTATTTATAAAACCATATAATTTCACTATGCTATGAAATAAAAATTTGTTTATTTTAAAAATTACGTGTGTGTTGTTGATCACTTTGAATCATTTAGTAAATATTACATCGATATTTAAATTTATAAGTACACACTAGACAGTACAGTTAGTGAATTAATTATGATTTTTTTTCCAAGAAATTTTTGGATATAGTTGGTTTCTTTTAAAACACGCAGTAGTTACGTAAGAATGATTATCATTTTATTTTAGATAAAATCACAAATATTAGAACAACTTTCGTATTCAATGTATAGTAAATGATAATCATTGGAATCCGTAATCACTTCATGGCACATGTCCATATTTAGTTAATATTTCAATACTGGAATCGTTTTAATATGCCGTTAATATTTTAAACTCTTCCATTAATACTTATTATAGTTATTTTTTATTATCTATACAGATACTATAGTTTTTTTTTTATTAATACCATACTATTTTTAGGTATTAATAAAATATTATAATGCATTGTTTAACATTCAGCTTTTTAATTGTAAGAGGTAATTTTTTAACGGGAAAACACCTATTTTAGATGTTGAAAATGTTAACCAAATGAAATAAACGTCAAACGTGTATCACAACTTTGAAAAATGTATGAAATTGAGGAATCCGGTATATTAACACAAAATTAATGATAGAAAGTTACCATTGCCCTTAACCACCAGTCATCACTTATCAGTTTATCACCCTTCAACTGTCACAGAAAATATGATACATAAATTGTAGTTCAACCATTGGCCATTGCTGTTCAAAGGGAGATAAGAATCATTGACTACCGAAAAAGTTTCCAACTAGATTTTTCTTATACTACCATTTGATCATTTAATTTTTATAAATGTGATGACCTGTAAACGTTTATGTATATTATTATCAAATAATTTTAAATGGTAATATACAAAAGCTGAATAAATCTACTCTAGACGGTTTATAATGATTATAATTGTTTGCAATCCATTACATATGAAAATATGTGTATTTCACAGAGAGTACGTATATGTATAAGTATTCGTTTATATACAACTCTCCAATTTCTAAACAGCTGTAATAAAAAAATATAACACTCATACAAGACAATATAAATATAAAAATAATATCCAAATAAGCCCATGACAATATTTATCAATAATTTACGTCTAATAGAAATCAATAATTTGACTCACGGTTTAATATTATTAACGTGTGTATATAACAAGTCTATTGATGTGTGCCAATTGTGTGGTATAGGTAAGTAATAACACACTTTCAATCGGGTTGGATTAAATCAGCCAAAAGTAATTTATATTATCAATATAATGTGGCCGAAAGGTTGTCTATAATAATGCATACATTTCAAGTAGGTGTGATATGTATAGTAATTTAGTTTAATAAATATGTTTTTATTTATCGAACGTGTAAATTGATGTAAAAGGTGTAACAGGTAGTTTTAAATTGTGAGCTGATTTTTTTTATTTTCATTCCATAAGTTATGCGTTGCAACTTAATATGATTTCATGTACCAGAAATCAGAACTTACAGAACGTTTTAATTACAACTGTTTACTCTTTAAACACAAACCATTTCATGTGTTTCCCCCTTTAAATAATAATTGCCGTGCTGTTAAAGTTATGCCAGTCATACGTCGTTCTACTGGTAAGTAAATTCTCACTTTTTTTTACTTTTAATCGTGTAAACTTTACAATGTATCAATAATATTTTAAAATTGTAAATTTGGGAATCCGATTTGCGTTTGCCTGGCGTCCGACGAATACGGCAACACAAAACGCGCGCCAGTGTATATCATCGCGCACGGTGAACGGTCGCGGCGCAGTGGAAGTGGCGTAGGTGGCGACGGTCAACGTGCCATAATATTATTATCGTGTACGAAATAAAATTATATTTTTGGTGTTTGTCGCACCGGGGTCACATACATAGGAAATGCGATCTGGCCGCGCGCACCGACCATGACCGAACCAATGGTTTATTTGTTCCGGCCGGTGAAGTCCTCGTGTATTATAATAATATATACCTACCTACGTAGCTGTAGTAAGTAAGTAATAATGAAAATGATGATGATGATGATGATAATTGATAACATACAACGCATATATTATCATGATTAGTAACGAATAACGACTTAACTGTTTTTGCCAAACAGAGCACAAACGTTGGCAAGCGCGTGTGCGTACATTATTAGACGTAGGTACTGTCGTATTATATTAAGCTTTTTATCTTGCGTAACACGATAATAATAATATTTTTGATGATGGTATTTATATAAAAATATTAAATTGTGTATACCTCCACATGATGAATAGACAGTGACACAGTGAGTGCTGAGTAAGTACCACCATTAACTGCTTTTTCGGGAGATGTTTCACATTATATATAAAGTGAGTAAATAGTTGGTATATTTTAATTTGTCATCAAAATAACGTTCGATCTCAAATAACTCAAATAACTTAACGTATTAACACGTCATAACTAAAACTGTACGTATAAATCCCGTGTTCTGTGACGATTAATGATTATTATATGGCAATATGGCACAAACGCACATAACGATATTTTATTAAGTATTACTAATCGATGGACGATGGTCATTTGTACAAGAAGCCCAGCGATATTATAGGTATCTGCTGTATATTATAAATAATATTCTCAGTTCTGAAATTATAACTTTTCAGAAGATCACAAAAATAGTTTTAAGCTCCTGTAGACACGTCGGCACGAATAAGAGGTGTGCTTTAGCCCACTTGTTGAAAATTAACCACGATATTTTCCGTTGGTCGGTCTAAACGAAAATAGTGGTGGCCGGCCTCTACCGTTTATATCAGCGTCTCGGCGTCGTCTCCCAATGATTCCTTGAAGACCGAAAAGTGGAAAATATTATTTACTCGTGAGCGAGAACTATACGTTAATTTCCGAGACGACGGCGACGGTTAGGCCTTTTTTCCGCGTGCTACTGTTTGAACTCAACTCAACTAATCTTAAACAATTGTCTGTATACACTAAGTAATTAGTATTTAATATACTTGAAATTCCATAGTTCAAAATTTGAATAAATATTTAGTTTATGGCGTTTATGCATAAAAATATGTTGAGCCGTGCTCTTTAAAAGGTCATCTTTTATATGTATTAGACACGGAGACTTAGACCGAGACTTTTTTTTTTGAGAGAGATGAGGTGTAGAGGATATAAAAGCAAATTGATGCTACTTTTTAAATTTTTAACATTTTTAAGACTGTCTATTAATATTTATTATGTATTTGAGTTTATAATTGTATGTAACAAATATTGTAATCTCGTTGGAAAATCTTTTTTTATTTACCACGTTATTAAGCTACACTGTCAAGATGGAAAAGCGCCGTGTCTTGAGTGCTGCGATCATGTTTCTTGATACTAATATTATGCTGACATTCATAAGTATGAAAGGGTAGATAAAAAGAATCCGAGTCTCTGGAAACTTATTCCAGTTAAACATATTCAAGTGTACATTTTTCGATCAACATTTTAAATGTTCGACTTAATAAAATATTTTACTACATCACAGTTGACCGTACGAAATCGAAATAAATATATGCTGTGGTACGAAATACCGAAACAGGTATCGAACAAGCGTCGTTCGTGGCTAGCTGCAGTCTGCAGTAAGTGAAATCGTAAACACTCTAACCGCCTCAACATCTTTTGATATCGATGGTTTGTATCTAATAGACAATAGTGTACTGTACTATGCCGTCTAGGATTTTTAATGTATATTTTACTAACGACTGTTCACAGTTGATATACCTAGCTAGTAACTCTACGAGCCACACCACCCCCGTGGCTAATAAAATATAAATAATTGTATAAAAACTAGTTTTATGTTTTGTCTCGACTAAAACATGGTATCGAGTAAGGAAGACATCGCTTCTGTTACAAGTTCGTATAAAAATGGATTTTTATTGGGCACTTAGTAAAAGATGAACCTATACAAATAACTCGCACAATTTATTAGTTTTACTCAAAATATATTATACATAACAACAATAATGTCACAGGAGAATAATGGTTTGTAAAACGTAATAATTAAATATTCTTATGTATTATTTATTTTAAACCTATCAGGTGGTGCGTGTTTGGTACCTACGGTATTGTAGTACCAATATAAATAATATTATTGCAATGTACTTAATGCTCGGTAATAAATGCAATAGAATGACGTTCAATGTCCAAACGAAATATTATATTTATATTGTAGACGTAAATATCAAAACTAGTATTTGTGGTTAGCTGTTTAACATAGAACGAGTGGAAAGTTACAAAACCACTTTCGTTGGGTTGTAATTTCGAACGTTATAAAACGTTTTAATATTATTGTGATTGGCGGGCGAGGGGAATAATTCCCGTTAAAACGTCACAATTAAAATATAAGTAATACCTTTTATGGTATGATTTTTAATTTAGAGATCGACATATATGTATTATTGTAGGTACACAACGCAAACACGCAAATGGATATACGTGAATACTAATATTTTATAAAAGGAAGATCGAGATATGAGAATCTATCATTATAAAATATACAAGCGGCGCGCTATAACCGCAGCCGGATGGCAGACGATTATGATATGACGTTGGTTGATGTAAGTGATAATAACCATACCGAATAATGTCGGATCGTCGGATCCAATCATAAAGATTAAGGGTAGTGAAAAATCTTTTTTTTTATTGTTAAAACTATAATACCGTTTATAACATTTGAGGTAGGTAGGTAGGTATTTGAGGACTTTAATTGTCTTTAAAAATAAAACAATGTCAACATACCTATTATACGCAAATTAATTATTGAAATTGACAAAGAATACATTGTTGAATAAATCCATACACTATTCTACTGCTTAGTGTTTTTAGATCAAATTATGATGAAAAGTCTACACGAAATAAAAAACAGGAAAGAGAATTAGCTATAATACTTTTTCGTGGTTTGTAAAATGCGTCTACAGTTTCAAACTTTCAACTAACCATCGTCCATCAATATTAGAAATTTCTAAAAATTAAAATCAATATTAGAAATTATTAAAAACGACGTTTAAGAGACAATATTACATTTAAATACCTGCAGCAAGTATTTGTAATAAATTAAGAACTTTTTTGGATTTACTTATGTAAAAATAGTATGTAAAGGCTCAACGCTTAAGGTGTTAGCAGTTAAGTGACCGCCATCGTTCGTTCCGAGGTCAAATCCTTGTGTATATTATATTTAGGTATACAGATATTATGAGTTTATACATAGATTTTGCATGTACGATATTCTGCAAACGGCAACATATTAAAATATTAGTTATAATCTGTCCTCGCTGGCGTACCTCAGATTTTCCACTTTGACGCGACACGATTCGGAAAGCACGTGCCGGTGTTTCGTGACGACTTCGACGGTTCGACGGCGTATGTGCCGCGGCTGCAGCTGGTGGTCGTCGTCATCGTCGTCGTAGGCGGGCGTCAAGCTGTCTCGGAACTCTTCTTGGATGGTCTCAGTCCGGTCCACGTGTTCGGCCCTGAGTTCGATCACGGTCGTGTGCACCCCGCCACCGTCGGTCCGGTCCTCGTAGTAAAAGTCTGTATCTGAGACTGACGAGCAGCCGGCCGCCGTATCTGAAGCTGACGTCGATGTCGACGATGACGACGATGACGACGAAGATGATCCACCGGCCACGGTGTGCGTGTCGCCGGAGGATCCACCGACGAAAAAATCCTCACCAGCGCCACAAAGGTCGT
The DNA here is from genome assembly GCA_022818045.1 of Neotoxoptera formosana. Lineage (NCBI taxonomy): Eukaryota > Metazoa > Arthropoda > Insecta > Hemiptera > Aphididae > Neotoxoptera > Neotoxoptera formosana. The sequence goes on along the minus strand of CM040632.1, from coordinate 9,699,189 downwards.
CGTCGCCGGGTGCGTTCGAGTTGGTGACGGCGGCCATCGCCGACGCCCTCACTCCGGTGCCGTACGAGTCCATCCGGGTCCGGACCTCGACGGTCGGGTACCTGGAGCTGATCCTGTGCACGCGTACCTTACGCTTGGAGCCGGACTGCCTCCGCTGACTGGCCGGCCCTCGCTGTACACCGTCGGCGGTGGCGGCCGGCCGTTCCGACGGCGAAGCCATCACCACGGACATCAGACACCGGACGCTGTCCAACATGACGACCTGCGCACGACTGGCAGCAACCCGACTCGATCCCGGCGCCGACGAACTCGACGAACTGTATGCGTACACCTAACCTCCCGCCGCCACCCGTGTCCGGCCACTGCAGGGTCACCGGAAGCCCGAACAATACTGCGTGCTGTATACAGCGTAACCGTCGTGCGTGTCTCATTTGCGTTCATTGTGTACTTCGGGGCAACGCGTCCACGTTCGGTTATGCGACACATATTTTTTATTTTATAATTTATCGTTTTGTGCACTGCGAGTATAGACAGGTACGGCGGCTGCGCACCGTCACAGCATTTTCGTTTTATGTACCCCGTGCTTTGTCATCGGATTTCTTTCGTTTCTCTGTCTATCGACTACTGTGGTTGTGGTAGGTATACAATGACCAATGGGTTACAGACTTACAGTTTATTATCCTTGTTAGTGGTTATTAAAGTGTTGAGCGTCGGTATCAGTATCGGGACTAATGTGTACGAATATGCGAAGACGACAACGTTGATAATTCATTCACTCAATACTATTAAAGTTATCTATGTATAATATACGTGTTGATTATAATGCATTCCGCGAACGATAATGTATTTTATACCTGTCAATGCCACGCGTGTTGTACTGAAAACAATTGGTTTTAAACCGCGTCAATGCCGCCAATGTGGCTAAGTATAATAATATGCTTGTTTCCGCGACTGTTATATATTATAGCCATCTCTCGTAAAACATTTGATTTATCGTAATAATGTAATATGGATGAACAAAATATATGCTAATATTTTCGTTTTGAAGTGTATGTGGTAATAAAAGATAAAAAAAAGATCAATCTGTTGAATCAATAAAACGTTATAAAAAAAATTCCAATAACTATCACGCCGGGTTAAAGGTTTTCATCAAATTTATAGTCGGGGACCCGAGCAACGCGGGTATACATAATATATGGAATCCTTACGAGTTGTAAATATTCAAAAGACTTATTAAACCCATTCATCCATACTGTTGCCGCCATAACTGTCAGAGAGAAGACAGATGTGAATTTTTTTAAGAATTTATCAAACGAGTTATTGAACAAAAAAAAGATTACTCTGAGTGTCTGAAACCTTATTATTACAGTATTGTTAATGTTGTGCTAAATGTATTCTTCGTTGTCAATACTATATAGTATAATATACGATATACCTAGTATATATTTATAAACTTAGAGTAAATGGTGATATACGTGTTATATTAGAAACAGGCAAACAGCTTAATAAATCACAGGTTGACATAATAGACAATAGTTATACATTTTGTGACTAAAAACTAACATTCTACCTATAACGTTAAATCTGATATTTTGTCAATATAATTATAAAATAATGCTTTAACTCTAGAAGTAACGAATAATAAATAGGTACATTGTAAACACAATATTTAAAAACTAATACATTTAGATAATGTTAAAATTAATATTTTAATAAAAAATATTTTAAATTTGATGTCGTTCACTCTTACGCATTGTCATTTGTGAGCATATATTTTAGAGGATATTAGATTATTTTAATATGAGGTTATGGTCGTATAATACTCGTATAGTCGAATGGTTCATATAATATGAGGGTAAAGTCGTAACTGAATAGGGGAGCGTCGCATGCGTTGGACACGGTACAACGACTACTAACATCACTCCCTCATTTCAAATGCAAATTTTTTATATTTGTAATTTGTAAATTATTAACAACAATCAAAACTATTTCTAATAAATTATATTTATATCAACCTTATAAAATGACTAAAGACACTAATGTGATTTAACCAGATTTGAAAAAAAGGTTTATGCGGTTAATAATACGAACAATACACTTCTCAAAAGATTCAATAATCAACTGTTAGATGATTCGATTTCACAAGTATTTTTGATATTTCAAAGAGTTATGTTGGAGGAAAAGTTTGGAAACGCTGTATTTATAAGATTTATAATAATATATATACATACAAATATAATTCACACACGCATTTTTAAACCAAATTGGTATAAAGAAAATATTGGGACACAGCGTCGTTAAATTAATAATATTATATCGTTCGATATCTACGCAAATATCACTACAATAAGTACAATACAACTGAAATATTACAATTTACACGCGACGTGTTTACACGTTGGTTCAATAATCGTGCTGCGATATACTATTGATACGCGGCAGTGCGTTAAAAATGGCGAATGCATTGTATACACGATAATTCACTTAGGCAGTAGGCAAGAGTTGCCCATAACATAATTCCTAATAGTTATAATAGTGCGGAGGCATAAAGAAGTCATCATCATCGCTACATATTGCCATCACTAAGAATATTAATATCAAACGTCTTGAATACTTCGTCGTCGTGAATCTCGCTTGTGCGTATAAAATGCTATATGTGTATATTTTATGGGTAGATACATTTTCTTTTCGTCCATTGACCAAATAATGTACAGCACATTAGCTTCCTTTTGTAGTCATACTCTGATAACAGAATGAGATTTTTCACGGTGTACCTATCTACCGTCTAATATTATTTATGAGCGCATGATTTGCACTTGACGCACAAGTGTGACGGCATTTGGTATTTTCGGTTTACTCTGTATCATATTGTACACATATACATATCATTATATTGTATATTATCATAATATATCATAATCGACGTATTATTATATTATTGTTATTATTGATGTTTGCAGGATTCACTTTCGCCCGTGTCCAAATATAATGTGTTTGGTGAGCTTATATGAAATTCCGAAGGTAAATAACGAGAAAAGTGAACGTATAGAGTATATTATACGAATACCATACGAGATTATAATATTATACTTCACTACTATAGTGCACGTTTCCTTCTGAATTAATGCACGCGAATTCTGTTAATCACATAGCCGTCTACCGTAGGAATTATGGTAGGTACTATATTATAGAGATAGTCTATAACACCGCTAGTACACTACCTACCTACAGAATAATAAAATAATAATAATATACTATAAGTTATAACAACGCTATACCAACCTATATAAGAAATATCTAGAATATAGATTAGATTTAAAATCGCACTACCATTGTTATTGGTTTCTTAAATCAATTTTACTGGAGAACAAAATTATAATTTTCATTTCGTGTACAATATTATATTATGAACAAAATTTCTTTTTCCCTTAATCAAAACATAAAAAAGATGTATAGAAGCTACATGTCAGAGCTACAACAAAAAATAATGCAAATTATACCGTATACAATAACGTTATGATAATTTATAACCATGTTAATATAATATTATCTTATAGATGCTTATTTTGATAAAATTGGATTGGAAATTGAAAATAATAATTCATATGCCTGCCGCGGAACATAAACAACATCGTCATCGTTAGGATAACATTTTTATGAAAACCATCATATCTTTTCAGGCTCTGGTGGTTTGTAACTCTAAACATAGCTGACATAGCTCCTTTAAAAATAAAAATATTAGACTTATAGAATTTACACACAGCTAAATATAATAATTGATATTTACACATATAATTGATCATTCGATAAACTAAAATAAACGTTAGACGCGTTTTCAAAACTAATTATAAAAAAAGGAACGATGGTAACACGTCCGCGAAGAAAAATGCTCTTATAATTAAATGAAATATGCAGCTATGAAAAGTTCTATAGATAATAAATAATAATATATCCACATGTGGTATATCAAAGTTCAAAATGCAACTCCATATTCTGTTCACATACGGCGCTTGTTCAATAGCTAATCATGCAACCGTGCATAAATATTCTAATTTTTTTGGTTTTTTTTTAGTTCCGTAAACAATTGTTATTTAAAAGTTAATAATAAATTTCAAAAGAAAAATATTGACATATCAAGTACCTACAATTTTCACCACTTATAATTATTAAAATATATAGCTAAAAGCATAAAATATGTCTGTTAAAATAATATGGGTTCACCCTTAGTTACACGATTGCCAAAGTGAACCAAAAGGACTTTAAAAGGTATATTTTCTGATCCTCCAAGAATATGTAAACAATTTCCGTAATTATTTCCAGATGACTATCAGCAGTTTAACGATCTCCAAAGAACCAATAACAATATTTAAGGTTGGCATAATGAGTTTTCTGCTCTTTAACACCTTCATATCCTATTATATGGAAATGTATTAATTGTTTAAAAAAAATAAGAAAGTAATAATAAGATGACTACCAAACAGCTTATTGCTGGAGAAAGATACAGCAAAAAAAAATATTACATGGATGCGAAGATTTCGAAAACCGACCACTCATAATGATTACTTACAAGGAATTGCTCACAATTTTAATTTAAACAAGTGATTTTTTTTTTATTGATTTTGCAATTTCTTACATTTCTGCTTTGACATCTAAGGCCATTAGCATAAGTAATTTATTACAACGTGTATTTATCAATAATGATTTTAATTTGACAATTTTTTATATTTATTATGTTTAATTAATTTAGATTAATAAATGTGTATTTAGCAACAATAATATTGTTAACATGATTTTAATTTGGGAACTTTTTATATTTATTATTAATTAACTTAGTATAAATTATTAAACATGATGTGCGGAATGTATTGCCCGTAAATAACGTATATGCGCTAACTTGTCTTACGCTAAAATGACTGCGCTAAATTGTCTCGGATCCGTGTATATTGTATATAAGTATCCGATATCCAATAGAATGTACCCTATACCTATTATAGGAAAGAGGTGTATATAATGTACATAATATTATACTTAGTCTAAATTCCAAAAGCTACTTATTTGTTTCATGACGTCATGTTATACAACTTTGAATAATATTAATTTAACTGCTATTACATGAGGTAATAGTGATATGCATTAGTATTAAGGATTATAGAGCAATAACAATATTAAACATACAAACATACAATAGACACAATGGATATGCATTTTATACAGATATTTTTGTAAACAATTTTGTGGCCTATACGGATGTAGATATACCTCAAAATGTTTTAGATTAGTCCATCGATGATGGTTATCTTAGGTTTTTAAATGCAGTTTCAAACAATGATTATTGGAGTAGATTAAAGTATCGACATTTTCTTGGGAATGTTATCAAAATACTATAAAAATTATAAATTCACTTTTAGAGATAGATTAAATGATTCTTCTAAAACGCTGTAAAAAATAATGTATTGTATTTTATAGTTTCGCATAAACGTACATAACCAAGTATTTTCATTGATCAGCTCTTAACAAATTTATGTGGACGTCATTGTATGAATCACGAACAAATTCACAAAACAATGCCGTCTGTGTACCAGTAATAATAATATATCAAATAAGAAATCTCGTATCGATATAGCAATGGATCGTTTGATGCTTTTCGATTACTATCATAAAACACAGCAGCGGCGTCGTCTGTGCGGTTAACTGGCCTTGTTTACTTTAACTAAATACAAATTGAAACAAAAATGCTATTACTATATTATGTTATTAAAAAATTATATTATGTAATATTAAATAGTGTTTTAAGAAAATTATATAAGTTAGGCTGCATTTTTTTTAAACATCATACAATTTTCATTTAGTTTTTACAAGAACATATTACATAATATATTGCAGTACACAAACACTATTTTTAGTTGTGTACATAAAGAACCGAGGAGGGTTCCACAAAGCGGTTAATCTGCCCGCGGATAATCGAGAGAGCTTACTGTATACAAGTAGTACCTCTAATAGTAGCAAAAACTATAGGGAATTTCCATGATATATAGTCTGGGGTTGTAGTTTAATAGTAGTGCTACAGTGTGTGATGTTCGGTGCTTTTCGCCTATGACAATAATATTCGACTTGTGGTCGTAAAAGTATACCAGATACTGTATTATATTATATTTTAGTGAGCACGGACGAAGACATAATGGGCGGCGGCGCGGCATCGAGGTTATGGTCCAGACCGAAAACGAAAACCAATATTATTATAACTCGCGTGTGACTACACGAGTTTACGACCGCGTCAGTATTGTTGTTCGATGTTCTGAGTCACGGACGTAACCGAAAAAGTGAAACGCGGCGCGGTGAACTCGGCTCCGGGGCAACAAATCGAGTAAAAGATTAAAAAAAAAAAACCGCGAACGCCGCCGACTGTGTGCACGCGCGGTTGACCTTACACACGAAACCGACTGCGTATAATAACCGTCCGGCGAGATAGTTTGGATCTCTTTTCTCCGCCACCGACAAAGGCGACGTTTAGTTTCTCGTTTTTACGATTAGATTTTTTTTTTGTTCGTCTTTTGTGGGTAAGTCAAATTATTTTAGCGTTCAAAAAATATAGGTGAAACCAACTTGTTGAGTCGAGGGTGCATTGCTCAGCGTTTGCCCATCGCGTGGAACCGATATAACAGCTGTGCATATCGCGTAACACTGCACATACGGCCACGGGACCTAAACAGCAATAATTAGCATGGACTACATATGTCTCATAAAATTTTCTAACAACGAAATTAGAGAAACTTAAGAAATATATTCGGCTTACGTGTTTACACTTGAGAAAGAGATAGACTGAGACGCATGGTAAAAATATGATTAAAAACAAGACTCTGAGCTGTGCAACGCGTCGCCGTCACTGCTGCTGCACCTATAGGAAAATATGTAATATCGTATCGGAATACGAGTAGGTTATCTATTTATACTGAATCGGCAGATATACCGATGTTGTATAGGAATTATATTGTAATATATTTCATAGTCTGTACCCTGTTCGCGTTTAGGATGCAGTTTTTCATGAAAATCTCCATGAAATTCTGATAAGGCTACGAAGTAGGTCGATATTACTCGATGTGTGGAATATAATATATAATATTATACGCTGTACTCTGCAACGGCCATAAACTGCCTGGAACTAGAAATTCCAATTACCAGTTTCCATTTCTTCCAGCAGATGTGTTTTAATTTTTTTTTTTTACCTTCCAGCGTCCTTTTCCATATTCCGGTTTACTGACGATTCGATTTCTTCGACCCACATCTTGGGTAAATATCGAACCAACATAATAATATAGTTTATAACTCGTCGAGTGCGGTGCGGTGTGTGCATATTATGCTGCATAATATTAAAATATTATTATTATACGGGAGGTATAGAAGGTCGACGGGTTGGTTCGAGTTTATTAATTAGACATTATAAACATTCACAGTTTTTTTTTGTTATGTTTTCTTAATCTACCATTATATAGATTTCATATAAAATCGGCATATGATAATTTAATTCAAATCACAATACTGCAATTAAATAATACTGTATTTTTTCATGATTGCATATTGTACCTAATATATACCCAATAAAGATCATAATTTAATCTCAATGATTTTTTTCGATTTTCTTATATGCGAATTATCTTTTACGCGTAATCTGTATTTTTATAGATTTTCAAACTCTTACACTTATACTATAACGTCTTAATCTTAAGTATAAATATTCATTAATTAAATAGTCTGTAACTTAAGGTTATATAGGTGAATGTTTTTTAGAAACCATCTGAATCATTTGGTATCAATACAAAGTATGGGTTACGATGTTTTATTATCTGATTATAAACGAAAACCAGTCTTCTGTGTGCGTTATAGATCATTAAACTTGACTGCGAGTGTTTGCAGTCATAGTATACCTAGTGAAATCATGACAAGAATGAAGAAACTGATGAATTTACCTACCTTTATACTATATTATGATTTTTGTATAAATAAATTTATTAACTTTGACAGCACTTATTATTAAATACAATTTTCACATATTATTTTTACTAAATTCAAAATGTGTTGAATATATTAATATATATATAATATATTTTTGAAAATTGTTGGATAATGCACATTCAATATAATTGGTACAGTAGGTAATAATTTAAATAAAGATCGATGAGAGAAAAATAGTCTTTCATTAAAACCCATTATTATAACCCATTAATTATAAAATCTTTTTGTTTCATGTGGTTTTATGAAATATATACGAAAAAAAGTTTTTGGTGAATAGTTAGTAAGACAATATTATTGTACCATCGTATTTTTCGTATCTTTCGTACGAATACGGGGCATGAATATGTAAAAGGTTTTGAAATATTTACTTTGATAAAACCATTTATGTAAATTTTTATCATAGGATATTTTAGTTCTTCAAACCAAAAATAAAATTGTCTTAATATGAAGTCATTGCAAACAATTTAAAAACAGGTGTGTATAAAATGATACATCCCTTTAATCTTATTATGCGAATTTCGCGCCAGATTATGTTGATTATTTATGACTATCGATGATGTTGGAACAACAGACAGTTAACATTAATCGATTAGTTTAGGAAAACACAATAAAAACGGGTCTTTGGGGTTAATGAAATACGATTGGAACAATGATCAATTCAATTTGTTTCGTTCGACAGAATTGCATTGGCCATTGATTTATTGCAAATCCGGGATTGTTATATGATTTTGTCGGCTCATGTCACACATCGTTTCCGGTTGAAGTAGACTTTCCAATACTCCTCTCGTTCACACTTAACTTCATCACATAAAATTGTTGGTAAATAAAAAAATTGGAATTTTATGTATTTGTAGTTGAATTATAATAATAATAAAATATAATAATATAATATTATTATAATAATGTTTTTTAAATTATCCAATTCAAACTTTTTCACCATAATAGTTTGGTTATGTGTGTAACTATTACTTCGAGTTAACCATTTTCAAATAATATATAAAACACGTAGGTACGTATATTAAGTCATTTTTTCAAAAATTCTTTATTTGTATCCTTAAAGTTATAAATATCTGTATAAATATAATATACCAGCTATAGTTACAATATTGTTATTTTTTATAAATTTGAATACTGAGTGTAAAACTAAAATAAGACAATACAACCAAATACTGTTACGATTTGTATGCGGAGGGGGGTATTAAAATATCTTTATATGTTTATAGCAAAGAAATATAAATATTAATCATTTGGATTTTTATACTGTTATGGTAACTTGATGAAGACCGCCAATAAACGAGATGATATTCAATACGAATTATAACTAGCAGATGATATTCTTTCGATATGGTATAGCATTATCCTGAATGCTGTACAAAAGAAAAATAAATAAAAGTAGGTAATTAATTTAATCATAAGCTCCTCTTTGCTTCCCAGTAAATAAATAAGATATATATTATTCTTCATAGAAAGCTGTTGACATTTTATCATGTGACTTCATATGAAACATTGGCTGTCAAGAGCCCCCGAGTGAAATTCGTGTCATCAGTTGGTCTGAAAGAAAGCGGTCCTGTGCATTTGCCTCGGGGTCATCAGCTTCACCCCACCGACTTTCCCACTGTCTAATGCGTCTAATGGGATAATTGATAGTAATGATAACCTTCAAAGCGTCTGCTTACTAATAGGGTATAATACTATAATGATTATAAAATTGTTGTTGCAACTGTCCGGAATTTGCAGATTTTAATTAAATATTTTAGCGCGTAAATGGTAATACGCATATTTGTGTAAAAACTGAGTTTAACTGCGATTATCATAAAAAGAAAGCGTAATTAGAAATGACACCACTTAAAAATTGAATCATCAATACATCAATTTTTTTGAATATAGCTAGGTGTAATATAATATGTAACGCTCAGGACACTTGTAAATATAGTCATTATAAATTGTAATAAATTATAAATCTTTTATTACCTAACTAATTTAAATCTTATATTTTTATGTTTAACAATTAATTGTTTGTCTAAAATCTATTAATCTATAAAGGTATTAAACGTAGGTAGTTGAAATACAACATGACACACGTAAATCTTAGATATTGTGTACTTGGATTTATACATGTTTATAAAAATTGAAGGGTTTTCGTAGATTTTGTTATTTTCTTGTATTATTAAAACGTATATAATCACTAATTATGAATACATATACTTGAAAGTTGAAATGTACATAAAATGTTCTAAACATTTTCTACACATAGCATAATTTTCAAAATATTTTGGATCATTTTCAGCTATTTGTAGACATTTGAAATTGTCTACTTTTTTTTAGTTTATGTTCTATAAATGTTGATAAACATTTGTATTTACTATATAAAAGCTTGAAAATAGCATGCAAGGTTACTTATAGTATTATGAAACTTATTTTAATTACTTAGTTCTAACTAAATTTTAAAAAAATGCTATGCAGAAATTCATATTATTTTTTTGTAAGATTTACATTAGAATTTAGAATTTTGACAAAATCGGACATTCACATGTAAAACAACAACAAAATTTGTTAAATAATCATTATTCATTATTATACAAATTTTTTTGTATTAAAAATGTGCATGCAACATTTTTAATTTTAATGGGTTAGGCTTGAAAATTGAAACAAGGTACTTCATAAATTGTTCTTACCTCACGTATTACCAACACAAAAATATTAAGTATAAAAAATATCTTTAGAACTATAGTCTGACGGTATATGCTCAGAATCGTTTTTCGTTTACAATGTTTAATGATATTACTATTGAGTTCTAATTTAATACATCCATTACAGTAACATACTCAATGTACACTCAACATACTTACTATATAGCATAGCGAGTTCCTCATTTTTTTTTAAAAGTATGATAGTATGAATTTTGTAACCTATCACACTAACATAAAAAAGAGAAAAGGTTGTTAATAATTATGCTGTCACTTGGACATCGTAATAAAAGTTTAACGTTGAATACTTGTATATATGAGCTAACGTTTAATTTCACACACGTATTTTCGTGTTAAACGTGTGTTCACCAAAATTAAATATGAATCCAGCTGTGTTGCAAATATTGACGAATGGATAAAAATAAATTAATTTTCTTCAAAGAAACTGGTCGTACCTGGGTGAACAAACTCAACTACGACCAACGAATAAGGTATACGTATTACAGGAATATTGAGTCAAAATTATGCAATAAATTTAGAAATTTGATATTTGGACCTACGTGTGATAGCGATATATAAATATATCACAATGTTATGATGTATTTATGTACTGCCTAACGTGGACTATTGTAAAATCGTAAAAACTTTTTAATTTATTTGAATACTTTTTCCATGTTAATATGAATATATGTGTGACATCTTTACATGTTTATTAATATAAAAATGTTACAGTATTCCTTAAAAAAAAAAATACTTAAACATAAATGTTTGTACCTATCTACAAAATAAAATAAAAAGCAATTATAAGATTTACAGTTGGTATGTTTGATTATATGCTTACCGGGAAATTGAATTTTATATTAATGAAATGAATGTCATCATAATGAAATTATTATATTCACTACTATACACAGGAAATATATATTTTAGTAAATGTACATACTATTATAATGTATATAAATTATACAAATAATTTATTTTTAAAGGTGATTATTAATAAGTGAAGGACATAAGTTATATTTACAGAAAACGGTTAAACATTGGAAAAAAATTGTTTTGAAGAAGAAACCCACTGACGACACTCTTACAGGGAGTCAAGGATTACATGGGGTGAGTAGGTCACAATTATTGAGCGGGATTGCCAAGATTTGGTTGAGACAATTTTTTTGCGAGTTGTTTATATGGTCATTAACAGACTTATTGTGACAGGTTTACGATTTTAAAATTGTTTTTTTTTGATATCAAACAAAAATACAATTTTATGGACACAATCATTTTTGAAATAAAATTATATGGACACAATCATTTTTTAAATAAAAAAATTATTATTACCTACTTTTAATTTTCGCGTTTCTATATAGTATACATTTTTCTTTTAATATATTTAAATAATTCAATCTCTAACTCTTTTATAGTAAATTATACACTTATGGCTTATAAGTAAACGTGTACAGAGGTCAGAAGAGTGCTCACGGGTGGAGCCCCCCTTAACTCCTCCAGTCGAGGGTGTCATATCCTCCTTTTCATATTCCCTTGTTTTTGTTGTATAAAATGTATCATTGAGCAATGAAAGTATATGTATACCATGGTTTGAGAATAGCCAAAATTCATATCCTCCCCCCTTTCAAAAAAGCCTAGGACGCCACTAAACGTGTAATACGTTTATGCATTTTGCCTTAAATACAAAAAAAATATTGGTCTTAACAGATACAATATTACAATAATTGTGTTTATTAAGTACAGTCTTAATGCTACGTGGTACAGGTAGAGCTTTTGCTATCTTGCCTGTTATTATTCAGAGGAGAATATTAATCCTAACCTATAATAGAGTTAGACCGGAACGGGTGATAAAAAAAATGTAAAATAAAGAAAAATTAAATTCATTCAACTTGGACTAATATATAAAATTATAAAAAATTCGGACTAAATTAGACCATAAAATGAATGAAGGTACAAAATACAATTTTTAATTTTTATCGTTTATATGAATTTAAAACAATACTAAGTTATCAAGATATTTTTGTAGGTAGGTATGCGAAAACTTTTCCATAAGAAGTAAAATTCCAGATAGAAAACAGAACCCTACTACCTAGGGTTAGATACTCGTCTCACTCATTCATGAATGTGCATAAAAGTGCACTTTAACACAAAATAGGTGAGTTTTGGTAATATGATATTACATTTGAAAGCAATGATACAAACATCAATAAACGATAATGATTGCAACTTTAAAATTATTCAACAGTGAGATTTTTTAATATTTAGCGAAAGTGATGTAGAGGAACGACTTTCAATTAAAGATGTGGTACTAAACTTTTCAAGCACTCGTTCTACTCCAAAAAATGTTAAAAACTATAAATCATTTTTTAATGAACAGTTGTAAAATTATAATATTTTTAACGAAAAATAAAACAATAAAATCAAAACAATTTATTATATACTTTAAAGATGCTACTTCAGTATAACATAGTATTATAAGATTTAACTATTAAATTTATAGTCGAAATGTTTTCTGTTATCAATGAAATATTAAAGTAGGTTATCATGTGAATTTTATTGATTCAAATTAACCTTTATTAATTGATATTATAAAAAGTATTATTAGTGTAAGTATTATACCTTAAAGAGTTAATGATTTAAAATTTAAAAAATTGTTTTTTTTAAGTTGAATACAAAATTGTAGTTTTATTTGAAAAAAAAATTAGTGCAGAAGTTATTGTTGGAGATAGATAATTAAATTTAAATTTAAGTGCATAATATAGGTACCTACATCAGTAAAAATATAAGTATTACGTCTACCAAATTGTTTTTAATTGGGATAAGTAATTTTTTGCTTTATTATTGGACGCAAAAGTTAACCATATTCAAAATGTTATAATCTGAAATTAATAAAATAATTTCTTGTCAAACTTAAACATTGTTGAATAATTAAATACGAATTGATGATAAATGTATTTTAAATTATAGATAATCCAAGGATTTTGCATATTTTAAGTTAATTTAACTCATATAGGCTGCAGTTTTTGAAATAAAAAATGAATTTGAATTTGGTTTCATAATTTGTGACACCATGCCATTTGTGTCAACAGTTGAAATACTATTTATAATATAAATACATATTCAAAAACTAGTTTTAAGCCACCAAATTAAAAAAACATTCCAAATACTGCCAAATCAATAATAATAATAATAATAAAAAAAATATGCATACTGTACAGTTTAAGGCGCTTTTAAAATATTATGTTTTTTAAGATGATACATTTGTTATTTATATTTAGTTTAGTTTTAGAAATGAATTGAAACTTACATTTGAAAAACAAATTTTTATCTGGATCTTAGTTCTGTCAAAATAAATATCACGATTACAACAACACTTCACCACCGCAAAAAATTAAAAATTAAAGTTAAATAAATAAATTTAATAAAGGAGTTCAAGAAAAAAAAACAGAAACAAAAATACGAATGCCACAACACCCTATCCACCACAATAGATACCGACAGTTATACGATTAAAAAAATAAATCCATCTGAGCGCATTCGAAGTTAACGGACAAGTGTGTCAGGCAAAACAATAAGACGGTATAGCGTGTATGGCTGTTGATAGCGGCGGCCGCGGCGGCATCGTCCATTTCTCCGGAGGAAGTTCCCTCTCACTCTGTTGGTCGGTTAAGGTTGAGGTCGTTAAGTAATGAAATTATTAATATCAGTCAACGATCTTTCTTTTTTTCCGCAGACTAGTTTTAAAATCACTAAGGATTAAAAAAAAAATAATTGCAATGATTTTCTGAGATGTCTTGGTGTCAAATGAAGTATTTAATAGCTAGATTAGAGCCAACAGGTTAATAATAATATTGGCATACAAACATTACGCATACAACTATTTGAATGTTAATGATCAAAATGCAATTAATTATATTGTCACTAATCAAAGGTTCAGGAATTCTTGGATTTTAAAATCCATTTAAGTCTTTTATTGGCTATTTCATAAATTCAACATGTTGTATTTTTTATATCGATTGTAATCAAATAACATTATGCATTGTAAAAACAAATTGGCATGAATTATTTAATACCATGTGCGGTGCTGAAACAAAAAAAGTTACCTATTCCATTGCTGTAATTATATAATTATATTTTGTATATGTAAAATACTATTACATATTGAAATTACTATATACATATTATACATCCTTTCTTTAATTTGAGTTGGTGTGTTATAATGGAAATATAAATATAGGATTATGGTCAATATCCAAACTTTTTTTTTCATACTTAATGTTTTATTTACGCTGACTGTTAGTAGTTAGATGATTAAAAAAAAAAAACTTATTTATAAATAATTATCAGACTATAGAGATTAAGTAAAAATAAATAATTGTATATTTAAAAATGCATCAGTAAAACATGGGAATAATTTTATTTTATTTTTCCTAACAATAATTTATTTTAACGATAACACTTTGGATTATGTAAAATCCAAAAGCAATTTAATTTAATATTAAAGTTTCAACTAAGCTTAAAAATGTTGCTGCAATTAACTTTATATATATATATGTTATTTGTATTGTAGTAACTAAATGTAACATTGTTATTGTTGAGCCACACCAATTATTCGATTATGTCATAAAATCAATAAAATAATAAAAAAAACCTTACAAATGAATTTATAAATATTGCTCAGTATAAATAGTACTGACAACTATAGAAAATATTCTAATTCCTACTCATTTTAAAATTCATAAAAATTAAATTGCATTTTCTTAAGCATATTAGAAACGTAGTATAGGTAGCTCTATATAATGAAAATGAGCCGTTCTACTTTATACCACCGTGTTCACTGAATTTGAAAATTAGTCGAAAATTAGTATTCTACATACTATCTTGGAAACATAGAACTTTTTTTATTCGTTTAAATAATACGAATTTCTATAGTTGTTTCTACTTCCAAAATTAATGAATAATTAATATTATATTAATCTCTTTGGTCATTAAATGTGTTAATATGTTAATTACCTATACTGAGCTATGCAATTTTAAATAATACTAATTTACATGGTTTTGAAATGTATTCACATTTCACTTATACAATGAGTTAAATAATTTCAATGAGCCATTATTTTTTGCAATCCTATACTAACGTTACCTTTCTGAGATATTGATAATTGATATACCTAATATAATAAATAGTAAATACATACGCATGGTCTGGGAATAACAGAACTTTTGAATGTACAATAGAAACGCACACAAAAATATGGTTGATAAAAATAATATAAAAATAATGAGTAATAAAGAAAATAGAAAAAGAAAGGTAAGACAATAAATGCCAAAAACCTACAAACAGTTAATAATAAAAAAAATCTTTCAGTACTTTTTGATAACTGCGTCTGCGTGTGATATGATCATCAAGTACATACTTAGTAAACAAATAAATAGTCATTATAAATTAGGATGAACTACCTATCTATATTATTATATTTAGATATCATTTTATATATTTATCTCATCATAGGTATTTTAAATTTTATAATATTTTATTTAAATAAATGTTTTTACATTATGGTTCCAAGTTAAAACTTACAACTCTTAGAACAACTTTTATTGTATAGTTATTTCTAATACATTTCCTAATATTTCCAATAGATGAATTTGAATATAATTATATACAACGTAATACATAGGTAGGTACACTTCAATATTTAAATTGCTCACGATCATACGAGATCACTTTGTCAATATTATAATGATACGTACTAATAAGAATTAGCTGCCTACATAAAAACCTGTATACTATGATATCTATAAAATAAAACAGTTTATTAAATAAGTACCTATATTATTTACAATTTGAACTATTTTTATGACGGTATATGAATTCTTGAATCATAAAATGTAAAAATGTCAGTAGACATCTAATATACTTTCACAAATAAAATAAGTAATTACCTACTTATACTTCTGTGGTAAATCCATTTAATAAGAAAATTGCGATTTAAACTTAATTTTGATAATTGTTTTTTATTTTTCCCAATTGTATAATAATAAAATATAAATTAAAATGATCCATTAATTCTAAACAAAATAATAGGAGCATGAAAAACATTAAATACACCTTTTATATATTTTGATAAATGTTTATACTTTCAGAATTTATTATAGGCTATAAGCTACTATCTATAGGTTTTATCAGGTAATAAAAATTTTCAGTTCATTTTGAACTATAAAAATATATTGATATACCTAGTAAATATATTATTATTCATAAATTATAATATCATAATTTCTAATTTCTATGCATGTGAAATTCTCTTGGTTATGCATTCACTGCTTATCGAAGAAATTTTTTATTTAAAATGTATATTTACAAAAGTCTAACTATACTCTGTTTAGCGAGAGAACACGCCATGGACCGACGAAAATCGGTTCTTCTGCGCAACACTACGCGACACCCTGCCATATGGGAATCGGTTTGGATAAATGTCATCCCCCTGAGCGATGCAAAAGGATGCGCAGATTCAAGTGGTTCTTTCGCTGAACAAAGTATAGATATATTTGATATTTTTAATAAATACGAATTTTATAAATAAATTTAAAACAGAAAATATTTCTCTGATACCTGTTTTAAATACTACATTATAGTATTATCTATTTATATAAGTTGTAACTTGTAATTAAATAATTCGTTATTTTATTATGTTAGTTGAATATTTTTTTTCTAATCATTGTGCTATTGCTATACATATTATATTGTATACATTTGTTTGTATAGGTACAAATAATACTTAAATTTATGTACCAATATTATGTAAACTAAACAAAAATATTTAAATATTACATATATCTTATTTTATTTAATGAATAGATACATAAATAATTATATAACACATACATGATGTATTGATGTCAAAAGTGAATAAATTTCATACCTACCTACCTGTCTAATAATTAATAAATAATAGACATCGCACCACATACATTTCAACTATAATTTGAAGAACTGATTTAATTATAGATAATATAATGATATAAATGACAATGGAATTACAAAATGATGCTAAATAAAAATTTTCAACCGTAACGAAGAATATACATTAATTATGTATAAAAATAATAATTTATTCACTATAAAACCTCGAAAATTAAAAAAAATGATTAAAAAAAAAAAAAATTATGTTTGATTTCTAAAACACATAATATTAGTATATTACCATTTATGATTTATCCTTTAAGAAAATAAACTATTAAATTAATAATTAAATAGGTTTTAACAGAGGAATATAATAATATGTTTGTAGGTACCTGCTATATTTTGTTGTTACAACACCTAGTAGGTAAACACTAAATAGTGATTCAGAAATATCAAATAACGCATTTAATTTTTTTATAATAGGTGCGTTGTTGAATATGTTTTAGAATAGGTATATTATTATTGGTGGGTACAGTGAAATATAGTATTATAATACACTACCTACACCATAGTCGTTACTCGTTAGGGAGTTGAAACCACAAAATTATTGATACTTGAACAGCTGGACATGTCTTATCAGAAACCGCAGGTGTAATGTATCTATTTTATTTTCAACTAACACTTATTTGGGTGTAGGAATTTCGTTTTGTAATAAGCTGGAATGGCGAGTTGAGCGTTTCTAATTGTTGGTTTTTCAGATACGAAACGCTCCACGGACAGGGATGGGTAGTATCTTCGATGCAAGAATCTTAAATACGTATATTAGATACAATTGTATCTTATATCTTGTATCCCGATATTTCTTATAACTGTATATGGTATCGCAATACTTTATTGTGATACTTTCAAAAATTAATTTTTTACGATTATTTTCACTTGATACAGTTGCTTTCACGAAAAGTAACACTCGGCGGTAGTGCGTTCGGTGGAAGTTTTACGTAGGGTTACTAAAACATGTGTCAAGGAAGCGAACTATGTACAATGTACATGAATAATAATTATTAATTTTATGTAGAATGTTATAATTACTATTAAGTTATTAACGTTTGGAGTCTATATTAACTATTTAAAATATATATATCTAATATGTATAAATACAATTTTTAAAAAACCAGTGACTAATTTTATTCAAATGTATCGAGTATCTAAATACTTAAAATGAAAGTATCGAGTATCGAGATATTTAAAATATATGTATCGAGTATCTAGTATCGCGATACTCCAATGCCAAGTATCTAGTATCTGGTATTGCGATACTGATGTTTGAGTATCTTGCCCATCCCCGTCCACGGACAAAAGGTGCAAAAAGTACGATCAGCTAATATGTAGAGTTTATGCAGAGCTATAATTTTGCATGTTTGGTGGTTTTTTTTGTACCAACATAAAAGTATAATTTTAAAATGTTTGATTGACTACAGTCATAGTGAACACTAATTATCACGTATCAGTCTCATTAGGTTAAATAATTTCGAGAAGTTGAATACATAACAATTTGATTTTATGGATGTTAATGATTACAATTTATTATCATTATTTATTGGGTATTTTTGGTATTATTATTTATCAGCACACCTTTCATAAAACTGATAGAATTGTTGAATAGAGTACTAGATTTTATATTTATGTTTAGTAAAAACCTTAGAACTTGTTTAAAACAATATACGTTAATTTAAATTTAAAAAAATATAGTTTTTTCGAAAATTTAAAAATAATAAAGCGATAATTAATAATACATGTTGCATGATATATCTTTGTTAATATGCTAATTGAAATTGTCTTGGAATTAAGATATTTTAGGAACAATCGACGTTGCGAACGATAGTACTCAAAAAGTCTAAGTATATACTATGTACCTATTGAGTATTGATATTAGATTTAGTACCGAACATAATAAATTAATTTGGTATAATAAACTAAACTTGACCGACACATATATTTTATTATTTTTGTGGTGTGTAACATAATCATAAACATTTATGTGACTTGACTGTTAACGATGTTGACCCGAATTCGGCAAACGACGAAATAATTGTATCATATGACTTTTTGATATAGGTATTAATGTATCATAATATACTATTTGACTTCCGTTTAAAGTAATATTAATATTATTATGGACATTTCTAATAACTATAATGTTGCGCTGAGTTCAGTTAAAAAGAAGGTTCGAATATTTGATTGTACATTTCTACCTAAAACCCATTCACCACATTATTAACTATTACCTTACTTGCCTATTTAAAACATATTAAATGGGCCAAAATTGGTATATTTAAAAAGACAAAACTCAATATCTAGATTATATCACTATTTGGATTATATTTTGTAAATGTAATATTTTTAAAATATGGTAGTAGGTACCTACCACAATATGCTCATGTCCATAGCGAGTATTCGTTATGACTACGATTACCTCACTATACCTATACACTTAATTACCACCATAAATAGTAAATATGTAAATTCTATAAAAGCTAGGTAGGTATTTATTATTTCATTAAATTATTGTAGGTATCGCATTTGGTTCTGTTGTAAGTTTATTATACTTAAATATGAGTCCTTAATATTTCCTATTGGCTTAATGTCATATTATTATTATTATTTTTTTAAATAATTTATTATTAAATACAACGAAATCACATACAGTGTAACAATGTAACAATAAATTATTATTATGATTATTACAATCATTATCATTATTATGATTTATGAAATGCAGTAACTGCGTTGGATAAAATTATAATTTTGGTGGGTACGTATATTATTATAATGTACTTACATGAGTACAGATGTACAGTAAAACTTTGAAAGAATTCGTGTTGCTTGAAAAATAATTTTTTTTCCACCCACACGGTTGTTGCAGAAGTATACTTCATCAAATACGCACTCGATGTCCAATAATATAATACATTAACATACGCATTATTATTGTTTTTTTAACATCATTTTTTTTTACAGAAAATAATAAACTTTATAATTAAACAAAAAAACGTTACAAATTAAAACCACGACTGTGCATAAGATATCTCCCAGACTTGGAATTAACGGCAAAATGCATGGAAGATAAATTCGTACAAACAAGGAATAAATAATTTATTGAGAAATATGTGACGCCCGCGCCGGTTTGATATTGTAAAGTCTATTCTACGACAGAACAATAAGTCCGCCGACCAATAATTCTCATCAGTGCTGCACATTATCGAATCATTCGTGATGTACGAAAAGTGATTATTCTTTCCAATGTATTACGTAGTAATTAGTAAAATAAAATCATTAGTTTTTGGGGGGGCTAAGCCCCCCCCCCCCTGTTTGCGACTATGGTTGCAACTTGCAGACCATAAAACTAACTCGGTTAACAGAAACACGCACGGAAAGATCCGCCGCGGCCGTGCGTGTTACCAACAAGTCAGTAAAAAACTGTTGGTTTTCTGAGAATAATCAGCCGCAAGGAAGCGGAAACGATGTTGTTGTAATGCCATCTACATGATAAATATGGCGTAAAACTGCGCGAAAATTCTAACTGCTCTACGTACCGTCACAACTAGAGATCGTTGTACTATACGTAAAACACGAAACTCGTTTTTCGTACGGTCTGTAAATTATACCAAAATATTGTAATGATGTTTACTGTCTACAGTTTTATTAAGAATGAAAAAAGGAGACCGCTCTGCTGTTCAATAGGAGTCGACTGTTACTCGTCTCATCGAGTAGGTCACTGACCACTATACTAATGTATATGTTACATTTGAATTCAATATTCAATATTATGAATTATTTTATATATTAAAGTAATTTATTTTAATATTTAAAGTTAATACTGTATTAGCGTACAATTTATATAAATGTTTTGAAAATGTCATCGTGTATGCGTTTACAAAACAATAAATATTATACGTAATGTAAAAGTTTAAAATTCACACGGAAATATTTTTAAATTGTAAAAAATGACTAATTCTTCGTTAAACATAAAATTTTGTCAAAATTGAAACTTAAAATGTCTTTAAACTAAATCGAGTATATTTTTTTTTTAGATTTTTTGGTTCTAGTATGAGAAACCTTGTACTAAATGTTCAAACCTTAGTTATAGTGTACGGGAAATAATAAAAATATTTGGTCAAAATGTCAAGTATTTTCGGTAATTTGTTTTTTAGTTTCACCAAAAAAACAAAATCGATTTTGTCAAAAACTGGATTTGCGTCAAAATGATAGTTTTTCTTAATTTTTTTTTTTTGTGTATCCTATAATTATATTGATAAATACTGGGAATTTTTGTTTTTGACCTCTTAAAAGTACCAACTAGAATCAATTTTCTATTATAAAGCAACATCAAGGTGGAAGATTGAAACATTTTTACTATTATATTTTTCGTGTATACAAACAAAATATACAAACAAATACACAAAACATTGTAAAATCAATCAGCTCCGCTCAGAATCTGATATCGACAAACTAAACAATAATTTAAAAAAACTCGTGTGATCGATTCACCACGCAGTACTTTTTAATATTTCATCGGTTTAAATATATTCAATGTTATTCATGTTTGTTTCCATTTCATCGTTGAGAACTTATCGAATAAAATTAATTAATACTACATTTTTGACGAGTGTAAATATACAGGTATAGTATTGTCGAGTTAAAAGTAGGGTTTTGCACATAATCATATAATATTATGATAATAATCTAGGTAGGTACTATTGGTATTATAAGTACATTATAATAATGGTCCAATTAATTGTTTTTAATACAATACCCGTTTAATGATTACCTACTGTACCGGTTAATCGTTATTCTACAAAGGTTCAGTACAATATTATTTTGTTTTATTTATTCGATATTATACACTTAAGCGTTCCGTTATTTTTGATTTTGATTTTGACTTCACCACGCCCTAGGGAAATTAAAACAAAAAGTTGAAACTTACGGATTTCACCGAATCATAAACAATAGTGCAATTAGAAATTGTCGATCTGACTTTTTTTCTTACAGATAAGTATATAATGTAAGTACCTATACATCCTATTTCGATGCCACGACCAGAAATGTGTGGCACGCGCTACGTGTCGTCTGGCCGGTGGGTCGTCTCTACTTAGAGAGAAAGATTTAAAGAGCTATTCCACTTCTACCGTGGTTCGTGTTCGCTTAACCATTTGAAACGATATTCCCTGATTGGTCAATTGATACCACAGCTGATTACTGTAAAGTTGAAATATTCCAACTAAATTAACGTGTGGTTAAACCGCTTACCAATACCCCGTGTAAAATAACCCGGACTAATACTAAACATGTAATACACCAAACCCAGATTACCAAAAATCCGAAAAATGTAGTACATGACACGGTGATAGTGGAATGGAAACTTTAATGTTTCGGAGGCAACTTTCAAAACGTACCGGTCGGTAACCTCCATCGTAGTTGGTTACAACCATTTGCTTCGACCAAGGTCTATAATAATTATCGTATCACGTAAATGGTTTACTCGTGGTGAGAGGGAAACTGTGATATTTTCCGTAGATCATAAATTCATAAACAATAAATAATATCTTACGACAACGTTCGTCGCCGTCAATTTTTCCATGTCCGTGGTTCGTCTTGCCACCGTTCGATTAATGATGATTTTTGATCGAATTTTTACGCTTAACCGTATAAGAGTGCGTATGTATAAATAAATAATATGTTTAATACTATAATGTATATATATAGTAATGTGCTAAATTTTGACGAAACAAATCTTTAACGATCACTAACTCATCGTTAGAATTTGAATTAGGTTTATAAATAATGTCGCCTTACTGTTTACTTTTATTGTAGTATTATTTGTATAAGTATATACTTTTAAATTACTGTAAATACCTTAACTATAATTAATGGCCATAGATGCCGAGTTTTGCTATGAGATCAAAAAAAAAAAATCTTCAACGTGTCTTTATATCACCTTTAGTTCAACGAAACACACTGCCACGCCAGTTTTCCGAGGATTAATGTATAATATGTCCGAAGACAATTGATACAACAGTAAATTGTATTATTTACAGGTATCTTGTGGGAATAGTAACAACCATTTCATATGCCTCAGTCTCTTATTTAGAATTTATTATAGGCTATATAGGTATATTATATTATACTATATTGCATAGGTTTGGAAAAACCAAGTAAAACCTCGGAAAAATAATCATTTGACAATAAGAATGTAAATATTAAGTATTATTTTATTGTGAATTATAATTTCGTAACTTCGAGTAATTAAATTATATTTATTTCTCTATAGTCCATAATACATAAAAATGGATGTTTGTCTGTCCGTCAGCTAGAAACTCAACAAATATTGGACTGTTTTCAATAAATGTTATATCAATAGATTCCTTGAGACTTGGAGGGTGTTTATAGCTTATTTTTCAACCCCTAAAGATAGCTAAATAGCAGTTTACACATGAATTTAGTTTTCGGCTCACGAAAAAAGAATAACTTTTTGTTTATTTATAGGGTTGCTATTGGTTACATAATATATTACTATTACAATAAAAAGAAATATTGCATAAACATTTTTTTACAAATATATTTATAAGATAAACAAATCTTTGGCACGGGCAACGTCGGGCGGGACAGCTAGTAATTTATGATATTATAGATCCTATATAATATTGATCACGTATAATACATCTGCACAGTTACTTTATTTTTGTGGTTAACAACGGTGTAACTGGTTAGGGTAGATTTTCGGCGGGTTATGGGTTATTAAAGGTAGATTTCACCACTGAGTATAACTATTTGATAACATGGATTATCTATAAATAAGACTAGTTAAACGAGTAATTTAATATTATACATTTATAAATTTATAATATGATAAAAATTGTAATTTTTCTATATAAATAATTGGTCCAAACGGGTTGAAGATTTACAATATGATATTTTAAATTATTCAAATGTGATTTAACAATTTTCCTATTACAGTATTTCCCCGACTGATATTTTATAATAAAAATATTTTTAGTCCTAGGCTCAAAAAATTTATTTATCGATCTATTGATATTTCGTATTATTAAATCAAAAACTTATCTCTTATATCTTATTCTTAAGTTATTATAATAATTATAATAACTTATAACTTATACCTTATTATATTTATAGAAATTATTTCTATAATTTTTACAATGACATGTAATTTTGTTTTAATTAAAGCTGTAGATCTATATTGATTACAGCTAAATTTCACAATAATATAAGAACTGCAATGATAATTCTTTAGTTTCGTTTCATTAAAGTCAATTTAAACGTTTTGAATTTTATCAAGCCACACTTTAATATAAATAAGATTAAGTATATTATTTTATTTGGAATTTATAAATTATAAGTGAAAATTAAATGGTTGTAGAAAACCTACCTATGATATTCCTTATTTGTACTGTAAACAAAATGCATCCCAAAACTATAATAAACCATTAAAAAATAAACTATGCAACTGAATTAGTTAAAAATACTAATTCTGTGTTAACGTTTTCAACCAAGTCAAATAATATTACCTATGTCTGTAATTAAGTGTTTAATGTACCTAATGAAAGTTATTTCCATAAAAAGTGACTACCTAGTAAAAATATAACGTAATTTTGATAAGTAATTGTTTGTATGTAACGGTTGTGATTTTATGCAATCACTACTAATTATTTTACACTTTTCAAATGTGATAACAGGATCATTACCAATTTTCTTTTACATACAAATATACAATATAATATTTTAAGCCACTGATAAAACAACGGCTCATCGAAAAAATGAAACAAATTAATTCTGAAATGTAACATGTACATTGTGCAAATCACATTTGGAAATTAAATAAATACATTATAATATTAATTATAATTTAAAGTTAACATTTTAAACCACATTGCGTGTTTATATTTTTAAAAGTACCCAAATAATATATAGTTATAATATACTTCCAAACGATTAAATTGGTAATTAGGAATTATTATATTTCAATTAACGGAAATCTGGGTAGAATTGTCGTGGTGCAAGTTATAGAACAGAAATTAACTATGATATTGTCACTAAAATTATTTAGTTCAAAATATTATTATACGTTAGAAAACCTTAATGACTATGGAAACAAAGTGAGTTTAGTTAATCAATCACTTGGTATTAACAACTATTCGGGAATAAAACGGTTTTTTTTCTTCAAATAATTTAATACTCTTTGGTTGTTTTGTAAAATGTTTTAAAGTCAAGTAGGCAACAATAAATATATTTGTTTTTAATCATACAGTATTTATTCGTTGTATTTCATCAATAGTTTTGTTTTAGTGCTTGGGTCAGATCATATGAGTATTATTTTATTTTATTTTTTCATTATACAGGCTGGGTCCCAAAAACAATATGAAGTATATAAAGATATTTACAATGACTTAATAATAAGTAACAATATAATAATAACTAAATGTATTAAAGTATTAAACTTTTTTAAAATATATAACAGTTAATCCTTTAGTGTATGTATTTTTAAGTTAATGTAGGTTAAAAATATTGACTGTATTTTATTTACCAACGTCGGATATCGGAATAACATTTTAACAAATCAATATTCCGGTAACTTTTTATACTTATTCTATTGTCTATTACTATAATATACCATATAGAAAACAATAATGTTACGGTATATAAACGGTATACCTCTGTTATTATAAAGCTGCACATTTAAA
This sequence comes from Neotoxoptera formosana, assembly GCA_022818045.1. Classification (NCBI taxonomy): domain Eukaryota; kingdom Metazoa; phylum Arthropoda; class Insecta; order Hemiptera; family Aphididae; genus Neotoxoptera; species Neotoxoptera formosana. The sequence goes on along the minus strand of CM040632.1, from coordinate 9,672,829 downwards.
CTTTATTTAATAGATTATAGGTACCTACCACTGGCTATTCTTAACACATTTTTATTCAAAGTGCTAATATGGAAATTATTTTAATATAATCGACTCTTACTTGGAAGCTAAATGAAGAGCGTTGCAACCATCTACGTCCTTCTCGGTAGGTTTACATCCCGAGTACCTGATCAGCCATTCCACACAAGCTACGTGTCCGTTGATGGACGCTTCGTGCAAAGCCGTGTATCCCACGCACGATTTCTTGTTCAGGTTTCTTATACCGTGGATTTTCAGAAACCTACAAACAAAATTATAGATATTATTGATGACACTTCCCGGTGAATAAACATACGATTGCTGTTTTACGTGTGCATCGAACGCACGCTACGTTAATATATTGTTATTATAAATAATAATAATAATAATAATAAAAATTAAATGGGAAATTTGAAAATAATATCGCAAATTATTAAAAATATCCGTTCGTCGTATCATCACCTCAGCACGGATAACTGTCCGGCCCTGGCGGCGTAATGCGATCCCATTGCACCACGCGAGTCCTCGGCCTGCAGACGGGCAGAGTCGGAGCCGGCTATGAAGCCCAAGAAATTGAAGTCTCCTACTCGGCAGGCACGCAACACTTCCGCATCCAGCTGTTTGGTACTGATCAACAGCACTTGTCGGTTGTTGTACATGTAAGACGCGTCGGACATGACTGCGAAGTGCGAACACCGTTGTGAGCGAATTCAACAGAAGATAATGAAAATGGACGGGGAAAATAAACGGAAAAAAATCCTTTCGGCCATGCCACATCGATCTCCGTAATACGCACACCGCCGCAGAGATGCGTATCGGCGACGGCGGCGGCTAACGTTTCGAAACGGTTTCGTAACTTGCCGCGGCCAGCGAGCGCGTGCGACTTTTACGCTCCGAGAGATTCCATCGTCGTCGATCGTTGATTTCGATAAAACGCGCGCGAGTTAAGCTTTTTCGCGTGTGGCAAAATATAACGGTCCATAAAATGATATAAAAACGGTATGCGATAACACGACGCAAGCGAGCTACCGGTCCGTGATTCCCGTTTACGAATAATAATATTATATAGAAAAAGTGTCTTATCAAAACCCCCTTATTTAGTCATAACTTGCATTCCAGTGGACACAAATTTCTTCCAAAATCTAGATAGTTATTTTTATTTGTTCATATTTTATATAACTTGAAAAATCAAATTATTTCAAAAAAATGTTGCATACCTACTTTTGTATTTTTAAAATTTCTAATTTGCATGTTTTGCGAAGGTTTTACCCATTTTTAATACTGTGTACGAGCATAGGCGTGCGCAGACCTAAATTTCGGGGGGGGGGGGGTGCCTACAATATTTTTGATCTCTCTTAACAAGTCATGTACTTATATTAATCAATGGTATATAATTATTATTAGTACCAAGTTCTATAATATTTCCTTATTGGATTTTATATCTATTTCTAAGATAATTTCAATGTTTATTTATTATTTGTACATGTACTTTTGTAGTCGATAACATTTAGCTGATATAATCATAATAAGTTATTCCACGGAGTTTTAAGATATTTTCCGTTTTATTATTTTTTTTATCACGAAACATGATTTATTTTTTACCACATATTTTAGAACAATTGCATTTTATTCTAATAACATAATTTAAAATACGGGCCCTATCCCTAGGTTAGGAAATTAAATGTTAGGGCCCCAATTACAAGATGCCAAGGGGTGCCCAGGCACAAACGCCCCCCCCCCACCCAGCGCACGCCTATGTGTACGAGTGCATGCATGATACAGTTATTTATTACTAACTAAACGCATATCCCGGAATAGTAATACCTATATAATAACACCGACTTGCCTGCTATCGTCATGAGCCGAGTGAGCCGGGAGAGCTGGAACCGGGGGAGCCGGCTGTGGAGCTGAGCATGGGCTGCACGAGTCTTCGCACACGTTTTCCAGACTGAACTCGCCGCTAGATATCCCACTGTCAGACATATCGTCATCTGACGACGTGTGATTCTGCCGCCGCAGGTCTCCTCCCTCTTTGCAGTCGTCCGAATCAGACGACTTGGGCCGTGTCCAGCCGAGAAGCAGCAATTTCCACAAGCACATGATGTCCACCGCGGATACTTCCCGAACGCGATGACGCACTTCCACAAAAGTATAATATTAGGTTCGACAACCGTAAAGATTATAAGACACTAAGGTTTAACGTTTTTTAATATTATCGCGTGAAATTATTTTTCGGGACGATGTACGCACTGGATGCTCCGCGCAGACCGGCGAGACGGAGACGAATGTGCGCTGCCGTGTATATTACGATAGTATTGCAGTGATTTTCGTGTGTACGACGATTTTCTACGGTGGAAATCTTTCACCGCGGCGACCAAGTGATTTCGGTAGCCTCAATGTTATTATGTCTGTTTTCAATTCTTGGCGGACCGCGACCAATCGTTCTATTTTACCTGACCGTCCGACAATAACAACATACATATTACACATACATATATTAGGTATATTTGTGCGTGTTCGTGTGTGTGTGTTTGTGTGCGCGCGTGCAATGTTTATACATATCTGAGGCAGCATCAGTGTAGCGTGTGTATATAATAAATAATAATATGCTTATACATTATATATTTATATGTTATTATATTATATGTGCCGAACTACCGGCGAGACGAATAACTTCTGTAGTTCTGTCACCACGACAATACAACTCGTGATGACACGTAGTCGAACATCCTTCAAATCTATCGGATTTTTATTTGTTTGTACATTGTCCATCAAGGTTTATGATGTAACGTAATCTAGTATTGTACATATACATATAATATACTTGGGAAACGCATCGTAAGACTGACGGATTTCACTGCACGTTAAATAATAATAATAATAATAGGTAAGTATACTTTTGATTGTGCGAGGTACCTACCGTTGCATTCTATATATAATAAATAAAAATACAGGATACCTACATAAATATAATTATCAAGAGTTAAAATGCACAGTTATGTACTACTGTATTATAGGTACTTATCAAGTTGCAATTAAAGAAAAACAACATATTAAATTTGCTAACCATATCGTATATATCGAACATTCAGAATATTTGAATTCCTGATGGCATTATATAGTTTTAAATACTTGATTTATAAAATAAAAAATAAATAAACTGTATAAATGCGTTTTTCCCGTGTTAACTGTACCGCATCTAGAATGATCGATTGTTCGAATTTATGCTAATACTATTGTTCGGTTGGCCTACCTATACCACTGATATTGGTATTTATATATATTATTAAAAGAAGTGTGTACCAAATTCGGATAGAAATTATTATAAAATAAGTATCTTTTTATAAGAGTAATAGTTAGGACAGAAAATTACAAGTTAAAATAATTAAATACTTGAAAAAATCTGCAAATAATTAGGTATAAGATAACAAGTTTGAAATAATATTTTATAACAAGTGTCTGACGTGAAGTTGCTTGTGAAAACGGTGATTGAATACATCTAAATAGTGCTCTTTTTGGCCTTATTATATACCTTTCCGGGAAATATTATTTTAAATAATACATGAGGGTGGCTGGCCCTGTGAATTATCAACACGAGATCAATATTTTATTATTCCCCAACTATGATAATCTTATAATTTTATTATAAGGATAGTTTATATAAATCATTAATATTATATTTCCGATAATCAAATAAGGTTCTTCACCAATAGTTCTGCTGGTATTTCACGTAGGTAAATATAATATATTTTCTCCAGCGTAAGATAGGCTAATTTATTATATTATCTATTTCACAATATCAAATATCTTTCAATGCAATTTAATAATTTGATAAAATGTTTTACAAAACATACATTTATCGAAAAGAATATTATTAAGTGACTATATAGAATCATCACGTAGCTAAAATTATCATATAATTGTTATCTTTTTTATACATCGTGCTGACCTTAAGACAGAGACGAATACGCGCAGCTGTAGGTACTATGATAGTATTGCAGTGATTTTTAAGCGTACGTCGATTTACTAAGGGAAACTCTTCAAGAGATTTTGGCAGCTTGGCATTTTTATGCAATTCAACATTCTTTTTTAAAAATCCAATTGTGTTTGCTTTAATATATCTCTTTTTATATCGATCATAGAATTGTTAAAACATATTACTAATCACTATGGGGCGACATTTTGAATTAAAAACAATAATGTTATACATGTTCTTTTAAATTGTAGGTACCTTTCTGTTAATGTGAATATAAACCTAGTTTATTTTTAAGAAATCTTAAAATTCTTCTTAACATTAATAGGTACTATCTATCTGGTGAAAAAATATTTTGATTACTAATAGGGTGTCCAGTTTACAGTTCAGCCAGTGCCGTCAAATGGTGGGGAGGGGGAGGGTGAGGTGGTGTATGTTAAAAAATCAGCCACATCCCCCTCACGAAAAAGTAATTTGACCTGCCACTGCAGCTCACCATAATATATTATAAATTATAATAATGGTTTGATATAAGTGTAATTAATATATAGTAGGTATTTACTGTTATGGAATATCGATTCGATCTGAACTATGATATTATAGTATATTTTTATTGGAATTCAGATTTTAGATGGTTCAGTATTAAAATATTTTATAATAATACTCGTACAGGCGTTATATATAATTTAAGTAATATATATTTTAGTGTTAGGTACATACGTAATATTGTACACTATACATACAGTGTATTATATTGCCATAGCCGATATTGTAAACGGATTTATAGTCTTCGTAACGTCATCTTATACGATAATGATAACTCTGCAGTGAATATTACGCGAGGTGTGCTCGTTAATATTTTATTATAATAACTAGATGGAAATTCAACTTAAATTTAAAATCACGAAACTGCAGTATTCGTGTTGCTGTTGTAGAACTAGGAAATTGATTGTTCAATAATTCATTTTCCACCTTCGATTTTTTTTTTCGTTCTTCTGCAATAACTAAACAACGACATAAACATGTCCGAAGGTACAATAAAATTCAAACATTTACAGATTATGCACAGAGTTACCTATTTATATATTGTATTATATATAGTTGGTGCGCAAGTAGTCGTCTCGGTCTCGTTTTGCTCATGTTCTGATGTGTATACTATATATAGGCGTATATATATGAAGCAAAGCGCACTCTCGGATACAAATAATAATCGATGAATCTATATACTATAATGATGAATTGACCTGATTTAGTCCGTCGATTTCCTGAAACGGTCAAGGCCATGACCGACTAGTGCGTGTGTGTTCACGTTTTCCCGATTCGACCAAGATAATCGAATAGGTTTTCACGGTCCATCCAAGTCCGTGAAATATGCGAAAAACCGTGTAACGCACTATATACACAGCCCGAACAAAAAAAAATAGCCATGAATAAGTGTGCTAAAGGCGATAAATATAAGTATTGATTCAGTATACGTAATAATATTATATTATAGGCTACATATAACTATAAATAATTAGGTAGGTAATACTTAACATATTATATTATAATATGCAGTAGGCAAAGAACAACGCAGAAAATTCAAGATTTTAATGACTTTAACGTATATTTTATATTAACTAAATTTTTAATACAATATATAATATAAATATCGTTTTACTACACAAACATCATTTTTTTTATTTTCACTTATATTTTTATTTTTGTTCAGTATATCGAACCGAAACGTATAATATATAATATAGTCGTGTTTCAAAACTTCAGGACAATAATTTTCATGACAAAATATAATAATATTAAGGAACCGAAAATAATATAGTAATAATAATAATAATAATAATAATAATAATAATAATAAAAAAAAATCATGTTATAATATATAATATTAACATCGAATATCTAGACAATTGTTTCCCAAAAAATTTTTACAATGGTAATAATAATATATTATATACTTTTTAAACACATTTTTCCAATTTATTAAATTTTTTTTTTTTTTGAGCAACTTAATACAAATAATAAAAATAAGTTTTTGGGGGGAGGAGCGTATAATTTAGCATTAAAATCGTAGCTTATTATATAAAAAAAACATACCACACGAAAAAACTGAACAGATATATGCGTATAACATAAACTTAACACCAAAAGGAACACAATAGAAAAAAAAAAACCAATTGTATAATTTTAAAACTATAATTGATTTTTGTAACAATAGAAACTTTTTAAACATTCTGTCTGTATGAGTGTGTGTGTAAAACTGAAAACCGTATTATTATATGTATGTTGATTATTATTATTCTTATTCAAATATTGTAAGACTAAATATTCCAAACTACGTTTAAAGTGTATATTTCATTCATTCATTAAAAAAAAAATAAAACACTGTCTAAATCCAGTAACTATTATGTAATGTAATTATTGTAATATTATTGAAACTGTAATAATGTATTATTGTTATAATAATAATGAAAAAAAGTCGTAGTGTACTGTAACTATTGTAACATAAAAATAGTCAGCAAAAAACGGAAAACTAAATTATAACGATAAAACTACCTTTATAAATTGTTAATTGCAATATTATTAAAAAGCTGATAAAATAAAACGGCAAAATGAAAACTCAACTGGTCTTGAATAATAAAAAAAAAAAACGTTAACGTATAATAAGGTACGTATGTATAAATAGCGGGTGAAAAATAAACAATAATAATAATAAAACTAGGTCGAAATAGTTTTGTAAAATTAAACTTATTATTTTGCAAAAAAAAACCAACAAACAAAATAATAATAATAATAAAAAATAAACAAATAATAATTATAATAATAAAGGTAATCACTTTGCACGTGAACAGTTACATTCGTCATCAATCAAACAATAATAGAAATATAACATAGTGAATTCGACTATCAATATTAAAATATACTGAAAAACATATTCAATACGAAAGAAAAACTTAATAAAAAAAAAAAAACTAAAAAATAACCATTGAACCGTTTTATTTATCTCAAACTGTATTTATTATCATTATTATTATCGTTATATGATTATGATTATGGTATTATTTATTTTATTTAAAACGGCACTAAAAGTATCCTACGAACTATATTGTATTTGTATTACACCTATTAGCTAAATAATATCCAACGGATTATAACTGTTTATCAGTTTTAAAATTAAATAAATAAATAATTAAAAGAAAAAAATACAGATTCGACGAATCTGCGTCTGGGTATATATTATTATGTTGTTGGTCCATTGCATGTTCGGGTCCCGCGCCGGACGTCCCCGTGAAAACGATAAGAGTTTGCAGTACAAAACAGTAATAGTATGAAAGTAAGTAGGCAGGTAGGTACTTCTTAATTAGTGTTACGACTTGCGATACGATGTGTGGATACGCGCGTTCGTGAAAATTACCGTAGCGGCGAATAACGGTTGTTGTGGACGGCCGGGGGACGGATATAATATTATGGAGAAAGTGAAACCAAAAATTCGATAACATTTCAGTATCATTCGACCCGAAATTTTGAACTACTCGCAATGGTTTGTGTGTGTGTGTGTGTGTGTGGCCGGAAACTTTCCGGTTTGGGCTATTGTATAATACGCACGGCAATAATATTATATCGTATAATTAATATAAACAATTGTTATATTAAGTACAGTGCGTATATATTATTATATTCGGACCTATCCTCTAAATGAATATATTATTATATTGAAATGTGCAAGAAAATCTTGCATAATGTGTGTTTGTGTCTGTGATACACAGCGATAGCGTGTATTTGGGCTATTGTTTATTATATTTATATTGTATGTGTGTGTGTGTGTGTGGAATACGCGATTTACACGGACCCGTGCACAATCGTTTACAGAGGCTCCGTCGTACATCGATAGATTGAGAAATGATCGATTAATCGGATCGCGTATTTTTTGTCTATTGATCAGTTTGATTATTGTTTACATTTCGTGTCTGTGTCATCCGTCAAATGGTACTGAGATTATAATAGAAACATGTGTGGTTTATATAATCATAATATATTATGTACGATCGTTTGTTATATTATTATAGTGTATGGTGTATGTGTTTATGTGTACATATATTATTATATACCTCAGCTCGTTCGTCTCAGAGAATTAAACGAAAATTGAATTTGTATTTTTCCTTTATTTTATTGCACGAGATTGTTTTGATTGGTATGTTGACGGGTAAAAATAAATAATATTGATAAATATAAACAAATAAAAATCACATATAATATTATTGTCCTCCTGCTCCCTACTCTCGAGGTAAGAATAAAGCGCACGTGTAATATTATACTTGAACGAGGAAAAATAATAAATTTAACGAATTACAAACGAATGGTCGGCAAAACGATATTTCGGAAAAATTACGAAGAGAACACGACAGCCGCTTTTTGCATTGGTTTCACGCGTACTACACAAATACGGTAAGCATATCATTTTTATGTATTACATAATATTATTCGTATTCTTATTCACGTGATATGAACGTATGTGAGGCATAACCCGGACGGGTTGATACTTGTAAGCGCCGTGCGCGGAAGAGAGAGCTATAGGGTTAGATATTTTGTAAAATACCATTACCATTTCATCGTTTAATTATTATACTATTATGTACAGGGTTGGCTGTTCAGAAAATATTTTGTTTTCAAATTTTTTCATTGTATTTACAAGTAAATAAATAAAATAAAATGTCTGTTCTACTATTATCACTATCATATGTACAAGATTGCGCGCTCTGTCGTGTTGTCATGAGAAATTCAATGTTGAGGGAGGGGAATGCAGTGTATCTGTGAGAGTATGTTTTTCATCTTATTTACATGCTAAATATTATTACACGGTGTTTATTTCTTATGCTAAAGTCTCCGAAAATATTTTTTCGTACAAGATGCTTTTAATGGGGTAGTTTGCATGTTCGTGATCTACATACAGTATTTCTGGGAGTCCTATAAATAGGTAAATTCATGAGACAAGTTCCTCTCCGAAGAAATTATAGTACAAGACAATAATCATTGTATTAAAATTAAGTAAACGAAGTGAATCATGAGTTAATTTTAACTAAAAAAAACTATTTAAACCGGATAAAATAAAATTGCAAAAACCCCTTAGATGAAAATTAAAACTAAAATAAATACAAATTAACAGTAAAAATTATTTGAATGTTTATAAGTAAATAATAATATTTTCGGAACCCAAATGTTGCTTTATATTATACGTTATTCGAATCACTTACAGAGTGAACCGTATAAATTGGATTTATCGATTTAAATGTATTTTGTTTTTATATAACTCACGTAAAAAACCACAAATATTATACATAACTGTACAACAAAAATTTGCTAAATTACGTTTTTAAAATATTTAAAATCGCAATTACATATTAATTAGTATGTACAACTATTTACAAACTTGACACAAGTCGCCGTCGACTCATGACGACGACAGCGACGACGTGTCTTTCAGTGGGACAATTATTGTTTTGGTAAAAATAAAATTATTATTCTTATGATAATAATAATATTATGTAAAGAATATGCCTAGTAATTAGTATAATAGTATAGCTATAATAATAAATAAATATCGTAAATACAATAATAATAAATAATCATGTGCGCGCGCTGCAGCAGGTCCGCCGTTGAGCTTTAGGAGATGGATGTGGAAGTGGTGGTGGTGTTGGTGGATGACGACAGTAGCATAATAATATAATAGTAGGTCAGTGGCTGGTGATGGTGAGGGGTACTTTGGGAGGAGATGGGCAAGGGAAGTATTTATAGGACCTCGTCATTAATAGTAACTGAACTCTCATGGGTTGATATGACCCTGTTGGGAGTTACCGAAAGTGAAGCCCAGAGCCCTTGGGTCACCACCATGTAGCCTTAGCGCCTGCTCGAGACGTTGTTCTTGAAGCCTGAGTGCCTCGGATAAGTCAGGTGACACTTGGCCCTGGTGATGGTAAGGGTTCTGTCCGTTCATCAGCTGCCCTTGCGCCATGGCGTTGTAGTTGATTGCAACGTTCTGCTGTGACTGATGAGCGTTCTGCTGCTGCACCGACGACTGTCGGTTTTGTTCAGGTGTCTGTTGCTGACCAGACGACGCGGCCACAGCTTGCGAGACAGCCAACCTGAGCGCTGCCTCTGCCTGAGACCTAAGTATGGCCTCCTGCATACGTAACGTCGGTGAGCTCTGCTCGTGGTTGGACTGTTGGTGGTGGTGGAGCATGGACTGGTGACCGGACTGCTGGTGGTGTCCACCACCGAGGCCGTCCACCATGGATGACATGGAAGCCCGGACAGCCGCGTTCATGGCCATCTGGACGGCCGATTGCATTGAGTTTACTGACGAGTTCGAACCGGAACCACTGTCAAACCAAAAAACGAACATCTGTATTAATACACTATATTGTATTCGTCACGTCTAAAGTGCACACAACACTTTATTCGTTGACCTAAATTCTTCTACCATCCTTCTTTTTTACGTCTCACTTCAACTGTCTATAACATAACTATACTACCTCTATAGAATTAAATATTGTTAATATAATAGCATACCTGGAAGTGGTGACCAATGGGTTTTGGTGCATGGCATTCGACTGAGTGATGCGCATGGCCGCTGCGGCAAGATTGGCCGCAGCCGCTTGCACTACAGATGCCGGGGTTGGAGGTGCAGATCGTGGTGAGTGGGAAGGCGATGGCGGGTTCTGCTGAAGTTGCTGCTGTTGCTGTTGCTGCTGTTGTTGTTGTTGTTGCTGCTGCTGCTGCTGCTGCTGCTGCTGTTGTTGTTGCTGCTGCTGTTGCTGTTGAACCTGAGAAACAGCTGCATGGGCCTGCTGCTGGCTCATGAACAATGCAGCAGCCCTTTGTAGGTCGTTGGCATTGTACTGAGGTTGCTGGTTCATATATTGGTGACCTCCGTTACCACTAACTGTACGTTAGAAAAACAAAAAAATATTTTTGATTAAAAAAAAAACTTAAACGTTTTAGGGCGGAAAGAGAAAGGGTGTACATACTCATGCCTCCAGTTCTAGCGGCCATTAGCTCGGCCAACTTTATCGCCGTAGGATTGTTGTTGTTATTGTTATTGTTGTTTGTCGTCGTGTTGTTGTTGTTGTGGTGTAACACTAACGGAATTTGGTTGTCGGCTGGAGAGACAGATAGCCGTCCTCCCGTGGGGACAACGACGTTACCGCCTGCCGCTGCCGCCGCAGCCGCGGCCACAGCAGCAACCACAGAGTTATTGGTGCCAGTGCCTACTGAACCTGTAGAACCAGCTCCACTGGGTCCGTCCACTTCGCCATTGTTCGATGAAGACGAATCTGAGTGAACAGAATGAGGTGAGGCAGGGCCACCCATGCTGTTGGTGGCTGTCACGGCGGCCAGGAAGTTTTCTCGTTCTCTACGTTCAGCAGCCGCTCTGCTCAGAACATACTGCGCAGCAAACTGATGCTTGGGATCCATGCGCATGTGTTCCATGTGTGTTAGCAGGCCTGTACAATGAAAACGCGAGTTAAGATTACGTCGGTCGACAATGACGCTGTGCATAAATCTAAAGTTAATAATAAATTGTGGTGCATAAAAAAATTGATTTGTTTCGTATATTATACGCATGCTATTATTTTTTCTCAGTCGGCAACATGACGCGATTTATGTGACGTACGCGCCGTAAATCAGTTATCATCGCGATATTGCTAACATGGCACAGTATGTTTTAGTAATGGTCATTATTTTGTTCGGACAAACCGGAATTTGAATTTAAGATTTATAATACTAAACTCGGATCCAATCCACTGAGATTCAGTTATATATGTATTTATTATATATTATATAATATGCATATGACTATCATACAAATCTAGATATCATATCGTACGTATACATTTAATAAAGTATGAGTATTAAAAATATTTGTATTTAACAATGAAACAATAACTAACTATATACTTGTAATTCAGTAGGTAATTTAAAAGATTTAACTACTCAATGGATCATTTTAATATAATAATTTTATATTCTGAACATAATTAATATGAATCTATTAAGACTTGATGACTAACACTGCCGCACTGGTATTATAACTAAAGAGCATGGGCTCACCTGATTCGTGGGTGAATACGGCTTGGCAAACAGAACACGGCCACATCCTGAGCTGGGCGTACTGAGCTGTTTCTGGGTGACAAGCCAAATGTTTACGCAGACTTCCTTCATTCACATAGTGCTTACCACATACAGGGCAGGGATGGTTGGCCGTTCGACGTTTAGCCATGTACGGACCAGTACCGATATCCGAGTAACCTGTAAAAAAAGACCAATGTGAAAATTGCAGTTCACATATTTTTCGAATATCTTATTTGTAAAAATATTTTGAGGACTTTTTCTTCGAGAAATGTTGGAATATTAAGGGTCTTAGCCTTTAGGGTTCAGAATTATTATAGTCAAGTGCCCTATATTATGTCACTCACTTTGTACGACAGCCTGCGACACGGTTGTCGGATCGTTGTGGTGGACTTTCATATGTTCGACCAGTGACTCGCTACCTAGGAACAGTTTATGGCACAGCGGACAAGACGTAGTGCTCGCACCGCCCATCAAGGCGGCGTGCTGCTGGAGCACATCCATGCGAAGTTCAGCTTCCTGAAAATAAAAAAAATGTTCCTGAAAATAACAATAAAACATACGTCAGGTAACCAGTAATCAGCGAACCCGGAAGTACGCGCGTGTTCGGGGCTTGTTGGCGGGGGAGACACTAAAATATAATATACACACAGCCGCCGCCATTGCACAGCGTGTTTCCTTTCCGCTTCGCGTGAAGAAACACAATGCCGACGTGGTCCCTTTGGGCACACGTATTAATCTACTATCTAGATATACAAAATACATGTATACACACACATACACGCACATATTTATATTTGTATATAAATATATCGTCTACTGTGAGTTTGAATGTCCATTTTGAAAAAAAATATATCGTTTCCGTTTTGTTTTACGTGCCATATTATGCTTATGCGTACGTCGTACACGCATAAACCTGACCACCGCCGCCGTGCAATATACGCTCGAAAAGATCAAATTTATGGTGCACTGCTGTTTAGGCGGCGGAGTGCTCGGATTTATCGTCATATACACTCGTATAATATATTATATACTCTAAAATTTACCGACCGGAGTTTATTGTCGCCGTACAACAATAATATTTTAATCGTTATTATTTTTTCCACCCCGTTCCGATATTATGTGCGACTAAAAATCATACGAAAACTACACACTATATACTGTTATATATATAATATATACAGTTATATATATATATATAATACACATTTTCTACATTTATACAATATGATTTAATGTATATGAACGCTGGCAATGGTGCGTGGTGGCTGTATAGAATGTTATGATATCGGCGCCTTGGGAGATGTGTCCGAGCAAAAAGTACTCGACCGGAGGAGGAGTAGTAGGCGACGAGTAAAGGGGATGGCAATAAAACAAACGTAATTTTAATTTTTAAAAGCCCTTCCGACTACTTGCAGCCCGGTGACTTTTATTAAAAGTCCGTCTGCGGCGTCGTCCAAGGAGCGGAGATTTACATTTTTATTAAATATTTTATAAACAAAGTATAATTTATCGGTCTGAGTGTTCTCGAAAGTCGAAAGAATAGGCGCCCGTCCGGACTCGGGACACCGTTAATAATTACTAGCGGTTTTTGCACGTGATTTGTATACGGCTTTCGTCAAAGTATATATCTATTCAGTCCTTGTACACAGAATATACAGCTTGGTAATCTAATAGTGTTTTTTTAAATTAGCATTTTTTTCACAATGGCATATTATACGATATTAAACTCGATAAGTATTACAGAATTGAAAATAAAAATAATGGAAACATCGTAATTGACCAATAATGGGTTTTCAATAGTTCAATAAATTCAGGATTGTAAAAAAAAATATTAATTTGTATTTGTTATATTTTTTATTAATACCTAGTTTAAAAGTTTACTAACTCAACCACTGAGGAATCATTTGAATATTTAATGTTGTGTATTTTTTTATACGAAGAACTATAATCGCGTAAGTACACATTTCCCAAAAGCTAACGAAAAATATCATTATTAAACATTAAATTCACCGTGACCATTACCATTTCCAATATAAACTTTATATTAATGCCAAATACTTTTACTTTGCGTGCCTAAATGATTTATGCACCTTTATTGCATAAAACTAATATTTTCTTCTTGAATTTTATCGTTTTGCACGGCGACGCACTGAATTAAATTATTTATAATAAATGACACACAGAGCGCTTCGCGGCAATATGATTTACTTACATAATTTCTTATCACGCCACTTATAGACGACCAGTTTTTAAACTATCTAGTCGTTTTGATTTTGGCTGAATTGAAAATAGATTTAATTATATATTTAAAAAAAAAACAAGAGAAAAACAAAGATACAAAGAGAAAGAATGAGCGAGAAAGAGAAAAATATGCGATTATAAACCCTTGTTCCACGAAAAAGTACTTAAAAAAATGATTATGTACGAAAATAGCGTTTGCAAAAGAAAGGATTATATAATAATAATATGACGGGGGAGACGACTACTATTAAATTGGAAAAATTAATGGAATTCCAGTGCGCAAATCCACTCGGTATATAATCATAAGCGTTATCGGCTGCTCGAAATGAAAAAACGGGTTGGCATATTTTTATAATAAAAATTATAATAATTAGGCGTAGTAGCTGTGTGGCACGTTATTATATTGAAGTGGGCGCGCGTATATATGTTATACAAATATTAATTATTACGGACGTCACTATTTTGTTTTATTGACAGCTAAAAACAATACGCCGACGGCCCGGACGCCTTAACACGCGCAATAATAGAATATAATATTATATAAATGTACCTATACGACTTTTTTTATTGTATTTCGACCCGTGTTCCCTCGCCATGCCATACCTAACCTATAACCATGCCATTGCCATCTATACGATATTATACCTATAACCTATTGCTATAATACGTTCTGTTGTACAGTTGTACGGCTCTAGCGAAACGTTCGCAGCACACGCACGCACGTGAATACACGGCAAACCGCAGAGAAAAATGCGGTTAAACTTTCCACGGTTTTTCGTGTACACGCCGCCGTTTCCCCGTCATCGTTGTCGTCGTCGTCGTTCCATTTACGGAAAGTGGTCTACGGCGACACGAGCGTCCGCGCGGTGTATTGCCCGCCGCAAAATTTATAGCCTCTTATTAGAATATCATGTGCGCGCGGCTTCGCTGTAATATACAATATAATATAATATATATATATAGGTAGGTACGTACGAGCGCACACACACACACACACAACATATATATATATATATTACATTGTGAGCCGCGCGCGGTCGGTCGCGTCACCTATCTATACCGCGCTCCGCTCTCCGCCGCCGCCGCCGCCGCCGACGTTCACGGTCCGAAGATCGGTCCCGCTTTTTACGTCCGGATGAGAAAATAATGAGCTGCTGCCATTAAAAATATAAGAAAGAAAAAAAATATTATAACGTGCGCACTGTGATATGTAATATAATATATCGTATACATGTGAGTAAAAAGCGAAAACGGGCGTGCTATAGATATCGATCTTTAATAATATTATATATTATACACTGCCCCGCGGAGAGACTATTAAACGGTTATTATTATTATTATTATTATTATATATGAATAGATTACTCATAATATATAATATTATATTACATATTAGTATATGTGTGCGCGCATTTGTCTATTAGAATTTAGAAGTGTGCGTGCAGCGATAAACGCGCTTAGTAATTCGAATAATGAAATACGTTCACCGACGACATTTTTGACGGCGATCTAATAAAACACTTTCGGAACGCGGAGTAAGATAAAAGAATTACGACAGTAAATCCATAAAAAACGATTGTATAGACGGATTTCCGTTAATGTAGGTAATAGTAAAGATCGAAATGCCAATACAGAACTTAAAACAGAGCACACGAAAAAAAATGTTGATAAAATATGATGTTTTTATTATAATAGTGTTGTACTTGAAAGTTGAAATCATAAAATGGGAAATAATAAAAACAAAAAAAAAATAATAAGAAAAAAGAACCGAGACGCCGAACATTCGAATTATTTATTTAGGATGGCATGCATGTATGCACAATGCATGGGTATTTTATTTTTTTGTATCTTAATAACGATTATTATGCATATAACAATTTGAATGCGAGTGCATTCAATCAAATGACAAGACAACGTGCAATTACCGCCGACACTTGCATTATTATTCAATATCGTGTGCATGATGTATGTACAAACTGTTTCAACACCTGCTACGCGGGATGCATCGAGCGAGTATATCGCATATAATTGTACATGCACCAAGAATAAAATTGAACATCGGGTGGAAAGCATAAGAAATTAAAATAATTGTTTAGTAGCCAAAAAAAAAAAAAAATGTAACTGTACATAAAGAATTGTTTTTTTTTTTAAAAAAAAAGTGCCTGGAAAAATAAATAACACGCCCACGCCGGATAAAAGAAAGAAACCGAACAAACCACCTGTATGCTCAAAAATCAACAGTCCCTAATTTATTTTTTGTTTCGATAGAAATCAACAGAAACATTCTTTCGTTTTGTTTTCGACAAGTGTTAATTTATTCTATTTCCGAAATATTAATCGTCCTGTGCGTAGTATGTAAATCGGTTCACCTGCTCGCGCACTATATAAATAAGCGCCTCGGGATCCGTCGCGTGGCCTATAAGATTTACGAAAAGTCCATGTGTATAATATATACGTTACGTTGAAAAAAAAATATCTGTGTTATCTAGATACCATGTTATTTTGTCGTTTTTGTTGTAGTTTTTTTTTATACATGCATAAGGGTCATAATACGCATAGAAGTATGTTAATAAAAGGCTGAACACAAGAAGGGTCAATAACGAATACTCTTAATACCCTTTTCACATTTTTAATGAATATCGTCGAATAGTGGTGTTTTTTTTTATTACATCATATTTTTGCACAACCCTTTTCATTCTAATTTACATTCGTGTAACACTTCACCGGATTTTCGCCCTATTAAACATTTGAAAACACGACGATAAAAGAACATAAAAATATATAAAAATTTAAAATGAAAAAAAATTTCTATGAATCAAGTGCGGTCTGACCGAACCACATGCATTTTGAGGAACGGCATAATCAGTTATGTTTTATTAGTTAGGATTGTTCGCATAGATATATTGAAGGATCTTTTGTGGTAAATCAAAATAATTGCACAAAAACACATCGGAATTGCAACGCCAAGTTTAACGACCCGAGAATGTGTTTATGGTTGTTTCTATTTTTATGGATCGGTCACTTGGCGAATATTATGCAGAAATTCAATTTATATACATACTCTTAAGAAAAGTATTTCACATCACTGCCACCATATTATTGAATAGACACAATCAAGGACGTCCATCCATTAAAAAAAATAATTATTTATACATTACAATAATAATATATACGAGTATTTCTTTTTATGGTATGGACAAAAAAGCATAAGGCAATAAACACTTTGGTTAATTCAACACGACAAAAAAATAAAATGGAAAAAAAGAAGTGGAGCGTTTTGAAACAAGAAAAACTTTTACCCTACTGCGTTAAATGTTTCACCCTTTCGTTAGACTATACAAACTTTGAAGCATAAATTAACAATAAATAATAATCAACGATCGTAAATGAAAGGTGCCCTATCTAAAGTTGAAAAAAACATGAAATGTCATTTTAATCGTATAAGTACCTACTAAAAATTATGACCCGATCATTTTTCAAAACTTATCTTTATATAAATAAAAAAAACATTTTAATTTGTTTTATGATTTTTGGGAGTTTGTGTTACGGAATTGTTATAACAAAACGTGTTCTTTTTAAAAAAAAGTCATAATGTGTAGGTAATGTTTTCAAATGGCTCGTAGTAGTAATAACCGCACTATTGAAATAATTATTATTGCGACTTGGCACACGTTCTGTAGTCTGTATACTACACGTACGACAAATAATACCGCATAAACTTTTTTCTTTTACACTACATATACTTTTGGATTTCCTACAAGATTATATATGAGCGAATAAAATATAAAAATAACGTCGAAAAAAATATGATTACAGCACATTTACACGTTGGCCTATATATTCTACATTTTTTGTGAGCAAAATAATAAAAATACCTACCAACATGTATTTTTATCGATATAAATAATGTTTACTTAACAGAACTTGGAATTAAGAGAATATTTAATTATTTATAGTTCACGTATTTGGTGGTCTTTATGTTTTGTCGAGAGCGAGAGGAAAAAGAAATGATGCTTTTGCTTGGTCTGATCATCAGGAGTCGTGACGACGTTCGGCGCTACGGCATCACCGGTGGGATAACTGAAGCCGAGAGGGGAATAAAGTCCATTTTTCGCAGTTTTAATTACAGCAGTGAAAATCGTAACGTGGCAGATTTGAAGAAATAACAAAATTAACTAAAATATAAGATGTCCGTAAGAATTAAAACCCTTTTCGCCAGCTTTTTCCCATTAACTTTTCAAATAAGCCACCGGGTTGTCACTATATTTCATTGGCCACTGCACTATCCGCTACTCCATACACCCTCGTCACCCGGTCGAGTACATATAATAATATAATAATAATAATAATATGATGTGCGCTTGTGTGTAATGCAATCTCGGCGACCACGACGAAGATAGCATTATATTGTATATACATATTACATGTATAATAATATAATATAATTCCATAACGAGGGAAATATTATTGCGGTCGTTATCGTGACAAAACGATTAAAAATCTGTACGTCTAGTCAGTTACTGCGTATATTTTATGTACATTATACGTGCATAATATATAATAATACATATATATATATATGCAAGAGAAAAAGATATATGAATTGCAATTTGCAGTATTACATGTGCGGTAAAAAAACAACTTCTCTAACCTATTTTAATCGATTAAATATATAGGACATGTGTGTAATAATATTTAGTTATTTAATTTGCATACATCATAATTGAATTTTCTATCAGTCACTGTTTTTCTTCAGAAACTCACAGAACTATAGTTATGCTGTACACTTACTATTTAGTGTACACCATCGTTCGCGATGACGTCATAACTCATAGGTTACGATAACAACGACTTTATATCGTCGTCATCACCGACACAGGGACGGAGGGATAAAACCTACGCATCGCCGTGAAAAAAAATCCTCTTTACCTACCAAACTGGGTCAAAGTCGTCTACCGTTAACACCACTATCATACTATACCATTCTTCGTGCTGTTATTCGGTTGACTACCGCAGCATTTGGTAAGCGGAAATTCGATTAAAACTAACAAAATATTTTGTACGTATATAATAACGTTATTTCTTAACGATACATGAAAGACGTATGTGCTCATATATTTATACACATATATATATATATATATAAATAATATACACACAGTACGATCGCTGTATATATTAATATATTTTTTTATTAATAAACGTTGGACACCTGCTATACAATATAAGCAACGTATAACGTGTATATTATTATACACTACCACTGTCTATATAGGTACAACAATATACATGGACATACGTGTGCCTTACTAGCGAACGGAGTAATAAATTACGATATCGAAACAACGACTCCTCACCTTAGCCGTGTGGGTGCGCAGACTGGACTCGGTGGCGAAACCTTTGCCGCAGATGGTGCAGTGGAACGGCCGGTTTTTGGCCCTCTCCACTTGGGCGTCGTGGTTGCGGAGATGTTGCTGCAGATTGGACAGCTGTATGAAAGCTCGTCCACACTCGGCCAAGTGGCATCTGTAAGGTCGTTCTCCTGTAAAACGAAAACAAAATACATGAACAACGAAAATAATATACGCGTTTCAACCGTCACCATACACAACAGTAATCGTAATCACAATAATAATAATAATAATAATAGCGTGTCGGAAGAAAACAAAAACTTAAAAGTAGTAAAAAAAATGCCATCATAACCGGTTATACTGCAGTCGTATACGCGCAGCCGTTTCATATGCAAATAATACTGACAAACATTATACAGCTGAGCTCGATGTATATACACTGTATAGGTACGACTGTACGAGCGCTCAACGATATAATAATATTATATAAATGTGGTCCTTTGCGGAAGGAAGAGCCGCTATTGTTTTAACACGTTAGCACGATGCCATCTGATTTTTTTTTTCACTAGTCGTCGTTATATTATATTATTCTATTTATTTTTTTCATATCTTTTTTTCCCTTTTTGTTTTTAACAGTGCGCGTATTATATATTATATAATATGTGAACCTATACCTATAAGCGCTGCACTGCCGTCTCCCGTGTGTATCCCGCCGCGAGTGATACACACTGCGGCACCTTGAGAACCGCGCGTATTCAATTAGATATTCTTTTGTTACATTTTTACCGACACGTTATGGTAATTTTACCCGGATATGTGTATTTTTTGCGCCAACAAATATAATAATTCCCCTTTCGTCTTAACCCCTTTTCGCAGCCTGCAACGCGATCCCCGCGGACGCTTTTGTTTTAGCGCGAGCATTTCAAATGATTCACTAATTTATTTATTTTTTTATTATTATTATTTTTTTTTATTCACTACGCTTCTTAGCGCGTCTTCCGTGAGAGAGTATTCATAGAAATTCTAACGTGCAGACCACGTAGTACTTATACCTACTGTAGTGAACTACGCGCGCATACAAAGGCTGTTGCAAAGGCCCGTGGTAAACTCAAAACGAACACTATTAATACTCGCTTGCTATAACAGTGCGCGTATTTCATAAAATATTGTTGACGTACCAACCGACGATTATTCTTACACCTAATATAAACGTGTGTGAAAGCAGAATGCGCCTACCTATACGGCTTATACCTATGTAATTTTATTTTATATATCGTAGTATAGTTTTATAAATCCCAACTGTTTTTTTTTTTTGTTTGTTTGTTTGATTGGGGGAGGCGCCGTATACGATATGGTATATACCGACATACCGTTATTACCTATATAAATTATACATATAGATGATGTGTATTATATAATCACGTTAAAATGACGTATACGGCTGCCAAAACAAACGTGATTGAGGGCAGTGTAATAAAAAACACACGGGAGGCAGATCGGGTGGATTTTTCCCTGAATGATTTTCGGAAAAACGGCGCAAAAAATGTATATATATGCGTATAATACATCTATATAATGTCACGAGATTTATGTACCGAAACGGGTGGACACATAAATCGCATCGTTCATATTTTTCGCCGCGGCGGTGTTATTTTTTGTCCAATTCCCATCGGTTTTTTGCGTGTTTTCATTATTATAATATTATTTACAGTCCCTGGCACCGCGTTGTTTTTTGGTCAAAAAAAACAATTCGGCTCTGCTAGAATGATTTAAAACACTGGGGTTCACAAAAATACAAAATAATAAAATATATTATGCGAACAATATCGAAATTCATATACATCATCCTGTCGATTGCCCGCACGCACAACAGCGGCTAATGACAATAGTATTTTTTGTTTATTGTCCGGTCCTGTCTCTATATACACGCATGCATACACTATTATACAGGACGATTTACCAAGCGTGCTCACCACTAGTTTTTTAATTTAATAATGAATTTATTAAAATTCGGATTTTTGGGATTTTTAAATGTACTTATAAAGTTATAAAAACTATAGATAAGGGAGATTCTCATTTTAAAAATCAAAGTTTGTATCTTTACAGAATAATATTAGGTACTCCTTAAATAATACAAAAAATCTCAACAATTTGAAAATATATTTAAAAATTCCAATAAATCAGATTTTTAAGATTATTGAAAAAAAAAGTAAGGATGCTTGGTGACTCACCCTGTATATAGATATATACTTTTTCACACAGTGATAGTATTATTACATGTACGATATACGTGATCGTGTAAGTACCTACAGTAAACCTACCTACTATGCGTCAAGTTTAAAAATTACGTTTTTTCATACAACGGGTCGTGTATAGACACGACGGGCCGGGCCTACATAGTTATATAGTTCATGTGTGTTTAATCCTACAAAGTGAAATAATAATATTAAATGATAATAATAACACGGTAGTACGGTTTTGATGACAGGTAAATGGCAATATAACTGGCGGTGGCTATTTTGTTTTTCCAATAAAAAGTTCTCCGAAGAGGAAAAAAAGTCCGGTAATTGTTTGCAGAAAGCGACTACAATATAAATAATTGAATTTAGTCCCTTTTCAACCCTTTGACGGGATTAAAACGGAGAAAAAAGACCTTATTATTATTATTGTTGGCGGTCGCACGATACGTAATGTTTTGGCTTTTGCCGACCTTTTTTTTTCGTGTGGTTTTCAATCGTTTATGCGTTTATAATCATGGTATTTAAACGAATGATGCTGTAAAATCTCAGTGGTCAATCCTTAATATCGGCGTATACGTATAAATTATTGCAAGCTATCCTCATTATACTATATTAGTTAGAACCCATTACAGCTCTTAAAATATGCATTTAAAGCAGATATTTTCTGAACTATTAACGAATGACGAATGTGATTTGTATTATGACTTATAATAATGATTACAATTAATAGTTATAGGTGTATAATACCTTAATAAAGGATTGATTGAAATCGAAAAGTGCTGAGTTGTGGCTGAGAATTAATAACTGATTATAGAATATTGTTAGTGCATTAGTGTATATTATATACCAGCTCGACCTTTCAACTACTGCAGCATTATAACATTATATAGTAGCGATCACCTTGATAACAGCACAAACAACACCGTATAAATATAATTCCCGAACTTATCCCGTGCTATTACCTATGTCAATATAATATATTATAATGACGTGTTTCTATCTATCTACATATAATAATATAAATATTTCTGCCGTTGTATAATATTATGATAAATTGTATTATACGGCCGTATTTGTGTACACATAAATTGGATGGATAAAAAGAGGAAAAATCTGTTAAGATAAGCGGTATACGTTTGTGAGCGGGTTGGGTGGATTATTGTAATTTTTTTTCCTTTTTACCGATTATGCGTGCCTATGTCCAATAAATGTCGTTCGTGCCCATAAACGGCTTGTTTTCCGTTAACATTCCCTATGTGTACGCGTCCTATAACCGCCGCTGCGGTGCGCACTGCGCTTACACAATAGTCTATACACACACACAAACACACACTATATATATATTTTATATAATATATACATATAACGAGCGCGAGATTGGAAAAATAAGAAAAAAAAGGAGAGAAAAATATCGAGTAAGCAAAGAAGTAATCCCGTCAATATGTAAGAAAAAAAAAGAAAAATGAAAAAAGAAGAAAAAAAATAAATTTATATAAGAAGTCGATTTAATCCATTCGGAACGTGACCGATAATTTATTGCCTCGAAGTGTTCAGCTGAATCTACATACTTAATGAACTTTGTCCACTTTTTCATTAACCCAACGTGTATAATGTCGATAAATTCTGCTGTAAATCATCGTACACCGCGAGCTAGACCTAAAGTGACCCTGTTCGGAGACACTTTCTACACACACACATTCACTCTTATAAACACGCACACAAAACACACACTCACACACACGTGCGCGCTCCATACACAATATACGTAATATACGAACATCGGCCGTCGTCGGACTTGGAACATTGCCCGATCACACTCTTGTGTATATATTTATACCTACATACAATATTATAATATATATTTCACACAACGCGTACGGGTGTATATATGCATATTGCATATATATATATATATATAGTGATAAATATGAGAGCCGAGTGCATATAGATTATAGATGCAATACAAACGCGTACCTACGTAAATAGGTACATATATTATATATTATATTATTCACACAGACGTACGTTACTTCGACGACGTCTTGATGGTATCTGTATATACTTGATGACGTGTGCACTGTGCACAGATATTTATCAGATAAATTGTTTTGGAGCAAAAAAATAATAGAAAAATGTGCGTGCATGTTCGCTAAATGTTATACAGACTAAATATTATTATAATAATATATAGATATATGCCATACGCGGCCAACGTTATCATAGGCAGTTGTTTCACAATTTTCGTGTAGCTAAGAACTTTCCAATCTTGTCGTCGTCACATTTATACTCGAAATAAAAATACTTGAACCGATCGATTATAGACGCAACTTAAGTAGCGTAATTTTTAACAACCACTTTTTCTCACCTCGCAAAATACGTGACCGGAATACGATTACAAAGTACTTGTCGTTTGCCCAAAGAAATATTGTTATTATTATACGGAAAAAAGGCTCAGTTTTTCCGGACACTTAATAATAATATTGTATCGCCTTTGCTTCGTTTATATGCTAATGACCGTGTGGTTGATGACAACGGTGGGCGTGGACAAGAGCTACAAAATTAACTGTGTTAGACGAGAAAAAAAAAGTAAGAAACTTAAACACTCACCACCACCTTATTATCGTGACCCTTTTACGGAAATTAAGTGCGTACGTTTCGCGTGAGTCTTAACTTATACATTTTTTTCAACCCTTCCCGTGAACACAGCAGGTATCGTCCACTAATGTCTTCGGGTTTCCTGGATTAAATTGGCCTTACCAAAATATATTATATGAAAAAAATAATAATAATTCCATTCTATTTCTCGATTACTTATTTCATTTCTGCCTATGTACTAATGAACGTTATTTTGGTGGTATGCGGAAAAAACAAAAACGAGTTCAAGAGTTCAGACAATATAAACCGAGAACCGCAATTTCATGCGACGCTGCAGTAGTACTGTATATAACACGCAGAATACACGACCTCCGCTGCCACCACGTGACATCGTTTGTGAACGCGTAACGCATAGACCAAACGTGTTGACCAATAGTGAAATCGCTAGACACGGCTAGACCAAACCCATTTTCGCGCGGCCATCAATGCAGCAATTTAAACCCCCACCGCAACCGACGCCGACGCCGACGCCGCCACCGCATCCGACGTTGACGACCATCAAAAAGGGTGTCCACCGCCACTTCCATTTCATTTCCCGCCGCCCTTTCCTCCTTCGTCTAAAAAGCGTCCCAGTTAGGGTCCAGAGAGCGAGAGAGACCGAGTGAGAAAGAGAGAACTGTCTATATACACATGGGAAATCAATAATTCCAGTTTGTATTTTAGACGAAATAATATTGAAGATGTATTATTTATAATATACGAAACAATCGCTCGTCGTTTAAAAGTGTATGAGTATAGATATACCAATACTGTTGCACCTAATATATAAAGTTTTAAAATTCACTGGGGGAGAGGGGTCACATATACATATACTATATATAGGTAGGTTTATTATATAAATATATCCTATATGTGAGTAATAACTAATTTAATGTAGATAAATTAGCTTATTAAGATGTGGGAACGCGTAACGAATATATTATAATAACATAGCAGCATAAGAATATGTGATCCCCACCACATACTAAATACTAATGCGTGCAAGGTCGAAGGTTCAGTTTTTTAGACACACTACTAATACACTATATAATATATTAAAATAATTAATAATAGTGTATTATTATTTCATATTTTCATATCGGCAGTACCTTTATTGATGTAGATTTATTAGACGCGAACAGTAGACAGTATAAAATCCAAGGTTCACTCTCTAAATTACATTTTGAAAAAAAAACAATTGAAAATTATGCGTAGTTACTTCATTGGTATTGTACAGCCGAGACTCATTATTTCGTTTACGTGAAAAAATGAAACGTTGTAATCGTTTGAACAAACGAGTAGTGTCAGTAACGTTTAAAGATAAATCATTATGTACGACCCCGAGAGAGGGCGTGTAATTATATACATTTTTAGTACATGAATTTTTATCAAAAAATCTCGTTTTAAATATTCTAGATTTTAGTTGTAAAAATAATATATAGGTACCTACAAATGTTTTTCTTTATTTTAGTTATTATATGCCAGGATGTTTCACCAACTAAATAATGGCATTAAATTAGTCCTTCCGCAATCCGCAGTTCTCTCGAGTCGCAACGATCATTATGAATATTATTTAGATTATACAGTAATATAATAGCATATATATATAAGTATACATAAAAATGGATATAATTATATAATTTATAGTAGTGGGACGTATGGTTTTCTCATGAAAATGTATTAAATGTTTTGAAATTCTTAAGATTTTGATTTCAAAAGTATATATATGCTATAGTACCTATTCTATATTTGAATAAAATAGTTTTAATTTGATCTATATATAGTATTTAAAAATGTAAAGTAAAAAAATTATTTTGAATTTCGATACTTTTCTAAAGAGGTCGATAATTTAAGGAAGAAGGTTAAATGGTCAGATTAATGATGGTACACTGATTTTTTTACGGCCGTCTATCGGGTACACCGCGAATAAAGACTATAATATACTTATAATATACCTATAGTGGGTAAAGTTTTTAAACCTAAAAATGACAAAAGCACATCGAAAATGTTTAATAATGTCATCACCCACATATAGTATGCATTTAAATGTTAGCTTTATATAATAATAACAACAATATTATAATACGCAAATGTGCAGATAAACCACCACCACCACTATACTGCGCCAGTTAAAACCGATTTGCCGCCAATCAGTCGGCCGCCGCCGCGCCGCCGCCACACGAGACGTGTCCGGCGGACGTCTTTATACTAATATATTATTATACAAATAGGTACTGTCGTATTACTTTGCGTATTATATAATATATATTTTCTCGACCGTCCGCGCGTGCCGTTCCTGCGTTTATTCCGTACGGCGGTCGTTCTTCCCACTGCCGCCGCCGCCACCGCCGCCGCTCATTACGCGGTCGTACATAATAATAATAATAATATAATACACTGCTAGTCGCTATTATAATATATATATTATTAATACACACAGCTACAAAACTGCAGGTACCGGCGTACTTCCGGCGAATATATTATTATTTATACTATATTAGAAAATTATCGCGAATAATACGAATTAATTCTTGTATAGGTACGTCCGGGGTGCTTCTTGCAGCAGTATACGGACACGAAACGCCGCCGCCGCAGTCGATGTCGCTGGCCGCTGCCGCACCGTTGTTCGTGACCGCCGTCCATACCGTAATAATAATATGCCCCATAGCCTGCACCGTATATTATTGAAGTCGTAATTCGCCGATAATGACGTTCGCACACACATATTGTAATAAATAATAATAATATACTGCAGTAGTGCGGCGGCTTTGCAATGCGCATCGCGGATGATATATAGTATACTTATACGTCTTATACTTTACCTACATACGCGGTATTGTTGCTGTTGTTATTATTATTCGATATAGATACCTTTTAAACGGTTTGATTGCCTTGGCGATTTACCCGTCGTATCTTTATGTAGGTCTCCACCGCCTCGCCGACTTCTCTACCGGCGACGAAGCACAACGCTATACCACCCCCGGCGACTAACGAGTAAGAACGCTCGCGCACTGGTCCCTCATTCGTATTCGTTTATATTTATATTATGTACAAATATCATAATATATAAGACACATTATAATAGTATATTATAAGAAACATGGGCATAATAATTATATAACGCGTTGATCGGGGAGAATGCACGTTACAGTCTTTTCACGTGAATGATAATTATTTTTAACGGTGATTCTTTTTTGTCGACGAAAACATTTTTCACCGGAGATTGGCGTACACGCGGAAATTGGTTTCGGTAATTTGATTCATTCCCACCCGGAGTCCGGTCAAAATTACATTCACGCACCGCTGTAGCTATAATATTTGTATTTGCCAATTTTTGGATGTGCATTTTTTACTCTCATTTGATACTGATTTTATTTCGTTTATTTAAAATTTCAGAAATGTGGGTACCGGGTGGTATGTAAATGGTAATGCATTTATACACGTGGACAAAGTAGGATTTTTTAAAAAACAAACTATAACCTATTTAATGCATTTATGTGTAATATAATTTATAATTTGTAGGTACCTATACTGCAAATTGCGATTGAAATATATAATCATATTATAATATATTTTAAAATACATGCAAAAAACAATTAAAAGTTCGTTGCAATGTTTGATCTGCTATTTAATATATTCTGAATAATAATATTGGGGAAATTTTTGGGAAAAACAAACAATATTAAATTATAGAAAAAAAATAATAATATTCCTCTGTTGATAATTAAATTAATGTAGAGCGTCCATTTATAATTTATTTTTTAGAGAATGGTACCTGTAAACATTTTACTCCGTATACAGAATAGTTATGTCTAAGGCAGTGAAGATATTGTATTAAAAAACACACTAAATTGATTGCATTTTGCATTAAAATATATTAAAAATTACACTTATAAATTTAAAAATTGCATTGAAAAAAATTAAAAAAATTAAATTATAATCAATAAAATCAAATACATTATAAAATGGCTGATTTAATCGTTTGACTTTTGGCATTTTAACGGATGAAATAGATGTAAGTATAACGAACGACTACAGTATACGGGCCACAAAAACGTGTGGATGATTCTAGCAACCCCACTACTGTTAGGATTTCGGTATTTCAAAATATAACTGAATGCTGATATAGACGATAGTATATTGTTATTGATGGATAAGTTTTTAACAACCAAAATTCGATAATAGCACTATTTTTTTTTTTTTTATTGAACATTATAGCTTCAGGTGCATATAGGCCATTAGCTTTGTTTTAATTTAATAGCACTATTATAGAAATAATAACTATGTATTACAACAAATATAGAAATTATTTGTTCACTGCTACGTTTAGTTACTTTTATTTTATATGTTAAGTTATATTAGTTAAAATTGCAGTAAAATTAAAAAAATCGCCAAAATTGCATTTATTGCAATATAATTTTTTTTCGTTACATTAAGAGTTTAACGAAACATATTTTAAGCTCACTCAGCAATAAATATAATCATTTACAAAAAACATGCAAATGCGACAACTTCACTGCCCTAGTTATGTCTAACTAGGTACGTCTAACTAGGTACGTCTAACTAGATACATATAGGTACTCCAAACCTAAGCTATATAGCCTAACCGTAAAACGTACTCCGGTGACAATTATTATTTAATTAATATAAGTTATAACATATCCACACACACATGTATATTGTATAATAACAATATTGATACAATTCAAACATTGGTGTGTAGTCCTATTGGTATAGAAATGATGGAGTCGTCAGTGTACAGTGTACTGCACGTGTCATATATATTATACCTATAAGGTATACCTATACTATACCTACATACAATGTATAATAATACATTAAAATATCATAGTTTTCCACGACGCAAGAATGACATTTCGCCTATATTTGTTTTATACCTATAGTGTACAACAGGTTATATTATAATTTAAGTATTATTAAATATATTAGGTATAAAGTATGAAGCTAATCGACGTTGACGTTTACATCTAGGCAAACATTGTACCTACTTATACATTATATTAAGCTGATGCTACGGAATAGGTTAGGTGCCCATACTGAACATAAATTATATCGTCGCGTTAAGTATATACTCTATCAATGTAAAAATAGGGGTATAAATATAATAATCAGCGTTTTTCTTGGATTATTCTTATATCGATAACTTTTGTTTTACCCTTGCGGATTTTTCGTACACGGCGCTGGACATCAGCCATGTTTGATTTCGCACACGCCCACATGTGCGCGCCAAACCCCACCCAGAGAGGGTGAGAAATGAGAATGTGAGATATTACCTATTATTATTATTATATACATATTACGTATTATTATTATTATACGATGTCGAAGTGTGGCGTGTGAGAGCCAGTTCTGACGCAGCTGCAGTTTTAATCGCACGCGTACAAATCATACGTATAATAATAATAAAAAATAATAATAATTGAGTATGGTCGTGTGTATGTGTGTCTGTGTGTGTGAGTGTAAGTGGAAAGACCAATATTTGTTTGGCTATTAATTAAAAACGTATAGTCTCTCCGCGGATGACGCTCGATTAAAAACGCTATATATAATTATACCTATACCTATGATTATAATACAGAAAGGATGGAGTGAACACAACGGGGACAAATATCTATGTGTTTATATTACATTTTTTGTAATAATTTATAATATTTTTCTTAAATTTTTAAAAATGTTCAAATATAAGTGTGTGCTATATAAACATATTTACTTTTTAATAAACGTCAGGATTAAATGGAGCAAAAAAGCGGTGCCAGGCTACTTGTTGATGATATTGCATTTATCAGAGAATAATTGGAAACTTTTTCGTTGGTTTTTTTATATTATTTTTTTATGCGACAACGCGGGAGTGCCTGCAAAACGCCCTTTTTTTCCAATATCTGTTAAAAGTAAATAACAATAAAACGACCAATGAGTTGACAAGGGTCCGTGCACGCAGCCACCATGGTCGTCGGCAGTAGGGAAAAATCAAGAAGGTTTTTTTCGTATTTCGTCGCTCTTTTTATATTCATAAAAAGGGGGACACTTTCTCCGAGAATATTGAAGGGAAGAAAATTAACGGGAATGAATAGCTGTTAATGATGGACCATTTTTCAAAACGTGATTTATTCGGGAAATGTGAAAAAATGATTATATTTTTTTCGTGTTAATTTCATTCCATTTATTTATTTAGTTTTTTTGCACTTGTAAAATTGTTGATGTTCATTGAAATCTTTTTTTATGAACTATAGAATGATATATTTACAATACAATTTTCAAAGCTCAAACGCATTATTTATAAATTATAGGTATAAATTTCATCAGGCGGATCGCGTATATTATACTGCAGCTCGATACGCCTACGATAGTACTATATATGGTTACACATTATATGCGTTCGTGTAATAATAATTATTAATAATTTGTGAATTACGGCTGACCTAGATTTAATTACATTAATAATAATAATAATTATTAATTGTTGTTCGCTTATCGATGCGTTTGGTTTTTAATGAATTATCCGTACTTGACGCAGTGTTTGGTCGTAAAAGAGAAAAATAACAATAAAACGTTGCACACATTATTAGCAAATAAATCAATTCATATCGTCTAAACAACGCGAGGTATACGCATGGCTTTGCGGCGATCGGGGAGATCATGCCTCTCGTCCACCACTGATAAAGTTGCACATCGGTTCACTGACACAGCCCGCGACTGTGTTCGAAGTTAATCTGCAGTCTTTATCTCGTTAAATTAAATAAAGACTATAATAATATGTTCGTATTAACTTTATACTGCTCATATAACATATATATATTATAATATAATATGTTATCGATACGCGATGAGACTGTTATAATATATGCGCGATGTAAACAGTTTTGTAAAGTGCACGTCGTCACCGTTGCACTAGAGCATAGAATGTTTTATTATACTGCAGTAGGTACCTTTATAATTGCAGTGCATTATGTAACTCGTAATAACACAGTTGTAGAGTGTCGGACGTCGTATGATTACGTACGAAAACTTTTCCGTCAAAAACAAAAAATTGCAATGATAACGTAGAAAAAAAAAATTGAAAGATTATATAGGAACTCATCAGTTTTTATTTTTTATTCTGTAGGTAGAAAAAAAGACAAAGCTGGGTGGTAATATGATTAGTAAAAACGTCGGCGTGACTATTTTGTAAAACTTATCGGTCGAAATGTATAATTAAAACTCTGTCACCGTTTCGGCTTTTAGGAAAATATATATATTTTTTTCACCAATTCTGAAACAGAACACAACGGTACATTTTTACGGGAAGCGGGTGGAAATGCTTTTCAAAAAGTTTGAATACATAATAATATAAGTGAATGCGCCCGAGAAAACGTCGAACAGAAAAAACGTCTACGACTGATGATGGGCGAGGGGCGAGTTCCACGAAGTGATAGAGAGGTGCTCGGCGGGGGGAGACGGTGCAAATTGGTTGGATATGATTGGAAATTCGTGGGCTCGTAGGAATTAAAAACAATATAACAACTTTACTCGACTTTCTTATTGTGTTTTATACCTCGTCGTCACGGTAGAATCAGTATTTATATATACACGACATTCTATAAGGGATTTTTTATTTTTATTTACTTTTCTTCACAATCACGTTATCCCTTTATTTTTGTTGCTTCCAAAAATCCATTTCCTATAATTACAGTCGGGACAGCGACTGTGAAATTCCGGCAACTTACGCGCCGCACTCTGTTACAAGTGTTATATATCATTTTTGCGAGTTCACTATTTGCTGCAAGTATAGTTTTTTGTACAGTGATATAATTTGAAAGGACCCGAGCTCACAACTTTTATATCCAACCCAAACTGAATCGCACCTCACATTTTTATCATTATATAAAATGTCATCCTATACGGTTATTTAAAAATAAAATATATAATAATACGTTATATTATATAATATAATACATACGAATGCGCGGTATTCATGTAAAGTAAAGTGATATTTTATTCAGTACCTGTGTGCAGTCTGGTGTGCTGTTGGACGTGGCTGAGCTGTTTGAATCGACGCTCGCAGTAGGAACATTTATACGGCTTCTCGCCGGTGTGGACGCGAATGTGCTGGACCAGCTGGTGGTTGGAGCTGAACGACTTGAGACATTGCTGGCATTGGTGCGGTTTGCTTACTTCCAGGCCGCTGCCGCTCAACGAACTACCACCGATGCTGCCGGGCCGGCCAAAGTCGCGAGCCTGCATCTGCATGGCTGCCGACTTTTGCATGAATATCTGTAGCACAAACGAAACGCCCGTGAGTAGGTACGCGGCGGAGGTGCGGACGATTGCCGAGGAGGCGGCGGCGGCGACGGTTTTGCGTTCATGATGCGTTCAACGATTACGACGACGATAATAATTGAAATAGGTAATCAAAAAATGCTACGCGCGAGATGAAACTGCTGTTGCTGCTACAGCTACTACTGAACGCGGCTGTTGTGAGCGGACAGAGCTGTTTCGGGACCGGTATACGGTGTGCATGACGAAAAGGGGTACCTACATACAACATATTATGTGTCAGCCACCACGGCAAAAGGATTACCGGGTGGGGGAAGGGGGAAGAAACTAAAAAAAAATTGAAATACTCGTATATGGGGTAAAATAAACACGCCGCGTATTAGGTCTCGCGAGGGTTGGTACACCTGACGTTTTAAAACCGTATGCGCGAGATCATATGTATTATAACGCGTTGAAACGAGGGATTAATTAAAAAAATAAACCCCTAGTAAAGGGTTGAATTACTAGGTTACAGACTTTTTTTTTATTTCGCTCTAAAATATTAATTGAAATGCTGCTTTTTTAACCCACCCGTGCGGTTAATTAAACCGGAGCAATTAAAAAATTATACTTCGTCGCCGCCTCCGCGTCGCTGCCGTGTCATCGTCACCCGGTGTAAATGTGTAATACGCTATTATTGCATATTATACTATATTATAGATTAAATATAAATACATACACACACACACAAATGTATTTTTATTATATAGGTACAATAGCTCATACAGTATAATACAAGGGGCACACTGCTAAATGTATACTACTGCACGGACACAAGCATCATGCGAGTGCTTTGGTCGCGTACACATAAAATAAAATTGGCAAAAAAAGAGGAAAAAACTCGATACGACACTACAACAACTACGGTTAAAAACAATAAACCACTTAACATTGATTGCATTTTCTCGGCAACGGTGATGGCCGTAATATATATATTTTTATTTAGCACCGACAGAAAGTATAGTGGTAAAAAGGGGTAAATCCATTACAGACACTTAACGCAACCGATGTGATTTTTATGGATTCCGACGATGATTAAAAACTATTTTTTTATTCTCGCGCGCCCGAACACCGTTTGACTGATATCCGAACATTTACACAACGATGATGATCGACGTGGGTTGCAAACAAGATAAAGTACAGAAAAAAAATTAAAAAATTAAAAAATAACGGAAGGAAATTAATTTTAATATTATTAATTTTGATTTACGCTGTACTCGGTGACGTCTTCCACGGAACACAAACACACACCCCACGTGACTATGATCACCTGCAAAACACCACCACCATCGACCTAGTAGTCGACATAAGGTCAACATAAGACAGTGTCTACGACGGTTCGAAACACCTGGTGATGGTCGTAACGGGAAAAAAAAATTTAAACAAACAACCCTTTTGGAAACCCGTCAAACACGACTAATGAACACTAATGAACTGTTCAGACAGACACAATCCATCAACCCGTTCGGCGATGCGTATCAGTTCTAAAATAATAATGATTATTATGACGGAAAAAAATATAAATAAATCGTACAATTGATTAATACCGTTCGCATTAACTGCAATACTATAAAAACAAATGCTGGCGGACATACGAAATGTGTAAAATGCTTAGGAGGTTAAATATTATAGTCGTGAATTGCATCGTCGCGTCGTTATTCATCGACGACGTAGGTACTATATTATGTAGTTATGTCTATTATGTAGCTGACCACCACTAGGGTCAACGCACCGGCACGATGATAACGCTTATCGTGTTGAGGTTGGTCAGTGTACAATGTAAATATGCACGCATAGTGGATGAGACCAGTATAGGTGCGCGATATATATAAATAATAATAAAATATGACGATTCGAAAAATAAATCATAAAAAAACTTCGTCCGAACGACTCGGTAGGGGGTCCTGTGCGGTTTTTGGGTTTCCAAGAGTTGGGATGGTGAGCGTGCGAGTGGAGGGATTCGGGTTCACGACCGGGCGGACGTATTATAATTAGATATCGTCTAAAAATAGCGGACAAGGACGCGGAAGGAATCCGGGCAAGTTGTGACGCGTCGCGGAAGACAAAAAGACCACCCCGCAATCTTCGACCCGATTGATTTCTACCGGTGGCCGGCACAACGACAATATAATGTCATAATATTATTTCCATATACATGTCGATATCTGATAATAAATGGTGAACTGTTCGAGAGTATACGTTTTTGAAATTTGAAGTGGCGATCGTGCACTGACGGAAACGCGAGCAGGACGCGAGCTACGCTGCGCCGCCGGCCACATGTCGACGCGCGCAAGACCGATGCAACTGTTGTGTGTACACTATAAAGTGTGTATGTAGGCGTGTGTAGATGACGTTGGTTCTCGGTGTAAGAGTAAATAATAATAATAATAATAACTAAAAGTAAAAATATAAAAATCGAGTAAGAAAAATGTATAGAACAAACCCCGTCGGCGACGGCGGCTGGTTGACCCAGTTAAATCGGTGCGGTAAACGCGTGTGCGCCGCAGCAAAAATATTATAAAATGTACGTTCGAGTCGTAACTTTAGTATTACTCACTTTGATCTGAAAGTCTAAACAATTGAATTTCATGATAAATCTGACGGACCATCAAAACATTTTTTTCCTCGTGCTTATTCGAACGACTTTGAAACAACAATAATAATAATAATAAGTTAATATATTATTATTGTAATAGATTATCGCGCCAACCACGGCGACAATAACATCATAACAGCGGATTTCGCGGTTAAACGCCACCCGCGGTTGTTGGACGAACGAAGACGCAGACAGTACTGTACGCCGCGCCGCCACCGCCGACGTCGATATTAGCCTAGCCCAACGTTGACTTAGGTCGGGAACTTTACATATGTGCTGTGTGTGTGTGTGTGTGTGTGTATGTGGGTATGTGTGTGTGTGTGTGTGTGTGTGTGTGTGTGTGTGTGTGTGTGTGTGTGTGTGTGTGTGTTTTAGAGTGTATATTATAACTGGTGTTCTTTCTTTATCGCTTCGCGTATACGTCACCAGACGTTTAACGACCTCGCGGCGAATCCGAACGACGACGATCGCCCGCAAAACCATTTGAGATTATAATAATAATAATAATAATAATAATAATAATAATAATAATAATAATGATAATGGTGCCTAATTTAATACACCGCGACGTTTCGGTCGTCCAAGTGTGTAGTGTCGTTACACTTAGTGATATATTATTATATAATTGCGTACCTCTATTGCGTAGGTGGTATTCATTATCGTTCGGTTTTTCGGCCGACGACAGACCTTGTTTTTTTCGCGCTTCACTCGGATCTCAAATATTTACGTTTTTGATTTTAAAATTTGTTTTTTTTCTTAGAAATAATAGAAATGGTCAAAGAAAAAACCACTACTCACGGGCGCAGCTCAAAAAACACGATAAATTTAATTTTGATCGGAGATTTTGTTCACCGCGGTTCGTGTGGCGTTTTTGGCCCGCGAAATCAGATAACAATATTGTAATAACAATAATTTTTTTCTTACTTTCGAGGGTTGGGCGGCGCCGTCCGCCCCGGGGCCGCTCGACAATACTATAGGTTTACCTATTTATATTATAAATACGCGCGCGCGGGATTTTCTTAGCAGAAAAATAAACGCGGTGGCGGCGTTTTATTTATGGCCCCATTCGCATTTCTCGCGTGCCGCGTTCGAATTTATTTCTTTCGGAAGCCTCGACGACGTTTTTCGTTTTGTTTTACTACTCGCATTATAATAATATTATCATTATTATTGTTGTTGTTATTATTATTATTACTATTATGTATAAGTATTTGCGTATGAAATTGCTGGGTCCGAACTGCCGCCATTGTGGTGCGCCCCCCCTCCCCCACCATATCCACCATTAGTATCGCTAGGTGTTGTTTCCTCGGTCCGGCGATTTTAAGGCATTGTGTTCTGAGTAGTTTTTTTTAATTATTTTCGATTATTTTATTTTATATTTTTTTTTGTTCGATACAATTTTTCATTGTTTTACAATAATAGGTTTACGCGTACCGCTGCCGCCATCAGGCCTTCGGATTTCGGACCGCTTCACGGGTCGGCTTCCGCCGGCCGACGTGATTCGAATGCACGCTTACTAGGTATTGCTGTACAATAATTTAATACTAAAAAAAATGTATTCCTCGTATCATTGTTTACGCGATGGGAGTAAAAGGCATTATAAAGCGACTAATAACATTTTATCGGGATATAAGATATTATACTGACGGGAGGTAATTAGAATTGCGATATTTTTCGAAAACGTTTGCGCTCAAATATAATATATACACGCATATACGTGGCCGGTGGCGGCGATCCACAACCGGCCGAAATGGACCGGTAAAATGAAAGTTAAAAATTATAGTTTGCATCTTTTAATAATTACATAGAACATAATAGATACGCGATGTCATTATATAATGTGAAATATTATACGGTTACGAAGTACGAGTAACTTTGTAGGTACCTACTATACAAATGATTTTATCGCTACACATTTTTTAAGATTCGACATTAACAAAGAATTCGTTAAAAATCCATGACGTTAATGTCAAAAATCACAAATATTGTATACTAATCGAATAACTATGTTAGAGAAGTTTTGAGCATTTGAACTTTATTTTTTGAGAGTTTACAATAAATTGCTGCAGTACCTATATATTTTAATGAAACTAACATTAGGTGCCTTAACTTTTACCTATTAAACTAATAACATGTTTTAATATACAATGTTTTAATGTACATTCGATTGTACATGATATTATAAATATTTGTAATTTATTTGATTTTATTATTAATTACATGTTGTATGTACATGAAGACAATTCGATTATTTTAATTCATGTGTATATAAAAAAATTAAGATAAGATAAAATATGGACGAAAAAAAGAAACACTTTAATACCGTTTTAGTGGTGTTTTTTTTATTTTAACTGTTGTAATACCGTATGTAAGATAATATACGATTTTTTTTTAATCCTCTTGTTAATGAAAAAAATAAACCGGATTGTCCTCGTATGCATGATAACAAACTGGGGTTTCTATTTAATAAAACAAAAGGAACGGGTGAAAAAAAAATTTAACAGCTGCTAACGGTATTTTCTCACGGTTTCGAAGATGAACCATTGCGGATGGACTTTCAATGACTTTTATAGATACACCGGTGAGCTCGTATACCGCTCTAATTAACCTTGTCCGTGGCACATGTCAGCGCCATGTCTTCTCAGAGAAAACCGCGACATGGATAAGCAAATGGGTGGGGGAGGAGGGGGGTAAAAAAAGGTAAAAAGGAGAATTTATTAATTGAGTTTGGACGGCGGAATCAAGATAGCGGATGGATGTATATTTACATACAAAAACACAATCGGACTTCATACGGCTATTGGAGGGACGAGGAGACGACGCGGCGGTGGCGGTGGCGACGGCGGCAGTCGACGTTACCAAACAGAAGGAGTATTATCCTTTGTTACTACAAAATGGTTTTAATTGACGTTATGCAAAACTTATAGAGGGTCATCGATCCTGTATAACAGTAGAAAAATGGAATATTTTACCTCCAAGATCTTTATCTCGGGATGTGTATTGACGAGCGATTTTATATATTGTTCGGTGAGTGGTTTTTATTTTATTTTCGCTCAAAACCGTCAAAAAGTAAAATTCGAACGAAATATAAAAAAAGTATAATGATATTAAAAAACAATATAATATGGGCGTGCAACGGTACATATATATTATGTAGGTTGTAGGTATATTATATGTTTTCTCGTGATAGAACCAAATGAGCAGCTTGATTTTTTCCACACGATTGCCTGCAAAGGGTATTTGTGTGTGAGTGTGTATTGACAGGAGACGTCCGTAGGTAGAACGGTCGCGTGACCTGGAGACTTTTGTAATATGGTATTTTTCTTGGTATATTTTTAGTGCTCTCACTCCACCCCCTCTTGACTGATATAGGTATACATACAAATAAACAATACCTATATGATGTGTTGTATAGCACACAAAAATAATATCGAAAGGAACGTGCAGTAAACAAATTTCAGTCGTATTACAATAAAAAGCGATTTTGACTTTTCGGGAGGGTAATAAAAACATGCAGGCAAAAAGTGAGCAAAATAATAATGATATAATAATAACCAAACAAAAATTCCACACACACACGCATAAAACACGCTATTCGTTCGAAATAAAACCATAAATAAAATGAATGTACAATATACTATTATGTAGAATACTATGATTATAAAACTGTTATATGTAAAAATAGCGTACTGAACGAAAGACGTTCCAGCTGACTCGCTGAAGAGTGGACCAGCATTCTTCAAGAGTGCGGTCTGATATCGATCGGTTCTGCACATGGTGAATCCACAATAAGCAGCATTAAAAAAAACAATACACAAATGTATCTTTTTTTCTTTGGTTAAAGTCAAAGGACAACACATTATATTAGTAACAACATATTTTTGAGTATAGGTTCAAAAATGTACTGCTTATAAGCTAGAGTAGTTAGAGTACACAAGTTTTAGTACAACAAGAATTCGACAATCACGACCTGGTTAGTTGGGAGTTTTTTAATCAATAACAATATCGTATTAATCTTAAGTGAAATTTGTCTTATTTTCTGAATTTAAAATATTTTTCTATCTTTTATCTAATAATAGTCTGATTAGGTACACTATTTTATACTGGCCGTTGACAATTTTTTTGGAATTTATTATTGCTATTATATTTTAATAGTTTATTATACATAGATAATAATTATCCATATTTTTTATTTTTGAAATACGTTTGTCAGGCACATGTTGTTTGGCTTCAAATCGGCCAAAGGGGTTGTGACTCGTGTTGTGTTCACGTGGTCACTATGGTTTGGTGTCGGTGTCGGGCGGCAAAAAGCTCGGAGTGAAGAGCGCGCCACTGCACACGGTAGTCGACAGGCAAAAACGCGCAGGTCCTTTCCAATTCCTTTTGATCCTTCGTTCTTAAAACGAGTTTCCTTATGTCCTCTCTCTCCATATTCTCCATACTCTCACCCACCCACAAGTTTTTATCATGCGAGTTACTCCTATTTTTTCGTAGGCAAAACTTTTCAACCTTCGGTTGTTTCCTCCCCCTCTATTAAAAAACTACGATCATTCTCAATATCCTAATATTTTTTTATAGAATATAACTTGTAATTATTATTATTTACAGTAGTATGAGTTTATCTAGCCAAATTTAAAAACTGTGTCGAAACTAAAAGGACGACAGCGGCTCAAATGGCCAGTCGGCACCCCAAAAATGAAAAAAAAATTACTAAGGGCTACCCCATTTCGAAATACCCTACATGTTAATAGGGGTCGCGCGTGTTGCGTAACACCTCCTGGCGACCATCCGGTTGTGTAGCCCGTGCTCAAGCTGGTCGACCGGTTTTTATAAGGTTAGACATTCGAGAAAAAAACTACCCCCGCAGCAGTTTGGGCAACAATGACCACGGCACATTGGTGTACCGTGTCCAGTCGTACACTTCAATTTCACAATTCAACATACCAATTTTACACATTAAACATGATCATATTTTTTAGTTTTTATTAGTTATATAAATATTGCTGATATTTTTATGTTTTATTTTGTTATTTGGTCGACAGTGCATTTTACTTGTAAGTTTATAGCTATGTTTTACATACTTTTAACGCTTAATTAGTTTGTTTGCTATTTTTCGTTACTGTACCTATTGTACAATTAGTAAACGAGATTTATTTCGGCATGCTTTAATTTTTTTAGTTTGAAGCCTTTCAAGAAGAATAAAGCCAACAGTCCATGTTTGGCACGACATTTACCATTACTTATTAGTTAAGAGTAAACAATTATTAATTCATAAATGTACAATTCAATGAAATAAAATA
The DNA here is from genome assembly GCA_022818045.1 of Neotoxoptera formosana. Classification (NCBI taxonomy): domain Eukaryota; kingdom Metazoa; phylum Arthropoda; class Insecta; order Hemiptera; family Aphididae; genus Neotoxoptera; species Neotoxoptera formosana. Next base: position 9,632,036 of record CM040632.1, on the reverse strand, counting down.
CTTTCAAATTTAAACCTCTAATCCAACATGAAAATATTTTTGGATAATATAAAAATGTAAAAATGTATTTTTTTTTGCATAAAATAACAGTGGTTATAAGATTAATAACATTAACTGTCAATAATTTAGTATCATTGTCAAGGTTTTTTAAATAAACTTTCACAAATGTCTTTCTCAACAAAAAATATTGGTCCCATCTGACTATCTAACTAATACCTTTAAAATATATTTTTTTTCTTATTTTTCTTTTAAAGAATTAAAATTAATTTGACTCAAGAAGATTTGTCTTAATATAATTGGGAAAATTAGAGGATATTTACATTATTAACATCTAATTATTATCTAATTATTTTTATTAATTGTGATTGAGTAACAAAATTAAATATTAAATATAATATTTTTAGTTTTTGCCTATCATCATTTTTACCTATATGTCGCTTTTAATTACGTTTTTTTCACTGGCCGTCATCAACTCTTTCTATTTGGTTTTATGCCAACAATCTGTTTTGTATTAATATTATTTCAGTACATTTATTTTTTTACCTCGGTATAATTTAATTTTAAAAATAAAGATGTATTTTTTCAACTTATTGCAATCCAAGTACACGTGCAGGCTTTTTTTTACTTAAAAATAATATTTTTTTTTGAAACTAATTTATATGCGATACATTTTAAAATAAATATATATTGAACAATAAATAAAAATTTTACTTTGAGATAAAACGAGAAATTTAGGGCTAAATTAAAGTTAGCTAAACATTTTATTCATTGATGTTTTGATAAAAAATGTATTTTTTTTCAAAGCTTAAAATACAAATTCAATAGCATACTTTGCAATGATAATATTTTGAGTGATACTTTTATAAATTATATAAAGTCTAAAAAAAACTATTATTATAACAATAAAATGTTTTTCATCTAAATATATAATTTTAATATTTTTTCAGTGATATTATTTTGTTTCATTCGTTTGATTGAATTGTGTCAAACATGATATTTATAATTTATTTTAATCGATTTTATAACATATTTAATATCTTTTAGTTGGAAAAATTAGATTTGTAGTTAGTACATTTTATTTATTAAAACTAAAATTATTTTGAGACTTAATCACTGGTAAAAAGTTTAAGCATTATAAAAAAAAATAATTGCTTTACGGTTGAAAATATATTCCTTGTCAAAAAAAGTAAAATCCTGCAAGTTTATTTTCATATTACATTTTTTAAAATCCAATTTCATATTAAATTAATAAAAAAAAAAATCCAAACAATTTGGATAAAAACACTTGTCGATAGATAAATTATTATTGTAAACGGATAATGGGGGTTTTTTTATGTTGTGGACATTATGTTATTTTTTACAAAAGAATTGAAAGTGGAAATTAAATTGACTCACCTGTAGTTCGCTGACCAATTTTTCGGTCATCATTTTTGGGTCACTCAACACGAGAGAATTGTTCTGGTTGATGACGACGGATACGGATGGGTCGCCGGCGACCGTTGGTTGTCCGGCCAGTCCCGCGGCTGACGACGAGTCCTGCTGCTGCTGTTGCTGGACGGCCGCGCGGATGGCCGCCGGTGACGGTTGTCCGACAATTACGTCCGTGTCATCGGTCATCTCGACGTTTTGCGTTTGTTGTTGTTGTTGTTGTTGTTGTTGTTGTTGTTGTTGTTGTTGTTGCCGTTGTTGGTGTTGTGCGACTTGTTGAGCGACTATGGCGATCGCCTCGTCAGCCGTCACCTGTACGCTGTTCGGCGTCTGCTGCTGTTGTTGTCCGACTACGACGATGGATGACGGAACTTGCTGCTGGTCATGGTTGACTTGCAGCGTGGGCGGCGGTGGCGCCGCCTGAGGTTGCGGCGACGGCGAAGAGTCAATCGCTTGCTGCTGTTGCTGCTGCTGCTGCTGTTGTTGCTGTTGCTGTTGCTGCTGCTGCTGTTGCTGTTGTTGTTGCTGTTGCTGCTGCTGCTGCTGCTGCTGAAGTTGCTGCTGCTGCTGGTACTGTTGCCGCTGTTGCTGCCAGAAATCCGCGGCCGGGTTCATCTTGAACACCGGCCGTTGCAACAACACGGACTGCTGTTGCTGTTGAATGTCCGCCGACATTTCGTCGTCGTCGTCGCCCTGCAGGTGTTCGTGGCCGGGCGAGGCGCGAAGATCCAGCGGGACCGAAGAGATCGTCTTGACTGATGTGAAGCAATTTGTTGATATATTTTTTCTCTCTATTCTCTCGCTTGACCAAACGATGATTAGACGAAGTGTTGGCAGCGGTAGTGGTAGCCGTAATAACAGTATTGGCCGCACATGACGCGCATAAAATTTGTTCAGAAGCAATTCACTTGATCTGTACTACTACACGATTACGGAAAGATAAAACGTAAATTTTTCTTTCAAATCTGCAAAAAAAAAAAAAAAAATTGAAAACTCGAGAATAAAAAAACTTGTTTTAAAACATAAAAATATTTTTTATATATTTTGGAAATAAAAAATAATGAGACGGACGCGGGTGCCGAACGAGTGAAATGTTATAAATAAATAAGCTAATAAATCTTAAAATATTTATCGACGAACCGTGCGTAAAATAGTATTGCGAGCTGCGTTCGCGAAACTTTCAGTATACGATATTATAATAATATACTATCGGAGTGTCGCAGAGATGTATGTGCGTGCGTGTACGCCTAAATCGGGAGTCGGGCACCTAAGGTGTTCGCGACGTCGGAGTAGTCTTGAGACTGAGCGACGTCTCAAGACGCCGGGCCGGAAAAACGTCGGCTGTACGAGCGCGGCGAACTGAGCGCGCGCTTGTGTATATGTGTGTGTGTGTGTGTGTGTGTGTGTAGCACTCGCGGCGGTGGCGGCGGCGGCGGCAAGAGCGGTAAGAGCGGCGGCGGCGGTGGCGGCGTCTTGTGTCGGCGTCGCGGCGCGACTGAGGAGATACGCGGCCAAGATGTCTTGGAGTCGCGGACATATCGCCGTCCCTGTCGGTAGCGTGTGCCGGCCGCCGCGCGCCGTCCTTTTCTACGGCCGTGCGCGCCGCGGCGCTATAGGGGTCGGGTTTTCCCTCTTAGGAAGAGCGCGCGGTACACCACCAGACGTTTTCCTTACGTGCGTATTTCTGCGCCGGCGTCCGCCCCTAGCGCTCTCTCTTCTCTCGGTCGCTCGTCCCACCCCCGCCGCCGACGACGAAGAAGCGATAGGGGGTGTAGTTTTCCCTTCGTTCTACCCTTATTCTTATTTTTTCGTTTTTCGTTTTCCCGCCCCAGCCGCAGCCGACCCAGTGCTTTTTTTCCGTTCCCCGCACCGCCCGCCACCAAATACGCTGCTCTGTTTTTCTGTTTCCTTTCACACCGTCTTCGCGCCCGACGCGACACGCTACTATTATATAATAATAATCGTACTCGATATATATGTGCACGGAGCCACGCGAGCGTCCAAAAAATATTTCTACGATTTATTTAATTTATATTAGGTATACCCATTTATTATTTTACTCAAATTATGTAAATCATAATATCATATCAATAGTATACGTGGTTTTGCGTAATGTATAAAAAATGCTTAATAATATTATTGTCGTTCGGTTGCATAAAGGCTTACGTTTGAATATTTCCCACGAGATACAATTATTGAGATTTTTGAGATTGTTTTGATGAGTTGGACGAATGTAATATAAAAATATCATAGATCTATTCATATTATATATGGTAAGTACAAAAAAAAAATACATCGACTATAAAATGTAACATAGTATATGCAACCGATTTTCGTAAGTTTGTGACTAGATAATCGCTAAAAACGTTCTGTTCTATTTTTTTTCGTCTAGATTTTAGTGAACTTTCATGACATTAAAACTCGTTTCGATTGTTCTGATCAGTTTATTGCCGTCTGGTGGCGCCGCCTTACGGACACCCTTCCCGAATTTAACCCTTCCGCACAGAAAGGGTTGACACGTTTCATATTTAGCCCGGAAGATATCGTTGCGACTGCCATTTCAGAACAAAAACTATAAAATTAAATTACGCGAGGAGACTTTTGATATTTTATTTATATCAAAATCATGTTACGAGTACAAATGACTAATGAGATAAGAATATGATGTGAGTAAAAAAAAAATAAGGTAAAATAGGTACAAGTACATCCATAAGCACAAGTTCAACTTTTCTCACATTTTGTCTTTCATTCGTAATCGAGTAATAGAATTTAACACACATTAACATTTCCACGTGTATGATTTAATATAAATTATAATAATCGAAAATGAACGAAAAAAAAAATAAGCAATAAAACCAATAGTTTAATATGTCGTACACATTTTTTTGCACGGGAAATCGCCCCAGTGACACAACTCACTCGACTGAACATAACTATAAAACTCGTGATTAGTTGATAGTTATTACTTGTTAGTTACGTTTGAAACAAAAAATGAATAAATAATTATTAATTAATATTCCAATTTATAATATATTATAGTGAATTGTATTATATATCAAACAAAACAGTTGTGTAAGAAAATCATCTACATATTGATATATATGAGCATTGATTGATTGACCACCTAAACAAATAAAACCGGTGTGGCACGCGTCCACGAATAAAATAGAAAAACAAACATTGTAAAAAGAAAATATAAATGCATGTACTAGCTAATAACGTAATATAAAGATACCGTAATAACATTTTTATTTTTATTTTTATTCCTGACCTAAAAACAGGCTAAAGGCCTCGAAGCAGTTTCCGGGTTTTTGAAATATATAAATATAAAACGTGCAGGAATAAAATATAAAAAATATAATTAATTATGCATTTGTGCAGTGTGCATTGTAATGCGTTTCTGATAAAATTACTGCAATGTTTGTTATCTGACTCACGGGTTCAAAGATTTTTTCCTGAAATGTTTGCTGATATATCGATATATCTCTTCCAATAAAAAATATGCAATATTATTATCACTTCAAATAAAAAGGTAATGAATAAAAATATACGGTAACTTATGCATTGGCCGCTAATGATATATCATATTATATTCATATGTAAAAAATCATAATATGTTTATGGAATATGGATTCCACACAATAATAAGCTCACTGCTCAGTGAAATTTTATTTCATTCATAACGTAATTTTCAAATTCATCTAGCCTATAGTCTTTATAATATAATTCTCGTGAAACGGCTTGTTAAATGTTTACAATAATACAATTATAATAATTATTTCGTCTATTTCGAAATGTTTAATTAAAAAAAAAAAATTCAAATATCCAATCGATATATTCGTGTGTGGATTCAATTGGTCCTCAAACATTACTAATTTTTTAGTTTTTAGCATTTTTTTTAGTTTTTAGGGTAAACAATGTAAATGATAATGAGTACCTATATACTATATACTATATAGGTACTCATTATCATTTAGTATATAGTAGTATATGCATAGTATATAGGGTACTTGTCATTTTATATGCATAATATTTTAATTCATTCTAAATATCCAACAAAAGTTCACAGAGACCGTGCAGTGTACACACATGAATTCCGGTTGTTCGAACTTAATATCAAGTCATCAAACAGATAAATGAATAAACAATTTTTTTTAAGATTTTACGTATAATTATTGCACAATGCATTATATTTTAAATTGTTGATACCTACGCAGAGTAAACGCATATCAATAGACAAATTGCATTTTTTTTAAGGTTAAATAATAACCAACCGGTGAACTTCGCTTTAAAGATTGCTATTACATATTAGCTTATTTATCTCAAGTGAAAATATTAAAAAAATAATATATATGGGAAACTATGGTTCCATTATCGCTGTATAAATAATTGTTATCGATAGAACATTATGCTAGTTTATTTAACCTCTAACGCGGTTTATTTATTTTAACTTAGAAAATATTGTATAAATTATTTTATATAATCTATAAACACTGTTTAAGAAATCTCTGACCGCACGTTGAATAGAGCACTTCGCAACGTTTGTGTGTCCCAGAAACAAAATTGTAAGCTGGGCACAAATATTTAAAACATTTCATGTTTATACTATAAGTATAGTTAAACCTTGTACCTACATACTATTTTTATTTTTTATAATTATTCAGCATATTTTCCAGAGTTGGCAATTCTCATAATAAATGATCTTCCAAACAATTTATTTTCTCATTTGTTTCAATGAATATTATTTGTAAATAATATTATAAAAATGCATTTATTTGTTAAAAAATATTATAATTATAAATATAAATAATCTTATTTATACCTATGTATAAAATGTAGTGCTATTTAATGCAAAATGTTTTTTGTTTAAATTGTGTTTTTTATTTACTTTAAAATAGTAAGCCATTTAGTATTATTTTATAGTACCTATTCATAAATGAAAACGTAATATTATCACTGCGTATAACGCATTTTATACACGCGTATAAAATGGGAAAAGTTCGTTGCCAGGTGCGCGGCAAACATGCTCCGTCTAATCTGACGGAAAAAAAAGGGATGACCATCAATGGCCCATTAATAATAACAAAAACGAGTATTTCCATACGTGCATTGGAACGAGCGCGTGCCTTTATACACGTATAAAAAAAAAACGGCCCAGTACTTATTATATTATTATTGTTTTCAACGACGGCCGCGAAGAGGGATTCGCGAGCGGGATACACGATCGGTATAGGTAGGTTAGGTATACCTATATATTGTATAATGTATATATTGCCGCGTTGTCCCGTTTTCGGTCAAAGGGTCAACTGGCGGCTGGTCGCCCCTTAAGGGGGGTGCCGGGAGACCGTTGCCGGGTGCAGCTGGCCCGCGGGCATTTATGAATAAATTCGCGGGCATCGCGAGCGCAGCTGATGTGAAAGCGTATTATTTATAATATGTGATATACAAGTCGTCGCGGGTCGGCCGCGATGATGACCCGCGATCTTTTGTTGTCCGCGGACGTAAATGAAAAAAAAAAAAATAATAACGAAAACATTTACAGCATTGTTTAACGAGAGAGACATTGTGAGAGTGAGAGAGAGCGACGAAGAGGAGAGAAAAAAGGTCGTCGCGCCGTTATGGCTGGCATTATGTATTATACAATTATGACCTCGGGGCAACAATCCCTTCGCGGCTTTTTGTTTTCTTCTCGCGGACACTACGACGACGCGACGCGCGTGCTCTCTCCCCCCCCCTCTTACACGCCAAACCCGTCAGTAGTGGAATATCGTATACATTATATTCCGCGATCGCGATTTATTATATGATATTATTATTCCTGGCCGCGGACCAGGTGTCAGGTATATACACATATTATAATCAACGTCCGCGCGTATAAGCACGCACGCACACTTACGTCCAGCTGCTCGACAGTTACCTCTGGCCCACCCCTCAAAAGTGTTTGCCCCTATCGCGCAGTAACCCTATTTTATTATTTTAATTTCCACGACGGCGCTAATTAAACACACCGGCCGGTCGTGACCGCCGAACGCGAGCGCCCCAACACGACGCATAACCAATTTTTCGCGTGTTCAAACTCGTGCTCATCGTAATATTATATTATGTTGACGATGATGACGTCGGATGGCCATCGTTTTTCAGTCCAGACAGAGTTGTCGTTTCCGAATGCGATGTCGTAATGTTATATACCTAATAGTTTTTTTTAACGTCGTAGGTATAATGTATAATTTTTATAATGAAAATTAAAAGGGTGTCGTTGTTATTTGATTATCCTGATAATATAATATTATTTTCACGTTGTCGTATTTTTTTATTGAGTATAAAAGTTTTATTGTAAGGTTTACTTATTTCAATTATTTCAAAATCCACGAAGAAACTGCACGCCGTTATAAGTTGAGGTAGGTAGGTGCATTGTACATTCGTATTCATTTCTATACCTTCTTATTATATAGGTGTGACTTAAACAACTATTATAATATAAAAATGTTTAATCGATGCATTAAAACACAAGCGCATGAGGACGATTTCACTTAATCAAAATTTAACAAGTTCGTACAAGATAATGTTATTTATATTTTGATAATTTTGAGTAAAATTAAATTCATTAGTCTAGTCGTTGTGTGCCCAAATCAATTTATACTATCGATAACAGTCGTATACTTAAGTCTAGGACCTATGTGTAATGCGAAAATATTTGGTGACAAATAATTACACCAGAATCTCAATGAAACATCGTACCGAATACCACCGATATCATCATGATAGTTCTGCAGGGCCGATTTAACCTCGACACGAAAGGAAACCTTGAACCTTCTCAAGGATCGAATCCCGAACAAAATAATTTAATTATTTACTTTATCAAATTATTTATTTAACAACATTTAAATGTAATATTTAAAACAAATATTAATTTTTCATTGCTTGTTTAATAATTTATATAATCTATCCGTATTCCAAATTAATTGTAAATTTAATGTAAATATCACCTTGCGCGTGCCGACAAAGTTGTAAAATATCAAAAATAATAATAATATAATAACTGTAGTTATTACAGTAACTAATATATAGATAACATTTTTAAAAATAGATGACAAAACTTTATGTCACTAAAATTAATTGTTCAAAATATGTTGATCAATTAATTACAGTAGGTATTGGAGCTACAGATTTTAGTACTATTTTTTTGTTTTAATTTTTATTTTCCAGGTAATGTTTAATTGAATAAAATGCAATAATATATTATGATATAATTCACTGACACTCATATTATTATATTAGGATAAAGAATATTTATTTTTATAAAAAGTGATTAATGACCGCTTTTCTTTGCATTATTTATTTTTATCGTAACTATTAAAAACTATTACGGTGTAATAAAATATAAGCAATATTGAATAGACAATGTACATACTACCTATACATAAAATTGCTGTACCTGTACTATTATTATTATTTATTTTTAATTGGACGTTGAGAACAAACTTCTAAAGTTTTCATAATACAAAAAGTAGGTAGATATAAAGGCCGATAGTAAAAGTAATGCGCTATAAACCTATAACATGACGGTTCATTTATAATTTTTTCGCGTGTTGTCTTTGGAGCGCAATAAATATTTACGCTATAACCGTTATAGCGGCGAAAACGAGTGGAAATATACGACGTCGGGTGCCTTATTTGGTATATACTTTGTGTTTTTTGACGGCAAAAAAATATAATAATATAGAGACCGTCTTTTGGATTTTACACGCGATCGCTTAAATTATTATTATTATGATAATTGTTGTTTGGATGCATTAAATATATTATGTATCATAATACGCGTGTGTGCCACGGCACGACAGTACGGGGCGGAGGGGGCAGACGATTTCCAGAGAAAATACGGTGCAACACTCGTTGCGACGGCGGCGTGCGCCTCGATGACGGGGAGGTGTGTACATTATAATACGACGTATAGTGCACTTTCGCGACGAGCCCTGCTGTGCCGGCTGATATAATGCTGTTTTAAACATATAACTATATGTAACATACAGGTATAGGTACCTACATAATATATAACATCGAAGTCGGTAATCCGAGCTCAGTGGCGGCGTATGCGCTCTCATATTATTGTTTCGATTCCCACGCGTGGCGGCTGTGGTTACGACAACCTATATATATAATATATTTCTATATAATATTATGTATTGTGTATATATATGCCTACAACATATAACATATACCTGTACGTTATATTAATATTGTACGCGCCGCGTGTCCGTCCGTTTCTCCGCAGCTGTAATAATAACGTAATAAATCGGGCGCGGATAGATTATAAGAAAAGTATATATATATGTGAAAAAAGGCACATAATGTATTTATATATATGTATATAACGGGCGCAAAGAAGAAATTATGACCGCCGGGTTCGTGTACTGTGTGCTAAAGCTCTGGGGTTTTGGTATACGCGTATAACAAAACCGATAAACAATTTCGATATAATATTATATTATATACAGTCAGTGCTCCACCGACGAGATGACACGACGACGATGCACATATTATATTATAAAATTATCATATTATGCGGAATACCTATACGTTATTTGCACGTGTACGCTGAAAAAAACAGCATACCTAATGATAAATATAATACCTATACAGGTAGGTTTGCATATAATACCTATCCCAATAATAAGAGAGACTGCGTAAACGAAAAAAAAAAACCAAACTGCATCGAGAGCACTGAAAAATTACGTCGGCCAGCAGCTGCCGCTCGTGTCTCATTTCCCCGCTGCAGTGTACACCTATATATATTACATACATGCGATTGCGATATTTATGATTTCCTGACCGGGCGCGAGCATATTAAATAATAATAAAAATACGAGTTTTGTTCTTTGTATTATCAAAGGTATAATGTATGTTACTATATATTTTACGCGCAGAGTCGTACGCACTAGAAAACGACTTTTGCGGGCGAGACACAAAAAACCGTATACGAAAAGAACCGAACAAATATTACAAGTTGTTCGCGCGGTCTCGTTGATTTATGCATCATCGCATTCCGACGACGTGTGCACGGGTTACCTGCAATTTACCTTCGTTGCAATACCACGAGAACGGCATCAAAAAAATGCAAATCGTTACAACAGGTGCATTGCGTTGAAATTAAAGCACGCGAAATGAACGGAAAAAATAATATATTATATTATAGCATAATAATAAGACGTAAAAACATTTGCAGACTTACCCCGTATTTGGTCGATCGGACTTTATGCGCGAGATTTTATAATATTATACACATTTCGATTAGGTAGGTATAAAGTGTATGGGTATTTATACGAACCATCCGCGTATTTGCACAACACCACCACTCACGGTCGCGCAAACGTACGATAAAATGTATTTTAAACATCATCGCGGCGAAATATACATATTATTATATTTTCTAGTAACGCCCCGGTGGCGCTGTCCGACAAAATGCCCTCCCCTAAAAAACGGATAGGTTGATGGCGGGAGGGAGATCGAGGGGATGTCCACTATCACAATAATATTATAATGATATGTATACGCAACGGCTGTATAAAATATATATATGTATATAATATATGTACAGTGGACGGTGTTTTTCTTGTTGATTTATCTGTCGGAATTCCTAAACCATTACCGTTTGTTGGTATTATATTTTCAAAAGGGATTACAACGAACCGCTCGCGGTCATCATAACAGATACATTTTTATCTATCTCGTCCACCCGCCATATCCGGCAGCACAGCGCCCGCGGACCGTCCGGCGTCCACTGTCCAGCAATAAATATTTAAATTTCCGCCAAAATGGATTCGGCCATTTATACAATATAAATATAACAGTCCCTGCAGCAGCCGGTATGCTTATAATAATATGTATATGTATGGTATTTAGATGCTAAACGGACACGGGGCAGAAGTGGTTGCGATGGGCGGAGGTGAGGGCGCGGGCCTTGTATTGATAATAATTATTCACCATAACGATAATAATATTATATATACAGTGGACTACGGAGTGCGAGTTTATACACGCATATATTATAATAATAATGATAATAATATAGTCGGGAAACTCGTTCGGATACATATTATAATACGTCATACACATTGTGTTTTTGGATGTCAAGTACAGCGGAGACGTGGCGAGCGGTGCGGTGAGTAAACGCGTATATATATATATACACATCATATTTTATAATATAGAGATTATGAGAGAGTGGGGAATTTCGCGCCGTAATATATATATATATTACATAGGGTTAAACAATTAAAAAATAGCTACAATTATTATAAAAAAAAAACCGAAAACGTATATTTGACGCGTGTTTTTACTCAACCCACATAATGTATAATATGTATATTATATGTAGAGGTATTTCTAATACTTAGAGCAGTGTATTTATTATAATATTAATCCCATTTGGGAGTATTATCTATATAGTTACCTTATCATGTATTTAGTTGGAAAAAACTACAGGGCTTCGGAATAGTGGACGCACATAATATAATATAGATAGACCTATTATACTAGACCAGCGATAGAGCTGTCGTACTTGTGCGCGCGTGTGCGTGTGTGCGTGTGTGCGCGCGTGTAGGCGGAGCTAGACCAACCCAATATACACGTGGGGATGGCCACGGGCACCGCCCTACCCCGACTCTTCTTCCTCTGTATAATATATATATATATATATATATACATCTGGCACTGCCGCCACTACGAACGTATAATATAATATATTATATTATTATATGCACACGTGAACATTGCTGCCCCGTCGCAATCGATTTACCCTTCGGATCCATTTTGGAAAACACGCGATGACCGTCGTATTCAGCATACAGTATTTTGTCAAGGCTGCAGTGTTGTATAAAATATCTACCCTTATACGCTGTTACGCGGATAGCTCGAGGCAATTATATATATCGGATGGGGGCAGATTGAAATATAGCGTCCAGCAAGTTGATTTTCAACGTATATAGGTACTTAAACATCGACCAAAACTGTGCTCTGCGTTTATTATGTAAAAACATTAATAATAACTATATAACATGCATTTTGGCCTAATCACGACTATTATAAAATCCATTTACATTATTTACATTAGGTAAATGTGTTTTTTTCGTTTACGAACGTTTAAGTCTCCTCTAATGCGACCCTGTCTAAAATTAACTGTACATATTGTGGGAACGAAAGTCAATATCAATCATTTATACAAAACAACAGTCAATATAAGAAATGAAATCATTTCATACATTTTCAAATTAAATAAATTAAGGTAGTTTATCAATATATGAAAATTTTAAATTAATATAAATATTAAATTAAATTATAATAATAATTATATTTTTGAAAATCATTATTTAGATTAAGTTTAAACTAATAAGTAATATGTACTTAATAATATAACATCATTATAATGAGTAATAAATGATATTAAAAAATGTTTATTTAGTATAAGGTAAATTAGTTTCTAGGTTCTACTTTTAGATTCTGAGTGGACCATTGAATGTATTGAATTTACAATGTGTGTTTTTTCTCTCTCCGACATCACCTTTTTGGGCAATAAAAATGTTTAAATTTTCTACTTAGGCATCAGGAAAGTAAATCTAGTTGGTACTTCGGGAGGGGGGGGGGATCAAAAGTAAAAATTCCAGGTATAATTTTTAAAAGGGTCAGGCAAAACAAAAAAATAAATAAAGAAAAACTGGATTTTTAAAAAACATGATTTTGACAAAACTTATTGTAGTAACTCTAAAACGAATAACCGTAGATCTAGTAGATATACTTGACATTTTCCCAAAATGTTTATATGGCCATTTCTATACAAGATAACATTTTCAAAATATTTTGAATATTTTGAAGGTATTTATAGGCATGAGTAGTTTCTGGTTTATTAAAAATTGTTTTTGATAAATAACTTTTTGCTATTTCAAAAAACCTAAAAGTTTAATACAAGGTTCCTCATAAGTTGTTATTGTTAAAATTAAAAAAAATTGAGCTTAAATCCACAATATTTTTTTATGACTGTCAGAAAGTACACTTTTGTTAAATTCGTCAAAATCACGAAAATTTGCAAATTATTTTAAGTTGGAAATTGTTGGTAAAAATTGTTTTATTTTATCTAAGATTTGAAAATGAAATACAAAATTCTTCATAACGTGTTCTTCCTTCATCAAAAATTCACATTATTTTTTTATGATCGTTTGAAGTTTAAATTGTTATGAAATTGTATATTCACTCGTAAGTTCATGATTTCTCATCTAACAATTTTCTTATTTTGTTGTAATACAAAAATTAATAACCGTAAATATTTACTGTTACCTATATTAATACTTGAATTTTATCATATTTACCGTATTAATACATGACATTTTCATAAAATGTTTATTTTATCATTTGTTATACACAATAACATTTTAAAAATATTTTGACTCTTTTTGAAATTTATACATATTGATAAAATAATTTGGCTGGATAAAAAAGCTTGGAAATGTAATACAAGGTTCCTCGTAAGTTGTTATGATAAAAGTTTAAAAATATTAAAGATAGATAGACACGATTTTTTTATAAGCATTTAAAGTTCAAATTTGGACTTAATATTTTAGTATTATTTTAATTTAAATATTTAATATTTATCTTTATATTTTTTTGTTTAGATATAAAGAATAACGGTTTTATTTATTTTCTTGTAATTTAAAAATTCGTGGGTAACTCTATACGTCTATACTAAAACTTTTTTAAGTATATTATTGTATTTTATACACACAATGACATAGACAATTTCAAATGCAATGTTTTTGGCAAAATTATAATTTACCTACGGTATTATTAAGAGTTCAATAAATTACTTGAATAGCAATAATATTATAGAATATAGTATTAGCTTAGAATCGATTTTTTTATGCAATGGTTTTATATCATTGAATTCAAATTTAACACATCCATTACAGTGACCAAAACAATACCTTATTTACAGCAGAGCGGTACATACTTGCCCACCTTTTTTGATTTTTTAATACAAGAAATAACTCGGGCAGTAAGTAAAACATGATATGTATAAAGTATGTAGAGTTAATAATAATACATTAAAAACAATTTCCTTAATCTTGATTCCCAGGTAATTTTAATATGTCGATGTATGTGAAGACTATTAATTGGATAAAATATTAGCTACACACAATGTTGGTACTGATATTCTCTGTTATTTAATTTTTCTGTGGTAATATCATATAGATATACTTTCGTCAATTTCATATACGGTATATATGCAATCAAATGTTCAAACAAATAATGTGCATATGTTAGGTGTATTCCCGATACGAAGTAATACGATGATGCTATTGATATTTTCCATAATTATTTACTATATTATACAATAAAAAGTAAAAACCAATGGGTTTTTACATTTTTAATTTGAATATTTACATAAAAAATGATATATTATGTTTACATAATACTGTTACTTTTTAAGCAAAAAATACCAAATAAATGTGATTTAAATTCAAGTTATAGAAATAACTAAAGTAATTCATAGTTTATTATCTACTTGTAAACAAGAGTACAATGCAAGTTAAAAATACTAATAAAAATATTTATAGTCAGTAATATAGCATGTTTAATATTGTTTACATTTATACGATAATTATTATGGATAACATAAGAAAAAGTAAATACCTACGTAACGTCATAACCTATAATATGTTAATGTAATGTATTACTGATAACGATACAATGGCGTATTACATGTTATAGGTACCTATCAAATATCTAATAAAGTAATATTAATTTAATACTCTATTTACTTAGTGATTAATTTAGTTGAACTAATTTGGATCTTCGTTTGTAATATAATATTATCACGTATTTTATATGAAAAATAATTTTTATATTTTATTAAGTTTCTTCATTAAGACATTTTATCAGTTTGTTCAAAATGATTTTGATTTAATTCACAATATTTTTTTCACATAAACAATAACTATTATTTATTAAGTAATATTTCATATTATACACTTACCGGTCAGATTAGTATTGTTTGCAATTGCGTGGTTTGCTTGTTTGTTGGTATAATTTAAGGACATATAACCTATAGGAGAAGGATTAAATAAGGAACTAGGTACCAGTATATAATAATAATAATCTCTCTACTGAAAGTTTGTCACGACACAATGAGTATAAAAATAATATCACATCAATTTAAATACTTCTTTCTTATATCACACAATATTCAGGAACATTCGAAAGGGTAATATTAATAAAGTTAAAAATTTATAAAATTTTGTATAACGAATTTCTGATTATTTTCTTATCGTATAAAAGTTCCGAAAATAGTAATTTATGTAATTGAACAATAATAAAATATTTTTTTTATTTATTTATTTATTTACTTACAGTAATTAATTTTTGTAAATTATATTTAGAATTTCAATGTTAATATTTTTTATTTTTGGTTTTTCAAATATATTTTTCACTTAATTTTGTGCCAAAAATATATATTCAAGCAATTTGTTTCATAGGAAAATGTACTTTGCAAAGTTATTTATGGTTGTAAAGTTTGGAAGAATAAGATTGAATGAATTTGGAGATATCGAGGAGCGTATTTATATTACGTATATATTATAAGATTATGATTGTGTGTATGTAATGGTACTATTAGGGACGGGATGGAGCCTGTATGGGGAACGTTGTGCTACGTGTTAAATTCTAAACCATTTGTCCCCTGTCGTGTTCACTCCGGAAAACGATCCAAACAGCAGCGGTTAAGCGGCACAATATTTCCGTTTCGTGTGATATTGTTCCTATTGCCCAGGTCCGGTCATACCGTCCGGAGATGTGGTGACAACGATGATGTCCGTGTGCTGTGTTGCCGGATCGCTTGTCCGCGGATCGTACCGTCGCCTCATTTATACCGCTCAAATCTCCTGCAAATCCCAATAGTCAACAGTTAATAATAATTGCGTATTTAACTATATAATAATAATATATTAAAATGTATTGTATTTTTACAAAACAAAGCATACGGTGTGCCCGATATTTGAGATTTATGTTAAGCCTAGCTAAAATGTAGATAAACTTTACTATTTTAATTTCACAAAAGCCAATTTGGTTTTTTTTTTAAATAATCCATATGGAAAAAAATTATTTCTTATAATTATAACAATACTGTCCCTCATCTAAGTGTAAAATAATTATTACAAACAAATGGGAAATTTACTGTAACAGAGTTAACATTGTCTTTTGTTTTCACCCCCTTTATTATTGAAACATTGGAAGACATAATGTTACACGAAGCAAAACTTAGGGTTGTTCTTCAACGGTTAGCATTATAATATATTTTGTATTAATTATAGGTAATAGAATCATATATTTTATAAAATATAAAATATATTTGAATTGAGGATAATTTATTATTAATCGTTAATTTTATTGATATCAGTTATTAGTGTTTTAAATATGATTATTTCATGATATTCGGAATATCGATTGTGGTCGCTCATACATTCACAATAGTCTAAAACTCTAAACAAAGTTATTTTTTAACATAGAAAGTATTATATATTCGATAAATTGTATTTTAAATTTTTGATGTTATTTAACTTAATGTTTGAATGAAATCATAATATCACATTTTATACTGTGCATAATTAATAAATAGTAAATAGGTATATGATAAAAAAAAAATACAAAGAGTAAAAATTACTATTTAAGTTATAGGTAGGTACCTAAAAAAAAAATGTATAAAATATATGTAATTCATCTATAAATTATAAATACACAATAATCTAAAAAACCACATTTGGAATGTTCACAATATTTTTTTTATGATTATTACCTACATAGCATAGATATATTTATTAGAAGTCTATTAAATATTTAAATTAGGAAATATTTAATCAATATATGAAATCTATTGAATTTATACTTTTATTTCATATTATATTATGATGAATTATGAATTTGTTTTAACTAAAAGTACTTTTTTGAATGTTTCGATATAATTTTATAATATGATAAGGATTTAACTTTTACAAGAACTAATTGTAGAGCTTTTATTAAAGTTGTTGAAAAAATACGAGTTTACTTTTATAACTATTGTGGTTATTTAAAATTTAAAATTTTTACTATTACATTATATTAATTTTCAAATTGAACTGTTTGTAAGTCTATAACATTAATATAATACCTATGTATATTTAAACACCATATTATATGCATGAAAAAATATTTAATATTATATTTTTAACTCCTCTTTTAAATCCTTAACCCGGTCTGGGTACGGACAATGGTATAATGTATATAATTAGGTATAGACGTACAGTAACAGAATAATAATATTTTTTTAATTATTGTTCGCAATTGTGCACCGACATACGTAGCCTATATAATATTATATACCTCAATATATATGTTGAATCATAAATTAATCATTGTGGTCACGTCCTTCTGATGCAATCATTTGGCACATTCGATGGACACGGGTTTTTTCGATAATACGGGAGTATTAGTGGCCAAAAGTGTTTATTGATTGGCTTTAAAATTAACTACTCTGATTACCTATTAGACCGGACGTTTCAAATTCAGCGAAAAAAAATTGATTTCACGTTAAAAAAAAAGTATTGTTTGTTCACACAGTGAGGCTGGCGGCGCTAGTTCCACCTACCATTATTATTATATGCGTATATTCGGGGACGGATTTCAAGCGCCAAAAAATCGACCCTAGCGTATTATTTTTTTTTTTTTTTACCAGGGGTGGGTGGAAAAAGTTCCCATTAATCACGTGTCGCCATAAAACAAAACAAAAAAAAAAGATGGTTTCTCCCCGTTCCCAAAGCAGTGACGTTTGTTTTTTTCCACACATTTTGATTCGACCGAAATTCCCTATAACGGATGTACGCCTATATTATTCATAATGGAATCCACGCTAGTGTTGTAAAAAAAAAAAAACACAAAACAATAATAAAAATGTATATATATATCCGCGTTTGCGATAGTATTGATTAAACATTATATCCCAGGGGAATCCGTGTTGGCAATCAGCATTTAGGGAGAAAAAAGTGGAAATAATATTATTATGACGCAAAGCCAGTTGCTTGGGGTATGAGAATTTTAAACTAGATTTTATACAAATTAATCATTATATATAGATATACGATAATGACTTACAACTGCAGACATATAATGTACTACTATGTCTTAAGTACCTAACTAATCACGTATTTATCAAAGCAACCTAATATCTAAATGTTATATTTAAAAGTGTATAAAAAAAAATGATGAAAGTTTAAAATTACTGCTTGTGTTTGTTAAATAAAACATGATAGATAGAAACCCTTTTTGCTTTGCATAATACCTGTAGGTAGGTATGTTATATAAAAAAAATAGAATTCCATTCGAACAAATTTCACTCGAATAAATTATATGATATAATTAATTGTAAAATGGTTTGTAATTAATATATTATTTTATAATAAATAATCTGTATTGTTTTTAAAATAAAAATCGTAATTGAATTACATAGGTATTGTGGAATAGGTTTTACATAATATGTAAAAATGTCAAATTATTGATGTAGATACCTAGTAAATGTGTTGGTTTAGTATATTTTATTACTATTCATTTTTCAAATCTATTAACTTTATCAGTACCTACCTACAGATAATAAATATATATATTGCCTAGCAGTGGCGCCCAACCCTATGACTAGGTGTAGCAGTCGCTACACGTTGAAAATAAGGGAATAACAATATTCAAAGAAAAATATTTGATAACAGAAAGTTCTTGGAAAAAATACTCATATATGTCACTTTTTGGTCACTTTTATGATTAAAATCAGTCATCTAATCGCTTTCTTATAAATAGCTCAAACCACTTCCAACTTTGATGATACCTATTCCTTAGTATGTTAATATTAACAGTTAGTGTAACCAAAAATAGACCATTCAATTTTGAATTTAAAAAGGGGTGGGTGGGTAAAATTATGTCTTGCTACACCTGAAAAATATGTCTTGGGCGCCACTGTGGCCTAGTATAGAAGAAACTCGATGTATTATTTTGTAGTACCTAGGTATATCTATTATATCAATGTAGCCTATCTATCTATATGTACCTATTATACTATTATATTTTTTATCATTTTTCACAAACTGAACAAGAACTAGAAGTGTATATTGTATAGAATGTTCAAATATAAATCAAGAGTTATTCCCATTTTTAATCTTACTAAGGATAGAAATATATTAGTCTTATATAGTCTTAATATAGTAGAACAATATTTTTGTCATTATTTAATTAATTAATTTAGATTTGATGTTTGGATGGTGGACTAAAAAAAATGAATCATAAAAATGTATCATTATTTAGATACAATGATAAATTCTTTTGATGTTGAAATTGAATGCTCCAAAAATGTCATAACAATTTAAAATATCATGTAATCGTTTGCAGTAAATTAATTAATGTTTAAATATTTCTCCATATATAAGAAAATATTGTGAGACAGTTATTGAAATTGAGTTTACTTGTATGAAATGTAAATTATTTTTTATGATTTTAAATCATTATATTTTACAAAGAGGTACAAAAAAATAAAATATCATCAAAACAATAACTTTTTAGATAGTAGATTTAAAAAATTATATTTTTGACTTCTTTATAAGATTTTTTTGTAGTTTTATAACTTTACGTGTTTCATACAGAACCATTATAGGTGAATATTAAGACTTATCTACTTGACAATTTATATTTATTATAGATACTTTGGAAAGGTAATTTTTCAATTTTTTAAGTAATATTCTTACAAACAAAAAATTTTTTTTTAAAACTATCAAAAGACGATTAAATTTTGTTTAATTGATTTCAAATTTAAAGTAGTAATATGACAGCTTATCTTTACTGAGATAAACTTAATTACGTAAATGCTTAGCACTGGGTCTGTGTCTATAACATTTTACAATTTTAGTTCATTGAATCTATGGTATAGGTAATTTATGGTACCTATTTAGAGTTTTGAATATAAGGTTAGTTTATAATATTTAATAAATAGGTACTTTAACTCAGAATCATTTAAAAATATTTCAATGTTTTTTTTTTTAAATTAAGCAATTCTTATGTAAATATAATATCTCATTTTAAATTAAAACAATTATAGGTATATGAGAATAGCCACGTATTTTTAACTTGTAATACCAAATTAGAATTATTAAGTATTAAAGCTTTTTATAGTTATACAATAGTTATTTAGAAATACCATACAATTTAATAGTTTTAATTATAAAAATAAAATCTTTTATGAAAATATTAACACTTCACATCATTGAACTTATTATATTCATATATAATATATTGAAGTTAATTTTTTATTAGACATTTTTCATATCGAAAATTGCAAACAAAGTTATTATTTTATACTCATTTTTTAAAATTTAAAATAATCTATTTTTGAAAAATGACAATAAGTACTTATTTTATTTACAATGAACTTTAAGTAACGAAAACCAAAAATACTATGAAAGGAAACACAGATGAGATACCTAATGATTTTAAATTATTTAAATGTTTAGGTCAATAAGCATCAATTTCTTTTGAGTCGATTGGGGCGGGATGTGTAAAGTTGGGTAAGCTATAGTTGAAATTAGATTGAAGGTTTTCATGATAGAATAGGGATTTATTTGAGACAAACCAGGGAGCTCTGGTAATCAACCCAAGACAAAGAAATTTACGTTTACCTACCTATAAAATAAAATATCTTACGTGGTGCGCTTACGTGGTTTTATAATTATATATATATTATATTAATTATAATTATATAAATTAAAATATGTATTATTGAATAATTTTAAATAGATAATTAAATCAAAGTTACCTAGCATTATTCAAAATAAATTGTGTTTGAAAACAAATCGATATATATTATAATAAAAATAATGATAACTGCGAACCAATTGCTTAATAAATGTTATTTTTAAAAATTAAACTAAAATAGTATATGTTATATGCGTAAAATAAGTTAATTTAAATTTAAATTAAAAATGTTTTTTAAGTTATTAATATCAAGTGCATTACTTTTTAGTACATTAATGAATTAGATAAATTTAAGCAATATCGAAAATACTATAATATTCTACCTAATATTATTAAAGTCTTAATTAGTTTTAAACTACATAATATTTACTTTTAAATTTAGTAAAGTAAAAATAATCGTACAACACTACGAGAACGAATAAATAAATTCATTCTTGTAATACTGTTGTTTGTAATTATTCGAAATCATGCAAATCATAAAAGTACACCATTGTGTAAAGAATATATCAAATACAAAAATAATAAATTCTAAACCTTACACCTAAGAATAATAATAATTATATGATGCAAGTTTGATTACTAACTTTATTGGCAGGTATAAAATCCGGATGGCACTTTTTGGTGTCACTTTTCAGTACGAGAAACAAATAAAAACAAAAAAAAACAAAAATAAAAGTATAAAAGAAAACTTAAAAAAATAATAATAATATAAATAATAAAATAATAATAAAAATAAAAACCACCGTAGTAGTGAAAACTCGTCGATGCGTTCAACTGGTGTAAGTTCCGCGTAGTGCGATCGTAGAGTTAATGCCTACTACAGCTATCGGCGAACTAAAAATAAAGTAAAATAACAACAACAAAACACATTAAAAAAGCACATCGGTCGACCTGATCTAGTGCGTCCCGAATGTAGTTTAAACCGGTGAACGGTCGGCGTGAGACATATAGGCTGTGGCGACTCGTCGGCTATTACACCTAGAGCGAACCACCACCACCCCCGCCGACACCACCACCGATCCCCGCCGATGCCACCGCACACGTCCCCCGACGTTCAAAAACACCCCTCGTCCTATCCCACCACCGCTGCTACCAACACCTACTCCTTCATCCCCTCAGCCCTCCACCCGGCCGTAGTACAGCATTTCACCACCCCCGCACCAGCACCCCCAGCCATCGGTTGCAAAACATTTTGCAAAACCGTGCGACCACCCACGCCACCTCCACCGCCCCCGCGCCTTGATCCACTATCCCTTCACCCCCCTACCCATCGCAAAACACACTCGCACACTACTTCAACCCCACTGCACGCGTCCGAATGGAACCCCTATATTATTTTGGCGTACAGACATAGCGCGACGGGAGAGAGACATACAGAGCGAGAGAGAGAGAGAGAGAGAGAGAGTGAGTGAGAGAGAAATTATAATAAAAAAACTCATGCACAGTTCGAAAACGGGGAGAAATTTAAAAAGTAATAATAAAAAAAAACGGCCAAATACCGATGTGCTGCCGTTACGCGCAGGTTCGTCAACGAAATACTGCCCATATTATGTTATTATTATGTATATGTATTATAGTTATATTATATACAGGGTCGGTCGAGTCCGGTGGTATGTACGAATAACGGTTTATCGCGCGGTTCGATTGGTAGATTATGCACATATCATTATTGTAAATTATCATCAAGTCGTTAATTGTGATATAATAATGACGAATATTTATACATAATATTGTGTGTACTGTAACTGTATATTGCTAAAATCTATTACGTTAACGGTTGACATTAAAGACGGCAGTGACGTCATCAAATGATATCAGTATTATTGTATTATACAGTAAATATAATAATTCAGTTCAACTGACAACGCGGTCAAATGGATAAGGACACTTGACATCCAACTTTAGACAACTATCAAATAATTGACAACATGGAAAAGTTACCCACAGCCTTAATTTTTTTAAGTTTAATATTGTTTTACCGTTTCGTGAATTATTTATATATCTTTATCTGTATCTAGTTTGTAATGCTTGCATATTATTACCATACGATAATAATAATAATAATAATAATTCAGTTTCATTTAATACCCAATGTTATACCACAGTAGCCGGTGTAATGTCGTGTCAGTGTGTTACGGTATAGTTTCGATGTTATAAAACAATACTGTACAATGTAATCGCATGTACACTGCACAGAAAGAAAAAAAAATACCGCAATCCCCGCGTAGTTATTATTTCTGTCGAGAGGTATTGCATTTTTAATATTCTATTTACCGTGAAATTAAATGAGGATGTCGGCGGCGGTCCTGCTATCGCTCGGGCATCGGATGAATATAATAATATGTATAATATATTATGTACCTACCTATACTAACTATATAAATATTATACGAAGGAAACGCACACGCGCCGCACCCAGCGAAATGCTAATCGAACCGCCGCAGCGCCGGTCCGTCCGCCGAGTCTCACCGTGCGATTCTCCGGTGTCACGATATTGCGACCGATCGTAATCGCAGTCGGCCCGACATCGGCGGCGGCGGCAGCGGTGCGTACGACTTCATTAAGCAGGCACGGGTACGTTTGTACAAACAAGATGAAAAACAACCCGTTGGCTTTTCATTGACGTGTGCGAACATCGGCGAAACCTCGTCTGGCATCATTTACAATACTATTTCATAAGACGCGAATGCCTACAACTGGAAAACGTATACACTTGTCGTGTTCGAATTCGAGATAAACGCAACCATAAAAAAACATTCTGTCCCACTACAATATATATACGTATTATATAATTATACAACATAATATTCAGAATCTTGCGTGGGAAATAAAATAATCACGTCTATATTTTTTCTAGAAAATCGTACCAATACATTCTGTAACAACGTTACAGTACCTCTCAAACCTATTTGCCATAATATATATATATAGAAAGTAACTATATCGACATTACGCAGTTCTAGTCATGCTGAAATGTTCAATCGATCGAATAGGTATTAATACTATTATATATAACTACATGGACGAATAAAATATCATACATATGCAATAATTATTATATAATGTGACATATTAGAAGTTAGAGATACACGTGACAATATCATATTATAAAACGCGGTGTTCCATATTCGGCACTAAAAATTCTAATTGGACGCCTATTCACGCGTCTTTTCCCTACAGATTCAACTATATTGAAGTTCCGAGTCTGTCCGAAGACTATATTATTATTATTTTAACACTGTCATACTTGACGATTTATTAATTTATTATTGCCACAGTATTATTATAGTAGTACCGACTTTAGTGGCAATTATACCGTGGTCCAACGAATAAAAACCGGTTGCTGCGGCGCCACCCCATTACACGATAATACGATATGCATCGCATACGTCATTTAGGCGGTCGGATGCTGCACCGACTCCTCAGACACAACGCCGCCACACCTGGGCCGGCAGTGGCGGCAAGGGTGACCCGTGCCCGGGGTCTTATGAATGGTCCCGGGACACGCGGCCCCGTGACCCATGAACCTTATTGTATTGTAATACGCGCGTATAATATGAGCACAGTGTATATACCTATATGTTGTACGCATATAAGTGACCCAGTGTCCTAGTCGGAAGCGCGCGCGAAAGGGGTCGTCGTCGTCGATGCACCAGGGGTGTCTTATATTATTCGTCCCTACGAACGTATCACGTGCCACGACGACGATATTATACGTCATGCTCAGGACGACTGTTCGCCGACCATAATACAACAATAATAATAATATTGCCATGCGTACGTCTACGGTGCGCTACTATTGTGTACGGATAGGGTAGGTACGCGTTCGTCCGCACTCGGACTAGACTGCGATATTGTGTGACTCTCGAAATAATGTTATTCAGCACTTCCAGGCTGTATATACGCCTGCCGCGTTTGCTGTAATATATTATTATAATAGGTATGAGTCGTTTACTTGATCCACGAATGGACCCCTACACGAATGCGTATAATTACGCGTATAAGCTCTGTCCCTTATATTATATTATATATAATATTTTACTAGGAATTAATAATACGCGTGGCGAGGTAATATAATAATAATAATAATATTATATAGAACGCGCTCGTTGTATCTCATAGTTTTACTGCGGGATAAATAGAGCTCATTTGTCGGTGGTGATGTGGGGGGCTGGGGTGGAAGTGCATGATCGGCCATTTTTGGAATAGACGATGACTATACTAGACCATTCGACTTCCGCGCGGCTAATGCACACGCAAACACACACACACACACATATGACAGGGTCTGCACGCGGGATTTATCGTCCTAGGCAAAGCGTTGTACACACACACACATATATATATATATATATATATAATATACTATATAGGGTGCACAAGAGAGCTTTAAATGTGCACACACACACACTATTACTGGCCATCACGTCAATCCGCTGCCGGACTAATCGATTTCGGACGAACTGAGGCGGCGGCGGCGGCGGCGGCGGTGTTAGCGGCGCGATATATACATGCACGGATGCCGCGGTCGGCGGGTAGGGCGCGGGGGTCGCGAATCCAACGTTGGGGTGTCACCCCCGAAAAAATTATTTTTTTCCCCTCGTCGTCCGCCCCCGCTGCCGGCCCGGCACAACAGCCATTATTGTTGTTGCCGGGTCGGCCATATAACGCGAACGGATTCCCTATGGGTGCTTATATATACTATATAGAAATATATACAATAATGTATATAAATACAGCACACGCAGAAAGAGGATCGCTGCCGTCCACACTTAATAAAATATAACAATACCTATACATACCTATGGGCTATGTGCGCATTTCAAATTTCGCCGGATTAAAAAAAATATATATTTAAAAAATCGTACCGATAAACCGTCAGACGAGAAAGGGTTTTTCGGCCGCGTGGGCGGAAGACATTAGCATAAATCTTGAACGACGAGGCCGTCGCCGTATGCAAAACAAAGGCGCCCGGCAACTCTCCCACGCTCTCGGGCTGCAGCCTCTCAAACCGGTATGTGCACCTATACCTTCGCCGCCGCCGCTTGCAAGTGCCGTCCGTTATGACCGTTTTTTATGTATGTGCCCGTGACAACAAAAAAATAATAAAATCAAAATAACGTTACACAAGTAGAACTATAAACAGTAACACCCTTCTCGAGTCTCGACATGGTACAGTAATGCTAAAAGCAACCCGGAAGATATTGTGTACGCGTATTATACAAATATAGATTAGGTACCTACCTATACGGTTTTACAGAATGGTTATCACATGACGTATATCTACAAAATATGGTTGGACCATATTTTCAGCGGAATTTATTGTTAAATTAAATTAAGAGTTACACAAGATAGGTAAGCTGGATGTATATTCCATATTATATATATAATATTATATACACTAATATTTTTTTGAGTATTATGTCAAGAAAAGAAAAACGGTAACAGTGATATTAATTTAAAACAATTATATATTCATGTATAATTGTACAAATCATTAAAATCATTATTATTGATACATTTTTATCAAAGCATTTTATCTTTAACACCGCATAATAATGACAATAAAAAATATACAGATCATTAACGATAAGTATTAATTGGTTAATTTCCAAACTAATTTAGTGGAACAGCAAAAAAGTTCAAAATATTGTTTAAAAAATAAACTGTCTTAAATTACAAGATAAATGTAGTTACCTATTCATATAGGTGCTAATAAATACAATAAGTTATTAATATAAATATATAATTATTTTTATTTTAATCAGTCCGCTGAAACTTTGGTTATTGGACGTAAAAGTGCATTGCAAAATTAATGTTCTTATATACACAGAGTGATGGGTAAGATATATGTATATAGACAACATATACTTTGTCTGTGAGATAAAGTATGGAACAAATTATTTTATATATTTATATTATATTATATTTATTATTATTATCATCACAAAAATGAAACATATTCAACATGTGGAAATAATAATAGATAATTTTCAAGAAATTGTGTTAATTATTTTTATTTATTTGGCACATTTCTATTGTATCAATACCGTTTAGTTGTATTTAAAGCGTATATTAAACGTTAATCAATTTGTAGACACGTTTCAATGTTGTAAAAACGTATAAACGTATTGTTTGAACAACGTTAATTGATAAAACATTTTTTCACTTTATATATCCACTGTTTTGTTTGTGTGTAGGTACTATTTTATTTTGATAAAATAAATCGTAATTTATTTTGTGCCAAAAGTCAACTCCATAATTTTTTCTAAAGTTTTCTAAACAAATATTTTAAATTCATGTATAACAATAAAAAACGTGGACAGTTTAATAACAACAGAATTCGTATAAAATTATTATTAAAAAAGGGATAATTAATCATACTGTGAATATCATTTTTGAGCCATTCTATTTTCATTCTATGCGAAGTACATTGTGCGTGTACATAATTTATTGGACCGAAAAATGGCAAAATAAAACAAAAAAAAATTATCCAGTATAAATGAATGTGCGGTTGTTTAACGGCGGAAATCAATATATTGAAAGGGTAATTAGACGCACAATTAAACCCTTTACCAGAACACGCGATCGTACTCAATTTTTTCGTTAAGTTATAGATAATATTACATAGTTTAATGTATATAATATGTGCCATGTATGTGAAATACGCAGTGCACCTTGTACAATGGCAATATCGCAGAGCACACAACAAGTGTGTAGGCATGTGCCCCTTGTGCGGGACACGAGCTGATAGTTACGGGACCACAACAACAGTGCAGTGAGTCCCGCGTGCGACCCGACAGCGGCCGACCCGAGGACCTCTATTTAACCTCTCACACGAGCCAAATGTGTGTGCGGTGGACCCGTGTACCTATATAATAATATGAATTCGGTATTATATTATAGCCGATGATTATTATGATAATCATAATAGTAACAAAAATAATGCAACACAATGCGGAACAGTGGTGGTGACGTTATATTACATCGAATAGTATATGACGGTGACTTTCTCACGGTCTATACCTATCAAAGAGTAGGTACCTACCCTGCAAACTGAACTACGCTATATATGCATGTACACACATCTACTACACAGAGCTACGCGCACGGAGTATAATATAGGAACCGGATTTCCTGTTTACATCGGTACCTCTTCCTCGTCGCATATCCCTAACGAAATGGTTTGTTCCTGTGTGTGTATATTTGTGTGTGCGGGGGTGGACCCATTGTTAATCTTCATTTGCACGGTCAGTGTAACGTCTTGGCGGTGGTGGTAAATTACCGTACGCGGTTTTTGCACAGCGCCGCACACGAAATGCATAGGAGGGAGGGTCACCTGGATAATATTATCGTCGTCGTCGTGCCGGCGATTATTCACTTACCCCGTTATTTCCGCTCGTGGCGATTTATGACCCGCACTTCAGAAATTGCCGTCTGTTTTGTGTATTATACTCCGCGAAATTTAAATACTACGACGTTCTAACCCACCGCCACCGACGACGATACGTTAATTCCAATGGGCATTATTTATACCTATATTATAATATAGTATAGCTTCATTGTGCCTATATATCATTATAAAAAATGTCTGAATTAATCACCCGACGGCGACCACCTACTTCCGCACCGAACATTCGAGGTTTTAGTAGTTCTTATGAATAAAGTAACTCGCAGACTCGAAATACTAAAAAATTAGGCTATAGTTATAATAATACACAATATTATTGTGTTGTATCAAATTACTTATTTTAGAGTACCCGAGCTAACGATTATTGTTTTCGATTGTCTATAGAAACAATTCAAATAATATGTGAAACGTTTAATTTTATTTTTATCATTTAGAAATATTTGAAATAAATAAAATACAAAATTGTTTATTATTTAAATCAATACATTTGGTAAATTAAATAACACATACCACGTGTAAATATTGAACGAATATTTCGTCCTCAATATTATCCATTCAATTTCACGATATTATAATATTAAAATAGGAAATTTGACTGTGTACGTGCAAAAACTTCTCAGTAATTTGGAGATGAAAAATTAATTTTTTTGTATACTCGATCAAAGTAAAGAATTTTAGGAATGAGTGATTTTTAAATAAACCTTGGTTTTAGTCGATTTTATGACTTTTTTTAATGTAACATTTGTTTTCCACTTTGAACAAACCGGTAAAGTTTGTTAAGATAAAAGACCAAAGGGAAAACAAAAAATATAAAACAATAAAAATTTCCAGAGACAAGAAAAACGCAGCCTTCTAAAAGCTGCAATAAATTTCGGTTAAACTTTTTTTTTTATTTTCTCTTATTATTTTGTTGGCGTTTTAAATAAAAACTTTCGACTGTGAAACTTTTCCGGTCGTTTTTCTTCCCAGTTTTTCTTCCCTTTTTTCTCCGGTCCTTACCACACCTACTCCACTTCCAACACTATAAATTTTCTGGTCTCGTTGTTGCTGTTATTTTATTATTATTATTATTATTATTATTATTATATATACAGAAATAATTTACCGACTACATCATAACCTTAAAAAACTTTGTATTGTATGGTATAAAAAAATAACTTTTTTCGGTCTTTGGTCGTGTTTAACAAGGTGGCATAAAATATCTACTGCTATTTTTTCGAGCGGAACCCCTTTTGTTTTAACCAACTCATTTATACAAAAGTTATGAGTTTTTAACCTTCGTAAAAATAAACGACATTATATTGTATAAAATAATACGCAAAAGCAAATTTGTTTTCACAAATCAAATATCTCCAATAAAACATTTAACAATAGTTTATTTTTATCAACCGCTTTTATTTTTAAATATATAGTTTCAAATAAGGTCAAGATCATGATTTTAAATGCATGATTTATTTTACAGCATCCATTTTCTTTGAAAAAAAAAATATGGTACTAAAATTTTAGATACCAGCTATACAAAAACATTTATTAAAAATAATAACGCAAATATGACGTATTAGTTCGTTATACATTTGAATAATAAATATACAAGTATAACACATTGTAGTTGTATGAATAAATTTAAATTTACGTGCGATCGTATTTTTATTTCAGAAATAGGTATTTCATGCGTTTCACATATAAATGAATACGAAGTTGTTGACAGTATGAAGCGTATTGTTTTTTTTTACACGATTTGGGATGTGTCTATACAATTAATCGTAACCAACTTAATTTAAAATTAAAAAACCAAATACTCATTATATTATGGAATTTTGTAGTATACTCGATATTTAATTGGTTATTGATTGTATTTGTTTGTTAATAGGTACTTAATTATTTTAAAGTATCTTTTTTAGTTTTTTATATAATATTTAAAAGCAAATAATAAAAGTACGAAAATTAAATAATTACCAATTTTACATCTATTTACTGTTTGCATTATAATATATGAATATATATGGTTATAATTACAATTTTAGGAATAATTTATTATTTTCAGACTATGAAGACTGAAGAGGAAGAGAAAAAACGGACATAACGAAGACGAAATCGACGAAATCATATTATTACATAATGTAAATAAGAGGGTCATTTTAAATGTACTTCTATATGAACAGATCAATTGTCTTTGATGTTGGAAGTTTGCAACATCCTTTTAGTAATAACAATAAAAATATCGTCATATACAGCATTGTTGGCAAAATTGTTCTTATCAAGGTCCATAAAAAAAATATATTCTCGATGGGCTAAGAATTCAACATTTTCCCTTAGAGTTAATATTATGTTTATGTATAGGCAATAAGCTTGATAAGATACATTAAACCTTGATTTTTCCTCAATTTTCATTATCTTTAGGTGTATGTATTTTAATTTTAATTTTAGTTTTAATTTTTTTTTATTTATGTAAAAATGTGCATGAGTATAGAACACTTTTGCGGGCCGTCTAATCAATGACAGTCTGTGGACCTGTGGTCGGCCGCTCCTTGTGTACGGTATACCCCTAGAGCCTATTGATAGATCACATGAAATATATTACACAAAATACTATAAATAAAAATATTCATTATAATAATAATTAATAATACTAAAAGTAACAGAGAAGACAAATACTATACATTTAATTTTATTACTGAAAATATTATAGCTTTATGTAAGTGTTCACATTTTAACCAGGATATTAAAATTTTTAATAAAGTATTCTTTTGGGAAATCAACCAAAAGTTCATCAGATATTTTTGGCGGGAACGAAATTTTAGATTCCGAGCATTGAGGGAATGTATTGGTTTTATAACAATTAAATGTGTTTTAATAATTTTTTAGTTAAATCATCGATCTTAAACTTCAAGATCGATTCGATCGTTTATTTGTAGCAAATTTAATCTGAAAGTAAGGAGAATAATTATGCAACACTATTTTTAGATAAAATGTATTTTTTTAATTTTTTTTCTTTTTATATTGCATGGACTTCAATTGTATTGCTATTATGTATGTTGTATATTATTATTTATTATACACAATGAAATAGATATATTCATTTTAAGCTATTCATACCACAAACCTGTCCATACCGCTGACCGTTTTACGGTTCATTGGCATTAATTAATAAATAAGTTTACTGATAACGGCTACCTAGTAATATTGTATTTAATCATTTTATAATAATAAATTATTATGTGATTCATTTTTAGAAAAAAGTAGTTCAATTAATTGTGTAACAAACAGAAAAATAAATATAACTTAAATTTAACATATTTGTTACAGTGCGACCTACTCAATGACAATGAACACTCGATACATAATATAGATCACAGCGCTTATTCCGGTTTTTATGTTTGCTTTTTTATGGCTGTAATTATTATTAAATTTATTTTTACTTTATCCTTATTCTCATCTAAATTTCAACTCATTGTGTAAGTATTTTCTGTACTAATAGTATTATTATATTAAAACGTTTGGTGGTATTGATGTGACTATATATTTGTTTTTAGCATTTCATTATTAGAAACTATAAAGTATAGGTACACTTTCAATATTTCAAATGTTACATCGAGGGTCGAACAAAGTACAAAAAGCTTTCCTATTCCAACACAATATTATGAGATCGTTACTATAATTCTTTATTTGTTTATTACAATGAAATAATATCGTTTATTTTTGAAGTAATCAGAAGATAAATACGAAAAAATCAAATGCATCTCAAATGAATAATGTGTATTTATTTATTTATTGTATGTTTAACGGGAAAATGAGTTTTAAAAAAATAAAAGTACCTATCAAATAACAATGAATTAATTTAATCACAATTTCAAAATATATTTTTATTTGTATATCGCCATTGTATACATTTTTGGCTATAGTTTTAGTAATTTTTACGTCCATAGCGTTACTGCATTTTAAATTATAAACTCGATTTTATGATAAAGATGTCGTAAATTGAATTGGGGTTTCAGTGGTTTCCAACGCGCAGGTTGAAACGAAATAAAATAAAAAAATGACTTTCCGTTTAATTATAGGTGCAATAATATATTTGCAAGTGCCGCAATATATAAGTATAATCACATGAGGTAAAATCATATCGGCATCACTTAATTATAATATCATGTTTTATCACTAAAATTGTCACAGACAGAGAAAAATACATATCAGTTTATTAACACGCTTTCGCTCAGAATCTAAAATCAAACAAAATTCAATAATAATAATAGTAACAATAATATAGAGTTGGAACGTATTTGTATAATGGTATATTATACTCGTCATAGTCTATTATAGTATAATAATTAATAATATTACAATGAATATCTAATGATATAATAATATTATAATAGAGTGCGTTTGTCGGAGAAGTTTGACAAACAGAGTTGGGCAAACTTTTATCTTGATTACAATTATTATTCGTGTACAATATAATATGTATTTAAACAAATATTATTATTTTCAAACACAATTATTCGAAACGCTTTTTTTTTTTAATAAGTAATAGCTCATGTTTAATCTAATAAAACGACTGAACGTATAAAATAATAATTTTATTCGAATAAAATCGTGCTTGGATAACATTTTATTCGTGTATAATCAATAAGGATCCACTCTGCCGACAAGAGACCAGCAGAGATTGTCGACGGCGTTGTAGGGATCTATATATTGATCGTCGCGTCTCCTCGGGCATCGCACAATAATTATAATATCACATCATCCTACCTACCTACCATAATACATATTGTATATATACAATACGTAGCGCAATTAAATCCATAAGCAGGTATATAGGTAAATGCGTGCGTGCACAATAATACATAATCGTACCTATGCGTCGTGTACTGTAATGCGGCGGCGGGGCAAAATATAAGAATGCCCGCGCCCAGCGCCACCGAGGTCGGGAACGACGGCGTTTGCGTGCGGCGGCGAACGTGCAGTATATAATACGCAGCGCATAATAATATTAATAATATTATAATGTGTAATCACGTACGATGTGCTCCGGAACCGTCAGACACGGTTAACCCATTTGGCCAGACCCTCAAGACCCGGCCGACAGGTTCGCGGGCGCGCCGACAATGTACAACGGCGGGCGGCGTTCGCAATACCAACGATTATGAATAATCGACGGAGGCCAGATACCAGATACCACTGTTATAATATTGACCCTCTCGGTTGTAGCCGCCACTGCCGTCGGGGTCGTCTTCACGACTTCACCGTGCCAAGTCGCATTTCCTAACATATATAGAAGCGCAGGATCGCATTATTTCAATCAAAACGATGCAAGTTCTGAA
Source organism: Neotoxoptera formosana (assembly GCA_022818045.1). Taxonomy (NCBI): domain Eukaryota; kingdom Metazoa; phylum Arthropoda; class Insecta; order Hemiptera; family Aphididae; genus Neotoxoptera; species Neotoxoptera formosana. The sequence continues at coordinate 9,598,073 of CM040632.1, read as the reverse complement.
GCCAATTATTTTTCAGTTAGTGTTATGAGTTTTTATCACGTAAATGCACAATGAACAACTTCGCCTGTCGCCACATAATAATTATAATAATCACATATTATTCAATACCTAATGGCTTTGCACAGTACCTCACATTAATTTATTAATATTAATAAAATAATAACTAATTAACCATAATAAATGACATAATATGGTATATCCAAAAAACATCCCTTCTATACAAGTTCCGGATAATATGCCAAACAGGACTATCGACTCGAACCGTCTCGGAATGGAATCGTATATAATAATAAATTAATGGGGCAATATTTCCAATGATAACATTTTAATTTTCCATACTTCCACTAAAATTCAGAATATTAATTATATTAGGTAACAAAATAATTTGTTTACGAAAATTATATCAAAATATATTCAAAATTGAGTTTAAAAATAATTTTGTTTTAGCGTCTAAGATAATTTAATTATTCAATTGTACCGAAGATACTATACAAGATAAACTGCCTGGTTATGAGTTTGTAGTGCAAAGAGTTCAAGACTAAGTCGGTTGTTTGTAGCAAATGACCTATTTTGACCAGGTGTAGGTAAAATCCAAATAATAACTCAATACGAATTCACGCGTGTCCTATATAGGCCAAAGGGTGTGCGCATTGTTCAAAATTTACCCAGTCACGAGCAAAGGGGTGAGGGGTAAATATTCTGCTGTCGCGTCCACCTGGACGGCCAGCGGGTTAGTTCCGAAGAAGAAGGGTTATCGTCAACAACTTTCACGGAGCCCACTATTGTGTATTTTCGAGGATTACGAATGGATTAAATAATAAAAGGGGAAAAGACACAAGGACTTATTATTCTTTTTCCTTTCAGTATTATTTTCTTTTTTTTTCTGCGAGTTAAAGGCGTAAGACGTAAAAAACACATTAACGGAAATTGCGAAGGGGAAGACGCCATGTCATGCGCTGAAATTAACAAAAACTTCCAAACGTTTTCTCGTCTTCGTTAATCGCCTTTTTGCGAACACATTTATATATTTTTTTTCTTTTTACAAAACCAGACAGAGATAGAAAATGCCGAAGAACGGAGAGTAATACATTTTGTTAATATCAAAAAATAAAATAAATATTCGCTTTTTTCTTTTTACTCGTGTCCGATTTATTGTTTATGTATAATATATTATATTGCCATTCCCGTCTAGCTCTGCGGGTTGGCAAGGGTCAACTACTCGCGTGTGATTTATGTCGTATCTTATATGTGCCCTCTCTTATGCCACACAAATAAATATGTACATGAATGTGCTTCGTGTGCGCGTGTGTGTCGTAAGTTTCATCGGTGGTTCGCGAGGTAAGAATGAGGTGGCGGAGAAGCGGAAAAACCGGAGAAGAAGATTATCGGATATCGCAGGATTAATTGCGCATCCGGCCTGATATACATGTCTGGTGCGCGCGCGATATACATAACACAAAGTATCCATTATCCTCGTGTATCGGCCGCTGATGTTATTTATTTTTATTTTATTTCCAACGTGACGTTATACGCTTCATAAACCCGCAGTACAATATAAAATATATATTATATTATATACGTATTGTAGACGGATATACGGTAGGTAGAATAATAAGGCCAAAAAAAAAAGAAACCAACGGATAGTCGACAATATTGTAATTTAAAAATTAAAATATTTAACTGTCAATATTAAATCAAAATGGTGGATCTATATTTTAAATTATCGGTGTATATGATTAAATCATCACCCCACTCGAAAAAAATTTTTTCATGTAGGTACCTATATACATTTTAAACTTAGACTGTGCACTGAATTACCACCAAATTTATCTACAGCCCACCACTGCTTGATGGGCATATAATCAATATGATGGACGGCTAATGTTGAAGAATGTTTGATACACACGGTGATACACCCTATTTGCAACTGTATTTATACAAGCAGATGATGGTATTTATATGATGCATCGTTTGATTACATTGTTACGAATAATTGTTAATAATATCATGACGATTGACGATCACAAGTGGTTGGAGTTTTACTAGTTATAATGTTTATTTCACAGGTCTGAAAAACTTTGAGTGACAACGTAATACTATTTAAATTTAGATTTCGTTTTTGTTCAAAATAAACTTTCCACGTTAAGACAACATTCTTTTTTGGTCAAAATTAATTAAGCCCGACTCAATTGTTGGCCAATGCAATTCTAATCTTTTGTTAAAATTATGTTTGGTTCAATTTCAGAAAATTTGTTTCTCAATATTGTTATTGTTGACAATTTGACAATTGACAATTGAATTAACTTGTTTGGCTACATTGGGGATTATTTTAAATTCTGAAATTCATGGCGATGAATGTACCATTACGACGGTTTTAAAATGATATTATGTGTTTTATTTGTGTCTAATCTCAACGTTTGGAGCAGTAAAAATGGTTCAATATTAAGCTCAGAAGTTGCTGATTTCTAAAACCTGTTTTTAATATTAATTTCAAATGTTTATAAAACTGGATATTTAAACAAAAAAAAAAAACGACTTATTTGTCCATCAAGTTGATAGTTATTTTGTTACTATTCAAAAAATAGTAATTATAAGAATTTGAAACTTCTTGCCATTAATAATATAATAGCGCATAATATTTTTATTTTCTATATACAATTTAATTTTGTAAATATTTAAACTTCCTAGTTGTAGGTTATTTACACCATTAAATTGAACCTATTGTTAAGATCGCCTATACGACGAATAAAATAAATACAAGCAGTGAGGTTTAACCACTATATACTTTATTAAAACAATATAATTTAAACACAGATTTACGGTTCTGCTTTAAAATCGGCCTACTGTAGCTTAAACGTTCTACTGTACATCGGTATTGACTTTTAAGTTGATAACAATAATATATAATTTGATAGCAATAATAAAATAAATGCTATATTTTTTGCATAAATTAGTTCAACTTACGGTTGTAATGTAACATAAATAAATTATACAATAATAGTTAACCTTAGAAATAGTTAAATAGAGTATGATTCCGCTTAGAAACGATTTTGTTTGCAAAGATTTGTCAGTTATTTAAAATTTAACACATCCATTACTGTGGCAAGTTTCAATGACGTTATAAACTATGCATAAATAATTATAATTTATAAATGTGTTTTGTTAAATGGATCTCTCCAAACATACATCATAATTATATCCTCAATATTTTTAGTTTAAATTTTAAATGAAACTCAATTAAACAATTATTTTACAAACAATTACTTACTATTTTGCTCGTACTGCTAACACATTATTTTTGTAATAGTTTAATCAATATCTATGTTAGACATTTGCAAAAAATCATTCTAATACATGATTAATATTTTAATTTCCTGCTTAATATTTGTAAAATATTAAAATGATTTATCAATATAAAATATTAAAATATCGGAAACAATTAAATGAAATACTATAGTTAGCTTAAAGGTTAGGTTAGGTTAATCTCGGAGAGAATATTAGGGAAAATACGAAAAATCTTGAAGACCCAACATCTTTATGAATTGCACGAAACCCCATATTTCGTTTTATTTTTGATACTCTTATCTGGTGCCAATCGAATTAAAAGCGAAACCATAGCGAGGTTTTTCCAGTAAGGTCATTTATGTTAAATCGCATGATAACAACAGCGGGATGCCTCTATTGCGCTTTTCCTTGTGTGCTGGACGAAGTGAAACAGGCGATAACGCCTAACGCTCTGTGTATAAAACCCGGCGAGGCGAAGTGAACCAAAGGGAGAGACAAACAACAAAAGAACAATTTTACGTTAAAACCCGTCTTTTTTGGCGGAAAACTACCTATTGTCCTTTGAATATAAACACAAACGTTAAAAAGTTAAGTCCATAACATCTTTGTTCTCAAAATCGTTATTTTTCACGCAATTTGTCTTGCTGCCCCACACCCACTCACGTCCTGTTGCCAACTCCACGACAAAATCCACTTACCGTCTTCTCCACGCGTTTCTTGTTTCTATTATTCATTTTTTTTTCTGGAAGACAATCAAAAAAACCTTTGATTATTACGTATATACTGACTATTGTATTCCCTGCAGTAGTGTAGTGCGTTATTATTCAATAATTGCAACGGAAAGTAATGTGCTTTTGATGAGAGTTTTTTTAATTTTAATTTCATTATCAACTGGCACCAGTTTGATTGAATTAAAAAATAAAATAAATATTATAAATAAATTACGAGAACTGCCAAAATATATCTTTTTTTTTAACAATTTCATATTAAAACGTTTACTCTTACACAGTATATTATTCAACTCGTATTTATATCTTTCAATGGACATTTTTCAATTACCACAGACGTTTAATCTGAGTCGAATCAAAAGTTTTTGATCCCTCGTGAAAACGGACGCGACCGCCGTAATCGAATAGATAACGCGGGTTAGGCTTTGATTCAAGTTTCATGGGAGTACTTTCGGTAGAAGGAAAAATGAACTGTAGAAAATCTTCAAAAGTTTTTACATAGAAATGTTAATGGGGCATAAATCACACTAATCCTTCAAATTATACTTCAAATTTATTTATTTTTCACTTAGCTACCACAAATCATTATATTTTCATAACAATTATAATATTGTTTTAAACTTTTTATTTGAATTAACAACCTTATTTAAATTATGGTATTATAAATACATTTTTCTCTAATAAGTACCACAATTTTGATAATATTAAATTCTTTATAGTTTTAATTTTTATTGATTTATAGCATTCAAAGGGCCTTTGCAATGATGCGTGTTATGTTGCCTATTCCCAATCTACCGGGCATATTTATCTACATAAAAGTCACCCTTAAATATATTCTTTTTTCATATTGAACAATATTATTCATAAAACCAATTTATATTTTAGCTTACAATAAAATTAAAATATGCATATTTTTTTATAAATACACATTTTATTTTAAGCGGATACTTGAAAACTTATTTTATGTTTTGTTATTTTTGACATTTTCAAAATACATTTTTAAGCTATTTGTACCACAAACTTATACATTCCACACCGTTTTAGAATATGTCTGGTATTAACTTTTGTAAAACCAACCGAATTCAGAAAACACTAACATTATTAATTTAGTATGACATCAACTATACGTAATTATAAATATATTCTATCACCCGTCTCTTTCGCTCTGAATAGGTTTTTATTTATACAATGATTTATCGTTGAATTCATATTTTATACATATATCCTTTACCGTAACGCTATATTCCTAAATGCTTAATGACCAGGTTACACTCGAAACCCGAGAGTGAGATCGATTTTCCAGTTGTTTTTTTTTTCAAAATTGGTTGACACGGCCGTGATTGTAGGCAAGTTTTATGAAATACTCTCGCTATTTTTATATCTCATACTATTTCATATTATAATGTTATGATTTTTCCTATGTAAAGTCTATATCTATTTATGACATATTAAGTTCCAAGGCTATATTATTCTATACAATAACCTAATGCAATAGCGAACAATTTTGTAGTCCTTCGATATTCGGTGTTACACGCTGTTATACTGTAGGTTATAATATTATACTGATACTTAACTTGTATTTGATATTTGTTTTTCTTAAATTGTGTGTATCGAAAGACGAAAGGTTATGGGTAGAGTATCACGAACGAATTGCAACGATCATTCAAACACAGACGGCGGCACCGGAGTTTTTTTTGTGTTTTTGCGGAGGGAAGAAAGCTCATTTGAATTCGCCGTCTCTGATGAGATAAGGGATAATTAAATCCATTAATTTTTCGGACAGAGACTATATTAAACAGGAACAAACGCGCGGGGATACGACTGAATAAAAGGTTTTTAATTATATTTTTAGTTTTGAAAGACGGCGCTTCTAGTGACAGATGTGTTCGTCGAATAACTGTGGGAGAGAAGAGGAAAAAATATTAAAACCCCGACGGGAAATCCAATCATTTTACGGATACCCTATTAGGGTTGGTAAAAATAAAATTCACGAAGATTCACTGTAAAAAGAAATATATTTAAATAATAAATTGAATGATCCGTGAGCTTATTTTATTTTGTTTTTTATTATAATAAATTGTTCAATGTTAAAATTAATGAGTAAAATGTTTACAGACACTGTATTTAAATTTTAAACACTATTTTTTGTTAACTATAAAAGTTATTTATTATTTTTAATATTTTCTTACAATATTTTATTAGTTGAATAACAATTTTATCAATTAAATCGACCTTATATTAGGTTTTTCTCAGAATTTGTCAATTTATTATTACCACATATATATCTACAATTATTTATATTTATTAAAAAATATTTATTTAGTAATTTTTTATACACTACTTTAAATAAATTTTAACCCCAAATTCGAAAACAACAATTCCAATTATTTATCAACTATTATAATTATGTATAGTGTAAACTTCAAAATAAGTATACGATTGGTAATGTCCCAATACATTTTTAATGAATCAACCTATCCTATCTAGACAATTATATAAATTAAAAAAATTAAAAAAATAAACATTTAATGAACCTACGTTCATGTAAATTATGCTGTCTCTATATATTTAATATATACATATAAACTTATTGTATTCATTTTATACGGATGGAAAATATACATTTTCTCATTAAAATAAAATAAAAAAACAATAGTGAATGGTATTATAGCTATTATAATTCAAAAACCATTATTAAATCATTTTTCAATACATATACCATTGGATGATTTTTTTTTCGTAGGCTGCATTAAAATACTATTTAAAAAACAATTCTTTCAAATTTAAATAAAAATTTGAATTTATTAATGCAATCTATAATATTATAATATAAGTATACTTATCATTTTGTAAAAATGCATTAAAAATAAACTATGTTTTAGTATTTTAAGTCTAGTTTTAAATAGTTGTCTCACTAATGCGTAATTTCATGATCATGACTATTCGCTGTGATTCCATAATAGTAAATTAGTAATTAATCCTGTTTTCCAATTGCAATTCTAAATCACATCGAAATGTAATTTCCATTGCTTAGTTATCTGGATAACAATATTTAACAAAAACAAAAATACATTTATCTTCCTATAATAAATTGTATATTTCTTTTAGATAAAAAAAAGGGGGAGCAAGGCAACTGTTCTGCTGTATCATAGATGTCGAGTGTACCTCGTCATTGAGTAAGTCACTGTAATGTTTGTGTTAAATTTGAATTCAATGATAAATCATTGCATACGAAACAATTCTGAGCAAAGACCTGGTCGGTCAGCTTATACCTATATTTATATTGATAGGATGGCAATTTATTTTACTATTAGTAATACAATAGGTTGAGTTTATTTAAATGCAATACAAGCCCAGGATTATTTAAGAATAATAAAAAAACAATTGTCCCTATTGAGTTTTGAATATTTAACTGAAAAATGTGTCACTGAGTTTTCAAATATTTAATAGCCAACGGTGGGTATTATTTTATTGATTGACAGATATTATTTGAAAAGACAGGCAACTGTGTATACATAATGCGAAAATAAAAAATCTGTCAAATATTTTATCTAAAATCGAAGACAGGTAGGCTTTTATCTTTTTGGAATTAGGTTAAAATATATACACATAGCCACATAGGTAATATATAGCCGTAAAATAATATTTTTCTTGGACATATTAGTCAATATTTAATATATTATGTGCCATGAAGTATGTACCTAATGTATTATCTCATTTTACACTATAAATAAAAATGATTTATTTAGTTTTAGTTTAAGCCTTTTTTTATTTTTATATTTCTAAAAAAATGTTTGTTAGAAAGTAGGTAATCTATATTTTTATCGTTAAATATAGTAATTTTTTCAATCTTACTACCAAAAAATGCATTAATTGTTCAAGATAGCAATTGAGATATTATGTTTACAAAAATATTAGTAAAGGAGGTAATGCGTGACATAATTCGGTGCCAAATGTTATATAAAAACGAGAAGAATCTTTATGAAGAGCTTCGTAATATTTTCTCAAATAAATATCAAAATATGTGTTACACGTACACATATGGTGCGACGCGACGTCGTAATTCAAAAGCGGAGCGTTAATAATTACTATTTTAATAATTGATACTGACGGTTTTATATACTAATGTATGTATGAGAGATAACTGACCGTCGTCAACATTATTATTCTTACGGCACGGTCTACAATGAAAGAACCGTCTGGCTGGTTTTAAAAATAAAATTGTCGTGGATGAGCCAAAAAATCGAGAGAAAAAAAGCAAAACAAAATAAATATAAGACGAAAAAATCAAAGAAAATAAATTGCGTCTGACTACGGAATCCGGCGGGACCTATATAATAGCTACAATGGCATGTGTTTTCGAACATTCATAATATTATGTTTTACATACATGTTGTGTAATAATAATAAATTACGGTTTGTCTGGTTTTTTTTTGACCGTCCGTCAATTTCTGCGAGGTAATTACAATTTTACTATTACTACTCTTTTCAATAATTCAAAAAGATGATTGTTTCATATATTCCGACATGTCCCTTGTAACTATGCGAGTTTGTGTTTTCCTACACAACTATAAACACTATATTCATTTTTTTACACATGTTTTTTGATGCTTTTAAGGTTTTTCTGAGCTTGTGATGTATGTGTATATGTCCAACCATTTAAAAACGCGATGAAGGTGCTTTGCGTGTGGTTTCTATTTGTTTTTATAAACAACTTCAAATTGCGGAAGGTTATAGGACAACCACACACAATGATTTACAATACCATACAATAAAATATTCTAGACCAATATCATTATTATGTGTTATAAATATACTATTTTTTACTGCCAAATGTCTGGTTGTTGTGTCAATTTATCATAACGTTACTTTTTATAAAAATCTTAGTCATTCATTAAATGTTTTTTTTTTATTTGATTACAATATATTAGTTCCCGAAATATCTTAAAATGTAATACTTAAATCATTAACTATAAATTATTACATATTATGTAAAATAGGGTAATATGGTAAATTGGATAAATAGATAACTATATAGGAGTTTTATTTGTGAGCAATCATATTTTACTTTTATGATCTGTTAGGTAGCATTTGAATTTTTTGAGCATTTATAAGCGCATTTAGTGCGATGGTTAACAAACTACAAACGATTAGATACAATATTTATATAATAATAACTTAGGACTTACACGAATTCTAATTCTAATCAAAAATTTAACGAAATTGCATTTTGAAGTAATAAAACAACGACGTGTATCAGTCCTAGTGTCGTAGGTATATGGAAATCCAGATATTGTGCCGCTATTGCTTAAGTCTTTTATTACCTTTTTTAACTTTAGACCATGGCCACCTATTTTGTGCATTTTATATCATGTATTGTATATTAATTAGAATATATCCATCGACCCAAACTGTTGTTGTTACAAGAAAAAATATGACACATTTATAATAAAAATATATTTTGATATAGAATAACTGTATTTTGAGGAAATACATTTAATTCATCCGTAGGTATAATCCCGCTGTCCATATTTGTTGTTGTTTTAAAATTGTCTGCAATTTAATGATATTATGGTAGTATCAAATACTTAGTTGTACCGAGCTTATAGTAAATAAATAAACTATTCGCAATACACTGCAATTTCATATATTTTTTTAAATCATTTAAATGTGTATATGAAATTAAATATTTAAAAATATATAACAATTTATAACTATGTATACATTTAAAATGGCAATGATTTGTATGAATTATTATCTGATGTTATAACTTATAACTAGTCTAGATAACTAAACATCCGGTGCGGATACTACATGATCACCCATCCAAGATCTACCCACATACCAGATTAACACAAAATGCATTTTATTAACCGGTTGTACTAACGTCTGCGGGTTTGCAGGTCCCCATCAGTATTTTTTTTATCTCCAACCTTTTAATATTTCATAACCATTATATAAGATTTGACGTAAACAAATTAAATGAAAGTACCTATAGGTTAGGCCTTAAAGAATATTTTTGATATTATAAAAAAACATTTTAACTGTAAATACTATTACACAGAGACATACACCAATGACTTAAACCAATAAATCGTAAAAATAAATAAAAATGTACATGATGTTGGAATCTGAAAGTAATAGGTAACTCGTATTAATAATATTCAAGTAGGTAATAGAATAAACGTACATGTCGTTTGATTTACTGTTGCATAATAGCTACTTGCTAATAGGCAGTAGTGTACCAAGTTAACAGTTTCAGATAAACTTAACTCAATAATATAAACAAATAACATTCAATAATTAATATTAAAAGTAACAACTAACAAGCAATAGTGAAAGTATTTTAAATTAGAATAGCATTTTTTTTTAAATTAAAATCTTTGGTTCTAGATTAAAAATACATCACCCATCCAGTTAATGAATTCCATAAAACAGTTTGTCCTACTGCTTTGTAATCAATATTTATTACAACATCTGTAATGAAGATTTGGAAGAGTTTTAATATTAAAATGAGTATACAGTTTCAATAAGATACGAGTTACGAGTAATACGCATGAACGATTAATAATATATTTTATGGAAAAATAAATAGAATAGGTACCTATGTACTGTATGATTTTGTATACACGCGTATTTTTATTAAAATAAACTATTTACTCAATATACAAATTACAATAATGCATTAATGATAATTAATATACGAACCATAAAAGAAAAGATCTCTTTGTGTTTATCATGAAAACATTCAAATTGTATTGTAATTATAGGGGGTTAAAAGAAGTAGTGTTCAATTGATGTTTTCATTACGGTAATAGTAAAAATATTTTCTATACGACTACCTATACATATGGGGAAGTTCTATTGATTCTTATGTTTCCCTGAGTTAATACTTACTAGGTATTAAAATTAAAATTTTAAATCAATTAACATTTTAAATATGATATACACATTTTATATGCTGAGCAAAACTAGGGAGCTGTTTGTATAACAATTGCAATTCTTATATTAGTTTATTTTATCTTTATGGTAAACACATTTTGGCCCAGTCAAAAGCTTAGATATTTTGTATAAAGTATTATTTCTTCTTTACAATTCTATCAAAGTAGGAGGTATTGTTGCTGAACGCCCCCCCCCTCAAGTCATTCATGTCATATTTTATTCATCTATTCAAATCATTTACTTATTGTGCTCATTTATATAGACTGTACATTTAGCTAATTTTAATAGTAAAAAAAAAAAATCTTTAACATAAAACACAAAACGTACTGTATAAATCAGCTATTTTTAAAATGCTATGTACATTTATTATATATAAGAAGCAACTATCAAGAACATTCAGTTTTCATGGCCTGAATAATTTTGATAAAATTAGTTTCACTTAGAATCATTTTTTGTATCTTTAATATAGAGAATACATTTTAGTTAAAATATGTAGCAATGCTATACAGTGTATATATTTTGTAAACTTATTTTTGCTAAAAATTATTTAAATCTTAATAAATGTATATCTAAATGTTATTAAACATGGTTCATACAATATGCATCCAATGCATTTTATGATTACCTTAATACCGCTGTATACTGTTATTATAATTCAAGTAAACATTCAGAGTTATATCATATATACTATAATATTACACTTAGAGCTATTCTTTGAATCTCAAAAAATTAAAATAGAAAATGTGTGGGTGAATAATGAATATATTTTAGTTTATTTCATGAAATTTATATCACCTTGAAATGAATATAATATTCATTAAATGTAACTATTCGAAAGAATTTGTGTTCATTATGACATTTTTCAAATATTGTGGTAATTGTTTAATGGAGTTATTATACATGTTTAAGTGATATATTTAATAACGTTTAATAAATATTAATTTGTAAATTATAAACTTAAAAGTTATAGTTAGTAATTAAACAAGCCTTTAAACACTGTATACTAGCGGAGTAACGTTTATACAGTGTTATACACGAGTTTTACGAATAAATAAAATAAAAAATTACGATAACAATATCAAGTTTTAATTAATTATCTTATGATTCATTGAACAAATAAGTTAAATAAATATATTACAAATTGTTTATACAAACGATTAAAGCTATAAGTTCCTTCTTCCTAGTCGATTTTAAATGACAATTAATTCTTATACTAGGTAGTTGAAAAAAAACAATTTAAAAGTATACAAACGCTTAAATATAAAGATTGCGTTATAATGGTAAACCTTTATCTACACAATGTATAATATATATATATTATATATGACTTTCAAAAGCTCTTTACTGTTTTGTTATTGGTTTATCTTTCATAATTTTTTTTTATTTAAATACCAAATATTGAGTAAGTGAGTGCTTGAATATTTTTAAAACGTCAGCAAAAAAATTGTGTGGAATTAAATCAAATTAATTTAAATTTAAAATACAAACAGAGTTAATCAAGTATTATGTATTTATGTCTTACAATAATTACACGTGATCTTGACAAATACCACAGACAAATTCCCAGACTTATTTCATTAAATACATTTTCATCATCCAATTGTGAATTATTGAAAATAAATAATTTTAGTGTATTAATTTTTTACTTATATTTTTATCTATACCGGCTTATACTATCAAAACATGTTTTTCTTGTTCCAGAACTAAACAAAAAACTTAAAACACTAAAATTGAAGTATATTTTATTAGTAAAGTAGGAATAGTTTGTGTGTTTAATAAAAATGGATTTGACTTTTTGTTATAATATTGTATTTCTTTTAAACCTAGTGTTAATGTGTTTAAATTTGAACTTTTTATGAATAACTTGAATCATTTGTAAATGTGATGAATGGATAGAGAGATGGAATATAATTTTTATAGCCTATCGATTTAATATTGTGTTCTGAACTATATTATAAATATAAAAATATCAATTATCATTGGTCCCATAATTTAAGATATGTAATTGAAAATAAAACAATATAATGTGGGCTTATGTATGTTTGTAGTCTGCGTGTGGCATATATTTTGTAACCGTGGTTCTCATCGGGATAAAAAAAAAACGAGTTTATTTTTGTTTATATGATACGAAACAATAGTAGAAAAATCCGTCGTAAGCCGTTTCTCGATAACTCCCACGAACAATTTTTTCGCCTATACACGTTGTTTATGTTATTTGTAGACGTTATACTATACTATACTGCTGGAGACAATGCCTGCTGAATTCGGATAGTAACCAAATAAAAACAATAATACTAAGAAGAAATATAATTTTTTTTTTAAATAAAAAAAATATATAGGTGAATAAAACACAATATAACATTAAATGTGAAAAATTATTTAATTTTCACCTGTTATTTTTAGCATAATTGCAGAATATTAAATTACTATTGTTTTTTTTCTTAATAAATATGTTAGTACCTTTCTTGCATTAATAATCAAACATTATTATCTATACATTCAATAATTATACTAGGTAAAGCCATTATTGTCTTAACGATTTACTCATTAGTTATTTTACATAACTAAATAACATCACCATAATTTCTTCCAAAAAATAATCCTTGTGTAAAATTAAAGCTACAATTTAATTATTTGCTTAAAATAAATATCAACTAAAACAAATAAGTAAGTGATGAAAACAACATTCTACAGATAATATACGTTTTTATATTCAATAATTCCAAATACTTTTGTAAGACATATTAAAACAATACGTTTAGAGTTTTTTTAAGTTTTTTTTTCATCATCATTAGGTATAAAACTAAAAAAAATATTTAGTTTAATTATTATATCACAACATAACAGCAATAAATATAGTTATCCGTAAATGTTGTCCAATAATTGTGGTCACAATAAATGTTTTAAAAAAAAATTGGATCACTATGTCTTTAAGATTGAGAATTACTGGTACCTAGTATAATATAGATAATACCTATTACCTTAGATACCCTTCTAGATACCCTAGAAACACATTTTTTTACTATTCTTCGAAACGTCCGTTACTTTAGCATTTCCATATACGAATTTGAATTCCTAAATTGTTCATTTTTAAGTAGGTACTTTTTTGTACAATTGTGCGCAACCAAAAAAACCAAGTTAACTTCTCTGCAAACACGTGTAAAAACGATATGCTGTTCTTGCTAAGGTAACTTTACCCCAGCAAAATTGTTGGTTGTAAAAAATTTATAATGAATAATTTTGGAATTCATATTCGTATATGACAGTATTGGTAGCGAACTTATCTTAGTACCAGTTTTGATTTTTATGTTTATAATTCCTATCTGCTTACACAGATATTGAATGATTTTAGTAAATAATCTTATAGACAATAAAAATAAATTATTACCAATAGGTAAAAAAAAACAACCAATTTCAAGGATTAACCTGGATCACCACAGTTCGTCTTGTTTCAATATATCGATTATGTTTATTGAGTCATTTATATTGCTATCTTATTATTGAGATGGAAATTAATATGCATTAAACCACAAATAAGTTGTATATTTTCACGACGACTTGCCGTATATATATTTAATTCGATTGATATTATGAGCTACTACGACAGCTGGAATATTAACCAGCTTAGAGTTCAACTACAATCCAGCGAAAATATATTTGATCAGAGATTTAGTGAATTCGAAGAATAAGATGTGTAACGGTTTGGAGTTCAGAAGGTGATTATTTTATAATGATTGATAATTGTTAATATATTACATTGAGAGTGTCACAACCGCATTTGTTGTCCTCGTCGTACACGTTTAGATAAATTATCAAACTTACAAAGGTAAGAACGTATTTTTTTTCGATATTTAAATTTGTTACATACTTATTAGGTAATTGCTTGAAAATTTAAATATCATACATTATTTCGAGAAACGTTTCCTGCAAGATAATTGTTTTAATTGCTTACTAATTCCACTTGCAAATGATATCGGTCAAGTATTATATAAATTATTATTTATATGGTTGGAAAATATAACCATTGTAAAGAATGTTAGGATATGATAATGTAAAGGTTCTTGTTCAAACACTTTTACTCCATTATTTTACGACACTGCGGGTGTGGAGAAGGCACGATGCATGTGTATCGCCGGCGGGCGGCTATGTTTTATTGAAGAAAACATTTTATTTTTTTTTCATTAAAACTTATTTACGTGGTTCTTATGACCTATATTATATACTAACAACACTATCCGTCGGCTAAAATGTAATAATATTTATACATAAATAACGATTGTCGACACGACACACTGACAGACGTAAGGTCGTAAAACCTAAATCTTCATTTCAATTAGTCATTTTTTATTTCATAATACGTAGTTAATATTACAATTATATACATACATGTAATACAAATTTAACCAATACTGTCACCCACATAAAATACAAATATTTTCTTTTAGTTGTTATTTATTGTAATTTGACAGGATTATAAAAATAGTTTTCACAATGTGTATAATACATAAAATTAATTATTTTAATTCAGTCACGTCCTTATAAGTTATAGCTGTTTAAAATCAACTTTGTACTATCTGTTCAAACACTTGACTCAAATTATTACCGTTAATTGTGTTTTCTAAACAAATTATATACACAAACTGTATAATAACATTGATAAGTTAAGTATTAAGCAATAATGACAATATATACCAAAGTGTATAAAATGTAAACATTTTACCTATACTATATTTTATATTGTAAGTTAAGTTTTATAGTTCAAAAAAATTACATTTATAGTTTTGTTAAAGAATTAAGCTTATAAAACTCATATCGACCATAAAGTATTTTACACTATTTATTTGATTAAAATAAATTTCATATACATTTTTAATAGAAAAAAAAACAAGTTATACTAATATAAGTAGTGATAAGTTGTAAGTAAATTAAACAGAGAACAAATAAATATTTTTTTTTTATAAAGAAGAAAAATAGGGATCCGAATTAGCTTGCAACGAGGAACGATGAAATTAGTCGATTTTTATAATAATCAGAGACTTAGGGTTGTGGAAAGAAACAGAATAACGCGAGAAACGATAATGCATTTTGTATTTGAGATAGTTGTGGAGACACTTTTTACGATATTTTATTAAATTATTAATACAATTTAATTTAGTCGCATGCATTTTCCAAACGTAGATTTACCAAAATAGATAAAGGAGTGTTTATTTTTTATGTTTATATTTTATTTGATTAATTATATTGCAAATATTATAATTTTACGTCAATTATTTTAGTTTCAATTTCATTTAATTCAAAAATATTTTTAAATTTTTCAACAATTATTTAAATAAAGGTGAATTATTGGATAAATATAATCAGTTTTATTATTTAATAATTTGTGGTGCGTATTGATAACTTATATTATACAAGTTATATTATGTATTATTCGGTAGTATATGTGCTTTTAAAATTCGCCTACCTAGTTTTACGTTATTTAAAATTTAAGACAATCAAACCATAAACTTTTATTAGGTACTGATTACATATGAAGTATTATTATATATTTTTAGGTATTTAAAATGAATATCTGCTATTAAACAAAAAATATGCAATATTAATATTTAATGGTAATATATTATATTTAAATTTGTTCTTTTTATGGTGCATATTTAAAATAATACGAAATTATTTATTTATATAAATATAATATGGTTAAGAATTATTATTCTTATTAATAATTAATTATTATATAAACTGTATAGTTCAATGTGTGTATAATCATTAAATTAATTAAAACTAAAATTGAAATTACAAATTTGATGAAAGATAATAAACGATGTTTTGAAATAGTTTACCAATCTAACTTACACCGTATTTTTGTGTACTCTAGTTAAAAAAATAAGGGAAAAAATAGAATCTGACGAATCTTGGTCGAATGTCCAAAAATCAAATGGTATCCTTTAAAGTTCTTATACAATTTTAAATAATGAAGTTATATACAAATCATATTTTTAGAATTGGATATACAGAGTGATTCACCAAGCATGATTATTGATCACCCCCTTTTTTTCAACGAATGAGTTTGTTAATATACCTTAAATCAAATAGTTGAAATCGTATAAGAAGAAATAACTTTTTTGGAATTTACAAAGGTGGATCATAGACATTTTTTTAGATCCTATGAAACTTTGTCCATGATATTTATTTTAAAATTATCTACATTAATTATATTTTATTTTGTACACCATTATTAGGTATGCCATTTGTTATTATTAACAAAGTGTTATGTGACGTACAATTATTATTTATTTACTATAATATTATCATTCACGATTTAGGACTATATTGTATTATAAATATTATTATACAAATAGTTTATCAATTAAATATTAAAATTACCACCTACTCACTTATTCAAATGGCTTATGAGTTATAACACATGACTTTCAAACACTTTTTATACATAGTACCGAATAGAAGAGACACTTGCAAGCTATATTATTGAAGATGTGGAACTATTTAAAATAAACTTGTGACAACAGTTTTGGATAGTCTATATATCTGTTAACAAGCATATTATATAAACATATGAAAAATATTCTTAGATAGATAGTATGTCTCGCTGTCTCACACTTTAAAATTTTAAATTCCTGCCACTAATATGCCTACAATTATTATTTCCCAAACTCAGTTTGTTCACTGCCATAAATCAGAATCATGATATTTCATATTAGCTTACGTTGTGTGTAGCCTGTTACTCTAAATCACTGAAGAATATTAAATTATTGAACTTACAATAATTATTAAGTACAATAATGCACAATAAAATATAATTTACTAACTTGCTAAAATATATACTAATATAATATGAAATATTGGTTATTATAGCTTATACATAATAAAAAAAAATTACACTAATTTAACTTTGTGGTGATATTCATAAATAATTACACTAATAAATATAGTCAGCATTATAAATACTTCTCGAGAATAATAAATAAAAGAAGCAGCTGAATAACGAGTTAAATTAATTTACTATTACACTAAAGTTAAACAAGTAGTATTAATAAATCTTAAATGTTTCTAAAATATTGTACGTCATATCATTAGGTGTTTAGTGATGTTTGAATGTAACATGAAATAAGTTTAAATAAAGCTCTTTGTTTATTAGAAATAATAACTTAGTAGGTACCTATTTGTATAGTTTTGAATTTAAAATAATTTAGTTCACGATACACAACCGATGAGTGACGACTAATAACCAATGTTTGTATAAAAAAAATACAAAATTATATATTATGTTAGCTTAATTATTGACTAGGTACTCTATAAGTTATATTTAGTTTCATCATCATTCATTTATTTATCATTAAATGTATACATAATATATGTTTACGGGCAACGTAGGCATTTATACTTTGATCAATACTTCTGAGAGACTCATTAAAATACCATTTAGCCTGACCAATATGATCTTATATTACTTAATTACAGTATACTTTTCCCGAAGTAAATTAGGCATTATAATTTAAATTGTAAAATAAAAATATTAAAAAATATTGTCATTTGATAAAATGACCAACTTTAAATAGATACAAGTATAATTAGTACACACAATATAAGTAACGTCATATTGTATTACAATATTGTTTTTTTTTTCAATACACTTTGATAAAAAATGTTGTACTTGGTCAAAAATCTTCACAATTATAATACACGGTTCTTCATAAATTGTTCTTATAGTAATTTAAAAGTATAAAATAACTAAAATACACATTATACACAATTTTACAAAAATATTAAGTTCAAATGTTGACAAAATTGTATATTTAAACAAAAAAATTATGGTTTTAGTTCGTAGATTAGTTTTTGTCAAAAATGAATTTAACCTACTCTGTCTATATAATTTATTACTAGTAAGACAATCAATAATTACTGCAATATAAATACATATTAAGTATAGTAAAATATCCTTAGAAATATAGTCGGCTCAGAATTGTTTTTCATAGTATATATGTACCTACAATGATTTATCATCAAATTCAAATTGCACACATCTATTACAGTCACTTACTCAATGACGATAGTAGGCGCGTATACAAGGGGGGCGATTTAAGGGTTAAGGACCTAGATTTAAAAATTTCCCTTCCCCTCCATTAAACAAAAGTTATGTATACGCCACTGGACAACAGGTACATTCGAAATCTTCTTGCTAATCATATACAGCAGAGTGATTTCTTTTATTAAGAGACAAACATCTAAAAACATGCGTTTACACATTCATTCTATTTTTCTCTGCATCATCTTAGAATAATTATTTTAGTCTATTACCTATGCTATTGAACAGAATCGATTTTGATTTATTATGCAATATTAGTATTGTAAGTGGGGTGGTATTTATCATCCGTTTAAGTTTTATGACTTTTTTTATAGTTCCATTGTAGTGTAATTGTGTAGGCTCCTATAAATTTCACGTGAAAGCCTCTTACATTTTTAAATACTGCGCTTATACACAAATCAACTTTATAAAATGTATTAAAGTATAATTATTTTTGAAGAAATGTATAGGCATTTCAGATTTTCATGACTACATTAGTTATATATTGAGTTAAAATAACGTTATAAGTAATACATGAAATTATTTTAATAAAATTAACAATATTTTATAGGATTTAAACTAGTTATTATGCTACCTAATATAGATGTTAGATAATAATAAAATATATTATAATTAACTAACTAATCTAATAACGATACACGATTATACAGATATTATGTGTCGAGATGAACAAAGATATAAAAGTACTCTCATATCCATACACTATAAATCAAGGTCAGCATTTTTTTAAATTACATTTTAAAGTAAGACTTTTTTATACGATTTTAGTTTATCTTAATAGCTTTAATTTCACTCACCTTATTACATTGTTAAGTATTGTTATTAGACTTAATTAAATAAAAATTGTTGAAATCTTTAATTGGATGGTTTAACTTTTCAAAACATAATTACATTTTTTTTAAAATATATTAATATTTTAATTTTTTATTATTTAAAATTTGAATATATGTTTAAAATAAAGGATTATTTATTTATTTTATTTTATCATTTATTTACGGGCCCGGCAGACTAGTAAAATTTATAATAATGTTTAAATCTAGTGAGAGTTACACATGCCCAAATTTTACAATTTGCTGTTTTATTTTAATATGATAACAGCTAAATTAAGTTAGTTTCAGTAAACAAGCACTAAATAAAAATAATAACATTAAAGAGTAAATGCGGGTGCTCATTCCCAAAACTCTTCATTCTATAAATCTGGTGATTTCTATCTTATTTTGTATTATGAGTGGATATGAAAATAATAAGCAGACGACCGAGTGGAAGAGTTTCAAAGTTTATTTGAGAGAGTCCAGTATGAGCATTAATACGTCTATCAATTGATTTATTCAAAGGCAATAAATTAGCCTCAACTGTCCTGTTTACTAAAGGGACGAGGACGAGCTTAAGCATGACTGGCTGGTAGTCGTGTGGATGACAAATATACTATTACGGATGATGGAGCTTAAAAATTGCCTTTGAACATGTTTTAAATGAGAAGAATCACGAAGAAAAACAAGAATCATTTGTTCAATAGTGTTGACTAGTATTGAACAAATTACAATTAGCGAAACACAATAATTACATTATAATAATAATAAAAAAAAATAACAATAATAATAATAAGACCCGAAATGCAAACGATGTCGTTTTGAAATACAACTTAACACAAATTCGTACAGCGGTGACAAAACGTAATTAAGTAAAATGGGCGGTAATCACAATAGGTATTCGTGGTTGGTACTGACGCATAATTGCATAGACGCATCGTCAGTCCACTGCGTTTAATGAACCAGTTAAATTATAAATATGATACTACAATAATACTGTAATTATAATTTGTTTAACAGCAATTACAAACCCTCAAAAATTCATATTTCCAAATTTTTTTTAAGGATTTCCTTTTTATTTTTTTAAGAAATTAGTAAAATTCGAAAGAATATCCAAAATTATTCTGTAGTTTAGATATGCATAACATTTAACATTTTTACACCCAAGGCTTGAACAATTTTAAGGAGTCAAATTCTTTAGACAATATAGATATCCTTAAAAAATAAAGACCGTCAAAGCTCAAAATCGTCTCTCGTATACAATGGCTGAATTCAA
Source organism: Neotoxoptera formosana (assembly GCA_022818045.1). Lineage (NCBI taxonomy): Eukaryota > Metazoa > Arthropoda > Insecta > Hemiptera > Aphididae > Neotoxoptera > Neotoxoptera formosana. Next base: position 9,576,932 of record CM040632.1, on the reverse strand, counting down.
ATTTAACACATCTCTATAACTGTGTTTTACTCAATGACGAGGTACTCTTGAGACCTGCTACTATATACTAAATGTATGTATACATAAATATTTTTTCATGTAGGAACGTAAATCTAGTTAGTACTTTAGATGTTCAAAGTAAAAAATTAATTAATAACAAAGTAGTTTTCAAAAACATGGGTTAAAACATAAAACAATTTTTATACGGCAATTTTTACGTAAGACACGTTTTTAACAAAAACAATTTGGTTTTTTTTTTTTTACTCAAAAACGAAGAACCGTTTATATACTTTTCATGTTTTTATGACAATTTTCGTTAAAACATTTTCAAAATATTTTGACTATTTTTAAACTGTTTATAAGCATGAGAAGTTTTCGATTTTTTTAAAATAATTGTCGATAGATAATCTTTGCTCAGTCAAAAACTTGCAAATTTAATATTAGGTGTTTCGTACATTTTATAAATTTAATTAAATAAAAAAGTTAATCGTAAATCCACAATTATTTTTGACGATCATCTAAAGGTTTCTATCTATAGGTTAGGTTACAGATTTCATCAAAATCACAAACATTTGCAAATTATTTTGAGTAAGAATTTCATTAAAAATGATCTTTTTATATCTAAGTTTTGAAAATTAAACACAATATTTCTCATAAATTTTTCTACCTTTATTAAAAAACAATTTACCGGGAAGCCATTTAAATTTTTTATGAGCGTTTGAAGTTAAATTTTTTATGACATTGGATATTCACCCGTGAATTATTGATTTTCTTATTTTGTTGTAATTTAAAAACGAATAACTGTAGATAACTACTTGAAATTGACTCTTTAATACCTAGAAATTATATCATAAATTAATATTGTATACTTAGAAATATAAGCTGACATAAAATTCTTCGCTCAGAATCGATTTTCATAATATGCAATGATTTATCATGGATATGAATTCATATTTAATACGTTATCCATTACAGTGACTGGGGGTCAACACCTGATAGGTCGACACCTACAACTGCACAACAGTAGATACAAGTGGCACCAACTTGCACGCCTTTTTATTTAGGTACGTATGTTGACAAAAAATGGTTTCCTGGTCAATTAGCTTAACAATTGAAAAAGAGTTATTCTTATAGCAGTTAAAAGTTATCAAAATTACATACCTAGTTCTTAGGCATTTGAAGTTTTAAATTTAAATAATAATTTTAGTACATTTTTTTTCATTTAAAAAATTGTAATAATTGTTTCAAGACCACTTTTTGCTATTACGTATTTTGTTATTTTCTATACACAATTTAATTCTCAAAATATGTATACTAATTTTAAGCTATTTATATCAAGAACCTATTAATACCGTTTTACTACACTACGTCTGCAGTATTGAGTTATGAGTTACTATTAATTAAGTATCAAAACTATATGTTAAAACAAAATCTAAATAAAAAAAAAAAAGTTAATATACTTATTACTTATAGTATTTAAACATAGTGTAAGATAACGTATAAATAAAAATAAGTATTGGTTATAGGTAGTAACATTGTTTCCTCTCAGAATCGTTTTTCGTATACAATTTTTATCATTGAATTTAAATATTTTACAAATTCATAACAGTGGGTGTTTAATGGGACGTTAGTACAATCAAAACCTACTATACAGCAGACCGAGTTAACCGATTTTTTTTTTTTATTCACACCTGCAGAATATACGTATAATTTACTTATACAACAATATATTGCAAGTGACATATGCATTTTAAGTAATGTATTTATAGTTTATAAATAAATTACTTAATTTCTGTATTAAAAATCACAATATAAATGTATTTATAAAAAATATTTGAGTATAAAATCTGTCATAGTTAGAAATGATAGTTAAAAATAATCGTATAATACAATCAAATATGAATAATTTATCTCCAGAAAGATAATTTCTTAAAGTCCATTTCAGCAGGGAATCAAATTTATGGCGAACGTGTATCTCGAACCACATAAGTTTTTCAATGTATAGCACATAAAACACTGTCACGTAGTCGTTATAGGTACATGGCTCATACCTATAAAAAAAGTATAAAGTGGGTACCAATACAGTTTATACATTTATACCTACTGATTTTTTGAAATGTATTAAAAATGTAATCTGTTAAGGCCATTTTATGTTATAATATAATATACGAAAGTGCACTTCTTGAATGCGTCAAGTTAGACAAAGATTAGTTAAAAAGTACTTTTGTATTTTAAAAATGTATTTTCACTGTACTCGTATTGCTGAGTATTCATAAAATAGTAAAACAATGAAATCAGGGAACTCTCCTTGCTGTATAGTAGGATAAGACTACTACGTCATTAATATATTATTATTATCAATGGAATGAATGTGTTAAATTTGAATTCAACGAGAAAACGATTCTGAGCGAAGGAGACGGATGGAACAGCCAGTCAGCAATTGTCTCTAAGGATAGTTAATGTTATATTGTATTTATATGATTATCAGTATTTTTGTTATGTTAAACTAAGTTTTATCAAAAATATCTTATATTAGGTACTTTTAATAGGGATCTATAGTCAATAATGACGAACAGCGGTAGAATAATAGTATATGAATAGACTCGTGGTATAAATAGCTTAAAAATAATACCTACAAATATTTTTTGAAAATGTCTAAATAAGTAACTCAGAAGAGTCATAAAATGTTAAAATGTATGCCGTGATTAGAAAATAGTAATATTTAAATAATACCTATAACTATGTAAAAAATCTCTACGGTTATTTTTTTCTGAATAACCAACAACGAAGCAACTAAAATGAATTTGTTAAAAACTTGTGTTGTGAAAATATTCACATTTTTCAACTGCTTTTTATTTTTATTTCCAATTATTAAGAAAAGTACTGGAAATGTCCTACATTTGTCCATCAAAGTTATAACCGACCGACTAGATCAAATTTTCTACCATAAACCACCCTCAATAATGAAGATTGAAGCATATTCGAAATAATCTATAATAATGTACTTGGGCGTTGATCGATATATAATTTATCGTGTACAATTATTATATTATACAAGAGAACGCCGCACCACCGCCAGTCGTCGCGTCGTCGTCGTGGACCACGGGCTGCACGTCGTGAACTTGCATTACAGAGAATAATATAATATTATTTTAGTGGATTTTCCGTGTACATATTATAATTAATATAAATAATGATACGATTTCGAGTACACGGACACAGGTAAATATGCTGTGTATTACAAGTACATATTATAATATATTATTATATTTTATATATCATCTATAATATACGTACGCGATCGTTAATCGGCAACGTCGCACGCACCGCGTATACGACTGCTGCAACAGGGCGGGGGCGATATATTTTTAAACATTTTTAACGCGGATACTCGAGCGTCGTTGGCGGTGGCGAGGGGGTGAAAATATAAAAGATAAACGTGAAATAATAATAACGCGGACCACCACCCCCGTCGGACGGCGGAGCGAGCGCACACTGTATATATTATGTGCGCGCGCAACGGCTGTGACAGTGGTAGGCGGAGCGGACGTTGTGCGCACTCTCCGGATCTGGACAAAAGGGCACGCTGCCCCTGCCCGGCGGTACGTGCGCAAAAATCCGCTCCCCTAATCTATATACGCGACTAGCCGACCAGCCGACCGACCGCCCTCCCGCGCGTACATATTATATATTATATATATATGCACAAGGTATGTGTGTGCGTAAATGTACGCCCCCACCCTGGTGCCGCGCGACGACCATATTATATACATGTATACACACACTGAGGCGGTGGCTCGATCGTCGTGTGCGGAGAAGGGTTTTATCAACAACCAAAATGGCACTACAATACATAATGGCTAATGCCAAACTTTACACCCCGCGTGAGTCCCCCCCTCACGCATATATCTATGTATACATCTATATCGTATATATGTGACCTCTCGTCTGTACACACGCACACGCACACGCATACATATACATATATGTATATACTTCGCTGGCAAGCGGTGTAGTGGGAAAATGCGTGGAGATCGAAAAAGGGAGGAAATTATATATACGGGGTAAACGAAATGCGCGGCGCACAAAGTACCTCCGTTCGTATACACACACACACACACGCACACACATTTATGTATGGAATTGCAGCAACCCATATCTGAATAATTTGATTGAATGATGAGTTTCGGGTCCTCTGGGTGTTGTTTATTGTGAAGGGCCCCGGCCGGACCCGGTCGTTAGAAATATGTGTTCGTGGCGGACGCGAGTGAGGGGGAATTGGCTTCAACGAAAAATATCGCCAAAACTATATTAATACGCTCTATACGTGTAGGCACAAGCGGTGTTCTAATAATTAATAATATTTCCCGTCCCCCCCAAAGCCATTAGAATTTCTCGATAATATAATATTGTTGTTTTCCCTACACCAAACGCACGCACACACAATACGCGCATATAATATATATTATTATTATTATATATAATTAGCAAAAATACGCCATAAAACACACGGGCGTCGGCCAATATTTGCAACTGCTGCGTTTTGTGTTATCTTTATATTAATCGTGATCATATTGCATCACGAGCAATAGATAGGCTAAAATTATAGAGGCATAGTGGCGAGGTTGAACAATTATTAAAGAGATATTTATTATATTTTATGCAGAACGCCAGTTGTAGGTAAATAGCGTATATTTTACTATTACCTATATATTATATAGCTTTATAATAGTGACTCAGTGACTGTACTAAACGATTTTTTTAAAGCTGTCTACGTTTTTTGTATAAAAAAAAATGCGTACTTTAAAGAGATCATTTAGATCACTATTCAGGGGTATACAAGTCTCCTGCTGAACAGAAAAAAAATCTATTATTCAATAGTCGTATTGAGGTCGTATGGTGTATTACAAATATTATAATATACCAATTACCTACTTTCGGATTTATCACCCGTTTTTATTTAATCTAGCTAAAATTAATTTCAAACGATAAATATTATAAAAATACAATATATAATTTATTATAACAATACCTATATATATAAGAGTTAATATACAATAAAGTTTCGTTGTATATTATATTTGAATTTCATAATTTCATAATAATTATTTAAAATAATATAAGCTGCTTTGATGGTCTTTATTTATTATGTATCTAACAAAATAAAGTACTTATAATGCTATTTAAACTCTTGAGTGGTATAAATTATTAAATTAATTAATTATATGTTCATAGTAGGTACTTTTTAGCAAAGTGGGAAAGCGTATTACAATTCTAATTTAAAATGTTTTACAATTAACCGGTCATGAAACAAAATTATTTTTTTTACATTAAAAATGATAACTAAAAATTAACAGAGGTATCTTTAATAAATTAATATTATCGGTAATGGACATGTCCAGAACAACTGGCTAAATTATTAAAATACAGAAAATACATTGTAATTGATACATTTTAAAACCAAGACAAATATATATTAGTTTGTAAATAATGATAATATATCAAATATTATTATTTATTATTCATACATACGTATCGAACGCAAACATATTACAGTATAAATAACTATAATTTATATTGAAAACTCCCTTGTCAAACGTGAAATAATAATAACGATAGTAATAGTAATAATATATATTGCTGTGCATGACAATTTTCATACTGTCTGAAAAACAAACAGTCGCTGTACTAGAAGTACCTCAAATTACGCATTTACGATTAATTAATAAAATATAACGTTACAATATTCAGTTTTCATACTGTGTCGAAATTAAAGTTTCGAATAATTGAATAAATTGAGCATTGGGATGCACATAGTCTGTAGAAAATATCGTTTAATTAAGTCGTTTGTCGGCCGTTTAGCTGAGATAAAAAAAAATAGCTCTAATTAAATAAGTTCGACGCGCGATGTACTACACGCTTGCGTAATATCATGTCTGAGCATTGTTCTATAAGAAACGATAAAACGTCTTTAACCATAACATATTGTTCTTAATTACTAAGGTCAGTAGGTATATTATATAGTCGTTGCGTGTCAGAGTTGTATAAAACGCCGTCGTCGGAATGTTGCGGATTTTGTTTTTTTGCATAGGCTGCAGTGCACTTGTTTCAATTTTCGATTGTCTACTATCTACACCAGCTGCAATATTTGAATACGTTTCATTTATAAATCGAAATATCGTTCCTTTCGCTTTTTGCACAGTAATTTTTATTGTTCAAAAACTACTTTAATCACAATTATTGCGTACCATACATTTAAAACGTTTATAATACCGATCAGAAACATTTTAAATCAAAGTATTGACTAGACATTTCCAATGAAGAACACCGTTAGTATTATTATACTACATTTTTATGTCGAAAAAAGCAAAAGCAACGGTTTAATAAAAAATAAAAGAAATAGAAAAAATGTATATGATATGTGTAGTAAAATAAACGTCGTTTAAATTAAAACCCCGATGCTGAGAAGATGCAACTGGGTAGTATCTAAGGGTATACGTTATACAAGGCATTAACGCATAGGGCGTTGTTGTACAACAAAATTTATAAAGAAATGAGTAGGTAAGCTTAAAACAAAACGTTTAACAGGTATACTGCTGTAGGTACTAGGTACCATACTAAGGTTTGTGGCTAGCATTATTGTTTTTTGAGATGTATTTTTGTTTTTGTCTTGTTAACAATATTATTAATTAATAAAATAAAAATTTAAAAAAAATTAATTTATAACTGACTTGTGTTACTGAATAAATAAAAAAAAAATGTAAAATATTTTAAAGTAATGTGTATAAGGTAATATTAGTTTTTTTTATAGTTTTAAAAATAATTTAGAATGATGTAATTGAAATATAATTTTCACGAAAAGCATATTTTGGGCAACTTATTAACAAAAGTACATTGAAGTATTCAACACGATATTTACAAATACATCCCTAGAAATCAATTTTTAAATTATAATATACAATGTGAATTTGGTTAACTGGTACACTGATTACCTATGTCATAAACCATAAATAATTCTATATAATATTATCAGAAATAATACGTTTACACATAAACTACATATTATATACATAGATTTGAATGGATATTTGTTTAACGGTGAACCGTGTTAAATAAATTATAGGTAAAACGTTATGATTTTAGAGAGAAAAAGTTTAAAGACATGGGTGGGAGAAGTGAATGGTCTAATCTCGGCTCACAGGTGTTGTTCCAGGTACTGCATGTATCGTATGCAGCTGGTGCAGCAACCGCCGTCCTCGTCATCTTATAAGAATACGAGTTGAGTAAGGTTAAGATATCTTTAGTCCACGGCACAGCGTATACGGTCCAACCGACATTCGGAGTTATGTTTTTTTTCGTACAATATTTTTCGGCAGTCGCGTCTTAGTGGTGGCAGTAAACAGAACAAACTTAATATTTTTATCTATATAAATCCATATCTGAGAGTTATGTCTTATTCACATTGCGCACTAACAGTGTAAGTTTATAAACTTACATTTTAAATGTTTAATTTTATTGTGAAAAATGTATTACATTCAACTACGTAAAATGTAATACACAATATTATAGGTAAATTATAGTTTTTGAAGTCAATGTAGGCATCTCTCGTGAAGTATAACCATATAAAATAAATATATACATTGACGTATAAATACGTTTTGTCTAGTTTATCAAATACTAGTTGGTAAGTGGATTATTCTTGTGGTGTTCTATAAGAAACAGTTTCGAGAATCTTGATATCAACTACGGCATGTTTTAGAGATTTTATTTATATTAAATAATATTATTATCAATTACAATAGGCACTTAGGGTTACACCACAATAGTTTACTATAATATGGTAAATAATATTATAAATCGTAAGTAGTTTATTTTTCTGTATATTTTCTCAAAATGATAAAAATATAAAATATACAGTAGAAAATATATTGATGTTAAGTTATGATTTTGTAGCGTTGATGTACATACTACCTTTATGTGCTAATTTAATATTTATGGAATAAATGCTTGATAATACATGATTATTTTTCTAAACATAATAAACACATAAAAACTGTTTAGTATTTATTATTTATTTTTATCTGGCTACTAATTCTTAATTATATCATAGTTATCACTTATAGCTATAAAGCAACTAAGCAGCCCACAAAGTAGAAGATTCGAATATATTATCACTAACCAGACGTATAAGGACCACACTGCAGCCGACGAAACGCAACCGATTGATTATTGAACATCAAAATCCAACATAAACATAGATTTAAATATAAAACGTATTATCGCAACCCTACTTGACCGTTTTATGTATTATAATTTATAAGTTAATTACAATTTAAAAGGAATTTTCGGAAAATTATGTTTAAATTTTCATAATTTACAATGAAATTCTATAATACTGTAATAATACAGTGAAAATAATAATTAAATACGGTGGAATACCCTAAATGTATTCTTCGAAGAATAACAATTTAATTTAGTCATTTTAATTTTATGAACTATACAATTTTGTGCATAAAGCAAAATCATAGCAACGTGATAATATAATAGTAATTTTGTACAAATTGAGTTTGTTATGCTACAATTCGATGATGCTGTGCAAGGTATACTTTGCTCAGAATCATGTGGGCAATGTGAATCGAATTAAACTGTAATTTATTATGGGAAGTATTATGTATATTATTATAATATAACTGTGGACATTTTTAAATTTGTGTGACCGACTACCGACTAACTATGACTGATGTACATGTAAGATTTTGTGTAAAACAAACAAGTGTAGTTTAAAACGTTTTGGGTGGCATTGCAACTCTACTCTCTAAACGCCATAGTAATGATTTGTAAATAAAAAATAAATAAAAAATAATAATTAGATAGTTTATTTCTTATAATAATATTTTGTACAACAATTAATGTTATCAATTTTACTTTACCCTATTGAATTTTCATATTTAATGTTGATGCCTATTTTGATAGTCAAAATAGTGGTTCATATAAAATGTAATATTTTTTTAAATTTGTTTTATTTATTCAATTAAATGCAAAAAGTAAATGACTGATCTCCACCTTTGCCCGTAACATATAAACTAGTTAAGATCTTAATCATTAATAAAGTAAAAATTATTGTAAAAGCAAAAAAACATTAAAATAAAATAAAAATGCAAAATTGCAATTTTTAGTTTTCAAAGAATATATATTTGTTTTTATTATATATTTAAACAATGTAATTATAGAATCAGTTTCAAGTAGTTTTGTTAGATAATTAAGACCTTAATAAACTATCCAGAGTCCAGAATTTTTTATATAAGTACTGCAACACACCTCCTTTGTGGTTTAACACAAAGTGGCTGTCGATATTTATACCTAATCCTATCCCGTTAAGGAGTAGTGGGTTAGCTAATCCCCTACACGAACCGGTCTTGTGAACCGGGTTGTTGGACTGATATAAATAAAGTTTTTTAAGTTATATTTTACAGGTCCTAGAAACTTATGACCTGCGTTCATAAACTAACACAATCGAAATCGATATAGCAACGTATACAAAGATTTATTAAATGTTTAAAATAGTAATAATATTACACAGTACACTATCATCTGAGTAACCCTGTTCTTGAAGGTAGTATAATATTGAAGATCACAGGAGTAGCGGAGTACGAGTTGAATTAATTAATGCGTTATGATTTAATTATTTGTGTAGGTTATTATACCAATAATAAATCGAATTAAATTAATATTAAATGAAATGTTAAGATTATATGAAAGAACGCTTGTCTTTACTTCGCGATTCAAACCCGACTGATGGCTATGCCAATAATATAATATACGCTCGTACTCGACGATCCTGTGTTCTGCTAATCTAATCAAATTCACAAAGAATCTGAGTGCGACGTAAAATCACTAGTCAGTAATCTGTAAATCGTTACAGTACCTAAGTATCTACTTTTTTATCTTCATTCAAAACCACACAGGTATAGAACAGATTATATTATTATTTTAAACAATATAATAAATCTATCCACTCTATTAAATAAGCTAGTCCATACAATAAAATACGAGAAAGTGGGTACTGATAAGCTTTACAGTAAATATCTAGAGTGGTTAGTGGTTTCTGTTATGGATGTGTAAAATTTAAATTCATTGATATAAAATCATTATTTATAAAAAAAAACCGATGCTGAGTGAAGACGGCCTTTAATATGTACCGAATAAATATGATGATATTATTGCAATTAAAGTAATTAATTTTACTATTAAACATTAGAAATACAGTAGTTTGAATTATTTTTATTGAATATATTGTATATAAAAAAGTAATTGTGTGTACAAAATATAATAATATACTTTAAAAGTTTCAAATACCCACGAATAATATCCAAATTTGAACTTAAAATATCTATAAAAGAAAACTGTGTATATACATAGTCTTTAAGATTTGTTGGTTACAGCATAAAATACTTATAAAAAACCTGTTTTAAATTTTCAAATGTTTTGACCAAACAAACATTTTTTTATCGAAAATTATTTTAAAAAATACTAATAAAAATATAAATTTTCTTATACCTATTAATAACTTAAAAATAGTCATAATATTTTACAAAATGTATGATGTAACTATAGAAACTGCTTATATAAACATTCTTTTTAAGTTTCATATTGTTTCTACGGTTATTTTTTGAGTTACACCAAAAAAAAACAAAATAAATGTTGTCAAAAACTGATTTTGCGTTAAAATTCCTATATTGTCCTATTTATTGTTTTTTTTTCCCGAAGCTTTTGAAAATAACTCGAAAAATTTCAATCTCTTAAAAGTACTAACTAGATTCACTATCCTACCAGAAAATATGAGTAAGTTGAAGCATTATTTCGACTACTTGTCGCGTATACAGACACAAAGTATAAATGCAAATAAAAATAAAACACACATTATTGTAAAACAAATTCATATGTACATCGTTCCTCTCAAGATCTTAAATATAAAAATCTTAATATACAAGTATTGATGATTGTAGTGATACTTTTGCAGTAAATGTACACAATCAGACTACTACTACAAACTGCTTCGTAAACTATTTTTGTGTACTACAGAATAATGCAATATAACAGTTGATAATAATCAGTAACTTTTTATACCCTCAAAATAAATGTGCATTTGAGTTGTTTTTAAATGGGTATGGTTAATTTTACTTCTATTTATAGTATCTGAAAATTGTATAACAAATTCATTTCGAAGACCCGATGTTTTTTAGCTTTATAGGGGAACCGCGTGTTATTAACTTTGTTAGTGCTATTTAAAATATATTTTAGAAAATCAATGGTACAATACTGATCCGTATGTGAAACACACTTTGTATAAATGTAATTTGATTTTTGATAAACAATTAGAATAATGACAAATGCTGTTCATCTTTTTTTCAATTTATATTTTACTGAAAGTTGTTTATACCAAACACAAATACTTGTAGAGATAAATATTATTACATTAATTCGATTTCAAAACAATGTTTTAAATACGTTTCAAACGGTATGATAACCATCTACACTATTTAATACTATATGTCATGTATATTATATATAGATGTACTTATCGTATGACATACGTTTGTAAAAATAAAAATAAATTTACGTTTGCGAGAAAATGGAGACAATTGAATTTGACTACATTATTTAAATTCATTGAATGAAATTGCATTAAAAACAAAACGAGTATTTGAATATGTTCAGTTTAAAGTATAATAATTATACATGAAACAAGAAACTCGTTTAAACCTCATTGGGAGTATTACTATTAGTTTATTTTTTATTTAATATAATGGTAGGTACGTTGGTAAAAATGTTCACCGGTTGATATTATAGTACATTATTTGGTAAATAAATCTATCATTTAAAGAAATATGTATAAATGATAAGTAAGTATACTCTTATAATCAAGCAGACAACATAAGAAAACATTATTCTTTTGCGACTGGAGAGAGTAAAATAATAGACAAACACTCGAGATTATTTCATTAAACATTTAAATAATTTAATGCCTAATACTATAACAGTTATTCATTGAAACGTTATGATCATACTGTGATTCACTATATACTTTATTAAATTAAGAAACTAATTATTTAAAGATCCATATTATTATACTTAAATAAATTATTGTGTGCAATTAATAAAATATATTTAAGCATCCTGTAAATTCTGAATTACATCGACAACTATACATATAATATTGCTGATGAAAATGTATTCATTATTTGAATGAGGTTTTATGCAATCGTGAGAAACCTCCCCTCGAGCTTTAATCAATATTCGTAGGGACCGTATAGTGTCAGAAGCAACCTATAGAGGGTTATGAGTTTCACTGTTATTTACTACCATCCAAAATGGCCGAGCGACCATGGAATAATGATCAAAAATAATTTGGACGGTGTACGATAAATGGGCTCCATAGCTTAACTGCAAAAATGGAGAAAAATATTTTAATCGAATAAAGTGCCACTCTTTATTTTATCAAACTTTAAAAGCAAAAAAAATTAATTAAATATATTTAGATAGGTACGCAACAATATAGGTGACAATAATTGTAATTAATTTTCACTTCTAGCGTATTTTTGGTACGTAAAATATTGAATATTTTAATATTTCTGTCCAATAATATAAATAGAAATAACGGAAACAATAATATAAATAATGTTTTTTCTCGTGCATTATTTAACTGTCTCGTTTATTAAAATCATCCTAAAAGGTCACCGCTGAGCATATAATATACATGCAATTTAATCGCGGCAGACTGGATAAATAATTTTTGAAATAAATCACGGATCAAATCTAGAATGGTGGTGACAGCCAATTCAACGTATTCAGCTTTATAGTAAAAAATAAAAAACCCTCTTGTTGATGGACGTTTTGTGGTATATGTTGATGGTGATATTACATTAAAACTGCTGCCAGACACGAGGGTCGTGATATATTATTATCATTATCATCGTCGGTGCAGTATTGGATTTCGGATTTTCCGGGAAAGGGTTCGTCGGTTTAATTAATGCGTTTTCGCAGTATAATTTAAAATACAGTGAGTTATAAAGTATTCCAACTATAAATTTAGTTATAAAATATGAAAAATAAAGGGTGGAAAATAATATGCATACCTCGTGCAGGATCGAGGGCAAAAACCGCGGGCGACGTTGCAGCGCACGCGCGGATGGATCAGCAGAGCAGCAGTACTCGACGACGACGATGGCAACAATGATAATATTATAGTTTAATATTATAAACTATATTCGACGAACTCGCTAAGCAACCCCCCGCAACGTAATAATATTTGAAAAGGTGAGTAAATTAAAATGTTATGTGAGCCGTATGGATATTTATTATAAAATACTATTTTAATACAGCGGTGAAAAGCAGTACGGAGCGGGCATATAATTATTATTCAGACGTCGGGAATTCGGGCCGCACTCGCGACGGATTCACGTCGTCGTCGTCGTCGGCGGCGGCGGGCGGAAATTCGCACGCTCGGCACACGGATCAGCGACGGCGGCGATGCGACTCGGACGGTGCACAAGGTACGACACACGACACTGCTGCAGCGTACACGCGGCGCGGGAGATCGCGGCCGGTTTGCATGTGGTTCTGTTCGGCGGCGGGGCCGGTTGTCGGACGACGGTGAGACGGTCGGCCGAGGTCGGTGCAAAAGACGAAGACTGGGCCCGGTGTGCTATCGGCGAGAAACGGCGAGAGTGGTCGCAGCCGAGTCGCGTATTATTATAGGTATATTATTATTGGAGAGAGAACGAAATGAGCGGCACAACAACGGCACACACGCACGCACTCGCACTCACACAGGCACGCACGTACGGCCAGAGTGGTGTGTGTTTTTCGCGTAAGTTTGCGTGCGTTTTGCACGTATATAAGAATAGAATCGCCGCATTTGAATAATATTATTCGTTGCGTGCCGACGCCGCGGTGGAAGGGGTCACCGGGTGTTCCCCCGTAGTCGTCGTCGCCGCCGCCGCCGCCGTCGTCGTCTTCGCTCGGGCCCGTTCTCACAGCAGCACAACTTCCTCCCGACCACCCCCGCACGACGGTCAATTTTTATTTCTTATTACGAGGGTCGGTGGTCGATGGTCCACGTGGTAGTGAACCGGTTGTGCGAAAGTTTTTTAAAAAATGTTCGTTTCGAAAATTTCACCATCCCCCGGCGTCAGGGGGATCCGTGAGAAAATCCGTGCTGGTGGGTGTCGATCGAGCGCAAAAATAAAAAGTTCGAAGTGCCGACCGGTTTTTGGAAAAAAAGCGCACCCCCCTCGGCCGCGCCGTTTTTTTGAGGGTTGCGCGTGGGCGTCCGGAAGGGTGCAGTGGGGTTTGTTTACTGCTACATGAGCGTTAATCCCAAACGGGTTTACCACGGGTATATTTTGTGTTATCGTGCGGTGTATTTTAAGTAATATCTCGATAAGTCATTGTTCGTTTAACATAATATCATTACGTTAAATAATAATAAGAAATCCTTGGCGAGCGTGGTAAATCGTATTGAAGTACCTATAATTATATTTTACCTACACATCATTATGCGTTAAGACGTTAGTGACATTTTTACTGTAACCCAGTAGACTTTTCAGTCTTGTACCTATGTACATTTTCTATATTAACACGTGAGTCCTAAAATAACGAATATTTTCAGACCGTCCACTAGTACCTAAGTTTTTTTTCCCTTCCGCCCACGCATCACGCGCGTTTACCGTGCCCGTGAGAAACCATAAAAGGGGGACTCAGAAAAAAAAGTTCGACGCTCTGACCGGTTTAGGCGCGCGAAAAAACGCGCCACCTATTCATTCGCGAAGGGTTCACCCCTGCTCATAGGACGAGCAATTTTTTCGGAATTCCATGGGAACAGCCACGGTGCATATGGGAATTTGTATTCAGTTGAAATACATTTTTTAAATTCGCACAAAGGTTCAAAACTTTTGTGAAACTGGTTAGCTGAGACAAAATAATAATAATACCGATAAAAAGTTTTTTATCAGCTACAATTTTTTTTTTTTTTAGCAACAGGTTTATGGTCTCAGGGTTTTTACACAGCACAATATAAAGTACATACCCATACATATTATATACGGATAAATTTTTTTCTCAGTTCTGCAGCACGTCGTTAAAAACGAACGCGAATGTCCAGTAGGGATAGATATATGCACTTAGGGCGGTAGATTTTTAGCTTTACCGTTGGTCGAATAATTTTTTTTTATAATTTGTTTGTTTGCATTACCAAAAAAAAGTTCACCTTTTATATTATATTATATTATATGCAGAACTCTTTAAAAAATTCCGTTACAGACTATTATTATGTACCTACCCGTTAGCCGTAATAACACCCGTAATTGATGTATATAATTTTTCTGTACATTCAATCCACGTGTAGACAGTATAAATTCACATAATATGGGTAAACATATATACATATATTTATATTGCTTAATAGATTTATCTGATTTTGGTAATATTTACGAATTTACCATAAATATATTATCCTACCTTATAACTTATAATAGCAACATATTTCGGTTACGCTGCAGAAGTACCTAGTGCTAATCAGAAATAAATTCATAATTTATGTGTTTATATTGTGGGAATGCAATCTTAAAGAAACGAAAAATGTGGTTTATGCAAGTATATATTCGTAAACACATATTATATTTTTCATTAAATAAGAATGAGAAATAAATGTTTGTTTTCCAAATAATATTGTTGTGTAAATTCAAAATCTACGTATCTACGTATAGTTGTTCAAAGCTAAATAAGCAAAGTCTTAAGAAAAAAAAGAAAAAAATTATTCATAACATTTTACCCACTAGTTGACGTTATTAATGGTATTAAGTAAAATGATTGACGTATGGTGTTGGGAGGGTGGGGAGTTGCGAAGCGCAGTCCATTTATTATCAGGTCTATGAAACATTTGAATTACATTTTTTTGTAAACCACGATCTTTATTGCACAATGATATTCCCATAGAATTAAATATTGTGTCTCACTGGAATAAAATCCAATGAGAATTAAATCAATCGTAATAGTACATAATATCACATATTTAACAGGTCTCTTTGTTAAAATATTTGATATATACTATGTACAGACAGGAAAGCCATTGATAAAACTATATACCAACTGAAAGCAATGATGTAGATATTAAATGAAGCCATCAGATAAAAGGTATATGTATCTATACAAAATATAATATTGTTGGACTACATTGGTCAGTGGGGGTATGTTTAATTAATAATTCTGTCACGTGGCGTATATATAACTGATATATAATATATATGTATAACTGATATAGATATAACTGAATAAATAACCGTTTGTAAAATAAATGAAATACTTTTTATTGATATTTTTTAATATACGATAATAATTACTTTATCTATTAATCTTGACTATACATTTTAAAATCTAAGCAACTATTAAGTCTTTGAAATTGCATACTATCTTTATAAAAGTTACATATTTAATTGACACTGAAATATTAAACAAATATTGTAAAGATTGTATTATATATTACAGGTATATTACAACGTACACATTAAATAATATGTTAATATTATAATATGATTCCATCAAAAAATATATTTATAAATAAAATAAAAATTCCACTTTGCATATATTATCAGCGAATACCAATTGAAAATTACTACAGCGTACAAAATTATATACAACACTCACTCCACTCCCCCCATAACCAGTAAATACTCCATACTGGTTATAAGTATTATTTAAAATTAAAATATTTCAATTTTATTTTCTATGTTTCAAAGTTACTGAACTACCTAATCATAATCACAAACAATATTTTTTTTCTTTTTATAAAATATTTCACTATTTTATTGTCGTACATATTTGTAAATATTAGTTACCCAAATACTCAATATCTCAATACTAATAAATCTTGTATTATTTGTAATTTGATTTATTTTATTTTATGTGTGTGTTTAATGTTTATAATACGTATAATATGAGTTGTATATGAACTGAAAATATTATCTGTAACGTGCAGCGCATTTTCTTAGAAATCTGATTAAAAATAATTTAAAAAACAAATAAAAGTAGGTTTAATATTTGCCTATACTATATATTTTTTTTTAATCAGTCACACATATTATAGTTATGTATTATATATTACAGTTATGTTTAAATTATATTTTAGAGTAGATGCAACATTTCACATAATGAAATCGACATTATAACCTATTTTCAAATCAGACTATTATGCTACGAAAATACCACCCACAAAGAAAAAAAATTGTCAGCAATTCACATTGTATAATGCGCATTGAGGTGGTCTTATCAATCGAAATATTATTCGCTACGTTAACAATAACGTTTTAGCTGGTTCATTTGATATAATGTTACCTTGTTTATTTTTTTATAGTATACCTGCGTAAAGTTGAGAGTAAAATATCATAATGAAAATAAGTTAGGTACGAAATGTTATTTTACCATAAAATGGTAATTGGGGAATGGATACTGGAATCAGAGTATAATAGCCATATTTAGACTTTATTATAGTTCAATCAGAACAATAAATTATTGGGATTATAGTTAAGTCTTAACTGAAAGCAGATTGCTTAAAATGTTTACACACGTTTTCAAGTTATCACTCGCACGCATTATATTACTAATTAATAATTATAAGCGCTTTGACCACGTGGCTTCATACGCAATTTATGGTAGTCCGTGGACAATATTACGTCGGGTGTAAGAAGTTAAATTTAATAACAGTGAATCGGCCAAAGTCTATAATACTTGTATTTATGTAAATATTATTTCTCATTATATTATATTATTTTAATTTTACTTTTTTTAAACTTAATTTTGTATTGTTTACTAGGTGTTACAATTTTGTATCGTTAGCTTAAATATTAGAGTGCATTTACTTACCATTAAACAAATTAATAGAGACATTATCTAGGTATTATCTCGTCATATTTTTTTAGATTTAATGTTTGAGCGACTTATATGAGTATGTAAAATAATAATATTTGAAAATGATCTTATTCACTATTAATATTTAAAATATCGTAAAAAACGACTAGCCCAGCTCATAGTTATAGTTGTTGCATACCTCCAAACGGTTTTCAACAAAAAGCTTATGAACGTTCTTATAATATGTTAAAATAGTAGAGTACAGCGTATGATATAAATAGGTCGTATAGGTATCCGAGCAGTATGCCTCCTACGTTTATAGTTATATAGCAGTACTTTGCCGTATATACCTATATATTATAATATAGTAGCTATTATATTATTATATAATGTGCATAAATCTCGTCGAGCCCAGGCGGGGAGAGTTTGTCGGAGGCAAGACGATAAGTCTATAACGGTATTTTTGTGACGTGGGGCTATCGCGAGTTTGCCATCACACACACACACACACACACACACACACACACACACACACACACACACACACACACACACACACACACACACACACACACACACACACACACACACACACACACACACACACACACACACACACACACACACACACACACACACACACACACACACACACACACACACACACACACACACACACACACACACACACACACACACACACACACACAAAAGCAAGCGCACATGCCATGCACAACAATAATAGCTTTTATATATTATTATCATTATACTGTCTTCGTCCCTCTCGCGAGTATGTTTTATTGTTCAATATTATGGACCATCATGGTCGTCTAGAGTTATGTATCGGCGGAATAATATATGTAGTGTATACGGCCGGCCGGGCGCCTTTTGGTGCGCACGCGCACACCCGGCTATTAGTGCGGGCGAATAGTGTTTGTGTGTATTTGCCGATTGTGCCGCCGCCGCCGAAGCAAAGTGGAAAACGCACACCGACCGGCCGGCTGTGGACTGCCATGCCCCCCTTCGCGCACTGCACGCGCACATGCAAAATACGACTGATCCTTTTGCCTCGACGACCGCCGCGGATTCGCGCCAAATTGCATTTTCTTTTCTCTCTTTAGCTGTGCCGCTTCAACCACAATACGAGTATACTAGCATCATCATTATTTATATCTGTATACTTATATTATTAAAGTTACAAGTGGTTTTTAGTTTGTCCCCGCTAACAAGGAAAACTACTGAACCGATTTTTCTAAAAAATATGATAATAATTTTTTGCTTGTATAAATAATTGTTGCCACGAGTTACACATAATAAAATATAGTTATTTTGATTGGAAATAACTTTATTTATTGTATTATATTTTCTATAAAATAATGTAAATTGTAGTAACAGTTAGTCTATATGATATAAGCTAGGTTGAGGTTTATAATAAACTAGACAAATTTTCGTCCGAATTTGACAAAAAACAACTGACAATATTTCAAATGAAACAAATCGTAAACTCTAAATATATATATGTCAGATAAGATAGATGGATTATGGATCTACTGTGTAGTTTTTGCAGGAAATTAAATTGTTGTTATAAAATCTATTGATTTAATTCAAAACCGTATTTTATGAATTTTCTACAATTCAGATGTGGTGTTGAACGTATTTCTCACCCATCATAATATCACCTGCTACTATCATACTTAAAACTAGAAACGCTCGATAATAGAAGAAAAATTTAGTTTTTTTCCATGTTGTATGATATACTGTACTCTCTGCTCTCACGGCCGTTACTATAGTATAACAATAAATTAAATAAAATATATTTCACAAGGTACAGTTAAACATTACGTTATGAAGTAATAATACATTTTGGTCAGTACCATGTTTCTACGTAATATTATACGCATGTAAGATATATTTTTAGGAGTTTGCAAATTCATCAAAATATGTTTTACATTGTTTGAAGCGAATGATTACCTAATATCCATTGCGTACACATAAAAACTAAAACATAACCTGCATTTTTAAATTCATAGTAAGTAAAACTAACTCAAACACTGCAGGGCCTAACCAAACGCAGGGCGAGTACCTGGGTAGTAGAACTGCCGATCATGACTACCTACATTACATTTTTATAAGGTCTTATATCTGTATAATAGCTCTGCTGACTGGTCTCCTAGTTCAGTGTTTCTTAAAATGTTTACTGTGATAACTGATCACCATTTAAATGAATAATACATTATATTATTAGAAACCTCTAAATATTATATATGTATTTATTATACATATACATACGTATAGATTAGCGTAAGAAAAAAATAGTTTATGTTAATAGATAGTAGATTATACTACCTATATAGATAATTCATACTTATGGCCACAAAGCACAGATATTACAGTATTTTTAACTGTCAAAAACCGTTTATTTGCTCTGCGTAAATCCGTGGTACGTGGTGTCTTGTGCAATAAAGATGTACAGGGAAATCTTATCCATAAATTGAATATTTAGAGAGAAAAAACCTTATCGACACTTTGTCGGACGTTTCTGGCGACTGTTTTTGGCTAAGACATTTTTAGGGACATACTTATTGACTAATAACATAATAAAATCTATAATAATATCTTAGTGGACTAAGGTATTTTTATTTTTAAGTAGTTGGTGCGTGGTTTTTATTTTGAAAGAACCTGTCACATATATTTATGTAAATGTAGCGCAAGAAGTCAGGAGGACTAACTCCTGTTTTATGATTGATAAGTGCAGTTTATTTTGTCGATTCTCGCCATTTTAGCATGAAAATTCAGTACGTATTATATAACTGTATAAGACATACATTTTAGTGGTTTTACTAGACCGTGTTCTAGTACACGTACGCCAAAACTTGTAAATTATGTTATTATTATTTAAACGATTACGAGTATAGCAGTATACTGAATTCGCTGGTCGGGTGGGTCACATTTATGAATATTTAGAAATTAATCAAACGCTATATACAACGGATGTACAGCGGTTATAATATCCGCTTGTACGGTTTATCTACTACAGAGCTATACGAATTTCTGTACTTTGCGTTTTATGTGATGCGTTTTCATTTTCCTCTCATCGCGACTATTTAGGCATATAAACTATATTATACTATAACCATATATACTCATACAGCAGGCCGTACACAATAATATATAGTTTCGTAGATTATTATATTATTTATTATTATAAATTCGACGTTAATTTGCATAATATTATAATATCGTGTATTCGTATTGTTGTTTTATTATATCACTAGAGTTTGATTTAGTGGCTCGGTTGTACTGATGCACGTGGTTTTACACAATGCGTTCGAACCATGATATATTTATTATTATTATATATACCTACCTACACGGGTACCAATATTAGGTATTTATAATACATAATAATATTATATATCCTGCACACCGCCTTCTATTATTGTGCGTGTACAACTATACAGTAGGTACACTATACGGTACATATCTATATATACGCGGAATATACACGTCGACTGGCAGATTCGCCAAAATAGCGTATAACATATAATATATTATTATTATTATTATTCGTCGTCGTCGTCGTCGTCGTTGTTTCAACACGTCCTGAATGCTCTCGCGTAATTACTTCCATTTAACCGAACCATAGAGTTTTGAAGGAATTACATTTTAGGGCGCGTCGCTTGCATTGCATAATAACGCCATATTAATATAATATATTATTATTTGGAGATCGATGACGGCGAGTGAGACAGATAGACAGAAGGACGGTCAAATTGTGCTGGGGCGGGATGGGAGACAGACGATACGAGAGAGAATTTTCCGACGGACGCGCACCGATAGACGATGGTGTGCGACTACGTCGCTATTTTAGTGCAATAAATTAATGCAATGTAGTACAGTCATGAACGCCTTTTGTCCACGAATTCGCCGATGCACTAACACAGTTCTGCGTTTGTAAAATGGCGAGGGAATGCTGACTGTTATGCACATATCTGCTAGGTATACAATATTATACGACTGAAGTAGTCGGAAATTTTATTTTAATTTTACTTTGCGGATCTATATAACCTTATTATAAGTGTTATTGTGATATTATTTGATGATAGGCAAGTATGCGACAGTCGTGTTTATCGTGCTTGTCGTACGACCCTCCCTATTGCATCCACTAATTTTTTTTTAATAATTATTACTGTATTAACAAGTGTCATATTTCCATTGAAATTTAAACTATCAATAATTTATTTATAAATCTAAGATAACATTTTTTTTCCTAAAAATTAAAACATACACGTCTCGGATAGCAGCCAATTTCCGTAAGTTTTAAAATATACGCAAGAGGCACAATTCCTCAATGGAAATTTGGTACAAAACTATTTTATACGCCATTGCCCTTTAAGACATATAGCCGAAAATATAGAGTATGGCTTGGCACATTTGTTGAACCATACTAGATGTCGTAGGTACGTATATCATAATATATCGTCAACAATGAGTTTTTATCATGTTTTGTTTTTAACTTTGAGATTAAACCTATATTTCAGATCACTGAGATGTGGCTCGCGGGTTCACTGGGCAGTAGCTTAAGCAGCCGTATGAAATTAAAATATTATATGCACGCGAGGACACGAACACCCGTGTACCACGAGTGTATGAGCGTAATACAAGCTGAAAAAGCTTTTAGGCGAAGCATCGTTTAAAATCGATGTTAGGTATAGTCGGTACTTGTATCACCATTCTTCGTTTTTATTGTAAATTAAGCTAATAGACAACCCAATTGATAAATCGTTTGCAATTGTCATTGAAGCTATATTTTATTGTGTGCATAGAAAGCCTCACCTCACCGACCACATTACAAGCAAACTATCAGACACTCGCACAAGTGACGACACGAAAATTGTGTGATCGAAAATCGAACAGATCGACGGTTTCGAAGAAAAAGGCAGGCATGGCCACATCTTATATTGGTATAGTTATATCGATTTGAGAGAATAATGTGAGCATGCGGACCACGGTCACCTAATTTATACACTTTGGTCATTGCCTACCGTTTTCGTATAAAATGTTGTGTTGTGTAGTGAAACGACGTCTCGGCGAAACGAGTTCATATAATAATGACTAAATATTATATATTTGAGCCCTCTCAAAGATTTACCAATAATGGCACGTGAACGCAAGTCAAAGATATTCACAATCACGAAATTTGAAAGTTATTTTGCACTTTGCCCACTTGGTTATTAACTTAAGACTGACCATTTTTGTTCATAAATATAATTACAGAGCTTTAATTTTATTAAATTGATACAACATTTTTTTACCTACTTTTTAGGTCATATCTACCATATTAACTAAATTAATGGTGATACTTATTTTATAAAATCGATCCGGTTAAAGACTTTAATAATATATGCTTTGAAGTGAGATGCATATTAAAAATATTATCATTTGCATAATAAACTTATTTTGTTATGCTTCTTTAAACTCTGGTAATGTTTCAAAATATTATTTAAATTATTTGAGTATCATACACTTGTTTAAATATTTACTTTAAAATACTATAGGTAGCTTTCAAACGCTTATATAAAATTGTAAAAATTATAAAAATTCACTTGCTGAATTTGCTCGATTATAATATATAAGTTAAGATAAGTTAGAAGGTTTTATGGCTTCAAAAAAAAAAAAATAATAATAAAATATAGATTCTGATGAAATTATCGAACAATTGAAAAGTAAAAGTAAATAATTTCTTCATAGGGAACATAGCTATTAAGTGTCATATGTTTTAAAAGTAAACTTTTTCATCTTTGAAATAAACATATTAGGTAATTTATTAAACGTTATACATGATTGCGACATTGCTGTATTTAACTACCTATGAAATGTTAAGTCTTAAATTAACTTAAATATTTTTATTTTACAATATGTATAACAAATATTGTAATCTTAATGGAAAAAGTTTTTTTATGAATCTTGTTGTTATTCACTGACGAACGATAATGATGATCAGAAAAGCACTGTATCCTGAGTGTTGTGATCGTGTTCTTTGATACTAAAAATATAACATTTATACGTATCAGTTTATGGGCGGGCAAATAAAATATCACCATTCAACTATTCAAGTATATTATATTTTTTTGGTCAACAGTATCATACATATCTTATATAAGTTTACCAAATATCACATAGTTATTTATTATTTCCCTTGATTAAGCGGTCGTATTTTCGGTACATATTAGAGTAGCCTTTAATAGAGAAACAAGCGACTTCGTTCGTGGCCTGTAGTAAGTGATGCTAAGCTTATTCTGTATATTCCGATGGCCACAGTATCGTTTGATAATATATACGTTTATAGTTTACCTATCGAATTATGAAATCGTTTATTATATGCATCATTTTATATTATACTAACTGTCACGTTATATTTTACGTTTTAAATTTTTCGTTTGTATAAATATAATAAAACTCCGTGAGCCATACCTATGAGACCTTTGTCGGGCTATATAGCCGATATAATACTACTACAGCTATGCTCATAAAATATGCAATTTTTAAAAACATCTTAGTAAAATCTGAATTTGTTAAGATTTCAATAAAATGCGAGGCATTAGTATATAAATTCGAGCCTCATCGATAGTGCCCCCACGCATCTAAGGTAGTTGGTAGAGATGTGGGTATAGGAATAAACTAATGTAAGTGAATTCTGTGAGTACGAATTTATGCGAGACATATTAAAAGTATGATGTATATATAGTATAAACTCATGTACTACACCACAGTTAAGTTACAAAAATAATATAATATATTAATATCGTATTGCAGTTAAGTGACAACACATTTGAACCACTTGTCAATCTGAAATTCTCTGCATAAACAATGTATACATTAAGTAAAATATAATGATCTACTGTATATAATATTAATATATATATATATATATATTATGTATTTATTAAGCAAAATAACACAATTAAGTACGTATTTAACTATTTAAGTTATTTAGTGATCTGTAGATGCAGTCGCTTTATTTAGGTTTTCCTACCCCTTAAACGTGACGTCACTCATGGCTAAGATGATATCGTGCAGTTTGTGGAAAATACAAAGTATAGACCTTTGGTTAGCTTGATAGCCGGTCCGATTCCAGTCACCATAAGAATCTTACGGTTAATTTTGTTTTTTACACAGTATTATTTATTTGGAAATATTACTTACTAAAGCGATTTTGAAATCAGTTTGAGAGATTAAAATATGTTATATTGTTATATATATATACAATATAAATATATAAATATAATTGGTAATCCTTAATATAATTATTTATTTATACATTTGATATGATTAAAAAATTCAAATTGATGAGATTAACAAATTGTTTATTATACTTGTATACTTGAATGTTGAATTAATAAGTAATGTTCAAAGCCAATATTATAGTTTGTTTAATTTTGTGATGGAGTGGCAGTGGCAAGATCATTGTTTTATTATTAACCCTTGTATAGGTCGTAGCCCGTAGGTAGAGGTATGTGACACATGGATAATAGAACAGTAAAGTTATTCATTATACCAAATGTATAATTCGATATAACGTAGCAACGTAACTGTTGGTCGATTATTTTGCCCTAATCACTGATAATGATTTAGATATACGTATATTGTCGTGTTTCACAAAACAGCCTTTGGGTGCGTATGGTTACTTGTATAATAGCTGTATCGCGCGCTTTTCCTACAGGCTACATATTCTACCTACCTTTGCGTCATGATATAATAATATTATACATTTCGACGTTGTCGAGATTATTCGTAACACCACATATTTCATTGCGAAAATGTCAAATTGAACATAATTTACTAGTAAGAATACAATGTACAATATTATATACTTATACTATATATACATTATATACAATATGTTCGGTAGTTATATACAATCCACTTTATTGCACTAACCTAATACCTACCGAAATACAATTTATTCCCATGTCCCGATGGTAAACATAAATTTAGAACGTCACGAAACCAAGAAAAATGATTTTTTACATAAAATGTTGCATTGTTGCCGAAGAAGCAGAAACGCTCACCTTCATGACTTCATATTTTGAATAATGTTTCCGATTTTAAAAAATAAACGATGACACTGCGTATATAGACAAATAGGTGGATTAAACATTATCAAAAGGCTATGATACAACCCACCGACATGTACGGAAAATTCGCCAAATAAATAATTATTATTTTAGTGTAGGATTGCAGCTGCTGGAGCTGGAGTAAATACTCGATTTTTCAGAATAAATATACAGTGCAAATGGTCTTTTTAGTCGGAAAGAACTCGCGGCCGATAAAACGTAGGAAAAAAATGTACCGCGACCGCAATTGCACTAAGCCTCACGAGCGGGTGCGTGTAAGACAATAACACTAATAAGAGGCGGCAGGCGGCGAGAAGAGACAAAACAATTGCAGCCGGTTAGAAAAGGATGTAAAAAAAAAAATGGAATTAAAAAACTAAAAGAAAGAAGGAGAGGAAAAAAGCAATCAAATAGTGTTCAGTGTGTGCGACGAGAGATAGAAGATTGACTGCATTCTTAGTACAGCGTATTATACGATGACGTACATTATATTATTATGGGCACTACGTATACACATCCACACGCTCTGCGCCGCCGCCGACCCATATGCAAATTTATCGACAGATTGCCGTCCGCCTTTCGGACACCTCTAATCCGCCGCCGCCGCCGCAGTTTGCCGGTTTTTATCGGTTTTTAATTTTTTTTTATATATTTAAAGTTACATACCTACTTACCGATGTAATAATAATAATAAGTAATTCGGAATTAAATGTCCCCAACTGAAGCGTGCTCACTGAGGTGAAGGAGAGGGGGAAGATGTCATATCACCCAATTGGTTATTTTTTATCTATCGCATTTATATTATGTTATGAAAAAATACGTTTGAAGTTCCAATATAAATGGTTGTTTGATAAACATTTGCCTTTTTCAGATCAGCATTTACGCAAATTAGTATTTGAAGAATTTAATGCATGGTAGAAACCTTTAAAAGTACGCCATAGACTAAAATATATGACACAATTAAGTAACTTACAATATTGTAAACAATACACTTCATCAAATAAAAAAATAATAACAGAAATAATAATTATGCTTATTAAAATATAAATTAGGTACCTACCTATTTAAAACGATTAGGCAAATTAATATGGAATTAACTAGTGCTTATATTGTCTTGATAGGTTTGCTAAAAAGTAAAAACTAAAATTTAACAAAAATATTATGTGGATAACAAGAAGCAAGTTATAGCTACTAAATGTATGTTAATTGTTAGTAAGATGTATGTAGGGATACTTAATAATATTTATGTATATTCTAAGTACCTATATACCTAATAATTAATTTTTAATTTCCTATAGGAATAACTGTTTAATGGTTGACATTTTTGTGTAATACTAAGAAAGGATTTGAAATAGTTGGCATTTTTAAGTTGGTTTCACACAAGAATTTTGTTTCGGAAACTGAAATTAAATATTTCTTTGTATATATTACTAGCTGTCCCACCCGGCGTTGCCCGAGTCAAAGATGAAATAAGTAAGCAAGTGATATCAGAATATTAGGCACACGAAAATATCGCACTGGTGGCCTGTGCCAAAGATTTGTTTTGTTTTTATAAATTTATTTGTAAAAATATGTACATGCCATATGCTTACTAATTATAATAGTTATAAGATATGTAACCATTGACAGCCCTATAAATAAACAGAGATTATTCTTATTCATATATATATCATAAAAAATAGCACTGTCAGTTTTTCCAGAATTTTTAGCGTATGTAGGAAAATAGGCTAAATCTGACGTGTATAGGTTACGCATAAAGACACGCATACCTATTCGTCCAACCGTACAACTTTATTTAAATTTAAAAAAAAATTATTTCCTTTATTTTGAGATGTTTGTTTTTCAGTATTGGTCTTAAGATATATGAGCTTTAAAGATAGACTAGGTAGGAACTATAAAAGTCCTCTTGTGGCTTATTATAGTCGTAACGAAAATACATGTTTACCAATTATCATAATATGATAGGTACTCAACAGTAAAATACATCAATAAATAATATTTTTTAAAGTTGTACCTAATAATAGTTTTGTAGATAGCTACAACTGTTATTGCTAAACAACTTAATTTGATAGGTAAATTGTA
Source organism: Neotoxoptera formosana (assembly GCA_022818045.1). Lineage (NCBI taxonomy): Eukaryota > Metazoa > Arthropoda > Insecta > Hemiptera > Aphididae > Neotoxoptera > Neotoxoptera formosana. The sequence goes on along the minus strand of CM040632.1, from coordinate 9,548,829 downwards.
AACATTTTTATTTTAAAAGTCAAACGAATATTAATAAAATAGTTCTATATTAAATTTATAATATGGTATTGGTGGTCTTAATTTTATTCATACTGAAATCATACCTACTATTTTTTTGATCACTTTGTATGTGCTTTTATTTAAAAAATAAAACAGGTATTTTAAGGACATTGTTGTTGGACATTACGAGAATTCTGACAGTATTTTTAATTCCACCAAATATTAGCTATTCTTGTATGTAAATTTATCAGTACAGTATCCAGTAATTTGGTCCACACGTTTATTGAATTTGTCTACAACAAAGGTGTTGTACAGGGTACGTGGCTGTATATATAGTTAAATAATTCAACGTAGGTATCGCGTTTGCATGGTCACACTTCACACACAAATCATCTAATTAGAACACAGTTTTAAGTGTCAGAGTATTAAATTGCGTGTAATTTTTAATTAGTCAATTTATTGTCTAATATTATGCGAAAGGATAATCATAAATTAACTTTCTTAACTCTCACGATAAATTATATTTTTTCCATTTGAGAGATTATTTAAATAATATAACATTTATTGATGTGACGACGTAGCACGTACCCATATTAGAACTTAAAAAATGATATAATGTTTTGTATTATGTGCGTATATATTAGTATTATCACCAATCGAATATATTTATTTATTATCTATATAAAAGGTTAGTTGGATGATAATGTGCAAATGTTGTAATATATTTAGAAATTTAGTACTCGTTTATTTTATGAGTCTAATAAATAAGTTGTGATATATTATAATTATTTTAATTAAAACAAAATGTTTGCAAGACTCCCTTTGTCTGTCTTAAGAATAAAAAAGTGCGATTATTAGTTTTAAGTTTCTGAACCTAGGTGCCGATATTATATTTATGGAAATTACATTCTTGAACAAATAATGACAGTTATTTACTTTATCAATTTATATTTATATAATTAAATAAATAACAATATTGAAGATTAAAATCATTATTAAATAAGGTCTATATAAATTAGAAATTATAATCGACTTATAGATTAATTTCTTATCAGTTTTATAGCTGTATATGCAATTTAAAAACCCGAATCAATTCAATCCAAATCATTAAATTTAACAATAATTATTCTTTAAAACATTCTTATGTAACATATTATTAATATTTAAGAGAAATAAAATTCTTATTCGTTGGGTATTGCGTTTTACATTTTAGTTAACCATTATTATAGTTTAATAATATATAAGATTTCTAATTTAAACGTGAGATGTATTATAAGTTAAATGTACTATAGTCTATAATAGCAATCTAGACTTTTTTTGAACCTTTACTCATTATTAAATATTTTTCCAATAATATAGGAATTAAAATGTAAATATGATTATTTCAGGGAATTACAATTAAAATTCAATGTTATTACAAATATTCAAGCAAACTAGGTTGTATAAAAATAATAGATACTCCAACATCATACATAAACAAAATAATTTCTTGTAAATAGACGTGAAGATAATTTTTTCAATAAGATCAGTAAGAAAACAATACCAGACAGTCACTTTTACTAATATAATAGTATTATTTATTTATTTATTTATTTACGGCCTTATGCAATTCACAAAACATTCTTAAATGTAACTAAGTGTAACACATGTTTAACGTAAAAAATTTGTTTTAATTTTTTTTAGTTTAAACAAGATACAGATATAATATAAGTATAAAAACAAAAATATAATAAAAATAAAGTATATAAGCACTATATAAAAGTAATAATATTATAAAAATTCAATAATAAGTGCTCATTGCCAAGACTCTTCATCCTATCAATCAGGTGGTTCGTACCGTAATTTGTGTTGTGAGCAGATATTATAATAAAAGGAGCTAACAATCGTGTGTGACGGGATGGAAATTTAAAGTTTTTTTGAGAGAGTTAGAGTAAGAGCATCAATATATTCATCAATTAATTTATTCAAAAATAAAAAGTAAGCCTCAACTTTCCTATTTACTAATGGGACAAGACCGAGCTAATGCATAACTAATGCATAAGCTAATGCATAACTGGCTGATAGTCGTATGGATTGTGGTCAATATTGAGAATAAACAATGCAGAGTATAAAAATAGATTTTGAAAAAGTTCTATATGAGAGGAATCCACAGCTGTAAAGGGATCACATAGAACTGAAACATATTCTAAAACTGATCTAACAAGGGAACAGTAAATATCCCTGAATGAGGCGGATAACTTGAATTCTCTAGACAAGCGTCACACAAAACCAAGTGTCTTCAGAGCTTTACACACATTGCTTCAATATGAGAATGGAAGTCTAATCTATTGGTAAATGTAACACCTAAGTCTTTTTTTCTGCTTACTGACTCAAGATTTAAGCTATTAACGTCATAGGTGAAGTTGATAGTGGACCTATAGTGTAAGACATAGAGTGACATTTATCAGCATTGAAGTGCATCCCAATTGAGTTAAGCCAGGTAACTAGGGAATTTAATTAATTTTGTATTACCAGACAGACAGCTATCATGTCAACTCTACTAAATATTTTCAAGTCATCCTCAAACATGATAATATATTTTTAATAAAATAGACATATTATTTTTCTACCGTCTTATTCTTATTGATTAAGTCGGGCTCACCCATTTTTTTTCTCTAATACGATTTTTGGAATTTTTCTAAATATACTTAAAAAAAATATTTTCAAATTCTTGAGATTTTTTCTATTAATAAGTTTAACTATACTATGGAAATAAATATATAAAAATCAGTAGATTTTCAGTATAAATTACTTAAAATAAGTCCAAACATACTAAAATTTCATCGAATATAGATAATAAAACATTTCGTTGTAATGACCAAATGTTTCAATCCCCAAGATCGATATTTTTTGGTCATAGCTAAGATTTTTCATAAAAAATCGTTATATTTTGTTTAAATATCAAATGTTGTCAAAATTAAAACTTCTTATATCCATGTGCAAAAATTTTTAAAACACAATTAGTACAATTTATTAAGGACTTTGTACTACATTTTCAAGTTTTCTGACTAGGCATAACAATATTTATATCAACATTTATAGAAAAAAAAAGTTTGAAAAATTCTAATATTTATAAATAGCTTTATAAGTTTATTTAATATTTAAAAAATGCATAGTTTAATATACAATTTATTTTTGTAATAAAATGTATTTGAGGTTAAATCGTTATTATACGTTACAAATATTATGCAATGTATTAAAAAGTTTAACTATATACACTCACAAAAAAATTATTTGGATTTACACAAAATGTTATTTAAAAATCAATAAAAAGCTGAGCAAGTAGGTACTACTTTGCTGTAGATTAAGTGTCATGTGGATCACTGTAAATAGGATGTGTTAAATCTGAATAAAATTATGTTACATCATTGTAAACGAAAACGTACTCACTACTCAGCGAAGACAGGTCTGTCACCCTATATTACTAAATGTATTATTATATGATATATTTATATTTATATTTAAGTAATTTATTTTACTAGGTAAAAGTAAAACAAGAGGTTGAATAAATTTTTGCAGAAAACAATGCAATTGAAAATGACATTGTGTATATAAATTATATTAATATATATTAATATATTTTGAATGTTTCAAAAACCATGAATAACATTTCTAAATTGCAACCTTTTCAATTATTTTGACCGAGCAAAAAACATTATTGACATTTAAAAAAAAAAAAAAATCGCTAAATGTCAAATGTCTATAATTAGCTCAAAAATAATCAAAATGAAAATCTTCGTTTTAAAATTTTAGAGTTACACCAAAAAAAAAAAACAATTTTGATTTGGTTAAAACTGGGTTTTTTGTAAAATGTCCAGTTTTTCTTAATTTTTTACTTGTTTTCCCCGATTTTTCTGAAAAGTATTGAGATTTTTCTTACTTTTGACCCTCCAATTAGCAACTAGTTTCATTTTGCTACAAGAAACCACCCAGGCCCCGAAGTTAAAATATGAAGTATTTTTAGTGCCCCAAAAATGTCTGACATGCAAAAAAAAAATCACATAATTAAAAAATCAATATTTATTGCTTCGCTCAGAATCCATAATATGAGTTTTTCCATTTATAAGACTTAGGCATTGAAATTAAAAAAAATTTAACGACAAAATAATTTAGTTTATACTGATTTTGATAAATGTTGTACAAATTTTAACTAAAACGTTGTAGAATCAATTAATTTATATTTCCGTTCAGAATCTTAAATATGCTATTACTAAATTAAATCTTTTAGAATTCGCTATTCATCACTTTTTTTTTATCTTGCAACTAATAATAGTATAGTATTATGAAATAATACGCTATTCAGTTAATTAAATCAATTTATCATTAATGTTATAAATAGATATTCCTATGAATTGTTAACTTTCCGTCATTCAAAAAAAAAAAAATACCTTTATCAAATTGTGGTGTATTTCATAAGTATATACTGTGTATAATCACAAGAATATTATATGTGTAACCAACTTCTTTGATGATCGATTTATATTAGGCTTACACATTTAGTAGTTCAATAAAAACCATTTAAATTAAGACTGATAAAATAATTATTGTCATTGGAAAGTATGTATAGGTAGTCATAGCATAATATTATAGCAGTGTCAATCGCAAGAATCCAGAATTGTATTTATAAAAATAAAAACACGATAAGAGGAGAAAGGCGGCTTGCATAGATGACAATGATTGTAGAAATTGAGTTATCGACTGCAATGTGGGCGTGAATGCGTGATATGTATGAAAAAATGTATATATCTGACGTAATTATATTATAGTAGTGAATGAAGATGTGAAAAATTATTGCAATGGCCTGTAAGTTATTATAGGTGTGTGTTGCGTGTGTGTATTTCGTATGTGTATAATAATATCTATTTTATAATATATTATGTTTATTCGTATTATTATGTTTGTGTGTGGGTCGCTTGTGCGTGTGGTTTTTTTTTACAATTAGATGTCAATGTTCAATAGTTGTGACAGATAATTCGATTAAACGTTCGATAACTCTGATCAGGTAATAAAATAGATCAAAATAATCTTATAAGCGTTGATTTATTCAGAACAAATTATATTAATATATATTATAAAACATCAATTTCTTTACGAACGTAATAATTTAATTTAATCGTACTGTAGTTTACCAGTATAGAAATAATTTCCAGATGGACGCTTAAACAATAATAAATGCCTTTTTAATTAATTATAATTGTACAATAATCCTAGAAACTTTTACAAAAGTATAAAAAAAAAATTCCATTACTTCAGTCTCAAATACCACTTTGAGTTAAGTATTAGATTATAATTACTGAAATACTTTTAAATGGGTACATGAAAAAGTTAAAGTTAACCACCCAGATTAAATTTAAACGTTTATTTGCTTAATTATTTATTTTTACAAATTATCAATCATTTTTTAAAACGTGCATTTGTAAGATTGGTGGTTCTTTCGTGTCATACTTGGCCACACATAATTAAAAATACATATAATGAATGCTCAGCTTGGTAATATAATGTTATACTATATAAACACATGTGATAAAAATTTTCTAGTAAAACTTTTATGAAAATGTTTTTTGAAAACTTTTTTTGTAATAGGTACAAGTGAAATATTTTGGAATTTGTTAAGTGAATAAATAGTTATTTAGACATGTGGGTACTTAGATACTGAAATGTAATAGTACTGATCCAGTTATTACTACCTACATTTTTTGATTTTCAAAAGTTTAACCTACCTAATTAATAATTGAAGGCTAACACTTTTTACGATAGTAGTATAATAACTACAAAGGCAAACCGCAACATCATCTAAAACGCAACACACCGTAACTACCTATATTATAATAATAATATTACCTACCTACGGGCAACAGGCTATAAGCAAACAAAGCCGGTAGACCGCAACTATAAACGCGTCGAATTGATTTCGACTACCTAGCCAAAAATATTGAAATGTATAGGCACACAATGAGTATATTTGTGTCATGATAAACAACATTATATATCAGCTGAGTCGGTAATGTAATAGAAATAAATCTGTATTGTTTGTGGTGTAAAATTCAATTGAAATTATCGATACCTTTCCAAACGATAACGATTGGTAATAATATTATACTCGGATGTTCTAAACCAGCCAGCTTATGCTCAGCCGCTTTACACAAGCACAGTCCACACCTGTTTTGAGAATGGTGAGCCACGGCCGTCGTATATTCATCTCACCATCATCTTACACACTCTTGTAATGCTATGAAACGGTTTTAAATCGAGCCAAATTATTATAATGCTAAACCTATTTTGACAACAACCAAATGGGCTACAGAAATATGTTTAAAACCTTTAAAAATGAAAAACATAAACTTGAAAAATATTGTATTGGTAATTAAAGCTCAACAAATAAGCAATACTCGATGTTCGATGTCATCACTCTCATAAAAATTCAAAAGAAGGGTAAAATATTAAAATCGTATTATATTTGCAAATCAAAACTAAGTCTATAGTGCCTTGATATCGCCATTTGTGTCACTAATATTACACGCGTGCGTACAAATTGCCAGACGCGGACCTCTCGAAAGATAAAATTAATACTACATTTTTTTATATAGTTAACGTCTTATACTGATAAGATTTATTTTCCTCAATTATATCGTAATTATTATTTTTATATTTAAAGCAATAATGAATTGACGAACCATAGTACTCATACGAGTCGTACAACAACCAGGGATTAACGTACGTAAAATAATCTTGTTATAGGTATTATTGTGCAGTTGAGATGTTTCAACCTAACTTTAGATTAGAATTTGGTGTTTAATATTAAGTTATAAGGTCATTATATTACCTGCTTTGTGTCTTTTATATCCACTTATTATACTATATAATTAAACAAAACATAACCAAAACGTATTGTATATAACATCGTTAAACGAAGAATAACGCAAAAACAAAATAATTTAAAATCTATTTACTTAAAATGCATAATATTTGTTGCATAAAAATATTTATTCCATGTGATTCATTTTAATCTTTATAGCAATTAAGAACTTATTATTTTCAATAACTAGCATTAGATATTATTTTTTAACGATAAACTCAAAAGTTGTACAAAATGTTACTACTAAATAACAATAAACGCAACAATTGTATAGATTGTAAATAAAGTAAAAACATTTTCTTTTTTTTTTTAATGCAACCCTAATAATATCTAATTTATTCTGTCAACGCATTGATCCAGAAGTGTGAAAAAAATTTATATTTTAATATTATGTTTAAATATTGTTATTTTGTTCACTTATAATATTAATTGAACTATTGGTAGGTATTCATATTATGGTTTTAACACATTTTTTTCTTATAAATGTAATTAAAAGTAGTAGAATATTAAATAACCATACGATTAAAAAAAAACAATTATGCTATTACAATACATTATGCAAATGTTGTAAATTAATTTTTTTTAGTTACAAAAAACAACATAAGAATAGCATGATTATAATATTATTATTTTATAAATTATGATTATCCTGCGCAGCGTAGCGGACATTAGAGAATATTTGAATTGTATGCCTTTGACCACCAGGGTGGCCATTGATGCAATGTTTCTGTGTTTCGACAGTTCACCTCGTAGGTGGGGTAGATGTCAGCATATTCGTTCCATCGAAGTCTGTTCGGAGTAATAATATTAAGAATCTTTAAAGTAAGAAAAACATAATCATATTATACATTTCAACTTTTGTATCAAAAATAATACAAAATTTGGTATTAAACGTCATATATCTGTATAATAACTCTTTAACTTTAACGGAATAAGGGATTGACGGAGATGGCAGCTAGGAATAGGTATTGAGAATTTGATCGTTGCGTGATTTTAGTATTTCGATATTTATTGCATAAATAATAATAATAATAATATTAATAATAGGTACCTAATATATACCAGGATGACAAATTCATGGCGCAAAAAAAAAAATTGAGGTTACGTGAAAAATTATAATATTTATATTTTATTTTATTTTTAATAATAAACAACAACAACAACAAACAATATAATATTTTTCATCATTTAATGGCACGCTCAAAAAAAAAAAAAAAAATTTAACTTTTACATTCTTGATATCATTCCAAAATGTAAAATGCCAAAAATATAAGCTGGTGTTTGGGTGTCGACTGAAATTTTAAAATCGAAGCAATCGAAACATTCTAGTAAGTATTTTTTTAAATTATTGTCATCGACAATAATGGCGATGCTTGTATAATAAAATCACATCGTGATCTAACAGGTTGGGTAGATATACCTACTATTAAAGCGCCTAAAGGTAAACCGTTTTTTCCCCAGATATTTCCACGAAAACTCGTCCTTTGCCCGAGTGCTTGAATAATCGATTGCGGTACCTAGTCAATATTATATATTATACGTATATAGGCGCCTCTCAATTATTGTATTTTACATTTTTTCGTCACATGCGTCACGCGCACACAAAACCCAATGCGACGCGACGACGCTTCCGTTTCCAATAACAATACCAGAAGCCGTAAAAGGGTAAAAAAAAAAAAATGGCGTACCAACGACGGATATATCGATCGATCGAATGTTCTATTATAATCTCTATAAAATGTGTTTATTGTGTGTCCCTCACCGACCATTTTGCGCTGCGGGATAAAAAAAAAATTATAATAATAATACAAAAAACCATAACGATGACTGCCATGATTATGCATGTGTATACTTACTGTGTACGTGTTGAATTGTGCCTATAGGTATACCTACTACCTACAAACGTATTGTTCGCGTATAATAATAGACGTCAGTGAATTAGTGAAATATATACATATAAGTAGGTACTTGTGTTTTTTTTTTGTAAATTTAACTTGGATGTAAAATTACTAAATTTGAGCCTGAGATGCGCTTTTTACCTATATATGCTATCGTTTCTATAGACATAAGGTGTCACGCTAATTGTAATATTTTTCAAAAATATGGTTTTCATCCATTTTAATTATTATTTTTGTAACAACATTATATCTTGCGTAAATCGAGAAACCCCTCTTCCGAATCATCCCTGACTGGACTGGAGCTTACAAAGTCATACAACACCCTTTTAAAATAATTGTCTAACGTTTACCTATAATTTATCGATGAATAAATTATGACGTTGTAGTAATTAGTATACACGCAAACGTGCTCTACACTAGTATATGTTTATAAATACCTACTCTATTACTCCATTATAATACTATTGAGGAAGTACGATATTGTATATTTTGATTATTATAAACTTAAAAAGGTAATAAATGATTTACGATTTAATAAAATATCAATAGACACCTTTAAAGTTGAGGGGGGCATTGTGATGGTTAGGTATATAATATGGATGTAGTATATAATATTATAAGTAATCGTGTTATGTAGATTGTAGGTACCAACTGTATATGACTTGACTTATGTTTACGTGGTGCAGCGGAACAAGGCAGGTTTATAAGTATAGCGTATATATATAGGTATAGTATATAGTATAACTTTACTACCTATATGTATAATACCATTGATTATAAATTATAATATAGGTACGTTATAATATTTCTAAATACTACAAACCTATAATATTTTTTTAAAAATTGATATCACGTCATGATCGTATATTCGTCATGCATGCGGTGTTACAAAAATTGGTTTATTACATTTTGTTAATAACTTACACCTTATTCGGTTTATTTTCCTTTAATAAAAAATAATGTATTAGAGTTATGGTGCTGTAAATTATTGTCATTTGTTGGCAATTGACTGAACATAAAAGTACCTAACTGCCATTTATATTAATAAACTAAAACTTGTTAAAATTTAAATAATAATCAATATATGTTTACATTCTTGAAAATTTAAGCAATATTTGAGGACGAATAATTAATTATGATTATGTTCTCGAGTGTAGAGAATTTAGAGAACGCCAAACGGAAATACGATAAAACTTTAACCACCTAGTAAATATTTTATACAGCATTTCGTATGTTATCAGCATATTTATTAATTTAAATAAATTTATTATTAATTCATAATAGGGTCAATGGGATAGAGTAAAAGTGTAAAACTAAAATCATAATACTTTTTAATAAGTATATATGTAATTAGAAAAGTTTATAATATTTCCTTTGAAGATTTTATACTTTCATGCGATCTCAAAAATTCAAAAGATTATAAAATTTTTTAATTTGTTTATATCAATGTGATAAAGTTTATATGATATACAAATTTTACTTTGACAAAATAAATAACAACTTTTGTGTTTGTTATTTATATTATATAACTCCATCTTAAAATATTTGATATCTATATTATAGATAAGAGATGATGGCAGATAAATAATCAAATTCGAATAAAGCACATATAATTTTAACAGTGAATAAAAGAAACCTATATCCAGTTTTAGGATGCAATAAAGTAATTTTGCAGTGTGATTGGAGAATTCAGATAGAAAAAATAAAATAAAATAAGTGTATGTGATCAGTTTATTATTATTATACCGTCTGGAGCATTCATCGCGCAGGTCCGTATATCCGCATGGTTACACGAAATCTAATGGGAAATATCAATGAAAACTATAGAAAAAATAATATCCATCGATAAAAGTATAAAATAGACAATATACGTGAAAACGAATTCATTGTAAAGTAATATTTTAGGTACATTTATACCAAAATGATCGGCACTGTTTTTTTGTAACGTGCTAACGCTATACCCTGCTCCTTCAAAAAGTATTTCGTTATCCCTACTTTTTTTAAAATATAGTGCGCTACGTTTAACACTATTTTTTAAGTGTAGTGCGCTTCATTTTTAAATTTTTTTTTTAAATGGTAATTTGTAGTTTGAACTGATTTGACATTTGGTTACTGGACAAAATTTGACTACGTGAGTTAACCGTGGGTTGAACCCGAAAAATTCACTAATACACTCATCATTATCATAAAATAAATAAATGATTATAATATTTTAACGATCGCCGAAAAGGTTGTAGATAGCGACAAAATGATAATTTTCGCTACGCTAACCGTAAATTTGTAGCGCGCTATAGTGTTTCGCTACATTAGGTGTATTGCGTAGCGACGCTTCGATAATCGCTACAAATAAAGTACCGTCGCCACAATAAGCGCGACACTCCCGATCACTGATTATCCTAAAGGTTCTCGTCATGGCTTCCGTCTATAGGTATTATAATTTATAGGTTCACGGGTGTGTATATAATTGTATTTTAGAGGCGGTTTCAGACTTAATTACTTGAGTCCTCTCTATTGCCTACCTCTAATGTAGAATATTATCATAAATATAATAGTACAAGAAAACAAAACAATTACATTTCGTTTTATATTTTTACATGTTTTTAAAATATTCCTCATAATAAGTGTGTAACGAAATGTGTACCTATGCTCGATTGTAATGTGACGACGGAATCAATTATTGTAAGAAATATTATTTGTATATTTATTACGAATACGAATACTTTTAATATATTTCAATAAATCGCAAATATATTTTTTTATATTCATATTTAAGTTATTTAAATTTAGTGCTCATAAAACATTTATAATTGTAACTCGTGTTATGATTTTAAATCAAGATATTATAATTAATGAATTAGAAAGCGTGGAGGTGTTTTGAACCTTCAAAACTCCGAGATGCCCCCGGGTAAGTTCATACCACCATCCATATACAGCCGTACAGGCTATAAATATTTTAAGCCCGCCGCGGGTAGTTTGTTTTCAAATAATCATATCATTCATATTATATTATAATCTCCGCGTTACGATTTTTACGCGGTCGACTCGCAGGTACACAACGGCACAGCCATATACGACATGTTATTATTGTTACGGGCGTTGACCGAAGACGGTGTCGTTATAATTTTAATATAATAATAATTACAGAAACGATGACGGCGATAAATATCCATCCGGCGGGATGATAAGCTCGCGGTTAATATAATATTAATACCTACGAGATTTCGGATAATGACAAATGACCGACCACCACGCCGAGACCGACGACGGTTTCCGGATCATCGCATCATGTACACACGTATATTCCGGTATGTGGGGTGAGCATATTATTATATTATACATTTAATATTATTATGTGCGTGCACGGATTATATTATATCGGTCAAAGGCAAACAGCACGCGCGCCCGTTGTTTGCCGTTTTATTATATATAATATTTATCAATAGTATTCACAATCTAATATATATATATAGGTATATAATATTATATATTATTATTATTTGCGAAATATCGCGGTGGTCGGAATAACGCCGACGACCTCGGCGCTTGAGGAGGGGTGGTGGGGTGGGCCGACGACAATAATAATGGTTTATAATAATATTATATATTTTCTGTTCGGACGGCGTCTAGTCTGGTGTGCACGACTGGTGTGCAGCAGCGGTGTAATATTATTATTATTATTATTATTATTATACGCCAGACGACGCCTATAATAGTAATAATAATAATAATAATAATAATACATAACGCGGTACGCGCGGATCGTGCGATAGTTTTAATCTCCGACAGGCGAGCCGCGACGATATGCATACCATTATTGTTATAATAAATAATAGGACGACAATATTTATTTTGTATCCTATTTGTTTTAGCGTTTGAAAAAACACGTTCGCCACCCGCAGTCACCCGCGGTCCCCCTTGTGCTCGTCTGCGGTTAGAATAGGTCAGCCGCGCGGCGGGTGGACGGCGATTTTTGGGAATTTTCCAAACGCTCGGTAAACGCGCGCGTGTGCGCACACAAACATACAGACAGACAGACAGACACACACACACACACACACACACACATTGTAGTTGTCGAAATATTATCAAATCCAATTATTAGACGCGCGCGCGCGTTATTTATATTATATTATATATTATTATATTTGCAAATATTATTATTATGTTTGTTTAATCATCGGAGCACGTTCGTTTTTCGTTCTTTTGGGAATTTCAGCACATGCACGCCGAATGTAAAATGTGCATTAAATAATACACATGTACGTGTATTTAAACGTGTAATATGTATATGTGTGTGAAAATGACCAATGATTAAATACGCACATTTTTCGTGTGTCGAATGTTACAGCAGCGAAAGGGAAGAGTAGACAGGAGGTACCTTTACTATAATATCGACAGTCGGTCTCTGTCCATTGTGGTTAAAAACTCGTTCATTTTGTTTTGTTTTTTTTTAAAATTATTATTATTGTTTATGTTTATTTTTTAATCGCCTCCCATCACGGCAATTTCCATACGGTAATGTCACTGGGTCCAAATATTTATTAATTATTTTAACCGGACGTCCTACGTGGCGGAAGAAGAATGACATTTTTCGATTTATTTTCATAATAATATTATTATTATTATAAATATAATATAATTGTTTCCAATAGCAACTGCATTGTCATCCGTTCTCGTACACTTTATACGTATAAAATATTTTCCATCGTTTTTCCACTCTCTTTTTAGAAAATATTTCGATGGGTTCAGTGTTTGAAATTCTCGGTATTAATTATCAAAATTCAATTAATAGTACGCGGAATGGTAAAAACGTTCAAAATCAGTGGTAACATATATATAAATATATTATTTATGAACCATTTACGATGGCGATGTGGTTACAGAGTACCTATGCATCGTATAGAGGTGCATATAATATAAAAAAATCTATACGCCATGCGCATTATATGATTTATAAGGCTGTTTACATTTTTACCATTTAGTGTAAATATTGTTGTTCGTAGTAAATTTAGGCAATAAAGTTAAAACTAAAACATAATTGATAATATTAAATATAATAATAATTAATACACCAGATTTTTACCAATTTGTTAGATATTACCTATGTTTGTTTTAATTTAGTTGATCTAGTGAGAATCTGATTTAGAATTTAAAACTGTTGACACGATATTAGTGTCGTGAACCCAAAGGTGACAACTAACAACATAGGTAATTTATTCCAAATGAAAATATGTAAGTACCTGCATTAACTGTAATAACTTTATTAGTTTAAAGCATAAAATACCGTTGAAAGACTTTCGGCTATGTTTCTTTGGTAGGCACTAGGCAACGACATTACGACAATAATATAGTGTCAACTGTCAATGATTAGGCGTAAAACACTTCTACTATATTACTTTAGAATTTTAGATGATCCTGCACTCCAAGCATCAGTCAAGCTATTTCCGATTATCGTTATAGGTTTTTTAAGTCCTTGAGCTATAACTAATGTCATAGTTACCCCTTTTTGTTGTTGTTTCTGAGTTCAACTATAAGATAATACAGTGTGGGTGAGTTTTGAAAAAATTAGATTGGAAAATTAGTTTTGAAAATTTGTAAGCTTTTAGAATAAATTACCTTCAGTTCTTCTATGATGATCATTGTTTGTACCGATTACTATCCCACCACTACCAAATTATAATATTCTGGATACATCTTGGTGACCCTCCTGCATATGTGCTTAGGTAATCGGTTTTAAATCAGTGACTTTTTAAAATACTACGTGAACAAGAGTAAAGGTCAATTATATGCTGAGTTCATTGGTGAACAAGGAAATACTTTTTATCATTATTACAGTATAAAGCAGTGACTTTCAACCTGTTATTCACTAAGACACTACAACTTCCGATTCAATAAATGGATTTTCAAAACGAATAATGTATTTATTAAATCTACATTACACAATTTTATTAAAATATATATATATAAATTTACTTTATATTAAATAATATGCAAATCGAAAAAAAATAGTCAAATAACAAATGATCCAATAAAAAGGAGCTATGGACAAAAATACAAGATACTCTTTCACTACCACTTATTATATTATGCATGCTATTGTGTGTGTACTGTGTACAATGTACTTACGTATTGTTGGGGCCAAATAATACGTCTTACGATCATAGTTATATGTCTTATATTAGTATTACAATAATACAACTCGGTACAATATAATATTATTTATACGACCATTGAACGTGTACATTAGTGAAATGCATATAAATAGCGTTTTGTTCAAAAGTTTTTCAATAACCTCCTTGAAAAGTCTGTAGGTATGCCTTTCATGTGAATAAAATAATTCGATAATGATGTCGATTCTTGGATTTTCCTAGTGAAGTAGTAATCCTAGCTAGTACGGTTTTATAAGTGATGCGAAAATAGTTTTTTTTTATTCAAAATACCATATATTATAATATGTATTTTAATACCTATCAACATTTTAATGAAATTCTTAAATGTTACGAATTAATTTGTATTGCACATTTGCACTCATAACCGTTTATTTTTAGATTAAACAACTGTTAATTATATTTTATAGTTTCTATACCTTACCTACATATTTTATAGATTTTCATAACGGTATGGGCGTACATTATAGCGAATATAAAATATTGTGATACAGTTTGGAATAGGTTATTAAAATAGCTAATATATTACATCTTATCTTAAACACAAAATAAATAATTTTTTTAACTCGTTTTATTTTTTTTTTTATTTTTTTTTTTATTTAATTAAAGGCTTCAACAGCAATGATTATTAGCCTAGTGTTATTTACAAATAAAAATTATTTATACAATATTTATAAACGGAAAAAGAGACATATGTTATATACAGCAATATTATAATTTATCATCTAAAACGATTAATTTAAAAAAATTGAAGATATTGGCGACGTTGGTTTGGTTGAGGGCTTCTTCGAGTGATATAGGGTTTTTGAGGAGAATCCGAGAAGATGAAAATTTGGGGCAGTTGATGATGATGTGTTCTATTGTAAGAGGGGTGTTGCATGAGCCGCACAATGGTTTAGGATCTTTGGTAATTAGGTAGGAGTGTGTAAAAATCGAGTGTCCTATTCTAGCTCTGTTGATTATGGTTTGTTCTCTCCTAGATGCATTTTCAGGGTATGCCCATTTTGCAACTGTTTTTTTGACCTTCCTTAGTTTGTTGCTAGTTGGGATGTCATCCCAGTGGTTTTGCCATGATGTGAGGATGCGGTTTTGAGCTTCGTTGATCAGGTCTTTGGTGGTGCTTTTAGTTATGGAGGAGGTATTTCCAGAAGTGACAGCTTCATTCGCCATTGCGTCCGCTTTCTCATTCCCAGGGATACCTACGTATGATGGGACCCACATAAAATTAATTTGGTTTTTCGATGATGAGATGCATTCTTTGGTAAGCTGAATAAGTTCGTTCTGGGGATATTGGTCTTGAAGAGATATGAGGGCACTAAGAGAATCACTCATTATGAGGGTGGAATTGTTGTGGGATGAGACTACAAATTGTACTGCCGTGTATATCGCATATATTTCCGCCGTGCATATGCTAGTGAATGAAGGGAGTCGGAATTTTCTTACAACGGTATCATCTACTATTTCAAAACCTGTTCCGTTTGAGCTTTTTGAAGCGTCTGTATAAATTAGCGCGTGGTCGCGGTAATGTAGGTCAATTAATTCGTGAAAATGAGATACTATGATTGAGTTTTCAGTTGAGTTTTTATTGAACTTTAAAAGTTCTGTATTTATATTAGGGGACCAAGTCCAAGGTGCAAGTGAGGGAATGGGGATTTTGTTGATTATATCTATATATTCAGATTAATATTCTCCTTGATTTGGTTGAAGTTTTTGTAGATCGTGTTGGGAGTTTTTGCTCTAGAGTTTAGGAAGGTATAACGTCTTGATCATATATTTGATGGTATTGATGTTACGGATGATCTGAAGTGGAGTCGTTTTATTTTATTTGTTTACTGCAGAAGTGTAGGTCTTGACAAACTGCAACATATACAATTATGAACCAAATACAATGTACAATTGTTGGTGAAAATATTTTTTAATTTTTATTAACTTTTATATTATCATTAGGGATTTTACTTATAGGTACCTATAATTTATTATTATTCAATTTTGATCTTTTTCACGATACTGAAATTAGTTTTATCATCATATTTTGACTAGTTTTAATTTAACTAAACAACATTTTTTAGAAACATAAAATAAATAGTGAAAATAGTGTAAATGTTTATAATGTTCTATACATGTAATACGATATTCATTGGATATGTACCAGTAGGATATATATATATATAATGCATAATTAGCTATAAAATATTAATTTATCTAAAATGAATCTTAATTATATATTTTATACTTCTGTTTGTGTTTAAATTTCAATGTTCACTTTAAAATTTAAATACCTTATTTTAATTTTGTTGTGGAAGTCTAAAATATGATTACCAACAATATTTTTAATTTTATAATTGGGTACGATATTTTTAAAATTATTTGCGATGCAGGTAACATTTATGTAATTGTAGATTCAATACAGTTTATTAAACTGATGACTAAAGGAAATTTGTAAATTCAACACATTGACCCTTTCCTGTTCATGGATGTATATTTTTAATGTACATGTGGGACACAGTTGTTTAACAATACAATCGTTGAAACGTCCGAGGGAATATGTTAGGGGGATTCGCAGTAGAACGGGTTTTGTAGCCCCTAAAAACACGTAGGTATTTACCCCTAAATAGAATATTTCAAGTGGTCAGTGAGTGTTTGAAAATCGACTGTTGGGACTATAGGTAAAACTTCCAATAGATAGATTTGAATAGTATGTGCTCAATGTCCTATGTAACACAAATGGTAAAATAAAAACTAATTGAAAAATAAGTTAAAATATAATATAGCATCAAAGTATTGTTTTGTAGGAAGTGACTTATAATTTATATAATACACGTAAAGTATCTATACTTGTTCATTGTTGAGATTATTTTCTGTAATTTGTTAGTCATAATAACATCCTCGTAGCAGCTGCAGCGCATACACGTAGTTTGGGACCATACGAAATCTTTTAAATGTATTCAAACTATTGTAATAAAGTTCAAATTTGTTCTTCGACAATAATAGCATTATGATGCTGTATTGTCACACTGCTTGTAATGACGTATAATGTCGAGTAAATTTTACATGTCAAACGCAAAACTTTGTTAAGATTTTTAGGCACAAACTTGTCACCCATTCACCCATCTGTGACAAATTTCATTTTTATATTGTAAGTTGTACTTTATGGTTTTGCAATGAATATTTATGTTCATGCATATTGCTATTTGTTTGTATTACTATTCCTGGTTAGTTGCTGCATATGTCTAATATTTAGGTTTTAATTTTTTTGTATAAAAGATCATATTCTAGAGGACTACAGCTGACGAGTGTCTTCGAGCGATGATTCAAAACAATGAAAAATATAGTAGGATACGCAATATCTTTAAACGAGGGGCCAAAATAAAAAGATACAAATTTATAGCAGGTAAAAAATGGCAAACATTTTATATTTGTTGTGTCATGTTTATATTTTATTTTGCAACATTAAATCATGCGCACGATGCACCGTGGTTCACATGTTGCATAAGCTAATAGTTAAGAGCATTGCGTGCAGTTTTTACCCATCCCTGATATAGGGATATAAAATAATAAATAAGGCCACTAATTTTCTTACTGATTCATAATCATGTATAAATCCCGTATATTACATATTTGCATTATACAGTTTAACTATTTCGTCAAGCTTTTTGTATAATGTATTCGTATACGTATTAGATGATACATATTATATTATGTTTATAACCTAATATCTACCTGAATTTAATTTGCCTGGCCCGTAACATTATATAGGCATGACTAGAAGGGAGTGCTTGCCTCCCCTCAAAAACCACATATTTAAAATGTATGAGGGGATGTATTATATTATACTATACAGTATATACATATTTGATCACCCTATACGTTCCGAAAAGGGTAAAGAAGTTATTTTTATTTTTATAAAAACCTAACCAGTCTGATTTAAATTGTTCGATTTTGATCAAAACTCGTAGATAGTATAAATATATAATACCTATCTAATAATAATAATAATAATAATAAGATATAACAAATGTGTACATTCCTTATTTCCTACATATATCATTATAGCTACAGATTATTATAAACATTTAAAGAAGGATTTTCTCATATCATAAAACAGTTACGGTTTCATGGTATTCTTACATTAATTTAACGCATATTTACAAACGACGCGTAAATCATAAAAAAAAAATCATACACTAAAAAACGTGAAAAATCTAAAATGAAATTTATTTACAAGGGGGAGTGGACCGAGATGTTATATATTTTCAACGTGCTTGCCGAGGGAGGATAATTCCTTCAACGACGACCGTGGTAATAAATACGTGTTAACGTGTAAGCCCCTCTAGCACTACCCTCTCACCGGCCGTCACGCGTCAGCCGAGCGGTCGACGGCAATGGACGGAGTTTGAGCACTTAAAAATATCTATGTCATTAAAGCTAAAAAGTCGTTCAGTAGACACGCCGGGCCAAATATTAAATCGGACTATTCTCGGCATAATATTATACAATTTTTTTGACGCTTGGGACGGCTGCACAGCGACTTATATTACGTTGGCCGTGCAGACGGTTGTCGGTCGTTCGCAGACGGACGGGCGAGCGACCCCACCACCGTCGAGCGGGTGTGGAAAAAAGAAGAACGAAAGATGGTCAAAAAGAGAGCAGAGAAAGAGTAGTAAGCCCGCCCCCGATCAATATATTTGTACGCGCGCTGCCGACCGCCACCGTCGTCGTCGTCGTCGTCGTCGTCGCCTTTGCCTTCGTCTTCGAGCGGCGCTATGTCGCCTCTTTTTCGCCACCCCTACCACCAGCCGTCCACCGCTCGCGACGGTCGCCTTTATCAGCCCTCACAGTTTTTGCCGAGCGGTGCACACAATAATAATGTCGCCCCGCCCGCCACCGTAAATCCGTTGCCGCCCGCACCACCGCAGACTTTCTCGGCCATCGGCCACCGCCGTCGTGCGCGTTATACGACGACCACAACCGCCACCGCCATAAATTTCGCCACCTTATCGCGCGCGCAGTTTTCGTCGCGATCGTTTCCCAAGGAGCTCGTAAACCCGCCTTCGTGGTTTTTCTGTCCACCAATTTTATCGCCCGGACCGCAGATAACACGCTCGCGTGTCTTGAGGCGGCACTCTCCCCCGGGAACGACTCTCCTCCATTCTCACGCCACCACAACTGTGAGGTGGTAAAATTCATCCTTTACATATATATTTACTTTATATAAAATATATATAATACACGACAGCGTGCGGTTATTGTTTGTCGTCCGACAGGTAAAGCGATAAACTTTTGCCCCACCCACCTACCCACACACACACACACACGTCATAGTCGTTTCAAACATTGAAACTTACCTAATACCGTCGCAAGTATCGCGATCGCGTTTTTATAAAATTTTTGTGTATGTAACGTCGGACATCTCTCTGAGATACACTTAGACAGAGACCTTAGTGCATGTATTAAGTATTATAACATTAGTGTTACGATCGCTTTGGACCAGATATGTGCAGGCGTGTTTCGGTGTTACATTATTTGAAAACGGTGACAAATTCGCACGACTAACGGAGAAGAGATTTTTTTAACGAATTTCGTAGTTGTTGTTCTGTAGGTTTTTCCGTTAGATTTTCTGACGCCTGGAGATACTATTAACGAAATTAAAAAATTATCTCTTCCCTGCAATATTGTATTCACACATAACTGCGTTGTTTCACAGTACCTTTTCCGCTGTAAACAAGTGAAAGAGGTAAAACAAATGTGATACTAACACATGTATTGCTAAAGTTAGGTTAGGTAGTTGTAGGTATGGGCCTATACTATAGGCTATACAATTGAAAAGGATAACGCGTTTACAAATTACAAATATTATTAGTAAAATATATGAAAACGGTCATTGTGGTATAATGTTTAAAGTCAGTAACATCGAATTGCCATGATTCTTTGATCGACTAAGAAAATAACATAGGTACTATGTACCTGGTAAATATTGTAATATTAATATATTATCTACCTAACCATTTAGTACCTATAGTCCTTTCTATACCGTAATGTAAAACATTTAGGTATAGTTGCTCTATATTTATTATTATTTGTCTGTTTGGTTCGTTATATGGTTCTGTAGAACCGAAACGGAGTTTTTTGTTTGCCAAAAGAAAAACTTCGTCCCGCTTAAATATATATTAACCAGCGGCGGCCGCAGACCGACCGCAGAATCGTAAATTGCACTCGGCTTATTTTTTGCGTCCCGCGCAGTTTAATATATATAAATATATACACTCCGGGAGCGCGAGCGCGCGCGCGCCCTTTAAGCTTATAAATTGTGTTTTGGATTCAAACGAGCTCCCGTTTGCCGACGGAGGTGAGGGCGACAAGGGGGAGGTCACCTCTCGCCTTTGCAAATCGGCGGTGGCGGGGAGTCAAGAAAAATCGTTGCGCGCATATATAATTAAGAAGGCTACGTCGTAAAACCTAAACTCCTCCGCGCCACCCTCTCCTACCATGCGCGCACACAGACACACACACACACACAACTGAGGCGGCGGCGGAGCCTTTTGTTTCTGCAGTTTACTTGGACTGCTTTTTATGGCGCAAGTCGTCGAGAGTAGGAGGGAGATGAGTTATACGAGATTAAAATACAGCGCGCCTCTCGTTTTTATCGTCCGCCACCGTCCCCCGCGGTCCGCTGCAGCTCGGGCTCAATATGGCGGAATATAATATATTATATATATATGTTCAACAGGGATCGCAGTGCTTCCCAGCCTGTCGTGCTTTTAACTACTAGTCCCGCGTACATATTGTATAGTATACAAATTATATAAATAATATATGATATGACTTTGTATACTGTATTTTTGAAAAAATAATATCTTCCTTAAGTGCGTACGCACTCACGAGTAAGAAAATCCCCGTAACGCGCCGCCATCATCAAAGCATTATAATTTATTAATTAAAGTACTTACTGATTTTTTTTTGTTTTCTTATTATTGTGTGTATATGTAAGTTGATAGAAGTTAAAAACGACAACGATTTTTTAAAATTTTTAATTCAATTTAATTTTTAGGTACCTATATAATACCCCTTCAAACGACGTCGTGGCTTTGAAAGCTTAGTGAAAAGGATCCCTTTGAACAAATACAATCGGATAGTTCAGAATTAATTGTCTCCATTTTTAATATTATATATATATTAATTTACTCCACCTAATCCTAAAATAAATAATACATTTTTTAATATATATATACTTTTTGTTTAATAATTTACTTTTTTGTAATTTTTAAAAATTCAATATTTTTTGTGGTATTTTTAATAGTCAAATAAAAATGAGTATTTTAATTTATTAAATATCACCGGAGCCATAACATAGCAATAGCGAAAATTGTTTGAAGTTAGTGACATAAATTGTGTATCCGAAAATGATGATAAAAATAGTAGGTACTATCAAGTCACCATGCTGTATTTTTTGTGTATATATTTTGTGAAAAATTAGAAAAATTGCGAATCAGGGCATTGGTTTTTTCATTGAATATTTTTTTATTATTTTTATTTTGAATAGTATATAAGTAGATATTTGTACATTTTTATAAAGCATATTTTGTCTTTTTTTAAGTTCTGAAATTTTTTTTTATATAAGTGCGTACATTATTTTATGTTTATGTTGTGTGTATGGAATAAATGTCTAAAAAATGAAAAAAGATGTGATATACTTTATAATTAAATGGGTATTTTTTAGGATTATTAAAAAAAATTGAAGTTTGTACCAACAACCAAATCATCTTAATTTTTTTAAACTGTAGATTACAACTATTTTTTTAATGCGTTTTGGCAGATTAATATTTCTTCAAAAAGGTTGATTGTCAAATCATTATAGTATTAATTCGGGGCTGTAATAATTTACGGTTCTCCGAAGTTTAGCAAACTCATTAATAGTTTTAATTAAAATAGATTAAATAATACATTACATTTATTAAAGCTAGATATATGATTTTATTAAATTATCTTTTTTTAAAAATCAGAAATCTAATAGAACAAATACAATAAAAAAAGTAAAATTCATTCATTTTTTGTATGGATGACTACAAAATGGTTGACAAGCATAGTCAACTGTTTTAAATATAATTTATAAGAACAAATAAGCACTTATTAGTTATTGTATACAATATTATAATGTTATTAGTTGATTGATTAAATTTTGTTCCCATAATAAATTCGTTTACTTAAAAAAGTTAAATGTGGCTAAGGTTACTGGGTACCTACTAATAGAATTTGATTATATCTATAACAACATTGGACATTCGTAATTAAAACATGTTATATAGATCTTCAAAAACTATAACCTATGACGGATAGTTAATATATTGTTTAACAAATAAATAAATAAAAAAAAAAAAATTAATAGTTAGGTATCCGGTATATAAATATACAAGTAATAATTGTGTACATTCATGTTAAATAGAATTTTTTTTTTTTTATTACCTAGATTGACTTAAGTTTATATAAGTACTTGTAGGTAATTAAGATTGACAGTGGTTTAGCTGCCGGTTCATAGATGCGTCACATGTAAACTTAAATTAGGAATACTAAAATATATTTTAAACTATAACTTTTAAATGTTATAAAGAATGAACTATTATTGGGAACTATGAGATTCAATTTAAAATTGACTGGTTATTGATTAGTTTATATAAAATATGTTTAAAAAAATAAAATAAGTGTATATAAACGCCGAGATTAAAGAATTGCCAAATAATAACTAATAAACTTATATTTCTACAAAAACTATTCAAATAAGAGAAATTAGCTAATAAAGTGGTTAATAGAAATTCATGATTCCTCATACATAAAAATTGTCATAAAAAAGCACTACTATAGAATCCATTAAAAAAAATATCAGTTACAATTTCTCGTAAAAGGAATAATTTTAATCTTGTTGTTGGTATAACTGTTTGCTAAAACAATTTTTAATTTTCATAAAAAAAAAGACCCGTCAAAAATAAAGACAAATTTTATTAAATTCTATATTATCGATCCACAACCATTAAAAACCACACGTTAACTACATAAGAATAGGATACGTCTTCAACTTCGATTAATATATACACATGGCTTATACATAATATTTATGTATATAGTTTATGTTCAACTATACAGTAATCACAATTTGCAGTTCTACTCTCAGTCTGTATTAGGTTTAGCGATTGCAATAATTTATTTCCATTATTACCTACCTCCAAAATTTGATACTTTTCACATAATATTATGTGTAAAAAAGGTTCATTTTTGAGTTATTTGAAATAGAATCCGTTACAGTAGCAATTCATTTCTGCAGTGGAAACTTAAGCCTCACAGCGACAAAACCGTTCCTATGAGCTGGTTTGGTGTATACATATATATGCAGAGTATAGGTATATTGTGATCCTGGTCGAGAAACGTATATATACATTGCAGGATTGTCGGATTGGGTCCCAGACCTCAATTAACATACCACTCGAGGGTATGAGTGTATGACAACAGTATTTCGGGAAAATATATTTGTTTTAATTGTGTATGTTAGGATAACGATTTAAATAGCATCATACGTTTTTGTTTATATAATATGCCTATAATAGTATATAAGTCTCCTCAGCTGTAATTTATGAAAAAAATAGGTTTACTTAAATGCTTCCAGAGAGATTATTATTTTTTATAATTTCACATGATTAGCGCATTCTTAACCCGTTGGTTTGTTACTTGGTATAGCTTTTGTTGTGTTATGACAAAGACGACTCTCAGTATAAAAGGTAAACGCTGGCATATAATGTGTGTTTAACTTAAATTAAGGATCATTCTACATGAATAAAAATCAAATTTGGTGTGGTTGATTTAAATTATTGTAAATTTAGGTTTATTATTATTAATTTTAATAGTATTTGATACAAACCCATTTTGTAATGACACAATAGGTTTAAAAATGTATAAACTCGATTCCAAGAACAATATTTTAGTATACTTATAATAGTTTATCGACGATAGTGTTTTTTATTTGTATGTGACGTGTTAAATAACAGTGAACATAATTTTTGAGACTAAATCATTATCGAACGTTATTAAAAAAAATATATTTTTTTCCGATGACCTATATCGATAACAACGCTGACATTGTTCGATTCGGATGATTAGGTTTTTATTTATTTTTTTACTTCATATATTATAGCTATAGCCAATCAACCGTTTTTTATGAGTCCACTTCATTTACGTCGCCCACGTCACTAACGCGTGCATAGATAAACACGCCAGGTGAACAGGAGCATATGGTCAATTCGTCTTGGTGGCGTTTTTGTTTTTGCCAGCGCCGTTGCTTCAACTACATCATTATTGTTTTTTTCCTCTCCACGCTGGGCGTATGTGTGTTTGTAAAGCACCCAGAGGCGTCTCGGAAAATCGTCGTTCCGGACCTGTTGAAACGCATACAGTCCAACAGCTGCCCGACGGAATAATGTAAACATTGTGTAAAACAAAAAAAGTTTTAAAAAAAACTATAATATATACAAACTATATATAACTATATATATTATATATTATTATGTCTTATTGTGTTATTTTATTTTTTACCATCTACCTACCTAAGTATGGTCAAAATCATGAACTCACAAATTCCTTTTCCGTGTATGCGTCACAATATATTACAATAGGTAGGTACTATTATACCTGTCCGGAAGTCGAGTTGCACCAAGTCTCGTCTGGGCAGAAGAACTACGAAGGCGTATATACTATTGTAACTTGAAACTATCAACCATATTTAAGTGTTCTTATGTGGTATTGTGTTTTCATTTTTAACGTGGTTTTTAACTTTTTAAGTATAAGATGCTACGTGTCAGACAACAGTTTTAATTATTCGTAAACTATAATAATATTATAGGTGCAAATAGTGTAGTACACCTTGCTACGACTATGGTACACTTAATGCATTTGCTATATGATTAACGCTCATGTAAGTAGTGGATTTAGTTTAATATTATGACGTAGTAAAAATGTAATGTTCTGTTTTATATCTCATATTACAATGTAAGATGTACTTTCAACCTACTATAGATTTTACTGTTACAGTCCTCTTTTAGTTTTTGTAGAGTAATTATTACAATCAATGCATTTTTCTGTTCATATATAACATTTTAATTCAGTAATTTAATTCGTCATTACGATTGTGCAGAAAATATTGTACGTACCTATATACAACCAGTGATTGTTGTTATTCATTCTAATTTCTTCCTAATACTTGGTATTAACCCCTTTGTTTTTGATTTTCAGGTCATGTGATTTCACAGAATTATTCATTTAATACCTAGCAAACGAACTTTAGTTGTTCAAAATATAAAACAAAAATATGTTGGTTATACAGTCATGTATAAAAATGAAAAACTATATTATATTTTATCCTTAATTAAACGGCCAAAGGTCTTTATAAATACATTACATTGTTTGTAAGTAAAATATGATAATTTATGAGTAATTTATATTATAATTATTACAAAACAATATTTATCATATAAAATATCTTTGATCTTGGCATGTACGATTTACTGCGAATGTTTACAAGCGTATAACGGATTTTCATGAGAGCGTAAAATGTTTCTCTATAAATATTTAGGGTTGTTCGAATCTGGTATTTCTGGATAGAAAAATTAGCAAAAAGAATCTGCGTAAGAATAATAACTATATAGTTAGTAAAAATTATGCGATTAGCGGCAGCATTTCAGTGAGGTGTATATAAATAAATTATTTTTAAAAATATTCTTTATTCAAAATGATATTATTTTGTGCACCTGTTTAAGAACTAATAAATTGATCATTAAATGTGTTATAAGTTATAACTGAACGGGAAAATTAAATTTCGTACGTCAAAGAAATAATATGGCAGGTGTACAAATGCATATTATGCATGCGTAAACATTATTATAACGCTGGTTGTTAAAAATGTAATACATTAGGTACGTGTTTTAAAACCTTGTCGGTCTATACGTATAATATAATCGTTGTCATAACTATTATTTAGGGAGAATACAATTTTTAATTACATAATAGACCTACTTCAATATACTTGTGTTCTATTTCGGAGAAAAATATTTTCGATAAGTATATAATTAAATATTCAATAAATATTAGTTTTTAATATAATGTCTTCTCAAACATGATTTATAAATGTATTATCCTATTACCTAATGGCTAATTAGTTGGTTATTCACCAAAAGTGAATTTGCTTTATTAATTATAATATATATATATGCAATATACATAGAATAATATTATCATAATTTACAATAATATTCATAAGTGGCATATATATTTAAATACAAAAATTAAAACTTCCATGCTCTTAGGGTTGTAATTAATATTGTAAAATGTTAATAAACTAATACTATTGGCTTGAATTATAATCAATGGTCATTATGTTTCTTTATTTCTGTGCTTAATTAAATCTTCAAAGGGTTCGTTTCTGATACTGAAATATGCTGAAATTCAAAATGACAGATAAACTAATTAAATGAAGTCGCGTAAAAAATATTTTAATCATCTATATTAATTAAGCCCGTGTATAACAATATGATTAACTAACCTTTAAAAACGTAATTTTTCCTAACAGTATATCAACAGTGATCATCACATTATTAATTCAATACGAGTAAAGTATGACAGTTTTTCTAAACTGACTTCCTTCAGCATGTCTTATAACAAATAGTTGTTATGCAATACATTATTGTTTTCTCATTTATTCTCATTAATTGTTTGTATTAATTATTATAATAGTAGGTATTATCTATTAAGAGGAGTATTTTTAAATTTTAACAAAATGTGTTAATGTCGTACTTACTAATGTACTATTAACTTATCAGGAAAACGAGTCTCATATTATCATAAAATATAAAATTCATTTTTATAAAGATTTCATGTGTGATAATGTGGTATAAAATAATAGTGTCTAATTATATACTGAGATTTAAGTTTTTCAGTCATGTTATGAAGTTCTATTGCAGAAATGGAATATTGGTTAACTAATGCCATTATAATATTAAGTAGATATAAATTTAAATGTATGACAAAATGTATTCTTTAAGATCGACACACGAGTGTCTGGGAATTGATAGTGTCGATCATTTTGGTTGACCAAGTCACATTCGTACATACGTGAGTATATTGAAACAGTAGTGATGGCGGTGGGGGCTTCGACTGTGAAAAGATGATGTTACCGATTGTACTCTTGGTAAGGGTGTGGTGGTGAAGGTGGCGGTGCGGCTACAGTGGCGTCCATCAATCACGGCGTGGTGGGCCTGGCGGATTCGTGCGAGAGCGTCAGTTTTTCCGGTAAACGAAACGTTTCAAAAACATACAATATTAATAGCATCCGTTTGTTTTGGGTAAGAAAAGCGCAACGGCGTCATTGTGCGAACGCGTCAGCCGTAACCTCCCGAGCTCCCAAACAAATGGCCGCATTTTCTGGTGAAAACCTAGTCATGATAGTCGGTGGGGTGGAGAGGAGAGAGCGAGATAAATAATGGACCGATGGTAAGGATTTAGGATCGACGGTGTAGGGGAGAGGCGGCCGAGGGGGGTGGGTTTCGTGTCTGGAGAAGAAGAAGAAGGATTTTTGGAACGAAAGCTCGACGATATTACGACGGGTGTAATGGGGTGGTGCGGTGGGGTACAAGACAGTATATACAGTGACGATTGAGAGCACCGGCGGGTGAGAAACTCATTGGACGCGGTGGTGGTAGGAAGAGGGTGACAAGGACTCCGAACGGTGACGGGGGTGGTTGTATACTGTGGGTGGGCGAACGACGCAGGGTGTTTTCCTTTGGATGCAAAAAGGAAGCGGCAGGGTTCGACGGCGCGGAACGTCTCGGGCGCGCGCACGCACAAAAAGAACGGCAGACAAAATCCCCGAGCCTCATATTTCACTGTCTGTCAAGCCGTCAGGGGTTTTTACAATATAACAGATAAGCATCTGGCGAAGAAGAATTGCGCCCATCAAAATGGATTCGCCGCCACTACCTCCATCCCCGTTGATATTATTATACAATATATGTGTGCACGTTATACCTCCACCATCACTGCTGCAGCCGTCGACTGATTCTAGCAACAGTTTCGCACCAATAACCGTATACGAGATTATCAAAGATTTTGTTTACTTCGACCGGCCCTTTCAGTGGCGATCAATTGATTTCGGCTCTTATAGATAGTTTGGCAGTGCTATCATTGCTAGCAAGTGACAACCAAAACGGCTTCACGATACATAAATGTTTTAAACCTCAAAAATATGGCTCTAAGTAAGCTCGATCAGCTAGAGTATTCTAATCAAACGAAACCTAATGATAATAATTTTAGTTCTTAAATTGTTATTATACCTACAAGAAAACTTATCATATTTTTTATGGGCGTGCATCATTACCATTGTTTCTGCAAAAACTGGAATAATCCAAAATATTAATATATGATATTATATTATATACCATAATTTACATAATTGTATGTATGTATATCTTATGCACACGGGGGGCATGTCAAAGTTTTTATTACTAAGGATTTGGTTAAATGCCAAGGGGGCTAAAAACGTCTTTTGGGGGTTTAGCCCCAACTAATACTCCTTAGTTAAGCCGACGTTTCTGCGCACTGCAAACCGTAATGATCTGCTGGTCGATTGTTTCGTGTCTTCGGTGTATTAATTAAGAAGTTCAGAAAAACAATGAATTATACACCTGTTGGTTTTACATCGCAGGCGTTATTCCGCAAACGGCGCAAACCTTATATGTTTTTAAGAGCACGGAACATGTTATTATTTATTTACTCGTGAAACTAAATATGTGTATTATTTATAATTTGTTCTATTGGCGAAACCGGAAACGTTTTTAATGAGAATCTGTACAGTTATAATAATGATTAGTAAAATAATATAAAATGGTGATGATACATAAAGAGCAATAAATAATATTATAATTATTATTTTATCATTATAAATTATAATGATACACAAAAATATTACTTTTATAAAAAATGTTTGAAAAAAAATAATGATTAAAACGTGGTTTCCCAGTTATATTTCCAAAAAATATGTAATAAATAAAATAAAACATTTAAAATGTATAATTAATTTATACCAAATATTTGTATCTTAAAAACTTTTACTTAATTGTTTTAACATTCACTAAAATCTAGTTTATAACATATACTAATTAATATACAATACAATAACTAATATTAATTATTGTTTTCAAATATTTCATAGGTATTATGTGGTTTAATTACGAATTTTAATTTGAAATCCGCAGCGATGGAAACACGGAGTTAGGGTTTCCAGTATTCTGTCATGTCTTTTACGTATTCAGAAATGTCAGCGTATGTCGTCCTGTTATTGAGTTCATTCAACCATACGTAATATTTTACGACGTATTATTTAAATTTGAATTTTCTTCAAAATAGTATTTCTTGTATAGTTATATAATTTATGAGTTATTGTTATTCAGTATTCTCTGATGTATCCAAACGTCAAAAACAATCGATTATTTATGGCAGTATTATAATAATTTTTGGAAGGGACTTTAATACATTTTCACTAATGCAACTGACTCAACTTCAAAATTATTGAACCTCGAATGTTTACAGAGAGGTACACGTGTCTGTTATTTGGAAATGGATTGTAATTCATTGATTACTGTTGTGTTAAAAACACGTATTATATCGTGTTTGATAAATTCACTACGCATTTAAGCATTAACTGAGTTAAAAATCTTAGAAATACCGATTCCGCGTGGCAAACATGTTTAAACACTGAATGCTTCTGTAATAACGACTATTACGATAATAATAATTTCAAAAAACATATTAATTGTCTATGCCACCATACACCTAATACGCATTACACATATTCGAACTGCTGATTTCGATACGTTAGCGTTTGAGTACATTTGTATTTCTTCTAGCGGTGAGAACATTACTCTACGATTCGAAACTCGTGTGAGCGCAGTTGTACACACATTTCGAATTCGTCAACACGAACACTCGGCAGTAGGATGTCTGGACGATGTGGTACGCGGCGTAGTGCGAATCGGCAGATATTCTAAATCGAACAGTGTAATACTTATACAACTGTTACTTGTCAAAGATTGAAAAACACACCGTCATAACGGCATAACCGACGCGACATAATATTTTAAAATACAGGACTACGGCGCGTTTCGGAAATCGGTCACCGGTCGTCACGGAGCGACGGCATGTGCTCGCGTCATCGTCTATATAACGTAATATTATTATTATATTATACCTATATACGTACGTTTATTATTATTATTATTTAGGCGCGGACGTTAAATGCGGATTGCACAAAAAATAGAGGGACCTTTTGAAAATCGTGAGAATATTAGGGTCATAACGTCGCTTCCGGCCATTGAACGGCGTGGCGGTCCGCGTGTTCGGACGACGCGCACCGCACGAAAGCAACTGTCCCTTGCGCGTCTGCGACTGTATGGTGTACGTTCGAAGACCAGTTTTTCGTACTCAAAGGTGGTACGTCCGGGCGTGTGTGTGTGTGTGTGTGTGCGAGCCGCGCATAGGTATTATTATTATCGTTATTATTATTATTATTATTATTTACGACCCCGCGAGTGGACAATGGGACCAAACCGGTTGCCCGCGGCCGCCGTTGTTGTGCAACCCTTTGCGCTTGACCGGTGCGCGGTGCCGATCGTCTTCCCAGCAAACCGGTTGCCCCGCCGAACGCGCATACTACAGAGGGATGAGCACGTCGGATGTCCCCCACGCTTCTACCGTAATAACATACATAATATGCTTACCTGGTTTGACACGCACACACGCACATTCACGTCCGAGCGCGAAGCGGTGGGAACCGCCGAGAAACCCGGTCCCGTCCCGGCGCAGTCTTCGTTACATATATCGTCCGGACCAGTTGCCCGCAGATAGTAGCCACGACCAAGGTAAGTCACCGGTATAGCCGCGAAACGGTTTTACATCACTTATTATTACTTATTAGTTATTAGTTATTGCACGCATACTCCGCGGTCACGATATTATTTAATTGTTAGGCGTTTTGTTTAAGATTTGTTCGCCGATCGATGGCGTTTCGATCGGAAATCCTAATATAATATATTTTAATCGTCTATAGATGTGGTATCTTTTCATTATAATCCAAGTAGTAATCGTTCGACGGAAGTAGTTCGTTGATCATCGATATCTCAGTGTGTTGAGTGCTCTGTTCATACAAACGCATCGCGTCTATTGCGTCTTGGCGTCGTTTTACGATGCTAATTAATAATTATTATATTATATTTTAATACGTGGGATCAGTTTCAATCCGTTGGCCACCGTGTTTTGTAAGCGACAGTAACCTATCAATTTTAAGTATTACCATTTTATCAGAAACTAATTTTAAATTAAGTAATCAAGTTCGATGAAAAAACATACACATTTTTTACAGTTGTGGTGTGGTTTATTCGCATGTAAATAATTTGTTTTGTCGACTGTATTTTTTTTTTATACCGATAATAATATTATATCAGTGTATCAATCGTTGAAATGCGCGGTTCGCCTGTACTTTTACGAACACTGCAATATGTGCAAAACACGAAATTATTTCAAGTTTTGTTTTAATGACTTTGCTTAGTATAGGTACTAGCGGTGGGTAGTTTATAATGATTCGGTGAATTGCCAACTTGTTTTTTCAATGCAAAATTCGTGGACAATAAAACCAAAATCATACGTTACTCGCACCAAATCGCTGTTAGAAGTTATCAGAAAAATTAAATTAACGAGGAGGAGATAGGGGGAAAACTCACACTAAATATTTGTGTGAATACGTTCGCGGGTGTGTAATACGTGTTTTATTTTTTAATTTAATCTAGTCTGACAAGTACCTATCGCACGTAGAACAACGGCACACTTGTACGCGCGCAACAACACGGAAAACAATCGCAGGTGAGTGGTTTATTAACGCGAGTGTGTTCAGGTTGTATTGTTTTCCATTAATGACCTGTGATTCTAGAGGGTCCCCTATTGTTTCCGGGATGCCGCGTCTAAACGACCCCCTTTTCTCTTATGTTAATGAGCGAATATCACACATAGCAAGGTTTTTAAGCGCACTTTTTTCGCTTAGCTATTTTATGTAATAATTTTTTGTTTATTGTGTAATATATTACACATAACTATAAGTCGGAATTTTAGGATCTTAAATATTTGTTATAAATTTATGCAATTGGATGGGAATAAGTTATATTCACGATTAATATTACATCGAATCAAAGGGTTAAAGTAAATAAAATATAATTATTAATTTCGAAAAAATAATTTAGTTATTTATTTAATTTAGTTAAAATATTTTTGAATAAAACTCATTTTTTTTTTTATCTGAATATAGACTAATACAAAGATTAGATACAAAACACTTAAAAAAACAAAAACACTTTGTTCCTGTTTATTGCTCGATACTTGATTCGACGAGAAACATGAGTTGTTATGCTTTTTTTTAGGTACGTAACATTTTTTATTGAAATGTTTCTCAATGTATTTTCAAATTTTCAAAATCAAAAAACTAAAAGTGTTTTATACTTTGTTGTTACACATTAGATAATTTATTGTATCTACTATTTCGTGTATGAGGTGATTGGCACAAGATCATGTTGATGTCGTAATAATATTGTCACAGTATTGATATAAAATGTCATACATTAGCACCAGGTATTCGAAAAATTAACGGCTATTATACTTATGTAAATTATAATTAAAAATGTGTATGCATTATTTTGAAAAAAAAAACGATTTTAATTGGACCTCGAGCCCGGAGTACTCTCGCAATAGGCGCTTTGACATAACAATATATCTTTTAAAAGTATATTAAGTAAATATTTCGCTATTTTTAACCACATACAAATGTATATACCTAACTAAGACTTTAAGCGAATATTATTATAAATATCTCTACACGAAACACACTTAGCGACGGTTTAACTTTTAAATTGTATTTTTCGATAAAGATGTCGTCTCAGCGTTTCTTGTCGTGTTTCGTGTACATTATATTATAACTGCATAACGGCTACTACTACTACCGCCGACGCCGATTCGCAGCAATCGATTATGGCCAACCAATTATACCGATAATGGTGGATGACGCGTATTTTTTTCCACCCTCCGTCCGGTGCACACACGCGCTCGTTCGCGCGAGGGTGGAACGTTCGATTCGGGTGCCATTTGTACACGTACACGCCGATAAAAATGGCGTAGTTTTTTTTTTCAGCGCAACGTCTAATTTATTATTTTAATTTTACATTAGACGCTGCGATCCCGACAAGACGTGGTATATCGTCATATTCGTATTATACACCTATGAGTTACCGTCAAAGCGAAATTTCAAGAGAAAAAAAACACATTATAAACATCGAAAGTTGGGCAAAGAGCATGAATATGAAATCGTAAACTCGCCACCGCCGTGCGTCAATATTATTATACCTATTATTGTTATATATATTTCGATTTTTTGTATGTAAAGTCATTCTTCCATGTAGTAATATACATTATACATAATTTAATATCATCGATCAAAACCGGGTAGATGTATATCTTACGAGATCAAATGTTTTGACAAAATATAAAATTCTTATGTGATCAAATATCGACACGGTATGATTTGATTTTTTGGTATACACGCTGTAACAATAGACCATACATAATTAAAGCATATTATTATTGGTAGGTATGCAGGAATAAGGCGTATAAACGGCATCATTTTTATATAGTCGTTTTAATATTGTACATATACAATAATTTCATGCGTTTTAATTAGTTTGTTTTTCGAGGCCGTAATCAACCATAAAGGTCTACCGGAGGCTGTGGTGTCAGTATTAATTCGTATTTTAAATTTTCCGCCAAAAAAAAACGTCGAAAATGTTTTAAATCGGTTGTGCGTAGTTATGCATTCCGAGCCGATTCAATCCTATCTACAATTCAAATATTTCTATAAAGTGTGCGTTTAATATAAAATTGTAATATATCGTCAGAAAAATCGGTCACAGCTTTTATTAATTATATTATTGTAACAATAATATAACTATGCTAGTCTGGGTCTAGGGAATTTTCTCCAAAATCAAATTATATAGAAATAAATAATTAACATTTAACATTAGAGGTTTTAATAAAACATTTTAATTATTTAAACATATATTTTTTGTAATATTTATTATAATTTAATTCAATCTTATAACCATTTTGTTTATTTAAAATCCTTTTAAAGTGTATCAAAATTCACACTCGTAAGGAAAAAAATATTTTTCTTCTGATTTTTCTGATATTTTAACTATATCAGTTGAAAAAGCATACATTTCTAACATTTGAAACACATATTATACTATTTAACTATTATTCTATTCTAATTTTATTTAATTTATAACTATTTAATATCTCTGACGTATATAATTCATATTTTATTAATTGTATGAATATCAAAATATTGTTTAATAAATAGCGTATTCATTTAACCAATAATAGTTTCAAACAACTTAAACAATGTAAAAATAGGTATGTAATATTAATATATCCATTTGTTAATAATGTATTATAATCGTTCAACAGTTTTGTATTTATTTTACATTTTAAAGATTATCGTGATTAAATCATGAATGTAATAGTAATTCAATACGTAAATTCAAATAAAGTATGTGTATAATACGAAAATATAGGTACTTGCATTACCAATTTAAGATTTACCATTTGAGCTTGCATCTTACGCCATTAATTTTCTTATTACAATATTTTATTTTACCTTGTCAACGCACTAGTGATCACATGTGTCTCTATTAGATTTAAAATTCTAATCGTGAAATAAGAATCGGTTTATTATGGATATGAATAACTTATTATTAAAATCTCAAATCAAACGTATGAACTAAAGGTCACATTCTGAAAACGTCCATATTAATAATGCAATCGTCAGACAAAAGTCATACCGGACGTATCTAAAGTTTTAATTTCACATTAATATTATGATTCTATGAAATGTATAATATATGAAATATATTTTCTTCATTAAAGCACAACAATTTTGGAAATACTCTATGACAGGCTGTCGTTTACCCGTTGTATTTCTACTGATTATTGTGGCATATATTCTTTACGACATTTGTTGAAACTCTCCCGGTCAACCAGGTAAACCGATGAACCTATTTTTGGTATACAAATTGTATGTAATACATTTATTTTACAATATAATATATATAAGAGCCATGTGTCTTAGTTCTCACGTGCAGAAAATGTATATAGGAGGACGTCGGCGCAGTGGCAGTGGCAGTGGCAATGGATAACGTAGTGAGAGTGAGAGAGGGGGCGAGAGAGAAAAAAACCTTTTAGAAAACTCGTCTGTAGAAAACTTTCGCGAGGAATATGAAATTAAATGAAGAACTCGGTGGGTAATGGTGACGGGAGGGGAGTGGTTTTGTGACAGGGAGGAAGAAAAACGAGAGGGTTATTAGAGGCCGGGTGGTGAGAGAGGGAAAATGTAGGAAACGCGAGCGCAGAAAAACAGAAAAGGGACAAGGAATATACATTAAGGGTGCAATTTGCAAGGGTCGACGTGCCGGGGGCGTGGGCAGGGGGATGACGAAGGTGGTGGGAGGATTGAGCGCGACGCGAAGAAAAAGAGGGCTCTTCATTCTCGTTTTAATCGAAAAACATCTTTTATACGTTCTTTCATTATAATAAAAGAACCCGGGAAACTACCCTGCAGCACCCTCGCGGCACCGCGGAGTGAAAATGACGACCAGCGGGTGGAGGAAGGTGCGATTCGGTGGAGAAAAGAGAAAAAGAAAGTGAGAGAGAGAGAGAGAGAGAGAGAAAGAGAGCTTTACGATATTATTTCGGCTCTCTAATTATTTTCTCCTCGCCACGCATTATTAGATGTACGTTCTGAGGGCGAGGGGCTTGAAAAAGGGATTCTTTGGCAGATGTATACCCACCCGATCCACTATCCATCCGTCCGTCGTACAAAAAAACCCATGCTGAATAAAGAACGTCGTACATTCCGTACACATACACTGCAAATAGCGCCGTCCGCCCAGAGTTTTCCATTTTCTGAAAGGCTTAAACAAATTATACGCGCTGGTTTTTGCACGAATACATCTGCGCAACGGCGGCGGCGGTGGCGGCTTCGGTGGCGACGAGTGCAAAAGAATATTATCGTATCCGAAACGAGATTTGCATATTTGCTACGGTGGCGTTCATTTATGTAAATCCTATCCCCGGACGTATATACATATATGTACATTATATTTTATTATTACATGTGCGTGTATGAATTATGTGTATACATAACAAACACAATAGCACCAGGATATCATATTTTCTGTTTGTTTGTAGGACAAAAATGGTTTAACGACGACACGCAAATATATTTCTGCTTTCGTCGTCGCCGATGGATAGGATGATAAATATTTGACATATAATATTTGGTACAGTATCCCGTTACGTATTATGTATTTCTATATTATGACGTAGGTGCACGTAAAATATTTATACAAATCCCTCGATGTTTGACGACAGGATTTCAATGCGGTTTATTCAAACATTACGATTATCTAGCAAAACTAAAATACCTATCTGATATTTTGGTAAAAATATTTTTTTTTTATTTGAACAAACTTTTAGAACTCATAATCGGATTCCATTGAAAATTGTAATACATTTTTAGTTCCTCAAATAAATTCTAAAAATAAAGAATTTAGTTCGAAATGCAGTTACTTAATATTAAAAAGTTGATTACCTACTGGTATTAAATATAATTATACCATTTATATTAATATGAATTTATCTGATGGAAAATGTTTTTAATTTTAAAAAAATGATATTTTGTACCCAACTTGCCATTGGAATTGAATATTGTAAATAGAGCAGGGACACAGCGAGAACCCCCTCCCAGACTAAAATAATTTCAGATCCAGATACACGATTTAATCGTTTATAAAAAGCATAATATTTTACTATAATATAACAATAACTAGTATATATTTTCATAGTTATAAAATAAACCGTCAGTATTGGAATCAAAAAATATTTTTAAAAACTGTAAGTATATGCTTAATATTAGACGAAAGATGTAAGCTACATTTTCATGTATTATGTGGATTATTTAAATTAAAAATATGTATTCCTGTTGATTACAACGCATGTTTATACTCAATATATATAAATATCCATGTAACGGATATAAAATAATTTTTAAGGACTTAGGACATTATTTTAATATACAGAACAAAATTAGTTTGAAACTTAAAATGTTTTTGTATAGTAATTATAATAATAATACCGTGTATAATAACTAATACAATGTACAATGTAAACGATAATTTAGAGCGTTAGTGTATAGTACCTGTATCCTGAAACCCTTTACCGTATTCTGACAAAACTTTAATATTCATAACGTCTGTGTAGACAATATATGAAAACATTAGACACACGTATAGATTCAAAAAGTTAGACGTACTTTGTGTAGTACAAAATACTTGGACAGCGCGGGGACTTACAACAATTATTATACAATGCATATTTTTTTCTAAAGGCTTGTCTATTACCTACAAAGTACTGTAGATTTGTAGACCTATAAGAAAACAAAACGATATCGTTAAACTACTAATTTATTTTAAATTATAATAAACACGTATGTACTACAAAGTATCAAGTAAATTGTGTAACGTGCTATCGGTAGTACTATTTAGTTACTTCACGTTTTTATTTAGTTTATAGCAACGATTCCATAACATAACAGGTAAATTATAATCTATAACCCTCGGACTGCAGACAGATGAGGAAACTTTCAGTGACTTAAACTATTTTGAGTAAACATTCATCTAGCCTTTAGGCAACAATGAACGTATAATAAAGTTTACCTACTCAATAGAAGTTAAAGAAAAAAATGCACCAAGTTAAGTCGGATAGATACACAGATACGTATCTTTACAATAAAATTATATGGTATAATATATTTAATATGTTGCAATAATATTATAGTTTATTGTATTATCTTTATTTTCAATTTGTTTTTTTATTAGATTTTAATTCTCTGACAGGTAAAATGCATAAACTTGTAATTTAATTTGATGGAATAAAAAAAAATATTGACTCAGTATGTGTTTTTTTATCGAAATATAATACGAAAGGTACAATTTTGTATGGTATATCTGATGCTTATAAATCAGCACTACTTAAACTAATTTAATTATTTATTTTAAAAATGCCAATGCATATAAATATATATATAATATATAATTTTTTTTGGTTTTTTTTCAGAAATCAAAAAACCCAGACAGTAAAAACATTCCAGCTGCGAGAATGTACCCAAAAATATTACAACGCAGTTTATTGGACTTTTAAATAAATTAAATGATTTAAAACGTTTAAATAGCTGATATAATAATAATATTACTAATAAAACTGTCATTTTTTTAATCCTTAATTTATATATTATTATATGTTCACTTCAGTAAAAATGTATTATATTAATATGTATTGTTTAGGTACAATTATTATTCACAGTAAAGGTTAGGATTGTAATTTGTGTTCATCGGATTACTCTTATTTATGGAATTTATGATATCAACAAACCTATTCTATGAATCGCAATTATAATTTAACTCTATAATTCAACTACGATTAAACTGGATGTCGAATTCTATACTAATTCGCCAAAAACGAATATTTACTACCATCATTATTCATCTAAAACATTAAATTGGTAGGTACAATTTGTGATTCAAAAGCAATTTAAATAGATTTTACCTGCTACCGACATTATTATATAGAAGGTATTTACTATTAATGTATTATCATATTGAAAATGTATACATAATGACTCTATATTAATAGATCACATAATTGTTTCAATAAGTATTACCTTTTTTCTAGATACATAGGTACAATTATAACATTTTATAGTGTCTTTATTACATGTCACATTAATTTTTTGTTAATGAAATACATTTTAAATTTTTAAAGTAAACTGCTAGCAAATTTAAAAAAAATATTAACTAAGTTAAGAGCGGTGCACGACCAATTAATCTTAAGAGGTAGGTATACATATAAATATATGTACCAGATACCTTGCCTCAACCTTTGAAAAAATGCCTCTTCACTGTTAAGATAATCACAATGTATAAATAAAATTTATTTTCCTTCCGCAAATGTCGAATTGTACCAAATGATTGGTATCATTGGTATTAGATATTATTGATTATTTTATTATACTAAATGTCTACTGTCTGAACGAATCTAACGTTTCTTGACCAATAGTTTAAATCGTTTTATTGAGTAGTATATAACATAAATATAATATTATACTAGATTTAAAAAAAACATGATCATCTATTTTATAGGTAGGTGCCGACATTTCTGCACGTACAATTGTTTAAGGTCTTCTATATCATTGAAAAATTATAATAGAGCCAACAGGGGTTGATACCATTTACATAATAAAGTAAAGACTAACGAGGACATATTTTTATAAATTGTTTATTTTTGCATATTTTCATTTCCCCCTTCTACGACACTTATAGTATTTGAACCAAACGCATTTTTATGTGCAAAAAATTGGTCACAGATATCGTATAGGTTGGCTTTATTTTTGTCTTGGTCTACCTATAATTTATTACTGTATAAACAATAGTTACAAATTTCTTATTTCTATTTGAATATAAAGAAGGTACACATTACCTTCTTTATATTCAAATAGAAATACGAATTTTAATGAGTCTTGGTGCATATTAGTTCATAAATTATAACTATAAAGTCCATAGTTCAAATTTAACTTTTTAAAAGTTTTTATGCGTCTCAAATCTTGAAAACTAAAAGTAAATACTTTAAGTTTTGGATATTTTGGAAAGTAATTGCTTTGAATTCGTATCAAAACCCCCCAAAAAAGTAAAATTAATTAGATTGACATTGCGATTTTTTTTTTTTTATAATTTATAACTGACCATTGTGCTGTCGATATTATTATTGTTAAAACGTCATGATTTCGTCAAATGAACAATTAGCTATCAGTCAAGTATCTATGAAATATGTGTTTATAGGTTTATCAGTAGTAGAAATGTATGTAATTTCAGAACATTGATAAAAGAATCGCACGAAAAGGATCGAATTTTCAGCTTTTAACCGTTTACATCAAACGTTAAAAAGTAAAAAAAAAAAAGATGTTCACTTTTCATTTACAAGCAATAATTTGTCTGTAATTGTACGGTTATCAAAGACCTTTACTATTATTTATAGTTTTTTTTTCACCGAATTCATAATATAATACTTAACAAGACTACAATGCAAGCATCAGGTATATGGTCCCTCGGGAATTTCCTATACAGTATCACCCAAATATTTTCTACTTTATCCTGTGTTTATACATTATGTATAATAAATTAAACACATAAAACCCGTGAATTTACATATTACATTATTTCAACAAATCATTAATTAAAAGGTCGATGATCGTGATGTAAGGTTAAAAACCTCCGTAAGTACGTATAATGTATATTTATTATAATAAACATATATTATTATAGCCTGCGTATAAATATATATTGTGTACCTACCACCACCTCC
Organism: Neotoxoptera formosana; assembly: GCA_022818045.1. Lineage (NCBI taxonomy): Eukaryota > Metazoa > Arthropoda > Insecta > Hemiptera > Aphididae > Neotoxoptera > Neotoxoptera formosana. The sequence continues at coordinate 9,507,274 of CM040632.1, read as the reverse complement.
CTATGGCAATGTCAAATCAATAAGTTCACGAGTGCCGTATTGACGAATTGTTATTGCTTAAACGTAATATAATATTTTTGGCTGCGATTTATATCGGTGTAAAAGTTTTATTTGTTTTCCGGTTGGCCGGGAGACCGGAAATTATTGAATCGTCGCCCGTCGTTGGTTATACACACACACACACACACACACACATATTTCAAGCTATAAACGTTATGTACACTGTACATGTTATGTACACTATTGTGCATTGTACAGTGTACAGTAATATACTTTATATTATTCTCGTTCTCCTTATAAGATATACCTAGCTATTATTATATTTTATATTTTTTTATTATTATTGTTCTCTTTCTTTTTGGTTTTTCGTTTTTCGTCAAGACTTCACAGCGGCTCACACAATGGTGGCAAGTCGATTAATCATTAAAAAGTCAAAGGGCCGACGATATAGGAGACGTGCTGGCGCATCGAGGAGTGGTGGTGTGTGCGTTGATGTTGTGAGGGGTAGCGGTAGGGAAATTAACCCGGTTACCCGCGCTCCTGCCATATTTATTATTAAATTTTAAACTCTGGGTTCCCGGACCCTCTGCGCGCGAAGAATACAAAAGTATATATGCCACCACCGCCACCGCTGCCGACGACGAGGTCGAGGACGACGACGTGGAGGCCGCCGGGTGAAAAGTTTATCGGGGTGGCGGCTGGAGATAAGCGGGGACGTTCGGGTGTTGAGGGCGGTGGTAGGGGTGGTCGTGGCAGTACCAGTGGATTTCCCGCCTGGGGGCCATTGTTGAGAAAAAGCGGCTTTTCTTTATATACGCGTATAGTAAAGGCCGCCCGAAAAACTTAAGACCCAAAGACGCTAAACTTTCCCGAAAACTTTACTAATATAGTCGGGGCGTTATTTCTTATTTCTTAAAATTATTTTACGCACATTGTTTTGGTTGAAACACGCGGAGGGGGTGAGAGGTTAGATGATCGCCTTCCGTGACAGACGAATATAATAAATGAATATATATTATATAATTATAACACTGTATTACGATTGTATTTGCCTCTTACGACTCGACCAGACCGACAGTGGGATGTGACAATACAAGTATAATATTATGTGATTTGTATTTTGTTATTCTTTAACCTTTGTGTTTAGGGTTTAGTTTTTTTTAGCAGCGATTGTGGTTATTTTTATTATGATTAAAAAAAAAAACAAATATATACTACGTTAAAATTAACTGTACGATGTATCTATATTAAAAAAAATATCCAGCATTTATTTTTGGTTTTTTTGTCCAATTATAATGTGTGTCGGTGTCTGGGTTTATTATTATTTATGATTTTATTTTGTAGATAGTTAGTTTTTGTTGCTCAAACAACTTTTTAGAAGACTTTAAGGTTTGTGACTCAACGCTACTCTTGTGATGATGTGACTATGCGGTTGTTGAATAAGAATTCACGTCATGATTGGAAGAAAATTATAGAATACATACAATAATTATTATTATATGTGATGTTAGTACTTAGAATGTTACACACTGAAAATTACAAATATATTTTGAACCAAATCTATAATGGCCAATATAGTTCAGTTCTTCTATAAAATCAATAATTATACTTCGTTTTATGAAAAACGATAAATAAATAAAATTGAATTTATATTACGTTCTGGGTGAGTAAGTGTATAATATTATGTTTCATCTTAATTTGTATTAATACCTATATATATAGATCATTTTAAAAGTTAAAATTGGATTCGAAATAATTTAGAATAGTTCGGATCGGTTTGGATTCAAATAAAAATTGGTAATTCAGTTAGGTTTTATTTTTAAAAAGATCGATTTAGGTACGGTTTCTTTTCAAAATCATTATTTGTAACACCACTGTTTATTATATTAATGTTGATGTGTTTCATATGTATTCAAAATATAATTGTATATGCTAAAATATGGTACATAGTATCATGATCAATACAATATACTAGTACCTATATGCTATATCACTTTAAATATGTCTAGAATATTATATTTTATAATGTAAGAACTGTGGACGTTTACAGAATGTTATATTACCGGTAGCTGGCATTATTTTTAGTATCATTAAATTATATTTTAAACTTTAATTCCAAAATATATTTTATAGACATATCTACTTGAAAAACTTTAAGTGTTTAATTAAAATAAATCTCATACTCTTTCATAGTACCTACCAGCCATATAGCGCTGTTCTTATAAACAACGCCAATAAATATTCTTTAAATTATATATTAGGCTGTTAATTTAGATTTATATTACATCTTAGTATACGCTGTATGCTAGCGTTTTAATTTAATGCATATTTTAATGAGAAATCTTCAGAAACTTTAACTAAAAAAATATATATTTTATAATTAACTATATGAGCTATTGAGTTGTGTTTGATGCTATGTGTAAAATATTAATAAATTCAACAGACAAATCTGATTAGGTAAGTAATTTAATTTACATATAGTGAATCGTTTCAATTTTTATATTTAGTTTCAGCAGAGAATATTTTGATTAAAAAAATAATAAGTAAGGACTTTTACCTTCATTGTTAGACTTGATACAATTTAATAGATGTATAATAATAAATAAGCGATAATTTTAAATTACTTGTTGATTTATTTTTATATTTCTGACTATGATACGTATATTGACACGTACATCAATAATTTATGAATAACGTTTATTAATAATAAACAACCGTAGTGTCAAATATTTTTAATTACCATTTTCTTAGAACATTTTTTTGAAAATTATTTTATTAGTATGATATTTATTTTATAATCGTTAGATAATATTTTATTAGGAATATATTTATTTTAAGATATACCCACACAATCTATACAACATAAATGTGTAAGTATACAATTGCGTATGTGGCGGTGGGGTAATGCCGATGTGGGTAATGTCGACAATATTGAACTTACACGAAGAGCCTAAACAGGAATCGGCAACCCGTGGACCCCATGGCAATTTTTTTTTGGCCCTTGATTTCAAAAAGATTGCCCTGGTTTAAAAGATAGTCATATTTTAAATACGGCGTATGGTAGGTTTTTGAACGTATGGTTTCTGCAGCTAATTTTTTCATATCATAAAAGATTGGGGTGATTTTGAATTGAAGATTGTTATCAACGATTGGCAGTCAATTGACTAGTTGTTTCTTGTTTCTTCTCCAGTATACATATAAAGAGTATAAAAAAAGAAACAAAGTGATCGTGACAGCCATATAAGTATTATATTAATACTTTTTCGACTACTTCTGAGTATCGTTTATTTTTTGAATACTATTTATGGAAATTTAACTTATACAAAACATTTATTATTTTCTTCATGATCAGAATAGTTGTATACATTTTATTAAATTATTTGATATAACATGTTTAAATCGGATATTATAAATTTGTATGTATACCTATAATCAATTAAAGTGACATATTGAATAGTGGGTGTCATGGGTCCGAAATGTGATGACATTATAAACTTTTTTAAGTAAATAATAAAAACATGTCTTACAAACAATTAATAATGTTTTATAACACCTTATAAGTGACTTTTATTATTCTAACGACGTTAATTATATATAAATTAGTAGCATAGTTATTGGGCGTACGCCGCACCATGTGAAACCACCGTGTACACACACACGCGTGTAATGTGGTTAACCGACAAGAATTTCGTCGTCGTAACTGCAGTGGCTACAGTTCGTGGTGATAAACATAATATTATTATACATGGAGATAATTTGAGATCATTATTATCAGATATCATTTAAAATATAATAAGTACCCGTATTATCAAGAAACAGAAAAAATAATAATAACAATCGGCACCTGACCTGTTATTTGTAAATATTATAACAACAATAATATGTTAAATTGTATAAAATGAATAACTGAATAAGTAATGTATAATATTCATGATATATTATTATGTCGGCCAATAATTAATTATATAGGCATATTATGATATTAATAAAATATGTTTTAAAATAACGGGTCCGTGAATAATTTATAACATTTAGCTATGTAGGTATACAAATATAAAGTTTAAAATGCGATTGCGTGAAATCGTTTTTCCGAATACACTCCCTCATTACGTTTCTCTTTCTCTCTCTTACCCTCTCTCACTCTATCTCCGTCTCTCTAAGTCTCGCACACTACTATATGCCGTTGCGGTTTTATCGTTTTTACCCTTTCTACTGACAAAACCCGTTTTTTTCCCTAACGATTATTATTATTGCTTTCCCTTATCTACTTAAAACTTTTGAATGGTTTTTTTCCCTTCTCGTCCCGTACGACGGAAACTCCCTTTTATACATACATACGTATTATATATACATTGCAGTTACAATAATAATAATAATAATAATAATAATAAGCCGTTCATCGTCGTTGTCGTCGTCGCAGTTGTATTATATTATTATAATTATAGTCATAGACGCTGCCCCGCCGGTAGAAAAAGGCAAATTACTTTTCGCGTAAGCTGCTTGGTGAGGATGGTATACATAGTCGTCGGTAAAAGGAGTGTAAAAATAAATTTACATTTAAATCCGTTTTTCTGTCCTCTAACGTTTTTTCTTAATATCTGTGAACTCCCAGACTATTATATGTTATAATATAATATATAATTGTTTTTTTGAGTGTCTATTTCACCGTAGGTAGGTCAAATTGCCTTGCACTTCCAGTACGTTGACGTTATCGGTACATGATAGGTATACATACGTATGAAACAAATAGATCACTATATAATACCAATGTACGGTTCATATAGAGCTGCATCTGAATTCGATCAATATACTGATGTAATAAATAATAATATTATGTATTATGCTACTGTTTGTGGTTATGCCATATATTTTGTTGACTTCACTCGAATTTTCGACTATTTAAAGTACTTACCTAGTGCTGCAGTCTGTTTGGAATAGGCGCAAATAGTGTTTGAGATTTGGGAGGAGGGATCTGAAGCTCTAGCTACCCAATGAAACATCTGTGAAAGTAATAAACACTTCTAAAAAATTTAGAAAAAGTTTGGGGCTTAGTCCCTAAAGCCCCCCCCCCTTCCCATATTTGAGCCTATGCTGTTTGGTGGCACTGATAGGTGAACTCTTGAGAAAGTAAAAGAGCGATTGCTCCTTCAATATTAATTTTTTCCATAAGATTTGTAATACTGGGTAAGTACACGATTATAATAATATACGGAATTAATAATATCAGTATACCACAATAACTATTTAAAATTTACTTTTATATAATATTGTATAGTATAATTAATAATTACTGACCATAAACAATGTTTTTTAAGCATTTTATAAATGTAATATTCCAATGTTTAATTAGTGTGTAAGAAAAATGTGTAAACACAACGCATACTGTAGTCTGTAAGTCATATTATGTATCGAACTGCAATCGTTAGAGGATTAAACTATATAAATAAACAATCAAGGGAATTAATTCTTTGACTTTATTCCTAGATATTTTTTTGCTATTTGCGCTACCGAGTCATTCTCACAGCTGAGAGTTATAAAATAATAATATAATATATCCATTCCTTTGCTATTCGGAAAAGCTTTTTCCTCCGACGACGACGCCGTTTTTTGCGCTTCGTTAAACCTCACCACCACCACCACCACCACCGCCGCCGCCGCCACCGGATTGGTCTCCGTGTCCGTTTCGCCCGTAAATTCTTCTTCGTCATTTTCTTTTCTAATTACACCCTCCCCACCTCCACACATCCGCTACCCCCACGACGTCGCTGCTGCCGCTGCCGCTGCCGCTGCTGTTCTTGGGCATGTCATCTTTCTTCATTACGCTGCGTGTATAATATACATATACAGCACCCGGGTTTCTTCTCTGCCGAAAACGCGCGCTCAGGCGCTCGCGTCTCATCAATTAACTTTCTAGTTCAATTCATCTTTATAATGATCCGGACGTCACGCCGCATTCTACCGCCCGTCAGCCAATGTGCGCACCTACGCCACCCCCCCCCCCCCCACCCTGCCGTGCCGGTGTTCTTCGCACACGGCTCTCGCGTCTGCTCTCTTTTAATATTATAAATTGTTTTCGTACGCCCCGAATAAATCTATATCAATAATATTTTAATTACACACTCACACGTACTAGCTTTTGTCCTCACTCACCTGGTTTGTTGATTCCACGCAAACATTTTGTTTTACACTTATTATATAGGTACAAAGTATATTTTGTTGCAATATATTCGAATAATATAAATATTTATTAACGATAAATTCGTATATTTTGGTCTGTGATGACGTATTATTGCTTTATAATATTAGTTCTATACATTTCAAATAAACAATAATACGATGTAGGTAAAATTGAACCACTTTTCCATACAACGATGATTGATTTATTGACTTGGACGCACGTGCATAACAAATTATATTATACTTTTTTCATAGTCATTTCAAAGAAACTGTTTCATAAGCCTTTGTTCCGCACAAAGTACTGAAATCAAAATTACGGGTTTGTGAACTTTACTTCATTACTTATAGAATATAGAATGTTAAACTATTTAATTACAATATTAGTGTATTAATAAGTTAATTGATTCAACTTGATATTAAATGTATTATTAAAGTTATTTTATTTTATGGAAATATTATAAAAAGTAATTGTAGAAACGTTTCAAGCTAATTTTATTATTAGATAGGTACTACAGAGATGAAATATTGAAATATAATACAAACGTAAAAATAGAATATATTTATCACTGTCAATTATAATTGTATTAATACGAATTACTGTGTTCTGAATTAATAATGATTAGGTACCTGCTACCTATATAAGATTACAGTTACTTAAAATATATACACACGTTTTTAAGTTACAATAAATTACTTAAATTTGTAGGTATACCTATAGAAAATTAAAATATAAGTAGACCGTTCTGTTTGAAAAATGAGACAGTAGATTTATATTCGTAGGAAGTAATTGAAAGCGTATAATGGGACTTATATGAGAGGAGTACAGGGACACATATGCTGAGATGAGGGCAATTAAAGATATTAAGTGAAATGTCACAGATTGAATACATATTAATGGGCAATAGCATAATATTTATAAGTTTAAGCCGTCATTTTGTAAATCAGCTGTCTCAAAATATGCTATTAGTAATACCAATTACGAATAAACAGTAAGTAATTTTAATTGTACATATATTCTAAATAATCAACCATAATTTATTATATTGCCTAAATTATTATTGTAAATGTCATATAAGTTATATAGACACATACTATATTATATTTTTTTTTATTCATTTTTATTGTATTGATATAATAATATTCTTATAACCAACCTGGTTTATTTTGTAAGATAAACATTAACATATTATTATGCCTATTTTATAACTTGAGATTAAAATAATATTTTATTTTTGTTTGTTGCCTACCTGTTTAATTAATATACTAATGTTTGATGTTTATAATAATTTAAAATTATCATTTACAAACGTATTTGTTATTATACCTAAACTATAATATACCATATTTTATGACGAATATAACATTGATTTAAATACATTTTATTTTATAGGTACAGTATTAAGAGTTCAACAAAATATTGTTTGAATTAATTTATGAATACCTACTAAAAGTTATAGCACAGTTATAAAATGAAATCATTTTTTATGTATTTTTGTAGGCTTTAAAAAATAAATATAAGAGTAGAATTGGAGCACAGCAAGAACATTTTTTTTAATTAGAAAATTATTTTGCATAACCTTGATACATTTTAATCTTACGGCTTGGTTTTGATTCTCACTCCGTCTCTGTAATCAGCCAAAGACCAAAATAAGCACCAAAAATAATCATAAATGTTGATAGTTTTAGATGAATATTTATTACTTTTAATTAACTTGCCCGTTTCGTATACTAAAATCACTGTATATGTGCGATGAAATCAAATGGATTTCCGAGTGTTTACTTTGTGGGGGTAGAAATTTAATTTTATTGTTTTAAAAACCTATACATACAATAATAAAACAATGCAAATGCATTTTTACATCACGGACAGTATATTATTATAATATTACAATAATAATAGAGTGTACGTTAAAATGCACAGAATGTCATCGACGCAGAAGTTTGTTACTATACCTAATCTTGGAGAAATAATAATATACTTATTACATACTTACGAGCACACGTCATGTTAATAAGTTATGCATTCATAATACGACACAGACATACAGTATATACCTACGTAACACGGAGATACGTTATATTTTGTATAACGAGACTGCAATACACTCCTCACACTGTAATACTGTATATAGATTGCATGATTGGAAATTGATTTCAACTATAAATGTATTCAATTTTACTCGTGTAGAAAAACGTTTGCAATACTGAAGCGGTTGTTTTTATGTGCCAAGTAAAATGTAATAATATGTGTCTTTTGAATCGTCTCCACAACAGTGGCGTCCGTTCGGTGTGTATAGTGTAAGTATAGGTACCTATTATTATAATATGATTTGGACCAGCGTGAGTGGTGGAATGCGGTCGACGGTTGTGTGGTTTTCTTTCCGGCCTTTTCCTCTCCACACACACACACACACACACATACATATACATTATATACGTGCTTCTTCCCCTTTACATCGGAACAATAAGGTTGTGGTCGGTGGTGGCGGCGGTGGCAAAAACAACCGTACAAGAAAACTCTCCATCCGGGCGCCATCTTTTTCCGACCGGAAGTCTACGAGTGTGTGTGTGTGTGTGTGTGTGTTGGTGTGTGGGTGGTGGTGGTTGCGGTGGTGGTGACGAGAAAGGCGGCGGAGCGCTGCGCACACAAAGGCACCTGGAACACGGGGTGACGGCAGAGAAAAGAAGAAAGCCTCCGCGTGGCCAACCCCATCGATTCTTTTTTATACATTCCCTCCGGCCGCCGCCGCCGCCGTCACCCTCGTATTTTTTAGTGCTTCTCTTTTTCTTTACCGCGTCTTTTATACATCTCGTCTGTGGCGTACAATCGAACTAAACACACTCGCATTTAAAAACCTTTTTTGATCACAGCATCACCCCTTCCCACGTGCACCACGTCAATTTATTCTACCCTATCGTGTATTAATAAGTATGTATATAGTATATATTGTGTGTACGTGCCCAAGGCGACCTTTTTTCTCGTCAATGATTTTGGGTCCAGGGCACCAATAATTCAGTTGACTTGAACGATTCAAACAGTTTCCAACTCATCTATACTTACCGTACACATATCTATATAAAAATATAATACTTACCTATAGGTAATATACCTATATATTAATTCGTAATTTTTATCGTTCGTCATACCATTTTTATAAGTATGGTTATAATTTATAAATATCGAATGAATATATTATTATTAATAATTTATAAACTCACTGATTCAACGAAATCGTTATTTCTAAAATAACTTTTTTGTCAAATATTCTTCTCTACAATTAAAAATAATGGTTTCCATTTTTCTAATAAATAAGAGTAAATTACAAAAAAGATCAACGACAAAAAAACCTACAAATAAAATTTGATTAACTATATATCTTTTTTACATTTATTCTTGAAAAATCAATTGTTTTTTTTTGGTTTAAATTGAAAATGTTTCAAAGCATTCCTAATAAGTATGATCCATTGACTACCTATATGCCTGGGTTGATTTATTTACAGTGTTACGTATTAACATTTGAAATATGATATCGAACAGAATTTATTTTTACTTATTAATTTGGTACCTAAATATTGTTATATAATATTATTTATAATTTGTTTACAAAACAATGTACCTATCTACTTACTATTGTTAGGTACATAATGTATTTCTTTATTTAAAAAGTCTCACCGACATATTTTGTTATCTAAACTTAATACTAAATAAAAACTTATTGTATAAAATCATTTCCAGGTGATAGTAAAACATGATCTTAAACTATAAAAATTTTTATTTTGGCTGATTATGATATTATATTGTACTCTAAAATAGATATTTTTAACCTTTAACTGTCATACTACTATGAAAAAATTCGATTTATTGCATGAACAAATGAAAACTTAATGTAAGTTAGTTTTCCAGTTAATGTCGTAAATTTTCGAACAATAATGAAGATTTTACAATTTTGATAAACTAAAATGCATGTAATCTACTACCATGCCATTTCTGATATCTGTTGAACATATCTGTACCGAAATTAGAACTCATTAATTATACTCCCAAGAGTCCTCATCTCTGTCCCTAGTATACATTAAATTACTATGCATTTTTACAGCATCTTATTATATAGGTATAGGCTATCTTACAACGTTTCGATAAACGAACTACGTATATTGACTTTTAATTTTATTTTATTAGGACTATCGTCAATTTATAATTATAGTTTAATATGATAAAACCCAGTCATTGCCATACATTTTTAGGCAGTAATAACAGTGGCTAATTTAATTAGGCTATAGCATATGGGTGACTGAGGGAACGGCGATTAGTGGTTAATACCGGTAGCCTCGTTATCTAATGAAACAGCTAGTACATCTAAAATTATGTTGACTATACAAAAAGGTTAAGAATGATAACAAAAACTTATATTTTTCAAATTCAATACATCAAAAACGTTTTTCCGTTAAAACTTTCAAGTTTATCAATACGTAGAAATTCTAGTAAAAAAGTAACTATAAATGAAAACGAGACATGCAAAAAACTAGATCTTTTCTGAAATTATAACGTTGCCAAAAATATTATCATTGTCGGTAATATAATATGTATAAAGTAATAGTTGTAAAATGAGTACCTACCTGTATTAATACATTATGTATAATGATCTCCGTTAAATTCGCCCGATTTATAAATCGTTATAAAAATCAACAGATCTTCACCCTATCCCGTCCTCGACCTAGGAAACCTGATAATATTATTGTATAGTAGAACAGCGCGCAAGTGAATTATTGGAGGCGTCGTGGTTTTCTATAATCTTAAAACAAATAATATAATTTATTATGATTAATCGGTGTATAGTTGGTACGTGTTATACCACGCGTGTAAATATTCGTGGTAAGGATAAACAAATTTTTTATATTTTATTGAACCGCAGGGTCGAGTAGCCGTTCAAATGGCTCTGGTTTAAACGGTGTGAAAAGGCAAAAAAATACTCGACACGACGATGTAATTAACCGCATTTTTTCCCCCTGTGTTGAAAAAAAAGATTGTTGTTATTAATTTTTTTTCTGTTCATTTCCATTTTTGTTTTTTTATTCCATTATCGCTTTGATACCTACCCTCGGCTACAATGTGTAGGCTCATTTTAATAAACATATGTTCAGCTTAGCAATATTTTCCCTTTTTTTCCTCGTTATAAATACAAACAAAACCTTATTTGAATGAATAACACGCGGTCCCAACAAATAATTTACTTTCATTTTTTTACAACCCTTTATTTTTCACACCTTTTTTTTCTACGTGATTACCTTTCACACTACATTATAAAAGTATAATAATATTAGCTTTAACAAGTTTTGAAACGCTTGCATTTACATTAAAAACCAAAAGTTACGACTAGAAGGCCAACGTTGAAATACTAATATTGTATAAACACTTTAAGATTTACAATATTCATTACAACGTAATATAGAAGTGACAGATGTATCTGTTTCAGGTACGTGTCGAAATGAAACGATTGCCCTATACATTTCAACATTTGGCATATTATTTTTGTCGCCACACCGAGTATAATACACTACGATATAGTGCAGTGATCCTTAACTCTTAAATCAGAATCACTGAAAGCTAATAAATCTAAAAGATTATTGTGGAGCACAGCCGTAAAATGAAACAGTTCTTATAAAATATATATACATTTATATAAAATTGCATAATACACTTGAAATCACATACATAACACTCCAATAGGAAATAATACAATTGTATAGTACAAGTAAAGACGATTTTACTGATATTCAAATGAAGGTGAATCTTTTCATTTAAGTTCACTGAACATTCATGTTCCGCGGAACACCGGTTAAGAACCACTGATATAGTGTAATAGTATTTATGATACATTACCAAAAAATAGCAATGTGAAACTAAAATATTTAAGCTAATACTGTTGTGAACGATGGCATTCTCTCCAAAGATAGGAAACAAATTGTGTTGAATTAGAAAAAAAAGTAATTAGTTTTATAATTTAATTCATTAAGACGATTTTATTTTGACTTTATTATTCGAGTATAAACTAATTCGATTTATAAAACACATTAACTTGAGCGTATTAAACCACGTGACAGACGTTAATAAAATCAATCAAATAATATAATATTTGTGCAGGTACCTACCGGTAATAACTTAGTAATACCTATTGTTAGATCATACAATATTCAATGCGAGACATATTATTTTACATAAATCCATTTTTATAATAATATTACTAAATGTTTGATACGTTGATGTGTAAAAAAAAAAATACAGTACTAAACATATAGATAAACATGCAGTTTGAAAATTGTTGAACTCTGTAGTATTGTGGTTGATATATGAATCAAATTAAGGGGCGTAGGCTGTTAGGGTGAATCGACCAAAAATGTGGTTTTTGTGGGCAAATAGTTATTTACCATTTGAGAACGTATTTATTCCACCAAAAATATCGTATGGCTGAATAAGACGTATGAATAGGTGTACAGATAAATTAATTAATATACTATTTAATAATCTATGTTGTCAATTGAAAAACCAAAATAATAAAATAATTTTACAATCAATATACATAATTAATAATGGACTCTAGCATTTAAAATATATTGATAAAGTAATATTGTAATTTATTTATGTACTGTCAAAATAAATAAAATCAAATCAAATGCGCATTAAAGTGCATATTGATCACACTAGTAACAATAATAATAAATTGCAGTTACCAAAACGGTATAAATGATGAGACTATCAAACAGACTATTAATTTTTAAGTCAAAATTATTACATTTGCCCAAATTAAGTGGCATCTCATCTGCAGCATTTCCCTGTACTATCGCCTCTCAGCCAAAATATTTTATTCCACACATTTGATCGTCAACCCAATGACCCTTTCCCCACGTTTTAAATACTGAATTAGAGGATGAACAAGTTTTTAAGTTTATCTATATTTTATACCGCGTGTGCAAATTCCCACTTTCTACAATAATGGTGTGCTGTTTTCTTATAACACACTTCAGACCTCAACCCTCAACAACGACAACTATAATATTATAGTGTTATTTTATATTATATAAAATGATACTATTAGGGAAGAATACCTATATATTAAGTATGCACGATATTATTATAAAATATCCAAAATGAAAGATGAAACCCTTAAATTGACTCGATATGCCAATTTAAAAACAATCCAAACATTTTACATGATTGTTAAGTTATGAAACACTTTTTGGTTTAAGCTTTAAACCAACTTATTTTTTGACCAACCATGCGATAAAACTACTTAAAGCATATAATATATGTCTCGATGATCAACACAGGAAATAGTTATAGGTGTGGAGCGGGGGGGGGGATAAATCATAACCAATCAACAAACTAAAAGTTATAACATACAAATAAAAACACGTCTTCATATAAAACTTCGATGAGAGGGAGGGTGGTGGTTAATCCCTCCACTCTCTTCTGTCGCCTTACCTGTTAATGATTATGTTATAGGTATATAAAGATACCTATGTGTATTAATGCATTGTAAATAGAAAGCGCCTGTGATTTACCCAAATTTGTCACGGGCGATCCAAATAAGCTCTTTGTGCGTTATATGGTCTGCACGGAGAAGCGTCCTCACCCACACTCAACCAACATACACACACCCACACCCACACACGCACACACACACACACACACACACACACAATACAGTTACTACTTACTATATGATATTCCGGTGACTGTGAATATGAATTATCTTTGTATACGCATAATGACAGTCGTATATAATAGTAATAATAAGAATAATAATAATTATTATTATTATTGTTGTTAGGTTGTTGTTATTAGTCTTAATAGTGTGCGTAAAAGGACATTGCTCGACGAAATTTTCGAGTGCGCGGTGTGTATTATAATAATAATATATCATTTCGCATATTACGTTTTGCGTTCGTGTGCGTGTGTGTGCAAAAAGTGCACGTTTGTTTCGTACAGAAAATAAATGGCCCGGGCAGGGCGGATGCGTTCACGGCAAGGAGGAAACTCGTCGCGAGTGCAACGTGGCTTTTTGTCCACGACCGTTCGCTACTTCTCTACCACCACCACCACCACCACCCCGGCCACTACTCTCGTGTGTTGGTTCGTATTATATATATATATATTATGCAGTATAATATCGTTTTACTTCTTCAGTCGGTTCTCCTTTTTCCTTCCGGCGACGCGCGCAAATCGCTTTTCTATGGTAAACAACACTGTCTGGGAAACTCGCGGCGACACAAAATATTCGCGCTTTGTGTTGTTCGTCGAGTGTCTAACAGCGTTGAAAAACGTCGTGTGGCGGCAGTGGCGAGCGAAATGTACGGCAGTGGATGAGCCGCTGCGTGGGAGGGAACAATATCGGCGGCGGCGGCGGCGGTGGAGGCGGATGAGTGGTATAATATATTATTATGGTTTATAGGGAGTGGTGAGAGGAAAGCAAGTCTTGCAGCGTAATATTATTCTTCGGGTCACATAAGCCGTCTTACGACTATTTAATAGATAACGACGGATTTTATTTTTTGCATCTCGACTCCAGTAATTATAATATTATATATTATAAAATACAATATAAGCGTTGCACGCTGTGTGCGTAACGTGCGAAGACGACTGACGTTTATAATATCATTTAATATTTCATAAATACTATGTGTTATTGTACTTACAATAATTATATAATTAATAAACATGTGAAAGTGTGGCAATTTTGCTCGTCCCCCTCGGCCCCTAGCCATTCGTTTATTTTCTAGAACCTTTATACAAATAATATGAATTTGATTATTTCAACTCGACGACGTGTAACAGCTTATCATCAACTACAAGGGCCGAAATAAACCACAAAATAGTAATGTAAACACGTCAGCGGCGCTGCAACTACACTTCGCCATTGCGTCGGTTAAATTATTTCCACACGTTCGTTTTTAGAATGTTTGTGGTTACACATACATTTCCGTTGCATAATGATTATTCCTGAAATGAAGTCCTTTTATATAATACTGCGCGTGTGTAGTTTTATTAAATAAGTTTCGTCAAAATCTTTTGATAAACTGCGCAAAGAAAGGAAACAAAAAAAAAATCTAATGAAAGTTTTGTCGAACAAACGGTACGGTCGTTTAGCCAGTATATTATATGTTTTACGTTGAGACGAATTTCCGACGACGATATTGTCTGCCCTGGGGACTGAAGACTTATATATAATATGTATATATAGACTATATAGTATGTACATAGTATTCCATATTATATTTCTGAGCGTAAGACGCAGTAGGCTTCAAATGCCACTTGTCACGTCTATATGATTTAATCGTGGTAAAACGGTCGGTTCGGCAAAATAACGTAGACTCGTTAAATCGTCGTTTCGATTCCAATTTCTAGGACGAATCCATTGTTTATTTACCGTAATAAATACATATCCAAATGTGGGTGGCGTGCAGCTACGGCTGTAGGTAGGTACTGTATCATTTCAGTCGCATAGGGTTCGGGTCTCGGGGGCGACCGTTTGTCATTGTTTCAGCGGCGGTAGACAAGTGGAGGTTAAATTATAAGAAAACGCGAACATTAATAAACTATATTCTGCAGAGACGGTGGCGGTAAATTTCATTTCGGGAAGCGTTTCTTAATTTAACCCCTCGAGCGTGATGCCCGGGGTCGACGGGGATGGAGATACCCAAATAAATTCGCCAGGCGAGAGCGGACGGTGCAACGATGCGATCGAGGTGGACGAGTAGTGGATGGAGCGAGTGCGGAGAGGATAAAGAGTAGATGCTGCAGGTGGGGGAAAAGAAAGAGTATGAGGGTAGAAGAGAAGTAAAACGAGAAGAAGTGCGCTCGTTCGCTGCTGCCGGGGCTTTTATTATTCTTTCCGTAAGTTCGAACGAAGAAAACCCACCGCCCCCATCCCACTGCAGTCCTATCCTCTTTTTACTCAGGCGTTTCTCGTTTTTAATTTTCCCGCTCAGCCTAGCGGACATTTTGAAAGTTCTTAATATTTAGCAATGCTTGAAAACTCCATACCCTCCTCCCACGCAGACGATGGTCGTACACACGCTGCAGTGGTGGCATTCCCCGCGAGGATGTTGGCAAGACAGAAAAAGGAAAGAGGTGGTGGTGGATGTGGCGGTGGCCAAGACGATGGGTGTGCGGTGTGGAGCGAATCGCGGAAAAAGCGAGCAGCGACGGGCTAAAAGTAAAATGAGATACATTAATTATTCTGCGAGACGACGAACCGCCTGCCTCCGTTTACCCCAGCCCGCCATCCGTCGGTCCAGCTTTATATAATAATGTATAGTAGAGGAAAAACTTATTTCTGCGTTTTTAATAAATATTTTACAACGTTATTTCCAGCGTCGGAGGTCGAAAAGTGCGTCGTTTATCGCGTCGAGTTTGCACGATTTATTTTACCACCACCGCCGCCGAGGGTTGAATACGGAAAATAATATATTATACAATTCGCAGATGAACGCAATTTAGACACGTCGAGTATTATATTATTATAATCTATAGCCGTTTTTAGAATATGTATGTATAATATTATTACGTGGGCAATTTTAACGTGCCCAGAGAGACTCGTATTTTACTTGCTCCGTTTTTTCTCTTTGATAATGCGTTTAAACGAAAATCGAGTAGTATAATTACGCTGTAATGCAGTATGCACGTTTCATATCACAATATCGTTTCTTGCGTGCTGGACGTATTGTTATATATGTTCCCAGTGGTGCGTTTGTTGATTAATATTCGATAAAATATAGTATTTATTGTCAAGGTGCCGAACTATAGTTATCGACAAATAATAATATGTATTATAAATTATATTATATTTACATACAAATCCAAATTATTATAAACATAAATTATATAATTTACATTCAATATCAATTTTTATCAAAATATGGTGTTGCTGACAAAAAAACATCTGAATCGGGTATCTGTGATAAAATAATAAAAACAACACATATTATGATCTGTTTTATCACATAGGTATCAGAAACACCTACTACACCACAATAACAAAATTTCAAATTTTTGAATATTTCAATAAATTAACTGGGTTAAATTATAAAATGATTGGAAAAAATATTTTTACTTCATATTTACTTGACGAGGACTTGATTTGGAGGGGACTTAGCATTGTTTTGGAGGATCTAAGTCCCCCTAATCTTCCTCTTTTTGTGCTAATGTTTATTGGTAAGGCGGCTATAATACGATATATATAATCGGATAAAATGTATATGACGCGCTATCAAAGGTTAACCCGAAGGTTTAATGAAAGCTCTTGCATAAACAACTTTTTTCAGTGGCAGGGAGTGGTTTTAATATATCCTTGTTGAGAACACTAACCGAGTGTAAAGTACTTTTCAATCGTCAACTTAAACTTTACTGGACGCGATCCAAAAGTTCTCTTTGGGAACAAAAGGATTTAGATATTTTATCTTAAGTTTCGGTTCATTGCGTCATGAAATGCCCGTATCTTTCAATTTCTCCAATCGAATGTTTATTTGTTTCTATTCTTTTTTCTTTTAGAATTTGAGCGGATCGATGCACATGTATTGGTTTTACAGTGATGTACTTTTTGTTTACTTTTTGAAGAAATAAAAATGTTTCAATCTTCAAAACTGAGTATGGTTTTTGGTAAAAGTAAAAAATTATTAGTACTACTTAAAAAAAAAAATTTGGAAAAACGGTATTATTTACCCATTATTCTGGTGTTTGACATAACCGATTAAATTATATTGTTGTAATTCAAAATTAAACGTCGATACTTGAAATGTTCACCAAATATTAAATTTATATTAGTACTTTCACCAATTTATAAACCAAATAGATAACATTTACATTTACATTGATTATTTAAAAGACAATTTTTAACAACACATATTTATCGAATACCAATTTATACCTACAAATACCTATATTAAATTACTAAATATCACTAATTACATAAATAAATAATAATGTTAACATTGTAACGGTTCAATAACTCAAAGATTAATAATTTATAACGGAACCATGATATATCAAAAACGGAACAATATTCTTGGCAATATATTTATTTAATTTAATAATTCGAGTAACCTATATACTCTATAGTATTAGTATTATAGACTTTACCTCTGTCATCAAGGTATATAAATTTAATACAATACAATAATATACCTTCGGTATGTTTTTTTTTTTTTTTATTATAATTATTATCCTATTATTTTGTATTGTATACTTGTAACGTAATATTGTATTCAAATAATATTAATCTTTCAATAATTGAAAGACATGATTATGGTTTGTGAAGATTATTATTTTTCAGCATTACTCTGTATTAATTGTTTTGAGTTTATTTTAATGGCTTTTATTGAACAAATCAAATTTTACAATACTTTGTAGGTAGCTATATTATACTATAGTCTATAATAGATATCCATCTTTAGTACGACGTCATTGTAAAAATATACTTGACTCCCACGCTCCAACGGTAAATAAATACAGAAGTTTTTTATTTTATTGACGTTTGGTGGTTAAAAACATCAAGCGTCGGTTTTAAATTCGCGATCAAACACCAAAAAATACATGTGCAAGTATACCTACCTAAAATCTGTACAATATTATATTATATTATACTGTTCACTGAGGTGCAAAACCATAAACGCACCACAATAACATGATATAGTATGTAATATTGTAATTAATAATAATTATTCCAATCGTTTAAATATCATTATATTTCCCGATTCCAGCACCACTGCACCCCCACAAAGACTACTCCAAATCACCCTACGGACGACTGTAGCACCGGTCGGCATCGGTCACTCATCAATCGGAAAAACCGATCAAATTCGAATACGAGCGAGGTCCGATATCGGCTTCGCCCGTCATCGAGAATAGCCGAGTGGACGGCCGGGGTTGGGGTGACTTTTGAATTCAACGCCGACAATAAAACGCGCGTCAAATAATATAATATAATTGTGTGTGACCTGTGAGCTAGGGGAGGGATTAGAGGGGAAGGGGCGGTGGGAATCGACCGAAAAATCGGAAATAACGGCCAGAGTGCCGGTGGTGGTAGATGTCATTATAATAATGAAACTGTTCCGAACCGTTTCGCCGGCGCGTTATATGCGTATAAATCAAACCGTGTGCGTGGCGATCTGGCGCGGTGTGAGGGGAGGGGGCGTGACGCCACTCAGTTTTTGCCACTTTTTGGTCGCGCGATTCTTCTATTTGGCGGCGGCACATTAATAATTACACGACCCGCTGTATATACATATTCATTTAATAATATATATATAAATATATTTACCTATATTTGTGTGCATGTGTATGTGTGTGTGTGACGTGTGTGTGTGTGTGTGTGTGAGTGTGTAGACACACAAGCGGCACATAATGAATTGAAAACGTCAAACCACCGTTTTTTGATTAATATCACCGCCGCCGACGCCGCGCGCGTTTTAATTACATATCGTCAAAAAACACAATGCGCAAACAAAATCCAATTGTTGATGTGTATCGATGACCTTTTTTGCAGCGTACGCGAGATATAGGTGAATGTATAATTCTATATCGTCGATCGTGATATACCTATACAATATAGGTAGTGGGCTGGAAGTGCGGTCCAAACTGTGTGCCGTCGACGGGCTCGCCTGCAGCCGTTTTTCAATAAAAGCCGTTCAAATGCCGATCACTCGCGTTTGATTTATATTCACGTCAAGACGAGCACCGAGAGCACAACAATATATTAAGTGTTATTTGGTTCGTTTGCTGATTATTGTTCACATATGCGGTTGACCTGTATCCCTACAATCACGTGCATGTGCTTTATAAACACATTTACACATGTTAGGCCGGCAAAGAAGTTCAACAAATCGCATACCTATACTATAGAAATTAAGAGTTTAATCTGGATTGAAAGTAGTTTATTTTTAGACTTTAGTCACAGTATACAATAATTTAACTAACGAGAACTGCTACGAAACTTAAAGAAGCCCAACCCATTTTAAACGATAAAATGTCTTCTTACATGCGTTGACGAACTCCATTCACAATGGTTTTTCAAATCAATGATACCACCACGTCTTATTTTTAAACTTTTAAGACAATTTACCACATATTATATAAATGTATTATCATAGAAAAGGTAGTTATACACGTTTTGTTCGTAAGGCTCGTATTATACAACTGTACTGTAAGTTATACGTTTTAACTAACAACTTATACCATATAAATTATATGTAATTAAAACCGATACGTTCATATAATAATATATTATTATTAATTATGGTTTATTGTTTATCTTTTATTTATTATTAATGCAGTACATATTATTATCTGACACTAATAGAATTTTATTAACTTTAATATATTATTAATATATTGTAATTCGTACCTACGTAATACATGCATACGATTTTACATAATAATACGAATAATATATATATATATACTTACGCTTAGTCGCTTGCGTGCTGTTATTTGTACTATATGCAATATGCATGGAGTAAACTGAAGAAAGTATTTCAAATGTTTAGAATTATTCCTACTAAGATAATATCTAGGTTTAATATATATGTAGTAGTTATGTAAATAATCATATTGTATATATATATATATATATATTATGTCCATATTTTATAATTGGAAATGACCATATTATAAAGTTATAAGTGTTTTGGGCATACAATAAAAATAACATGAACGATGTTTGGATACTTTAAACAGTTTGAACATAATAATATTACATTGATGTATTGATGTGCGCATTTGTAGATGGGGAATGATTAAAAAGGCTAGCAATCAATAAAAACCGAACTAAATTCCCAGGAAAAGACTATTTTAAAGGCAAAAGGTTTTTGAATATTATATATTTATCTGCTCAGTCTATAAATGAAACCCGCTTTATAACCAATCGGAATTTTCTATTACTAGTTGAAAATCTTTGTAAGATTTTCAGCTTTTATCAAACTGATCAACGACCGTACTTTGAACATATTCCAAATTCTTAACTTATTTTGAAACGTTTAAATACAATTTGCAAATAAATTCTTCATACAAAAATGTATCCTTTAGTGAAAATATGCGATATTTTATAAAATATATTCTATACACACGTTCTTTGATACCTAATATGATATTGATAAGTATCTCTATATTAATTTATATTATAGGTATATTACGATGTTATTTTATAGTAACGATATTTTTAGTATTTATTCCTACACTAGTACATACTATTGTTATAATTTTTTTTACCAGGTAAAAAGTAAATAATAATAACTTTAATAAAAAAAAAAAAACAATATAATATAATATGAAATCGCAGTGGTACAAACGGGTCCGCAATCTATATAGATATATACTTAAACATTGATATTGTTTAAATATTGCGGTGCTGTGTTGGTTTGAAAACAAAACGCTTTTACCGCAAAAAGGTTAAAA
This sequence comes from Neotoxoptera formosana, assembly GCA_022818045.1. Taxonomy (NCBI): domain Eukaryota; kingdom Metazoa; phylum Arthropoda; class Insecta; order Hemiptera; family Aphididae; genus Neotoxoptera; species Neotoxoptera formosana. The sequence goes on along the minus strand of CM040632.1, from coordinate 9,485,649 downwards.
AAGATTTTAACACGAAAATAACACGTTAAAAAATACCGGACACTAGGGGTAAAAAAAAGGATTACAATATGCTCTTGATGACACCCGCGGTTAAGGGTATGTATAAGTTACAAGTGGTATAGGCGTGTCGTTTGCGTATACGCGATGCCCGAGTCTTCCGACGTAAAAAAAACATGCGATATTATGTTTTGGTGTAGTTTTTAACGATGTCCCCAAAGTCCCTTATCTCTAGAGTGTTGGGGAAAAAACAGCTTTTCTGTTTCCAAAGTGTCCTTCCGTTTTTTTATTCGTACTCGCACTATACTGGTATATATATAAGTTTGTGTATAGTGTGTGTGGTTTTTTTTTTTATCTTTCCCCTAACCACGCGATATTAACTTTTTGCAATTAACGGGTACGAGGAAAAAGTTAGTCGTGGAGACATTAAAAGTTTAATTAAGTCGAACGTGTGCATGCTGATTTTTTTTCAGGATAAAAACATAATAAACAAAAAAGTCTTCGAAGGTACTTGCCTGTATATAGTGGTTATATGCTTATATCATACACTCGTATCTTACTCGTAGCCTTTAAATAATATATTTGTGTTCGTTGAGCTGTATGTAAAATGTTTATGTATATATAATTTTTTCAAATATTTTACTTTCAAAGTAAGTATGAGTTTGTAAGATATTAAAATTTAAAAATACTCATTAATTTAAAAATTAAAATATTGTAAGAACCAATATGGATAATATTTATTTATTTACAATTTCTACGCCTGGGTGCATTCTTACACAAATATGATATTAATATTAGTGAAGTCTAAAGATATCATCAATAATATATGAATGACAAAATTCAGGGTGCTATACTGGTTTATATTATATCATATATTATATTTATAATAAAAAAATCAAATAGTATTATACTTTGAATTTAAGATTTTTCTTACAATATAGCAATCACTAAAAGTCTAGATCTGAATTATTTAGCATCGTTTTTTCTATTGGGTCATTACATCTGTAGTTAGTTTTACGAGTTCTGATATTAAATGCATGTATATTTCGGGACTTAAAATTAGGTACATGAAATGTGACCCTGTTTATTAAACTAGTAGCATCAATCTTACCTTGGACTAAAATTTAATGAACCTTATGTAGTTATGTCTAGCATTTTAGCATTTTCCTTTTTGTATCTAGGTTAGCTAGATTCAACATTTCGGAATCAGTGTAAAGTCACGAAGAGAGTGGTTAATTAAAAAAAAAAAACAGCAATTGTGGTCTTTGCTCCCTCTTTTCTGATGTCACTGTGGTATGTTTATATATATAATGAATATGTATATTATGTATTTTTGTATATATCAAGAGGTTGCATAATGACTTGTAATAGGTATCAAAAAATAAACTGTGAACCAAAAAATAATGATAACTGAAACAAAGTGATTAATTCGTTACAGTATAAATTTTCAAAAGTATTATTAACATATTCAACAATACTGAGGGTGTGATTTCACGATATGATCAATTTGGGTAAAATAATAATTATTGGTTCGTCAAAAACGTTTCGCTAAATAAATTATTGAATTTTGTAAAACATTATTATAATTGCATATCATACACAAATCAGATCACAAATAATATGACTTATAAGATGGTTAGCTTGTTTAATATATTTTAATTACGTTTTCTACGAAAGAATAATTTTCTTAAACGAGCAAGCAGAGTACTCACATCATTTCATACTCATATATAGTTTATATTAGGTACTCGAATGATACAAACTATGTAGGAACAATGAGTTAAATTGTATACATCTTGTACAAAAATAATATTTAGGGATTTATTTGAATTATTAAATTCAATTCATATAGCCATATAGGAGGTACCTACTATTAAATGTCTACTATTAAATGTCTGTTTTGACTTTAAGTTTGTATAATAACTAATTGTTTTCCTACGAATAATATATTAATCAATCGTGGTTTTGGTACTATCCAATTTCCCAATATATTTACGATATATACAAAATAATCCGATGAGCACAGTAGTTGTTATTTATTAGATTGTAGGACGTAGGACGTATAACACCTATATATTATACTGTATTTAATTACGACTAGGTGTGAGGCGCACAGCAATAAAACATTATACCGTATTGGCATTTGGCAATATGTTTCGACCAGTCTTCAGGGTCGGCAGGTTATTGGATTTTTAACCAACCACAATCATGTGCTCGGCAAAGTTTCTGTGCAGCTGTATAGGTACATTGTACGTGAAGTGCGAAAAATAAAGGAATCTCAGCAAACGCCTTTCTCTGATGGCGCGCTCGTCCGCCCGCAAAGTCTGGCGGCGGATATAAAGTTAAAATTTCTCATTTCTATACTTTTGTGCTTTTCCGGGAAACGTATAATATTGTAGGACGTTATTATAAGACATGCGTTTTGCCACAGGTTACAGGTCATAAATATAATACAAGTTGTATGTATAATATATGTACCTGTGTATATGTATAGACGCTATACTCTTATGTGATTCCGAGAAATTCAAGTGTAAATCGGAAGAAAACATATATTTTCATGTCGCGTTCGACACGATCATAATTTATTTTGAAATTATTTACTTTATATCGGTACGTATGAAATATTATATTATATTAGTGCGGAGTGGCAGTGGAAGTATAATCGACGAAAACTTGATTACCGCGCAGTCCACGTCAGCACGTCAAAGCGCATATTATATTGTATGAACTTCTCTCTGGTTTTGTGGCTCGGACAATTTTTTACGCTCTTCTATTTGGCTCAAGTTTTTGTGCTCGTACTGCAGGTACCGAGATACGTAGCAGAATACGTGTTTTCCGTTAATAATCCCATTCGGACAATGACACACGCGACGCCGAAGTTTACCAATTTCTGGTTCTGTCAGAGCCGCACGTTACGAGCCGTAATTTCACACGAACATAAAAGATTCTTTTCGACAAACAACAATAATGTTGATGGCGATGATGACAATAATAATAATAATAATAATAATACGAGTTGTCGCCGGCGGATTAATACTGTACTGTACGGTACGTATTCTACTTGGAAAATTTTGTCACACTCTGTCGGCGTGCAAACTTCTTTCCGCGCCGCCTCCGCCGCCGTTACACATGCAATATAATATGTATACTTATATAGTTATATTGTGTAAACGTAATACTTGTATGTGCACAACAGTATATAATATACACACTATAATACGAACTTTTCCGCCACCGCCGCCCGATATAAACACCGCGCGCGCGGCCGTATGCGAAACGACTTATGCACCGCACGCGAGTTTAACCGCGTATACCACGTGTACGGTCATTATATTATAATATAATAATAACAACAATGATGATAACAATAATAGTAATAATAATAATAATAATAATAATAATAATAATATATACCGCGCGTGTTTTCGCGATAGGTTTTCTTCGTGGCATGTGATCCGACTCGTTAATGACATAATAATATCGTTAACACTCTAAAGTAGTCGACCGACTGCTACAACCGCATTACCGCATTACTGTATACATCGTGTATATTATACATGTACGAACTATATAATACTTAAACATACGAGTGGCGGTTAGTAAAGCTTACGCCGAAACGGGTTCGAGCAAGTTCCGTATTATTATTATTATTATTATTATATATAAAATCGTGCTCGACGGAGAGTTGGACTTTACCACGTCGTCGTGCCTATATAGGTGTAAATGGCATTACGTATTAATATAATAATTGTTTTATTGTGATGTTATGCTGTCGTTTTGTTTTCACTCATCCGCACGGTGCGGGGCACCGACTAAAAAAGGCGAAGCTTAGGTACAAAAAATGCGTTCCGATCTAATACGGCGGATATAATATTATTGGCGTCCAAACGTCGTGTTCCATTTTACTGTACCTATACTTATATTATTTTATTTAAATGAACTTATATTATGTATTCGTCTAATAATTTACACTGATCTACGATTTTCCTATATATGTATTTCAATGCATTGTAAATTATTATACATGTGCAATACTCAAGACCGGACAAACTTAATAATACAATTAAATGCATAATGACAAGTTAATAAGATCAGTTTTTATTATCCGTTGAAGCTCTTCATAATCATCTAGTTAACTAATTAAAGTCAACGTTAACACCTACCTAGTTGTATTTAAATTAACTCGATTGAGCAATTTTTTTATTTTAATGGTAATTTAAAATTTTTATTAAGTTAACTTAGACAAATCAGCATACCTGCAAATCCATCGTTTATGAGTGGGATAACGAATAATAATAAAATAGCAGCAACTAAAATAAAAATAGATCAATCAGACAAAATAAATTTTATTTAAACAAGGCAATTGGCCATTTGTAGAGGCGAAAATAAACCATAAAACTTATTTTAATAATAATAAATTTAAAAAACATATTATCTATTAAATATAACAGCACACATTATATTATACTATATTGAATTACACATAACAGTTGAGTAGACTAACGTGGTTAAATTTAAATACCTATTCGTTTACCTATTAATTGTCTAATAAATATTAGGGAATTCATCTTGTATAATTTAATGATAATATACCTGTACCTAATATATATACCTACCGTATTCATATTATGTATATTATTTCTAAAATTGTTATTCGTCAGTAAAATACGTATATTTATTTTGAAAGTTAAAATTTGTATAGTATTATCCTTTTAGATTTTTAGAGATTATGTTTGATAAAATGTGAACAAAGTTGTATTTTTCACGTTCTTGCAGTGCTTTCATTTTTTTTCTTTTCGGATTTGGTACTCGAACTTTTAACGGTAACTGACGATAGTAGATTAGGTATATCGTATATTATTGATTATAAATACAGAACACTAATGAAATGGTAATAGTATTTTTATAATCAATAATAATTTAAACAATAGCTATAATTGTTACTAAAATAACTTTTGTTGACTAACTCCCATACGTATTTAATTATTAAGTAATATAAGGTAGAAAATCCCAAATTAACAACAAAAAAAAGTTTTTTCAATATAAGTAGTAATTTTTTTATAAAGTAAATTAATGGGGAAAAAAGCCAAAATAAAATAAAAAGAGTAACATTTTAAAGCAAAAGAAAAGCCAGAAAAACAGTTTATTCAAATGAAAAATAATTGTCCTCATTTCCAATAAACAGATAAGGTGAGAATCAATAAGATATAGTTAAAAGTGGATAGAGGAATAAAGAGCAGTCATGTTACTTTTACTTTAATTTTATAAAAATAAACTAGGATATTCATACCCCCCCCCACGGTAAATCGGTTCCAGAGAGGGGTAAAAACATTTGAGGTATTAGAAACCTGCCACGCTGGTATATGATTGAACGAGTTCATAGAAAATGTTTTCAATATGTTTCCTTAGTGTATAGGTACCTAATAATAACATCCTATGCCCACCCTACATCTACACGCCAACCAGTCAAGAACTGAGTTTGTATATTATAAGTTTATAATCTGAATAAGTACCTAGGTACCTATATACTTCATTTTACTGGGGGTAAAAATCGCCTGTTACAGATTCTTAACGAATTGATTATTTAATTGATTTATTATTTATTACAATTTATTTACAGTCTAGCTTCATCATTTTTAATTCAAATTTTTCAATATTCAATATATAGATTTAATTTATGTCTCACGTAATATAATTTATTAAGTTAATCAAATTCGGAAATATTACTATATTATTGTCATTTTATAGATTTTAAATATTATATAATATATTTTAATAATGTAATATATAGAATTTAGGAACATAATCATAATGCTGGTAGTAGGTTTAGGTACTCTGAAATTATTTGAATACCCACTAAATTACTAATTCCCACAATAATATTTTTGATGTAGGTACCTTCCTTATTCATGAAAAATAAATAAATAAATTCTACGAGTAATTGTAGACCTGCCATCTGTCGGAGAACCCTTTAAAAGGTCTACTACAAAAGGGGATAAACTTGTTTTGAAAAAAAAAATGTTACGCGTTGAATTCAGAAACTACGGAACACTTCATTTCATGTCGGCAACTAAAATCAGAAACAATTTATTTTGACATTCTTTATCATTGGATAAATAAAAATATAATTAAGTGGACGAAAAAAATAATTGTATTTCTAATAATATTTGAACAATGTAAAACGTATTATTAAATAATCTCAAGTACCCTCAATCAGAAGTATTACCTATATGGCTATATATTATGTACCTACTCGTACATACTACATACAATTATTATATTCATTATTGATCACTCTATTGATAATTTAATTGATACTACTATTGTAGCTTTAGGCTTAAAAATAAAAATGCATAAACATTTTAATATCTCCATACATTTCTTATATAATTTTGATGAAAAATAATATTCTCATGTAGGAATTTGGTAGATTTATAAATAAAGTTATATTATATAGATACAACTACAAGCTATTTAAGATTCAAACCGAATATCCAAACATCTCATATTACGATTATTATACATTTATACTTATTAACTTTCGTACTTTCGTAGGACCAAATCTTAAAACAATATTTCTCAATATACTAACAGGATAATTCACCAAGCATACTACCATTTTTTTTCTCATAAGTTTTTTTTGTATGATTTAAGAAATAGTATAAACTTCTTTTTTAAAATGAATAAAAACCTTTTTTAGCTTTCATTTTTAACATGTGATTTTTTTAAATATTTATAAACATTTTCAAAAATAATATCTGCTTAACATTTTATAGTAAAAATTGTGGTTTTTATTTTATAAAAGAATTTTGTATTACCACCGCAGTACAATCATTATAAAAATATTATAAATAAATAAAATTGAAAATAACATGGTGCTTAATTGCACTTAAAAATTCACAAAATAGAAACAATGAGATCTAAATATGTTCGAATAGATTATACCTACCTAGGTATAACAATATAATATAATGCGCGTGTGTGTTTAAGCAATATTATATTTATTGAATTTTGGATACGTGTTGGTCGTGTTACTGTGTTAGTAAATTGTGATTAAATGTCAGCGGTCGTTGTGTGTCTTAATTTTAGTGATGGTCCTCAGAGTTTAATCTGTCCGATAGTATTTCCGTGAACTTCGCCGAACACTTAGTTCATATTATATAACATTTAAGCGGTAAACCGTTAACGTTTATATACAATATAATTATATACTGTACATGTATGAATATTACTTGTAAATAGTAAATAGGTAGGTACCTACCGACGTATTATATTTACTATCTACCTGTTTACTACATGCGAACTGCCCAAAACTCAAATTCACCGTTGAGTATCAGCTTTATTCTTAGTATCTTCGTGGGTCTTCAGTATAGGATCTACATTTAAATGTATTGTTACGTCGCCGTTACGATTTAGTAACGTCTACATATTTAGTAATGTCTCAGTACTTTGCGACAGATGAAAATTACTAATAATAGGTAAACGCAAGTTTTGTGTCATATTACAATAGTTATCGTAAAAACAAAAAAAGTTAGTATATAATTAAATAACTGTTGATTTCGAATTGATGTCTAAGTTTATCTAAATAAAAAACCTGGGGAAGTCGCCTTGTATAGATGCAGATTTTTTAATACATATAGAGTATAATATACAATAGTCATAAGTCATTATGAGTAGATTACTGTAATGCCTAATGGATGTGTTAAACTTTGATTCAATGATAAATCATGATATAAAAATAAGTGGAGACGGAGTATCACCTCTTATTTCTAAGGACATTTTATAACTTATTGATATCTATTATTATCGAATCTAAAAGTAAAAAAACTTCAAATATCTATAAAAAGCTAAAAAAAGAGCTAAAAAAATGGTACTACATATAAATATTTGGTGAACAATTCAAGAACCTAAACAATTATTCATTTTTTAATTCTACAAGAATACAATATAATTTTTTTTTTAAGCTGGGTAATATTATGTATACCTTTTTGTACTAGAATAAATAAAGGATAACGTATATTAAATTAATCAATTGAGTAAATTAAATTAAATTATTTTATTTTATTAATTATTAGTCCACAGCAGTTACGAGGTTATTATAGTGGATTTTTGTTTCTTATTTATAACCTCCTTACACTATTCATACCTGCTTGTATATTACTCATATCAATGGGTTTGGCCCGTATTGTAATAATAAAATAAAAAATTACATTTCTAATGATCAGATGATCATTATCATCGTTCATCAATATATTATGTAAGTAATAGTTTCAAGCAACTATTGTCTATTTCTTTTTGGTATACTTTAGATGGAATTTGAAAAGTTAAAGATTTTAAATCTTTAAAGAAATAATACAAATGTACAGCGTACAATACACAATAAATGGTGACACGTGGAGCGCCCTAAATACTATAATATGTAAGATTTATGTTAAGATTTTATTTAACCTTATTAGTTTTTTCTTTGTATACATTTAAAATTATATTATGATTTTTGAATAATTCTATAGAACTAATACGTGATAGTCCACAGAAATATGTTTAAACTTAACAGAAAATTATGCTTAATTCAACATCTAATTATAATACAACTCTAAAATAGAGGTTACTTTGGTAGTTAATATTGCTTCTTCACTATATTTTTAAGTGATGAATATAGAATATTTTAAAAATATAACTGAAATGTTATACAATTACTAATTGGTTTCTTGTTAAACAATTAAGAAACCCAACTAATATCTTGATATAATTTGATATATTGTTTAATAAATAGAATAATTTAAAGGAAAATATTAAAGCTTTCTGCTTAAGGGTGATTTGCACTCTCAGTTATACAATTATTAGTATACCTCCTACAGACATTTTATGTAGGGGTGCAATTTTAGCTTTATAATTAGGCTGCAAACATTTTTAGGTGGGCAAACTTTTACGCCATTGGGCCATAGATGTAACAGTAAAGTAATGGAGCGTCATTCCGATTTTTACATGGGATAAAATATAAATTTACTAAAAGCTTACCATAGAGCCCATAAATTTGCTAATAAACTTCTTCTTGTTAAAGAATAACAGTTGTTGAGACTCTACTTTTTTGTATTATTTAGACACTGCTCACAAAGTAATATTTAATTAGGTATGTAATTTAAAAATTACCTATTCCAATACTCAATAGCTTAATATTATACAGTGTTCTCTATTTCATTGATTAGATACTTGAGCTACTTTAATTTTGGATGTAACCGCCGCTGCCACCGCTATCATAAAATTAAGGTTGGTCAATAAAGTACGTGTAAGTTATTAAGTACGTGCAGCCAATTTAGGTACAGTCGGACTTGGTTAACTCGAAGTTTAAGGGACCGGCCAAAAAGTTCGAGCTATCCAAGAATTCGAGATAAAGAAATAGTATCCTTCAAACACAAAACTCTAAGGATCGGAGAAAAAGATCGAGGTATCGACGATTTTGGGTTAAAAAAAGATCGAGTTAACCAAGTTCGATTGTATTACCTGCATTTATTCTAAATGGCTCATGATGTTATTTATGCATATTATAAAATGTTTTATATTAGGTGTGTAAAATACAATAATATTTTAGTACGGCATAAGTTCATAACAAACCGATACTAAAATAATACAGAAAACTATAATTAATAAAAATTAAAATTAGGGTATTTTTGTTTATTGAAAAAAAAAATAGTTGGTTTCATAAATTTATAATTCTGTTGTATTTATTAATTTTAAAAATAAATTTATATTCTTGAACTTTAATACTAAAATATAACAATACATTTGCATAAAATGTGTTAATTTCCGTTATCATTGTGTGAACAAAATATACGTATACAAAAATAATTAGTACTTTATTAAACATTTTTTTTTTTTTAATAACATCAAAGAAGTAGCGAGGAGTCGAATTATAAAAATTAACTAACTAAAAATACCAATCATATCAAAGTGATTGTCCGCTTAAAAAAATTCAGAAGAATTTGAAAAGAAAGTAAAAGGAACAAAAAAGAAAATGTATGAAATAAAAATTGTTTTGCATAATAAATAAGAAACCAACAACAACTTTACTAAAATATAGATGAATATATTTAAATTAATGCACGTCAAAAGTGTATATTTGAACATTTAGAAAAGGGTCACGTTGTCCATTTATTGCAAAAACCAGTTCTTTCACTGGTGTCAGGACTTAGGACGTATGTATTGTGTGCACAATATATAATATTATCCCTATTTATAAATGTACCTTTAATCAATTCTGAGCACGTGGATATATTTGGTGCCGAACTCGATAAACCAGTATTAACAGACGGGGGATTTTATTGATAGGGTAAAATACAATTGAAACTATGTGTACCATCTGCAAATTTCCATACCGAATGAATGATAGTATATAGGCTATACCTATAGTATATGGGCTCTGCTATAATTACTTCGATAATATAAAATAATTCGATAGTAGCTATACCTATGAATTTATTAAAGAAATATTATTTTTGTAAATCTAATATCTATAAGTTATAACTAATAACCTTATTAATTTATTATTATTATTATTTATTTTATATATTATTTATTATTTAAACGAGAAATCTACTGGTCCATAAAACTATGTAATACATATTATATGTACAAGACCAATTACAAAGTAGCACTAAATATTGATGAAGCTAACGTATATAATTGATAATTGTTGATATATTAATTAGCTCGTAATCTGTAAAGTATGTATACGCGATGATGATTATAATAAATGTTATTTTTAAAAAGGAAAATACTTGCTATACGGTTCAGCAAGACCTCGTCGGTAACTAATCCACAACAACTCTTCTAGTATATTATAACACGCATTACAGAGTAAAGTGATGAGACTGGGAGTGGAGGACTATTTCCTTTCTTTGCCATCACCGTATATGTGTCTCATTACCTGAGGCCATTCATAAAACTTGACTAATTTGTTCAGTATGTAAGTACGTATCTTCCTACTCGATATAATATGTATATACGTACTTTTCACGTATACTATTGAAGCTATAATGGAATCGTGGTAAAGTTCGTCAAGAAAATTCACGACAAGAGTGAAACGCTTAAAACAGTTAAAACCGAAACACTCATTTATGTATGTGAATACGCGTACCTATATAGACGGGCTACATATACCGAGCGTGTATCTATCTCACACAATACTTTAATAATTGTGTCGTATATTGTTAAGAGAGAGCAACTTGCGTCCGAACAGCCTGTCAATTTGATATGACACAAATAAAAACAGCCATATTTTTTTATGATTGTCAAAAGTGAGAATTTTAACAAAATTCAGCAAAATCAAGAACATTTGTAAATTATTATGAGTTAAAAAATCATTAAATGGTTTTTTTTTATATCTGAGATTTTAAAATTTAGTACAAGATTCCTCGTAAGTTTTCTACATTTAAAAAAAAGATTACCAGAAAGTAAAATTATTTTTTATGAGCGTTCAACTTTGTTTTTTTTTACATTAAATTTTGGATTTTGGACATTCATTCGTAAATTTACGTTAATTTCTAGAAGTGTCAATTAAATTTTGTTTTTGGGTTAAAAAGCTTGAAAATGTAAAGGAAGGTTCTTCATAAGTCGTTTTAGGGAAAATTGATACATATTAAAGATAGATGAGCACGATTTTTTTCACATTTTTTTCGGCATTTAAACTATAGACTTTAGCAAAATTCATCAACATTTGCAAATTAAAATTAAAATTTTCGAGTAAAAAAAATGTAGGTATAAATTGTTCAATATTTTCATAACTTTGAACTTAAAATTTAAAACAATAAATATTTCTCAGTTTCTTATAATTAGTTCATACGGTAAAAAAATATCTAATAAATATAATATATCCACAGTTTTTTTTATACATATTTTAAGCTTAAATTTGGACAAGATTAGATAAACAAAGAATAATGATTTTAGTTATTTTGTTATAATTTAAAAATATTATTCTTGGGGGTAGGTATTTAAAACAATTAAAGTATATAATTTTATTTACTTCACTCAAAAATTAATTTAACCTACAATATTACTAATGTAGCTATGTGTTAAAGTAAAATAAATTACTTTAATAAAAATAATATGATGAAATATAATTAGTTATATAAGCTTACACACTGTCTTCGCTCAAAATTGTTTTTTTTTTAATACGATTATAGAATATTATTTAATTCAAATTTAACACATCCGTTTTTTTGACCCACTTAACACCTACTGTGTTCACCATTTTAATTCCATATTGGTAAGTAAAATAATTTTCTGAACATTTTAAAACACAAAAATTGAATTTAAAAATAGTAGTTAATTGGTTATTAATTGCAAGTATTTTAAATGTTGGTCCACTACTCCACTCAAAAAATATTCAAATATTTATAAGTTTCAGTTATTTAAATAATCATTTGTAATTCGATTTTTGTAGGTAGGAATTCTCAGAAAAACCGTGCTTTAAAAATGTTAATACTTTTTTGAATAAAGAGTGTTTACTGTTAACAGAATCACTGTGTTGGCAAATAATATTTAAATGTGTCATGGAAAACTATTATATTATTGATATTTATTGTCGTAATCATTTTTAATTTTTTGTAAGTCGTCTGACTAAACTGACTAAACTGCGTAGCCGATGCCGTCGCCACCAGGGCCACTCATTCGACTACACCTTACTACAACAATATTATATATAAACATACCAAACACGGTAATTAATTGCTTGTGTACCTACTGGCGAGAGAAGTTTATGAACGCGCAACGGCAACGATGACGGCGATAGTCGTCCCATAAGGGAGCTATTTGTCATAGCGGTGCGATTTTGAAATTCTAGTAGCTCTGGTTTCAAAGTACCTCCCAATCATAACATATACACAATATATACTTATATCCATAGAGTCATACATAGGTACATTCATACATACATACATACATTCATACATACATACATACATACATACACACACACATACATACATACATACATACATACATACATACATACATACATACATACATACATACATACATACATACATACATACATATATACATGATACATGCAACACATACACACACAAATATAAACATGGTATAGACTGCCGCCATTGGACGTAGATGGAGTTATATCAAGAAAACCTTAATAGATAACGTTGCTTGGCCCTGCAGAAGAAACTACCTACCCTCCCGGAAATTAGTATATAGTTTATTATACTTCAGCGGCAAAACTTTACATCGCCCAGCCATCTATAAGCACTAAAAGACCAGTCTCTCATTCGCAATCATATTACACAATCGCATAACAATATTTCAAAAGACGCACGTGTCACTTTGGATAAAATAAAACTAAGAATATTATACCTACATTGTTAGTATCTCTCGTAAAATGTTTTAACATGTTTTCCTTTAATAAAGCATAATATTACAGTTACAAAATCACACTATCAGTAGTATGTGTAGTACAAAACTATGTTTATTTCTTTGTTTTTAATTTTTATAACTCACTAAAAAACATAGTTTGAAAGAAATTGATTGTTTCACAGGTAACAGAGTTTTCTCGTTCTGAAGTAATATCTCTACGAGAGAAAATAAAAATATAAAATTATATTAACGTCTATAACTGATTAATTCAATTCAATTTAAAAGTCTCAATAATGAGAAAAAAAAACTAATTTTAAATTTAGATTAAAATATTATTTTTACTTTAATTCGTATGCATATTTTGACAGTGACTTAATTACGTTAGAATATATGAAAATACTAGATTGAAAATATTTTGGTGAATTTTAAGCTTTATAAATAAATATGGTAGTCTCGTTGAATTTTAAGTAAGTAGTGACATCAGTTGACACTGTACTTAAGAAATTAGTTTTATTCGGTTAAATCCTCAGATAGTTATTTTTTCATTAAATATGCGTTGGAAAGATGTACCCCCCTCATTTTGTCATAGCAACATCAAAATACCACCAAATAGTTGCGAATTGGATTTCGGTATTTGCAAAAATTCATCACTGAAAAAAATCACTATGTAAATAGTTCAATGATGGGAGGGGGAGCGTTTTTATGTGGCCACATCACTATGTTTGATTCAAAATATGTATCTCCAAATAATTTATAATAATTAATAATTGCGAATAAATGTTTGGGTCTTTTACGGTTTTTTTTCAATTTGTTATCCCACGTTGTCCGAACAACTTCAAAATACCACCGAATATTTGCAAATTAATTGCAAATAATTACTTTAGCTTGGGAGGTAAATACAAACAACTAGTCTAGAACATTTCAAAATACATAATAATATTATATAGATATCAAACGTTAATATAATTATATACTTTATAAATCACACTTTTAAATATGTCATGCAAAAGAAAAAAAGTTGGGCGATATCTCTGCTGTTTAAGTAGACATCAAAATGTAGTTTATATATAAAAAATATTATATTCTATACAAATAAACAATCCTAAAATATATTTTTTAAGAGGACGCGCCACACCCGCGTATATTGTCTCTGTTATACAAATGTACGATTTGGAAAAAATTTGTGCTAAGCCATTCCAATCTTGTGTATAGTAAATCTTCAAGAATAGAGTGAATTAAATTATTATCAAACTTAATATATATTTAACAAAGTTGGTTAAAAAAAATTTAAATCATAGAACATACAAAAATATTCGGAATTATTTGGTAGTATTTTGAAGTTGAAATGGCAAAGTGGATGGGGGAAACTTCATATATCCATGTTGGAAAAACTAGTTGGACGTTTGATAAAATAAAATCCTTTCCAAACAAAAAACTATTATCCTTTTTTTATCTTTATTAAAAAATAAACGTTTTACCGTGTAAATCTCTGTGCTAAGTGACAGTGTCAACAGACTGAAAAAAAGGTCGCCATAAAGTTTTTTTTACCAGTTTTCCCCTTCGTCACTCCACGCAATGAATAGGGTCCCGAGCGCGTGCCAGTGGTTTTTTTTTTTTGCTTGTTTACCCTTTTTATCTGAGGCTGATATTTTTACAAGTTAATTTTTTCCGACCATTTACCTACACAAATATGCACTTGGGTCGTTTTTTTCCTTTTGATACGTGTATATCATAACTGTTTCTGGTAGGATTTAATTTTGTCAACAACCACAAAAGGTTTATTTGTCCCATTTGCAAAAAAAACAAGCTAATATGGTTAATAAGATTAAATTGTGAGGTTATAATTATTATTTTTTAAATCTAATTCTTTCGTCTTCGTTTTTTCTATAAATTAATATCTAGTAATAAGCATTTAAATATATGGAAAATTAACAATCGACTCATTTAATATCATTTTAAATTTATATTCTCACTTTAAAAATCTACCTACATAAATATTGATAGTGTTAATAAAATTGATAAAAATATATTTATAATAATATATAATGTATTCATTAAATAATTAAATAATAAAATAAAAAATACTAACAATTATTTATAAAATTATGATTGAAAGTTGTAGATGATATGGTTATATAAATGAAGTTATATATGTGAATATAAACGAACAATTATTATATTTAATGACTACTTTATATACGATTGTCCTGTGGGTCAATTGACCCAAAACCTAAATATATATAATATATATATACACATATTCACATACCTATAATAAATTGAAGTGTAATAATATATATTTTATATACGTATACTTATACACTTCAGACTTTTTAATTTGAAATATTTTGCACTTTAGTGGCCTTAATCCAATTTGTCATAATTTATGACAAAATATGTATGAAATATAAACTATCAAACCCTATAATCATTTTTCCTATAGTTAATTGTTACCAAGAATTTTTTAAACATATTAATACGACCGTTATTTTTGCTTATAAATAGTGCAACTTATTTTACTGATTACAATTTATGAATTATGAATTGTATTTCAATAGCTTATAATGCGTGGATTGTGTATAAGTATAACACATTATTATTTTATATTTTCCATAATTTTAATTTAATCATCTTAATAGTTTTTATTTAAATATGTGATGTAGATTAAGTGTGTATTTATAGTGTATTTACAATAGTTATACTATAATAATTCATAACTTACAGCTGTTGAAAGTCGCAATTCAGTAGTTCGTACTGGGTACAGATATAATTAATTATTTTTATTTTTATTTTAGATATTATTACAATTATTTGAGTTTCGATTTTTTACTGTTTAGCCACTTATATAGGCCTTAAATTCGTTGTATTTGACAAAGATTTAAACATTTTGATGGTTCAATAATCAGGGCTTACAAACGTTATAATACGTTATATATGACAAAAAAACGATTGAAATTTTTAAACGTAATTAAAACGGAAAACAGTAAACAAAAATTATTAAATACCACAAAACAAAACATAACGATTAACAAAAATATAATAAATTATTGCATAAAAAACAACGCAAAACTAAATTATTTAAAATCCATTTAATTAAAAGTTATAACATTAGAAATATTTATTCCACGTGATTTATTTTTTATCTTAGCAATCAGTCCAATAATTTATTATATTCAGTATCTGGCCCATTTCCCCGATAAGTAATATCTTGACGCAAAAGTTTAAACGTTTTATGGTTTTTTTTTCAAATGCAAACTCTGTTTATAAGTGAAACACTGTTCGTTTAAACCACATACGACTTACGTCTACTTTTTATTCATAATATGTATATACTGTTTAAATACCTAAACTTGTATAAAAATAAAATTACAATACTCTAATATTATAAAATACTATATAATATTATTAATATACTATATAATAGCCTATAATATACAAAAAATATTATATTAAAATAGCTTACTTGGCGATGGCACAACAATAAATTGTGAACAAAATAAGTATATAATTTTCAAGTGTTTTTAATGTTGTAAAATGTTAACAGTATTAAATATTTTGCTTCATTAGTGCACGACCGGAATCATGAAATTGTTTTAGTTAAAATTGCCGACACTTTCTTTGTAAATTGTAAGTAGTTGAAAATCAGCACGTAATTTTGATTTGCACACACGTAGATGATGGGTGTGTATCAATAAAATATATTACACATGTTTAATGATTGTTCGCTTATTATATTATACATATTGTATTTATTATATTATATTTGATTACACGTGTGTTGATAACGATGACTGACACGCGTCGACATAAGCATTTATTGTGCGTGATTGACAAGACGCACGCTTACGAAGACGTTAACTATCAAGAGTTAAGAGGCAGCGACTAAATACCAATTAACGTGGTTTCGTGTGCCGCTGTTGGGCCTGCGATCCGCCCGGAAAGTTATCACCAGTTTTCGATGGAAATCTGGAGATACTGCCGAGTGCAGGTGACAATGTATTTAATGTATTAATTTGTTTTGCGTCCGTCCATTACAGACACGCACAGACAAACGTCTTTTGGATTTCAGTTTCCCTAATGAGCATTGGCTGTCGAGTGTAAAAGTATAAATACGTCCTATGCGATTCGTACAGATACGCTTCCAAATTAAAATATAATGAGTGGAGTATAGCCTACAGCTATACCAGGTGCCTACCTATAATATATATCTATCTACCGGTACGGATATTTTGTGTAATCGAATAACAATTCGTACGTGTGGAACTCGGCACAAGTACACTATGCAAGTGTTGTCGACGAATTATAGAAATGTTCAAAGAAGATTCAACTTTACAGTGTAATTTGCTCATATTATAATTTATATGAACGACGAGAGGCAGGTAAGTACGATCCGCACAGATGTTGTCGGTATCTAGATAGTCATTATGTGATGATCGATCATTCGTCTCGAATATATTATTATATTTTATTCATACACCTCTTGCGTATACCACATTAAAACACTGTCTAGTTAAACGAAATTCAACTGAAGTACTTAATAATATATTTATTATAAGTTTCAATAGTGCACGTTGGATTTCTAATTGAATAAATTATATTATATTATAATAATTAGGTATTTAAAAAAATAATTCGCTACCAATAATTTGTTATTATTTTTAATAATGTTACAATCTGACAATTTTGACATATTTTTATTAACTTATTACTTTTATTACTTATTACCACAATTTGCAGTAAGAATAAAATATTTATTAATTAAAAATAATATAATTGTTTAAAAATAATTAGTTAGTCTGGTAGATAGTGGCATATAATTGCATAATATGTACTTATTAGTTTCGTACCTCATTATTTAAAAATTAGGTACAAGCATTTTTGAAAATAGTAATATTATATTTATGATAATAAATGTCAGATATATTTAGTAAATTAGTTTTAAATATATTTTATACTATTTTTTAAACTTTTTTTTACTAAATTTGTTATTTAAGTTTTAACAAAAATATAATTAGTATATATATAAATTTTTTATAAGTATAATTATTAAGATCAAACCTATTTAAGTTAGATCATTATTTTTATATTTTTAATAAGAATTATTTAGAACAATACATTTGATTGTACAAACTGATTAAGAAATATTTTATGCTATTAAATTCTAGTGTATTATAGTACACATTTTATTCTTATTAAGGTTTTATATGATTAGGTAGGTACTGTTAAAGCATATTAAAATGTTACATCAGGTTTAATTTTTGAATCATTGAGATAAATTGTAAAATTGTGTATTTCGTAAAACAAAAATATTTTTGAAACATATAAAATGATTACTTTTGTTTACTAAAAAAATCTAAGATAATTTTAGTTTTGACGCTAAAAACATTAATTATTTAGATATTTTATAATAACTTATGCATATTTATTATATTATACAATTACTATTACAGATTGTTTTTATACAAAGAAATGTATACATTAACTGTTATAATATTGCCAATCGCCAATAATGAGCCGAAAGGACAAAGTAGATAGGCGTATCCGAAGACCGTGGGGTATCCCGTGCGAATTTGCCTCTGGGCCTTTCGTCGGATCCGACGACGCTGCAGCGTAAATTATTTTTTGTATTATTATTATTTTGTGCATATAATATGTGTATTTCTCTAAATTTTGGCCACAAAGGTTCTTCCCTCGGGGTTCGAAGACCGTGGACGGTCAAAAATAGGGGACCAGATGTCCAGCCGCGGAACGAGTAATTCCGGTCCCACAGTGGAAACCCGCGAGTACAATACAATATAAACGTGTTACAATCGATAAAACTAGTTCGATAGCCTTTCGATGTCCCGGGAACGACATGCGATAAAAAAATAAAATAATAATAATAATATAAAACTGGATTGACAGGAACGACCGGTATCGGCCCTTCGGCAAAACCCGATCGAACCCCTTTTTTCCGATGTATAATATTATCGTGTATCGGTTCTCGCCGTTCACTCGGATTTCGAACACCGCAGTACGACCGCCGATTCAGCCTTAGTCATGTCACGATCCGAGAACGTGCGTTAAAAAACATTCCGTAAGTATCTTATACATTTTTTTCAAGTTTTACGTGTATTAAATAACGCTTATTGGTTCGGAATGATGTTTTTTGTGCCTGACATCGGTTTTCCGTCCCTTCGCCGGTTCGTACATATTCTATAGTTCCGGTATAGATTCGTGTCGACGTGAGTTTTCGTTTATCGAATAATTTCCGTTTTTTCGTAATATTATTATTATATATATATATATGTATTTAGTATTATATTATACTCGAAATACTACCCGCGACAACAGTCTTCCGGGGGTGTTTGTTTAATACCGTAAATATTTAATGCGCGCACGCGACGTTAAAAACAATTTCTCTGTATAATAATTAAACACATCTCGTCGCCGCCATAGCCGCCGTTGACGACGACGACGCCGCCGCCGCGGCTGTGTCGTCTTTCCGGCGGCAGCGCGCGTGAGCTGCAGTACATAATAAATCTGCTCGGAAACTTTATTATTACGACGTGTCCTCTTTATATTTCGCCTTCTTCGTCAACACCGCCGTAGTTTTATCACCAGCACAGCCTGCAGCGACTCGCAGAATTATTTCACCCGGCTCGTTCGTCTTTTGCCCCGTGCAGTATACGCGTTATGGCGCATATAAATATAATTGTGTGTGTGTGTGTGTGTGTGTGTGTGTGTGTGTGTGTGTGTGTGTGTGTGTGTGTGTGTGTGTGTGTGTGTGTGTGTGTGTGTGTGTGTGTGTGCTTGTGTGAGCGTGTGAGCGTGCGCGAATAATGCTTCCTTTCAACGTGTGTATACATACGCACACAAAAATACGCATACGCGTACGTTTATTATAATATGCTTATATAATATAAGAGAGAGTAATGGTACACGCGCACACACAAGTGTATAATGTATATGTGCATGCGTGGAGGAGAGAGAGGATTGCACGTCAAAACTAAAGTTCGCCCTCTTTTCCCGGGGTTCAGCCATTGTGCCTGCCTGCCGCTGCTATCTAACCCCCGGTCGTCGTCGTCCACCACCTCCACCGCCGCCTGTCCGAAAAACCCTTCGACTTGCAGCAAGCGGGCTTCATTATTCATACAAAAGTTTTCTCGTCAACATTTTCCTTTGCTCTGCTGCCGCCGCCACCGCCGCCGCTCTTCCGACGTTCCATTTTTGCCTCCTTTTACCCCGGCTCCGAGGGCGTTCTCTGCCACACCGCCACGTCTCGTCTCGTCTCGTCTCGTCTCCTCGTCGCGGACTTCCCCCCACCACCGTACCCTCTTACAGACATCGCATAAATTATCTATCGACCCAGACCACCGCCACAGCCACACCTCCCCGCCAGCAAGATCCCTTCGTTTCATTTCCTTACCACCACCACCGACGTCGTTTCATATGTACGTATAGTTTTTCCCTTCGACTTTAAACAGACTTCTACTACATGCTTTGTCCATTTACGAGAATCCCCGCTCATACTCTCATCCGAATTCCGTTACGATTCTACCACTACCTATATACAATTTCTACTGACTGTACGACGAACGACAACATGTCAAATTTTTCGCATTGTTAAATCGTGCTGTAAAGTGCCAATGTTGCAAAATAATTGATTTTTGTTTAATTAGAAATGCGACCCTTATGAATTCATATTTTCACTGCAATAATACATTTTAACTTTGACTAATAGCAATTAAATACATCATAATAATATTCAAACACAGGGCATTCATATTATGGCACAAATATAATGGAAACAATTTTCTGACACTTTCTTCAATATGATTAATCTCAATAGTTCGTATAATTTAAATCTCTCCATCATAGATAATAGTTTAGAGCCTGTGAAAAATGTATGTGTGATAATAGAAGTTACATCGTTAGTCAAAATGCAGCATATATAATAACAATTTGTAATTTGTGTAGTATTGTCTATGTAATATTTTACGGTCAATGGGACTCTGTAATATTCGGATAATTTACGTTTTCCAAACCTACCTAACTAATTTATCGTATGTCAATAACGCTTTCTGCCCATTTGTTTGTGGGTCGCTCAAATAAAATGAAAATAACCACTGAAATTCTATACAGCGTCTAAGTAATAAAAATTATATAGAAATATAAAAATGTACCCTTTCAGTGTGATAACTGGCGGACTTCCGCGGGTTGTATCAGTTTAGGTGTTTGGCAAAATCCATGAAATGTCAAGATAAGAATAATTGAAATGTGTATGCCGAATAAAAAAATCCGTCAATTCATCAATTCTAACTAATTCAAACGTTCTGACTTTATTTCAAAAAAATGTTTACTTTAACCTGTTTCAGTTTTTAATGATGGTGTTAACAAATTAAGTTATTTAAATCAGGAGTAAAATAGTACAAAATAAATCATTATTCGTAAAAAATAATACAATTTGTCATATTAAACATTAAACGCAAAAAAAGTAAACAAAAAAACATATTTTCTAAAGATTTTTAAAATTTTGTTGTATTGGGCAAAAAAAACTATATCTTGTATACAATATTAATTTTTAAGGTTAACCCGTAAATAATAAAAGTACAAATGTTTTAATATTTTAAAATAACTTTTTATTAAATGGTCCACTTTTATTGAGATATATTTCACGCCTACCAAATATTTAATATCAAGTTATGTATTAAATGTATATTATATTAAATTAGGCAGGTACAACAAATATGACATTATTAAAAATGATAAGTCGTGATTTTTTTTCCTTAGCTTTTTTGTAGTTTTTGCTTAATAAATAATATGATTAGGTAGTAAAACTTACTAATAAAAATGGAAATTTCCTATTTAAAATTCCAAGTAGAAACACTTTTGATATGGATCAGATAATTTTTTGAGTTCTTCTTTAATATAAGAAAAAAAAATGTACGCTAAATGAACCAAAAATATCTTTGTAATATTGTAGTTGATTATATCGATATGAAACAAATATTGAAAAATAGTGAGATGTCGATAGATAAACAAATTCATTAATAAATCATAACCATAATATTATCTAAGACATTAAAAAATAAATAACGGGTTCGATAAACAAACTATTTTCGATATTCCCACAAATAAAATAATAAATAAATAAACTAAAGTTAAAAGACCTGAAAATTCAATCATATAAATCCTTTGAAAATTATAATCGAAAATTCATAATTTGTTCTTAGTGTGTATGTATCATACGATACTATCGTGATTATTATTAAAATAACTATTATACATTCTAAAAGTGATTCTTAAAAAAACTTAGTTAAAATTACACTTGCTGACATTTTATCAGCCTAGAAATACTACTGAATTTTGGTTTTTTAATCTATTTAATGAGTTTAATTAAACGTTTTGAGTTTTTCTTAAATAAGTAAAAAAGTATTCACACAAAATTATTAATTAATAAAAAAAAATTACTAAAAAATGTACCTTGTGCTTACACAAAATACTGTACATAATATTATACAATCCTTGTCAATTAAAAGCTAACTAATAATGTAAACTGGTAAATAATAAAATAAAAACTTGTGAGAGTGGTTTTTGTGTTGCCCTTGGGATTTTATGAAGTAAATTTAAACTAGAATAAACTTTACTTGTTTCTTTTACTTTTTATAATATAACTATTTTATTATTTTACTACGTTTGACTAAGCTATTAACCATAAAATAGCTTACAATAGCTTATTATACCAATATAGTATGTAGATTATATAAATTTAAAAAATGTGCTATTTATTCTGATATTATTGTAGAATTATTTAAAGAATTTTTTTAATAAGATCAGATTAGAATAAATCATTTTAATATAATCTCATGTTTTATATTTAAGGTATATTTTATTCATGACTTTTGATATTGAATGTATTTTTCGTCTATAAAACTACCATAAATTGCAGTGTGCCCCGTGTGCGTATTTGTGGGTGTTATTATTCCTTAAGTTTAAGCTATAGTACCAGTTTTTTCATTTAGTATAAAATCAAAAAAAATATAGCTTAAATTAATGACCAAACTTGAGTTGAAGCATCAATTATATTTTTATATAACTATACTTTAATTTTAATTGCTACGTGCCTAGATAAAAACCTTTTTTTTTAAATATATCATTGCAAAATTAAAAACAATATTAACAATCTTATAATATAATTTAAATATAATTTAGTGTAGTACATAATATGATGGCAACCACATACTGTATTATTAGTTTTAAATGTTGGTTCAACCTGTCAATGATTTTTATTAATTCTATATATTACATAATATTATAATATAATATTATTATGTACAATTTATAAGTGTTCTGAAAAAGAAAAAGTGTAAATTTACTCGTGTTAAAAAAAAAAATACTATTTGTCCAACTTCGTCTAGCTATTTGTCGTCACGCGCATCCCGTGGGTATTATACAATTTAGTATAATAATAATAATAATAATAATGAATACTCAGGTTTTGCGCGGGCAGATAGGAAGAAGCGCGCATTCCTCAGACAGGTAAAACCTTTATAGATATATGTACGCTGCAATTCTTATTGTGGTGCTTACGACATGACGGTAATAATAATAATAATAGTAATAATACGGTACCCATAGCAAAGAGCTCGGGAATATTGTTATCGTCGAATTCCTATACACACACACACAGACACACTGTGTATGTATACGCACGGAAACAGCAGCGGCGTGGTCGAAGTATTTCATATTATACTTAATAGGATTTCTTGGCACGGTTTATAACCTTACGGCCGTAATTCATACGGGTCCCCCGCCACGAGCCAACCTCCCTTCGTGCCCACTATATGTACAGTGCATAATATATATATATATATATATTTAATGCGTCTGTGTGCGTGGGTGTGTGTGTATATCTATGGTAGTCGGGCCGTGTCGCGTGCACGACGACGATACTGCACACCGATAACGGCAAAGATGCCTTTAAAATGTTTCTCGCGCAAAAAGGGTTAGAGCGGCGTGTCGGCGTGGAAGTATAATATATAGTGGCGGGCGAGTGCAGCAGCAGCAGCAGCAGCGAAGGCAGCAGGGTTGCGCGCACCAAGAATGTATAGTTTGCCACCGCCCGCGCCACCCTTTTCGGCCGCGCCAAAGAATCCGTGGCGCGCGCGAGGGGGCGGCGCAAAGAAAATAGGGGATTCTTTACCCCCAGGCCGCCGCTGCCGCCATTATTCATTCGACTTAGGGTGCGGCGAAGTGGTATACGAGTTTAAAACTGCTGCCGGGTTTCAGTGTATATGTACGCGTATATATATATATATATTATACTGCGAGTTCTCTTCCCTCTGCTCTCTGCCCCGTTTCTCGTCCCTTATCGTGCCCGACAACAAGACGCACACACGCACGGACCACCCTCGTTTTCTCCTCTCCCGATTCTACTCTTATTCCGCTCTCTTTCGGCCCGGGTAATTTTATCACATAATTATTATAATATATACGCTCGTAGACGGCGACAGAGACGACGTTTGAACTCTTCTTCTCCCTACGTATTATTATCGTCGTCTCTCTTTTTCACTCAACCGAAAGAAGCTCGCTAGTAGAAAGGACCCATACACACATGCATATCGCATATATTATGTACATACTGTGCTTCTCGGGAATTTAACGTCGTCCTTTAAAAGCCGTCCCACTCGTGTCCGGCGCTGTAAAAGACGACGTGTACCTATACGAACGACATAATATTATTATTATATTACTGTATACAATATAATATATATATATATTATATTTCGTGGCTGCAGTCTTCGTAAAGGTTTATTATAATAAAGTGACGTACCTTTTTGCCGGGAGTACATGGCAAACGTAATTAATTTCCATTTGCTTTCAAGGTGGAGATACTACAGCCGATATTGTATATACTAGTACCTATGCTGCATTGACTATAATCATAATGAAAATAGACAAAAATAATTATTTTGTTGTCATTTTATGGCATAAAAATATCTACCGAGTAGAAATCGATTCGTTTTCGGTGCATTTGAAGTCCAAATTGTCTTGGTAGTTTCCCTTAGCGTATGGAAAAAACTTCAGACTGTCAATAAAACTTTTAATAATAATTAATCTCAGAAAGCATGGCTTAAACTGTTTTTTGATATAAATAAACATATTAGACTTTTATATTCAATTAATTTTTTTTTGAATATCAAAGAGCTGTCATTATTTTAAATTTATAATAATATACTATTATTTTATTAAAAATCTAGATTTTATGATATTATGTATGTATCAATATTCAATAAGATAATATGAACTTATTTATAAAAATAAAATAATAAATCACTTATATTGTAACGTATAACTGATATTAGTTTATTTTATTTTATTTTTGAAATGGATTCAGTTACTTATTGCAATTAGATTTTTTTATTTATTTATTAGATTCATTTTGAATCGCATTATGTACATCGACCTACGTCCTTGAATACCGTAAAGATAATCATTGAATATAAATTATAAACTTTAAACCTCCACATAATA
Source organism: Neotoxoptera formosana (assembly GCA_022818045.1). NCBI lineage: Eukaryota > Metazoa > Arthropoda > Insecta > Hemiptera > Aphididae > Neotoxoptera > Neotoxoptera formosana. The sequence goes on along the minus strand of CM040632.1, from coordinate 9,459,771 downwards.
TTATGTATAATTTTTATGGATTAATGTGGATTTTAAATGATGTAACATATTATAAAAACTGAAATTATTACTTTGCGAGTTTTCTAATTTAATATTAGTATAAGCATCAAAGAAAATATTGTTCAAAAGATAGAATGCATATACTTTTATACATAACCATATCCTATATTTTGAATGAAACTATAGGCTAGTACGGAAAATAGTTTGTATCTTATAGAAATGTATATATTAATATATTATACTTTTAAACGTTTGAAAACTATTTATTTCGATGTTAAAAAACTATTGTTATTATGAGCATGATTTTATTATGTTGCCAGACAAAACACCTAATAAAATGCTTAATTCCATGATTACAATTCATTTAGGTATACTACCTTCGTTCATTCAGCATGACTTTTCCTTTATGTCGTTGTGGCATTTGTATTTTGCATACACCATCAAAGCCATATTTTTGAAATCTTATAAGATGTATGTTTTTTGTTTTTTAACGCATTTTGGAAATAATTATTACTAGAATAATTCTGCATTAACTATAATAATTATGCACGACAAAAATAATTATTTTGTTGTTATTTTATGCTATAAAAGTATCCATTGAATGGAAATCGATACGTAGTCGGTACATTTGAATTTATGATTACATTTAAATCACAATTCAAGGTACTTAAGTCTGAAATAAAAAAAACCTAAGGCCTATTTATGTCAACATTGTCTACATGTGAAAAACTTATAAATAGTGTATTCGTTTGTATGTTATAGATTTTATGTGGTTTAGATACTGAGGTCATAATATTATGCTGGTTAGAATGACTAGGCGTGTATTGGGCTATGGGTCAGTACCATAATATCTATTAAAAAGAATTGGTTTCGGGGAAATCTCCGATGGTGGATACAACATTTGCTTCGTATTTACACATCAAGTAATATTATAATGTAGCCAATCGTTTGTTTTGTGATTCAAATCAACTTTTATATTTTGTTTAACTAACAAAAATTGTAGTTTTGAACGTTTACTCGATAGTCAAAAAAGTTTGGTTAGTTTATTTTCGTAAAATGTATCATGTTTATTTTTAATTTTTCTTTTGGGCATGTACCTATATTATGTGTGTAACGTGTAAAGAGAAAATCGAGGCGGCATCCCGTGGGATATGACTGTAGTGTAGTGCGTGCAACAAGATAACGTCTTACGATAGTCAAAAAGGGGTTGTCATTAGACTTGTTGTCCGTGTATGGTGTAATTGCAGAGGACATTTTTCAGAAGAGGGTCGGCGAGTGTGCTTTTCTACTGTATACGAGTAGTATACGTATACATACGTTTAAATTAATGCACACTTTTGTCCTGGCAATATTTATACGCACAAAAAAAGGGCGACGGGATACATTTTACAAAAACACGGGCATAATGTTTTTCTAAAGTGTGCGTTGAATATATGATATTTTTGTATAAGTCACCCCTAACCACTGGTTCTGGGGGCGCGCATGGTGCGGTATGACGGAGAAGGTTATGAAAAAGTGAATTCCCACGACCGGCAGTGGTGTAATTGGAAGCGTTATATTATTTTATATATTATACACGCGTACGTTTTTCTCGAGAGCACTGCCTCGGCTGGACAAGAGGTGGAAATTAAATATTAATTTTTCCGCCCGCCATTGTTTTTTTGGAAAAGGGATTTAAAATCCCTTTTTAACGGCAGTAGCCACCACGGTGTGTAACGAGAAACGGGGTTTTCGGTCACAATGCATATATATAAACATATATGTATAAGTTTATAGCTTTTCTCTGTTGCCCCAAAAGTGTATACATCCTCAGCCTTCGTATTTTACCTAGAGACAATATTATTCCCGACGGGTGGGCGCAACACACTCCACGCTAAGCAGTGCTGCCAGCTCGTGCCTTTTTGTCTCTATAATGGAATTGTTTTACGAAATATAGTATGTGTTGTAACTCAAAATGGCATGGTAGTTTGGAAATATAATAACGGCTGAAGAAATATATTTAAATATTTGCTATTTGATATTTTCACGACATCATATTTTATGTCACAGCAGCCCAAGGTGACTCGAATTCTATTATTATATTATATCACTCTTCATTATGTTTGTCTGTATATTTTAAATTCTTATGTTGAGTTATAGAGGACACATATTTGATTTCGTGCAAAAGTAATGTTAAATGTTTAACACTGTTTAGGTATAATATATTAATATGTATCTAAATTAACGGTCTAGTGGTTAAATATTCTGTTGGAAATATCATTATATATTTAATTATTAAAAAACGTTTTGTTTGTAAAAGTTGGCGGAGTGTGCGGCAGAGTCGTTAACTGGCGTACACGATTCAGGAAGAGGAAAAACACGGTAATCGCGTTATCAAAAAGTCGTTTTTATTTCCGTCACGTATTACTACGGTCTACGTTAAACCGACCAAAAGTTTTGGATAACGCCGCCGTCGCCCACGCCGTATACATTTATAGGAGAGGTCACGTTGCGCGTGAGATACTCCACCGCCCGGACGTTGGGTATAGTTGTTTCGGATACTTTTAAATTTTTTTATTTTAATAATTTGTCTGCTCGTGTTTAGGTCGTCGACGGTGATGGCGGGATGTTGGAAATATAGTAGCTGGTTATCAAACGTTTTCGGGGTTAGGGTTGGGTATTGTCGACGGCGTAGGGAAATCGGTGTAGGTTGAAATCACAGGTGAACCGTAATCGCGGCAGGAGACGTATATATAATATGGGAGCAGAGGTTTAAAATATAGAATAGTTCGGTTAATGTTTCATTCGTGTAACTATACCCCGGAGAATATTCTTATCGCGGTCCAAGAACATAACGGCCGCCAATAATTTAAACGAGCTCCGTACCGCAGATAAGAAGACGGTGCGTGCTGTTGTTGTTGTTGTTGTTGTTGTTGTTGCTACGCAGTCCTTTCGCGCCACCGCGGTCCTCCGAGGACGCGTTATCGAATCTGACTCGTTCACGCGCAAACTTATATAATAATGTAATCGAAGAAAACGTTGGCGTGACGTCTTAAGCTCCCACTTTGTATAGTATAATTTATTGTATCGATAATATAATTTTACGCCACTTAAGTCTAAAATGTATGAAATGTATACAGTATATTTCATATTTGTAGGAAAAAGAAAAGTTAATTTTTTTTAAAAATTATAATACTATTATAAATGTGTACTTAGATAAAATTAAACATGTTGCAATAACATACTGTAATGTATTAACAACAAACTCAACAAAGGAAGAACTTAATACGTAACATTCACAAAAATGATATTTACTACATAAAAAATCGAAGTGTTGTACGCTGTTTCTTATCAGAATTAAGTACCTGGCATCAGTCGATAATTTCATAAATAAAGTAATACTAGTAAAGTATTTTTCTTTCGAAATTGCATATTGCGCAAACGCATAGTCACACTTCCGATGACCAGTTGCATTAGTGATACAATTCTTTTAAAAACAAAAACGTATATTTTGTACCTAAGTAATGAGATGGTTTTTTCCCCACCATAAGGACATCGGCTAACAACAACAAAGAAAAAATGTTGTTACAAATATATATGTATTGTAGGTATATTATATATTTATATGAGCGCAACGATAAAGTTTGTTCGCTTCAAAGTCTTGAGCGTGTATACATATGTATATACATATATGCGTGTGCGTATACATTATAATTAAATGGGGGAGGGGGTCTCGAGCGTGCGCGCTCCGTCATCGTCGTCGCCAGCACTCGTTCGCTTCTCCAAGTTTGCCGCGTGGCTTTTAATTATTATTAAAACTTAGAACTACTAGCTAATTAGTTGACGAGCCGCTCTCTTGGTTTTCCGCCTGTACCCCGCGTAGTCCACCCACCGTCTTTTTCGAAGGTCCCGCACGTATTGGCACGCAGGACTTGGTTGTGTGTTGGCGATGAAAAGGTGGGAGGTGAGAGGTGTATGGAGGTGCGAAGCCCAAATTACATTTTCTTATTCCGTTTGCGCCTGTCGCGCGCAATTACGCGGTGCGCCCGGAAAAACCCTTTCGCCGACAATGCGTTAAAGCGCCGCGCGCATGGTGCCGACAGTAATTACGAGCACCTGTACCTACAGCTTCGTCGACTCCTACGCCACCTCCAATACCACCCTTACCATCACATCCATTTCCTTTTCATTCCTCGATTGTTATTATATTGTTACCGCCATGTCGCACTTACACGAGTTTCGTTATGTACGTTTTCACCCCCCCCCTCTCTTCTATCTGGTATCCAAAAACGAGAGCCATCGAATAATGTTTGGGCGGGAATCATAAAATATTCTATTTCAATGTTTAGGTTCATCGCTCGTTTACTTATACCGTACACCCCAAAAACTGTCGTGATTTAGAATTTTGACTCCAAAATGTATCCTTTATTATTAGCAAGTGAACAACTTTTCCTTAAGTTTAATATTTTATTATTTTAACTATGCAACTGCAGGTCTTGCGCAATACATATTTTGGGGATTTACACCGAGGATAAAAATGTCCAAAAACACCAATTTTTGCGGAAAAACTTGTAAAATGTTATACATTTATTTTTCTTGTTTGGGTATTTTCATACTGAAAAGTGAAAACTATGACGCAAATGTGCAGTAAAATACAACGCTTTGCTTAAGTTATGAATGAAGCAATTTAAATTTAATCCGAGCTTGCGTGTTGATCAAAAATCACAATGTCATGTTATATTAGTTTTGCTTAATCAATTAGGGGAAAAGTAAAAAATATTAGTTTTGCTTAATCAATTAGATGAAAAGTAAAAATTAAAAACTGTTTTAATTTAAAAATAGGGGTTTTCAACCAATTTTGTATCTGTGATTTTTTTGAACTTACATTATTTTAAGCATACTTAAAATTTTAATTTTAATTTACCAAAAATCTTTTTTTAATTATCCAAAAATTCCCGTTTTATTAGAAATTTATTAATTTAATATCCTCCCATTATTCATATATTTTACAGCCAGAATTTTCCGGCTTTTTAATCCCAAGTCTTTAGTTTTTTACACATTAATTTAATACATTTTAATAATACATGGTTTTTAATACCAGGAAAATACGAAAAAAATAGGAGTTCGTTTATAGGATAATATGATTATTTTACTGAAAACCGAAATACATATCTCTTTAATAATATCTAGTTGTTTTAAATGTATAATTAAACGTCTGTAAAGACGTACTAACTGTAAATAATGTTTCTTCATACCATTTTCTTCAAAGCATAATTCATGTTAAAATACATAGTCAATCTAAATGAAGATTCGAAATACTTAATAAAATCACGTTTTTGTTTGATTTTCTTAATTTAAATACTTTACATACCTATACTTGCACAGTAACGATTTCATCTAAGATAGTGGTACGGTAGTTTTTTCACCTGAACTTTTGATTGCCATTCCTCTTTTACTCCCTGTCCATTAATCTTGTACTCCATCTTGCCACTCCCCATTTCTCTACATCATAATATTGATTATTCCTATTAATTTCTTCTCGGGTTTCCTTTCATGTCTATTCCAAACACCCTTTCAACTCCCCAGTGCTCCTTTCCTATTTTGAATACGTCTAAACCATCTCAATATAATCTCTTCTGCTTAATCACCAATATAGGGACCATTCCTACACACCCTCTAAAACTCATTTCTTACCATAATTACCAGTGTCAAGCCAGAAGACATCCATCTCATTCTATATAATACTTCTTGGTTTACATCTAACAAGCTTTTCCTCGAGAGTCGTGGTGAATAACTCACCGTTGTTGTGTAACCCAATATGTTGTGTTAAATATTTAACAAAATAGTTCAAATTTATTTTATTTTTAGTTTTATTGTAAACTTTACATTTATTTTTTTTTAAGAAATCTTCTTATATTATAATATTTATGAAAATACAAATATTAAATATGAATTAAGTGAAACGTAATATTTAATCCAATATAAAATATGCATTCAAATATCTTTTTATAATAAATTGTGGGATAAAATAGTGTATAATTGTGATTATTAAAACTTACAGTTAATGAATATCGATTATAATATCGTGGCTTATTTTGAAAAGTATAATAAAATGGTAATCATACATGATATAATATTTTTTTAACTCAGTAATTATAACACAGGAAGTTAATTTTGATATTTTTATAAAAAAAAAGAAAAATTATCGTTTTCTTAAATTCGTATTCAGTAGTTATGTTTTATTAGAATAAACTGTATTTTGTTCTCTTTCTCTACACATATTTCTTAAATTGCAATCAATATTTTAAAAAATTCTGCTAAGCTGTGACTTATATGTGTGATCTAAATATTACCTAAATAATAAATTATAGTATGAACAAATAAACAAGAATCCTAATTCTTAAATTTTTACCAATTTTGATACTTAATATCAGGGATTTTCTTTGCAATTTTGGGAACATTTTTTGTTGTATTTGTTTGAATTAATGCAAGGTCACAATAAAAGAATGTTTCCAGTGCACTTTTAAATGTTTACCACACAGCATCAATTTTAAAAAAGGTGGGCAAGTGGGTACCACTCTGCTTTACAGTAAATCAAGTGGGCCACTGTAATGGATGTGTTAAATTTGAATTCTATACGAAAGTATAGTAAGTCTTAAATTCTGAAGGAAAACGGCCTGTCAACCAATATTATAATAATTAATATTTTATGCTATTATTATCATTTCTATTAAATAAATTTATTTTACTATTAGTAAATAGTAGTAGGTAGAATTAATTTTTGCTGAAAACATTGCATTACGTTAAATGTTTCAAGTAACACAAATAATATTTTTAAATAACAATAAAATAACTAAAACTAGTATTCTTCATTTAAACATCTAATTTTGGAACAAATTTAAACTTAAAAAATATCTATAAAAAAAGAATGTTATATATTTTGTAGGTTTACTGGTTTACTAAAAAATATTTTACACATTTTTGTGATTTTGTTAAAATTTGAACTTTAAATGATTTAAAAAAAATATCTTGCTTATGTATAATATATATTTTTAAACTGCCAGGTAAATAATATATGAGGAACCTTGTTTTGAATTGTCAAGCATTTTTCAACTACTTTTCTTTCACACAGACACAGAAATAAAAATAAACACTTATTGTAAAAACCATACATTTTTCGGCCCGCTCAGAATCGAATATACATAAATATTATAACACACTATGCAAAATATCTGTGTTTTTTAACAGATTAACAAATTTAGTTTTTATTTAAAGTCAAGCTTAAGTATATTAGGTTACAGAATTGTTAACCGTTTACCTATTATTAGTTAGAGCTTGGTAAGTAATAGTACATTAGAAGTGCCTATTTGTATCGTAATTTTTAGTCTAAAAAATCAAAATATGAGATTGTTCGTATAAATTATAATTAGTTACTTACCCATGATCCATCTTCAGTTTATAAGACTTAATTGTAAAACCGTATTTAAACACCTGTTACAAATAGTACTATGCTTAATTTGTATTAATATTTGATAAGGGACAGCACTGTGTTTAGTAATAAATACATTAAGGTTTTTTAATATTTTTAATAAATAGTATAAGTTATAACAATTAACAAATTATATAAATTAAAATTGACTACAAAATTAAATCAGCTAATAAATTCAATTTTGTCTAAGTATAATGTTATTTACTAATGGATTTTGATTTAAATAAAATACTTGTGCATTTTCAAATATTAATTCAAGCTACTAATTAGTATATAGTATATACACTTGAATTATTCTTAAAGAAATATTTTGTAAGCTACAGTAGATACGTCTTATATTCATTACATTGTTTGATTTCTTAGATTGATATATTTTCCTCTAAAAAACTAAATTTCTAATATTATTTTCTATAATTTTTGCCTCATTGAAATTACTAAGTACATTAATTCGTGAAAATCCGTTATTCATTTCCACTAAGACGACTACAAAAAACTAAGAATTAATTGATTTTCTTCGGGACACAATTCACACAACACAAAAATATGCTACGTGGCAGTCTCAAATTCTAGATAGGTATCTGAATAAATAATAATATGTCTACAAAATAAGTACACTGCTAGGACCCCATTTCTATTGCCGCATCAATCAAATTCGTCATCACCACCAACCTACTTAACAAAATATAAATCTCTTAAACGTGTTACATAGAATCTAAGTAGTAATTTATGATAATTTGTACACCGTACCACTCGGACATATGTAATTAAAGCCCATAGTTATCACCCAATGGTCATTGTGGCAGCAGGTTTAATAAAGAATAAAAAAATAATAATAGTTATATAATTTATCGATTTGCAGAATTCCCAATTTTGACAACCACGGTAATAAATTTACAATTTATTTAAATTATCTAAAATATTGAAAGGGACAGTATCTTTTCTTATATATATAGGTATATATGATACAATATAAGAAGTTTATTATTATGGTTGTAACTTGTAAGCGTCAAAATCTAATAATAATCGAATAATTTAATAACGGTTTATCGTGTACCGGAGGTCGTCCATTTACCTGATTCAAATATTATTTTAATAGTAATTCACACACCCTTCTTACCATACCGTAAATAATAATAATATCATTTATGCCGAGTTGCATGCATACATGTATAATAATATTATTATAACGCCGTTGTGGTCGTGATCGATGACTTTTCGGGGTTGGTCGTGATTTCCTCCTCGCACACCGGCAACTGGCTGCGCGATTTCAGGTGAACATTTATATTAATATTAATTATTAATAAGCGCGATGACGGGACTAGGGTGGTTGTGGCGCGCACGAAGACGGCCGACCCGCGAGGGTGATACAATCGAGTCATATACTCGTATACATGTCAACTATAATATTATTATATTATATTCTCAATTCTCGATTAAATATAATATTTTTCAATAATGTAAATATCAATTTATATTGTACACGGCAATTAATGATCTCCGTTTAAAATATCTAATATATGTGTGTTTTATAGTGGTAACGTGTCCGGGTTGGGTGTACTCATAATATATATAAATATATTCCGCGATGGCCGCGTAAATCGAATTATTATGTGAATGTGTAGAACGGATTTGAAAAACACCGACGGAGGACAGCGCGTGCATTATTAAAATATTTATACCGACCGAAGACAAATCCTCGGAGGGGTGACTGGATGAGGAACTGGGGGTGTTTGGTGGTTTTAAAATCTTGATTCCTCCTCGGGCAAACGAAACGGCATTCGCAAGCGCGCACACGCACACAAGAACGCACAGTGGAAAACATTTCCGACCAATGGGGAGCGACCGATTTTAATTGCTTTTTCCTCTTTTACTTATTCCCGGGACGGCGAGTGGAGGAGTTTTGCTACGAAAAGTAGTTCAAACACAGTGTACCGCTCCACCGTTTCCTGTTTGCAAGCGCGCACGCACACACACACACGCACACAGTCAGCGACCCTACTCCGCTCGCGCCACGCGGATCTATATTTTCTCAGCGTTTTCCGTTTTCTTTCTGCCGCGCCCGCGCGCCGCTGCCGCCATTTGTAATAACCCCCAGGCTTAAAATCCCTTACGTCGCCGCCGCCTACCCCTTTCTTTTACTGCCGTCCCGCCGTGTGTATATACGTATATATATATATATATATATATGTATATTATACGTATATTATAATTTGCCCGTGTGTGTGTGTGTGTGTGAGTGCGTGGGGTTCGCTTTTATTGTGTGTGCATACGTGTGTGTGTGCTTGTGAGTACACACACATATATTTAATTTATTTTCTACGTCTCTCTCTCTTCCTCTCCGCGGCTACTGCGCGAATTCTCTTCGCTACAGGATTTTCTTCGAATATTTCCATTTGCCCAGTCTTTGCTCCTCGACGTGCTTGTCTCTCTGTGCGTACAGACGTGTGTGTGTGTGTGTGTGTGTGTGTCGACTTATCGATTTTTTCCCCTAATATGTGTATATATTATGTTTATATATTATATTGCTTGTACCGGCTGCAGCTGCCGAGGCGGTGGCTGGTTACAGGACGATTGTTTATATACCTATAATACACACGCACTCCTTCTCACACACACGCATTTGTATATATATATATATATATGGCTTTAGTTCGTTCACGTTTATAATATATATATACATATACATACATACATACATACATACATACATACATACATACATACATACATACATACATACATACATACATACATACATACATACAAATGAGTATTGTAAATAGTCCACGAGCTTACTATAATCTCAGAAAACGCATACGTATACATATGATAATATTATGTTCATCAACGAAAATATTAGGTACTATATATTTGTTTTTTCCACACATTTTGCACCCCAAATATATCTATAGTTGGCATGATTATCACCTACAAAAATAATTATATTTAATACACATTAATACATTACGCCCTAACGTCTTGAAAATAACTGAGCTTGCTGTACAGCTTGCTAACCCACGTGGGTCCGTTAGCTACTCCGACTATTACCTAGTTCAAAATACAAAGTATGAACCTGGATTTTTTCAAGATATTTTTTCGGATATACTCATGGAAACAATTAATGCAGTTCACGTTCAATTATAAGTGATAGACAAAAAGCTATTCACTTGCGGTCATGTCAGTAATCAGCTGATCTCATAAAAGTTATACATTTTAACTGCACAGAATCTAAGCTATATAGAAACAATAATTATTAAAAATGTGTACTATCCACTAGGGATGACGCAATTTTTAATTGTTTGGAATTTAAATTTTACAACTAATTTCTGTAATTACAGTTTTACACGATAAGCATACGCCATTCACTTGCATAACAATTAGCTAATATCTGATATCCATATGAAATTGAAAAATAATGTTATTTAAATATTACAAATCTATATAATATGTACTTACCATGAACTGATAAACACAAACTCGTATTTTATGCATATATTAGTCCTAAATGTTATTTAAGATACCTGCAGTATTAAAAAATGATAATTTATTATATTTTGTGAATTCTACGAATTTTTGATCAACAACGCAACTCAATACATTTTAAATCCAATTTTGCTATCCGAAGCAGAATAACCTAATTAATACTTAATATTAAATAAATACCTTGTGGCTTTGCGCGGCGCGTTGCTACCAGTCACATTCTGCGAGAGTAAGCAACGCCCGCTGCAACTAGATCCCGGATGGGTGACCATCCGGGTTTTGTAGTAGTAAAAACCTTGCCACACATGCACACACGCGTTAAAAACCTTCAGTTCCCTCCCCCACAGTTCCAAAGTTAATAACCTGAGTTATCGAAACCTAAAACCCCCTCCCAAAAAAAAAAAAATAAATACCTTGTTATTTCAATTTATAAGATCTTAATGTTTGACTAAAAGAAAGGAGATAGCAATACACGCTTATATAACCTTAAAATGTTTTTTAGTTAATGAAAATACTATTAGTTCAAAATTGAACTGCATATACTTATACATAACATTGTTAGACAAATATAAGGATTAAAAAAAAAAAAAAAATGATAATTTAAAAACTTATATGTTAATAGTTTACAATATGAGAATAGTAAAACTATAGTGGTATTTAAGTACACGATCACGTTAATAATATTTTAACATTATTAATACATTTTTTTTTATATATTAGCGTTTACTTTTGAAAAAAAATAATAAGTCACATATAGTTAGAGTACATCTATCTGCTATAGTTATAAGAATAAAGTGATATCATATGTAGCATATTGACATCATGATTTGTCTTCATTTTTAAAATATATGCAAGGTAAATTAAAATTTTGTGCAACCACATAGTTAGTTATTTTTATAATGAATTTATCATTTGATGATCATACTTGAAATTATTTTAAGATTTTCATTATAAAATATAAACATCGTAAATATTAACATTGCATTCACCAATGTTGTTCTATTTAACCGTGAATGACTTAAACAATAACGTTTTATAGTTACAAATTATACATTAATAATTTCATAACGTTATAATTACTGAGAAACACTATTGTTACCAATTTAACGTTATTCATCGTAAAATGTATTGTATCACAAAATGGTTTTTTTTTTGTTTAAATTAAAACCAAAATTGGATTTACGTCATATTTTCTCATTAATTTTGTTTATCCGAGTGTGACGTTTTGTGTACCTATAATTATTGTTATTAATATAACTATAATTTACATGCATTTATATAATTTTGTTAATTTAATTTTACTCAATCAAGCTAAATGCATAACTAAATGTAATAATAGAGCCATTTAGGTAGCATGAACAAGTACAGTATATTTATTACTTTTCTATAATGAAAACCTACCGTTATACAGTATACACTCACAAAATATTAATTAATTATTAATTATTAGATGAAATTTGTTGTTACTTAATTAATAAACAATAATTACTGAAATATTGATTTTAAATGTAACATATTATATAAATGGATTCAAATAATAGTTAAGATGCTGGGTGCATGTTAACTCCACCACAAGTATCTTTCTTTACATTAAACTCCGCCAGAAAAAAAACAGGTAAAATTGAGTTCATGTAAACTCCGCCAGTGAAGAAAATCAAGTAGCAGTATAAAATTATTATGAAATATTATTTAAAAAAGTTCATAATTTTCATAATAACAATTAATAATTGTCCACATTAAATATTTAAACCATAGTAAAAAATCAGAAGCTATGTGACTAAAATGATATGATACAATTTGTTAATATTCTAAGTCTTGTATTAATCCATTAGTGTAACTATTTATAGAAGTTTGTAATACAAACATTTTTTTTTTATTTATAATTTTTTAGTTTATTTATTTGAGATATGCCATTTATTTTTCCCGCTAACTAACTTAGTTTTCTAACTGGGGGAGTTTACATAAACCCATTACAGGTAAGAAAATAAAACTGCCGGAGTTTACATTAGACCTATTAATTAGGTACATTTTATCTAACCGGTATTCTGGCGAGGAGTCAACAATCGCCTAAGATTGTGCTATGCCTTCTTTCCAATACTCTAATCATTACTCGTGCGGATACATTTAATAAAATACAATTTTTATTTGGATAAACAAAAATTGTAATTGTATTATGAATATAAAATAAGGCATTGTGTCTTTTGAATGAAATACAAGTACAGTAATTATTGTATTCGTTTTAACACTAATACGATACTATACAAACGTTATCGTCACAATAACTCAAAAAATCCAATGTCAATAATTATTATATTTTAAAGTTTTCAATGATGTTTGGCAGTAAGGTTTCGTGAGTATTTTTCATATGATCACAGACAATACCAATATTACTTAATGCTTTTAAATTGTTTATCATGGCTTGGAAAATAGTTCAATGTTTTTCTCTAATCTCTAGAGCCTAGGAAGAACTTTACTTTCTAGCAGTGCAGATATAATTAATATACAATAATAATATAATTAATTATTCTATACTACTTTACTAAAAGTCTAGAAGATCAAATTTAAAATAATACATTAATAGATCAAAAAATAATTTATGTTAAAATAATATTTTAAATTTCTAATAAAAAATATTTGTCTAATTTGGTGAATAATATATTATATTTTTAGTACATCTGTAATGGGACTACATACACCCACATAACCACGCTGTATACACGAAGCATGATACTTACATCTGAGCTGGTGTTCATAGTTTATTTGTGTCTGTAAAACTGATCACTATATTATCAATTATATAATTAAAAAAATTACAATATTAGTGTTAAATCCCAATAAACGGTACCTCGACAATGGTGTAGCTAAATTGCCTATTTAAGACGCCGTGTAATTTTAATTAAATAAAACTATTGAATTGTATTAATAAAATATTGACAAGTAGATACCGCTTCTGTACATCGGGTGTTTTGTGGGTCACTAAACTCATTGTATACGAAAAACGATTCTGGGCAAAGCTGACTGACCAGCCTATGTCTTTTAGACCAGGTGCAGGGGGTCTTAAACCCGCGGCTAGCAAACACATTTTAAGCATTGCGAGTATTTTTCTATTTTGATCAAACTAGATAGACTATTAGACATCTTTATCGAAAACCTTGGTTGCCATATGTATGTCCAATGCGATACGATAAATTAAATTAATAAACTTAATAAACTTCATAGAGAGTTGGCCGTTGACGGATGGTTAATACTTAATTGACAGATTTTGATCACGTAACAGACGTATGTGTTTGTGTTTCATTTCAAATTTCATAAAAAATAAATTTGTATTAAATAAAACCTTTTTACCTATTAGTTATTCCTATATAACTGTACTGTATAAAGTCCACGAGATTTAAAACAAATAATAGTTGGCCCGCCCGCCTCGAAAGGTTGAAGACCCCTGACTTAGATGAATAATTACTTAATATATATTGAAAAGTATATTTTATGATATTATTGCTATTAGAGTAATTTATTTTACTATTAGTAAAACAGTTGAATAAAATGTATTCATTGTAACAAAATATACAAAATAACAAAATATTTTGTAAATGTTCGCAATTTTGACAAATTATGTCAAAATGTAAACTTAAAATGTTTATAAAAAAAAAATCGTGAATATGTATCTTTAATATTTTTAAACTGCAATTATGACAATACATGAACAACCTTGGATTACATTTTCAAGCTTTTTGTCAATACCAACATTTTTTTTATCGGTATTTATAAAATAATTCTCAAATGTCTATAAATAGACATTAGAAAATAAAAATTAGTTTTTGAATTAAATAAAAATAAGGAAATCGTTATTTTACTTGTAAATATCCAAAGTGGTAACAATTTTAACTTTAACCCTTCATAAAAAAAATAAGTGGGACTTTTCAGTAAACTTTTTATTTTCAAAGAAAGAAGAACTTAAAAGGAATCTTAGATATAAAAAGAACATTTTTTATGAATTTCAAACTCAAAATAATCTTTAAAATTTGATGATATTGTCAAAATTCAATGTTCAAGCATAGTGCTGCTGGCATAAAATCTCAACCTTTCAATTGAAAAAAAATTATCCAAATCTGACAATTTTACGATGAGTAAGATTATTCCTGCGTTAGTACTTAGTATAATATTGTTAGTATAAAATTATATATTTATACTAAAGAGACCTCAAAGTATTTTAATGGAGTCGTTGAAAACAATAAGAACTCCTTAACCATATTATATAAAGAGAAATAAACTGTCTATAATGCAATTTGTATGCAGATAGTCTATTTCAGAAATTGCACATAAAGCTTCAAAAGATATTACAGAAATAAGTTTATCAGCATCTTCATTTGTAAATTCCTTAAATATTTTTGCAAAGTGTTTTTGAAATTAACTTTATGATTGTTATCTCAAATAATATATATAACAACTTTCATAAGAATATAAGAAACACAATATATTATATTATATGTATATAATTTAACCAATTACTACTCTACATTTTCATTTTCTTTTTTTAATCGTTAAAAGCAAAATAATTAATATTTGATTTGTAATTATTTATGGTAAGGTCCATAACTGTAATCTTTTTCTTTTCAAAGTCTAGTAATTACAAATTACAATCAAATCTATTTATCCTACAAGTTAATACAATTCACGTCAGTAATCGGTAGAAATAATTGTACTGAAGAAACTTAAGAGCTGTTCCTATATCCATATATTCACATTCAAAAGTCAAAACTAAAAATATATCGTCACAAAATATTATGTTTAATCATATTAATTATGAAGTACCTCCGTATAAATGCTATATCATAATATTGTTGTAATTATGTATACATTTTGATTTTGATTAGATAGTAAAAATAATTTACATTATGATTTTTCACCAACATTATTCAAGCCCGTGTTTTTCTAGTTAACCTCTTCTCAGTACTCAAACTCATCACGAACTCGCAACGTACCAAAAATATAATCAACCTATTCCGAGTGCGTTCGTGTCTTTCCGTCATTGTTTATTGTAAAACTTATCGTCACGCGTGCTCGCCCGTCACGGCACGTCAAAATTAACCTGACAACAGCGAGAAGAAACGTGTGCCCGCAGCACTCGTCTGGGATTTACAGTGTCGGGCGGACGACGTTTCTGGAAGACATCAACATTTTGCACCCGAAAACCTTTCCGTGATACCGTATAGTTGGATAATTTAATCAACGTCCTTTGCAACTCCGCCTGTCTAAGGCAACACAGTGAACGAGTCTTCACGCGTCGCATATATGTCTTGCCGGATAAATGTCTACCGGGCGCCGTATTATGTGCAATGTATCAAATCATTTTTGTCTGAATTTCAATTAGGCTACTTATTATGCATTCATATACAAACCGTAATCACTGGAGATGCATCAGCAAAAGGAGGGAGAATATATGTAATCAAATTTATATATATATTATACATACCATATTATTATTTATAGACAGATAAAAATAATGATAAACCATTTTTGCATAGACACGTTATATCATTTGGGTATAATTTTTTTCGCAGTATTCCATGATTTTATTTTATGTATTCATTCTGTATAACATAATATGATATGGTTATTTTCCATATACATGATTTGTATTTCTTTAAACTAAACAGAAATACCGGAACTATTAACTATATAATTAGTTTCTACAGCTTATCATAGAAGTGATAAAAAGAAAAGTACATATTTATCGTGAAAGTACTAAATAGTTAGAGTAATTTTGAATCTAACCTAACCAGTGCTATTTCTACGAAAAAATGTATGAAAGAAAAACTTAACATCAGTGTGCTTATTAATACCTATACACACCTTATATTTGTTTTTACTTTTTGAATATAAAATAACAAAATTACCTACTAAAATTATATAGCTACATTATCATACTTTTTTCTCTAAAAACCATTATAGTATTAATAAAAGTAATTTAAAATACAATATTTATAAAGAATCTATACCACAGTGCTGCAGAGCACCAGCTCTGTTTCGATTTTGATCTACGAGAAATTAAAATAAGACTCCAGCAAGTTCCTATTCAAATACTGGTATTTTTAATAAATGATGGTTCCAAGCGTCATTCGTTACGATTCACTGCGGCGTAACGTAAATAACAGTCGTGTCGGCGGACACACTGTATAGGTATATCGCGGTGGAAGTACAGTGATGGTGCGGTGGTATGGCGGCGGGTTGGCGGCGGGTTGGCGGTAGGTTGGCGGCAGGATGGTGGAGGTACGCGAACCGAACGTCTGAGAAATAGAAGAAGAATAGCTAGGTTAGGTTATTATATAGCTGTTATATTTTATCCGTCAGCGCTTGTCGACAAAATTCCTGCACAACACGCACGCACGCACTTCATCACCGTCGTCATCGTCGTCGCCGTCGTCGTCGTCGTCATGAATATGCATCGTCCCCTTCGTCTACTCCTCTCCACAACAGTCACTCACATCACCGTCTTAACCCTTTTGCAGCACCGACCAATGTCGTATATACACGCGATATTATAATATATATTATATAGTCGGTTCCTTTGACCCTGCGGCCACACACAATTCATCCAGGTTTTGGTATATTATTATAATTTATTTTAATATTATAATATAGTAGGTAGGTTGGTGAGTAATAAGTACCTCGGAGCAGTAATATAACAAAGCCACCTTTGCCATCAGTTGAAAAAGAGAAAAAATAAAAGTGTAAGCGTGTAACTGGAAAATATGACATTTTTTAATTTAATTTCAGTGTGGAATAATCAAATTATCCCAAATATTGCTTACCTATATGTGTATATTTATTATTTATTATTATTGTACTTTATGATGTTAGCCATACGATATAGATGGGGGTAGTGACCGAGAATATTAGCAACCATAAAAGTTTTTTATGTAAATAATGATAAATTCTTAATGCTACATAATCAATAATGACCAAGGAAAGTCATAATAGACTTGCTTTAATAAATATAAACAAATCTGTTCAAATATCAGAATCTAATATTTTCCCAGTTTTTAAGGAAGATCTTCTAGACGTATTCAGTTATTGTACTATAAAAATGATCATAAAAAACCTGGGACCTATCTATTGCATATCAGTTTTGAGCGTACCTCATCAACGAGTAAATTTAAATTCAATGATGAGTTATTGAAAACAAAAAAAAGATTTCGGTAGACATTTGTTACCCTCTACGTCTAAGAATATTTTATATAATATGTTTATATTACTATTAGTTATTTATTTTTCTACTAGTAATACAGTAGGTTTGAGCGTTTAACTTGAACTAACTTTTTAAAACCATGATATATATATACTTCATTGCTTTGTCATTACATATCTTATTAAATTATAATTCAACATCAATGTACAATAAATAGGAGTGTGGTATACATAGCTCAAAATTAGTCTGAATACTTTAATAAAAGTCATTGTGCATAAAATAAAAATAAACGTAATAACAAACATTTTCAAGTCTCAAAACATTTTGTTTTTTAAATTACAAGTTACAATAAAATTATAAATATCGTTAAAGATAAAATATAACGTTATCATCATTCCTAAAAAAAAATAATGTGGGACATGTTAATCTTTTTTTTTTATTCTAGTAAAAAAATCAACTAAGAGGAATCTTGAATTAAGTTTTCAAACCTAAAGTATTTATTTTTAATTAATTCAATAAGCTTATGCCGCCCATGTATTTTTGTTAATTTAATACTGCTATATATAAGAGCAACTTTTGAGGAATCGACGAGAAGAAACGCGGTGCGTATATTTCATCGCGAAGATGAAACAACGAACAAACCCTTTCGTTCCAGCAGCCCCACCTTCGTCAAACCACCCCTATAGTCGTGTCGCGGTACGACGTAGGTCGTGATCTATTTGCGCGCACGCCAGTCGCATTTCTCAAACGGTCGAAGGCGACAGTGTCGGTTTTCTGACGGACGTGTGTCGGCAGGAGGGGGGGGGGAGGTGCTGTTCCAACTATAAGGGTGGTGTCGGGTAGTGGGCGCACTGTTGGAGTGAAATATATTATTATCCGGCGAACAATAATCATAATAATAATAATAATAATGATACGCGCGCGTATATTTATGACGGCTGCTGTAGAAGTGCACAAGTTCGCGCTGCGCGGTTTCTTATAATATACTATTATATTATAATATCGTTATTTCGTATAATGCTCGCCAGTTTCCAGTAACAACTACGCGTATAATGTATATGTGTGTGTGTATATATATATTATATGTGCATCGTGCGTGTTTCGCTTGTATATTTTATATTATATGGTATACATCGTGCTAAGAATTTCTGCTGTAGATCCTTTTCATGACTGTTTCCGCGAATAATACGCTTTATACATTTGTTACACATGCAAACGTACATAGTATATACCACCACGCATAAACGGGTGACCGTGCGTTGACGATTTATTATTGTTGTTGACCGTCAAACCAACAAATGTGCTTCAAAATTTTACTTCCAAGTTGGTAAGTAGATGGTAAGGCGGTTGCATTAAAAAAATTACAGAAATTGTCTACAATTACCTGAAATAATATCGTTGATTCAATAGAACAACAAAATAAGAAAAATCAACAAATGTACCACGTTTTGGCTGATTCTGTTTTCTGATTGAAGGTCTTCTAATACATTTTTTATTGTAAAATGTGTAAAATAAAAAAGAATAAAAGTAAGAACAAATCTGTTTAACGTGTTGTTTTTAAGGAAAACTATTATTATTAGACCTTTTTATTGACTTAAATTCTGAAAACCAAAGTTACTATGAATATTCTAATTCAAACCCAACCGTGTACTTTCAAGTACTCTCAATCGTAGTAGATACAATTTGTTTGAATATTGAATCCATTAATGTATAGTGAACAAATTATAATTGCTGCTAATTTGATTTTTTTTATTAACTAATGAAAATATGCAAATACAATAATACATATTATAATTGTCTGCCCAAAATCTGTTATTTGTCAATACTACCGTTATAATGTTTTTATTAATTATCAATTAAATGAATACTTTAAATCACTTAAAGTCAGAAGTGGAAAAGAGAAAATATAAAATAGCATATTATGGGGTTTGTACATTATGTACCTACTACATACAGTTACAAACCACAGCCAGCCATGCTTGGTCCCCTAGTTATTATTAAAGTAAAAGTTCAGTTTCAGATACATACATAGTATAGCCCCTTATTTCAAACATATTACTAATATTTAATACTGAATTGTAAATTGTGTTCAAGAAAGATTGTATATCTATTTCTTTCGTATTATTTTTTTAACGGTAAGGAAATAATAAAATGTGTGAAACAAGAATAATCTCGGTGTAGATTACGAAATAAAAAAAACATAATATTAGTTACCAATTAAATTTATATCAATAAAACTGCGAAGTATATTATATTAACTATTATGATAAGAGCTAAGAATAAAAAAAGGGTCTATAATATGTACTTATTTAAAAAAAACTCATATAAAGCTCTTCAAAATTATCTCGTATTCTATTTTAAATATATATTATACATTATAGTAATATTAATATTATAACAAGCTATTTCTGGGTTTGGTTAAGTTAATAGAATACATTAAAAATATCTAAGTTAAGTAAGTATTGTCATATTTGTTGCTAAACTTTTTTTTTTCGAAATATCTTAAAATCTGACATCAGTTGTAGATTCTATGCTATACATCTATACTGAAGTATAAAATATAATTTATTATTTTTCCAAATAAATACTATTATGATAAGAAATCAGTATGATGGTGTAACAGCTGGTATACTAAACTTTGCTATTTATCATAAGCAATATTGTATACACTATACAAACCTTATTAATTTTAAAATTGAAAAATATTAATACACAGGTAATTTTTGTTAATAACAAAAAAGATACATAATAAATTACTCCGTCATGTTGGATTTTTATATTTTTATTTTGATATAGTTTTCATAAGTCACTTGAAAATAAATGTATAGTAATATGCATTATTTTGTATTAAATACAACGATTATAAACGTAAAATTCAGTGTTACCTACAAATCAATAAGAATCAGTTATCTACGTAATAAATAAATAAATAAATAATACCTACTTAATACCTTTTAAATATTATTAATCAATATTACTATTACAAATTTCCACTTAATCTACTTAACTATTTAAAAAGTTAAGTGAACAGTTTTCTATTTTCTTGTTTTCTTGTTTAATATTAGAACATTTGAAGTAGATATGTAACTTATTGGTTTTTTTTAATATCAATTGAGCTTAACTGTTAAAGACAACAGCTCTTAAAACAAATAAATACAAATACATTTTTTGAAGCTTTATTTTGCTTGAAAAGACATAGACTGCAGATAAATTATAGTTTATTATTTATTTTATTATAATATAATAAGAAACATATTTTAAAATATACATGAAATAACTATTTTATTGTAAATTGAATACATCATATTTTGAATATAATAACTTTATCAGTTGGGGAGTTGGAGATATTGTGAGAGAGACTTGTGTTACTGTACCTCCAATGATTAGAACATTTTGAATTAATCCAGAATATAGTTGATAAATCTCAAAATGTATTTACGCATTGCAGAAACGATGATAGCTATAAGTGCATTCATTCTTACAGAACATCGTTCTAGAACAATAACGGAAAATCCTAAAGACTTAGCTACATCATTCAAATCCTCTTTCATTCCTGAAAATCTCTTGACTTATACTAGAACTACCGTAACTGCATACACTCCAACAACTTTATAGAGACCACTTGTTAAAAGCATTCAATATTGTCATGCATAATTCATCATATTAACATTAGAACAACCGAACTTTCCTTGTTTTATTATTTGTTATGTGTAAATTTTTTTTTTTTTTTATTTCATAACTTCATTATTAACAAGCGAATACATTTTTTTTTTACATTAATGGATTTAAAACCTTTTAATATTTGAAATAACGTAATTTAATTATGAAAAAGTCGATTATCTAAGTACATTATGAAAGTATTGTTCAATACGTAGGTAGTTATTTTTGATAATTATTTTGATACTCAACTCATATTTTGTGATCGAAACACAATTGCAAGTTCTAAATTCTTTATAATATTAGATACCTACCTACATAAAATGTCAATAAATTAATAACTCATCGAATTAGAATTGGGTGTATTATTTGTACTTATAATTCTAAATTTACACACTATATTATATGGATACTGAAACAATTATAATGAATAAATGTTCATACATTAAAAAAATATTTAACATTTTAAAACTTGACAATAATTTAAACAACTGTATTTTTATTTCAGATTTTAGAATGCATTCAAAATGATTACCAACCCGATGAAAACCCATACACCTATAAGAAATTCAAGGGAATAATGAACAAGCAATTAGTGTAATATGGTTCGTTAAAGACTTTAGGTGGATACAGATAGTTTTTAATTCCGCTAATAATATTTATATTAATTAAATGTATTATAATTTAAAGGTAGGCAGGTACTGTTTAATTATCTGGTAACAAGACAATATATCAGGGGCTGAGACACGATTGAGCATAAAACACCTTTTTTGCGACACGATTGAGTATAAATTGTCGGCGTATCAAAGGAAATTGAAATACAAAAGAAAACCAACACGATTGAGCATAAAAAACTCTGCAACGTTGCCATTTTCAATTTTAAACTCTACTATACAAAAATATTTATTTAAATAATGAAAATAATAAAATCAAAATATTTATAAGTCAATAATAGTCAATAATATAAGTCTCTTTGATAATAATAAAATAATAATAAATTAAATTGATATACCTTGGTATCTGTTTCCAAGTTGGCTTAAATATATTAATAAAGATTCCGTATTCTTACGATTTTAATACTGGTTGTAGGCTTGAATATTAAATTCAATTTTTTTTATTTCTCAGATATCATAATAATTGGTGTAATAATACGAAAATAATAAATTACAAAATATTGGCAACGTAAATTTGGCAACATCGCATAAAATATTCTATGCTCAATCGTGTTGCTAAAAAGGTCTATGCTCAATCGTTTTATGCTCAATCGTGCTTTACCGATATCAGGGGCCAACTTATGGCTCGCGTCTTATTAACACAAAAATCAAAATTTATTTATAATGATTATGAATTTTATCATATTTTTTTAAATTTTAAAATGTATTTATAAACATTTTGGTTCTTGATATCATTGTATTTATCCATGTGGATCATGAACATATTCATGTTGGCCACCTCTGTTGTAGCTATAAACGCAAACTTCTTTTATGAATTTCCTAGGTAGAGGTATACATATAGATATATTTCTGTTATTAGTTTTACAATTTATATTCATATTTCATAACTTTCAATAGGTAGAATTTTGTTTGTTTTATCTGGACATCTGGTTGACGTTGATGTTTACTGCAGAGTAGTGACGCATTTTCGAATCGACATTTTGGAAATCAAGTGTAAAGTGTAAAGTATAGTTTTTTCCAATTTTGTTTGTCATAGAACTTTTTAATCAAGATGTTTCAGATTTACTCAGCAGTTAGCGTGAATAAAAAACTATCTCTTTTCATTATAACATACAAAATAATTTTGAAGAATCCACCATTCGTTTCACGTTTTTGTTTCATAATTTAATCATTCAATAAAACGGAAATATAATTATAGAGTGTTTCTCTCCTGTCATTTCGTCAACTTCTCTGTATAATATAATACATACATATTCATAAATATACTTTATACATTCGAATAAGATTCCTGGCACTCTGGTCTCTGACGGAAACAAGACATCGGGACTGGGTGTATTATATGCCGTACATCACGTATTACAATAAGGGGTGATAAGCGTGATCGTAGCGCTTAGGTCTTCTCGTCGTGCCTTTAAGTATTTTAATTATGTATATATATTTGTATATATACACATATAGATATATACATAAATAGTTATGTATAACTGAGCAATGCGTATATTTTAATGCGAACAGACGGTGATGGAAGGGTCGTTGGCAGAAGGGTCGAAGAGTCCGGGCGTATAATATTATATAAAAGCAGTGTAGTGGTGGCGTGGCGGGCGGGGGTACTAGCTACTTTTTCTTAGGGCTTTTCCTCTTTCTGAGTACCTACTTTCACTCACCCCTCCCGTTGCTCCCCACCCACACAACACCACTCCCACCACCCATCGCATCCATACTCGCGGAACGACGACGACGCGCGACGACGAACGGCCTCGTCTCTCGTTTTGCAAAACTTTGTTTGCTGTTAAGGCGTCGAGATAAGGCGGGCCTGGTGGCGGATTTTAATGGTATTTAAACACGCACCGCTACCACCGCACACTGAGACACACGAACGGACGGTACGGGCGGTGGCAATAACAAAATCTTCCGACGCCGACGACGAGGCACTCACCCCACGCCCGTACACCTCATCATCTGTTCCTGCGCCGCCACTGAACTCGTCGTGTATCGTAAAACCAAAAGGGCCGTTAAAACTTTATCGCGTTTACCGGGCCTTAAGAATACGATGTTGGCGGAAAGAGAGAAGTAGAGATTTGGAGAGAAAACCGCTAAAACTACTCGCCATACACGGTTTATATAAATATGCACGTGCACACGAATATACACATCCATGCATATATATATATATATAAATGTGTGTGTGTATAGTGTATACACACGTGTGGGAGGAGAGTATTTGAGGTACAGTTATTTGAACTCGGTACACGGTACACGATAAAATGTCACTAAATATACGGCCTCCATCCCTTAGACTCAATGGTCTCATGCTCGCCGAGAAAACGATTTTCCTTAAGAGAACGCCACGCTTACATATTGTGTTTTCTCCGTCGAATTTGTACAAAACGTACGAATTTGCTTTCAGCAGAACCAATTTACATAGGATTGAGACGATATTTCATTTTGTAAATGAGTTATAAATGTATGACCTATGAGTATGAAAAATATTACAATTTAAAACATATGTGAGTGTAAGGTGTGACATTCTCATAAACGAATTAAATGGCTTTATTATACACTCGTAAATGTGTAATATTCATGCATACTGTTTATGTGTATCACTTAATCATGGGTTAACGATTGATTTAGCTTCAAACATTTTCGATAATATTGTTCATTGCTTTTTTTTTCCGTTTTCCGATACATTTTAGCTTGCAATTTTAAAAACGCGATTCTGTGTTATCGATTTCAAACCTATTTACATTATATATTGTATTCTTCAGTCCTGTACAAAAACTTGAAAAAGACTATTTTCGAATCAACGCGTCTGAATTATTAACTGTTCACACCTTGTGTTAGCAAAAATTGTAATAATTTTACGGTTTATTATCGTTATTATCATCATTATCCGATGATCAACTTATTCAAAGTTCAGCGGAGTTACTATTACCCTCGGTTAAATTAGTTAACCACCAAGGGACACTTTGTATCTAAACTAAACTGTTTGACGTAATGTCTGTTTGACACTGATATATATATATAAACATAAATATGTTTATAATAATATAATACAATTATAATATTAAAGTCAGTGTCTATAAATAATATTTGTTTCCTCTTAACATGTCATTGTTCACAGATCATTTAAAATATATTGATATATTATGAAAGTATTATCATGTCAGACTTTTAATAACTTTTTATATCATTTATAAAATAATAAAATGATGATAATAATAATAATAATAATAATAATAATATTGGACTCATAAATCTTGAGTAGTTACACCATTGCAATTTAATACACAAAAAAAGAACAAAAACAAATCAAGTAAACTATTTTAAAATATATCATTTAATTTTTTTTTTACGATTTTGGTGAATTTATAAATAATCTACATTTTTTCAAAAAGTTAAATAGGTGCATCTTTATTCTACTTCTACATAGATTGGTATTTTGTATAATATGATATATTATTTTGGTAACAATAATTTAAAATGTACAAAATTCATTTGTGACGAATTATATAATATTACAGTGTTAATCAATATAAGACTAAGTTTTTAATAACTTATAAAAGCTAATTAAAAAAAAAAATTGTTTTCTTTAAATTGTAAATACAAAATATAGTTAATTTATTATTCAATTCAGTTTTATAAACTTAAAAACTATCCTCTCCAAAGAATCCAAAGCTTTATTTTTCCCATCTACGTCACATAGTAATATATTACAGTGTGTTGTATACGCCACGCAAAGGCTTGACGTATATAACATATATATTTCGGTTTCCGATTCCCAAACCGTCAAACGAGTAAATTATTGATATCTGCGGTATTGCGTTTATTTAAGTTCTCCTTTTGGTGACCACGATAACGAGTACTGCACAAAAGGATAATTAAACTAGGCTCAACAGGATTTACACTATACAACTCTAAGGTTACTTTACTCCTCGAACAACTGACCACGATAACGAGTACTGGATGTTCGGGGGTGGGATATCTTTAACCTAGGCAAAAGTCTTACTCTTTCTCGACTGACCGCGATAACGAGTACTGGACGAGAAAGTAGGTATGACAGTGTCTTACTACCTTTGCCAAAAGTAGTACTCACCACAAACGTCTTCGTACTCGCAAGTAGTATCACTCTAATAAATATATGACGGAAAAATAAATAACACTTGATTAAAAGAATTAAATGTAATAAAATATATAAAAACAAACAAATAAAAATTACGTAAGATATTTCGGTCGTCGACTACGACAACCACGAGAAGAAGCGAATGGCCCCGCTCCCGTCGCAGACGTTGCCTTATGTAGTCGTCATTTTGATGACTCTGCTTTATTAAATTTTGCTTCGCATGTAGTAGGTATAATCGCTATTTCAATTTTTATCATTTATGTTTATATACAACAAGTGAAACGTAGTTGACGACTGAAAACGGCCAGACGAAGTAATTACTAACCTTTGAAAGGAAGGTTCTAAAATGAGTATATGGATCACATGTATATAATATAATATTAGGAAACAGGATAGTACAAAAGGAGAACGAATTCAGATATTAAGAAAATCTTCAATGGACCAAATATCTAAAAATGTTTTTAGACAAAAGAAGTAGAATGAGCTGAATAAATATATATATGACAAGATTAGAAAGTTGGATGACCCTAGTTACTTGGCCAAAAAAGTCACGCAGAGGAAGACCTCGACAACATTGGTTAGATCGAGTAAAGAGAGATTTAAATCAGATAGACGAAACAGAAGCATGATAGAAGCAGACAATAGACATCGATCGAGAGATTTTGTAGAAGCAGCAAAAGCTAAATATTAAAAATAGTTAATACAAAATGTTATTGCGAATAATATGAATAAGTACGAATACGTCTTTGATTAATAAAAATCGCCTTGCGTAATGCACCTGTGATGTATGTGTGTATAGTATAATACATAGTATACGCTATGCACACACGTGTACGATATATTATATTATATACAACCGAGTTTCCTGCCACATCACGGCCCGCCTTGTCTGTACACGATTCGTACGACTGTGGACAAGTGCAGTGCAGGGACGGCTCCGTAGCGGAGGCAGGCGGCGCTGTGGCGGGATGCGGTGGGTTGTAGGGGTTTGTAGGGGTTTGTAGGGGGTTGTAGGGGGGGGGGGTCACAAAGGCGGCGAGCACTCGACGGGTTCCTACTACAAAGTTTCTTTCTCCCGTTTTACACTGTCTCGATGTCTGTTGTTGATATTAAAATTCCGTCCGTGTGCCTTTCGAGTATAACACGAACGTCGTCGTCGTCGTCGTCGTCGTCGGATTGAAATTCAAGGCGTGGCGGTATATTTCGCATTATAACGAATATGTATAAAGTGTGATGCTGCGTCCTGAATACGTTCTGTATACCAACTGGGGGGTGCGTGCACTGTACTGCGGGCACCGGCGGGAGGAAGAGCTCTTTCTCGAGTTTTGCACGATAAAATTTATGCAAAGCCTAACAACAAACAAAATGGCTGCTTCTTATGGCACGGAGATTGTGTGCGTGTGTGTGTGCGTGTATGTGTGTGCGTGTGTGTGTGCGTGTGTGTGTGTGTGCGTGTGTGTGGGCACGCGTGCAACTCGGAAACGTAAATTATAAGAACAACAAAACTTTTAATTGAGTCTTGGTGTGTCTTATTTATAATATATATTAATAATATTATCTAGTGTTTTATGAGACCGAGGAAATCCAGAACGCGCGCTGTGATACTTATATATTAAATATAATCGCGTTGGCTGTGCGACGATTCAATATTCTTTGCGTTACCGTTCAAAAAGCAAATATCGTGTGTAATAAACAAAGAGATAATAATAAAATCATCACATTTAATTTATACATACTATGATTCAATAATTTGTAATTTGTAATATTCATTATCAATGTTTGTATAGTTATATTATCAAAATGTAATTTCACATTTTTTTTCGTGATATTTGGTTATGAATTTATGATTAATCATAAAATATTTAAAAATAAATTTAGTTATATCAATAATTTAATTGGATTCACTTCATAAGAATATGTATTACAAACAGATTTCGACATCACCATTAAAGGGGTTTTTTAAATATTACATACTTTTTATACCAAACGAAAAAAAATAATTTTAAATAAGTATTGCATGGGACCCATAAATTGTTAAAAATCAGATTCTTGGCTCCAATTTTTTTTTAATGAATTAAAAATTTTTCTAGAAAAATATAGGTTTTTAAAAAATAACCTCCCGAATAAATACTAAAATATCTACCAAATTATGCCATGGCACATAGTTATTTACTAAGTTAAACATAAAACATATACAGGCACGGGGATTTTTAAAGTAATTTATCTGATTTTAAATGGTTTTATTAAAATATTTAAGTTTTTATGTTAGGTGTATAAAATTAAATAAGGATATTATTTTATTTTTCTAGTACTCTATGAACTTTATTCACAATTCATAGTAAATTACTCAAATTTATTATTGCTCCAGGATATAAATAATTTCGATATCATATCGATTTTTTTAGTTCCTCGAAGATTGATCGCAATTTTTGTGGTACGTACGTTGTATTAGGATCTTTAACACATTTTCAAAAATAGTAAAGCATAATTTAATGAATCAATATCTGAATAAACCTGTATTTTAATTTATAGATATTATTGTTAATGTTACTATATACGTATTAATTACCTGATATACTTTCGTGCAGGTACCTAATAATATGAACTGTTTTCTCTTTGAAATACAAACAAAATGACCATAAAATATTGGTATTCTACGACGTGTTTTAATGAAGATCATATCACTCAAGTATAAATTATTGATGAAATTCAAATATTTAATATAATTTTAGACTTACAAAACTAGCCGAGATATATTGTTAGCGAAGTTTGAAAAGTTACTTTTATTACTTTTACACGTTATAACGAGGTATGATAATTTATCGAAATATTTTGTATTGTTAATACTTTAAACACATTGTACATAATTATAACTTTTAAAGTACGTGGTATTGTAAAAATTAGTAGGAAATAAATTTGCGATTTACTTGAGACATAATTATTTATCATTGTTTTATTTTCTTCATTATAGCTATTGATTTTACTTAAATATTACATTAAAGAAAAAAATTTTTGCATAAGGTAAAAATGTGTTTTATATAAATAATTTCTATATAATCACATTGGATATATATTTTATTATGAATAACATATTAAAAACAAATTATGCATAAATAAAATTATTATTTTTATACTATTTTAATAAATACAAATATTTAAAACTTTGAAAAATAACATTACTTAACACAATATTAAAAAAAAAGTCCATACGGATAAAGTTATAGAAACATTCATATTGGTTTTACACAATGACACAATATAATATATTACCTATACAAAATTTTTTTTATTAAGACTTTTCCTAAATATTACACTAGTTATTAAATACAATTTACAATTTTTTTTTTTTTTATATTGGTATAATACTTAAATTGTGCAAATTTTATTTGAGTTTTAAATAAATTGAAGTCTTTTTTACACACTCTCACAAGTCAACTTCTCAAAGTATTTAAAAATTTTTTTTTAATGCAATTTCCTCTCCTTACAAAATATTATTGATAAGCTTTTTTACTGTTCAGAAAGGCGAAAAGTGTGTAATGGAATAACAACAACTTTATAGTTATGCTATAAGTCTAGAAGACTTAAAATAAAACTAAATGTACTCCCATGAGTCCCAGTGCACGCAATTTTATAATAATAAATACAATTTTATTTTAACAATTATAGGTTCATAAAATTAAAAGCAATCAAAACAAGCTATTTACTTATAGAATTATTTTATGTAAACAGTTTGTTCGCATCTAAAATTGTTTTACAAATATAATATGACCTTATTCCATTATGGAAGCATAACACCTGAGGAAAAGTCAACACACTAGAGTGACTTTATAAACAGTCCCCGATAAGTCTGTATTCTAATAAGTTTAGCAGCTTTTATGTATTCTACACATTGCTTTATGATGGTTAAAGTAGAATAATTTATTCTATATTTGGAAATATTTTAATTATTAGAGTTACATAAAAACTAATATAAATATTGGTTGGACTGGTTCAAAGAAACAAATAAAAGTAATATTTAAAAAATTCTTTTTCTTTGGAAAAACAAATAAAAGTAGTTTAAATTTGATTAAAATAATAAATTATTTATTTTTCCGATATTTATAAAATATTTAAATGATATAAATATTATTGTGCTGATTATATACATTTTTTCACTTGACACACAACCTATATTAAACTGATATAAATTAATATATTGTTACACCAAAAAAAAATTTTTTTTATTATGCAATTATATATGATAAAATCAAATAGATACAAAATTTTATCGTCGCAGTTAGGCGTATATTCGTATGTTCTTGGGACAATTTTAAGAGAAATACAAGCACAAACCTTTGAGCAATTGAAAAGCGTTTTGTTCTTTTCAGTTTTCTTCCGGCTTCCTTTACGGTGCGGAGATCCCCTTTCCTTTTCTCGTCCACCACTCCCACCCACTATAAAATTGTATTATGCCGTTGATTTACGGGACTCCATCCGAGAGAGCGCCTTTTGATACATTATTACATAATAAATCAAATTTAGCGCCCGATGTTGGCGAAAATTAAGACGAGTCGGCAGTGTGAGAGAGGGAACCGACCGACTGCAGTGTTGTCGGCGACGAGGGAAAATGCTGTGGGCGGCGGTAGGACTAGCGGCGGTGAAGGGATCCATAATTTAAGACTTTCTGGGCACGGGCCCCTGAGTTTAAAACTAATTAATTTTACCGCGAACTCGTCGGGTTTCCAACTAGACAGACTGAAACAGAGAGAATAAGAGAGCGAGTGAGAACGAGAGAAATATATATATATTATATTATATATGTTGTCTACGCGTGGTGTGTGGGCCATGGCGAACACTTAAAGTCGTCCGAGGTTGGTTGAGGGTACTCTGGCACACAAAATTCCTAAGTTATTATTCGCGGAATATATTATATTTTAGAATGGGACTACGTGTATACTGTATACATACATATATATTATATACACTATATACGTGTGCGAGAGAAAGAGAGAGAAAGACGACGACGGCGCGGGTAAAGAATACAACAACGACGGTGACGACGGCAACGACGACGACGCCGACGATGGTTAAGGGAATAGAAAGGGTGGAAAGTTTGCGAGGAAAACTTTGCGCACGAGAAAACCGGATAAATAATAATTATTAAGGATTCCGCAGCCGAGCTTCGTGTGCCGCCGCTGTCGTCATACAACCCATCTCCTCACTACCACTGGGCCCCGTTGTAGTGGGTTGCCGGAGGCGTCGCTCGTCGACACGATTACGACGACGTTACGTAATTATTCAGCAATATGTAACAATGTTCGTATCTCGAAATTGAATTATCAGGTTCATTGGCGGGAATTTAATTTTTATTTCTTATCGCCAAAATGAATAAATTACGCTGGAAATTAGGCCGGCGAACCCCCTACTGTTTCCCAGCAGGTAAATCCCTATTATACGTTTCCCAACCAGCCATCCTGTCACAACTACTACCTCATTCTGCCACAACATCACGCCATTAAGTAATGATTCCGGTGGAAGCAAACACTTAAATCTATTTAGAATGACGCTTTATATATGCCGAGAAATAATTGAATTCAATATTATTATTTACATCGTTCATTCTGAGAAAACTGTACATATATATTTTATTAGTATAAATCAGGGATGGCCAACCCGCGGCCCGCGACATTTATCAAATATTTACACAAAAAAAATTATTAATATATTATTATAAATAAAACGTAAAAATATGTGATTATATTAATATTTTGGCTGATGACCTTTTTTTTTTTTTGGCAACCCTATATGTGGCCCGCAGGATTGTAATGTATTTACAAAGTGGCCCGCAAGATCATTTGGGTTGGCCATCCTTGGTATAAATAAACCCAAAACGATTTACAGGATGTTTTTTTTTTTATATTAAAGCAAAGTCCTCGACGTCAAATGCCATTGGGCGGTACAGTTTAACTTATAAATATTTACAAAGATAGGTAAATATAGTTTACATTAAATGTGTTACAGTATGGTCTATTATCTGTCTATAAAACATTGCAATATTATATCTTAAAATAAGTACCTAATTGCAATTTTCTTCTTAATAAAAATAAAGAGTTGATCGAAAGTTGTATTTCATGAGTTGCATGATTAACAGAACGACATTTTAAATTCAATTTTTTTTTTCAGTATACTTTCATGAAAATGCACTATTGTAAATCCGAATAAAATATAATATTCTCTTCTACTGAGTTGGCTATTATTTGCACATATTCGAGCGGCAAACTGTACCTATACAATTAATTTATATGGCTTATAAACGATTTAAGTGCTGAAAATGTGGTGGATATCCGATTTATCTGTCATGCGGTTTTCCTTAAAGCCAACAACTATAAAGGGTTAAATAACATTTGTGGTTAAAGCGTGTAATATTTACGAGAACTTTTGAATAAACAACGGAAACTTGTTAAACTTGTTAAAAGGTGACCATTGTTAATAATATTACTCAAATTATATTAATTCTAATTTTCTTAACATATTTGTTGTCTTTTAAACTTTCTCCTTATTATTCAAAGTTTTAATTTATTATAATTTTTTTTTTTATTGAATCGAGGATGATTTTTTATAAAACATTTAAGATTTATGTTGTAAACAATACCTATTAGATGCAATAATATTTCAAATTATTTTTATTGGATAGTAGAATACAATAAATAATAATAACCCACTGATTGATTGCTAAAATCAGTATTATTCTGTGTACGAAACATATTATTGTATATTTTCTGACTCGGCCAAAAAAGAAAATCAAATCAATCCAAATATTTGACGACAATGTTCAGCGTATTTAAAAACACGTCAACATACTCATATTATACAATGCCGTAAATTAAATAAAGGTATGCATGCACCTACTGGTCCTACCTTGCAGTTTCTAATCATATTATAACATTAAATGTGTGAGAAAATAAGCAAAAAAAATAGCACACTACAGTTCTTCAAATAGAAACCTTCAACCTTCGTGGCGATCGACATTATACCTAATAAGTTAACTAGGTAGATCACTAAATATGTATGTGCAGCCGATGTTCTTAATGTATTTTTATTGTATTATTATTCTTGTTACCACCCTAGAATATTACTCATTAGCAGTTTGAAATGGGCACAATCATTAGGCGCGATAAAAAGAAAATGAGACGGACCTAATTAACTTTATAAATAAATCTGGCTGACAGCGGTATCGCCCGTTTTCGTGGGATTCGTGAAATACGTGCATTTTCTCCTTTTGCTCGTATCCGAGATACATTTGCGCTGTCCAATTATAATATGTAAACTAAAGGAGTTTGATTTCCATTTCTAACGTTACACTGCATTGGTATATTATTACTATTAATGATTATATTTACAATGTGCGAGGAAGATTTAAAGTTATGCGTGTCAATTTGTAATATTTATTATTATTGTATATATATGATAGTGAGATATATTTGAGTGGTAATAACAGTGGTTGCAACACATTTCGAAAAAAAACATTTTTTTAGCTGAATAACGCTTTAGGCTACCTTGTCAAGTTTATATAGTGTATATTTTTCTGAATATGTTTGATTTTATTCATGGATTTAGATTATAAAAATGTTGTGTATAAAATATAAATGTTACATAATACATAAAACGTTACAAAATGAAATTAAAAAATAATAATAATAGTAATAATAAAATAAAATAGTTTTTAAAACTTTTTTTCTAAGTTTTAAATTTTTTTAAATTTTTTCCTTGGTAAAAATATCCAGTTTTTTGTAAATTTAAAATTAAATTTGTATGCATTTTATAATCATTATAATTTTTACAGTTGATGAAATTTCAAATTGAGCTTTTTTGGCCATAGAATTATGTACGTTGTTTTTGATAGAATAAATGTATTATTGTCAACGTTTGTCCTTATGTTTGTTTTCAAACAGAAATCACTACGTGTGATGGAGGATGGGAGTTATAAAACTGACCATTGTATCATTGTAACAAATCCATATATATTATATAAATATAATTGACAAACACACAATTTGGCAACGCCGCAAGAAAAAAGACAGCTAAAACATTCGCAATCGTGTTACGGTAAAAGGTCCGTTCGCAATCGTTGATCACCCATAACAGTCGTCGACGGCGGATTTCATTATTAAATTATTATATAGATGTAGTTAAAAAGTTATTTGACCGATTCTGATCGGTGAAAAAATTCTAAGTTATACCTAAGTTATTCGTTTATGCACCGATCCTAAAACATACGTGTGAAACACTACTCAAATAAACAGACAGAAGGAGATTCTTTGTCAGGCGGCCCTCAGGCCAGTGCAAGGGAGTAGATATAACTGTAGTGGGTGTAGGGTGTTTGATTGGAGTTTACCCTACAGATATGTTATGTTTTGTTTTATAAAAGATTGCTTCTAACCTTGATATATTGTTTGTCACGACTATTAATAATAATCATCTTTTCGATAAATATTGAAGCTACGCCAACTGCTTTTAATGACGATAATATTACTTTGTAGTTCACTATAACACCTTCATGTACAAACCTTTTTGGTTCAGTTAAATATCCATAATACTATTTAGGTAGTAGATACATACTTACATTATTATTCAATTTTGTGAGTGACACCTAGGCTGTACCTGTGGTAGGTTTTGGAAGTCCAAACTGCCCCTCCCCCAAAAGAAAATGTCCTTTATTTAAAACCGTAAGGAATTACTTAGAATTATACTGCGCAATAATATTTTAATCACATCAAAATAATAGTAGCCTTACATGCTAATATTTAGGTAGAGCAAACAATGCATTCAGACCGGTTAAAAATTAAATTTTAAACTCAAAATATTGTCAGCATTTTTAATTAACATTTAATATATAGTTAGTCAAGTATATGATGAAGCTACTGTCTTTAGTGGACATTTTAAAAGCGTATAAACACTTATTAGAGAAACTCACCCGGCTGCACTTAACGTATATTCTAGTATTGATACTTTAAATTTAGCATTTCCACGTTCGTGTTAAGTTGTGTTTAACATATTATTATAATAAATAGTGCGGGGACAATAAAATATCTTTTATATTTTATTTTTTTTAATATACGATTATGTGGGAAAATGTATTGAAAAATAATATTAAAACATATTTTGTTCCTTGTACTAAATGGTCCAAATTGAGTGCAATGTGTGTTTTGTGATAAAAACTACGATGGAAGTTTGAGGTTATTTTGAAATTTTTTAAAAATAACGCACAAATATGGGTTATAATAATATTAACGTAAAGATGTTTTTAAGAAAATAATTTTTTTAAGAAAAAAATAACTTTCCCAGAATAAGACGTCAACAAGTCGTATAAACTAATTTATACTGATTGCTCTAAATTGAATTTCTATAGTTATACTTAGATTTAATTTCATATTCAATATTTACTGTGAGAAATAAATGAATCATTAGTTTATTGTACATATATTTTTTGAAACGATCGGTAAACAAATTATTTCAGTATCTTCATTAGATTATTATCTTCCCAATAACATGTTAGTGAATAATAATAATGTACAAACCTACTTTGGATAATTATTAATTCAGTAGAATCAACTAAAAGTACATCCGATTAATGAAAAATAGATATCAAACTTATATATATTCAAATAAACATAACGTGTATGAATCATAATTCATATTTTTTATAATCTATACTTTTTTTAAGAAGGTAATATATTATGAGACTCTTGTGAATATATTACTAATATAATATATCTATGACACAGCTGAACACTTATCTATAATATAAAGTACATCACTCGGCCGGGCCATACTGTAAGTAGTGAATCTACTTACGGCACGTTATCGGAAAATAATAAAATAATATATTATTATCACGTACTCGATGTGCAGAAATTCAATTTTGTCGACTGCAGTGACTGCATTAAATGACTGCTACGGGCCGTCGCTGTTATGTGTTGAATTTCGCGCTCGAACACACTGTATACGCACTACATAGGTACACACATATACATATATAATATTATATGTATTGTATTATATTATATCCATTAAGGTGCCGCGTGAATGATTGTTACAGTACAAGTGCTCCTGGTTTCCGCCCCATCCACCGAATCGGTACACAACTAGTATACTATACTTATATAATAATATACTCTAATCGCTCTGTACGTGTCAGCTGTAAAGACCGTTGTCGCGCCGTTTTTGTGTCGGTATATTCTCTGTCACCGGCGTGTGTATATCATATATAGGTACACGCATTCAAAGAAAACAATTTTGCGCTCAATGGTCTCTCTTTCTTTCTCTCTCTCTCTCACTCTCTCTCTCTCAATCACATCACCTTTTCTTCCTTACCATTTTACAACCTATATGCCGACCTTTCTTCTTCGTGTTACTTATATATAGTTATATACGTTTACTCTTCGTAACTAGGTACACAGTATATATATATATAAATATAAATATTTGTGTGTGCACTGCCCGGCAACGGCTGTGGCGATGATGGTGGTGTTGTATATATATATATGCACATATATACACAATACAGCCGTGTGCGGCAGTGGTGAAAGTTCTACGGAGAAATTCCAAGGTGGAACGCTCACTGGTAATTGACTTGCTGTCCCACCCCCTTAGGTCGATTTATCACGAATACGAATGGTTGGTACCTACCACCTCGTGCCCTCGTGCGGATGCCCGTGTTTTGTAAACGGGCTAGGTGGATATAAGGTTGGGGATAGTGTAATTTCGTTGCCTTCAAGCGCACTCTTTTGAGTAATGCCATTCTCGGGTCGCAACGACGGCGGGGGATGCGAGAAACTTCCAACTTGTAATTTATGACTCGGTAGCGCGCGCGTTTTGTATGCAACTTTCTTCGTATACTCACACACACGCTTGGGCTCACCGTGCACGTACTCGACGACAACACACACATACATCAGTTTTCCCGTCGTCGAGGAGGTTTGTTGTCGAAATAATTATTGACGAGCACCGGAGACTTTTGTCTCCGGCTCGACCCGGGGATTAATCAACCGCCGTTTCGCTACCCCCTCCCCCTTCTTCTACCGCCACCGCAACCTCGTCACTGCATGGTCTATTTAGCCACACTCGAACATTCAGAACTTCACACTCACACACGGTGCACCACCATCACTGGAGGAAATGACAAAACAACTCGCCAAAGACGACGACGCCGTATAACTAAAGTCCAACAAAACTAACCTGTTCTTTAATGACGAATCACCGATTTCAAAAGCAATAATATTGCGAGCTTTCCACCTCTGCGTTCATAATATGTCTTTTAGGCTGTTTATACACTCATATACTAAAATATTTTATCGAGCTTTCTTCCGACTCCTATACTCACGATGGCTTATTTAGTTTCCATGATAGTATTATTCATATGCCACCTTGACAGCCTTAACTTTTATCGCCATTGTTCATCTTGAGTGTGATCTCCACCACTGTTTCGTCACTTTATAGTATTATTATTATTACTACACTCCATCGAATGATTAGCATTTAATGTCTGATTTGACAGAGTAAAAAATGCATTGCATTCATATTATATGCAGGAGATTGAACACGATGGTTATGTTATGACCACCTGCATTTTAGATTCTGAGCGGTGTAAATATGTACTGAATGTACTGATTTTACAATGTTGTGTGTGTTTTTTTTTTGTTTCCATCACCACCGTTTGAGGCAATATAATTACATAGATTTTCTTAATCAGCATTTTTTCTAGTATAAAAAAGAATGTAGTTTTAATGTACCCAACACAAAAAAAAATAACAGTAGATTCATGAACATTTCATCTAATGTTTATATTAGCATTTTCTATACACCATACAATTTTCAATATATTTTAGACACTTATAGAGTTATTTATAGGCATACAATATTGTTGGCATTTTTAACTATCGATGAAAAGTTTTTCGCTTTTTCAAAAACTTGAAAATTTAATACAAGGTTTTTCATAACTTGTTGTTAATAAAAATTTAAAAAAAAGTTGAGCGTAAATTTACAATAGTTTTTACAATCATCTAAATACGTCAAAATCACAAAAATTCTAAATTGTTTTTCGATAGAAATTCATAAAAATTGTTCTGATTTAACCTGACATTTGAAAATTTAACACAAGATTCAGCATATGTTTTTTTTCCTTTCACTAACAGTTTTCTTATTTTGTTGTTATTCAAAAACGAATAACCTTAGATACTTGAAATTTTCACTTGAATGTTGAGATTATAATTTTCTTTACACAGTTATCAAAATATAATTTGAATTTTTTTGAGCTAATTGTAGGCATAAGAAATTTTGTTTTCATTTTTTCTTTAAATATCGATCAAACTATTTTTGTTGAAAATTTAAAACAATA
Source organism: Neotoxoptera formosana (assembly GCA_022818045.1). Lineage (NCBI taxonomy): Eukaryota > Metazoa > Arthropoda > Insecta > Hemiptera > Aphididae > Neotoxoptera > Neotoxoptera formosana. The sequence goes on along the minus strand of CM040632.1, from coordinate 9,420,807 downwards.
CTTCTCGTAAATAGTTTATAGTAACAAAGAATAACTATATTAGTTATTTCTTCGTAATTTAAAAATATTATTCACGAGTACTTGAAACTTTTAAAGTACTTATAAAATCATATTGTATACACACATTTTCAAATGAAATATTTTCATCAAAAATCAATTCAACCTACTGTTTTATTAATAGTAAAATTAATTACTTTAACAGCAATGCAATGTAGGCAAACAGACTTTGCTCAGAATCGTTTCTCGTATTTACCTACAATGATTTTATACTACTGAATTTAAATGTAACACACCCTTTACAGTAACCCACTCGACACTTACTATACAGCAGAGAAGTACCCACCCGAACTTTTTATAATATATTAAGTATTTCTGTATTTGTCTCGATTTTATTTAAAGTTATATTATATCATAGGTTCAAATAAGCAAGGATTTTTCATGAAAAAAATAACTGTATCTATTTAAATTAAGTATATTATGTATGTGTATATTTTAGTATTGTCACATTATTTTGGAACATTTCCATACTCTTATTGATTCCAAGGCTGATCGTGTAATATCTTTTTTTCACAAAGACCAAACTTTAATGGAATTATCAATAACTGTAATCACTCTGAGAGTACCTACACACTTTACCACGGAGTTTTAGAAAATGCCAATATTATGTTCTTCTGTTTCTGATTTTCTTGAACATAGGTAAATGAAACTGCAAAATTAGTTAACTATTGCTTAAAAGATTTAGCTCAGCATTTTCCGCAACATTATGGTAAAAATACTGTAGTTCACATTCAGATTTATAAGTAATATTGTAGGTATCTGGTTTATCTGGTGCACTATGCATGAAACTACGACCGATCTATGACAATGGCAATAGCTTAAAGTCGACTTAAAGTCGACCGGATATCAGGCCGAAAGTGTATATATTATAATTTATTCTATCTAAATTATATTTATTAATATTTAAAAATAGAAATGTATTACTAAATTACAATTTGTTATTCATATTTCATATTATTATTATTATAATCGTCTAAAAAAATGAAATTTAACAATTAAAAATTGAAAAAAAAACAATTACATTTATAGTTTGATATTATAAGCTATACCTTTTTGGAAATGTTGGATATAGTTATCGCATATGGATATCATTATATGGATATTATCACAATAATAATACATAACGTTAGCTCGTCGCCGTCGGTTGTCGGCTCACCGCCCAAAATTATCGTCGATTGACTGTTGACGTGCTATCGACTATCGCGGACGTGGTCCAGTGTCCATATAATGAACACGACAAATAAGATAACTTAAGTTATTTAAACACTATTCAATAAACTTAAATATTACCTAATATAATAATAATAATATAATATATTACCTAATAATTTATGACTACGACTAATCGACTTAAACTAAAATTGTCATTAATCGCTAATTAATTCAACATTTTTAGCTCTCATGAAATAATAATCATTCGAATAATAAAAGCTTTCGGGAAAATTGATTCGGGATTTTAGTTTTTGCGAAATCGTCGATCGGGAAAATTATCATTTGAGAATACATATTCGGAAAAACGTAATCACTGTAGTATGAATAATCAATAGTATTTAATAAAAAGTAACTAAACGTTTATGAATTGACAATTGCATTTGACAAATCTTATATTAGGTTTGGAGTCGAGCCAATCTTTAAAATGAATCTGTGTTTAGCAGTTTACCACCGATTAGTATAAATCATTGTGGTAGTTATTTAATATTTTAGTGGTATACCATTTAGTCATGTAACAGTATCTTTTGATCATTGAAAAAATCAATAATATTCTAATTATTTATTTAAACCCGTTTATGGACTATATTCATATTTATTAACTTTGAACACTTATAATTAAAAATATTAAAAATGTTTTTCATTTTTTGTAAAACAAAATTAAGGATGCTCTGGTTAGTGTAGTATAAAATAAACGCATTGTCAAATATCAGAATATTTAATTTGAAACTTATATTATAATATATATAATATGTATATTGTATATTGTATATAAAATATTCCAAATAAGAATTATCAATGTATTGAACATATTATACATATTGATATATATATATATAATATTCATAAATATTTTTAGAAAAGTTCAAATGTAGGTATTGTACTTATTTCAGCCAATTTTAAAATAACGATCTCATGTAGTCATGTAATTAATGACTTTAATCATCTAATCAATAATCATATTTTTTTACAAACTGACATAATCTTATAAAATAAATTTGATATAAGTCTACTTATAGGTCGTAGCTCGTTAAATGTAAATGGAATAAACAAAAATTGTAGTTTTATCGGCTATCAAGCTATCAGATTTATAGTTCCTTCATAAACAGTGATAAAATATTATAATAACGCAAACAAAGGAACGACGAATTTAATTTATTATTTTATTAATACAAATTAAAACACAGGGATTTAATACCTATTCAAAAATTATACAATTGGATTTATTAAATTTAAAATATATAGGAATTATCGATAAATGGTGTAGATATCAATAATATACTTTTTTGTATTATAGAAAACATTTTCGTCTGATAAGAAATTATTCTACTCATACTTTATATTGGCTTCATTCAAACGATCAGAATAACTAATAGAAGGTTCTCTTAAAGTTAGATAAACTAAACTGTATACAGTAACATAAGTATTTTGTAGAAGACATTATACAATAGCCAATACTATATATTATTAACACAAAATAAATAATTATCTGATTCACATGTTTCAGATCAATATATAAAAAAAAAACTTAGGTATTGCAATAACTTATTATGCAGATATTAAATAAAATACAGTTGTTATAAATTATATTTGAAAATTAAATTTCAGATTCAAACTTTAATTGCAGTCAATTGGGGTCGATTTATCCAGGGTCCAGACAAATAACCTTTACCAAGAATTTTTTTTAACCACCTACCGTACAAAACAGATTGGTAAAAACAACAATAACAACAACAGGTGATACCCAAACGGTCGGTAGTCATAAATTAGTAGTCCGTTCCTCAGCCCTTTCCGGTGTTTTTTTTTTATCCCAACGGATTTTATTGTTGAACAATGTATTGTTGCAACCTTCTCCACTTTGCAATATGTGGTTTCTTTTTTTTTAATTTTATTTGTTTCTATTTTTTAACTGGCGCAAAAACAAACTTTACAATTAATCCGATGTATCATATACTGTAGTTTTGTATGTATATACAGTACGATTCCGTTCTCAAATTTATCGAATATCATTGGTATAATATACAAAATTCCTTGTTTAAATGTAAGAAATAGTAGCCTGCCTCTCCTTTTTGATATATTAGTAGTTAATATTGGTAGGTATCTATCTTATACCAATAATGTCTAAACTAAATGACTCAGCTAACAAACTGAGGCTTTTCGATATAAATAGAATTAATAACGATTAATAACGAGTTATGTCTATTCAATTGAGTCATATATATCAATCATCATTGCATGTTCAAAATAATGTCGACAAAGTGTAATTCTACACTGTAGTCTGTACTCTGTAGGTACATATCTCGCATAATAATCTATCAATAATAACAATAATTAAAACCTTGCTGGATTATTTATTATACAATGATAGGTATTACTTGTAAATTATTTCATACGACTACATAATACAGCCATTTGTAGGTATATTGTATTTATGCAGCTATTATATTGTAATATTTACTATATAGAAAATCCGTAGGGTGTGTCTATGAATAATTATGATCCATATTATATTACATAGGCATTCTCCGCAAGTAATTCGAATATCGAAAATATTACAAAACTTTTGAACTGTCGGATGAGAAGTTGTGTATAACAGTTACCATCCAAGACGCGATACCCTTTATATTGTGAAAACTTTGCGAAACGCTAGAGGGATTTTCAATTATTATTTTAGAAGCATACTTTGGAAATTTCTTCGACGCCGCGTGTTCTACTTCGGATATTGTACAATAATATAATATTATCGAGAGTAGATCTGCATACTCTATATACAGCTACTTGTAAACTCATTTTCAATCGTCTATTATAAATGCAGGGTTCAACACTTAAAGCAGTTGCATATCTGTATTGGATGTACTAAACGATATAATTGAGTATTATATTTATAGAATGTAAAAGCTAAAGTACCTATACAAATAGTTACAATAAGAAATATTATGGCTACATTTTGATATTTAAAGATATATTTACAATAGTTTTTCCTATTTAACTGAGATATTTGTCAAAAATGAAAAAAATCACATTTTTATTGACATATTAAAAATATAGTCTCATAGGCCTCAAACATCCTAACTTTAGTTTGAGTGTTTCACCTAACAAAAACAAACATATTTTTCTTACTCATTAAGAAACTTTTTTTTTATATATATATATATATATAATATGTACAGGTTGATTCACCAAACATACCCCTAAACTTTTTACTGCCGTTAAACGTGGTGACAGATACAAAAAAAAAGACACACATCATTGTAGAATCAATACATCCATCGCTTTGCTCAGAATCTAAAATTACATCTTGGTCTTATCTAAATATCGCATATCTTATTTAATAGTAGTATGTGTAGCTAATATTTAATAATTAATATAACAATGTCAAAAATAATATTTGTATTATATTAATAGGAACTTTGCCTGCAGCGGATATCGCGAGACAGGAATCTTGCGGTGGCGTTAGATTGTAGTACAGTAATATTATTAAATATTATATAGTGACTTGCGCAGTTCGCCGATGGAATCCTCTGCGACGATCATGACAAATGACAATATTATTTCTCCGACAATTATAGCAGCACGCCATCGGGCCATCGGGCCGGTATGTACAATGTACATGTATAATTATAATAATATAATGGTCGTTGAAATGCGTCGTCGGTTCAAATCGCTTGTATATAATATATAGATATTAAATACTTACCGTCATCATAATATATTATTATATTATTTTAAATCGTATCCCATCGTCGTTTGTCTAACGCAATCGTCCGGCACCGCGAACAACGATTAAGGAACGAATCTGCGCGCGTCTATACGTATAATATTCTGCGTATATTGTACTTTGGAGTTGAGTGGCGATGAGTCGGAAAATTAACGAATTAACGCGAGGCCGGTGGCGACGCTGATCATCGTGAAAATATAATCGCCGGGACGTCGACGGATGTGGCGGCGGTTGAGGCGGCGGAGGAGGCAGGGACGGTCGTCGCCGTACGAATTATATGACGTTAAAACGATAATGGCTTACAGCGGAGCGGACTCGTCGTCGTGATAATGATCGGCAGTATATTATTTTGTTACAGCGGCGGCAACGTAATCGTCAGTACGGGAATGCGATCAAAAATCCGCGTACCTATACACCGCTGCGTCGATGGATGGAATAAACTAATGTCGTCCGAGACAAACTGCAGTGACGCAGTATACGTTGACTACGAGCAATGACTTTCAGTATTGCGGTTGATTTGACAGAGACACGATTCCAAACGCACGGTTCGTCCGGATCTTAATAACTCTAATGAACCTAATTGTCCAAATATAATTATTAATTTACGTCCAAAGTGAGTTTATTTTAAATTATGTACAATCATAAAAAAATTGACACATTCGTCAAAGAATATGAAGCTTAGTGGGTATAGTAAAAACATTTTAAAGATAACAATAATAATTAAAATCAGATTTGTCTGGAAGCACATGTCAGCACATAACCGATCAAAAATGCACAGCATTTTACAAGACAACAAAGAACATTTTTTATAGTATACCAAACTTAATTAAAATCGCGTTAATAAATAATCATGTGTTATTGGTAGTATCATCGTATTAATAGACCAATGTCACAGATATGGACGTTAATATTCTACATTTGGACATATTTAATAGTAAACTAAATAACTAATGTTGCAGGACTAAATTAAAATAGGAAGAAATGTATATCATCACAGTTCATGCAAACATAATGATTGGACTAATACTGTCCGTCAACCAATGTCTGTCAAAACTCACAACCAGTTGATTTGATCAAAGACTATCAATTTAAACACAAATTTAAAATAATTGAATACATAATTACAAAATGTTGTGATTAAATAAACAATTTATGCATATAATTTAGTACTATAATAATACTATAATCTTAAATATTATATAATATTATTTTTACAAGATATTTTAATAGTAGGTAGGTATTTCTTTACACCAGAGGTTTTGTAAATGCCTTTTCTAATAACTGATTAACATGTTTTTCATTTGATAAGCTGCATTTTTCCTTAGAGTATAGTTTTTTCACCTCGTCGCATGCCTATACACATTCATGCCGTTTCACAAAACAGGGCTTTCTCAAGTTATTCGTTCATCGTCTTTTAATAATTTCCGTTGTAGTTATTATTATTATGCCTTTTACCCACTTACCACTAAACTGTTCGACTGACCTGGTGTGGAGTTAAGCTATCAACACCCTCACAACATCTGCCGGCTGCCACGACGAAACACGTGGACCAAACCGCGATCGTTGGAATAATTAAAATCGTTAATTAAACACGCTTATCTGGTACATCTGTTGTACTCTCTATATTATGATTCCAACAAAATAATATAGACAATGCAGATTTTCCCGTAGTATAATAGGTTTGACTATAAAAAAAAATATCTACACCTATTACAGACCGTGGATGTATGAGGTTATAACAGAAAAATTCTGAACAGAATACAAACCTGGGACGATAGAAAAGTGTTGGGCACTCGACGTAAGACGCGTGGTATTATTAAATGTTAAGATAAATCGTCGTATCGAATAACGATTCTGAGCCGGGGTCGGTTATTTATTATCACGCCTCTCTTGACATTTCATTAAAATTAATCAACGGTTGTTAATCATTTTTCTTTATGATCACGGAAAAACCGCTAATAAATTCGAAATATTACATCAGCTTGTAGACTTGATTTTAAAAATTCTACCTGAAAAATGTTTTTGAAAATTATTAATAAAAATGAGAGAGAATGCTTTACTTGGAATCTAAAACCCATATATGTATAACTATATCAAGTACATATATTATAGTTACCTGATTAAAATTTAAAATATTTTGTACCTATATATCGAATAGGTTCCTTGAATTACTAGACGTTAATATGCATAGTATTTTATTTTAGTAATGCATTTAAATAACTGTTATTATAATTTTACCTATGATAAATTAGTTTTCGACCATAAAATTAAACTTGTTGTTTTGTTTTATTAGAAGCGAATAATATTTTGTATATTTTTGACAAATTATGTGAAATCGATCGCATTGTTTCGTAACTGCAAAAACCGTAAAATTATTGTCCTAGTTTAATTAAAACGTTTTGCTCGACTTAACTTAGAACTCACGATAACTGCTATATAACCGCATTGAAGAAACACGCAGAAGTTTCCGTCGTACGTTAAACGTTGTTCTACAGTATGGAAATGACTAGAGAGTAACTATAGTTATTGAAATGAAAAACTCGAGGAGTGCAGAAATTAGCCATTAATATGTTATAGGAGTAATATTGGATGCTTTCGATTCTGAAATCAAGTAATCTGAAAAAAAAATTAATTTCTCTTGAATACATTTTATACTCACTTGTCATTTGCAGATGTTTCTAGAACTAACATACTGGAATACATTTCTCATTAATATATTTAAAATAATTGATGAATAACGTATTCATTGCAGGGCAAAAACTACTCCCACGACGTACGTAGACTCTGCTATAACGTTAAGTGCTGTTAATAAAATGAAGTACCTATTATAAGATCTGTTCATACAAATGTACCTATAGGTATTACATTAAAACATGCATTGTATGCTTAGGGAATATTGAGTATTCTCGTGGTGGGAGGGGGGAGAATTGGTATAAAGGATAAATCACCTCCCATCGCCCTTTTTTTTTCATAATCTCAAATAACTAATAATTTGTATATTGGAGTGTTTTTCAGTTCTGTAAGTGGCAAACAATATGGATTCTGTAATAATTGTTAAATAATTTTTGATTCGTTATATTTTTCCATATTTTTTTATTGAGTATAAACTACCTAATTGAAAAACTATTATTACATTAAACCTTAAATTAGATATTCATTATTACTAAACTAAGAATATGACAGGCAAAACTGAAAGTAATCCATTCATTTGACGTTTCCTATAACTGATATAAATGTATTAAGTTTGTGCAGTCATTCAATATAATAGATTTCTTAATATTTACCAACTATTTAAAATATTATGCACCCGCAGTGTCATTATGTATGAAAATACTAAAAACCTATTCAACAAGAAACACAATTACTGAAATAAGGAGTAAATTTAGTAAGACGTGATGAGTGATGACTTATTATTAATAAGTTATTAAAAATTAATTTAATCCAACCGTCTGAATGGGTTAACATTGTTTGCCATTCATGAATAAGTTATTGATCCCGAAGAAGTTATCTTGAAAAATAAAATCAAGAAAAGTTGATAGGTATAAGTATTTTTATAAATTACAATTTACAATTTTTAATTTTTATAGTAAAAATAATTTTATGAATAACTCTATTGTTTTTGTGAAGTGGAACTACGACATTGTGGCAAAATTTGCAATATTTTTGTTCATTAAAAATCCTGAGAATGCCATTGTCGTCATACTTAGGGTAGGATATAAATGTATTATTTATAAATACAAGATCACTAAACAGTAATTTACTCGGTAAATGTATTTTGTTCTTGAAAATCCTTTTTACTACTTAACAAATGTATTAAATTCAATACAATTTATAGCACAACACTTTTAATAAACAAATCATTGACTATTTTTTAAGTTTGTACTTTTTCAAATAACATTATGACAACAGACATTCTTAGTTTCAAATTCTGGAGCAGAACTATTTAACGTTGTGTAAACAAAATGTTGTTTTCAAAAACTCATTGTATGTCAGCCGGTATAACACTGGTTCATCATAGGTAGATCGACTAATACTTTCATCTGATGTTTACCGACTTTTGGTCGACAAAAGGTGTCGATCAACCAATGTCGAACAAGTCTAATACCGACTATAAATTGCATTTACCGAGAAAATGACTGTTGGGTGATGAACAAATCACTAGGTGTGAATGTTTATATAATTACCTATATTAAATGAATGCGTTTAAACAGATAATTATTTAAACAGCAGATATTATAACATATTATATAATATTAGGTTGATGTTAATCGTGCTGACATAATAATGTTTTGAGTTCTTAACTTTTACATTTTGGTAAATTGTCAATATCGTTTTTGACTTGTACCACTATTGTCATACCCAACATTATTAATATAATACCGATTGGTCAGTGGTTAGCAACCTGCGCAACCCTAAGGGGTCGCCAAAATTGTGTAGGTACCTACAATTATACAATTAACGATTTTATGAATATGTTTATTGTGCATACGTATAAAAAATCTTTTTAAAGAGACACCTTATTGAAATAATTAAATACAATGGGTTGTGGATCGAAAAATGTTACGCGTCACTGAGTTAGGCAATAATATGATTAGTTCTAGATCGTATAGTCCGTCTATAGTAATTTATTATTGTGCATTGAAATTATTTGTAATAGTGGTCTACTCGTCAATTTGGCAGTTTGGCCGTTATTGGAGTAATACGCAAGTGGCTAAAATATATAATGGTTTAATAATTGTTGTCTAGTGTCATATACACTCGTAATATAGCTAAGTTTGCGGACTGCGGTAAACGGGTCGTCGAATTGGAATGTCTCCTAAAAACGAAACGAATTCGATTGCCGGCCGAAACGGCGAGACCTGTGAACTGGCTGAACTCTTTATATACCTACTTGCTGCTTTAGTGCACAGTAATAATATAAATATATAATTATATTGAGCAGGCAATTCTTCAAAATATATCAAAGTTGTATTGGTAAATAATGTTTTGAATAAATACCATATTTTCCTAAAATGTATCTCAAAAAAAAAATTGTCTCGCTAAGCTGAAAAAAAATTACTCAACAAATATATTACCATATGGTCGGAATATATGGTTATATATTATATGGTCGGAAAATGGACCGAACGTTATATTTATTTATTCATTTTATTTTCAGGAATCAGTAAACCGGCAATATCATTGCGTGCTGCCATCTGCGTGATACGTCGAGAGCAGAACGATCGAGGACCACGCCATCTCCCGAAATCAGAAGACTTGTCAAAATCGATGCTGCAAATAAATGTAGAACTTTAAATTATTCGTTATTATTATTGTTAAAATTATTTACTATGACGCATCATCGTTTCTTTATATTATATAAAAAAATCGCTGACCACCTGAATCACGTTTGACTCAAAGGACTTACTCAGCTTGAGAGTTAATTTGAAAATATTATTTATTGTTTAGTGTGTTTAACTAAAATAGATCTCAGCTTAAAATATATGATACATGTGTTTATGTATACATATTATACTTGAGTTGTGTATGGTATTCATTTATAAGTTATTCAATTAAAAATATTATCAAGTTACAAAATGTAATTTTAAAAAGACGCCACAACCGCATTTGTTTCCGTCTAACGTACAACATGGCAATATTACAATTTTAAAATACTCATAACTCGTATTAAAATGTAGGTGAATTTGCACTAGTATGAAACTTTAAACTTTAAATATTATGGATATAACACATGTGTGATGTGATTTTAACAAAATATGTAATAGTGATAATAATAAATAATTAACTGCCTACCAATTATCAACGTATGTTTCATAGGCATAATAAGTAGGTAAAGCTTTTAAAGCTTTCAAGAAAATTATCCGAAATTCGTATCTGTACACCTACATTTCAAAGTACCATCAGTTGTATGATTATTTTGTATTTCATATATTCATTAATAGGTAACTTTTAAATTATAAAAAAATTGAACATAATGACACTATGGTGTAATATAAATATATAATAATATACATATAAGATCGATGAAAAAATCGTTATTTTTCGTTTAAATATATAATTTTGTCAAAATTAGAACTTCAGTGCAAATAAAAAAAATGCAATGCAATCTTAAATATTTTTAATCACTGTAGGAAAAACTTTGAAAGAACCCTATATTGAATTGTCAATTAAAATGGTCATCAAATTTTTACGAAATAGCTTTTTAAAATATTATGTTTTATTTTTTAACAAAAAATTTACAATCTGTATCATATGAACAATAAGCAAATTTGAAATGGAGAGTAATTTTAAGATGACATTAGAGGATAGAGAGGTTAGAGCTTGTCAGTAACAGAGCCCTCAAATATTATGTTAAAAGAAAAACGATGATTTTACAATTACAACACACAAGTTTTACAGCAGTAACAGTGATAAGGAAGAAATAATTTTGAATTTTAACATACTTTGAAAATTGTTTAAAAATTAACGACTTAACCAAATTAAAAGTTTTAAACTCCAAAATGGTTTTTAAATACTTATTTATGAAATAGCTATCTTGGATTATTAGAAAAATATTAAATAAAAAATTTAAATTATTTTTTTTTGTTGTAAAAAAATAAAATAAAATATAAGATATACAAATTATAGCGCAAAGCTCTACAAATCATTACAAAAAAAAAAACTTAAAAATATTGAATAGAAAAAAAGTCATTGCATTAGTCAAATAGACTTGTTACACCCTGTATATATTATTATATTATATTATGTATATATATATTGTATGTGTATGATGTGTTGGATGTAAAATCTGTGTTCTAAAACATTCTGAAATGTACATAGATTTTATAAAAGAAAATTTAGAATATCGTTTTGAACAGTGTAAAAGTTTTTTTTTTTGTATAGTACCTAAAAGTATTTAATATTTTAGTAAAATGTTTTCACTGAGTCGTGTATTTTCAAATTCAAAACAAATATATTAATTATTTACATATAAATACAAATTTAAATTTAAATTATACTCAATTTCAGAATACTGACCGCAACACGAACTTACCTAAGAAAAATATCCCTTTTTATTTTTTTAATAAATTGTAAAAATATCTTACTAAATTTTAAATATACTTAGTACTTAAATTAAATATATAAACAAAAAAAATGCCTCTTAAGTTTAAATGTTGACAAGCTAAGGATTGACAATTTCAAACAAGGTTTCTTATATAGAGTTCATATTGTAACTAACAAATCTTAAATATATATTAACATTTTTTATTTCATAGATATTTTAAGCTCATAATTTGACATAATTCGGTACAATTTTAGTTGTTTTGTTGGAATTTAAAAATATTATTAATGATTACTAAACATTTGAATTATATTATTATTATAATTTATACACACTAAACGTTTTCAATTTCAATTTTTTCTACAAATATTAATATGATCTACAGTATTACTTACATCTAATAGTAAAATAAATTACTTTAATAGCAATAATATTATACAACATACTTGGTGATATAGGATAATAGTCTTCGCCCTGGACCGTTTTTCGTATATAATGATTTTATATCATTGAATTCATATTTAACACATCTATTACAGTGATTCACAAAACACCTAATGTACAACAGAGCGGTACCCACTTGGCCATGGTTCCTTGATGGTCGTTATAGGTGAATTAATATACTGTAATTAATATTGTATCTAAAAACTCTAAAAAAAATATGTTAACATAGTTTTTTTATAGACATTTTAAGTTAAAATATTGACAAAATTATATTTGTTTAAACGAACAATAACGATGTTGATTATTTCGTTGTAATTCAAAAACATTATTCGTGGGGATTTAAAACTTTTTCGTATATTTTAATTTTAACTATACGCAATGCAATTTTTAAAATATATAGATTATTTATTACTGCTATTATCTATTTATACCACGAACCTATTCACACTGTTCAACTCTAACTCAAAAGTTAATAACAATAATATAATATGATAGAAATATACACTACTATAATAATTAAAATAATAAATGCAATGTTCTTGGCATAAATTAAATTAACCAACCGTAATACTAATAGTAAAATAAGTTACTTTTATAGCAATATTGAAAACATATCATGAAATATACTTGATATAGGCTAACAGCCCATCTCTACTCAGAACCGTTTTACGTATACAATGATAGAACTAGTGCAATTTAGCAAAGGTTATTCAAGTCCATAGTTAATATTATGTATATTTATACACTGCATAATTAGTTATAGACGAATAGGTTACAACTTTTACAGTATCTCAGAAAAAAGATATTTAAATAGTTTGGCTTTTGTTTTATTCTCATAAGTACGTTACAAACATAAAATAAATGTACTTTATTAGTAGAGCATACATGACTATAATATTATAAAATTAGTGTATTTTAAATAATACGCTTTTCGTAGAATAAGAAAAACTAAAATTCCCAGAAAAGAAAAGAATGCTTTTGAATTGCTCCATGAATCAATGAGATTAAATGAAACGTCTAATATATAAATATTACAGTTAAATAAAAATATAATATAATTTTATTATAATATAAATTTGTACAAATTATTCATTTGATAAAATAACAAAAAAATGTCTATAATGTACCCAAACTTAAAACCAATGATTTTTTATATTAAAATATATTTATTTGTTTTATATTAAAACTAAAACGGAAATAGGTGTACCTTTGTAAGATAAATAATTGTCAGCCGCAGTAGCTTTGACACCAAGGCTTAAAATAATAAAATAAAAACTATAATAATACATTTGCTTTGTAACAACAAACAACGTAATCTATGTATTCATTTTCATTAAATCTGTGAATAGGATGTTTTTTAAAGTGGTTACACCCTATTTGGTTTTCAATGATGTTTACTATTTATTTATTTGTATATTTTTTGTGAACCTTTTTTAGACATATGATAAAAAGTTTCAATTAATCTAACTAATTGATTTTAACCTTAAAAATGTTGTAAAGAAAAATATTATAATTATAATTAAGTTACAACATATATTTCACCGTTAATCGCATATTTTAAATGTAAAAAAATTCGAACCATAATTGGTAAACTATATAGGTATCAAAAACTAGTTATTGGTACCTACTCTAAGATCTAGGTACTCTTATACTATTATAAATTATAATGAAGAAACTTGTCAATATAAATAAAATAATGATAGGGTATCTGTTTAATCAATAGGTTATTATCAATACATCTATAATATATTTCAACCAAAATTCAAGAAATTCAACCTACAGTATTAAATTTAATTTACAAATTACAAAAAATTACAAGTAATAGGTAAACTTATTACTGACGCCTAAATTTTTAAGAACATTTCAACTCATTTCAATACACATGTGTATTGAAATTATTATATTATTTATTACATAAACTCAATTAAAATTAAAACAACTAGAATATTTTTTCTGTCAGTTTGGTTTTTTAACTACTAAGTCAACCAGCAATGACTATTTTATGGTAAAAGATTTTATTCATAAACAGCTGGGTGATAAGAATAGCTATAAAGTATAAGAATGGTTAGGTTTGAAAAAAAAAATTTGATAAACCATGGACGTGATTAATTCACTTTTCTTTATCCGATAGAAGTATAGAACACAAAGTTTCAGAATTAAAAATAACTCATGGTGTACCCAAGGTTAAGTCTTTTTGTTTTTTTTATATTATGTTCATAAACAGTTTGCTCAATTTAGAAATAAATTCAAAAGTATTTTAATACGTAAAGAAACTATTTTGTTTATTTCAAATAAATCTTAGTTAATTATTTCCTTCAGCCATTTTAGTTAAATAATGTTAAAACGATGTCGTTACAGCACTCGGACGGGGGAATTAATTTTAAATAAAAGAGAAAGGGGTACAATTTTTTTAATTAGGGTACAAATGGATACAAATTGGGTACAAAAAAATGAAATTCGTTTGGGGGTAATAATGACTTACGGGTGCCAAGAGGACGCACCTAGAATTAAGACATAACATAAAATAATTTTACCAAATGGTATTTTACAAATATCATATAATTTTAAAAAAGAAGCACCTCTCAGCTGTATATTAGGTGTCGTTTGGTTCACTGTAATGTATGTGTTAACTTTGAATTCAGTGATATTATATTTAAACGCTTATTAAAAAATTGTGAAAATATTGTAACGTGACCAGAAGGTAGTCACTTAAATATACGAACCAAAGTTAGGTTATCAACCAATTATTTTAACAAATGTTCGTATTTTTTTTTCATTTTTCCTAATTACTTATATTTTTCAATTTTATCCTCTGAAAAGTACAACAACATCCATTTTTCTATAAAAAAATACTAAGTCAAAGTTGATGATCAGAGGATTTTTTCTTATAATATGAGTGTCTTTAGACACAAATAATGTTACTATTTGATAATATTAATATTCAATGAATATTAATATTAACTGCTGTACTTATTATTTTAATATTTTTAAATCAATCGCAACCCGAAAATTAAGATTTGTCCTAGAGTGAAGTACATGATCTTTATTGATATTGTCGCGTTAACAAATAACTTAATCGTGATAAACTCGTAGAAAGTAACCAGTTAAGTAAAATAAAAAAATTTAAAAATGTATATTTTTGTGTTTTAGGTTTGTAATTATAAAATGTCAAAAGTATATTAACATCCATGATGACATAAAATATATTATAACTATAAATATATTAAGTAGTACGGTAAAGTATATGGTATAAATATGAACAAACCTATTGCAATTAAAGTTTTGCCTAACAGGCAATTTAGAATGTATGTACAAACTACATACTTATTACTTTATTTTAGATTCTGAAGTTTTGCATAGTTAATTCTACCTAATTACAAAATTGTATCTTCTGTATATAATAACATACCTACCTAATATAAAAGTGAAAGTTTAATTAAATACATATTTTTTTCTGAACATTAAAGGAAAAAGTTTTTACAAACTTCGACATTTAAATTGAACACATATTTAAAAATATAACTTTTCAAATATTATTACAATTATTTTTCTTAAAATCACGAACAACATACAAAAAAGGCGGCTTGTGGGTACCGCTTCGTTATACAGTGGGTGTCTTGTGAGGTCACTTTAATGGATTTGTTAAATTTGAATTCAATGATATAAAATCATTTTATACAAAAAACGATTCTGAGCGAAGACCGTCCGTGTATTTTATGATATTATTGCTATTAATCCATTAATTTTACTATTAATAATTCAATAGATTGAATTAATTTTTGCAGAAAACATTGCATTTTAAAATGTCATTGATTGTATAAAATATAATGATATACTTTAAAGTTTCAAGCACCCAAGAAAAATATTTTTAAATTACAACGAAATAACTAACATTGTTATTCTATAATATTAAAATATCTAATTTTGTCCAAATTTGAACTTAAAATGTTTATAAAAATCAACCATGTAAATATATTTTTAGATTGATTGGTTACATTTACAAATACTTACGAGAAACCTTGAATTAAGTTTTCAATCCTTAGGTATAAGAATTAAACATTTTATAAATTTTTAAGAATAAAATAAAATGCAAATTGATATTTTGATGTCCAAATTTGATCTTAAAATGTCTATAAAAAACAACCATGTTCATATATATTTTTTTTTTCTGTTACACTATATAATCCTAACGAAAAACCTTGTTTTAAACTAAACTTTAGCTATAATAACTGAACATATTATTAATTTTTAACTACAAAAAAATTTTCAAATGTTCTATGATGCATTTTGGTCAAAATTTAAAGTTCAAATTCTTATAAAAAAAAAAAAAAAAACTGTGCCTATGTATTTTTAATATTTTTGATCTGATATTATAAAAGTATATGAGGAACCTTGTATTATATTTCGAAATTTATAAAAAAAAAATGTTAAAACTCAAAACTTTCATAAGCTTCTAATTAGCTCGAAAGGCATCAACATTGTTTTCAAAAAATTTGGAGTATAGAAAATATTAATCTCAACATATTTTGGTGAAAATTTCAAATGTCTACGATTATTCCTTTTTGAATTACATCAAATAAGTAAATCACTCCCTGAGAAATCGATAATTTATGGGTGAATATCCAATTTCTCATTTCAAAGGCTCATAAGAGATTAATTTGACTTTGAAGTAAATTTTTTTTTAAAAAAACGTAGAAAAACTTATAGAGAATCTTGTGTTCAATTTTAAATAATTAAATTTAAATAGAAAATTTTTTATGAATTTCCTAATCATAAAAAACTGCACATTTTTGTGATTTTTATCAAAATATTTATTTAGACTTATAAAAGATTTATAAAAAACTATTATAGACTTACGCTCAATTTTTCAAGTTTTTTTGGCCAATTGAAATATTTTTTATCGACAAATATAAAAAAAAAAAAACCCAAAAATGTATTATGCTTATAAATAGCTCAAAAAGAATTCAAATATATTGAAAATGTTATTGTGTATAGAAAATGGTTATACAAACATTTGGTGAACATTTTATATATCCACGGTTTTTTTTTACGCCAAAATACCAAATCGATTTTTTTAAAACCTAGTTTTTCAAAAAAATTACAGTTTTTTCTTAATTTTAGATTCTGAACGGAGCGATAAATGTATTCATTTTACAATGATGTGTGGTTTTTTTTCTTTTTTTGTGTCTGTCATTACGAATTTTTTTTATCAGCATCTTTTCTGGTAGAAAAGAGAATCTAGTTGGTACTTTGGGGGGTCAAAAGTAAAAATTCCCAATAGTTTTCAAACACGTCGGGAAGAACGACAAAAAAGTTAAGAAAAAACTGGAATTTTTTACAAAATCGATTTTGTTTTTTGGTGAAACACCAAAAATAATAACAGTAGACCATAATATGGCATTTTCAGAAAATGTTTATACGATCAATTTCTATACACAAAAACAATTTCAGTATTTTTTTTGAGCTATTTATAGGCATAATCAATTTTTGTATTTTCATTATTGTCAATAAAATTATTTTCAATTGGTCAAAAAACTTGAAAATGTAATACTAGGTTCTTCATAACTTTTTGTAAATGAAAATTAATAAAAAGTTGAGCGTAATTCTATAATAGTTTTTTTTAAGCATCTAAAGTTAAAATGTCGACAAAATACGTAAAAATCAAGAACATTTGCAGTTATTTTTGAATAGGAAATTCATAAAAAAATTTCTATTTAAATCTAAGATTTTAAAGATTCTCTATAGGTTTTAAAAAAAAAAATTACTGGAAAGTCAAACTAATTTTTTATGAGCCTTTGAAATTATACATTGGTAAATAACCTATAAACACCGATGTCTCAGGGAACGATTTTCTTATTCTGTTGTAATTTAAAAAGAAATAACCGTAGACATATAAAATTTTCGTC
The DNA here is from genome assembly GCA_022818045.1 of Neotoxoptera formosana. NCBI lineage: Eukaryota > Metazoa > Arthropoda > Insecta > Hemiptera > Aphididae > Neotoxoptera > Neotoxoptera formosana. Next base: position 9,402,431 of record CM040632.1, on the reverse strand, counting down.
AAATGTCGAGATTATAGTTTTCTATACACCAAAATTGTTCTTAAAAATGTTGACGATTTTTGAGCTAATTGTAGGCCTAAGAAATGTTTGGTTTTAAAAAAAATGTATATGAACCATCGTTACACAAATTTTTGTTTGGTCAAATTGCTTGAAAATGTAGTACAAAATTCCTTATAAGTTGTTAAAATAGCAGATTGAAAATATAAAAAATATGTAAGCACAATTTTTTTCCCGCCCTTTTAAAAACTATTGAGAACTTTAAAAAATGACCTATCAAAAGTACCAACTATAAATTCTTATTTCCGCCAAAAAAATACTGATGAAGAAAATCTAAGCATTATTTCGACAACTTATCGATAAACTCTGACTGATGCGCTTCCGATATGTAAATAAATAATTATCAATATTTAGAAAGTTATTTGAAAGTAATTGAAAGTCAAATTTTAGGATATGCAGGGCTGAAGTTTTGTCAGAAATAAATATACGTAAGAAAATTACTACTTTAACGTAGCTCTTGGATGTTGTCTCAGTGACTATAACCAGTTAAAAACATCCATTAGAAATTCACTAAATTACATGTATTTGCAAGTTAATTTTCAATATTTTAAAACCAACCCTGGGGGACCGTTTTTTCACTTTGAAATTGGGTGTACCAACTTGTCACATCGACCCCACATAGTACCCCAAACTGTAATAACTGTAATAGTGTTCTACGTATTAGTACAATTGAATTTTCGAAAACTTATACAAATCGAATACATAATAAATAATATATTATGTTCTTAAGCAAACACATTACCCGAAATTCCAGGAAACTCAAATCCCAACTATTTCCAATGACAAATACCTTGGAATTACACTTGATAAAATTCTGACTTTTGGCCAACACCTTAAGTTAAAAATAAAAATTCTTATGGCAGATAACATTTACTATGTACCCATTGTACCCATTTATAAAATCCAAGCTCCTAAACTACTAAACTCATTATAACATACAAATACCTCAAATGGCCTATCTGGGTATACAGCATATGCTATTAAAATTTGAAACTTAGCAAAATCATTCCAAAACGTGTACCATAATATAAGATTTCCAGTCGATCAATCTTCGTATGATAACTTCTGCACCGTAGTATGTATCACACTCCAAATATTCTACACAGTCACACAGACCGTGAAATTGAATCAGTCAACCAATTTGCTACTAACCATCTTACTAAAAAGATACAAATCAATAAGAAACACAAATCTCATAAAATACACATATGTATACACAACCTATAAATATTATAAAAAACATGTGGATTCTATCACTGGATAGTCATTCCCTCCACATCGTATTAGTACAACATTGTTCATCTGTATATGTATATTATATCAAACAAATCTTATTTTCATAATGTGCCTTATGAGCACAGTACAAAAATATTATATTATTAAATACTAAAAAAATAAAAAATATTTATGTATTATAAAAACATAATGCAATATTAAAATATGTTTATTAAGGTCTTGCGATATCTATTTACTAACTATAAAATATAAGCAAAAACAAAAAAAATTCTATTTTTTTATTATTTTTAAGACGCTTTTAGTTTTTTTATTGTAATCCCCCCCCCTAACTGCTGCTTCTATTAATATTTAATATATATCGTAATACAGGTATTACCTCCACATTAATATAGTATTATATATATATTTTTCGTTTTATTTCTAATTCACCGTGGCACTAAACAGCCACTACAGTGCACGTATATTACATCGTATTACTATAAAGTACTGTGAAGGTAGGGGTTTTGACCTGTTTGATAAAACACGCCGAGCAAAATATTAATTAGAAGCGGGTGCGAGATGCTACGACTGCGACTTCGTACGAAGGAGCCTTCGGCGTCGGTGGAGGAGGAAGGATTCGAATTTCATCCCAAGCACACTGTCGACAGTGGCGGTGGCGTCGGTGTCGATGCCGACGGGGTGGTGGGACTTTGACGTGCCGGAGCCACCCCGCTCAGAAGACGACTGGCAAGTAGTGCAAGCGGGGTGTATGTCTTCGGGTTTTGTATTAAGGTATACGAGATTATTCGGAAGGAACAAAGGATCCCTGCGGGTCTACTTTCGAGCCGTCTTAGCGTGCATTATTAAATTGTATGCCGCGTCAAGAGAGCTAAAAGACAGTGGCTCCGGGAAATTCTAATTTAACACGAAACGCCCGGAACACGTCGTCCACTAGAATGGAGGGGGGTGGCTGCAAAACTCATCCCTCTGTGTGTTTTGTGCTTCGCTTAGGTATATCGCATATACTTATATAGAACTGAGCGAGCTCGTGTATATATGTGTGCGTGCGTGCGTGTGTACGTGCGTGCGTAAATGTGTGCATGTGTGTATGTGTGCGCGGGCGCGTGTGTGCGTGCGTGTGGAAATTCTTTGGGCCAATAAGAATGCCGGAGATACTTTGGGAGCTCCACCCTTTCCTTGACAAACACCTTACCGTACCAACCCTCCGGGCTACCGGTGGGGTAGGTTTTAAGAAGAAGCCATCATGGAAAATGCCATCCACTCCTCCACCGCTACCGACCCGCTTTCCACCCACCACCACAGACACCGTGCGATTTAATTTTCTATACAAAGTTCTGACGACATTTCCGTCAAAGTCTCTTTCTCTCACAGTTCTCTCTTACTCTCTCATTCAATCTATCCATCTCTCTCCTACTTATATGTCTCCGTATCGTTTTCTCTCTTTCTACCTCTTTACCACTCTTCCGAACATACGTGTGTATATATATATATATTATATATCCTCTTTCCCTTATCAACTTTGCCACCCCCGTCGAAATTTTCCAGGGTTTTCAATCGAATGCATTCCAGCGGCAGCAGCTTGGCTGATGAGAGAAGTTATCGCATGAGAAAACTTTCCTATTAAAGTGATGGGTAATGTTCGTGTCTATAGAAGAACTCTTCAAGTTTTCACCAAGATAAATACTTAAGTTCTCGGACTAATGGTTATTGGACGTTTTGAATTGATGTGCAGAGTAAAATACTAAAGAGAATGAGGAGCGTTTATGTTATGTACAAAACATTTTTTTTTTTTTTTTTTTAATGAACTAAGGACAGATATACTATAGTAAATACTTACATAGGTATACATTTTTAATCTGCAAAGCTGTCAATACCAGAATTTTGGTATATTTTATATTATCATATAATATTATCTATGAATCTATTTGTGTGTACATTCCATATAGCTCCTAAAAATAATTCTAATTTTGTGCAATAATTAATTTAATAATAATAATAATATTTAGTAATAGAAAAATACACTGCACAGTGCTGTAACTAGTATTGGATGGGAAAAGGAGGGGGCAGCACAGTTAACCTCTGAAACGTTTGATTAAACTAATGATGAACCTTTTACATTTTAAGCATAAGCTTTACAAATTAAAAATTGTATTAAGTTTTAACTACAAAATAATTCGTAATATTTGTGATTTTTTCAAAATTTGAACTTCAAACACAGTTATAAAAAAAATTGTGCCCATGTATATCATACTATTAAATTGCTATAAGTACAACCTATGAGAAATTTTGTATTCAATTTTCAAACTTTTTAATCGAGCTTAAATCGAGCGAAAATAATAATTTGAAGTAATAGTGGAATAATTCAAGATTTTACTAGGTATTAAATTATTTAAATAATAATATGATAACAAACATTTTTAGATCGTCTAGTGCTGTCAAAGTTTGGATTTTAATTGCTTATGAAAAATGTATATGGCATTGCATGCCTTGTAATCTAGAAAATACTTATATCAGTATTTGATGAAAATGGAAAGTCTCTACGGTTTTTTGGGCGTATACTAGTTGCCTGCCGAAGTTAAAAAGGTCGATATTATTTATACGAATTGCCTACCGACAAACCTTAAATGTTATCAAAAACGAAAATGGTTTAGTACTAGTTGCTTCCCAATGGGAGTATACATTTTTATAATGAAATATACATATTATAATAATAATTATAATATAATATTTGTATAAATGTATATATATTTATAATTTTAATAATATTACCGAACGGTTTTTTTATTGAATAATTATATTCAATTATTTTTTTTAGATTGTAAGCGGAGCGATGAATTCATTTATAATAGCTGTGTATTAATTGGTATAAATGTACATAATATATACCCAAGACTGATATTTTTGAACTGTACACATACTTCTAAATATTTAAAAAAAATGTATCATTATTATTTATAAATATCTTTTTTGTTAGATATCTTAGATGAAATTTGCAACCAGAAACTACTTTCAATGTTAGAAAAGTATTTTTACTGCTTCAAAAAGCAATGACAAAAAAAATACAATTTTAAACCTATCTAAAATATAATCTTTTAAAGTTAAGATTTATTTGTACCTCGAAAAAATATCATCAAAATTAATAAGTTAGCTAATAAATATAATATGTTATGTTATGCTAATGCCATCCATTTTATGAGGCAATAAATGGTAATAATATTTTGCACTTTGGCCCACAAAACATATAGTACCTAGTGGTATTGACGGAACATACATTTAATATTAAGATGAACAAAAAAAAATTTTAAATATACACCCAATACAATTAACAATTAAAAATAACCCCACTGATATATTAACTCAATTTTGTTATAACATTACTTAACTTTTAAAAAAAAGTACTTTTAATTTGTCAATTGTATGAGGTACATTAAAACTTGTATAAAAAAAATGCGATGTCGTTATGTATTAATACAAATATTACAACAATCGAGTACTATTTTTTTTTTACTTTCTGTTAAAACCCTTAGCTGTTGATAAAACAGTGTATGTGTAAAAACACTCTACAATCATTGGTAACAAACTAAAGACTAGAGCATACATATTTATAATTTATAAAATTATGTAATATGACCCGTAAGGATGGACTAGTTTGAGTATTTAAATCTAATAGAAACCAAATGCATACTTATACACCTCATTTATACAATCATACAACAACTTCTAAATATTTGTGTACACACAACATAATCAATATTAAATAAAGTTGTATTTGTTATAAGCTTTAAATAAAGCTTAATTTACCCTTTACTCTTAAGAACTTGAACTTAAGTATTTTTTAAATTTATGAGGTAAGTAGGTTATGAAACTATACTCGCATACTAAAATTTGGTTGATAGTCAGCTAGACATAAAGAATTTTTTCTTAACATTAATGTGATTTCATTGAATTAATAAAAATGTGTGAATACACAAATAATACATTTAAGACCACAATATTTGCAAAATAATATAATATATTAGTTTTTTAAATGTTTGTACAGACATTTTATTTCTATAATATTAGTAGGTAGGTGGTTTTTATATTTATATTTGTATAAATAAATCTTTTTTGGCTAAAGTTTAACTTTTAGTCAATACTATGCTTTACTATTTTATATCTTAGTGACAACTGTCAGTTTTATAATTTATCATAATATAATGAAAAATATCTCGGAATCAGTAGTATTCAAATAACGAAAATGTGGCTAATCTGTATAAATAAATATTCATATTCATATGCACAGTGCTTAACATTGTTCGTTCACGTCAATGACTTTTTTGAAATCAATAAAAATGTTTTTTTTATTTATTTATTTTATCATAAAATGTTTCAGCACAAAAAGTGGTATTACAAGTAATTTTTACAATGAATTAAATTATACTAGCTGCATTAATTTTTATATTGATATTGATAGTTGACTAAATTATAGTTATAGTTTAAGTGTAAAATGTATTCTTCTATTAGTCTTCTGTTGATGAATCTTCGTTATCTGTTAGGAGAATGTCCTGAGCGAGTCGAGGCCGCAGACGTCTGTTGGGTGTTTTTTTTCCTAGGTTGTAGTGACGGGGTCCGTCCGAATTTTTTAGATTGACGTGGAAGTTTTTGAATTGCATCTTTATCCATGCGTTAATGAATGGTATACCCAATAAAAATGTTGATATGTATTTGTTTTTGGGTTTATCGTGAGACTAAGATAACCATTTAAAAAGATAACTCATCGTATGAAAAGTTCCATTAATAATTTACATTATGGATTCGAATGGTTGTAGATTAGTCTTAAAGGTTGTACGAGAGTAGGGTTTATTAATACGTCAGCGGATAAAATGTACGAGGACAACCGCGGCAAGACACCCTGTATGTGTGTACAAATAATATACGTACACCGACTACCTACATGATTTTAAAACGAATAAACTAAAATTCCGCACACACAAATCGCACCGAAAACCTTTGCGGTAAATTATTTTATACATAAAACCGTATGTCGACAACGACGAAACGCATTTAATTGCGCGGGCATTCTTGGCCCGGGAAAACGACAGTGGCGCGCGCGCGCGCGCGTGTGTGTGTGTGTGCGCGTGTGTATGAATGTGTGTATACGCGCGTGCCCGCTAAGAACGGAAAACGGGTGAAAGGAAAGTACAAATTATGTATTATATATATATATATATGCACACGTATATATACGCGTAGAATGAAAGCGCTCACTCTCCTTTCCGCCCTTGCGTCGACGACGACGACGGCGACGACAAGACCGTCGCGTGGGCGGCCGTTTTCTCCATTTATGCTCCGATGAATATGTGTTTGTTCGCCCGAGAGGAAACACTCAGCTGCAGTGGCGGCGGCGGGGTTTTATTATTCCCGTAGAAACCCCGTGAGCGCATTATCATGGTCTTCGTCGTCGTTTCCCTCTCTCTCTCTCTCTCTCTCTCTCTGCTTATGTATATGTGTGAGCCACTCTGTATCATTATATATATATATATATATATATATAGTTCTGAGTTCGTGCACCGCGTGCGTGTGGTGCAGATGATTGTAAGGTGGTAATATTTCATCGTCTTTGCAGCACACGTTGAAGGGGTGGACTTTCAATCTCCGTGAGAGAACTGGGGAAAATAGTGATTTCCGAAGACATATTTTGAGCACGAGTTTTGTGTGTGTGTGTGTGTGACACGTTGTTTTTTCAAATTTCATTTATCCGTTAAAAATGAAAGTACGCTTTTTAATAAAAAGTTTTTATATTTTAAAAAGAAATTTAGCTGAATTCTGTGCTTTATTTTAGTGCTCCAAAATTCAAGTTAACTGTAATAATAATAAAACATTATTTTTATTTAGTATCATAAAATAAGTATTCACTAAAAAAAATGTTGAGCAGATAATAAACCATTGTAGGTTGAAATAAAAACAATGACATAACGATAAAAGAGTGTAGGTAGCGGAAAATTGGATAACAGTACAAATATGACAATCATGCATGTAATTCCAAAGCTCATAAATATCGAGAATGAAAACATAATAATAAAATAACGGACATATTTTCGATCTACAATACTCGGTACATACGCGTTCGCTGTAAACACTTCTGTGGACAGTATAAATACCTAAATAGACATATTTTATAAGAACCCGGCAGCCGATATTCTCGAAGTTTATAACTTACACATATCTACAACATGCTACCTATACCTATACCTATACAAACAGTGTAGTTAGGCGGACGAGACTTATAGCTGACAGAGTTTATGATAGTATATAAATCATGGCTTCAGCAGCCTCCACCCGGTAGTAGTAATAATAATAGTCATTATTATTATTCGTCGGCTGACATGACAGAGATTTATTGTTGACGCCGTGCAACGATTTCGCATCGAACCCTCCGTCGCCCCAAGTACAAATCCGTTAGCTATTTCGCCACTTCTGTTTCGTTGCTGCTGCCTTGCTACAATATTTAAGAAAATCCTTCGTTTGTTATCGACCAAGAAAACACGAAATGCCAATGCAGTTTTCTAAGGGTTCGCCGAATGGGTTATTCTTGTTATAAACATAATTATAATTTATCACTATTATAATTTACTCGATTTGGTGATGGTGCGAGAGTATATAGGTACGGCGTATATACTATTACAATAACATTTATAACTAAATGCATGTATTCTAATTTTATATTATATAAGTATGCGGTAGGTGGTGCTTGAATAATATTTTTTTAAATGTTTTGTCGTACAGCCTACAGTAAGTAAAAACTTAAATAGTACATCGATAAACAATATAGTCACTTAAAAATCACATAACATAATTATAAGTATTTTACTACCAAACAATAAATGTACCGAATAATTTGAATGAATAACTTAAACTCCAATGTTATAAAGTAACTACTGTAAGAATAGGAGTTTTTATAAATATTTCAAATGAATGCGAAGCAAAAACATAATACTTTTTTAACAACATATTATGAAAAAAAAATGGCTTAAAATTAAAACAGCATTAAATATTATCAAAACATCTTTGGCGATATCGCGTTATACTATATACCAAGGTACCATCAAAAAGAAATTATGCCTTATATGCTTCATAACCGCGGCTGTTAACCGTGTATAACCGCTCGTCCCCTTATAATATTATCGTATAATACACCACGCGCATTAACGCAATTAACCTTTCAACGCGTATTCGAATCCCAACCGGCCGTATCATATTCGTGTATCCGTTCTCCGCAGTATATACATTTCGTCAGCTATATATTATGTAGTGTACGCGGTGCGAGTGTATAATGTTACCCGCGTAAGAATATTATTGATTATTTGTAATAATTAGCGTCTACAATATTATATTCCGGGTGCACGTAGTACCTATATTGTACCTTTACATATATATTTGGGTATTATACAGAACACGCACACACGACGTCTTCTGATTATTAAAATATTATAAAAATAGAGCCGTATAACATCTCAATCTTGTTTACGAGTGTACTTATAAAAATATTTATATTTATTTTTAGTTTTTTATTCTTCGGGAGACAATGAGCCCCACTGAACATGTTCGTGTGATGACCCGACTATGTCTATAGGCGATTAAATTAATTAGTTATTATAAATCATAACTGTTTATTAAAAATTGTGAGTTATACAGCCAATTTTTGTAAGTTTAAAATACTATACGTAAGCAAGAGGTGTAGTGCCAACCGCAATGACGATTTCTGTGAAAAGTAAAATAGACACATACAGCTGCAAGTAAAGTGTGATTTAGACCACTTCATAAAATCCAACCACCAATTAATATAATTTGACAACAGTTTTATTTCCAATAGAACATGTTATATTTATATCATAAAAAAATCGTCAACAATGAGTTTTTATCACAAATTGTTTTCAACTTTGAGAATATTTTTTAGACCACTGTACCTACGACGGTTATGATATTATGTGCACAGCCGTGGTACAGCGCAAAGCACGGGCATATGCACCCGCACCACGAGTACAAAAAGCGTTTGGCGAAGGTAGTAATATAGGTACAGCCACCGTTTGAAATCAATGTTCTGTAGTCCATACCGAATTGCGAATTGTATATCCGTCGTGCGTTTTTATTGTTTATTAAACCAGCGGACGATGAATAAATAGCCGAATAAACTATAACAGTAGTACATTAGTAATATGTATTGCGTGTAGTATATAATTGTGATGCCCGTGAGCCACATCGGCCGCATCACGAACGACGCAACAGACACCTGCACGATTGACGACACGAAAACGGTTTGATCGACAATCAAAAGGTACGATAGAAAAAAGCCGATACGACCACGTTTTCCATGCTGACTGACTGACGGAAAATGTCACGGTTACCTGCTGTATTATAGTTTACACGCTACTACACTAGTATACTGAACGCATAATGTGGACCGCGAGGTCACCTAAATTTATGTCCCGGTCGAGGCACCCACCGTCCACGTGACTTACTTAACTCGTGGGCGGTGGCTGCCGATGGCTGTTTTCCTCTATGTCCGATTCTCATCATTGACTATTTTATAACCAACCAATGCAAAACATAATATTGTTATGGTTTACTCTTGAGCGAGTAGCCGTGGGATTTCCACGTCCCCGCGCGGTTAGTCGTTCAGCCTAAAACGTGTTTATTACCTGAGTTTGGTCCTCGTCCGGCGTGCGATTCTCAATCAAACCGTTTTCGCGTCGCCCTTCGCAAATTGTATAAAGTAGATGCGCAGTGCTACTTCATTACAACGAGACAAGTATGCAGAATTCTATATGAAATTCTCGTAACTTTCGATCCCCGTCACCCGTTTTCCGAGGATTTTCCTAGGGTGGTGTGCCGAGGTAAAACGATAATCAATCAACTGTACATTATACACAGGTAGGGCAGGATGCATGGCGAAGAAATCTGGGATCATCATAGGGTATAATATTTTCAAATAATTGTTGGAGTTAATTGTAAGAATAATTGTTCTATTTTTCTTTTATGATTTACATAAGAAATAAATCGGCTAAATTACTAAAAAAATAAAAATATACCTACGTTTTTTCATTCTTATTATTAAGACAAGATAAGTCAATTTAAAAATGACTTTCAAGTAGATTTCAACTAAAAATGATTATTAAGTAATATTTCTCAAAACAAAATTTTCAGATATAATTAAAACTATATGCCGTATGATAAATATAAATAACTATACCTATATGATAAATCTTGTGTTCAATTTTCAGATCTTAAGAGGACGCTATATCTCCCGCAGGTCGAATTTTGTGATATTATAGTTTTAATATTGAATTTAACTGTGACTTATTATCAAACTTAAATCTAAGAACATTATAATGATAAGTTTTTATGTCGGTTTCTTTCCATGTTTTAATTTTAAACAAGATACGAACATATTTTTATTTTTTGGGTGCCTATGTGAAAAAGAAACAGGGAAGTACAGACCATACCTATTACATTAGTATTTAGTGGTGGACATTTGGATGAGAAGAAGTATACTGTGGCAATCGGATGACATAAATCGGTATATCGGAAAACCTGTATCCGTCATCCCCTAAGTGTATACATTCGCCGCGCCGGCTCGGACCGTGAGAAAAATCCACTACCGAACGTAAGACCAACTACGCTGCCCGCGTTCGCCGGTCGAACGGGTTTGATCGGTCAACGGAATGTGAATCGAATAATAAAAAAGAATACAAAATAGTAATATTGTTATTATCGGGACGACGCGACAGTACAAGGGGCGCACAAAACCTGATCGGAGTGATTCCGATACGTTCGACGACGTCTCGGATACAACCGACCGATGAGATATAATTGTGGGAAATCGAACTGCTTGCATATTATTATAATTTATAATGCAAGGCGCTTAACGTTATAACGATTGCAGCGACGATCCGTAACATTATACAACAGGTTTTTTTTTTTGTATTTTTAGGGGGTTTGAGTCTGCGGCCGGTCGACAAACGCGTTTCCGTATGTTCCCTAGCTATAATTTTAATATTCTATCAAAGCAATAATTTTATTTTACCATTGCTTATTCTACTTGAGTAAAATTTAAAGTCTATGCTAAGCTATATAGTTTTTGAAAATGTGGGAATTAGAGAGGTACACGGTTATTACTATGAAAAATTAATTTTAAAAACTTTTCGATTTCAAAGGGGTCTTATTTTATTAGAATTGTACTATTTAGTTATACCTTACGTGATCTAGCAAGGGTTAATTAAGTTCATAAGTAATTGTGTAACCTTATACACTGCATAATTGGTTAAAAACATATAACTTTTGTAACATCCCAGAAAAAAAATTATTTAAATAGTAATACTTTTGGTTAATTCCTAATACGTAAAATATGTATAAATATCACTTTATTAGTAGAGCATACTTGACTAGTTGGCTGTAATATTATAAATTTAGTGTATTTTGAATTAAGACAAACTGTAATATTGCCAGAAAAGAAAATAATGTTTTTGAATTCTTCCATCTAACACTGAGCTCAGATGAGACGTCTACTAGATAAGTATTAAAATTAATTTATGCATTTTGTGATAAAAGTTTATTGAAATATTTTAGTATAATGTACTTACCTAATATTAAAACCAATGATATTTTATATTAAAAAACCACACATCATTGTAAAATCAATACAAATAAAATGATAATAGGTACCTGTATATGTTAAATAATTTCAGTCACAATAGCTTTGAAATCATGGTTTATCCTAATAAAAAATAATAACAATACTTTACTTTGCTTTGTAACGATGTTACCCGTGTATTCATTTCCATTTAATCTATAAATAGGATGTTTTTTAATGTGAGTGTACCTATTTGGTTCTCAATGGTATTTATTATTTATTCATTTTTATGTTTTTGGGAGCCTTTTTAAGAATAAAATGTTTTATTTAACTTAACTGACCAAATGGTAACTAAAAAATGTTATGAAAAAAAAATAATATCATTTAAAATAAGTAATAACATATTAATCACCGTTATTCGCATATTTTAAACGTTAAAAAAATTTAAACCGTCCATAGTTTATATTGTGATTTACATTGTATTTAAATAAAATGATAATATATACGTCATATTGCCAACTATAATATATCAACTTTTAAAAACGTGCAAGACGTAGGTATATGGTTTTTTGATTGAATACCCAAAGCAACAAAATACAATTCCAGCATTATCAAAGTTCTAATCCTTCATACTTATCTTATAAATAATAGGTATTAAAGGTATGCTGCCTCCTCCTATACAGTGATGCAGTTGAAAATAATTTGAGGGTATGCTAAAAAAAACCTATGGTATATAATATGTAAGCTTCGACCTTTAACCCCTCCCCCTCAACCAAAACTACCACCACAAAATCCTTCTGAATGCACAAATTTAAGACAATCATTCAATTATTACAACGTTATACACTTTTAAAGGCTTATTTTTAGGATATTAAAATTGTATATTTGTTCATAATATCATATATTTTATATTTTATAATTTTAAAAGTAAATAAATAATATACTACTTATAGTTACTACTTAATTTTATGGCAACTACCTTTTTTGAAATAAAAAAAATACAGGTTTAATTAAATACAAATTAGTTTATTGACTCCTATCTATTAGGTATATAAAACTAATCACTTATCAGATACCATCACTATAATATATTATATATTATATTTGTTGGTATATGCACACGTTTTTCCACTGCATACTTACGGTCCCAAGTATTTTTGGTCGGTATGCGCTCTATCTTAAATTTAGGAAGTGGATTTGTATACGTTGCATATCCGTGCATACCCTCCGCTTCATCATTGATCCTATGGCTATTACCAACTTTGTAACTGTGATAACTAATCACTCAAACTAGCACATACTAATACAATTTTGCTACATTCGAAAAAATAAGTCAAATCACCAAATCATTGGTACCAACGTTACAAAATATAACTTGCATCTTCGGAAGGCTTTCAACTAGAAATATTCAATCGGATAGAATATTAGGTTGCACGTCCCCGTCCAAAGGAACTCCTCAATTACACAGTTACATGTATATACTATACCGGCAGACAGCAGCTAGTTAATAAAATAAATTATTAAGTTATAACATATAATAATATAATCCTACATTATAAAATTAAAACACATTAAATATAGCTTATGTATTTTCTAGTATCTCTGTTGTATGTGCGTTAGTGTTTTTGTTGTTTTGCAATAAGATACGTGTTCTAGTAACATTTTTTAATTCTAATACTTTTTGGTACAAAATCTTGCATAAAAGTTATAAGCTGTATCTTATAAAATTGAATGATAAGTCAAAAATTAGGAAAAAGTTTTTAAACATTTATATAATATTAAATCTTACGAAATTTATTTTACATATTTTGTCATTAAGGTTATTCTTTTTTGATTTAATTGCATCCATTAATAATCTACTCAAAAGTTATTTTTCTGAAAACATATTTTGAATTTTATAGACAGTTCAGTTCGTTTTACCCGAAAAGTCATTAAACTAATCATGCAATGTTGAATGTAATTATTAGGTTACAAATTCTTAGGTATTTACGAGTTTAATTGGTTTTTACTTTTTAGTATACATTTCAATACCTATTTTAAATATACAATTAATTTATGATGTGTTAAAAAATAATAATCAATCAGTCAAACATTTAATATTTAATTAATAAATAATAAATCATTTTTTTTTTTAATTTAAATTCATCGAAACAACATTTTATTTTTATATTAATAAATTATTCATAATTGACCTCACTGCTGCAGACGTCATTAATTAATTAATTAATTTTTAATAATTATTATTAATAATTTGTTAACATAAACATAATATTATTTACGCCCGAATTTAAACCTATAAAATGAGTATATGCGTCTATGTATAAGTAATTAGTAATGACTAATCAGTATGAATATCATCAATTAAAATGTATTTGTGTGGTTAAAAGTAAAAAAACGTCGGAAGAATGAAAAAAAATGTTCAAAGCTATCATAATATATATTTTTGTTGTTGAAGCATCACATGGTTATTATATTGAATTCAAGAAAAAATTAATTTTTATACATGTATTTATTAATATGTATTATAATAAGGTTTATTCAATTTTCTCATTATAGTCTTAAGCAATTTTCACTTGTCTTGAAATATATTGCAATTGCAATGAAAATGTAAAATAAATATGATTCGAACAAATACCGTAATAATCAAGAACACTATATTCACGCATTTATAATGTAGCTACCTATAGTACTTATATGATTCGAGGAAAAGTTATTTGAAGGGTTTATGGAATATTATTCGAAGTGTATTTTGCCTTGGCTGAAATATTATCTTGAACACATAATTTATGTATGTATGTATGTATGTGCACATACTTATAGTATTTACGAGACCGTGATGGAGATTAAAATTGTGTATATTTCTAATATATTACAAGCAATTCTTATTACTCGTACAACAGGCCACAACGGTAGAACGAATGAACGTCGTTCACCGCCAAGTTCAAAGTGAATGTTACACGATAATATATTATTTTACCAATACATAATATGCACATTTGTCACTTTCTTAAATACTTGTGTATCTGTTCGCGTCGGTATCGCCGTTGTTAACTTGGAGTGGGTGTGGGGTAGAGGTTGCACGGTGAGAAGGAACGGATGACGGAAAAAGAATTCCGAAAGACCGTTTTTGGAAAATCGTCATAATAATATATAGCAGGTGTTCGGCGTGTACGCCGCCTCCGTTTCTGATAATATATGTGTGCATGTACACGCGGCGGCCTAAAAACATCAATAACCCCTGAGCGGGTATCGCGTGGTGACGGCGAGCGACGTGTAAGGGATGCCGGCGGTGGGGAGGTGTGGCCCGGGCGTAACCATCCGGGTGCCCGACCAATGAGAAAACGCCATCCGACCGGGTCGATGAAGCTGGTCCCGGATGCGGCAGCGGCAGTGGTGACGGGAGGGGTGGCGTTCACATCGTCTTAGATCCTCCGCCGCCGCCGTTTTTTGCCCAGCAAAAATATTGTCGGTTTTCCTGCAGGGCGCCCGCCACCGCCGACGTATATATGTATATATATATATATGCAGTATATGTTTAACGCTCCACCCCGTTCCCGTCCCTGTATATATAGGTGCGTAAAGCCGCGCGTGCGTCTTCTCCCTGCACTGCACTCAACCACCAGAGTGGAGGTGGATGAATAATGGAAAACGCAAGAAAACCGACCTCAGCATCTGTGGCCCGTAAGTAATTTTTGACCGGAGATTAATGACGGCCACCCCGTAAATATATATACGTGTACATTCACACGCCGTGTGTGTAACGCAAGGCCGGGTAAGGATAAGGATACAGAAATCTTAAGACTCGCTCTGATTTATCAAATTTCCTGGTAAAATATGGACCCCCCCTAGTCATCCCTTCCCCTTGATTTATAATATATGTGTGTAAGTGTGTGTGTGTATTATAATGTTTTTTGTCCTGAATCTACTGCCAAAGCGGCTGCCACCATCAGAGTAGAAGCAAAAAATACCCTTAACGGGTTGCATTAAGGAGTTTTGTTTACGAGAAACTAAAGTTTCAGCATGCATAAGAAACTGTAGTTATATATTATATAGTCTTTGAAAATTGTTTACTTAGCACGTGTCCATAACATATTATAATAATATTATCGTATGAAACAAAAAAAGAGGCCCGAAAACCATAATATATTATTTCATATACACGGGGCGTGTATATTTATAAAAAAAAATAAAAAGCACCATAGTGAAAGTTATACAAGGTTTTTCTCCGAAAATACCAATACTACTGATTTTAAAATACATAACCTGATATTGCCATGTGTATTGTAAAATAATAAACTATACTACTCTTATTATATTATATGATAAAAAAAATACGTACCTATTCGGTATAAATGATATTTTATTATAATTCATACTTAATTTTTTTTATTTATCATCGTTTTGAATACTATCTTAATATATAAAACCGAAAGTTGAAACCTTTGACGCTAATTGCTAATGTTCTCGAAAACTACTCAACCGATTGTCTTAATTATTTTTTTTATGAAATATTATAACAAGTAGAAAGTTCCTATCTCAAAAAAGTATATTTAAGTATAATTTAAAGAAGGGCTCACACAAGGATTTTGAAATTCATGATGAAAATCGAAAATTTGTATTTTGTTTATAAATGTTTGCTATTGTTACAATTATTAGTTATCTTAGTATATAAAACAGAAAAAAATTCAATTAAAATTCTGGAAAAACTGAAAGTGCTATTTTTGATGAGATATATATGAATAATCTCTGTTTATTTATAGTGTTGTCAGTGGTTACATATCGTATAACTATTATAATTAGTAGGAATATGGCATATACATATTTTTACAAATAAATTTATAAAAAAATAAATCTTTGACACAGGCCACCATTGAGATGTTTTTCGTGTGCCTAATATTCTGATATCACTTACTTATTTCATCTTTGACTCGGGCAACGCCGGGTGGGACAGCTAGTTGTTTATGTTTTTCAACACTATAGCAGACATAGTGTATACAATACATAAAACGGCTAAATCGCGTATTTACAATTTGATTTTTATGCATGTTTTAAAAATAATAAACCATAATATTGTTATTTCTGTGGTTTTTTTATCATAACTTTTAAGCTAACTACTTATTATAATTTGATAATATATCGTATAAATATGTACAATGATACTACTTATTAACATTTTTTTTTTACAATGATTGCTCTTAATATATGATTTGTTTATATAAATCAAAAAAAAGTTTGCACAAAAAAGTAATATTTTGTTTGATTCTTCGATTTTTAGTCCCAGAATTTCTTGTGATTAGTTGATTTTTATTGTTTTATTTCCTCTGTACTTTCATATTGACAATATTCAGTTACTACGATATATAACTCATATCCTGTTTTATTTTTAATTGTATTTAGCAGGTTGAAATGATCATGTTGTAGATTCTATTTTGACCATCAAGTAGTAGTCATGGCTAGTCTTGTTATTGCCAATTCTCAATATAAAATTTAATAATGTTTCACATTTTCTATTGTAGTAATCTGTGGTCCACTTATAGACTTTAGAAAGTTATTTTATTTTCTCATGGTTTTTGATTTTGTTTTTTCCACAAGTTTCACCATTTAGTAAGCTACTATAATTATTATTTTTTTTATGTTTGTTTATTTATATTTGTGTATTTTATATTTTTGCGATCTATTTTTAAAAGGATGCATCGGTAAACATTTTTTTCTCTACGTTTTTCAATTATTGTGATTACATTATTTAAATTAAGTTATTATCTATTATAACAATTATTATAAGCAATGATATTATTTTCTGTGTTTTGACGGGACGTTTAATGATTTGGTTTTTAAGAAAGTAGTTAGTACCTTTTTAATTAATTTATTTTTTTAGTTATTTATTATTATTAAAAACTTATTTCTTAAAAATTAAAAAAAATTTTAAACAAAACGCAGATAATTTTATTCTTTGTAATACAATTATTGTATTATAACAGAAGTTGTAATACCTTAATTTCAACAATTTAATCACAATCAGTGAAATACGGAAGGTTTTAATTATAAACGTATGTTTATATCATTAAGAAGACAGAAAAGTAATATTCTAGTGTGTCATCATAATAAACTTTGTCTGATTTTTAATTACTATGTATATTGCATATATACGGATGTTCATAAAAGAGTTTTTTTTATTTAGTGTATTTGTAAATTAAGTTATTTTTATAGATATGTCAAGTATAAACAAGTTTAATTATATTCTATAAATTAATAAATACTTAAAATACTTACATAAATACGTGACATAAAATTGTTATCAACTACCTTTCTATTGTCATATTAACGTTTTAATATAACAACCCTATAAGTATTGCGTTTTGAATGATAAATACAATTAATGGAAATATAAAGTTACAAAACCTCTATCTAGACATACTTATATTAATATAGTAGTTAAAATCAAAAATCAATTCGGTAACTAATAAACATTACTGGATTGTACCAATTTTTTTATATCATTGAAATTATTGAAATTATTTTCAGAAAAAAATACCATCCAAGCTTTGTATAAATTGTTTTTATAAATAAGTAAAACTATTCATACCTACTTAAAAAAAAAAAATTGTTTCAAATAACCTGCAAAAGTACATAAGCTGATTAACATTAAATAAATAAAGTAATATTTACTAATTACTATTTATATTGAATTTGGTAGATTAGAATAGGTACTTAAATAAGTAAATTATGTATCAGCACTCATCTTACTATCAGTTTAATGATATGAGTACTCATACAATTATGACTAAGCATTTAAAACAACGCATCTGTTATTAAGTTTGAATTACATTAATAATGTTTCTGTTAATTTTAATTTCTAATTATATTTTTAAAGACTATCTAGTTTATTTTAATAATTAAATACTAATTTTGTATGATGTGTGTCAAAATGTTTTGTTTAATTTTTTTTTCAATTATTGTGTTACTCTTTATTCAATACCTAACATATTTTTGATAACCTAAGTAATAATAAAGAGTGTTAGTCTTAATGTTAATTAGTCGCTATCCTAGTCAATTTTTATATTCCAAAAAATAATTACAGAGTTTGAAGTTAGATTTCGTAATTTTGTAAAGGAAAAAATTAATTAGTTATATTATTAGGTATTATTATTGATTATAAAATCGGATACCCCATATTATGACAATAATTTATAAATTACTGTAAAAACTCACTTGCTAATAACATAGGTTTGAAATGAATATTGGTACGAATTTTTAATAGTGAACTCGAACCATGACACTATATACGTGTGAACATCTTGAATGATTTGCCGTTATTCCCATATTGATATTATTCCCATCAGTTTTACCCCCTCCAAGATCAACCCTTCAAAACAAGTATTTATATACAGAAACCGTTTATCCGGTTGCTACTTGCTATACTTCTATCCCCTTCGTTTGATAAACACATTTCGCCCTCAGGTGGGCGAAGTCGCAACTGGCCGATACTTAGCTGTGGTCAAACGATGCACTTCCCCAAAATGCCGACAGCCACACGTGCATTATTAACCACTGACCGGTGCGACCACGGCGTGCGGCATGAAGAAAACGGACACCACGTGTTGCTCCGCAAATATTTGAACAAGTCATTTTCTTTATGTTGATTCGGTTTGAATAGAGTTTGGGTTAAAATTAATTAATTATGTTTTGAAATTAGTTTAAATAAAATTATCTTGTGATTCAAATTATTATACATAATAAAAATTGGTTTTAGTCTATGTGATTATTATTGCTTCACACTTAATAATATTTTAATTAAATCGTATTTTTTTTTTTTTTTTGTAACTGTTAAAAAAACTTGAATTCAGTAAAAGTGTTCTTGGGATTTGAACTAAAATGTCGCCCACTAAAATATAATATATCCCAATTAAATTAATGCATACCTAATATTAATATGTATCAATCTATATTATCTAAATTAATTTTATTTATTTATAGAACAGGGAACTCGCTTCTGTGGTATTGTAGGTTTCGAGTGTACCTCGCATTGAGTTGGTACCTATATTGGCTATTTTAATGAATGTGTCAAATTTGTATTCAATGATAAATCATAGTACTTACACGAAAAACGAATATGGTCAAAGAAATGGGTTGATCAGCATCCATGATATTTTATCATATATTAATCGCTGTACGAACAACTTAATAGGAACTTTATATTTAATTTTTTTGATTTTGTGGAATTTGGTCGTAAATTAAGCTACATAAACGATTATAAAAAAAATGGGAGTATTGATACTTTTTAACTACTGTAAAAACAACTTATGTGGAACCTTTTATAAAATATTCATAATTTTGATTTGAAAAATAATTCTATCAACAAAAATATTTTAAATTTAGAAAAAACCCTATTGTCGCTGAAGAAACATCATGGCCATTCTCAGTTTTTTAAACTTTTCATGCGGAACAGAAAACAGTTTTATTTCCAGAAATGTTGAAAATTTTTATTCCTCTGAACAATTGTTAACTCTAAAATTGTGTGTTGAATCTTTCTAAAAAGTAATTTTTACCCAAAATACACAATATTAGTTTTGATAGTGTAATATTTGAACTTTAGATTGGCTTTTGATATTTTTACCAAAGATTAATAAGATTAGAATTTATAGTGTAATAGCTACTTATACTTTGGATAGGCCATAATGATATTTTGTCATTTCGATTTTCACAGTCGTTCTAACTTTAAAACTAATAACACGATATAACGTATCTTAAAAACACGAATCCGCTGACATATAAAACGAAAATTTGAATTTTTTTCAAATTGGCCATGATGATTCTTAGGCGACGCTATAATTTGTAAATATATTACCATTGAAATGTTTAAATTGATCAATCAATAGATTTTTTTAATGCGAATATCTAAATACTCTTCAATCAATAATTTGCAAAACTACATAATTTGTTTTAGGTTCAAAATTAATTTCCATAAAGGCATAAAATAGTTACTTATTGCATAATAAACTACTATATTCACATATCTTCTAGGTTTGAATATATGACTAAATACATAACCATATATGCAGCAGTGTAGAGTATGATGTATAATATGCAAGACTTGACATTAACAAATTTAAAAGTTAAGATGCTTTTAATTTAGTAACATACGAATCACTATTTTTCACGTGACTTCCAACTTAACGAGTTCAATTGTTTTCCATGATGCGGTTACTAATCAGTTAGTTAATTTTTTTACTAATATAACCCCATAGATTTTAAATAATTTTTACAAATAATTGTTATAAAAAAAAAAAAAAAAACTGAAATATTATTTAAATTTAATGTTGTGTGTACTTATTCCAAATACTAAATTGTAGACTGCCGAATTGATGATTAAACTATTTATAGATTTCAATAACTATTAAAATAATGTGGTAGAGTCTCTTTTTTTATAAATAACTGACTTATTTATTATGTATTATATTTAACATATATTTTTGTTCTTGCGTGTGTACTTTTATCTAATTTTTTTGTGCTGTGACATAGATTGTAAATATTCAGTTGGAAAAAAAATGGAACTGATTAATATCCAAGTTACTATTCTCTCTATTTTTTGTTTTTAATTATCTAAGACTTAAAAAAATATAGTAATTTAAAATTTTTCCTTGTGAACTTAACGTTACGAGTTGAAAAAATAATAAACTTGCCCATCTTTGGTAAATATTATATTATTATGTACAGGTACTGTAAAGACGTAAAGTGTATTGATAATAATACACGAATATGCATAATGTATACGGTACGCGTAGATGTCGCTAGCGCTGAGTAAAGACGGCCCTAAGTTTGAGAAGTATACCACATATATATGTGTGTAATATGAATACAGATTATAGATTTTACGTTATTATAATATAGGTATAGTGTATTCTAATGTAGTCTTGTGTTTGAAGCGTACAGCGTCGGAGGTGGTAGTCGCAGAAGGATGGAGGTTGTATTATATACTACTACAAGAACAATGTTAATCCCCAGATGAGTATTCAACTCGCGGTCCAAGTTTATAACGAGCAAGACGTGCAGATACGTTATGAAGAAGACGTCGCGCGGGACACAGACCGCTGCAGGTCGGATGTATAGAATAAATATGGATTCACGGTGGTCGGGGAATAGCGGCTATGGGGGGGGGGACCTGTGCATATACATAGACTGCAGTGGAGGTGACGGGGTGGCGGATAAGAACGACGCGCGCCTGTGTAGAAGAGTTGACGAGCACCGAGGAAAGTACGAGAAACGTTGACGGCAATTGTATTCCTCCACGTGAGTGCATATTATCATCCCATACGGCTGTATCTTATACCTATGTCTGTCCTCACGTCCACAACACTCGTGGGCTGCGGTGCGTCCGTCGTCATTAATATGCGAGTGCCTTCCCGGCGAGAGTTTGAGTGGTTGACAAGCAGCTACCGAGGTTGACAACGCGTGCCGATGACTCCGAGACGGCTGCAAATATTCTGTTTACTAGAATATATTATTTTCCGATATAAAACTCTTGATTCCACTGCGTGAATTCCGTTTATTTATTTTAATAGGTACACCGTCCTCCACTCGTCAAGTCATGATTTTACCAGTTGCGTAGGTGTGGTTATAAAAAAGAATCCCGAGGTCAATATTCGTTATAATAATTTATACTTTTTATAATTATTTTTTAAAAATAGGAACATACATGTTCCTAATTACATAAAAATATAATATTCTAAGTAAAAGTAACTAATCGTACAATTAAAACGTATGATTAATACATCATGTATACATATGTAGGTAAGGTTACCATTCAATAAGTTTGAATGAAAATGATTTCCATTGGCAGTCCTAACTAAATTATACTCTGCCTACTCAACTAAAAAAATGTAAAAATAATATATACAGAACCAATAAGGTCGATAAATATGAATAAAAAATATCTAGGAAATAAATAAATTTAAATAATTAAAAATAAAGTCTTCATTTCAAAAGAAAATTTAAAAACTGAAAAATTACTTCGATAAAAATAAGGGCGTTACACATACACACAGATTAGTACAATATTTCCATAAAAAGCTGACTTTGCGACCCTTAAATTCACGAACCCAATATACAAGGCGTTAGTGGAAGTAAATTTGTTATTCCACAAATTGTAATTCATACATTTACAATACCTAATTCTTTACACAAATGGTTATGGTTCTTCATACATATAACATTTTTATCATAACGGTAATAGAGGAGTACATATTGAAGATAGTATTGATATCTACTAACCCTTGCCATGAAAATTATAAACGTATAGCTACGGTGGTATAAGACTGGGCCAGACTCGATTAGCCAAAGTCGGGATGAATGTCTACGTAAATTCCCAACACTACCTCAATTTTTTTTTCAAATATATAATTAATTTACATTTTTGTAAATATGTCTGAAATCGGAAATCCAAAGTTTTGAGGTCCGTGCATTTTTCTTCCCTTGGCTATGTATTTTTTATTTTTTCAGTATTTTTATGGTTTACAAAATAATGTTAAAATTACATTTTCAATTATTTACAATTGTTTACAATTTGTCAGGAATCGATTGACCAAAGTCGAATGGTACGGAAACTTGACCAATTGAGACTAATTTTTGTTATTTTAATTTGCTTTCTTGATGTTCGTTTGAAATACATTTGTTATTACTTAATAATATTAAAAGATAAAACTAAAGAACTACATAATAAAATAGTCGAAAGTGTAAATTGTATAATATTTATCATGTTTAATAGATATTAGTTTTGTGTTTATGAATCTCATTTTAAATTACTCTAATACGTTTAGCCTAACATTGTTATTGATTAAATATACATTCATGTATTATCATTTTGAACTAAATTGCTTGAAAAAGAAATATCTTAACTGATATAATATAATACATAGGCGCTATTACCTAATCTTAAAATAATAATTAAATAACGTATTGCGTTAAATGTTAAAGAACTGGGTGGATTTTATTTTATGACGAAAATGATGATTTATGGTGTTTAATAGTTAATCAAGCCTGCATTGATACACGTTAGACGATAATATAATATATTCTGTACAGCGAGGCAACAAGCCGATTCTACGCATTCCCGTTCGACACCCTGCTATCGAGACCGGTTCCACTGGGGCAGAGTGTCGTAGAAGAACCGATTTTCGTCGGACACCGTGTGTTCTCTCACTGGATAGGGTATAATAGTCTTAGTGTTTTAGGTACAACTATTAAATTTCTTCAAGGTTCGAAACGATGTTCGTAACATGTAAACTGTTAATTTTTGCGCATTTCTCTTTCTGCTCTGTATGGTAAAATATTTTCAATATATGAACTATAATTATCTATAATACGGTACATGGTAAATATTTGTTTTATCAATCGATGTATATAAAAATAACTGTAATGCCGCTTACATTGGCATACGTTTTTTTTTTAATAAGTCAAACACAAATTGAATGAATTTCTTCTAGTAAAAAATAATTAATTCAACTACAAATATACGTTAAGCATTACATTGAATTTAGTAAAATAAAATAAAATATAGATGAAATATAGATGTAAAGATGATCAAGATGTAATATATTTTATATAACAGGTGTGGCCAACATGAATATGTTCGCGAGCCACGTGGATAAATACAATTATATCAAGAACCAAAATGTTTATAAAACATTTTACAATTTAAAAAAAAAATGATGTAATTCATAATAATAATAAGTAAATTTTAATTTTTGAAAGAATATGCGAGTCGCAAGTTGGCCACCCATGATGTATAATATATAAATAGGTTAGGTAATAATAGGTAGCTATAGTAGTAAAATATATTTGAAATTAGTATTAATATTTATATTCATAACTCTCGTGTGAGGGTGTGACAATTTTTTTTAATAATTAGTGTAATATAATACCACAGGTTCTTTAAAAATATAAATTGAAGAAATTATTCACTTAAAATAACAAAAAAATACTACAAAAATATTGACAAAATATAATATACTGATAATGATATTGTAAATTTGTAACTTACAAATCTATTAATATAAACTTAAATTTTAATTACATGTATTATAAGCCCCTTCATACATTTTTGAATCTCATTAAATGAATAATAAAATGTTTTCTGATAATGGTCTTAGGGGTCACAATAATATTTTATTATTATTTATTATTCAATAATTTTAATCCCCTCTTAAAATTAACACATTTAGGTACACTTCACTAATCTAAAAAAAAAATTCGCTTAAAATTTGCACGAATACGAGTACCTGTATAATAAATTATGCTTAGATGTGTGCAGAAATCTGTACTGCCCTTGATTATAATCATCAAATAATGCCTCTAACTGCCTAGAATTACTTTTTCAAATTTACGACGAATCTGGGGACTTTCAAACTCGTTTTCACTATACTTATTATAAATTTACTATACGGTGTGAAAAACGTAGATAAACTACCTCGGTGCAGTATACTCGAAAGTCTTAATGGTATTTTGTTCGTTCGTGATGATGACGACGGCGGTGATATGACACAATTATTGTTTCTAGAGTACAGAAAGCCTTCACAATCTATATACGTGCAACGTCTGAAAATCAATTACTTAAAATTTTTTCTTAGTCTGAGACTTCTAAGTAAGACAAATCGGTTTGAAATTTGATCTCACTGGAGTGATCACAATAATATGATTCTCACATATCCCCCAGTCGCGTTAGTACATCAAAACATTATAATATATACTCAGATATTATACATAATAACGCCAGAAACCATCTTAAAACTTTGTGTGTGCTCGATTCTATCGTGTTTATATGCATAGTTTTAGACTTAGTTACCTACACTAAAGTTATTTTATATTCAATTCATATATACTAATATAATATTAAACATGTATCAACGACCACATTGGTTATATTTAATCATAACAATCTAATTAATGTCTCGTAGACAAATATCATTACTCCACCGGTACATGTACTAGTGTACCACAGCACGCATTTCGTATAAATCTCAGAAAGGGCCAAACGAATATTGTTGTTACATTATATTAATATTACGTTATGACGATGTTATACGATCGTACATACTATATATATATATTTATTTAAGGGAAGCGCGCTTCTCGAGCACCGACGTCTCCGTTCTTATTATTGCGATATTTCGCCCGCGTAATTATTATGTCAGTAAACTCCCAAGACCATGTGGCGCGGCGGATGTTAGACCGGTGTGTTTGTATATATTATTATAATATAATAATATATTATATAATATGATATATACTAAGCCAAGACATTTCGGGTTCCGGAAAATTGCGTTTCACAAACATACATAATACATTATACACACCTATATATATATATAAATGCACACATTTTCTCTCGAATGCGGGTGGTGTAAGAGGTACGTGTTTTTGACATTTATGTTCGCGGTGGAGGGCGAGCTAGTGAAAGAGGGTGGGTTGATAGATAGAGAGAAAGAGGGGGTGGAGAAGAAACATAGCCGAGTGAGAGAGTTATAATATATGAGACGTACGCGAGGAAAGACGTGAAGAGGGGGAGCAGGAAACTAAGAGAGAGAAATTTCTGTTTATATTACACCCATATATACAAGTGCATGCGTGCGTGTGAGTGTGTCTGTGTGTGTGTAAGCATCCACGTTTATTAAAGTTCCCTCGTTCGCCGCCACTTCTCTTCCAAGCTCAGCTCTTTCGTCTACCGTCGCCTCGGCGCGTATACCCCGCCAAGCCCGTATATATATATACGTTCCCCGAGGTGTACGCTGGCGAAAACCCGAAATTACTTTTGCCCCGTATACACTTAGGTATATGTATATTGTATATGTATATAACGCTCGCCCTTCGCCCGGCCCAGATTGCGAGAACACACGCACGCACACGCCCGCGATTGCACACACACATTCGTTTCGTCGTCTTGGCTCTACGCTCGCGTATATATATATGGTGTACGCGTACACCGCCTCTCCGTCGCCATTAAGGAAACACCACGCGTCTGTTTTTCATTTACCCTCCCTCATATACGTGCTCTATATGTGTGTGTGTATATATATATATATATATATATATACACACGACGTGTCTTCTTCGATGGTATACACACACGTGCACACAAGTATATATTGTGACGGCGGTGGAGAGGAAAACCACACGGATCGTCGTCATGTATATATATATAATATATGTGTATGTTATATATAAACCACCACCGTATTCGTACTTTCGTTCGTTTGTTCGTTCGTTCGTTCCGTCCGCCCCCTACCGTCCCCCAGTCAACCTCCGGTCGTCGTCGTCGTCGTCGTCGTCATCGTAGCGTCGTCTCGTCGCCGCCGCAGCCTCCGCCAGCGGTGGTTCTAAATTACAAAGCGCTCTGGTTTAATCTGTTTTAAACAAGCTCGTTGAGGCTAAGCCAACGTCTTACAGAGGATCCTTTTACCTTGCCCGCCCACTATTCTACCATCTCTTCGCTCGCACACACGCCTTTACGTATATATATATGCGCGCGCATACCCACCCCTGAAAATACACCCCCACACCACCCTCGTAACAGCCGTCATCACCGGTGTATACAACCGCCACCACCGCACGTGTTCTTACCATATATTATAGACTCTGCAGCCGCTGTGTATTTCCAAAAGTACCACCGCCGCCGCCCATTCCTTTCAAATAATATATATGTACCTCTATATGTATATATGTATATATGTATATAAAATGTATGCGCATTATATACGGTGCTCGCCTCGCTCCCTCCTCGTTCACCACCGACCGCCTCAAAACTCGTACACTAGTATTTGCATTCGCAAACATCTTGAAATCCTTTTAGCCCTGAGAAATGTGTATACGCGAGACAGCACGTATTCTTGCATATTAATGAATACGCGCGCCTGTGCGGTCGCCGGAAAGTTTGACAAAGTGCCAGCCGGGCGCCGATTTCGCGCACGAAATCATTTTGCCGTTTTACAGAACAACAGTTATAATAATAATAATAATAATAATATATAATATATATATGAAGGAGATACTCGAATATAAACTGTACAATGTAGGTATATGTATCATGGTATACATTAATATATATTAGCATATAAACTCGGTAGTAGTAATATTATTTATAATTCGTATATAAATAATATAATATTTACTATATAGGTATACCACGACAGTTGCTGCCGTTTCAGGCTTTCCATTTGCTATTTTTTTAAAACTCTTCGTCCTACCTTTTTATACCGAAGAAAAATTGAACAGTTTTTCGTATAAATTATTTTTATTTAATTTTAGTACATAATATAGATTCCAATTTGTTCCAAAGACCCTATTAGTGCAATAGCACAAATCTAAAATGTCATACATTTCGCTTATTCATAACTACCTAAACATAACAATATTAAGATTGGTTTAACGAATACAGTTTATCATATTCATGCAATACACATTACCGTAATTTTATTTTTAAATGCTTACGTTGTCAGTAATAAAAGATGCATGTCAATCGATATGATATTATGTATAAAAAGTATCGCCATTCATGCAACATTTTTTTTCTCCTAATACGTTGAGTTACATAATAAGACCATCGATTGAAATGTAAAGTACTAAGTAGGCATTTGTATCTTAAATGGGCTTGAAAAAACTCTATAGATACAATATATTTTACTATCTCGGTATCTACTATAAAATAATTGTATCAATATTTTTTCTCCAATTAATTTACCATTTCTGATATCTGATGACAATTCAAATAGAAATATTTATAACAGATATATTATGTTAATTTTAAAATAATATTTATTAAATTCAGTTCCAAAAATCGTAATAGAGATTATTTATTTTATATTGACCGTTAGTAAAATAAAAAATTACCTACCTATTTTATGTAATATGTACGTTTTACGTAGAAAATAAGACTTGAAGCTTACCAGTTAATACGGTAAAAAACACTAGGGTAAATTTTATCGTCATTAAATATTTATTGATACCTTTTTTTAATACTTCAACTAAATTATTATTAGTTTTAAAGTGTAATATAAAATCAAAACTATGTCCTCTTTGTCGATGATAAATTATATTATATATATTCGATGTGAAATTGAAAATATTAAGATTAAAACACCACTTGGCCTTAGTTTATATATACTAAATCTAACTTAAAACGAAAACCAATCTATAAGAAAAAACATCAAATGTAAGTATGTAACACACTTGTATACTTGTACTTATACATAGTTATTCAATTAGAAGTAGCTATAGATTTATATAATGACTGAATATGATAGCAAAATGCGTTGTCATATTTGTAACTGTCGTCCGTCAATAAATCTCTTCTAATTGATACTGTATTCAAAATCTACAATTTTTATTTACTAATGACGATTTATTCAAATTTAATTAGTTTTTTTAAATAACAAATTTAATTATTTTTGGTTTTTCTAAACTGATAATTAAGAAATTGAAGCTGTTGTTTTGGATTTACTTAAACATTTTAAACATTCAGTTATATAATATAAGGATAAAGCATAATATGTTGTATGCAGATTTTAAAAGTTAAGTAAGTAATTGATTTCCATTAAACATTTATATTAAAGTATAGTTTAATAGATACGTTTTAAACTTTAGGCAAGAAATGAGTGGATAAGTGGTTAAATATTTGCTATAGTATATGGGGGAATGCGGGATTCTATGAAAACAAGCACTATGAGTATAATTTATTATAATGATTCATATTGCATATTATTGTAAATGAAGTATAACACAAATTTAAATTGTAAAAGTTTTAGCAAATTATTCTAAATATTGGTTAAATCATATTTACAATTACATTAAATATTTTATTATTTTTTATCGTAGAACAAATAATAACTTATACAGTTTTAATATGTTTCTGTTATTTAAAATACTAGTAAAGCTGCATATAATATACAAATCCATTTGAAAATCGATTCTTAAAATGTAATGCAAAACGTTTAATTTGTCCGGTCAAGTCACATACAAATATGAATATATATTTTATAACGTGTACTACTACACTATAATATGTTACAACGTGTTTTAATTAAATATTACAGGAAGACCGTTTTACTTTTTTTATTGATCCAACTGAATAAAGCTGAAAATGACGAACTTCATGTCTGAACTTTTACACCATATACGGTTTACTCACTAGCTTTTATTTTTTATCATACCCATATATTAGATATTTAATTTAAATTTTAAATTCAAAAATAAAAGTAATAATATAAATACATTTAATAAATAATGTGATATATAAATGAAAAATATTAATTTTATAACAGCTATCTTACTGAAGAGTTATTTAGTATTTTTCAAATGTATAAATTAAATTTTATTTGGAGAAAATACTTTTTGAACAATAACGTATTTAGTACCTACTTATTTTGAAGAATTAGAAATTGTATAATATAGTATATGCATATACTATAACCTAGCTTAGATTTTATAAGACATCGGCTTTAGATAACGAATTGAGCCAAAGTTTTTTTTTTACTATTCGAAGACGTATAATCAACGAACCGTAAAAACCTGCATATTGCAATGATTTGCGTTTTTTACGAAACCTTGATGATTATTTCATTAAGTTGAGCTGTGTTAAAAATAATTATTCTATTATAATACTGTATTACTTTAGATGTCTCAACTATAGTAGTCTACCCAATTTATGCATTTTACCTTTTTTTAATTAATTTCAAAATTAAAATAAATTCTTATAGTTAATTTTAAATTATCCAAATTGGTATCGATTATTTTATTTTATTTTAATTATTAATTATGTACGGTAAACACGATAATTAATAACAAATAATAAAAACATATTAACCAAATTACCGTACCCGCACATATTAATTAGTAATCGGATAAAGTGTAGTCACATGTTGATACAATCACCACCGGCCGCCACAATGATCCCTAATAGTATATGGACATTAAGATTGTACGTCCTAAGTGAATGTGACTACATGAAAGATATACGAGGGATCCCGATGAATGCGTTTACAGTTTAGGCCATCAGATAGAAAGTTGGTTTATAACTTATTCGAACCGGAAAATCGAAAAGGGTTTTAGCGCCTTACACACACATATATACAAACATTCGCATACTCTTAGATTATCGGGTCTGGCAAGATATTAGGAGTAATTATCCGGTGCCCTTAATGGAGCATTTCTGCAGAGCACCAACGTCTTGTTTGCGCAATCTCGGAAAAAGTTCAAAATCCATATATATATATATATACACACAAATATACTTCAGTACTCGAGTGGTACGTGATAGTGTGGTGAGGTGAGGTGCGGTGCGGCGTTACTGGGGAAATTAATCGGTAACAACCCCTTTGAATGTTTTCCCGGAGATTTCCCACGAAAGTGTCTATCAACCAATCCTAAGTATACATATATACAATAGTAGGAGTGGCAAGGTAGTTCTACCGAAAATTTATCGTTTTGTTAATGGCAACGGTAGTAGCAATACCCATGGGTATAAATTATTCTCAATTCGGGATACTTAAGAAATTATTGTTAAAGACATTTTATCAAATCAACTGTTATATTGTGTTATCGAAATTAATATATATTTGGAAATTAACCATTTCCCGAACACAAAATCGATATAGTACCTAGGTAGTAATAGCAAGTATTATTACAGGAAATTTAGTTTCAACGTATTTTAATCATTACGAGACAATTACCTAGTAAATTAAATATCCCAATTATGAAGTAGGTAGGTACTTTCAGACACTTGATGTTCACAAATATTATTTTAATGTCTAATTATTAATTAGTTAGTATTTAAATGCCCTTAAATTATTATTCTATAATAATTATCAATGTAACCGTCATTTTTTTTTTATCTCGATAGGGGTTTTTTTCAATAAATTTTTGGTTCTTCGATCATTATGAATTTAAAAACTAAATATATTTTTTTTGTTAATTTTTTGTAATTAATAAATCTATACGTAGTCTCGTTTATTGTAGACAGCTTGAACTTTATAGCGTTATTATTTTAAACTTGAAACGTAGTAGTGTCAAGACTTTTAACGCTGTTAAAATGAAAATCATCTAAATAGTCAGAAATGGAACAAAATATAAAAAATATACGTCAATATTGATGTTGAACAAAATTATTTTATTTCCGTTTCACTCACATTATTATTAATAGCATCCTCGCCGTATGAAATATGATACATAGTAATGAAAATCGGACCTGAGATTCGAAGCATTTTTAACCTATTATAATATTATAGGTTATAATAAATTTCAAACAAATAGTAGTATAAAATATTTTTTATTTGAATTTTTTTTCATTTTTAGGGTAATTTCATTTTTTAAATGGGAACTATTAACTATATTTTAAACTATTTTAAATGTTAACAACTACATCATGTAGTCTACATGTACCCATTCCCCACATTACCAAATAACAATAATATGTATAATAATATCATTTTATTTATCAGCATCAGAAATAAGTTCTGGAAAACGTTAGATTAAAAGATTAATATTCAAGCGCATTTTCACGAGTGTGTAGATCTAGAACTCTAGAATACGATTGCTGTTGTCAAGGCATTTTTCCATATTTAGAGGGAATTTGAATCCGAATAAATGTAATTATTATACTGTTTCAGAGATATATAATATAATATTTGTATGCATAATTTTGTAACCTGGGGAATCTGTTGCATATATATGAGTGCTATCAGGGATTTAAAATTGATATACGTACTTTATGGCTTGTTCGACATTTTTTTCATATAATTTTTTTTTTTTGATAAATATTTAATTTTAATTTTAAATTTTTCTTGTTATTTTTATATAGAATATATTAGGTACAGATTTTTTATTTTAAAACACGTCAATACGCGTGCGCGAGTCTGTAGAGTCGCAGAAGTAGGATCGCCGCCGTCGTTCCATCGCGTGCACCGCTGCACCCACATCAGCGAGGGGGCTGTGGCTTGTTCTACCCTTTTTCCGACATGGCCGAACAAAAAGGGTACACACTACGCGTGTTTAAAAAGGGATCTCTTCCTTTTTTTTTTTATCGCTGTGCTCGATTTTTATTTTTCCCACTTCTCGCACACTCTTTTAGTTTTTTTCACCCGTCGACGCTCGCAAACGCCCAATGGCTGTGCACGGTTTTGCGGAAAAAATGCGCCAGCAGCTATGCGCGTGGTGTCATTTTTTCCACCGGGCCGCTGCGAGCTGGGCCGAGAAAAATGTACAAAAAGAGAACCCATGGGTGGCGGTGGTGGGGATTTTTTTTTTTTATCTCGTAAATACCATGTACGGCGTGGGTGTGCGTGCGTAGGTGGGTGGTGTATGTGCAAGGCGACAATGGGATTTTTCGTAGTCGTGGATTAAGTTTTGCAGTGTATCGATGGCCTGGGCATGCAGCGGTGTACGGCGCCGTCCGGTGGACCGGTGCGGATTGAATTTCTCGAAATCGTTTACAATACTATTGTTGTTATTAATGCCTACAAATAAAAATGTGTTTTTGTCGTTATACCCGGATGCTATGATATTCGGCGACGGCGGTTTCGTCTATACGAGTGTCGATCGCGAGCGACACGAATACCTACGCGAAAACATCGATGAACACAGTATAATAATATAGCTGCCATTGTCGTGGTAATATTATTGTACGATATACACCATCCTCGGCGATCTGCAATTCGTCACGGAAAGGAATTTTTACGGAGAATGTCGTTAACAAGTACGAATGCCGTTGGAGCTCGCAGCTAGAAATGTGGAGTTATTTTCGATTTGCGAAAACAAAATCCGTTTCCGCATACTTTTTACCGCTTAGCACTGCAACAAACAGTCCTACGTTGGTGTTCGCGTCTTTATCGTGCCAAATACACATAGGTACGTGTTTAGCGTTACTAGCGCAGTGGTTTCATGTCTTAAGCTTAAAGTCATTACATTTCTGTCAATACAAATATGAAATATGTATTATAATTAATATGTATCGGCATGTCTGAAACCTTAACCGTCCAAATTTTAGTTTCATTCAAAACACCAGGCAAACATCGCTTAGTTTTAATTTTTTGTCAAATTATTTCTATTTGTTATAAATATAATTGGCTATTACAAATTACGATGTTTATTTACTCATCACAAAATATAATATTATAAATTATAATAATGGAAAATAAAACTTTTTGAAATTCATAAAAATAATCAGAAATTATACGCAAAATAGATTGCACATTATAAATGTTAATTTGCTTAACTTCTATTGCTCGGCATATTGTATATAATTAATAAAACATCTTATAAATCAAAAACTGCTGTATAATATATTTTATAAACTATAAAGTTAATCATTTCGCGTGATATTAATGTTATAATAACATAATATTAATCTAATTTAGTCATTTGTACAATGGTGGTTTTATGGCTATTATTCTAACAATCAAATTAACAGTTGTTATAAAAATACACTTAAGTGAGGTGAGAAATAAACAAAGCAAGAGTTTAATTTTTTGATAACTTAAGAGAACAAAATAAAGTCTGGATGCTTTGTTTACAACAGTACGAGCAGTATATGTTTGTGTGTTTGTGTTTATGCCAAGCTGAGGGTAAGTTAATGTTTTTGTTTTCGTCTACTAAAACGCCGGTGGGTCCCTTTTACAGAATAAAGTTGATTATGGTCATCGGTTGACCGGTGTCCGGTCAACTTAATCATTTTGCCCGTATGAAAATGATATTTTTGTGTCAAATGAAGTATGAATGTACAATAAATTCATACTCGACAATGTAATCAGAAAATTTTAAAAAATGCTTTTAAATAGTAAAATAGTAGATACTTTCTCTTAGCCACACGCAAAAACGTAGATAATTATAATTAAGAGAACGCCACGCCCACACGTGCTGTTTTCGTCATACAAAGGTACAACATAGCATATTTGTGTTGAGTGGTTCCAATTTTGTGTAGTAACCTTTAACAGATTGACGGACAGTCATGAATAATTAGACAAGTACTGCAGTGGCGATCAAATGATTTTATCGTGGTGGGAAGAGGGGATGTGGTGGATTTTTTAACTTACACTATTTAATCATTATAAATTTAATTAATGGTTACTCTTTTATACCTATATAAAAGTTATTATAATTATCAAAAAAATGTCATGAGGGGATCTATCCCCCTTACCCTTCCCCCCTCACCACCTGTTTGATCACCACTGACTGGTACTGCTACAGCATTATGTTTATTTGGGCTTATTCTTACAAAATTTTAATTTTTAATCAAGTTATGAGTAAATAAAATAGTATTGTTTAAAAATACTCATAACTCATTTAAAAATTATAGTATCGTAACAAACCACTGAGAAATCACAAATAATATTCTTACCTTTAAGTTTGATAATAGATGAATTTGCTCTCTTATTAAAGGTGACTATACTTAATTGGAACTGCTGAACACAAATTTTCTATGTTGTACTTTGTAAGACGCAGACAACGCATGTGGTTGTAACGCCCTATTTATATGATGCTTTTTTTTTATTCTGACGATTGTGTTGATCATTATCCCAAAATCTATACAAAATGTTTAATAATTCAAGATACTATTATGCACAATAATCTACAAATATTTTTAATTATAATGATACTACGATAAATAATTTCAATGTAAACAGGAGATTTAAAATCATTGTTATTTAATCAAATATAAATTACGTTTGATATTAGGTTATACTTTTATATTTTAAAAATTATTTATTTATTTTTAATAAAAACATCGACATTTAAATTAATAAATGATGCATTTCATGTTTAACAATTCTCTGCCTTAACGTACTGAATTTTATTAATTTTCATAAATAAACTTTACCTTGGCGCTACATAATATAATAATATCATTGAGTCAATATAATCTATACAAATACCTCGAATTACAATTAATAACATAATATAAATTAAAATTCTTAGTTCCTAAAGTTTTATATTTTAAATTGTAATCTATAATATGATTTTGATAAAAAAAAAGGAACTTTCAAACATAAATTACCTTGCATATTTTATGTTTAATATTAAAATATAATATACGATATAATAATAATAATAATAATAATCGTATTACCTTTAATAATTTACAAAAACATTCCATTTGAAATACATAGTATTGACCATCTTAATATAATAATATACTCTCGTTGTGATTTTGTAAACACGTTTTTTTCAAAAAACTCGAAATGGCTAAATAATATCTTAAGTAGAATTTAGGTCTGAGTCACAAAATTATTATATCAATAGTATTCATTTAACCGGTTCACCGTTGTAATGATTTAATACTGAAGCGTATGGTCTTTATAGACGGTACGAACCTGGTTCAGTGTACGCAACCTTTTCGACCCGAGGGATGGGTCGATACATTGGATTTTACGAAAAAAAAAAACCTGACGAGAACTATTCATAATATATTATATTATACTATAATAATAATAATATGCGATCGTGTTTTTTCGATACATATGATATAATATTATATCGTTTCCCACGGATAAGCGATCGGCCAAACTGGTCGTCGGCCGATGATCGGCGACACCACGAGTAACCGGTCGATCGAAATCATGGGAATAACAACGAACGCGATTGCCGGACACCCCTTTCTCATGACCTTTCGATACCTGCGCCACCGAAGGAGATACATATAATAATGCCGCATGCTCCGAACTCGCAGGGATCTAGTTCTTGAACATTATCGAAAACTGGTTAGACACACGACGATATTACTTTATATAAATGTGAAATGCAACAATAAGTAATAACCAGTAACAAAAAAAATGTATATACCCACCATGTATAATATTATGTAGTTACTACAGGCATTGATGACAGTCATTCTAACGTCCGATACTACTATGTGAATATTATTTATAGGTACTTACAAGTTACAATCAAGTAATATTGGTAAGAGTGGCGAGATTCTCGGGACCCCTATAATTTTTTCGATTTTTGAATTAATGTTCTCACTATATTGATATTATATTGCTGTTGCACAATATTATGTGGAAAACGAAAAAACTGACATCAAGTAAAAAATAATAACTTTTTACATTTACATTTGTCAAGAGTTTAATAAAAGAGCAAGTACATCGACATTTATTTTTAAAAATTGTTGAATTTTCAACTTTGTAATGAGTAAATTTTGTAAAGTTTAAAATTGAATAATAACAATAATAACAATAAATGGTACTTAATGTATTCATGTTTAAATATTTTTAAATTATAATATATATTATTTTCAATATAATTAAATAATTCTTAATTTCTAAATGTTTACTAGACATATTTCTTGTATTACTTAAATATATAATTAATTTGAATTAATAAATCACAGATTTTATTTCGAGAAACTTATGAGTATTATATTGTATATTGTACAAATGTATATGATAACGATATGTAACTAACTTTGTATAATTGTATTCCCATAATAAAAACGTATATTAATTAATTTATGCGAAATTTTAAGCTTTTAAGCTTATAACCTCATACTCAAACATTTAACACAATCAATTATAAATTTAAAAAATAAATAAAACCATAGTGAAACTGAGAAATAGTCAGCAAAAAATAACAGAACGATAAAGGTTTAACATTCGGAATTAAACCATAACAAAACAGTAGTGAGATGACACTTTTATCAATAATATGCACACAGTTTAAAAATATTGTATATTTTAATAAAAATTTTAAGATTTAAATTCCACAGAAACTTATTACAAAGGTACTCAGCATTAATTAAAAATTGTCCACTCTAGTAATTAATTTTGTTGGTTCAAAGACCAAAGTTGAAATATAAAATATTATAGTTTTTTCGAATAGTTATAGATACACATTGGATAATAAATGTTTAATTTTATTAAAATGTATATACTGCAGGGGTGTAAAATGAATATTGTTAATTTTATAAATTGCAATAACCGTACATTTGCCTACATACCTGCAAGTTAAATGATGCAGTATTGTGTCAGGCGCATCACCGAAATCCGTTGAATTTTGTATATTAGGTAAGGTATAGAATCTCCTAAGCCCGCAGTTCCTTATATTAATTAACGATGAATACATCTCGTCTAATAACGAAGTATGTTTGATCGTCACTGTTGTGTGTTCTGCGGTTGGCAGAACCCGATGCTTAACGATTGCTGAGTTTCGTTGTAAGTTATGCAAAGTTCCTGTTCAGATTTGTTAATTAGACATTCGTGTGGTATTAGACTGACGAATGCCGCGAGATGATTAACCCCGTCTCGGAAGCAACTTTTACATGTATTGTCTGCTCCAGGTCAAATCGCATATTATATTATATAATATGTGAAATTCGTCTTATAGCTATATAGCTTTATTTGATCTAATTTACTTATTGATTTTCACTTTATATATGTATTATATATGTGTACACATAACATTACGCATATCATCACAATACGTTTTCTATTATTACTTATTGTTTTAGGTGATAACACTCTTACGGTTATTATAGTATACAGTCAGTGTTAGGACTTATCTAGATAAATTATTTAGATAATTATTCTTTTATCTTTTATCTTATCTAGATAAATAAATATAAGTTATCTAAGTATTTATTTTAGATAAAAAATTCATTTATCTAGATAAATTTTTTTGCGAAAATTAGCTATATTTGTTTGTTATTACCTTTCTTATGTTGTGTTGAAGTTAATGTTTGGTAATACACAACATGTTATAAATTAAGAAGAAAATAAACATATTATACAGGCATGTACTCACATGACAGTATATATATTTTTTTAAATTAGTTATTTTAATTTTAATTTGTATAATTATCTGTTATTTATCTAGATAAAATATTTTTATCTTTTATCTATTCGTTAGATGAATTTGATTTGTTTATCTTTTATCTGTATCTTAGATAAAATGTAGTGTCGTTATCTTTATCTTTATCCAGATAATTTTTTTGTTATCTGTTCCTAACACTGTATACAGTATATAGTAAAAATATATGCATTGCCCAGAGTAAATACTAGTACTAAAAAATTATAATCTATACTACGGAAATAAAATACAACTTATAATATACGAGTAGGTATGAATAGTAAAAAGGTATGACTTAAGGAGATGCTAAAATAGAAGAAATTAATATGTAAGTGTAATACAAATAAAATAAAATAAGATAGGATAGAAACGTATATATCAGCGTATACTTAATCTTGTATTAATTTTATACTTACATTCAAATTAATGTACAAATGAATGTACTAAAAGTCATTAACGTAGTACAATAATATATGAAATTAGATGGTTAGTGATGGTCACATATTTTATTATACTGAAAACGTCTTAATCCGAGTCCCATATAATCTATAATTATTACTAATTACAGCATTTTAGCAAAAATATGTATTATGTTATCAATGAGGTTCATTTGATTTTCTATTTATTTTGTTAATTGAGCTTCTTCAAAATTATAGAAATGTAATTAAATACGTTTTCTACAGATCGTATATATTAAAGCTTAGGTCCAACGCAAGTATAGTTATTAATTTTGCTTTAGATGCGTTGATGTAAATATTCATATTTTGGGGTTCTGACATAATTTCCATTGTGATGAAATTTAGCGGTTTCTTTATTACATATAGGTATACTGTTTGACCTTAGTCGACAATATGTGGTTGTGGTATTCGTTACGTGGTACTTATACCTATACTTAAGGTGTTATTTGTTTAGGTCAGATGTTTGTATTTTGTAATAGTATATTGACTTTCCTGCGCTGATATTTTTTTATTTTCTTGTCTCTTGATTGAATTTTTGACAATTGTAAATTTAGTTTCGTGTACCTATATTATGTATTTCAGTTTTTATTAATAATTAAATACAGTCATTACTCACTAAATTATTTTTCGTAAATACAACATAAACACCAACTATTATATGTATAATATACTTCTATACTCATAAATCTAACTTCTACCTCATTTTTAAGTTTCACCTGACGATTTTACTTTTTAAAAAGTTTAAAAGTTTTAACAAGCTAATATAAAGTAATAATTAAACTTTTTTCATATTTAAATTTTACATAAATAAGCTCTTATTTAAAAAAAAAAAAACGAGAAACTAATAATCTCAATTTTTTATTTCGATTGTTGTTAAATCAAAAAATACTTTTCATTGTAATAATTGTGAATCTAAAATAAAATAATTTTTAAATCATTAAAAAAAAAATTGATCTACCAGTAAAAACATAGCAAAACACTTGATTCTATTGGTATATAAAATATAATACACATTTTGTACTTGATATGTTTTATAAATTATTATTAATAATATACTGTCATGATTCCAAGTCAGTAAATAATATACAGATGCGCTTTTTATGTTATATTTTAACGGTATTTTAAAACATATAATAAATTACCAGAGATCAAAATTCCGTGAAAAAAATATTTGATTTTAAATGACGTTTAAGATTCTTTTATTTTTATAAAGAAACAATGTTTTGATCACGAAAACGATCCGGTGTTTAATCTCTAGTCGTATGAATACCACCGATTATTAGAACTTACAATTTTAATATAGGCTGACATATTTAAACCATTAGGTATTTAGGTAAGATCATAAATAAAATGCAGGATAAAATTGCGTGTGAAAATAATTTTCCCGGTCGTATTGTGTGAGTGGTTTTTTCGAGACAGAGACGGGTTGCGTGTGCGGTTTTTTTGCGATAGAGCAGAGAATTGCAAGCGCGGAATTAGTATAATAATAATAAAGTAGTAATTGTAAAGTTGAAAAGTTGCAGCTATTTTATTAATTTAATAAAACATGTGTATAGATCAATCACTCGTGGCACACATAAATATCATCATATTTTTTACAATGTTTTTAAAATTATTTTTCATTCGTAATCCTTATAACATTTTATTAGTCTAAAAGCCAAGACCAATAATTGTTTTTGTATTTTGGTATACAGTTTATTGAAATTTGGTATTTTGAAATCGTTACATGATATTTTTAGAGATCTTAACAATAATAAAAATACATACAAATCGTATAAATTGCTTTAATTTAAAATGATTTGTCGAACTATTTAAAACAACTTTATTTTCATTTTGCGTATCGTTTATAATAGGTAGGTGTGTATTTTTAAAGTGAAATATTAAAATGTATTTATATTAAAATAATAAGAAATAAAACGAAGCAGATACACATTTTTCATTTAAATTTCAGCAGCGATAAATTACATTAATGATCCTGATTTGATCAATAGTCTAAAAGTTTTTCCTCGCATGCAAGTTGTTTGAAAGTTTCGTATAGACTAAAGATAATTACACAAAAGATAACGCTAATGAACCGGAACTTAAGATCGCCATAACATGAATATTATATATAATAAATTACTATAATAGCGAAAGATATACGAATAGGAATAATGAAGACTTAGACGTGTTAAACATAGTGATATATTAATATACATTCATGGTAACATTTATTTTGGAAAGATTAGGTATACTTTATTAATAATGTTTCCAATGTTTACATTTCTATAAGTTATAAATATAGAGTGGTTTTAAATTCAAATTACATGTTTTTCTGAGTGTAAAAAAATATCATTCTCAAAGCAAATTATTAGATTTTTTATACTTTAAACTAGTTTAAAAAACTTAAAAAAATAAAAAATAAAAAAATATTTATATAGTTTTTGGAATTTGTATGGAATTTTTGATATTTTGAGTACATATCCGTATATTTTTTCAAACGGATAAAATTGGATACAAATTTACCTAAAACTAAACCACAAAAAAAAAACAAGAAATTGGTATTATTCATTTTGCTTTGTCATATTATTCCCATTCGTATTATTTATTAATATATGTACCAGAGTATTACCAAAAACGGTGTTTGCACGACGATCTGACAATCAAAATTTATGTCACTTACATTATATATATTCTATACAAATTAAGAGTATTTAGATAACTTGTTTTATTTAAACTGACAATGACACCAAATGACATAAATATTAGTTATCTTATACATAATAAGTATATCATTACCATACATTGAAATATGATACCAATAACAATCTAGTAAAATTTCAGAATCGCCATAGATTGATAATTATTTAAATTGTTTCAAAAGAGTCTCAAAAAAAATGGCTCACAAAAGAACATTATCATTTCTATCATAGTTATTATTACGACATTTAATTAAATTCCCTACATGCATTATCTCTTTTGCCTCATATATTTTAAGAACCTCGAACAATTAGGTGTAAAATATCACATTATAACTATTTTGGTTTTTGTTTTTATTATATCAATACCTATAAGTCGATTCTTCATAATATAAATAGTATTCACTCCATCTCGAAAAGTATATACATTTTAAAAATATTGTCTATAATTTTTTTCTTTTTATTAAAAAATAACATTTTTTTAAAAAACACTATTTTTTCTATTTTTTATCATTATTATTTTAAGTTTTTACTTTTTTGAAATACAACATTTATTCTTAATTTCATATTCTGAAATAGAATATTTTTTTGATATTTTTTAATAATTTAATAATAAAATATCGTACAAATAGTAAATTAGTTATAAGTATTTAAAGTTTAGATGAGCGACAAGTGGAGTAAGCACAAGGTACCTCACCGCAAAATGTTGGTCTACCACACCGCTCATCGAAACTTTAAATACTTATAACTAACTACTCTTTCAAAATTCGATTTTATACATCAAAATTCTCAACAAATTGTCTATTTTAAAGCATAAAATTATAAAATAATGATATTTTCATTTAAAAAAATAAAAACTTTAAAATTACCTATACCTAAAGATAAATAATATAAAAAATATAATTGTTTTTAAAAATGTTGTTCTATAATGACTTCAAATAAAAAATATTAACGTTTCAAAAACGTTAATATTTTTCAAATTTAGAGTTTAGGGTTTACTGATAAAATAATCATCCGGTTTATTCTTATTAGTTCTTCTTCGTTTGTTCCTCTTGTGTTTGGCAGTGTAATCCTGGAAAAGGAAAATCGTACTGCAGGAAACGACTACATTCTTGGGGTCGCAGTGTTTATCCGATATCCCCTCGACCCTATCACCGGTCCGGATTAATTTAATTTATTCGCCGCATTCTTGCGCGCGTCTCTATATATACATATAAACACAGCAGTCGTTTCGCGGACTCTCCAGCCGCCGCCGCGAACCACCACTCCCTCCCCATCACCTATATATGTATAATGCATATGTATATATCGCATAATATGTATACACGGAGGCAGGCGGGCCACAAGGGAAACATTAAAAACTTTTCTCCCAAGTAAAGATAAAGGGACCCGGCGGCGGAGGCGCTTCGTTCGCTGTTATAATAATATAATCCTCGGGGTTTATTTATGGCCGTGCAAAAGTTGTATGTATATATAGGGAGTGCGCGCGCGCCTCGGCCGCGGGAGAAGATAATGCGTCGGGTAAAAGTAAAGGAGGAACGTCGGGGTACGGCGGTAGTTTAGCTTTTCCGCCATGTTTTTGCTACCTCATTACTTATGCCTCCCAGAAACCCCTTCGCCACTACCCCCGGCGCCTATATTGCGTAGCTATTGTGCTACAGTAGTAGTAGTAGTAGTAGTAGTAGTAGTAGTAGTAGTATATAGCGAGCTTTATATACATATATATATATATATATATGCATTATAATCATATAACGTCTTACTTCGCTGGCGAATTCCACCCCTCTAGGAAGACGGCGGCGGCTCCTTCCCCACGTCTTTTGTTTCTCACTCATTCGCCCACCCACCCCCGCCGGCAACAGACTTACGGCGGTGGCCGCATTACACGCGTTTTGTTTCGCACACCCTTACACTAACTTTCCACGCCGTCGTTTTGTCGTCTCCCGTTTTACTGTCCACCGGCGCACGCGTGCGCACCCCCCCCCCCTCTCTGCCCACGCCCCAGCGCTCACTCTCGCCCCAGAGACGCCGTTTACGAAACAGATTGTAGATGTTCCCGCATTTCGGTGCATATACCGAGGTAATGGTATAATACGCGAGATATCCGCCGGTATGATTTTTGAGTCGGTCGCGCGCGAGGGTATTGTATTGTATTTAGTCCAAACGCCACAAACGTTTGATTAAATTGCAAACCTCCCCAATAAACGGCGATGACACCATTGTATTTATTTATTTATTTGTATATATGATTTAAACCTGCAATTCAAAATATATTAAAGCTTAACAGACATAATTCGGGGCTTGTGCAAAAGATGCGTAATATTAAAATAGCACCAGCTTGGCTATGCAGCTGTTTGGTTTTGGCCGATCTTAGGCGTCAGGTGGTTCTCTGGGGTTTTCAGTCTCGATGACGGGTGAAGCAGTAGTTATTATATATTTCATATATTATATGGTT
The DNA here is from genome assembly GCA_022818045.1 of Neotoxoptera formosana. Classification (NCBI taxonomy): domain Eukaryota; kingdom Metazoa; phylum Arthropoda; class Insecta; order Hemiptera; family Aphididae; genus Neotoxoptera; species Neotoxoptera formosana. Next base: position 9,358,118 of record CM040632.1, on the reverse strand, counting down.
TTAAGAATCAATCTGGTTATTGTCTGGTCATAGGTAGTTCATAAGTGGCTGACCGATAGAAACTCAACGCGTTGTAGACCGTTAGACACGCGTTAACAGTAGCACTAACTATCGAGTATCCACGTGTATTTGTAGTCAATACTGCATACAGTAGTAGTACAGATTATATAATAATAACAAAATCGTACATCGTTTCATCTATAATATGCGATAATAGTAGTGCAATATTATCCTCTTATACGAAAATATGCATAATAATTGAATTCATCGTCGGCGGTGGTATCGTGTTAGACGAGAGATAAACGTTAATTAAATTAGCATCCGGAGTAGCTCCGAGTATAATCTATATTATATATTATATACAGTCTCCTCCTTGCGATGGTAAAGTACGTGGTGGCGTTCCATTATCGTCGTCGTGAAGGACTTTGTCGAGTTAATCTTTAATAATATATATAGCCTTCACCATGTCAGAACCAGAACTCGCGCACGGATAATCTATAATTTATATAATATATTATATGCGATCCAAGAATACAAGTTTGTCGTGAGTGTTTTTCATGTGCGGTAACCAGAGTTATATTAAGAAAGTCTCTTCTCCGTGATCGCGATAGGAGTGGGCGTACGAAAACACTGTCCCTACGGTAAACATTAGCATCCCCTCAAATAGACGGCAACAACAAATCGTTCTACGAAAATATATTAATTTAATAGGTATACATTGGACGTTTGTGAAAAATGATCACGCTTTTCCATTTTGGTCGAGAGCGCTGAAGAAGTTGCTCGCAATATATTCGGTTTCTATATAATTATAATATATCGTATATATTTATACCTATATTTCGCTTTCCACCGATTGTGCGTAGAATTGAAGTGCCGCGATACGAATCCTAGGTAAAAGGTGTATTTTCCAAACTCGAACTCGACGAGAAGAATATATTTTATCGTCAACGTGGAATTTTCCAGACCGACAGCATCTGTACAGCGCGAACGACCCCAATCGCCTCGACGGATAGTCAGCACCTAAAAATGTTCTGCAACCATGCCGAAACTTTACGCGGCGCCTTGTAATACGCCACCACCGCCGCCGCCGCCGTAACTGTTTCCCTTATCGTCGTGATTTGCGGTCAACTACATATAAATGCATAACATGACCACATGGCACACTTCCCGCATGATGTATAGGCACGCACTGTGTACTACTAGGTATATAAGTATATACAATACGCACACCCTCACCCCCTCATCCAACCCACCGAAATCGGCCTAGAGCTCAATATTTACATTGCGCGCTAGACCGACTGAATATATAATAATATATTATAAATATATTTTGTTCGTCTATTGTAAGTAGTATTAGAGTAGTATATTTTCAGCTTCATCCGCTTGGCACAAAGTAAAAGGAAACTACTTGAATTATTAAACTATAAACAGATAATATTATCAACGAATATATATATATATAAAATATATCACGAATAATAAACTGCCCTAAATTATTTACTTATCTTTGCTTAGCACTCACGCAGAAATTATTTCTAATCATAATCTATTATTTAACTTTCATTATATACGTGACTACTATACATTTCACCCCTCCACTTCGTTGTCTTTAGAGGTAGGTACACCAGTTAAATGCATGTTATTTTGCAACTATAGTCAAATATTATAAGCTTATTGGCTGTAATGGCTGTTGTATTAAATAGGATATTTAGTGTCCTTCACTTTTAGTCTGCTTATACGTAGATATTCATTTGTTCAAGTTATTACTTGCAAGTAAATTTTTAACATTTGCAAATCAGCCGTTTTACCATGAAAAAAGTTACATTGGTGAGCTATTTTCAGGTTTCCAATGTGATCCAACAACTCATACCAAAAAATACGTTCTTAGGTTAAATTTACAGAAATTCGCAAATATTTTGGAAAGTTATAGAATCTAGAAGTTTTTTTTTATTAAATAAAAGAATATCTCAAATCTGTACTAAAGCACAATAAGCAAATACGATATTATTTTAATAAATACAATAAATATAAACAATGATATAATATGAAAAGGATATCAGAATCTAAAAGTTATAGACGTTTAAAATTATTTTGGATAAAATAAAACAACAATTTGTAATTTACCTTATAATATAATGTTCGTTTAGTAGAAATTCAATACTGATGAAGATATTTTTGGAATGTGCATTGTGTGCACAAAATACAATATTACTGGGTTATAATAAACGATCGGACATTCGCTTAATACCTCCATACCTTGAAAATATTACTTTTAGTCTATTAATTCTACGGACGTCAGTATTATGGGCTTGTGATGCATTGTGATGAACAATATTAGTTATTAGTTTATTACATTATATTGGTTCTATTTATCAGTGTAGTTATTCTACGTGCAGACGAATATTTAATTTATTCAGTGGAAACTCGTTGCGGTGTGTTAGTGAACAACTATTGTTACATGTATTCCGCTAGAATGGACTTTTCACTGTGAAACTACTTTAATTTCATTACACTTTCAATAACCATCTATTCTTCTACGTATAGTGGAACAATCGCTGGATTTGATGGTACATTAATTATCATTCGATAGGTAGAGAATAGAGATATACGGTATAATATTTCACCTCTAAATACATACGAAACAACGACCGAAGCATATCATTAACGTATGTATTGAAAATGTATTCCAACATGAAACTATAATATAGACAACGTATAATATATTATTAAATATATAAACGTTTTACGAATTTCATATTCTCATTGCATCGACAATTATTTAAATCTTACATAAATGTACTAATTTTTAGGTGAATTAGTTTAAAGAATAAAAAAGCTACAATTCGAATAACTAAAAATGATACCAATGCCAAATCATACGAGTACCATATTGACATTTGTAACGGTGTCTATGTCATAATCATGAATTATGTATTTAATTCACCAATTTCAGTATTTAATTGCAATTACTGCAAATTTGGATTCTAAGCGGAGTGATGAATGTATTAGTTTTATAATAATGTGTGGTTTCTTTTTTGTCTGTCGTCATTTTTGGAGCGTATATGATTGCTTTAATTTTCAACTTTGAGAGTGGTTTTGGTAATGAATTGGACCTAGTTGGTACTTAAGTAAAAATCCCAAGTACTTTTCAAAATAATTTTTATGCAATGATTTATTATTGAATTCAAATTTAACACGTACATTACAGTCACTTTCTCGTAGATACTCTGACAATAAAAACTGTTGATACTCCTTTGAGATACCTACTTCGCTTTGCTTCCCGTCTGAATTCCACAGTTATTATTAAATGAAAATACATGGTTGAATAAATTAATAAATTTAACATGAGTTATTAATATCAATTTTGGGAGAGAGTATTTTGCTACTTTATGCGATACGACATGGATTAAAATAACATAAGATTCTGCGGAGTATAACATAGTGCACGTATAATGAATGTTTATCAATATAATATAGTGTATAGGTAACAACTAGCAAAGACCTCGTTTGATGAAATCGTTGTCCAAACATTCGGTAAAACCCCACCAGTACCCTGTGGAGTAACTCAATTAATGTTAGCAATTAATATTCTAAATAGTCTGTAGCCAATTTTAATTGTTATTATTAATTTTAGTGTTAGCGTTGTCGAATCGCGGGCAGTGATGGTGGCCCGTGGGTAATTCATAAGTCCGAGAGGAATATCGGACACCCCTGAAACTTCATCTTATACCAGAAGAGACTTAAGAACGAAAATCCCACCTTATTAGTCTAAATATATATATATATAGGTGGTAGTTACGTGCAGTAAGAACGGGAGGTTTAAATTTGATTAGTGTTTTCCCAAAGACAAATACGTGACTCGATTAAAATGTCAAAATTAAAGAAGTCCATTATTCATGTTTAGGCAAGTTTACCTTAAGATAGGAAACCGTACCAAGTTGTGTCATTTACCATTGGAAGGTTAGCTCGTGATCACCTATAATCTATATAGTCTATTATTCACAAGCAATATTATAAGTTATGTATTTTACCCAAACACATTAAATAAATCTAATAAATCTAAGTGATTCAAACGTGACGCTAAACTTTAGGCTGTCAATAATTGTAACTATTGTAGTCAATTAAGATTATAAATCCCAAATTCTCAAAATACTATATGTATAAATTCATTCTCCACATTGCATAACACTTAAGTATATAAATTTACCACGATTAACAATAAAAAAAAAACTAATACAAAATGTAATTATTTTTTTTTCCATCCTTATACCAATCTAACTAAATTTAAATTGTAAAATGAGTACGTTTCTACAGCTTCACTTGGATTTTTCGCAAATATTTAGTATTGAATTTGTATAAATTTGTAAGGATTTGCGAATCTAAAGAAATTCGCAAAAAAAGTGTGATGGTTAGAAAAGCTAACTTAATCATTTAAGCAAAAAAAATTGTTTGCAAAATATTTAGTACATAATTTGTAAAATGTACTACAATTACACAAGAAATTTTCAAAAATTCCTTCCAACTAAAAAATTTAACTAAACCATCTGTCATTTACCCAACCCTCCTAAAAACTAAAAATATTCAGTACGTAATTAGTTCAAATACATTTGTTTGGTATCTAGTTGTGGATAGCACCACCGGAAATCAAGATTTCCCCGGTACAGCAAAGTCCATATTTATTTTAAGAGCTAGGACCCCATCATGTTCATCGACATATTAGGTACATCATTTTTTATTTAAAGCCCTTAGTTTAAATTCAACATTATTAATTGCTCATAATTTAAATATACTGATAATTGAAATTTGTATATTATACAAAATTTTGTATGTGAGTTTTCGACTAAATATTGTGCCTTAAAATTTAAAATAGTCTCTTCGCTTTTTATTGGTGAGTATATTGTTTGCCCTTATTTTAGTTAGTTTATTCATCAACTCTTGATTTATATCAAATCTTATATTTTTAATTGTAGAATTTTCAGCAGTGTACTTTTTTAAAAATGTTTATGTACCTACAAAATATATCGGTCATTTTTGTATTTGGTAATAAACATATAAGGTTTGGATGTGCCTGTGCTCTGTATATTTTTTTGGGGGTTATTTAACACTTATTGAACACTTGTTTAAAACACAATACATTACAAAATTGTCATCAAGTATATTGACGGAATAAGATAAAAACAATTTTTAGGAAAAAATGTTATTTAAATAAGTAAATTAATATTCTAATTCAATGAAACTTCTGTGTTTGGAATATCGTCAAAAATGAATACAATGGCCTAGTAAGTAAAAAAAAATTTTTTTTTGTTTCATATTTAAGCAAAAAATAATGATATTTTCTCCAAGTTATTTTGTTGTACTTAATTCAAAAAATATTGTTCATAGAAACTTGAAACATTCAACTATTGCCTACTTAAATTATTATTATAGGTATATATAATATATAATTTTCAGTATATTTATATCACAAACTTATTTACACTGTTCTACATACGTGATTTCATAAGTATTGGCTCATACGTTAATAACATAATAATAAATTGTATATGTATTATACATTTATATATTATACAAGATGATTCACCAACCATGCTTACTCTCATTTCTTCATTAAATAATGAATTTATTCATGTTCTGGTTTTTGAAATAGGTATTTAGAACATGGTGTTAAAGTAAATTTAAAAATTCCAAAAATCAGAATTTTAATAAATTCATTATTACATTTAAAAAAATGGGGATGAGCATACTTGGTAAATCATCCTGTATATTAAAAAAAAAATATTTTATCTAATGTACTTAGACGTTTAATACAAATATGTTAAAACTAATGTCTTAGATGCTGAAGTTGTATAATATTATGATCAGTAAAAAAAAAACGAATAATATATATATGATATAATAATTATATAATACAATACAAGCGATAGTTTTTAAGTTGAATTTTTCCAAGCAAATATATTTGTACAAAATATTACGTACTAAATTTTTGCATTCAAAAAATTGTGCAATCAATTATTTTTAGTTTTTTCAATGAAACTAATTCAGAAAAAATGTCATTGATAGTAGAAACGATTTTACTATTACTTATCATGTTGAATACCTAATGAAATTCTAAAAATGTTTAGTAGTATTTTTTTAAGCATCTGAAGTTCAAATTTTAACTAAATTTGTTGAAATAGCGAAAATCTTCAGATTATTTTGTAAGTAGTTAAAAATACATAACATTTTCAATTTTAATATCTTAAACTTGAAAATTTGATACACATGGTTCCTCAAAGTTGTACTTACAAAGTACTTCCAAATTACATTAATCATTTTGTATATACCTACTAACCAACTATTATTTATTATTGGTTTATAATACAATTTTTATAATGAACTGTATATTTATTTAAGACAATATTCATTTTGTGTACCTATATGCAATCATATAAAAATGACTATACTGACTACATCTTCTAATGATCTTAATTATAATATAACTTCCTGTTGTACTGTTATTTCTACACACGTAGATATCAATAATTAAATTAAGATAATATAAATTATAGAATGATAATCGAATGATGTGAATAATATTATATTCTGAAATTCAAAAATATTTTATCAATGTAGGTATGACGTGTGTGTGTTTCTTATTATATGTAGGTATACATATTTTCAACCTATTTGTTCGCAATTTGTTTCGCCCAACGAAAAATCTTTTAAATAATTAAATAAAATTAAAACATTAACAAAACTTTGTTTAAGGCAATAACACAATGCGAATAGTACGTATACTTACGTTTAATTATGTGAATATAAATTGCATTCAATGTTTACATAATATAATGAATTTCGACCGTTGGTGGCTTATGTTACTTAAAAGTATAAAATAATTCATTGCGTTAAACTTGTGCCCGGTCGTTTTAATAAATTACCATACGTATATACTAAACCATTTCGCGAAGAAACCGGCTATTCCTAAGGGTCCACAAGTCTTGTTGAATGGGGTGTTTGTAACTTTAGATAACTTTAAAATCATCCGAACGTAACGCAAACACTTGATCTTCGTGACCTCCGTTTTATGTACGAAGAAGCTAGTTACAACGGTCGAGTTTTCGGCGATGGTCTCGTCTTTCTCTCGTCTCGCAAAACGGACGAAAAATAAGAAAATTACGAATTAATGATCCATGTCTCTCTCTCGCTCTCTCTCTCTCTTGTAATACTACGACTTTTCTCATTTATAAAAAAAATTACAACTAACGTCGATTCAATAAAAAATATTTATTTTTATATTTTTCGAAAGGCTTAATAAAACTATATCCCACGATCGAGCAGCGTAAATACCTGATTTCAATATCATTATGTATTAAGTGTAGTGTAACCCCTCTATCGTCCCGGCTGAATGTATTGCCATGGAATTGGCGTCTAGTGCATTCGGTACGTCCAGCGCTACCTGGCCGCGTAATGTGGGTTTAACCGGGGGATGTCCGTGCAGCGCCACGACGGGGTGCAAAGTGAACTCGGAAAAACGCTAACACCAGAAACGCCGGGGGGGGGTTGGTCGGATAGATATCGCTGGGGCGCAACGCTAACGTGAGAGTAACGAGAAACCGTATACCGATCTCAGTTTAACTCACATAAGTCACTAAACACAGAAAAACAGTTATTTTTTTAAGATAGTTATTTGCAGGCTCAATTTATTTGGGGTGAGGGGAGGTGGTTTGAAATATTTTCAATACATGGATATAAAATACATAATTGTATACATATTTGTTATATTTTATATAAATACATACTTTAAAATTTCAGGAGAGGGTTGAACCCCTACCACACTAATTGTATACAGGCCGTATTATAATTTTGTATAATTTTAAGGTTTCTGAATAATTCTACAACAATAATTTTACGATGAACAGTACCTAAATACCTAGCAAATGTATTACATTCGATAAACAATTTTAAGCCGAGATTGATTTACTACCATATATCTGAAAGTTATTGTGCGTTTGTTAATATTCGGTAATTTTGAAAACTTCAATAGCCGTCGAAATGATATAGACATCATTTTAGGTTCACTTGGTGTTCCCATTGGATTTTGCAATGATTAGATGCCATAAAAAAAAACCTTTCTGGGCAATACAACGTTTACTGGTGAGATAGTTTTATAATATTTTCAAATCTCAACAAAATTGGATATTTAAACAAAAATTACGATTTTAGTATTTTTTGTTGTAATTCAAAAACATATAAATTTTAATTATTTTAATATTTTTCAAGATTAATAAATAAATAAATAATACATTTAAAAGAAAAAACTTACAATTTTATAATTTGTTAACAATAAAATACACATGAAATGCTAACTCACTCATTTTATTTTAATGATATACTTTTTAAGCTACCTACTTATTAACATTAATTTCCCTTAAAATTTAAATTACAGTACCTTACGTTTAGTAATGCGTTTTTAGTTTCTGACCAAAGTAAGAGAAGTTTCAGTTTTATAATAATGACGTGTGCTATTTTTTTTCACTGTTTTCCGGTGTAAACACTTGTTGAGACTTTAATAAGCTCAAAAACTTGAATGCATCACCACCTTCATTTTTACGTAGATGGTACTTTAAAAAAGAAGTTTTTCAATAGTTTTATCCTGTTTTTTCTTTTATTTTTGTTAATTTTAATTAAAGTGATGCCAACAGTATTTGATACTAAAAATCAAAAAGTGTGCAGGGTTTTTATACTTAAGTATATACAAAGTAACGCAAGCAATAAAATTCATTTTAAATTTATATTGAGCATTATTATTATATTTATGCAACATAAACTTCTGATAATGATGATGATGATGTCAGCGCACAAATTATTGTCTTGCATAATACCTATATATTATATTATATTTATGTATACATAATATATTTTCATTATTGTTTGTGAATCCATATTTAGGACTAAACTACAACAATATTGTTGGGTTAGGTAAGTTATGGAATACAAATATACCGTATTTTCAATGTTTTATGATACAAAATAAAAAAAAATATATTTATAAACATATAGGGAATAATAATAATTGTATCATTAACAAATACTCATAAGAATATAATCAATATGATTATGTTGTTACCCACGATATTTTCCTATCGTAATTTACTGTATGCTGTGTATACACATTGAAATAATTTTCCATTTACGATTTAACGATTAACAGTTTACAAAATATGATCTCTTTCGTGGTAATGCGCATCATCTTGAAAATATTTAACTTTAATAACACTTTCTACGCGCCTTACTAGATTAACAACACATTATAACAACATAGTATTAATTTACTAAACAATATAAAATATTTATTAGAGCAATAACGTCGTACGTGTCATTATTCTTTAAAAATGATGGACCATTTCAACAAGGAAACGAAAAGAATCAAACATTAGTCGACAATATTAATCAAATATTGTAACATCGTTTTGTGCATTTCCCGAAGTATTGGATGATGACTTTATTATGACAGATGCTTCTACAGGGGAGGGATGTAGGGTCAGATTTTTGCAAAGCTTTTTTTGTGTAAGTTCTGTAGGAACTTTAAAACATTCTGGAAATATCGATCACATAACATTATAAATTATGGTAAAAATCAATTTCAATCACAATATATTATCTCCAGGGCGCGAAGGAAACATTTCTATAGCCACCCAATGCAAAAAATTGAATGAGTTCTGTAGTAACCTTCAAATAAATTATTGAAACTTATCAAACAAAATATGTACGTGGTCAGAAATTCGAATTTGAATAAGAGGGCGGCAATGACCATAGTATAGTACACATCAAATTATATTTTTTTTTAAAAGCTTAAAAATATAATAGTGTAGATATAATTTCTGATTATGTTCATTAAAAAAATGCAGTTATTTCATTATAGCTGGGTAATACATATTTCATATATTATAATATATTATGCATACTGGCAATATATAAATCTACATACCTAAATCTGTCTACATACATAGTTAAATATTTTTTTAAAGAAATATTTAATCTAATAATTTAATTATATAGGTAAACTTACAAAATGTAAGTAAAAACATTTAACAAGTAGGTAACCGCTCTGCTGTGTAAATGTTAAGAGTACCTATTCATTGAGTAGGTCACTGTAATGGATGTGTTACTTACGATTCTGACACCTACGGCACAACAGATCTGTTACCTACTTGACGGATTTTTTTGTTGGTTTTTCCACTATAGTTTTTAAAAGTAGGTAGTTATTGAGAACTTTCAATTTTGACCTCTCAAAAGTAATAACTAAATCCAATTTTCTACCAGAAACCTCGATCAAAGTTTATGATCGGAGTATTTTTTCTTTTAGAAAAAATGTCTCCAGACACAAAAATAAAAAAAAACTTCAGTATAAAATCAATACATTTTACGCTTCACTCAAAATCTAAAATTATATCTATGTTCAAGCATTTTTTACACTGGCGGATCCTGGACATTTTTAATAAATAATGTATTTATAAAAATAAGAAAAATTTAAAACTATAGTGATACCTTTTATTATGTATTCAATTATTTTGTATCTAATACACACCACATATAAATGATAATTGTTGTAAGATAAACAAGATAAATAATTTAATTGAGTCCATTTATAAGAAACCTTCCAGATCTTCACTCTGGATCCGTCCTTGGTCACAATGTCATTGTCATACACTCATACACTGTAACAACCCTTTTTACGGCATTATATAAAACGCCTAATTTTTGAACATGTGAGTTAGGTTTTCCACTGATCCCAGCCCCCTACTATATGAAACTTACGTGTACGAAACTGCGTTATAAACATAGTAAGTACCTACTTTACCTGGTCAAAATACTTGTGTATTTAATTTGTGGTATTTTAAAATTGCACCGATCTAATATTCTAATGTTTGGTCATTTGAACGTATTTTCCGTCAAATATGACGTAATACAAGGCCATTATTTAGCGAACTTTGGTTTTAAACTATATAATACTATGCCAATGATCCCGTCGGAAACGAACTCCCCCGTCGTCACTAGACCCTTTTTTTGAGGCGGCAGCAGTAAACGGCAAATCGACGACAGAGGCTTGTATACTCATTATAATTCCTCGTTGGGTAGGATGGGGTGCGGGTGATTCGCGTGTACCGATAAAAAAAAAAGGGAAGAACGAGACGGTGAAAAATCGGGAAAACGAAGGGAGTTTGATTAGTATAGCGCAAAAGGAGTGTTGTTTACCACGACAACGGCAGTCGATGGATATTTTTTTTTTACGCGGGCGCGCAATGGGGTTCGCGGCTGATGGACGGGTCGTGCGGGGGCCGGTGACGTTAATGTAGGGGTCGTGAAAAAGACGATCGTTTCCTTTTTTTTTCCAGTCGTTCGTCGCGGTCCCTTCTTATTTTATTTTACACGGCGGCGGCGCGCATAACGGTAGAAAATGAGAAAAAGGGCTCGAACAGCTATGTATATACGTTTCTGTAGCAGGAGCAGTGCAGAGAAGGGGCGCCCATCGCAATTAGCCGTGGGCATAAGATAAATGAATCCACTTATTCCACGTCTCGATGTCGATTCGACGGGAAAAAAAGACTGAATACCTAATAATAATAAAAAAATAAAAAATAATACTACGGTGCGAGATTAGGACCCGGACAAATCTAGATCAATATAAATATCAAATATGATGACGATAGTATTACATTAAAATATACGTATATTACCAAGTAAGGAATTCGACTTGCCCCGTCGTCATCATCATCTTCTTATTCTTACATAATCGACGATCGATACCTAGTATGACAGTCTAAATTGAATACCCACGGATACGACGTTTTTAACGGACATTTTACTGTCTTTACTATGTAATCAATAGGAAAACAATCATCAGCCATCGAAAAATATTTTATACATAGGTAATATAAATATATATACACTACTAGTAGGTTTATAGGGTGATTATTTAATGGTTAACCAGAATGCATCTTAGAAAATACAAATAATTTTTAAATATGTATTTATTTATACGTCTTAGAAGATTATATTTTCAGTATGTTTATGATTATGGTTATTCATTATGAAGTATAGTCTATATTTTATTGCTATAATTGAAGAAAAAAAATGCTAAGCTTCCTCAACCCTTGTATTTTGTTTATGTGTGGCCTAAACCATGATACAAGAATCGCTCTATATTTATTAATATCAAATTATCTCATTATGATTTACAGTTGTTTTACAGCCGTCGTAACTAAAAAATATATTTTATAAGCAGTATAATGCGTTTATTTGTTTACCCTTTTTATGAATGGAAAGTACCAATTACCTATTTCAAATGTTTTCACTAATTCAAAACCTATAAAATATTAAACTTAATTTCTTGATCCTTTTACAATTCACTAAGTTTATATTTTAACAACGATTAGAAAGGGTTTTTAAATTAATGCTTTATAAAATATATAATCGTGTAAGCCGTGAGGGAAAAAGTCATAAAAACAAAAAATTATGTTCATAATGCGATGACAATATTTTTACGTTCCAGTTGACGATAAAATATGGCGTAATAAAATGTGTAGGTTTTTTCGCATCAAACCAACTCTAATATTGTAGTGTCACGTATAATAAAACTAAAATGTTATTAATTAGGTATTAATGTACCATATAAAAAATATATTTTTTTAATAATCAACACGCTATGGGGATGCAATACAAGTATGCAATCAACTCGTAACAAAAAATTGTGCTGTATTATAAGCAATTCACGTTGTTTATTTTTTTTTTTATAAGGAATGGATAAATTGTATTTAAAAAAAAAATAATAGCTTATTGGCGTACATTTTCGTAAGTATGAAAATTCCTGCCAACGTTTTATAATTGAAAATAAACGAAAGAATAATTAATTTTCCCGGGGTCCGACATGTTTCAATTTGTTATCGTCCTCCTCCCGCATCTTCTCCTCCTACTTGCTACAACTCCACCCGTCGTTTGCTCCGCGCACTCTTTAAAGAACCTTGAGGACCCTAGGGCCATATTGTTTTTTAATTAAAGTTTTTTACAAGTCTCGACATTTTCGACAACTTAACTCTTTAAAAGAGTAGTATAGGTACTACAGGGGCCACGCGGATCGCCAAAATTTGCATACGTCACTTTTCAACACTAGGATCAACTTGTCCTGATAATCTTCAAAATACGTTTTTCCTTGGAGATTTATTGCGAATTGTGTGTGCCGTACAAACGGGATTAATGGCTCCCGAACACGGGGACATTTATTTTGTTCGCTGCAAGTGTAAATGATGTACTCAAACGTTTGTACAAGATATAATGTCCTTTTGCACACTATGTTTGGATATCGTCGTTGAGGACGTATTTTAAGCAAAATCGAACAAAATGTACGTTATTATATGTCTAAATCAACGTTGAAGTTTCGTAAAACGTACATTTAACTTAGAACGCGACTAATAACAATATCGAATTACTTTTAAACCGGAAAAGTGTTATTCTGTTTTCATATCTGATGGAAATTAACCTTTTTTATAATACCATAATACACGTTACCTATTCATTATTAGTGATTTATTCTATCAAACTGTGAATATAGTGTAAATTAATAATAAATTTTAAATACAATCAAGCATAATGAGGTACAAATATGGTATTGTAGCAAGTATAGGTACACAGTTGGTAGTATATAGCTGGTTAGGTAAGATTAAGTCGGTCTCGACGCAATACCTACCAGGTATGGTTGAGTTCAAATAAAAAATAGTCAATGAACAATATGACACGCCTATATTTACTTCTTTATAAAATGAAAAATTAAAGGGGGGTTGTATTATATTATGAATGTGTTTGGGTTTCACAATAAACGATTGATTATTCAATCAATAGTGTATGTGCAGTGTAAAAATAGTGTGCGTCAACAGTGTTTAACACGTATAGTAATTACTGATTTCCCAAATAAAATATTAAACGCGTGCCATTCTTAACTACTCTTTTTACACTTCCTTCTCTCGCCAACCTTGTCACACGGTTTAAACTGTTTTGCAAACTATTCACAAAAAAATATATTTTAAATACGCTGAGAACTGATTTGGGTATCATTATTAACGTGAAAAAAACCAATTCATGTTTATTTATCTCACGTAATCGTAATAAGCTATGAGCAAAATGGTGTTATTAATTGGTTTGAAAGTATTATGATTTCATTTTAAATATATAAATTGACACTTTTTTGAATATGAGTAGAGTCTAACAAGCTGCAGTTACTTTTTAAAATCCGAACCTGGCGAATTGAAGAGATCAACTTTTGATTTGTCAGTAATCTTTCTAAACATATTACGAAAAAATAAAAAAACAACTATCGATAACCGTCGCAAATATTTGATACGATTTCAGCCGAGTTTTTTACGCAACTCCGTTTCACGGCGATAACGGCGATAACGGCGCGTACCAAGTCTAACCATGCAGCCGTTGGCAAGGGGAGGTGAGTAAAGTTTTGATATGCTGTGCAATGCACGACGGGCACTTGTCAAAGTGGCGGATGCGCCAGATGCAATCGTCCGTGCACAATTATCGCTGCGACGACATAGCTTTATATATACATATATATATATATGTGTGTGTGTGTGTGTGTGTGTGTGTGTGTGTGTAAAGTTCTCCGCGCGCGTACACACGCAGTCGTCGTGTATATAGCCACTGCAGCAGGCCGCCGGAGAAAAATTGTTTAACGATTTTCGTCCGAATACTACTCGACGGGTTTTAATTATTCAACGACTTGACAATTCCCTCTCTCCGGTGGAGGATTTATTAATAAATGAGAAAGACAACAACGGCGGAAAAATAACAATAAGCCAGGGCAAGACAAGTTTTAATGGAAAATCCAAAAGTTGTGGAACCGATATCTCAAACGGAAAAATACAAACTGAGTTGATTGTGATGGTGGAAGTAGTGGGTAATGTGGTTTGTAAAAATTGGAATCCTTGTTGAGATTTAACTGCGAAACGTGCCCTGGCCCGAGGTTAAACGGATTTTCATTTATATATTTTTTTTATACAACGCGAAATCCAGAAATGTGATAATTATTGTAGACGTTGATTGGTACGCCTTGATTATAAATGCATCAAACCATTACGTATTTTTCATTAGAAATGCCATATTTTTTAAATTATAAAATGTACCTATAGGTTTAATATTAAGAACATTTGAAATAATCTTTATAATAGACCACGAAACATATTAACGAAATCAAACGAGTCCATTTACCCTCAAAGTCACGTTAAATACACTGAGTTGCAAAAAATAAACAAAACAAATTAACTTAATAAATTCTAAATTTTCAACGAATTAAAAGTTTTATTTTGAAAGCACAATGCATTTTTAACATCGTTATACAACTAATTAAATTAAGTTTACGCTCGTTTTTGACGACTGTATATTCCCCGATCCCCTTTCAGGTAATTTACAACCAAAATTTTACTGGACACCTGCCGGCTAGTTATATTATTCTTACGCTGTTCAAGCTCAGTCAAGATTATAAATATATCTATAGAGTTTAAATTATACTGTATATTGTACTAACAAGACACGACTGCTCGTCACTTACCCAGTTACCCCCATACACCCCCCCCCCACCACGCACCACGCGAATATTACCGCTGGCCGACTATGAATTCTGTTATCTTACTCTAAAAACTTCATAATTTCCGGTATAACATTAATTTACCCTATTTTATTAGATAATAAATAATTACCTAAACATGTAAGCACATGTACTGCTGATATGTATAGGTAATAAAACTATATTTTTCTATATTATAATTTTTCTTCCGTGTGAAAAAAAAAGGTTACTAATATGATAAATTTAAAATAAATCCGAATTTTCTTACTGGAATAACTCATTACACGTATGTAATTCATAGATTATAATATTACAAAATAGTTACTATTTGTTGAATAAGTTTATTGTCTACCCTATATTTAAAGCGTATAATATATTAATAAATTGTTACAAATGATTTTTTTTACTCTATGGTTCAGATTACAAAAAATTATATTTCTCAGATAATTTAATATTTTTATAAATACTATTATTTCTTATTTAAAAATACACTTCGCTAACTATAACATTTATTTATTCTAATAAAAAAATTTTAAAAAACAGTACATTAGTGTACAGTACACTTTTTTAACCTAACTGTTGAAATTTCATTATAATTCTGTCAATTCAATGGTATAACTCTGCAGATTAATCACATATTATGTATACATTGTAAAGCAAATACAATAATAAAATAAAATCTATTATTAAACTATATCCTTACGCCTCATTTATATACGGACAGATCTTTTTGCATCATCAGCCCCCGTAATTACGGCATTATACCTATTTAACAATATAATATCATCTTGTAACCAGCTGATAAAAAAAAAACACGACTCTTGGTAAACAAAAACTATGACTTCGTGCGTATAGTTGTTTATATATTCTAAGCCAAAATAATTCACAAATGAACACGTGTTTACAATAAATGTAATGTGTAACAATTTCCATTTGCCATAACTATTTTTTAAATTTGCTTCCTTTCACCTTCATATATGTCCAGGACAATACTAGTTGATAAACTACATTACTTTTAAATACTTCGAGTGTATTTATAGTAATAATATGTTTATTTATTCTGTAAATGATAACGATTTTCATTCTTATAAAGTAGTTATAAAGTGTCAACAAAAGGGCATCTCTGGCTATTTCGACAGTGGGAGGCGTATATATAGAGGCCGGAGGAATGGAGACGCCGATGCTCCTCCTGTCATATATATTAACTTACGCGAGAAGGCGACCGCGGGGGTGATGGAAAAAAACGCGGCCAGGCATAATACTAATAGCAGTGGGTGGAGGGGGCTCATAAAAAGGAGCGCGATCGTCCTCTCTAACCCTTCCCACGTTTTCCCGGTCCTGTTATTATTATTTTTTTTTTCGTCTCCCGGACGGCGGCGATGGCCTTTACCAACCCGCACTGCCAACACTACCACCTCCACCATCACCACCCTCGTCCGCGCGGGCGTTAGAAACCCGTCATTTCCTTTTGTTCTTTTTAATGTCTGTAGATTGCCAAGTCGTCCTATAAATGGCTGACTGGCTGAACGGCCGGCGGGTGTATAGTTGAGGGTCGGGCGCCGGGGGTGGAAGGGCCGAAATATAAAATAATACCGCTGTGAACTTTTCTTTCGCACCCCGGCCTCCCACTCCGCTGGCGTTTTTGTTTCTTCTCGCTGGACCCGCTCGCCATGTAGTGTGGGTGGGGGGATCTTGGAGGTCGCCAGACGCGGATACGGTCGTGAGGTGGCAAAAGAAAAGAGTGGAGTTGGTAATAGGAGGGGTGGGAGGAGGCAAGCGCGCGCGCACCGAGAAAAGGAATTTCTTTTCTTTTGTCCCAGCCCGGCGCGCTTATATAGCGTCTGAATTAATGCGTCAGCTTTCCATTTCCATTTTGAGAAGAAGAAAATGTTAATTTTCATTTCTCATTAAGTCTTTTTTTCGCTCGCCTTCGAAACGGACCCCCTCCGCCACCGCCCACTGCACTATATATACCCGCAGACTCTCGTTTTGATATTAATAAAAGCTCGCTCCCCTTACCATCTCCATCCACCCACCGACGACCGTGTCTCAACCCGAACTGGCGGCGGTGACTCGGCGATTCCTCTTATATATGTATATAAATATATAATTAATACAATCGCCGTCGTCGTCTTCGTTGTTGTTGTGTTATGTGCCAGTGTCATCCATTGCCGCCAATACTGCTCGCCGAACGATTTTAATTTGATTTTCAAGGTCCCGTCTCATCAATTAACCATTCAGCAATATTCCTAGTAATATTAAATTTATAACTTAACTGTAAAGATACACACGGACATCTCAGCAGCTTCGAATGTGGTAGTTTAATATATACATTACCTACACAGCTACTCTAAATCGGTGTATTACTAAACAAATACATTTTCTACGGGAAAAAACAATATGAATTCTCAAACTCATAATTTAATTATTTTTTAACTTAAAATTTTTTTTTTTAATACGTCCTTTATCGTTTGCATATAGTTTAATGATATAACATTTTGAAATTTTACACTACCAAGCACGGACTCTGCGCTATCGTCGGAACGTTGTTGTATTTAAAAATTCTACCCCTGGACGAAAACAATACGCGTGGACAAATACATCATCGTGATAACTATATGCAAAAAGGTGTGCGCGACGGAAAATCATAAAAAAAAACACATTTTAAAAAAAGGACATGTGCTCGGACTGGTCAAACTGGTTTTCGCAGCCCGGACAAAGGCCGATAAAGGGGTCACTATTACCTCTGCTTGGGGAACGGGTTGAGGGATTGTCCACTGTGTTTTAACACAACGCTTTGTCCGGAACAGCCGGACGGTTAACGTACGCTGGGCTGTGGGAACAAACCGGATATACCGGTTTTCGGACCCTTTTTCAGCAAAGGGTCAACGCGCGTACACTCCAAGACAAGACAATAGGCGCCGTGCACAAAAGACTGGCCGCGTACCAACAGTGGCCGTGTGTTGTGCAAAGGCTTCCTCGTACTTACACGACAGACAGGTGATAACTGTGCTACATTGTATAAGTTACGTAGTATATGTAATCACGCGCGCGATACGGATATTGCCGGTGTGTTTTTAATCGTAGCGTGGAATAGTATTATATTATACGTATAATAATAAAGCATTAGCATATGAACAAAAATGATCCTATTCGTTAAAATCAGAGCTCATGACTTTAAAAAATAACTCTAAAAAATATAATGAAATTATTATAATGCCCTTGAAAACATTTATATAAACGCTTAAATTTGCACTAAAAATATTAAAATATGCAAAACAAAATTTATTAATTGCGTGAAAAAAATGTAAGTGCACATAATTACAACGGTATTTTAATAACTCGTTATGACTTATGAATGATGGTTTTTTAGGCATTTTAGAATTTGTCTTATTTAATATGACAATATACCTACCAATAAGTGTAAAAAGAGCCTCAAATAAGCATCCAATAAGCCCCATAAACAAATATACTATAAATAACAAGCCATGATTAAAAATGTATAATGTAGGTATACAGTCAAATTACATAGTAGAAACTTTGTGACTTCTATCAAAACTCATAATATTGTTGGAATGTTAGGTACCGATTTATTCGGTTTTAAATGTGTCATTTAACGTCTTTGATGATTTGACGTATATAATACTTACATCAGTATTATTAAATTTCTTAGATTAATCTATTGTTTAAACGTTTATAAATTCAAAAAAGTATAATTTAAAATACACGACCTGCATTTAACAGGTATAATTTTTAAATTCCAGCTTATGAAGTCTTAAAACACTTAACATTTAATAAAATTGTGATCGAATATATTATTAGAACATATTTTACATATCATCAACTTGCAACGAATAAAATGACGCTGTTGCTGGTACCTAATGCCGCGAGTTTACCTGAACACATCTCTTACTGTGTAATGTACAATAATGTGCATAGTTACTCGCTTGGTCTTAAATTATTTTAGTTTTCGGTATATTATGCTTATCTGTTATATTTTGGTTATTACAAAGTTCAGCGTTTTACTCGTAAAAGCAGAAAACACAAAGAAGCTATTTTTTTCTACCAAAGTGACACCGTTTAAGGGCCCGTCGTAATATACGCGCGAGAAAGAAAAGAGTAACAAAAGTGCGGAGAACACCTCCTCCCCGGAACCATCTTTTACCCATCGTTAGGACGAGCGGGGACGGTGGGAGCAATGGAATAAGGGGACATTATCGGGATGTTATTATTTATATACACTGTGTCGTCATCGTCGTCGCTCCCTTTTCTCTTTTTATATAACCATAAAGGACTTAAAGATAACGTTCTTTATTTTTTGAATATAAGTCCCACTCTCTTCTCGCCAGTGACCGAGGAAGGGTCGTGTTGTCATTTATTATTCCCCGCCATCGCCCGCCGCCGGAGGCATTAACGTCAACCCCATTGCCCCGGTCCCGGTGGTGGTGAGGATCAAGCCTAATCTATTACATTTCAAACTCCCCCGCCCGCCCCACTCCGGTAATATATAATAATATACTTATCCCATCAGAACCGTTTTTTTCCTTTTCTTCGTCTGAGAAATCAGCTTATAATACTTGATATATTATATGGGTGTGTTTATGTGTAAAATATTTTTAACAGATAAGAACGCGGACTACGATACGATGATATCATTCGGTATATATGATTTTATGAACATAACGCGTATTCACCAAAAGTATACCTTTCCCTTTTCCACCAAAAAAAAATCTATACCATGATGTAACTATTACAATTTTTATTCAATTTTACAATAATGTTTGTTTTAGATTCTCTGAAAATATTCCTGAGAAATAAGAATATTTTTAACGTTGTAATTATGTTATAAACATATATATTCAAAAATAAAATGTTAACTTTATATTATGTTGACTGGGTAATGGGTATAATATACTGTGTCCGACCGACTCCCGACTTCGTTCTTACATTACCTACTTAATATTATTCTAATAAAATATAAAATAAACACTATCGTAAAATTTCAAAAAAATTATAATACTATAATATTACAGTATTTTTATTTGTAAATTATATAGAAATTGTTTTGGTCAATATCTCATTTGGGGGAAAAGGGAAAGTTAACATTCGGTGGAAAGTGTATTGCCATACATATATATATATACTATATATATATGTGTGTGTGATATATGTGTGGCACACTGCATCAATTCAATTCAAAAATGTGATAAAAATCTTAAGTTTTTCAGTGTACAATAATAAACTCTCAATATTGCAACTTTCGAATTCGTGTTTTCTTTTTATATTTTTGGCACGTAAAACGAAGTTTGACAAAATATTATATACAATCGTAAGTTACTGTACATAAAGTTTGACATCGTGTTTATTCAGTGGGTAATTTCAATTCGAATGTTCGAATTCTCGTTCTTTGAACATGAACATTTAACTACTAAAGATAAAAAAACCTCCGTCAGAGGACATTCCATGATGTTCCATAAAAACAAGTTTAAAATAAATACAACATCGGTGTAGTACAAATTGTTAGCGTCTTAAAGTTTACAATTGTTTAGGTTATTAATGCTGTAGTCAATCGAAAAGGTGCGAAGAAGAACATAACTCCTAGATTGTTCGTTAAAATTTATAAATGACTTAAGTACGTAAGATTCAAAAGATTTCGTACCCCAAAAAACTTCTTCTGTGCGCACCGCATCAACAGGTATCTAAAAAAACCTAACCTATTATTTATGCATCATGTGTTTATATATGATGCATATATTAAACATCATGCATTTCTAACGCATATTCGTCCCCATTATTTTTAATGCCTATACTTCATATTGTTGAATATTTTTGTACATATATCTTGTATAATTCAACTTTTAAAACATTAATTTTTGGTTATGTATTTTTTATAATACACACATTATGCATATTCCGTCTCTACTGGCGTATTATATAAAAACAGATCCCTGATTGATACACAAACTCATATTTGTATGTATTTGACTTGGACAATTATGACTAAAAATGTATACGATTTATAACTTGTATAGACTCTAATATAAAAATTTAAACTTCCATATTTTGGAATTTGTCCACGAAAATGTATATTAATTGTATGTTATTGAAAATAAACATATAATCTCGTAGTTGCATATTTTATACTTAGTCGAAATTAATGTTTATTGTAATATTTTTTTACTTCAATACCCCTATGATTTTGGAAGGACTAAGTTTACGAATATATTGTCACGAATACTCTAAGAAAACAAAATACTAAATGAAGAAATAAATGAATGTGTTGAAATTGAGGAACTGCCAGTTGATTTATTCTGCTTTAATAATATAATGTGATATTGAAAAATGTATTAAAATAGAAAAGTATTATAGAAGATAACATTGGAAGTTTTAAATTTTAAGTTGTAATTTTATAACAATTCATAGCTTAAATTAATACTACATTAAACATAATTATTATGTTTTTTATTAAAATTAAAAAATTTTAAAAATGTAATAAAAATTTATACAAACGCATTTATTTTTAAATATATTTTATTTATAAGTATACCTTAAGACTCATTAAAAGGTAGCTCAACTGTGAGCTTCCCTTCACCGCCCCATCATTGTCATCCCTCCTTCCAATTTACTCATTGTACAAAACTTGTATAGATTGTACATTTTTCAATAAACGCTATTTAAATTTAAAAAAAAAAAAAGTATACCTATATATTGTGGTAGTAGTAAAAATTAAAAACATTATGTTAATATGTTTATGAAATAATATATTGATAGTAAGTATGATGTTTGTTTTGAATATTTTTACATATTTAACATTCGTCTGTTAAGTGTACGTGCATAATAATATGTTACGTGTATATTTAGTGTTTAATATCTGGTCCTAATAATCATCTATTATTTAGTAAGTACATATTAAATTACTAAAATTACTCAAAATTTAAATGTATGTGTATTGACGTATTGCATTTAAGCCATCAATGTATTATAAAATAACCCATAAGTAAAAATATTGTACAACTCGTAGTTGTTTCATATTCGTATCAGTGTTCAGTCACTACTGTTGTAGTGTCGACGATAGAACGCAGTGACGGGACGAAATAATAATAATAATTTAATAACAATAACGCGACGAAAATATTATGCGCAATCAATCGTCGCGTTTGCGAAACGCAACTGTGGCTGGCGGCAGCGGCGACCCTATATTAAGAAAAAGTCGGCCATTTTGAATTTTCTTTTTCTCGCCCCTTCACAACACAATTCATCGACGTCTTTTGTGAAATTCTCCTTTGATTTTTATTATTTTTTTCCCCTGCACCTCGTACCTTATCGTCGTTGTCGTAGTTGCTGTCGTCGTCGTCGTCGTCGTCGTCAACGAAAAAACTTTTAATTGGGGAGAAAAACGGGAAAATTGGAAAAATTATAATGACAAAGGGACTTGGGCAGAGAGTCAGAGGGGAAAAGTGAGTAAAAAGGAGGCGGAGGGGACTGGTCTCTGTCTCTAGATAGAGTGACGGCCACCCTTCCCCTCATCTATAACTGGTCTTCGGCGTGGGAGCGGGGAGGCAGCGTGGCAGTGTATAGACGACAAATTTTATTTCTTTTGAAAAATGGCAATAACGGTTTATACGCTCGCGCGAACAAAAAGCCAACTTTTAACGATACGGCGGCGCGCGTGTGAATGGCAAAAATGTTACCACCGCACGTGAAACTGTACCCTAGAAGAAATAATAAACGTCGCCACGAAACAATGCGGAAAAATAAAAGGGTACGAAAAACGTAGTAATAATTCTCCGCCGCCACGCCGTGGCCGATTCAAAATAACGCCAAAAGACGATCCCATTCTTTCGCTAATTATTTACTGCTCTTCCGCCAACGTTTAATTAATGTTCACTCTTTTCCTCCACTGCGACGATTCCATAACATGGACCACCACGCAACTCACTAGGCCCAATCACCTAACCTCTCGACAAATTGTATGCTTTTACCATTGCAATATAGGTATATAAAGGTATGTGGGCGAGAGTCGTTCTTTATACTCGCAAAAAACCACACACACGTAAAAATTGTGGAAGGCTTATTTTAATTACACATTTCACAAATCTGTCTTACATAATATTATCATAGTCAAATAAAATTGAGTTCACAAGTGAGTTGAAATTATCAAGTTACGTAAGAAAATAATTGTACCACTTTGTCGCAAAAACGTCGCCCAGAATTCGGAAATAAGCGCCAAACCGCAAACCTGTATAACCACTCAGTATAAATGAAAAATTAACTCGAATAATACGTCAGAATTTTTTTATAGTCACTTTATATGGTTTTTGATAAGTACTCGAATACAATACATACGAAAACGGCATATTATTATTATGTTAAGCGATGAAAAATTCTAATACGTATAAGATAATTATTTTATATATTTTAATATGATAACATACATATAGCAGGTACCTATACTGTTTGAATAGTATTATATTAAAATCCAACCAGTGCTATTGTTCTACAATTGACTTTAAAAATAATTTTGATCAAATACAGTAATAAATCCTTCCAATAATTTATAATACAAATACTGTTTGCTTTAGCGCATGATTAAAAACGTTATAGTTGCAGTTAATTACATTTATCCGACAAACTTCACGATATAATTCTTTTGAAAAAATGTAGCAATAATATTATTTTCAACTGGCGCTGTTCGTACCCAACTCCTATTTTTACTTTTAATTAATTTAAATGTAAAAATAAATTTAACAAGTATTTTGTATAGGAACTATTATTAAAACTTGTTACGCTGAACTTTTTGTTTCTTTATAATCTGCTCGCGTATAAGAGCTTTACATACATTTTTTTTTTATTTCGTTATTTAAAACGCAAATTTTGTGTTTTAATTTTGGTTAGTCCAGAGATGTGTTGAGGTAGGTACATATTATTATTATTATCGTGAATAGTAGTTAGTCCCATCTGATTTCAACGATCAAAAAAAATGTTTAACTAAAATTACCAACTTGGCCTTGTCAATAACATTAATAATGGACTAATCAAAATAATATTATTTAATAATAATACTTATATCGTTCCAAGACATTTTTAATAAAGTGTCTAAAAAATACCTAAAAATGTATAAAGCATTAATAAGTTTATACTAGGTATATATTCTTACGAAATACATTCAATAACGAATAAAACAAACGCTGGTTTTATATTGATATTGGTTCCCATATTTCATTTTATTTTCACAATTGCCCGTTATAAAAAACAGATATAGTTTATTTGTAAAACGTGTACAGGATTAAAAATGTAAGCTGTTATAAAATTAAGTTATCAAGTTTATATTGTTTTTAATACCACTGGTAGAAAGTTTACTGAATCTAAAGGTCACTTTCATGGCAAGCCGATAATTTTGTTCGGGCGCTTTGCGACATTTCATGATTTTGTCAACAACGCTGCTGTGCACCCAGCATAACATTTATTCCTTGTCCGGTATTATAAAATATTTATTTGTTACTGTTTATGTACATTTTTATAATTTGAAACCTTGGCCTTTCCGCATAAGAGTCGACGAAAACATTTTAATGAACAAAAATATATTTAGGTACCTACTGATGTTTTTTTTTACGGAACTTTGCCAATACTATTGCAGCGCGGTGCGCGTTGCCTACCCGGTAAACGAATTTCGACACGACAACGAAGTTAGATTGTGTTTTTATTAGGGTGTTGGATAGTGGCACGGTAATTGGGTGGCGTCTTCTAAGAAAACATTTTCGATTGAAACGAGTGCGTAATCCAATCACAGTCGTGATAACATATAATAATAAATGCACCCCCTCGTACCCGTTGCTACGTCTATATAAGTATGCCTAAGAAAACCAAATTAAAAGAGCCGAACGAAATTATTCAGAATTTTAATACACAACGCGCCATTCAATTATACGAGTTTGTTTCACATCAATTTCTGAAATTTTATCGCACTAATTTAATTGCAAGTATGACTGGAAACTTGTCGTATACAAGGCCAGTCCCCGGCACATCGCATAATCTCTGATAATAATCATTGAAAACGATAATAAATTTAAACCAAGATTTCTTACACATCGCTTAACGTTACGTCCCGTTGTAGAAAATATCTTAAATGTATATTATACTATAACATGCACCTATTAGTATACGGGTATTACTATAGGTATTATAATATTATCAATATACACATACGAAATATATCGTTCGTCAAAAAAAATTAAGGTACCTTACTTCTTTGCATTGTATATTGGATAATACACCAAAGAATTGCCGCTGTCCAGCCGACTTTTTAGATCAAACTCGTACCTATTATAATTAGGGTTTATTTTTTCAGACTATGCGATAGGATGACTTTTGTTACTGGCGAAGAGGGTATAATACAGTCGTAGGGTTTATATAGAAAGACCGTTGCTGCCGAATCCGTCTCGTATCTTAATTTCACACGGCCTGCGGCAGCGGAGATTTAAAAACACGCAACAACAGTCTCTTATTTAATAATAAATAATATAGACAAAGCAGTGACGAAGAATGCCCGTGTATATAATATAAAAAGAACCCCCACGAGAACGACGTGGCCGTTGTTGGCAAACAGAGTCCGTAACTGACCTCTGGGCGTCCAGGTG
This sequence comes from Neotoxoptera formosana, assembly GCA_022818045.1. Classification (NCBI taxonomy): domain Eukaryota; kingdom Metazoa; phylum Arthropoda; class Insecta; order Hemiptera; family Aphididae; genus Neotoxoptera; species Neotoxoptera formosana. The sequence continues at coordinate 9,331,877 of CM040632.1, read as the reverse complement.
CAACGCCACTTGCAGGGGGCCTCATTGTTCGGTCCTCGTCGTCAGTGTACCTACCTACATTAATTATTGAACGTGCGTACGCCGTATAAAACAATGGGCAACCGGATTTTAGGTCCGCGCCGGGCGATATTTACCCAACAAAGGGGTTATCTTGTCCGTCAGTCGTCGCTGGGACAGAGCCGTCGTCGCATCGGATCGGGTGAGTACTAGTTGTAACGATACAAAAGTGAAAAATACTATAAAATTTAATGTCTTGATCAAAAGTAAATGTTCGATTAAAAAAAAAAACTAGGAAATTTGCATCTGTCGGTAGCAGTAAATATAAACTTATTTGCCTTATAATATAATAAATCCGAAATCGTAAGTATTCGTATTACGTATATAATAATATATAATATAATATGTGTACACAAACCTTTGGGCTTAGATTTGCGTGCTCACAATAAAAACTTTAATTTATAGACCACCATCGCGTACACGACATGTACATTCATTGGGACCACCACGAAAGGCACGCGTAGAACTTTCTGTTCTGTTCGGCTATTTTTTTTTCAATCGGTCGCTGTAATGCCTGTCTCCACCAACCATTAATCACTATGGCAACTGAATTCGGTTGGCAATAATTGTATTCATTTTTTCCACTCCCGTAGGTTCGTTTTTAATTATTTTAATTTGTAACGAGAACGAAAAATCATCTTGCCGCTATCCGAGAGCGCCGACCCTCTCATCTGCACCCGCGCCCCGTCCGACCGGGTGTAACGTCTTCGAGAGCTTCTACGTATATCCTCCCCGCACCGTCAATTTCCGTGACACCGCCATCCCACTTCTATCTCTCGACCCAATGCCATCTCCGTTTTTCCCGATATATTTTTCCGTCAAGTGGGTAAAATAATTGATCGTATTCCGACTATCCGTACAATGTACATAATATAATAATGTTATACATTATATATAGCCTGCAAGCAGTAATGGCTACTACCCGACTGCCTGACTTTGGCATGGTGTTTCACCTATATAGGTATAATATAATTATTGTAATATACTGTGTGATTATTTTATCGTTAACCTGGCAAACTGTTATTGAGTAAACGGGGAGCTTTACATTTCAACAACGGACATTGATAACCTTAGGGAAATATAGTATGTTTTTAACACAATCATTTCTTCGTATTACCTACGGTTTCATTACCGCAATCAGTCTGTATAATATTGTTATTGTTGTGGATATATGTATAGATATGTATAGCAAATGGGTGGTCAATTAAAAAATAATAAACCCCATGAACCCCTTAAGCGCGTCGAACGGGGTATCAATAATAAATACTCGCCGCACGTTCTTCGGGTGGTAAGTATTACGAGCACCGAAGAACTCGCCGGAAACGCAATCACCGCTCAAAACTACATAATGTAACACTCCAATAACACGATGTTATCCGACGCACGCGGTTTTAATTTCATTTAATGCGTTTTGTGCGCTTTTTTCGCAGTGCGCGATTTCCTTGTAAACAGTGTTTACATAAAGTTTATTACTATTGCGTGCGCCGCGATTGTTCATAACGAGATTTTAATCATTGCGATTCAATGATATAATTATTGAATCAATGGAATGATTTTTTTTTCAACTGTTTCGCTTATGCTTTTATTGTTATTTTTATTTTATCCGTGTTTACGGATGATTTCTCCAACTGTCATCGATCGTGTCGGATATAACGTCGTCCGCAGCCGATAAAATTGATTAATCAGCCCAAAAAATATTATTCAAACTATAAAATAAATATTTAAATGTCGAATTAAAATATTTAAATCCCCGTTCGAGTTCAAACAACAGCGCGAAATTCGTATGTTTATTTTTAATTAGTTTTATAATGATGTATTTTAATTAATTCGTTAATAATGTATCAGTAATTCTCGAAATTATAAATTAGTTCGTTATCAAATTATATTTTATCGTTATAGAAAAATGAACGATTATTTTTTTATTTTTAGACGACGTCAGGAAGTGAATATCAAAGAGTTTAAATTACTTTTTCGAGCATTTACAAGAAAATAAAAAAAGTTTTAATTAACATACCTTTCAATGGATGCTCATGCTATATACGCCAAAATGTAAAATTATATACCTATTTTAAATAGCCAACTATAAAAGGTTAAAGAAAAAGCACTTTTTAATGTTTAATGGAATCATCAAAAATCAATACACATTCAACGGTTTTTAATTTAATTAACTTAAAAGTATATTGAACATTTTATGGCTTAAAGTCAACATTGAAACCATATACGAACCATAATACGAAAATTAAATGATGATTCCCTATTAAGTACCTATTTGTCTATATAATATGCTTAATAAGAAAAAAATGTTTAAGGCTACAATGTAAAACAAAGTAGGAACAATCATAATAATTATATACAAAATGTATTACACGCATTTACACGTAATTTCTCAGACGTTTATACCATTTTACCTCGTGACACAATAGGTTATTTTAACAACTATGAAACTTAAAAGGACATTTTCAAGCCTTTATCATAAATATGGGTAGATAAATTGAATATTTCACATCATGACTGCTAATTTTTACTAGTGCAATAAAATATTAGGTCAAGAATAATAAAATATATTATATTTTTGAAATCATACTTACTCAATACAGTAGAAACTTATTATTTCAATAAATATTTATATTACATAATTCCAGGATTCCGTGCATTTCTAACTTAAGTAAACACAATCACTGTTGTATGCAAAATTGAAGACATTGAAGCACTAAAAATTAATTAATTGTTTATCTTACTATTGTTTATTTTAAAAATGTGTAATATAATATATATGTTTACTGTTTAATAATATTATGTAGTGGCCTTCAAGTCAAAGGTATAGTATAGGAATTTCGTATTACTCACCAAATGGCGAGTACCCGCGTCCCACTCAGCTATCAGTATTCCTTCACATCAACATTTACACTTACCTTACAGCAAACTATAATTCGATAATACCTAATTTAACTAATAAATAACTAATACAAGATATAAGTACACTTTCCTGTGTTTTCTATTACCTATGAGTTGTGTTATTCCAGCACATAAATTAACATATTATAAGAATAAAAGCATAATCGTAATCTATAATATATATTTTATAATTAGGTACAATCAATATCAATTCATACATTTCACTCAATATATTTTTTCCATAAAAATGAACGATAAATTATTTTAATTATTGATAACATCAATATCAAAATTATATATATAATTATAAGTTCTAGAAATTTTTACTTTACAATGCTCATATATTAAATGCTTCTATTATTAATAAGAAATTATTCGTCATTACTCATTAGTAGGTATTTAGTAACGATCGATAGTACCAATACACATTATACCTACTTAAGTTAATACCTCAAAGCTCATATCAAAAAATTCGAAATACTATTTATCATCCCAATTTATATTGCAGTAAGTTATCCGTTTTCATACGAATATAGTTACGCTCATATATATATATATACAATTTACTAGTAAATTAAACAAAATCAAAAAATGTAATTTTAATTGACTCAATAAATTATTCTTTAATTGTATTGAGGATTAATATTATTGGTATATTTTATTAACTAAAGTTATTATACTTAAAACAAATTAATCACTTGTAAACCACCTGTGTGTCTTATAGGCTGTGTATGCTTAAAAACGTTAACCTTTTTCTTGATAAATACCAAAAAACATAAACTCAAAACGATGTTAAATCTATAGATCCCATTTGTAATCAATAATCATGAGTCGATAATTTCTAATATTATATACATAAAAGTGAATATAATGTGAAATCTTCGATAAATAGAAATCTTTCAGATGTATCGTCGCCCGTCGGATAATCAAACAAATTATTTAGAACAGAAATTGTTTATTTTTTATCTCTGACGCTTGCCGATAGACTTTATGTAAAATTATTACCAAATATGACAACAATTTTACCTATTTATCTATATATATATCATTATATAATAATATATTACTACATATTGATCAGAAAATGAAAAACCTATACCTTAACGGCGTCATTTATCAAACCTCGCGGAGTGTGTCATGACGTCAGCGTCCAAGAGATCGCTATTAAAACGGCCAGGACGACGACAATTTACGAGGAAAAGATGTAATTATTGTTTCGGAATTAGTTTCGTTTAGTTTATATATATAGTACAGTAGTAGGCGGTGGGGGTAATGATGAAAAAAAACGGTCGCCATTATTCTTACTTAACGGAGATTTCGAAACGGGGGCAGACAAAAAAAAACTAAAGGACGGGGATGAATAAAAAGGGTCCGATATATACGTATAACTGTACATATAGATATAAATATACGTGGGGAGGTTGGAGAGGGTGCGAGCAGTGGATCGACGCGGAAAAAGAGTAGGAAAAAAATGCACCCGGAGACGTTGGCCGGCGGTGGCGGCGGCGTCTGTCGGGGGTGGTGGCGAACCGGCCGAAGAGAAGATTAAATTTTTACCGACCCACCTTCTTTTCGTTTACTGTCGGGCGGGGGCTGGGGATTTGAATGGTGAGGAGGGTTCCATTAAAACAGAAACCACCCCCAACCCGCAAGTCTGCCGCCCAGCATCCTCTCCGCCAGCCAGGGCTATTGGTCTTGACGAGCAGTGGTGGCGGCTATACACAACACGACGACGATTCTGCCGCCGCCGTTTTTCATATCGCAACGCCGTTTTTCTTTTTAACCCTCTCTACCCCGCCTCTGTATTTCCTTAAATCTTTCAATTTTATCGATTCGGCGGAAGGAAGTGTTGTCTTTTTCCCTTTTGACGTTGTCGTCGTCGCCGTTTCCAAGGAGTTGAATTTTTCTACCTCCGTAGTTATTTTTATTATTATTATTACTTTTTTTTTTATACTACTGACGGCGGCGGCGCCGGGAATTTTTTCTTCTCCGTCAGTTTTAACTGATTCGACGCGCATTATTGTCATTGTCCTCGTCATTTTTATTAACTTTAAGAAAAATATTGCTCACGTCTCGTACGTAGAATCTTGCAGTAGCACTCCTAATCCAATGTGTATTATAACTTATAAAGTTATAAATAATACGAACAATTTTCCATTTGGTCTCAAAATATCTCGAGTAACGGTTTTTATTTTATATCGAAATTGACGTCCGATATATACAGCAAGCGAATAAATAATATATACAATAATGACTGTCAATTTCGTACACGTCACTGCTGATACATTTTAGCAGTTATATAAAATGGTAGCCCACCCGACGAGGGTGCAGGCGGCACTCTCGCCAACTCGTAACCGACACGTTAAATAAACTTTTTCTGACACGCGTGTAATCATATTAAGTTAAGTTGTTCGCATTACCAGGGTTATAGGTACCACATATATTATATCCTAGTGTATTAACCTCACTTCTTGTCAGTTTCCGTGTCCGTAAAAAATCATAATTTTTTTTTTTAATAATAATAATAATTTAAACCACACAGGTCAAACGATTTTTGATAATTTAATTATTATCACATTACAATGTAAAAACTTAGAGTAAGACTAACCGTATTATCATACCATGTGATAAAAATAAAATTGGTAGGTATTTGAAAACGGTATATGAATGTGATATTAAAAACATAAAATTATTTCCATACTATATATTATATACAAATACATTTCTCAAAAATGTTGTTCATCCTCTACAGTATTTATTTATTACAGTTTATTGAGTAAACATTTTATAATCAATAAATATGCAATGTTATTTGCAAAAGTAAGAACTGCAACAGAAAAATGGATATTGTATGTAAATTACGGTTGTATTAATCCACTTATAATAATAACAATACAATAAATATATAGTCTTCATTGTGGAAGTATTTCAATTTGAATAATATACGAGACTTACGAGACTGTATAACAAAATAGTTAAGATTTAATACACCGAGAACAAAGATAAAAAAAAAAGTTGAAATAAGCAATCATCATAATAAGACCTGTGTTCTGAATAGGTTACATAAATTAACCTAGTAGGAAACATATTGCTAAATTTTAAAATTTAGTTTGGAATAAACCAACATCGATAATAATCGACATATAATAATACGTTGGCCTCCTATATTAATTGTCTTTTAAATGTTACGGAAAATAAGATATTAAAATGTATCATTAAGTCACCAATCAACATTAAATTAATAAATCATAGTGTGTATCACATGGTACATCTTTTATTCAAAAACAAACCCAACTAATTTAACCATCAACATTATTTGAACAGTTTTAAAGCGCTTTATTTGGGGACGTGGTATTTCGTATAATTAAAAGCTTATAATCTTGTTATAGCTCGTGTCAGACGTTGTTAACGTGCTCTAATGACTTCTTTACAAAAATGTGAGGTTTTAGTAACTATTTAAAAATAAAAATATTATACAACCCTACCCCTATCATATTATAGTTATATATGTGAAGAATTTATTATTTTGGTAAAGTCACTTAAACCGTGTTGCATGGCATGACTTAAGCGTGCAGAAACCATTGTAGACCAAAATCTATTAAATAAGTAAACGACTTTAAGATTAATTCACACTTACGAAAAAAAATTTAACTTAAAAACTGATAAACAATAAATTATAGTTGACCACAAATTCGTTGTAACTGCCGGAAAAACAAATATGTGCCTCTGAATAAACCTGCAGAATTATTGCTTTCTCGTGTGTTTGGCCAAAAAACGATTTTAATACCCTTGAAACATAATACCACAAAATATAATGAATACCTACTCAGTACTCTGTATTAGTTTATTAATATAAGCTTCTACTTATAATAGGTACTAATAATAGGATTACTATTAATTATTAAACTATACAGAGCTAGGTATAATATGTTTTAATTGTGACAGCGTTGATGAAATATTATGATTTATAATAAAACCTATTGCGTAAACCAAACTTCCAACAATAATTTGATTGTTGATCTTTTTTCATTTATCGTATGGTGATCAATGTCATACAATTTTAAATTTTAGCATACACATTGAACATTTAATATGTATATTGTATGTATATAATGTTTATAATATAATAATACAAGTAGGTACCTTGGTACCTATATCAGAAATAAGACGTATTAGTAGGTCTATTGCCACCGACCATTATATTAGGTAATAAAAATATTCAATGGACAATAGTCAATTAGTTCGCAAAAACTGTATAAATGTAAAATACTTTTTTTGCATTCACATTTTAAAATGGCTGATTTTTTCATCGACAAAAACTATGAAATTTACCTAAAATGTATTTATTTATTTATACGTACGTGGTACTTACATATAAGTAAAGAACAATACGTAGGTATCTACTAAGTACTAGATATAATCTACATATAATAAGTATCTATAATATGTTATATTATATTATAAGTTGTATGATATATCATAAACCTAAGGCCACATACCTATATTACTATATTTTATTATAACTGAAATAAATTTATTTACTTATAATTCCAGATATTAAAATAATTTTAAGAATATATAATTTAATTTCATGCTTTTATAAATCATTTTAATATTGAAACTAATTCATTTTAATATTTTAATATATTATAGATGTAAAATGTATACATTAAAAGAAATATATTTTAACACACAAAAATCATCTTCTTTTGTAAGTACTCAATATTCCAAATTATATATTTAGTTTACACTTTTACAGATAAACACATAATTATATTACAAACTCGCTTAAAATGTAAAACTACAATAGGAATACGATTAAAATGCAAATGTCTATAACAGCCCGAAAGGTTCAATTATAATTATTTGTATAAATTTTATCTTACCAAAATGAATAACTTAACCGAAAAAAATGATAATTGCCCATTTTCCCAACTAAGAGTGGTCACTATAATTGGAAAGGGACGAAAATGAAACCGCTATAGAAATCTGTATAACAAACATAATTTAAAAACCACGATATAACACAATTTCGTGTTTTGATTAAGCCATTTTCAAAAATGTAATTAAATTAACGATATTTATACAACATGCTTAATATATTATAATATGTTTACACATTATACGTGTATTTTTTCTTAATTCCTTTTAAACATAATTATAGTCTTAAAACCAAAATTAGGTAATAAACTTTTATGTTTTTTACTTTAGATTATTGAATAATTTAATAGTATAAACATTAATACCTCGACGAATATTACTAGTCGTTGAGTAATAAAAATAATATCAATAACTATATTAATACCATAAGAAAGTTGAGATAACCTTATCATCTTATATTTTGTAATGATGGTATGTGGAGAAAGAGGGTTCAACTGGTGAACTGTATAAATCTTACATTAAAATACATAGATTATTTGATGAAAGTAAATCTATAGAAAATAAAATAACAAAAACATGTTTAAAGTAACTAATTATAATATGTTATAATTAACACTAGCAGCCGGTTGAGCAGCGCCGCAACTACTGGACGTGCATTGCACTTCAGTGACACCTCAGTCTCAAACCGATATAGGCCTCTCAATTTGTGGTTTAAATTTAATTTTAAAATAAAGAAAAGAAAAGGCAAGCTTGATATATAATTTAATAATATTTAAAATACAATATAAAATATTAAAATCATATAACATACCTAACTGTTTACTTGTTGCAACGGTGTTATTTATACAATTTAACAATTTAATTTTTGTTTTTAATTAATATTACAGAGCTATATTAATATAATAATTCGTTTATATTTTGCAGCTGCATTAAAATTGTAGGTACTTACAACATAATTATTTTATCTGTAGTTGTTGTGCGAGTGCTTTATTCAAAATATTAATTACATTTTCCAATTTTTCCAATTGTTATATTGTAAAAGTAAAATAAAAAAGTTTGTTTAAGTAATACCACAGGTGCTCTATAAATCTATAAAAATAATTTGCGTCCATGCCATAGTTTTTCATTACACATCACTTTATAATAATGTAAACAAATATTAAAATGACGTCTATAAAAAATTGTAAAACAAATAAAAACAAAGATCTACTATAACAACTTAGTAGGTAAATACTTAAAAAAAAAAAAGATATTTAGGTTCTTTTTTTGATCATTTCTATAAATTGACCACATCATTTGTTTTCTTATTAAATATATATTATATTATAAGCTATTTTCTCACTCTACTTGGAGAAGTCTTAACTTTCGTCTCAATATCGAATACTATACGTAATAAATAATATAGGTAATGATTAATATGTTAAACGTCGATATGTGCTAAGGTCTACAGCGACAACTCAGCAAAAGACTCTTTATATCGTTTTCTATAAAAAAAAAAAAAAACATATATGAAGTATCATCTTGAGTGCCTACTTATTATATGTTATATAGATATTATATAAAAGTACATAGGTTTATGAAAAAATGTGAAAAGAGAAAAATTACAAAAAGACAAATTGCCGTATTCCATCAATACGCCCTTCAGCGTAATATTATAAGATCGTTGAAATCTCGGTACGGCTGCAATTGGACTTCTCCGCGTCGGCGTTATGGGCTGGCGGTCGAGAGAGGGGGAATAGGGATAAGAAGTAAATGAAGAGCTATTGGGGAAGAAGTTTTCTCGCGGTGGAGAGGACATTTTGTAAATACCTCAAGCGGGGCCGAAATAAAAAAAGGGGAGCCGTTTAAGAGAGCGCGCGCCGAGATTATACGCGGCGACACAGAGGTAACGGAATATAAAACAGCGAGGCGGCAATATATTATTATTATTATTATTATTATTATATTATTATTTTGCGGGCCTGCCGACCGCTGTTACTGAAGCAGGGGTTGTGGTAGTGTTAGGGTGTGGTGGTGGTGTGGTGGTGGTGGTGGCTATTGTATATACCTATACCTACGAAAAGTATTATTTTCTCAACAACATAATATTATACTCTATAAGAAATAATAAAACCATGCGAATCTAGTGCAAGACCGTGTTTTGTGCACGCATTAAACCAACCGTAAACATTATTATCATTATTATTATTTAAAGCCTGTCCTATTGTTACCGGAGGAGGAGGCGGCGGCGAATCGTCTATATTGCGCCGTAAGCACGTGCCTATTGTACGACGATGACAAATAAATCGGACTTGGATTTTTTACGTTTTCCCCTCACGCGTTTTTCGTAAATTAACAGTTAACCGGCGCGCGAGACGTGCAGGTACAACAGACGTCCGAACACTAGTCCGAAGTCTGCTCGGGCCATCAATTTATTATCATTTTCTTTTAATGAGAGTATAAACTATAAACGCAACATGTCAGACCAAAATAGTTGTATGAAATACACATAATATGATAGTGAAAAACTGAGATGTCATGTAGGAAAAATGGAATTTGATAGGTAACAACTATATGAAGTTGAAAGTTTATTTTATTACATTATAATATACATCGTAATACATCACTATATCAGCCATATCGTTTATTCGTATTTAGTATAATACTAATGTAATATAAAATTCCTCCCCGATAAATATTAAATACCCTAAAGAACCACGCCTGATGCGTAGACGATAGCGTGTTCGCGTTCACCAGAACTTTTTGTCAGTAAAATTATGAATTGTATTTGGACTTGAGTGTTAATAATATAAAATAAATGCATCTGGAAAAATAATTAATAATACAGCTAGTAAAATTACGCAATAGTACCTATGTACTAGTAAACTATTAAAAATAATAATGATTCTCATACAAGTTATAAAATAATATATTGTATTATTTGTAATACAATAAAACTCTTAAATAACTATACATTCTTGGGTAAGACATGAAAAGTCATGTAGGTATTACCTGCAGATGACCATTAAAATATTATTAATTTTAATTCAGTCATATTCCGCGGACCGCGAGGTGACACGGTCGTGTACTCGTGTTATTTCATCAACCGTACAACGCCCACACACTGCATCTTGATAGGAGTATTATTGTATTAATATGTATAATATAGTAAATATAATTATAATTTATAAGACATAGGTATCTTAGACAGCCTAGCGATAACGCAAAAAGTAGATAAGTTAAAATCACGGACTAAGATAGAGAGGACTGGAAACGAGCATATTTTTATTTTACTCTACCTTAGTCCGTGGTTAAAATCCCACATCTTGCGTATTTTTATCATCTTATTTCCGATGTATCTTCTCTATGGCCAGTGGGCCAGTCGAGTTTGATGATAAAAATACGCACCGTGTGGGATTCGAACTCAAAACTCAACGTGACAAACACTGATACACTCGGACACTCATATTTAGGTGTGTGTGCGCTTTTCATGGTTAAATAAATAAATGGATAATACGACTAATATGCAAACAATGTATACTATAAATGTAAATAATATTTTATAAATAAAATTAGAAAATAATGACGGCGTACGTCACTTTTATAAAGCGTATGTTCGACGCGATCGTAATTCTTAGAATTTAGATACTCAAGGTCTACGTTGAGATTACTTCTAGTACTTATATAAATTAGGTTCAGAGGCGAAATCAATGATGTAAAGCAGAGAAATAGTTATTTTCGATGATTTTATTACTGCAGACTTTTTTTTTTTTATTGATCTTGAAATTTAAATTTAAGTTTAAATTTCCGCTTCGACGTCTAAGGCCATCAGCGTTACATTAACTATATTAAAAAAAGGGTACATATATATATAATTTTACAATATTAGTGTTTTATCTTAAAGTAAATTTAATAATTTAGTTGCAGTTAAGAATTCTATTGTGTTGATTTCGTTTTCAGGGTTCGGGCCTAAGCTTGATCCGACGTCATGACTTTACTGCAGACTTGTTTTAAAAAAGTTTTCAATAAATTTTCTTCTCATTGAAAACCGCCATAATCGATTTATAATATTAATTAATAATTAACTGTTACAGGTTTTTGGAAACAATATTTTCTCGCATATAATTGAATTTTTCAATTGGACCGATTCCAACGTATAACTCGAGGTGGCACTAGTGAGAGGGACAGGTCGGACAGCTATAGAGAATAAGTAAGTATGAAGCTATTAAAAAAAAAACTTTTAATGGGTGTACAATAAAGTATTTCGAGCGATTTTCGCCATATTTATGTAAATAAAGAAACGATAACCTCGTTTCGTGAGGTTTTTGAAAAACGTTATTTGCTTTCTTTCTTCTTGTCGGCCACCCTCTCCGCCGTCCGTTTCTCCTTTGTTACTTTTAGCTGCCATTCGGATTCCAGACGTGGTTGCCGCGCGTAAATTATGTATTGTTTATCGCCGCGTACACTAATTATCGTCAAAAAAACAGTTTTTTATTCATGAACGCGCATTTAGATTTGTTCGCGTTTTTATTGAATATCTTCAAGAAACACCGTCGACTACCACCATACCATACCACTCCCTTGCCCCTCGGCGCGATTCGATCCGAAAAAACAAATGAATAAATAAATAAATAACCAGTATACGTTTTACTTATTAAACGGTTGTTGCTGTGTTACCGTAGTAACCAGAACGACTTTAGATCGTACAGATTGCCCATTATACACTATCTAAATGTCTACAAAAAAAAAAAAACAGTATATAGGCTCTTTGCACTGAGAACCATTTTTAATTAATTTCGTTCTATGAAATTACAATAATAATGTTCTTAAAACACGCTGACAGTTCGGTGTGTGTGGAATGTGTATATAACATGTATTTTGTATATTGTAATATACCTATTAATATAATATTATATGTTTTTAATAGCATTTCGGCCTATTATCTGCTACATAGGATTTGTAATTTGTTTATTCAATATAATTATATAATAATTTCAAATATATAACCCTAATATTTAGTTTGACTTTAATGTAGGTACCTATAAATTATAATATGTTTTGTGACCACGGTTTTACGCTGTAGACGTTTCAGTAACTTTCAAACCTAACTATTAAAATTGATGATGAAAAACTCTAATCAAATTTGTGACCCACACTATCGTACCTACCATAGGCTTACATATGCATCATGTTATTATTTATAAGTTTGCGTCATTGTCTTGACATATTATAATACGTTTTTAAAAAGAATTCACTTTAGATAAGATTATTATCTAAGAAATCTCTTAAATTATAATAAATTTATCACTTGGCAAAGTAAAACCATACGCTAATAACCGTACAATTGTTATAATACATAATTATTAATTACTATTAGGTATATTGCTTATCCTACTATAGATATATTATGTCTTGAATAATTTTGTTATATTATTATAATCGCTTCACACTCTCTACTAAATCCATCAAGAAATACATTTTTATTAATTTTGGTTTCAGGTTTACCTTGAACAAGACAATATTTTAAGAGGCTCTACCGCAGGTGTCGTCAATTCACGAAACAGAGGTTAAAATCGGAATCAAACATTCGAAATCAATTCTCGTGATGGATATTTATTACTCTCGTCAATGAAGATGCATTCATTTTTTAGAGTCACTACAAATACAATTCAATATTGTCCGGAAAAATAACATAACTGAATCGAAACAATTTATTCCGATATGTTTAGTTCAGTTAAAATGGGAAAATGTTTTAATTAAAACACAGTTCAACGAGTAAAAGTTTGTTTCTCGTGGAAATTTGCTATGTATAATAAGTATATATAAAATAAGTACTATGTATTTTTGTTTGGAAATATATTTTACTTTTTCTTCAATTCTCGTTCGCCGGTTTTCTCTCGTTTTTGTTATTATTATTATTATTATTATTATGCTCGTTGTGTTTTGGAAATTGGACCAACGAGAGAAGTTTTTCTCATAATTCTTTTACTCCGTATTTTATACCCACTCCTCCTGTCTCCCTTTCCCCCTTTTTTTGCTTTATTATTATAAAAATAAAAAAAAATTAAAAGATTCGGAAAACCGTAGGTCGACTATGGCGGTGACGGTGTCGGCCCGAGAGGGGTGATAGGACGCGCAGGGTAACAAACGAACGAAATAAAGAAGACTGCTGCTGCGTGATTAAAAACTGGCGGGAGTAGCCCTAAGCGAGGGGTCGATTTTCTTTTTAAGAGTTTTAATTGCTTCGGCCATCATTTCCCTGCAGGCTCCTCCACGCGCGGCGCTTTCTTATTTATTATTCGTTCTTTTTTGTTTTGCCTTTCTCGATTTTTAGCCCCAGAACACAACGACTTGCTATATTTTATGTACGTCCCTCTGGTATGCCGAAGGGAAACAAACAAAAAACTGAGTAAGAAAAAAAATCTATAAATTACAATAGAATTACAATCTAAAAATAATAAAAATCTCGATGGCCAGGTTAGGCTGGACTTGGATTGGAAACTTATTTTAGGAAACAATTTCAAACTCACACACAGTACCTACCTATACTACAGTAATAGACTAGTAACCATGTGTACAGCAGTATACAGCAAACAGCATACAGCAGTATTTATCATTTTATCGGCCCATAATATTTTACCTATATACAGGGTCATTCACTAAGCATGCTCGCCCATTTCTCCTTAACTAATAAATGTATTCAAATTCTAATTTTTTGGATATTTAAATATATACCTACTAAAAGACTATTTTTTCAAATTCTTGATATTTTTTGTACTACTTAAGGAGTATTCTGGGGAGATAAAAACTTGAGTTCTTCGAATGAGAACTCCCCCCCTCTATTTTTTATTTTTGCTGTAAATTATTTATTCGATAATAAAATTAAGGTATAAATACCTAATTTAAAATTGGAACGGATAGTTAATTAATTATCAAAATGTTTACACTAAGGATAATAGTCCTAAAAGAATAAAAGGTTTTACAAAAATAAAAAATAGACATTATATTGGATTTTATATTTAGTATACTATTCGACCATTTTTACAAATTATTAATGTTGATAGATTAAATCACTAAAATTCTCAAATCACCATAGCCCCCCCCCCCTCCCGCCCCATGTAGCCATATTTCATAAATCTATTATCATAGACATATTATCTTTAGTACATAAAGTTAAATAACTCAAAAACTACTCATACGAATTTTGATTCTGGTACGTCAACATTTTTAGAAAAATGTTCCACTAAATAATATTTACAGAAGAAAATGAGGGTTCTCATTTGAAAAACATAATTTGTATCTTCACAAAAAAAATCTCAAGAACTAAAAAATATGGTGATAAAGTATATTTAAAAATTCCAAAAATCAAATTTTGAATAACTGTTTTTTTAAAGAAAAAAGTGGGTAAGCATATTCTTAGTGAATCAGTGAATCACGCCCTATACAAACACTAAACTACGTATGTCTGCAGTATGTTCTAATATAATGTATTATGTGTAGTAGCCAATAAGCTCCTATACGTAATGTAAGTGAAATTAAAAAATAATTGTGACAAATTAATCAGTGTCACTTGTTTCCGGAAATAATCGAACGGCTCCCAGAATAGGTGTCATCACTCATATTATACATTATATATACAACATAATCCACGGTAACGTAATTTCCGTTTTACATGATACGGGCGGAATTTGAATAGTCATTATCAAAATTCCAAATACAATAATTATGCAGAAGTTGTTCTTTATCATTTAAGTATTTTCAATATTTCCTTAGTCATATTTTCCACGCGGAGGACTTGTATAATATATACTTAGCACATAGGTACCTCCGCAAACCGTGGCCTCTATTTAATTTGTATTCTTTGACTTTGGTACAACTGACTGCAAATACGCTATTATTTATATTAATGAATTATAAAATATTGGCTCATTCAGAAGACATATATTATACTACCATTAATATTACCGTTTATTCCCCTCTCGATAATTGTTTTAAAAATGTTATTCTATTTTACAAACAATTTCTAACGAAATGCGTTATGTCATTCGACGATACCTATTATATACATATAGCCATACTATAATGTAGCTATGATTCTCCACTGAATCTATAGTTTCAAAATTTTAAATCATGGTTGGTGAAGTTAACTATACCAAATTCATAGGACGTTTCCAATCCTCCGTTTCTAGTTTCTACCATCACGTCCATTATCTACAATACCTACGTCCATGGCAATATGTCATTCTCTATACCGATACGGCCGCAAGGATGGATACGTAGGACACCAGTAGGCGGTACATAAGTACATTAACTCTTTAACCAGCAATTATTATGAACACAATATTCAGTTTCAATAATTCATAATGTAAATTGACCAAGACGTAGATATAAGTGAAGTGAAAATAAGTCTAAAACGATTATAATATAATATCATCTCTGGATGTTCCTACCTATATATTATACGTATAAATGTATAATAGAGACTACGAGCCAGGTCACTCGATAGCTTTCTGAGATAATATAAATCGGAAATATCTATCGACATGCAATAAAAAACCACTTTAATTAGGTACAAAATAGGTAACTTCTATAGACGTTTTTGCAGCTGCCAGAAAGTATGTACATGAAAATAACATAGCAAATCCCCAGTTTGTATAGGAAATATCATCAGTTTACGTAATCAATTCATACTACAATAATAGTATAGTTGAAAATGCATTTGAAAATACATTCAATCGTGTAAGCACGGTACCTATACATCGTGTTTTTGAAAAATTAAATAATCGATTTTACCTGCAGCAAATACTGCCGTGTGAATGTTGCCGTGATCGAATAGTTATAACTTTAAACTTATAAAATATAGAATAATATATTATATAGAGTAAAAAAAAAATTAACTATATCGTAACTTAACTAATAATATTTTATGTGAATAATAAAAACAAAATAATTTTAATATATTCCGTACTTTTACGTGGATAGGCAACTCGTACTGCAAGTGGTGTGACATGAGTGTAGTGACACCCAAAGTTTATATTATATGAACACCATTGACTTAGAAAAACCTAAGAACACCGACCGTGCCAAATACGAGTGTGCGACAAGATCGACGACAAGGACCTTAAAAATGTTGCAACTGCAATATTTTCTATTATGTTCATACTGTTGTTGGTTACATTGACATATTAAATTATACGCTCGTATCGATCATGAAGCGAACCTATATGGCTATATAGGCCCCCCATTGGCTCAAAAAGGAAAGGGGACTTCCAAAAAAAAATGTACACTATTTGCGTCTGTGTACCTATATAATAGCTGGAGGATTTATAGATACTTAGGTAGCAAGCACATTTTAATCACTATTAAATAAACGAAATCTGTGTTAAAAATAGTCTATTATAAACTATAAAGTAACGACGTAAGGCTGTTGTTTGTTGATTTTATTATATTATAAATAACGACATATATACGACATTATTCGTTTATTTGATTGTATTATTATCTACTCGATATTTTCAATACGGGACACTTACTACTGTAAACAGTGTAAATCCTGGCGACCGGTCTATCATTTCCCCCCGAGATTACTATTAAATTGCCTAACTTGACTCCTTAAAATATGATGATAGTTTCCAACATTTTTAAATACCACTTAAAAATATTAAATATTATTATTATTATAGTTCCGTCCTCGATTCCCAGTTCAAACAGGAGAAAAAAAGATGAAATATTGAAACTAATGCACATTTTTTTTTTTTTATAAAATATAATATATATTTTTAAGGGGTAAAATAATGGCAACCACAACTACAATCTCGGGAGGAACTGATAAGAACTGGACGCCAGTTTTAAACCAAAGCTGTCCCGTATTGTTGTATTTAGTATTTGTCTTAAGGTATTAAGGTATGATTCATAACGTATACATATAATAAACAAAAATGATGCTTGGATGCAATATTATAAAAGACAAATATATTTTAAAAAATAAATAAAAGCATTGAAGATAAAACGTTAAGTAGGTACCTACACCAATAAAAATATTAAATTAATAATATTGTATGTATACCTAATAACTATGTATTCATTTTTATTTTTATATTTTCCTCAAGGATTTATTAGTAGGTATAAATGTATAATCACCTGATGATAATTTCACTTCTTCACAGTAATATTACAATTTACAACAGTATGTAGAACACTATAACATTTTTTTTTTGTAAATGTGAATTTTTCATCTTCAAAATTTTGGTGGAATCAGAAATTACTTATCGTACTACTTTTTATGTTATTGTTGATAAAGTGTGACATCTCGCATCAGGGACGTGATCATGGGGGAGGGAGGAGGATGTCATATTCCTCCCCTTTGGCTTAATTTTGTCATATAAAATACGTATATCATGATTGAGCAATGAAAGTATATTTACCGCAGTATGGGAAAAGTCAACAATTATTCATATCCCCCCCTTTTTCAAAAAAGCTAAGTTCGCCACTGTCTCGCATGTTTGGCGGCTACAGGTTCATTATGGAGTGTCACTTGTCCAGGAACAAATATTGTTCACCAACCCATAGCCGAGATTGCGATACATGTATGGCCGTATGGGATTTCTTATACTAATGAACTAGAGATCGTTTTGATTCATGGGATAGGATATCATTCCGTTCATTCGTAAGGTAGATAATAATGAACAAATTTCCAATTTATGGGGAAAAATTAAGTTTATATAATATAATTTATGAGAACACAAAATTATTTTAATGGTAAAGAAAAGCCGGAACACCACAAAAACTTTACCGAATACAATGAAGCCATGAAGGTTACCTTGTGAAAACACTTCCGAGATGTTTTATGTAATACTTTTAACACCTTACACGAAGAGTTAAGGAGAAAACTTGTTATTAATAATAACAAAAATTAAAACCAAAAATCAAAAACAAAAATATCGCCTAGGGGAGTACGTTACCAAATTATAGAGACAGCATTGTGCCTCTCACATGTGGCCCGAGGGCAACAAGGCAACAAATAAAAAGGGAAAAGTAAGTATCCGTTCTGCTGTACAGTAGGTGTCGAGTGTACCCAGACATTCAGTGATATATAATATGTAGATACTTATAATAATTACAATAACTTGAAGTGACATATTAAAAGAAAATATACGCTGATACCTACCTATTACTTAGCAGGGAAAATATATCACAGAACAATAGTTGTAGTAATATCGTAACATAATTTGAATTCAATAATATTATTCGTTGGAAATGAAAAACCATTCTAATCCAACACGGTTAATCAGAATATATAATATTATTAGTTATTAGTTTATTACTTAGTATATTGAATGATATATTTATAATGATGTTAAAGAAATGTATTTTACTATTAGTATTTCATCATACAGAAACAGTACCTACCTAGGTTGAATTAATTTTTCCCGGAAACATGGATTTTGAAAATGGTATTATGTGTATAAAGTTATAAAGTATATAATGATATATTTATATACTTTAAAAGTTTACCAAGCCACAAATAATTTTTTTTTAAACAACATTCAACAAAATAACAAATAACATTTTTCAACATTACAACAAAAAAACTATAATAGCTATAATAATTACTTTTAAACCTTGTATTCATTATTCAAGCTTTTTGACCAAGAAAAAAATATTTATCGATATTTATATTATCCAAACAAAACTAATATGTCAAATGTCTATAAATAGCTCAAAAAGTCAAAAATATTTTGAAAATTTTACTATGTGTAGAAAATATAGAGCTTTTTATACTATTTTATTCCACAATAATCAATTTAAAAAAAAATTTATTCAATACTCCTATTCGTTTACGGTGGGTTAAACTAATTTTTTCAAAAACATAATACCTACTATTCCTACTTATAGTAATTAATAAAATACTATTTCATATAAATATATAATATATTAATAGCTTTTATTAGGGGTGACGGTATTTTTTTTTCCTTCGGGATTTCGGTATATTTTATACCGGTATGAGTCGGTTTACCGAAAATATCGTTATACCGGTATTTTGGTTCGATATTTTCAATATTTCGGTATACTCGATATTTCGGTATTTTCAATATTATCGGTATTCTATTATAGATTATAGTTATGAATTTATGATTTAATTTATTATTAAAAACAATAATAAATTATAAGATTAATATTATGATTTAATTTACTTCTTGTTAAATTAATAAATAAAATAAGATCACCAATACATATTAAAATATTTTACTTTATTATGTTGACACAAAGTTTGAGTTCATAGACAAAAATATAAGTTCTTCAGCATGATCGGTTGAAAAAGATGATCTATGATCAATTTTAATATTGCCGGCACAACTGAACACACGTTCGCTTGGAACACTTGTACCCTCACCCTGTATGCATAAATATTTTTTACCGAGAATGGCCAACGTTGGAAATTAATTTTCATACACTTTCCACCACTTTAAAGGGTCTGAATCTAAACTTATAGGAACCATGTCCAAATATTTATTGAATTCAAGCGAGTTTAGAATTTAGATCAAGATGTGGGCTGCGATGAGATATATTTCTTATTTATTATAAAAGTGTTACTATCTAGAATGCCCGTAGTAATTTCCCACCGAAAATTTCGTAGTTTAAAAATAGATTAAAATATTAAATGACTAATTTCCGGTGTAATCGATATTTTCGATATCACCGGTATACCGGTATTACCGTCACCTCTAGCTTTTATTATCTTATAACTTATAAGTCTATAGGCCTTAGGTTAGGGCTAACCTTATAGGCAATAGCGTCGAACCTGCGATCAGTATGAATAAATTCATGGTAGGTATACAAAGCTTAAAAATTCCCTTGTGTATAGTAAATTTAATAATAATTATAAACATTATTGTGAAAAGTTTTAAGTTCTTAGAAATATTACAGTGGAGTCATTTGAGGGGGGGGCAAGGTGGACATTTGCCCCTGTCTGATTGTATGAAATTATTCCAATAGTTGGTAAAATAACATGATTATAATTATTTTAATTTTGAGAAAATATAATATTGTGTAAGCACCAGAAAACTTTTGTCACAATTAATATTTATAATTTTTTACATCAAATATATAGACGCGGAGATACTATATTCTAGAAATTCTAAAAACAAAGCTATCACTCTTTAATTTATCCACGATTTCGAAAAAAAACCTCTATGTATAATTGAAGGTACCTATAAAAAAATTGTCTATTTTTCAAAGGTTTAGCATTCAAATTTTTAGTATTTTTAATATTTAAAAAAAAACCAAAATTTTATTTAAATTCTGATACTTCTATCAACATCAGCACAAAAAATTGCATTTGTATAGTATACTAAGAGTACTAGTATACTGAGAGCATCAAAAATACAAGATACTAAATGTTGCAAGTGTAAAGAGAGCAACTTATAAGATAATGTAAGATACTCAATTATGTTGAGTACAGCCCAATGGCATTACTCGGCCATTCTGAATACCCTAATATCTCCTTTAATATTTTTTTTTACATTGAATTTTGACAAAATTATTTGTAATAGTTCTAGCTACAATAATTTAATATTAAGAAAATATATTTATGTGTTGTGTGCTCCTTTATAAGTTTAATATTTTTTCATGTTAAGTAATACCATTGATTATAGATACTATCTATAAACAATGGTACTACTATTTATGTGATTGTCATACCAGTCATATTATTAATTGTTTAATTATTGTCATATTATTAAATGTCTATAGTAAAATTACCATACTGTTTAATTAAGTACCGAAGTAATCAGTTATTTAAATTAAGTTTCTAAATTTTCAGATTCAACATTAATCAGGCAGGTATGGGGATATCATTTTTTTTTTAACATGACTTGTCATTTTTACTAATAACCATCTGTACGCCACCATGTAAAAATACCACTTCCATACGCACAAGATAGCTGTTAAGTAAGGCTCTTAACTTGTATAGAGTATAAATTAAACTAATTATACACAATTCTTAAAAAAAACAAATTTATAAAACATAAGATACAATAAAAATTGACGATATATTATATCAAAAAATATTGTAGTAACATTAACGAGCACTGACAGACACTTGCCAAACTCTAATGTTATTGTCTGAGTATCCAGCAAATAATGTTTGGCCATCAGTTGACCATGCAAGTGACAGACATCTGGGTGGTTCAGTATTGCTGTTCTGTGATTGAGATACAACTTCTGGGCGAAGCTCCTCAACCATTTCTTTGCTTTCCAAATCCTAAATGACAAATATAAGATAACACATTATTACACTTGTCAACTAAACACAATGACACCTAACTGTAATGGATTAAAATACCAACAAACATTTAAATAAAAATTGCTACATACCCAAATTTTGATGGAAGGTCCAAATGCAGCACACAACCAGTAACGGTTGGGGCTGAAGCACAGAGCTTCAATGATATCATTATGGTCAAGTGTGTGCAAGTGTTTACCGTCATTAAGATCCCACAACATAGCTTTGCAATCCTATATAAATACAATTTTATTAATAAAATATTTTTATATATTTTTATTTCATCAAAAAAAATTTTTTGATTACCTTTCCTCCTGAAGCACACAGAGAACCATCAGGTGAAACAGTAACGGTGTTAAGGTATCCAGTGTGTCCATAATGGTTGGTCTTGATGCGGCAGTTAGTTAAGTTCCATACCTTGACAACCTTGTCCCAACCAGCACTCACAATGATTGGGTTATGAATATTAGGAGAGAACCGTACACATGATACCCAATCGCTGTGACCATCGTCCTAAAACAAAATATCCAATTAAACTCATAAATTAATTTAATATAAAAAATATTTTAAAAACATTTCTAGAATCCTAACTATCTAAAGTAAAAAATGTATTATTAATCAAGAAAATTATCTGTATGACATAGGTTCAGTACAAAGTGTTGTGAATTACTAGATGTTAGTTTTACTTTTTTTTTTTTAAAGTTTTGTCGGTTGTGAAGTTTGTTTCATTATATGTTTTGTTATATTATAAGTTTTATTATAACAATTATTAAAACAAAACATCCACTATTAGACCTTTTTTTTTTATTAATTAATAAACATTAATATTTATTTATTTATATTTTAACGTTTAATATAAAGTTATTATTTCAAAAGGATCATGCACACTACACAGAGGAATTAAAAAACTATTAAATTAAATTTTCCAAGTAAAAGGCTTTAATAATATATTTTAATTTTGTTTCTCCTATATTGTCATTTTTAGAATCTTATTTCACTAATATATGCAATTAAAACTTAGAACACCTAAACAAAACTACATCAAAACAAATATTACATTTAAAAAAATATAATTTGAACAAGAAAAGGCTGACGAGGTTGGTATCAAACACTTTATGAGAACATTATATGTGCTTCTCCTGTCTGACTAAAAAATAATTTAGCAAATTTCAAATTAACAAGAATCCAATTTAATGTTATTTTTTAAATTAGAATGAATTAGGTGAGAATATTATTTAGGCCACTTTGTAAGTTTTTTTATTATGTTTTAATTTTAAATCAAGTTTGATTAAACAAGTTAGAACAAAAATTGTTTATTGTTCTAAATGCTTACAACTACCGCCAATATAATACTCTTGGAGGTAAACTATAATATGATATTTATGACATCAATTAATGTAATGTTTATCGATAACTTAACAGATTTTATGCTAGAAATTGAACTATTATTGTTTAGTGTAGCATTTATCTACATTCCTTTAATCTTATTCACACATTAGGTTAAGTATCAGCCAATTTTATAATGAATCTAGCAAATATTATAAACATTATAGTATATTACCTAAGTACAATTTAATGATGTATTGGTAAATTTAATTTAATAACTTTTGACAATTACCTACCTATTAGAAATAATTTATTACTATCCAATATTATCCTGATAAGCAGTGCTTATGCATTAAAAAATGACTGAATGTGTAAGCAATAAAAGTTCTATTAAAATTTAGTTCAAATCTTTAAATCATGTGATAAACTCATAAATATAAGAAATTTTTTTTATTATTAGGTACATTTTTAAAAATTAAACAAAATCCCATCTATATCTGTTTGGTTTTAAATCCCTAACCCTGCAATGATATGAAACTGATTATAATTAGGGATGGGAGAAATTTTATATTGATATAACCTTGCTATCATCGAGTCACACAATATTTTAATATAATTAATCGTCAAAACCAGTAGATATTATTAATTATTATATAATATTATTTGTGATGTTATATATTAATAGCTATGTTTACTGTTTACCCATTGGACCACTCTTCCTTGATTACATAGAAAGTCGATATTGAGTCCTTATATAAGTCTATAAACCTTTTTTAGCATTAGAAAAAATGTTCCAATATGTATTTTATATATCAATAAAATGGCGGTCGATATATTGTGGTATCGATATTGGGTATGCAATGTATCAAAAATTACGATATAACAATGGTCGGTGATTTTTTGGCATCCTTGGTTACAACATTGAAACAATAATGTTCAGTAATTTAATATGAATATTAGAAACACATTTAATTTACAATAACAAGATGTGATAAACTACAAGAATATGACAATAAAACTAAAAATTGAAATTTTAAAATGATTTATATGACAAATAAAAAATGTATCCAAGTAGTTTTACCGAATACAATAATAAATTATACGTTTAAACATATAAAATCTAAGTAATAATGGACTTAGCCTGTACCAAATTGTTGAGGGTGTATAAGGTGGCAATGACATCTGTAACTCAATCAGTTATGCCAAGCATCGCAGAATAACAAGGGTTAATCAAGTATAGATATTCTAACAAATATAACTATAATAGACTATAATCAAACATTAAGACATCCAAATAAAATATCATAATCAACAAAAATATCCTGATAACACTGAAGTATCATCCTAAAAATATTGTAATAAAACATTCTTGATTCAACCGAAGTTGAACGAAGGTCAACTTTTAGAACCGAATGTTGTATTACCTAGTTTGTTTGATAGTATACTTTTAAATTGTCTCTTACCTGAATAGTGTATTTGCACTCGGCTAAAGTATTCCACAACTTGATAGTCTTGTCCCGACTTCCAGAAACAATTTGACGGTTGTCAGCAGAGAAGGCAACACTCAAAACGTCCTACACAGAAAAAAGAAAAAAAGTTTAAAGGATGTACAAATGAATGTGGACCTAACGAACAAACCGCGAAGCATATACCGACATGTGTAAGTACTTACCAAGCAGTAAGGCTTCTATATATATAAAAAAAAAAAAGTAAAAAAAAAGCTTGAGACAAATTGAACCTTGGTGTGGTCTTCAAAACGACGAGTGGTACGTCCAGCAGCCAAATCCCACAGACGGAGAGTCTTGTCCCAAGAACCGGAAAGAGCGTAGTTGCCATCGGACGAGAGAACGACGTCGCTGACGAAGTGCGAATGTCCGTACAAACGTTTCTTGGGGATTCCGTAGTTGAGTTCGTCACGTGTCAGGTCCCAAACGATCAGGGTCTTGTCTGTGGAAAAACACGTCGTGGATGAATAACCGGACAATAACCGAAGGCCTAAATAGTTTGGTGCCGTCGTGCGTCACCACAACCAAACAACCGCGAATCCAAAAAAACACGACCGAAGGTAGTCCGCGAAAGCAGTCTTACACACGGGGAGAATAGAACCAAACTTATTAGTAGAAAAACCGTGTATAAGCCACAGCTAGTTCGCGATAGTGACGGACGACAGTTGGTCGCGATGGTAGGCGTTAGGCAGATGCAGTACTTACCTCTTGAACAAGACAAGATCATGTCAGTGTGGATCGGGTTGGTGGCGATCTGCGTTACCCAACCGTTGTGCCCACGAAGGGTACCACGGAGTTGCATGGTTTCAGTCATTGCAAAGGTTTTGGATCAAATCTGTTATACCTGAAAATAGCAAGAATAAAAACGAGAAAACCGGAGGAGTTCACGTGTTCAGTTCGGGGCCATAGAAAAGAGAGATGTGAGAACCAAGTGCGGACGCGGATCGGCTTGCATTCACATTTGGGGTTAGGTTACCACAGTTACCAGGCGTCTATAATGTATAACTCTAACCGCGGTAACAGATGACATAATAATTATAAATTTTACCATTATTGTATTATATTTCAATTTTGTTCATCGTATAAAATTATTATAAATAATATTTCTTGAAAACTCTTCACTATAAGAATACATTTGTTAATTTACATTTCATCGAAATTTATTTTATAATATTTTGTCCATTGCGATGGAATATGCGATAAACGTACGGCGTGGTCACACTGATCCTCGAAGACGGACGACGGCCATAAAATGACTGGGCGTTTCAAAAAATAACAAAAATTACTTACCAATTAACATTTTGCATAAATTGACACGTTTAATTGAATTATCGTTTAAAAACAAATTTTGTTGACATTTTTTTAAAATTCTAAACTTATCGAAATTCGTACCATACAGTTTACACATTGATAATAAAATTTAAATATTATACAAATTTTACTTTTAACCCTAAATAATATTTTCTAAGTAAAAATAAAATATAATAGCTCAAAGAAACAACTTTTTAATACTTTAATAGGTTGGAAAAATTAAACTTTTCAACTATTTATGAGTAACTTTGCATTAAATGTTCAAGCATTAGCTATAAAAATTGAACATTTTATGAATTTTGAAAAACAAAATAATTTACGATGATGTGCTTGAGTTTATCAAAATTTAAACATTAAATGTTTATAAACGAAATTCCTACCTATGTATCTTTAAAATTGTCTATTTGCTATATTAAAAATTTAAGGGGAACCTTGTATTAAATTGTCAAGCTTTTTGACCCAGAAAAACATTTTAATTACCATTTTTAAACAGTGGCGTTATTTGAAGGGGGCAAGATGGGCATTTGCCCCTGTCAGTGCAAGAATTGTTGGGCCGGTTGTCGGTGAAATAACATGATTATAATTTTGAGGAAATATATAGTATCTATTGTGTAGCACTAGAACCTTTTTCATTTTTGACACGATAATAATTTATATTTATATTTTTTTTAGTTTTTAAAAATATATAGACACGGATACTATAACATAAAAATTCTAAAACCAAAATGATCACTCTTAAATTTGATTTCGAAAAAACTTCTATAACAGAAGGTACTTACTTATTTAACATTTTTCGATTTTTCAATAAGGTTCAGCTGTTGTGTTTCGTGTTGTAATTTACAAAGTTCGAAACCTCTAGAAAAATATAAAATGACGTCACTGCGAGTAGTGACCATAATTATTAAGCTCCTATGCGTCATTTTCGCTACATATTAAATGAGGCTACTATTTTGTCTAGTTAGCTTGGGAGCGAATGAGCGATACGTTCTGTTCAGTTATATGGGATGGTCAAAACTTTTGCCCCTCCTATTAAAAATTGAAATGACGCAACTGTTTTTAAGGTAATAACTAAAAAAAAATTAAAATTGAAAATGTCTAGTAAATAGATCTAAAAGTCAAAATATTTTAAAAATTGTACAGTGTAAATAAAATGATAAAATAAACATTTTATAAAAATTTCAAGTATCGATGGTTATTCGTTTTTGAATTACAAGTTACAACTAAATAAGAAAATCGTTTGATGAGAAATCGTTATTTTACGCGTGATTATCCGGCTATTACCTAATCATAAAAATCAGACGTTCAAACAAAAAAAAGAAAAACTTAGAAATCTTAAATATAGAAAGAAAAATGTCGATAAGTGGGTATACAGTAGGTAGGTATCGAGTGGGTCACTTTCGTGGATGTGTTAAATAGTTATATTCAATGATATAAATCTTTGTATACGAAAAACGATTCTGAGCGAAGACGGTCTGTCAGCCTACAAAACTAAGTGTACCTACTTTAAGATATTATTGCTATTAAAATAATTCATTTTATTACTATTAATAATACAGTAGGTTGAATTCATTATTGCAGAAACCATTGCATTTGAAAAATAAATTAGTGTATAAATAATAATCATATACTTTAAAAGTTTCAAGCACTCTCTAAAAATATTTTTTAATTACAACAAAATAACTAACATTGTTATTTTTCATTTAAATATCTAACTTCGTCCAAATTTAAAATTACAATATCTACAAAAAAACAATCATGTTAATATATTTTTTTGAATTTTTTAGTGACAGTATTAACTATTAACTACTTACGAGAAAGCTTAAATTTTCAATCTTTAGTTATAAAAACTGATCATTTTATACATTTTTGACTACTAAATAATTTGTAAACATTCGAGATTTTAATGAATTTAGTCAAAATTTTAACTTTAAATGCTTATAAAAAAGTGTGCATTTGTATCTTAAATATTTTTAAAACTGCATTTAGAACGACTAACGAAAAATATTGTTTTTAATTTTCAATCTTTAGCTATAAAAATTGAACATTTTATACATTTTTAACTACAAAACAATTTGCAAATGTTCAATGCAGGGGCGTCATTTAAACTTTTTTATTGTTGGTGCCAAAATTTTTGCAGGCCATTTCAAATCATTACCAGGCCACATAGAAAACTTGTTTTTTTTGGGGAGGGGGCAGTCAAATGGGACAACAACTTTAGAATATTTGTATAATTTATTTAATATAATGTCACTTATATTAGTATACAAATATTACAATATTGACAATATTGTTACTATTTTTTCCGAACTATGTGTATAGGTACTTTTAATGTATTGATATTTATATTGTGGATACCTGCAGTGGTATTTACACTTGTTATATAAAATGATGGGTATAAAACACTTTATTAATAAAATACTTAACCGGTACCTATACTTAATTTTCTCCCTACACACTCGAAATATATAATATAACTAGCTTAATAAAACCTACAATTTATTTTATAGGTACAATGTTTGCTCACAATGGCACAATATACAGATATACAGGCCACTTAATTCATATTTCTACATTTTTCCATTTGCAATTTGAATTTAACAACTTAAATATTATCTATGCGACTATATGCACTCATTCTTATAATATAATATAATTATATTTTTGTTATTATTTTATCAATTATAAAATTGTCGGAACACAATTACCACATCCAACATTTTTGGAAATAAAACACATTAGCACAATACCTTTTTTTTTTAAATACTGAAAAAATATAAAATATATAATATAATATAAGACACTTCGGTATATCGACGCTTATATTTTTGGTAGGCCAAATAAGGCGTTTAATAAAAGTTGGTGCAAATGTACACCCTGCCCCCCCCCTCAAATGACGCCCCTGGTTCAATGATATATTTCGGTCAAAATTTAAATGCTTATAAAAAAAAATTGTGCATATGTATTTTTATTAATTTTGATCTACTATTTTGACAACTTAAAAAACACACATCAATACATCATTGTAAAATCAATACATTCCTCACTCCGCTCACAATATAAAATGTTTAATGAATTTCATCAACATTTAACCTTTAAACGCTTGTTAAAAAATGCGTTATCGGTTATTTGGATATTTTTTAAAGGAGTATTTAATTACTATAATAAATTACCGCTTTCAAGGAATCTGATAGTTTTATTAAATTTTCAAACTTTTGAACATGGCAAAAAAAGTCAAATGTCTATAAATAGTTCAAAAAAGGTTCAAATTATATTAAAACTTGATCGTGTACACAAATGCGAAATAAAAGTTTTGTGAAAATTTCAAGTATCTATACGGTTGTTTATTTTTGAGTTACGTTACGTACACATTACACATTTACACCAACAAAACTAAATACATTTTGTCAACAACTGGTTTTACTTAATAATTCCTGAATTTCCTTAATTTTAGATTCTGAGCGAAGCGATGAATGTATTGATTTAATAATGTTGTATTTTTAAATTTGGAGTGATGAATGTATTAATTTTACAATGATATGGTTTTTTTGTGTCTGTCATCACGTTTCGGGGTATTAAAATTACTTTGATTTTCTTCATCAGCATCTTATCCGGTACGAAAGTGAATCGAGAAGTTATTTATAGAAGGTCAAAAGTAAAAACTCCTTTACATTTTCAAGCGCGTTGGTAAAAACAACAAAAAAAATTAAGGAAAAACGGTAATTTTTACGCAAATCCAATTTTCGCAGTTTTACTGACACAAGATCACTTGTACGTTACGTACATTACGACTCGTTATCGTATATTTGAATATATTTTGAATATAAGTTTTGATTACAATTGCCTATACTAAACCCCTTAAACTTGAGATTTATATAATAATAACAAATTATTAGCGAATCAAATTTGCTTGCAGCCGATAAAGATTAATAATCATAACAATCTTATTGTTTGCGAGATTTATTTTTGGTGATTCCGTGATGTGTAAGGAATTAATGATCACTATAATATCATAGTACAAGTAGTATACTAGTATGACACTATTGTTGTCATATATTAACCGGATGATCCATTTTAATTCTTTATTTTAAGAAGTATCGGTAAATTATGATCATTTTTGAAATTGTACATTTTAAAATGATCATAACTTACTAAAACATAAGATCATAAAAAGCCTACGTGGGGCCCTAGATTATAATCTTACCTTTAAATTTTATGATAGATAATAATTATATATATTTTATAATTCACTCTAATATCAAAACAGCACAAACTGGTGAACGAAAATTTGCGTAAGACGGAGACAACACATGCGGGTACGACGTCTTCTTAATATATTTTTTGTTTTTCCCAACGCTTTTAAAAACTACTGATAAGTTTTTACTTTTTCTCCTTCAAATACCAACTCGATTCACTCTTTTAATAGAATAGACGCTGAAGTAGAATATCAAACAATTTTTACTGCCCTATTAAAGGTGATGAAAGTTAAGTGAAAAAAACACACTGTAAATCAATTCATTTAGAGCTGAGAATTTAAAACCAATTTTCAATAGAAAAAACTTATAAACTTCAGTATGGCACCAATTACTTCTGTAGATGATAAGCTAAATTTTCCATCTTACAAAAATATGCTACCTGATAATTAACCTGGTATTTTTGTGTCATATTTGATTGTAATAGGGCATACTTCGATATTTTTTGTGCATACCTTCTAATAACAAAAAGTATATTGTACACAAATAATTTCTCAGCAAGCCTTTAAAAACTGTAAAATTGTTGTTTTGTTTACTGAAAATGTAAAGTCACTATTACCGTCCTGTATAACGATATAATATCTTATTTCAACACTGAATTATAGTATGCATATTCAATTATGTGTGTGTATTGATCTCAACATCGCGTTATAATATAAAAAATTAGATATGAAAATCTACCATACCACACGTGCAACGATTAGATAAGAATATAGACGAAACGTGTTTTACGTACGTGTTTACACAAAGGGAGACAAGGCGTTGGAGAAAACAAGAATAAAATACACATACGTACCGTCCTGCTTGACGACAGATCGTTGCAAAAATGATAGGCGCCGTCGCTCACACTTCGCAGTGATTATTTGTGTGTGACAATATTATAATAGTGTCTGCATACTATAGTTGCACGACCAACACGCAAATTCTACGATGACCCTCTGGTCCTTCAGATGATAATAATTCACTTAGAATATTTTTCTATTGTAATTTCAATCATTTTTCTTTTTAAAATTTCAAGGATGCACCACACAATACATTATACACTATGATATAATATTATTAATTATAATTTATAATATATTATGGCCCAAACTAAAACTTAGTTTTACATAAACCAACAGGCTTTTACACAGCTTCAAATCTGTAATACTTCTTACACACAGCTGGTATCATTATATATTTTTAGTCATATAAGGAACTTTCAACTAATTTTTTAATGTGTATTGTATTTATAATAAACGTGTATCTAAAACCAATATACCTAAGACCTGACCAAATATAACCACACACTTAATTGTTATGTTAGTAAAAAAATGTATTTAATATTTTTTAAAAAAATAGTAGCAATAATAAGATTTAAACTAAAGGCTTATATTTTGTCTATAAGTACTAACTAAAGAACATCAAAATGTTTAAACAAAAGAGTTATTATTCATAATACTCTTGAAATCATAATCATGTAAACGAACAAGCATATCTTCCCCTCTTTAGCTTGTAAAATTTACATCATCTTAACACAATCTACAATATATGAGATACTTTTATTCTTATTTTAAATTATTTAGTTATATTTCTTATTTTTACTAGTGAATAAATTTGATATTTTGTACATTCTTAATTCCTACAACAAAAATCTATTTTGACCTTCTTACAATTCAGAATAAAAAATTAAGATTAATGCTACTAGTAAAAATGACATACACTTTTAATTCCCTAAGCATTATAAGAAAGTTGTATGATACTTTTAAACATGGCACCTAAATGTTTGTTTGTTTGTTTGAATTAATTAATTATTAACAGTTAACATTAATGACATGTATACATATTGTGAATAGTTGGATTTATAATTGATTGTCAAAAACGTGTTATTTTTATTTATTACACGCTATAAATAATGCATGCAAATTTAATGAAAAAATAGTCTCATATTTTTATGTTAAACTTAGGAAGATTATTTTAGAAGCAAGTGGATAGCATTCCAACTCACATATATAATATTTTTAAATACTTCAAAAGAAATATAATTTTGGCCGATATTAAAATACAACAAAAATCTAACTAACGTGATACAATCAAGTAATGATTAACAACTATACGGACATGGCAATGTACAGTGCATTTCCATGATACAATTTATCCTTGAAATCAAAATATTTAAAATATAACTACATATCAATTACCAAAATAAGAAAGTTACAGGTAGAAATTTAAACTAATAATTTATATATGATAAGGTATTTTATTTAAATAAAAACTATTTAAGGTATACATACCAAATTTCAAATATTTTTAGATTTACACTTACCATCTCCCAAAGTTATATTGGAGGAAATTAGCCATGTAAAATTAATAATTCTAAATTGTGAACCATTATACTTTATGGAAAATAATGATACAAGAAAAATCTATATTTTCATTAGATTAAAAATAAAATAAAAATAAAAATTATATAATCAAGACTTTGTTAAAAATCCTTTAGGTTATTATTCATTAAGTTATGATTAAAAGTAAGTTATATATGGTTTGTAATTTAAATTACAATCTTAAGAATATACATATTTTATAAAAAATATTGTGAAATTCTCTCTATGTCAGAGTCCATATACTTGATGCAACTTTGTTTAGCTTATTAATTCCATAATAATATGCTTTCAATCTGGAATCAATTTTGAGGTGCTGGATGTTATATTGGTTCTATAATGGATACAGAATATATATTCTGTCCAAAACAAGGTAAAAAGTAACCAGGATAAAATGTTATACTATAATTTATGAATTTGGAAATATACAAATTGAAGAAGACCTGACGGCCTAGTAAATTAATCATTATGACAGGGAAAAATATATTGGAAATTAAAAATACTGACAACCCATAATAAGCTGTTTAAATGCTAACCAATTTCGGATTTAGCAATGGATATAACAATTATTGTAATAAATAAATTTAAAAAAAAAAATAATAATAATAATAATAAATTAAGAACAAACAGAAATGATTTGATAAAAATAAAGTCTATTGACTAATTATACCCGAGTGTTAAATCCGAATCTCGATTGCTCACAAAGACAAGAAAAAAAAAGATGTACTCATCCTACTATACAACTCAAAATGTTTCATAATCTATACTTACACATTTTGTTATAATAATTATAATTTTTACAACTTGATTTCTAATTATGTGTAAGATACAAATTAATTACTTCAAAATTTAAAATATAAATATTTTAAAATTGTAATATTTACCTATGATTTTAATTTTTTTTTTTACTTAACTTATAAACAACAGGAAAAAATGATTACAATCATGTTAAAAACTACACGTATATATATTTTTTTTTTTTTATGACGTTAGATTAGAATGTAAATATTTTTAATAATTCTATAAAATTATTTGTTAGGAATACAGATGTAAAATGTTTCCTCCAATAATATGTCAAAAAAAAAAAAAAAAATGCCACACAGCATTTAAAAAAACAATTGTATAATATATAACTGAAATAATTTTTGATTTTTTTTCTTTTAAAGATATTTATTAATCCTGTCCGTTTACTTGAAAGTATAAATAAAAAATAATAAAAATGCCAGCATAAAAAAAAAGAACAAAAATACAGTTTAACTTTTGCTCTCAATTAGTTTTCTTACATTATCATTAAAATTGTATTACTTAGATAAGACTTGGCGATATATATATATTTATATTAATATGTATAATTATATAAATATTTATTATTTAATCATACCGTAAAGTAGGTTGATACCAGACACAGTTGGTGTTGTTAGCTTATAAGAAATAATCTGGTGTCCTACGGGTGACGTGTGGTTCGCCGCGTCGTGGTGCTGGATCGAATTGCAAACTGAAAACAGAGTATAAATTAAATAAATAATAATGAACCTATATTACATTTTAAAATTTAAAAAGTATACTCACAATGAGTATTTTAAGCCGTCGTCTAGTTCCATAATAGCTGCTTGGTTACCACACCGATAACAATAATTAGGGGCCGAAAATATTGTTACTACATTACGATCATGACACCTACCAACAAAAAATTTAAATTAATACAATTTTCCAAAATATATGTAAGTTGTACATACCAATTATAACCTTCCATCACAAGTTGATGAGCTCTGGAAACAAGTGTCAGACCATTCGAATGATTGAATGTTTCTGAAATATCTTGACCGAACGTATAACCGGCCCCTCTAGGTGATATACCCCAACCAATACGATCATCAGGGTCTGACCATAATAGATCACACATAGGACCCTACACATAAAATAAATAGATGAAAATCATAGTTTGTAAAAATCAATTAAATATATTACTTCATGAGGGACTTCTTGCATACGATCTAATGCTCTTATATGATCTAGCGTGTCAATGGATGGAGACAGCCCACCGTGAAGACAGAAAATCTGTTCGTCAACAAGTGCAGTCAATGGGAGATAATCAAACAGGTCAGTGAAAAACTTCCATACGTTCGCATTACCATACTTTCGTAAGCATTCGTCATAGAAGCCATATACTTGAGTAATCTGTCGACTCTCATGATTACCTCGAAGAATTGTTATTCTTTCACGGTATCGTACCTTAATATATTAAATAAACAAAATAAAAACTCCATAAAGAAAAAAAAAATATTGATAATTTAGCTTACCTTTAATGCAACCAATAATGTGACAGTTTCAACAGAATAGTAACCACGATCAACATAATCTCCCATAAACAGGTAATTTGTATCTGGGGACTTTCCACCTATTCGAAACAGTTCCATTAGGTCGTGGAACTGTCCGTGCACATCCCCGCATACTGTCACCGGACATTTTACTTCTTGTACATTAGACTCTTTAGTCAAAATTTCTTTTGCCTAAAATAAATTTCAAAGTCTCAATGTTAATAATATATTAGTTAGCTGCAAAAAATTATTAACTACATAAATGTTATGGAAGGTGACGTATGAAGTTTCCGGTTATGCTATTTATAATGATTGCTCTTGGATTGTATTCAAATCTTTGTTATTATTCATAAGTAGTATAAGAAGTAGAGTGGTTATTTTTATAAGGGGTGATTAAAAATACAGCCACCACATGAACTATATTTAGCATGAAAAGGATTAAATTTTAATGAACATTCTATATGTATTTATAATATAAATATAAATGCAACCTCTTTATAATGGACACTGTGGGTCATAAAAAAAGTGAAATGTAAATTTATTTCCTATACGATATAAAATGTCAGTTATTGAGAGGTTTCCATAGAATCTTGTTATTTAGTAATATAAAGATGTGTACACATATACATAATTACAAATTATGCCCCAATATAAAGAAATATACCATACCTATAAAACTAACATTAAATATAACAATAACATTAATGGAATGTATTGATTTTTATAATTTATTTCAGTGACTATAATTTATCAAATAGGTACTATCAAAACAATGAATTAAAAATTGAAAGTTATCAGACATGTAAACATGAAATATAAACGAAAATTACAAAATATTAAAATAAATGGATGTATAGATGAACTTTATATTTCAAAGTATAAATCCAACCCACGGTTATCTACACAGTGTAGATAACCGTGATACAACCTTAACTTAATTTATCTAAAAATACTCATGTAAACCATTTTTTTTTATTTAGAAAATCATTCAAGTTCAGAAATTAAAAAGTTTAACAATTTTTAAGTTTGTATTTATTTTTTGTTATGTATTATATTGTATCCAGTTTAATAGAGGAAAGACGCAAAAAAATGCCCTGCGATGAATGGTACCTGAGTTGTTATTTAGCTCTATTGATTGAACAAGAAAGTTCAATAATACCTATTAATGATGATCAATTGTCAACTATTTAACATTGTATTTATGAAATGTATATAAATTTAAATAAGTATTGTTAAGAAGTATAATAAAACATTATTAACTTAAGATAAAAAGTACTAAATATTATTTTTTCAATTGTTACCTACATAATATTTACATTTAATTTTAAATAACTTTAAGGTCATAAAGAAAACCTTAGTTAGAATTTAAGTATAATATCTTATGTGAAGATTACATGGTATAATCTGCCTATACACAAAAAATGACTAAAATCTGACGACCACTTCTGAGACATTCACATACATAATCTAAATACAGACATTTGGATTAATAATTTCAAAACCTAATCAAATTGATCGGTATTACAATACATATTAGGTAAAACTGAAGTTTATTTGTGTTGATAAATTGATGAACTATTGAAGATTAGATAAAACATAGAAACTATTAATGTTTTTTTTTCATTTCAGTTATAGTACCTAATTATTTTGTGGTCTAACAGTATTCTGCTAGGTACTTAGCCTTACATGTACTCTATGAACTACTGCTTTGAATCGTATGTAAAAATAAAACATTTCCAAGATGGCAAGAGTAAGTTTATATTGATAATCACTGTTTTTAAGTTTGAAAATACATCTGGATCAAATCAAATAAGAAATGTAACTTAGAACATTTTCCAGTTTATTATATAAATACAAATTGGCTACTGAGTATAAAATATTTATGGTTTTTAAACTATCCGAAGTAAATTTAAATATTTACAGTAAGGAATACATATTAAAACCAAAAATTTAAAATAAATCAAAATAGGTGGGTAAATATTTTTATTATTTTTTTGTTAGCTTCTCTCAACAGCAGATTGAATTCTCGATAAAATTATAACGTAAGAGGACGTTATACCCGCATTTGTTGTCTCCGTCTTACAAGTGCGTAACATAACAAATTTTACGCTCAGAAGATCACTAGAAGCTCCGTGAATTTGAAATTTAGAGTGAACTCCTATAAAAATTAAAGCTAACATTATTATCGAGGGCTTCTTGATTGGCTTTTTATTATATTTTAATTTTAAAGCGAATTATGAGTATTTTAAGATATACAAACAATTTACAACTTTAAAATACTCATAACTTGCTTTAAAATTAAAATATAATAAAAAGCCGATCGAGAAGCCCTCGATAATAATGTTACCTTTAATTTTTATAAAAGGTCAATTCACTCTAAATTTTAAATTCACGGAGCTTCGCGGGATCTGCTGAGCGTAAAATTTGTTATGTTACGCACTTGTAAGACGGAGACAACGCATGCGGGTATAACGTCCTCTTAAAATAGAAATAAATATTAATAGGTACAACTTTTTAACAAATGAGAACAATTTAAACATAATATACAAAGTATGTTCTTACCAAAATAAATAATGATTACTTTATTAGATATTAAAAAGACCTTCATTTTAATTAATTTATCATTAGGTACTCATAAGGCATTTTCAATAAATATTTTAATAACACAGCATAAAATAATGATAAACAAATAAAATTACCTATAATGGTACATAATAAATAATTAAATTAATATGTCATATTATGTGTTTTCAGTGACAAAAAACTTTCTCTCTGTGACCTATAAAATAATCATCTAACATTTGGTTTTTAAAAATTTTAAATTGGAAATTTAAGTAAGTATTAGGCATTTAATGTTTATCTGAAAATTCAATGTACATGTTGATTATTATATTATATTGAAATACTTAATGTCTTAATCTTTTCAGTGTTTTAAATGTATTATTAATAAAATATCAATTATCATAACTCTTAAGCAATGTAAGACAAGTTGCTGCATAAGAAATAGTTTAACAGTGAAATGGATACAATTTTAATTTTAACTATGGATAATTGAAAGTAATTAGCAGACAAAAAAACCGTTAAAAAATATTTAAAATAGATTACAATAGCATGCATATACAACTTCAAATATTTTGATAAAATTTGACTGATGATGTACAAGGTAAGTACATCAGATTATTGATCAGTTTAAACTCTAGACAAAGCTAAAGAATATTTAGAATTTTCGTGTTCATTAGAAATATTTTAATTTATTACAATATAACGATATATTGTACATAATAGGTTTATATTAAAACAAATGTAGGTGGATTTTATTTGTTTTTAAAAATTAAAACGGTTCCTATCATTAACAAGTTGCAACTCGAAAATAAGTACACCAACAATACTAAACACATTTTTTAACAATGTAATTTGCTACTCTTGATGATAATCTCAAGTCTTTGATAAATAATGTATGTAAATATCAGAGTAGATACCTATTAATATAAAATGAGTTATATTTTTTATTAGTTTATCAAATATTCTATTTTAACTCATTAGTCATTACTTAATAGTATGATAAATCAAAAAATCAATGATATTTAGCAAACAAGTAGTTATTATCAGCAATGTATCAATGTGTAGGTAAAAATATTTGCATACATATAAAAGATGTAAAAAACGTTCACTTTAAACATCATTGGTTATTTAATTCCCAAAAATCTTTGCAAATGACTTATAAAAAAAAAAACACTAATATTCAAAAGGCTTCCTAAACTTACATGTAAAGAGCTACCATTATTATTAATACTAACATTAACACACTGACTAATGATAACTATTATTGATGTCAGATGATACGGTGACATGGACAAATAAAAAACATTAACATACTCAGGAGTCAGGACTCAGGACATCTGCCTATTTAATGAGTGGCGAAAGGTACAACTAGGATTTCAGTACAGTACTATACAAACGTTGTACTGGATGGATGTGTTGGATTCAAAACCTTACACCTAATCAGAAATCCAAGGCCGCGACCATAAAAAACCAACACAAACCCTAGCTATATATCGGGATTAGGAGGTGTATTCAAGGTTTATGCTGTTATCAGTTGGAAAATCGAACCGAAGCCCTAAGAATGCATGAAAAACCGAGACCTACTCGTAATCCGAAAATGGAAATTTCCGCGGGAGCCGTGGATGGATGCCGGCGGCGGACAGTGATGTTTTGGGGGGGGGGGAGCGCGGACAGGGCTAGGGCAATTTGGCGGCCGGCGAGCGCGAGTCGACAGGGTTTGTCGGGCCAAAACCCGGTCACGTGGTCGATTTGGGCGAGGTACGAGCGTCCGCAATGGCCGTGCGAGGCAAAGGTGGGCCGGTGGTCGGAACGCGCCCGTCGGCCGATTTTACGGACAGAGTCCATGATCGCTGACGGCCGCGGAGAACGCATAAACAATATGGCCGAATCGGGTGCGCGCGCGCGCGCGCTCCAACCCGTTACGCGACAGCAATGCTGTATCGGCGGGGCGCCGCCGAGATATTTACCTTGTCGCACAGGAACTTCACTTGGCTCTCGGTCAACTGTTTGCACTCGTTCAGCTGCTCAATCCATTGGTCTAGTTCCTTCAGGGACGTTTTATCGTCCATAATACGAACGTAAAACGTCGGCGAACGAAAATTATAACCGATACGTTTCTCAGGGTAACATGTAAAAATAAATTAAACGGAGTTCGCGATCGGTGTACTGAGGTCCGGACGGAAATCACAACACAAATGAAATGACAGGTCGGGCGAAGGGTGGTGGCGGCGGCACTGGGAGGGGGCACCCGATGATTATTTTTGTTTTCTTTTTTTCCCCCTTTTTTACATTTGTATCGGCCCGAATCACCGGTGTTGCCAACGCGATAACCACGCGCAGTGCGTGCAACACCACTGGACCCGACGCCGCCGTCGCCCACGGGCCACGAGTCACGACCGCAACGGTTTAGCCCTGTCAACAACTAACTCCTGATTGCCCGATATTATTATAATTTCTAATATTGTATTATTGTTTAATATACAAAACAAAATACATTTAATATGGATACACTATTTTACTTATCTACGTCCGTAGACTGTTGTATAGATGCGTAGAACAGTTGTGCAAAAACAACTGTTGAGTATTAGAGTAGAGAAAATTACCGTAAACTGTAGAGCACCTGATCACTGCTGTAGAGTGTTGTGTAAATAATAAATATTACGTAGTGGCGTAGTGCGTCGTTACTTGTTCCATCATCTATATGACTATATCTAACGAGTAACGACCACTGTATGACGTACTGACGTCCCACTCATCACTAAAAATATATAATATACATGTATTTGTATAGTATTAGTATTTAGTATACTTATTATGTCTTATACTCTTGTAAGTTGTAACAACTAACAAAGTAACTTGTTCCTTAACCGAAGCCGACGGATGGACACGTCGCGAAGTTGATATCACCGCGACGTTTTGTATGTATACACAAATCACAAGTATTTCGGGACGCCAAGTCTACAGTAGCCTATGCCCCTATAGGCTTTAGTGCTATCGTTATTCGTTACTCGTTAGTCGTTACTCGTTAGTCGTTACTCGTCTCCACTTTCCTACGATAAGTAATATTAGCACAGAATATAACAATAACAATGATATTTGTAAATAGGTCAATATTTTTTTATTACTCTATGGTCGTTGTAGACGATAACGTATTCGTCGTATTCAATTTGATATCAATACATCACGGTTTTAATAGAAATACATGATAGACGCTGTTGCTCATAGAGATACATTATACACAGTATAATATACCATACTATATGCCGTTGCAGTGTTGCTTCTACTTCTAATTCTAGATCTAAGCTCTATGGTGCCCCAATTTGTATTTTGAATTTGTAATGAATAATGATTAGGATTCGATAGCCTGGATGGCCGATTTCTGACGCCTTTACATGTCGATTAACTAAAATATTTAAAAAATGGTTCAGACTTTTCTTTTCGGTTTTTTTCATTATGTATTATTTGTCTTTATTAGTTTGTACATTTTAGTACCACTGGAGCAAGGATACGTAGTTTTTTATTTCCTTATTTTGCGTATCTACTTCTTACGCACTTTGCAGTATAGAACCTATATAAAAAAATACGTACAACGTACTTAATTTTTGAACATCATCAAATAAAATGTTCAATTTTTATAACGAAATCTTTACAATTTATTACAATATTTCTCATAAGTAGTACTTACTAGAACAGTAAAACCTAAAAATCGTATAAATCTTTTACGCTGTAAGCTCGTATAAGTACAATTTGTTTTATAGGCATTAGAAGTAGGTACGACTACCTAGACATTTTGACAAAAATTGGATAGGAATACCAATTACGAAGAATAACGATTTTAGTTATTTTCTTGTAATACAAAAATAATCGTGAAGACTTGAAACTTTTATGAATATTATTATATATTTATATTTTACCAAACATTTTCAAAAAGATTAATTTCTATTCACTGTAACGTTCTACGGTTAATCGGCATTGACTCAAAAGTTAATAACAATAATAGCGGGTATATCATATAAAATATAAATGTATTTTATTGCAATAATGATGATTATAGTAAAAAACTATATTATCTACTATATTCAAAAAAATAATAATAAAATAGTAAAACTAATTACTTTAAAAGCAATATAAATATTAAATAGGTACCTATATATTATAACAAAATATCCTTTAAAATATAAGCAGACAGACTGTGTCTGGCCTCCACTTTCCTTATGACAATAATTCATCATTGAATTTAAATTGAACACATTTAATACATTCATACATTTCTGTGACATACTCTGCAATAACAAGGTACACTCATACCTACTATACAGAAGAGTGAGTTCCCCGGTTTTTTAAAATTTAAATAAAATAATGGATTGGTGCAATATTACCATATTTATAAAAAATTATATTATAACAACAGTAATATTATAATAATTATTTATTTAAATGAATAATTCATTTTAACTATAATATTGGTGTATTTATTATTTATATAATATAGGTACCAATGTAGTACCTAGTCGGTACTTCGGTAGGTCTCTTTTATCTGTATTATGATACCTACGTTTTATTTTTATAAAATATGTACAACCTATCGAATATACCTATATCACTTGTCTTGTAGTCCGGTTTAAGGGTGTGGCCGGGTGGGCCATGAATTGCGAGCCCACTCACAAAAAGTGCCCACCAGTGCCTGAAATGGATAATTTATACCATTAAGAAGTATATATAGTATATTTTTTAAACTCATTGGTTAGGTATACTTTACGACTTATAAGTGTACTTATATAATATTATATATGCATTAATAATAACTATAATAAGTTTTATTTCTTATTGGTTCTTTAAAAAAGTTTTATTACAAATTTGACGATCACTCTCCTAACACTCGATTGTCTATAAATACAATTACAATGTATGAGATGCTCAGAAATTAGGCCAGACGGCAGACCTTTATGGCTATAGACTAAAATATGTATACCTACAATATTATATTATATTGGTGGGAGTGTGGGACCCATATCAAAATCTCCCGCATAACCACTATTACCTATCGCCTTTTTAGCATCCTAACGCGATAGTCGAT
Organism: Neotoxoptera formosana; assembly: GCA_022818045.1. NCBI lineage: Eukaryota > Metazoa > Arthropoda > Insecta > Hemiptera > Aphididae > Neotoxoptera > Neotoxoptera formosana. Next base: position 9,289,072 of record CM040632.1, on the reverse strand, counting down.
GCTTATATACAAGGCCAGTTTTAAGAGGGGCATTGGTGGACAATTTCCCGGGGGTGGCTCACTTTGGAAGCAGAACAATTTTATCCGATAAAATAAACAAAAAATTAATTTTTTCTTTGTAAAAAAAAAAAAAATCACATTTTCAAATCTTAGGTATAATAATAAAATTTTTTATACAATTCTAACAAAATTATTTGAAAATTTTCATATTTTTGACGAGGCTCAAAATTTCTAAATATGGCCTAACCTATTTAGAGTATAGACATATAGTATTTATATACTACCTATATGTTGTAAATTATCATACTCTTAAAATCTACAATATAATATTTATTTATACCAGTGGTTAGGCAATCGTTGGTATCTACGAATCTGCCTAAATCTGGCAGTATCCTGTTCCAGTCTGCAGAGGTGTACACAAGGGATGATAGTGGGAATTAAGATTCCCCTTGGACTTTTTTTGTTAGATAAATCCTATAGAAACTTCTCAAAAAAATAAAAAATAATAAATGTAAATTCCAAATAGTCAAAAATATGAAATTTCAAAAAGAGGAATCAGTATGAAATATACTTGAAATAATGTTTTTTAGAAAAATCTTAAAAATATATTCTTGTTGTTCATAGTATATAGACATATAGAATATATAGCTATATCATAATAAATTATAATACATTAGGTATGTAATAATTAATTAATTAGTTATTATTACTATGTAAACGTACATACTTATATACTACATAATATTATTACTGTCATTGTCTCATGGGTTTTGATTTACGACTCACGAGTTATGACGAATAACATGAAATTTAAAAATTATTATAGGTTTATAAGTAGGTTCATACCTAATAGACAATAGTCAATAGAGTTGATTTATGATACAAAAATATTAACTGTGATAGTGTGATCAAAAGAAAAACCTCAGAAGTCACTCGGTTGTACCTACATATATATAGTAGATTTAGTAGTAGATTAGCGTACCAAAATTTCGTTATTGGGTCATTGTGATGGACGTTCTACATTTGAATTCAATGATAAATTACTGTACACGAAAAACGACTGTGAGCGGAGACGGTGTTACATTTATATCAAAATATATTTTATAATTTATTTATATTATTACCTATACGGCTATATTATAGTACCTACTACTATTACGGTAGGTTCAACTAGTTTTATCTTATAAGTTATAATATTATCGTTATTAACTAATAAATTATAAGTCAATATGAAAAACAGTTGATTGGACTATCCGACTATAGTGTAATGTGTAAAATACTAAAATATATGTTTGTGGTAATTACATAATGATATAGATAATTACCAATTATTCTAAAGTTTTGAGTTAATATATTATCATTGTGTAAAGAAAATAATTATGCAGGTGCTTATAAGTATTAAAGTATACTCTAATGGCAAACAATTACCTATGATGAATAATTTTTTAATTACAATATATATTCACTAAAATAGTTATTTTTCATTTGAATATTCAATTTTATTATAATTTAAAGTCAAACTTCAAAGTTCAAACACTCATAAAAAACTAATGTATGTAACTAATGGCTTTATGGTAAACAATTTTGAATCCAGTAGAACTTATTAAGCTTATTAAACATACATTTTTTTATCAACATTTATAAAAAAATACTAAAAAAGTCGAAAATTGTAAGTGTCTTTATAGCTTAAAAAGAGTCAACTATATTGTTAAATACAAATATTTGATAAATATGACAACCAATAGCACAAATCAAAAAAAATTTCAGGGTGGCTAAAACTTGCAGATCATTTTTAAAAATTTCATGAGTGCTTAAAAAATAATAATGAATAACTGAATATTGATGACATTAAATATTTAATATTTCAACATATTGATGTAACTTATATAATATAAGTAGAATTCTGGAATTTATCCTAGCTAACCTTAATAGGTATAAATATTTATAAGAATTTAAATGAGGTCACTGATTTGAATGGTGGTATAGAATTTTATTTACTTTAATAAGCTGAGAATTCCATAATTTCTAATGAAGTATAAGGGGTTAGAAGGGATAGTTTGCCTATCTAAAAATGTAATAATACAATATTAATATTTACTTATATTGTATAGTTAGAACTAACATACTGAAACATATTAAACTAAAAATCTTACCAGTCTTATAAATAAGTTGTATTTACACGCTAAACCAATGATTTTAATTAAGCATATTATATGAAATAATTAATTGTATAGAATAAATAAGACAAATTGAGTTATCACTGAAAGCATACCATAATGTGTAATATACATGTATGTTGTATACTTGAATCCTAATAAACAATAATATTAATGTCAGGTATGTTGTATGTATTATTAATAGGTATTACAACAGGTAGTTAAGTTACTACTTAATGCACAATACAAATGCTTAACAAAAACAATTTTTATTCAAAGCAATCTATAACTTTAATATTTTAAATATAGTTGCTTATTTTAAAATATGATAAATGTATTTATTATATATAAAATAATATATTAAGCCTGTCAACAATTATATTAATGATAAATTATAATAGTAAAATGAATACAAAATAATAATCATGAAAATTATACAAATGTGATCACATTATCAAACTATTTAAGTTCTAGAACTGATAAATGTAAAAAACAAAAACTAATTATAAATATAATCCAACCATTCAATAACTTTGAAGCATATTGGCAAATACAAGCATATAAAAGTTAAAATTATAATTAAAATATTCTCACTCTTAACAGTCAATTATCACAATAATAATAAATGGAGATTATTTATAAATCGCCAAAGTAGTACAAGGGTTGTAAAGATTAACGACGATTAAATGTGTATAATATATTTGATGTATCTTGAAAATGTTCCGTACAATTTAAGTGTCTCAGTACTTGTCCATTCCACAACTTTATAGAATATCCTAATGCATCATCTCGACTTGAACAAATATTGTTTTCCACTAACCATGTTACAAGCTCAGAGCCAGTAAATGTCTTCTTATACTTCCACAGTTTCCATCTTTAATAAAAAAATAAAAAAATAACATAATAAATATATAATTATCTACAATCAGTTGAATTAAAAAAAATTATTGGTAACTACCTAGTAAGATGAGTAATTTCTGCCAAACACTTTTCTCTGTGCTTAAACATAAAGTTATCACATGTTTTTCTTGTATCATATGGAAGTTCTTCCCACGATGGACACTCGATTGGTGATCCTCCCCACCAAAATTTATTCCATCTAAATATAAGCAACATTGTATTTGTGTCAGCATTATGAAATTATTCAATATTATAGAAAAACTTACGTTCGAACAATTGGCATATTTATAGATTGATAATTGATACCATAAATCAGCAAAGTGAAAATTGATTGCCCTCTCATTAAAGAAGTTTCAGAGTAAGCTAATTCAAGGTATAGTCCATTTGTTTCACCAAATATTCTCCAAATGGCCACAGAGAATGTCTGTTGGCATTGCATTTTTATTAATACAATTTAGAATATAAGTTTTGAGTATGGAATATGAAAATGTACTTACAACAAACATTGCAACTGCTTGCATAACAAGTAAAAGAAAATGCTTAATGTATTCATTATTATCCATAATATTTGTTTCAGAATCATAAAGAAGGCCTTGTTTTAAATCGTCAGTGTCAATACTATGAGTGTCCATACTGTAAGCATTTCAAATATTTATTTTAAATATAACAAAAAAATGTAATAGGGACTCATAAATTGAGAATAATAGAATATGTTATCGATAGTGATTGTTGTCACAGGTTTAATTTTTAGGTGTGTTTTGATCATAACGTTGTTATTACGATAAGACAAAGAAAAGAACAGTTCACAGCAACAGGCGTGGAAACGACATAACAGGTGACTTCTATATTTCTATTATATTATTTGTTAAAAGGAAATTTTAATCATTTTAATCTCATTGGTTGTGATAATGTCGGAAACACCTTACTGAATGGCAATTTTTTTGCAATATTTACTTAATATCTTTACGAGCCGGAAGTCCTAAATTCTAATTTTAACTAACTAACTGGAATTGGAACGGATGTAAAAGCTATAGGGATACCGTTCCAGTCCATTTTATGCACTGATCCGTGGAGCTAACATTAGGCCACAGATAGATAGTCAAAAATAAAAGTGGAAGATATAAATGTTGAACAATCAATTTCAACTGGTGACAGCAGTGGCACACATCACATATATTATCAATGTGTAGCAGTGATACAACCATCTGAAAATAAGGTGGGTAGGTTGTGGTATGCATAATAATATGACTTACTTAAAATTATACTATTTTACAAGTTAAAAGTATTTTTTGTACATATTATATATAACAGTAAGTAAATAGTTTTGAAATAATTATGTGCAAGTGGGTTTGCGTAATAAATATTTAAATAAAAACTTACGATTGTTTGGATGTACTTTGTATATCATTTATAGTTTCTGAATAAACTATTGGTCTAATTATTTTATGCTTTAGGCGTTGGTGCAAAACTAAACAAACAACAATACCTAAAAAGCGTAGATATTATAAATACTGAATGTACTTAAAATTTTAAATATCATTTACAAATTATTGATGAAAGGAGAATTGTTGTAAGTGTTGCAGCTTCTGGAGTTCCATATACATAATTTTGATCAAAATCCGATTTAATAAATAATGGTGGCTGGCAAGTCAACATCAGAACAGAAACCAACAATATTGGTACACTAAAATTAAAATGTATTTTAAAAAATTTGTCAATGTCAATTAATAATAAATTAGTAATTACTATAGTTACCCCCAAGATATTATCATGTAGAAGTAAATAATTTTATTTTGGAATTCATCAGTAAATGGCTTATGCATTATTAGCAAGGTAAAAGCTAAACATGCAGTCCAAATGTAGCAACTCATATCACCAGCTATACTCAACATAAGTTGTACATATGTTAATGGATGAGATTGTGGGGTTTCAGATAAGTACTCTAGTAATACTCCAGTACATGAAATCACCTAAAACAATAATATACTCAAACTTAATTATCAACTTTCTTTACAAACATCAATATTAGAATATCAATACACACAAAAATACCTGTGAAATTACTAAACAGAAAACTACTTTGAATGGTAAACTTTTTAGTTTTTTCAACATAACTAAGATAATCCAAAGCTGTAAAAAAAAATAGTCAGGATGTTATAAAATATTTATATAGAATACAAGAGTTAAATTACTTACAGATGCAGGGATGGCGAGTATACTAACATTGAATTGATACCCTTTTAAAGCTGTTATATTATTTGATGGATCTAATTTGGCCACAGATATTATCTTGGCAGTTAAAAACATAATTGGAGCTGAGAAGAATACGCACAAGACCATTGAACTAGCAATCTAGAAAATAGAATTATCAAACTGTAAGTAAAAACAAAAATTAAAATAGTACATACCAAATCCATTTCAAGATTATATGCTGATGCATAAACAAAAACTGCAGGTGCAGAAGGAATCATTCCATATAAAAATCCAAACATTGAAAAGGCAAGGCTATCATCAGCATTTACAGTACCAAATTTTCCCAAGAAAATACTTGTAAGTTCTCTAATAACTAATGGCAAAACTAACCTGTAAAATCCAATTAATATAAATTTCAAAAAAAAAAATTAATAAATTTTTTTTAGAAATTATTAAAATAAATGTATTCAAAAATCTTACAATTTAGCAGCAATTAGGAGTAATGGTAAAATTAAAGCTTCTCCTCTGAGTTTACTGATGTTCCCAACCATTCGTAAACCAAGTAGGAACAATGCAGTAGCAGTAAATGCATTACCAAAAGTCTAAAAACCAATTTTACAATATAAAATGTAAGTAAAACTAAACAAAAGAAATTTTACTTACTCCTAAAAAAGTTGTTATCATTTTGGGTGGGTCGTGATTGAATACTAAATTAGCTATCATTCCTAAAGCTGTCATAAACACTACAGGATTACAAATAATGTTCCTTGAAATTCGTCCCATCAAAGCAGAACGTCTTGTAGTTTCATGGCGATTATATTCTTGGCCTAATTCCATCATTGCGAAACCAAATGGATTTAGAATTATTAAATTAATAGGAGCCACAAGATAAAGGTATTGAACAAATTCACTATGCTGATGCCTGTAGAGTGCTTCAACTAAAAAAATTTAAATAAAACTATACTCAGAAAATAGTTTCATAATATATTTTTATAACTTACATATTGGTGCTCCAATAGCAAAATCATTGCTCTGAGTACAGAAAATAGCAAATAGAGCAGCCCTAGCTATGTCTGGAGGTCTTGTTACTAATACAGTGATTAAAGCAACCGATACAAATACTAGAGTCTTAGACAGGAGTAGTGATCCCAGAAAAACCAAATTTACAGATGATAAATCTAACACGGCCATATTAACAAATATAAGTGACGGTAGAGCAAATGTCCCTACAAACCTATTCAAGCCAATACCAGCAGCATGACTAACCAGGCCCAAACGCCCTGACAAATACCTGAAATAAAACAAAATCTGAAACTATATAATTTAATAATTTTTTTTTATATAGTAATTAATGGTCAAAATCAAAAATAATTAGGGTGTAGATTATTTTTATGTATAATTACCCTGTGATAATGATCCCAAAACACTGAAATAATGCATTATACATATTATTCATTAAGTCTTCATCAGAATCACTCGTATTAATTGCAGTCTTATTTGAAACCATCATGTTATAAAATTGTTTAGCGTTTGTGTGTGTACTATTGAGTAAACTAAAAAAAAATATGAAAAAATGAAAAAAAAGAGATAAACAAAAAAATTATTAAAAAGGTCATGTATAGCCTGAATAAGGTACAAGTGAATTTTTTTTCTGAGTACCTATACTCTATTTAGAATGAGACTGTACCTCGGCGGCCAACTTTTGCACATGGCTTCATACCTTGGTGCCTGGTAGGAGAAGCATCTGCAATGCGTCTAACTGTCGCGGACGAACACTGGTCACCGTTGAGGTACAGTCTCATTTTAAACAAAGAATAGTTGGCGAAAATTTTCACAGAATTTTTGAAAATGTTGATGATATTGTCATGGGTATGCACGGCGGGTTCCGGGTATGCCTGACATTTAATTGGGGCTCTAAAATCTAAGTCCTATAGCATATATATGGGGCCGTTATCATTTATTATAATATGTATTATGTACATGTGTTGTTATAAGAGGGCTTAAATTAAGAAAAGGGCCCAACAATATTGTAGACACCCCCCGAAATACAGGTCTGCGCACGCCTATGGATATTGTTATTTATAAATTAAGTAAAAACAAAATACTTTTATTGCCATTACTTTTTTGTTCAATTTACTTAAAATATTATGAGTTTAATTACACTCATATAGTTATTTAATAGTAAATAAGGTTTAACTCAATATAAGAAGAATGTCAGGAATGAGGATCAATACTTTTGGCATTCCTGAACAGTGAACATTGAACTCCTCATACTTCTATACTACCAATATAATTTTTTTTGCCAACGCCCACCATACAGTTATAAAAGAAAAAAAATACAATATTTTCAATATAAATGTTAAACAAAAAAAAAACCTTTTCTCTATCTCAGACCTAAAACAATTATAAAACTACTTATTTACTTTTTGACATTTCAAACCACTTATTAATTAGCAATATTATATAATTTTAAATTAAAATAAGTTTATAAGTGTAATATTTATTCAAGACTCTTAAATTTAAATATTTAACTGTAGTGTATAAGCAGGTTAAAAAAGTCATTTATTATTTAAGAGAAATATTTGCAAAATATCTAATCATGAATTTGTATACTCTGCTATAAGTTATAACCATATTATACTAATAGGCCTTCCCAATATTATATAGATGACAATTTTTGGCAAAATAAATCAAAAATTATTAATTACAAAAATACAATTTGACTACATTATTTAAATTATACAACATAGGTATATATTATTTAAATTAATATTTTATTGATAACTACACAAAATTGAAGTAACACATATTTCATGGACTTTAATTACTATAAATATTATTACCTATTATAGTATAATATATGTCTTATATAGGTACTTCTTAACAAAAGGTAGGTACTTTGTTCGTTTTAATGTCCAAACGTGATATCTGTTTAGGTACATCAAGTTCTCTAACGTGTGCATTTTGAATATCAAACAAGTAGAAATGCCCAATCATGCTGCATCAAAGTTAAGTAGGTACCCTCTCAAAGGTGAAGGTAAGGTTATCCAATTACAGGTTCACATATAGGGGGTTTGGGAGTCCTACCCCCCCCGAGATGTTTTTTTTATATACATGCCAGTCCAATTGTATTGTAGAAATAATTGTTAAAGTTGTATGCAGCAAATTTGAGTCTTGGTGTTAAGTACTATTTCAGAAATTAATTTTATATCATGACTCATGAGCTATTCATTTTGCATAGTCAAATAATCAACGCTGTGTCTAGAATACCGGGCGCCCGGTTTTATATTAGAGCACCGGGCGCCCGATCATCCTGTAGAGCACCGGGTCACGCTGTAAATATAAAACATACACTTATCCATTGTTGTATGACATTTAATATTATGGTATAAGAGTTATCTGATAATAGTTAATTAATAGTTAATACAAATAATATATAATAATAATTAATATACGAATAGTAAATATAAATAATATAAGTTCACACAGGTTCTTTGAGTAACTGCGCTTTAGGCTTAAGGCTAGGAAAAACCATCTACCTTTTGGTTTTGTTGATAATGAAACACAAGAAAAATGAAACCATTCTACTGGACATAAATCATTATCGCAACATATTATCTCTCCGTATGAAATCTGTTTACAAATACAATAGGTTGGTTCATGTGAATCGACAGCTATATCCCTATTTCCATTTTTTGGGGGGGGAAAAGGCCAAAAGGCGCAATTTTGACAACAATCGGCCTTCCTAAAAGGCTTAGAGCTGGAAGAACACTGGCTCAAAAAACAAAAACCGAAACTAAAAAAAATGGAAATAGGGATATTATAGCTGTCGATTCACATGAACCAACCTATTGTATTTGTAAACAGATTTCATACGGAGAGATGATATGTTGCGATAATGATTTATGTCCAGTAGAATGGTTCCATTTTTCTTATGTTTCATTATCAACAAAACCAAAAGGTAGATGGTTTTTCCCCAAGTGTCGCGGAGATCGTCCACATAAAATGAAGCCTAAAGCGCAGTTACTCAAAGAACCTGTGTGAACTTATATTATTTATATTTACTATTCGTATATTAATTATATTATTAATTATTATTATATATTATTTGTATTAACTATTAATTAACTATTATCAGATAACTCTTATACCATAATATTAAATGTCATACAACAATGGATAAGTATATTATGTTTTATATTCATAGCGTGACCCGGTGCTCTAGACACAGCGAATAATCAAATAGAAATTATAGGATTAACCAAAATATATTAAAATGGTAAAAAAAACTAATATTTATCAATGGTATTACTCACATATCATTGTTTATCATTTTTCTGATAAAATATGATGATCTGCTTATAAATCATATTATACGTATCTAACTTGCCTACCTAAATTGTCGTGGATATTTATTTATCAAAAATAAACAATACCTAGGTATATTTAGTATATAAATATTTAACTTTAATCTATTATAAATATGTATATGTAATAGGTAAGTCTTATAAGTTATAATTAATGAAATACAATGTAATAAATATTATTATAATGTTCATATAACATGAAATAAAAAGGTATAGTTGTAAATATGAAATTTAGTGATAGTTATTACAATATACATTTAATATTAGGTTTATTAAATTTTTACTGTAAGTAGTTACTTGATAAAAATAAAGAGACTAAAAAAACTAGTTTTGAAATTTCGATAAATTAAATGTAACTTGATTAGTCTCTTATAATTTGTATTAACACAATAACAATTTAATTAAAATTAACTAATATTTCAATAGGTACTCACAATAATACGTCTTTTAAAGCTTCGGAATCAGTAATTTCCATATTGATATTCTTTGATGGGCAAAGGCTATAGAGTATAATGAAATATGTTTACACTGTTTACAAAATTAAGGATTTATAGTAAAACTTGAAAAAATAAAATTGATAAAAACAGTTTAAAAAGGGTGTATAAATCACTTGACACATGAAATACAGTGTACCGATAAAATAAATTAACAAATGGGATTGAATGCAGAGTTCTGCGACGAGTACGGGAAATCAAATGCACTTCGAATTTCACGGACGATAAGAAAATACTGATTAATACCGAACAAATTTTAGAAAAACAAAAGATGAAGAATATTAATCATTCTGTTTCGGCGGTGACTCCGTTAGCAAAACTTTTGAACGATATATGTATTTCCGGTTCCGTTGTTCTACATAGCAGTGTTATTCATACGAAATAACAAATAAATAACAACAAAATATCACGTACAACGGCATCCTTCGCTGTTATTACATACAGCTCGGACGTGATACTTCATTTTAATAATGATTATAAGTATTATAGTACGCCTGTGGCCAGTCGTCAGTACGGTCTACGGAGTTGTAATGACTAATGAGTAATGAGTACGAACTACGAACTCGGAACTACAACGATAGAGTGGTGCAATACGAAATTAGAATTTGAAACTGAATACTGATAACAAAACAAAATGATAACACAGAATAAAATGATATAGCCAATAGCCTATTGTTATATTCTGTGATATAGCCAAGTTTTATAATCTACCTCAGCAGCGTATTTAGGAATTGTCTAAAGGAGGGGATAAGGCAATGAATCAATCATATATTATATAAAAGTGGGGGGCTTCACCACGCACCGCCCTTGAGGTCTCAATATTTTCTTACTAATTTACTATGTATACAAATGTAAATAACCGTGGTATACACAGAATAAATTTAATTTAATCTATTCTGTGATGTATATACTGTAAAAATGTATAATATTTATATTATACGATTGTTGATTTGTAATTCAATTCATCATTATTTTTAATTCGATCTAAAATAGTAAAAATTATAATAAACAAAGGTCGGCAAGTGGGTACCGCTCTGCTGTATAGTATGTGTCGGGTGGGTCACTGTAATGGATTTGTTAAATTTCAATTCAATGATCTAAAATCATTGTATACGAAAAACGATTCTGAGCCAATACAGTTTGTCAGCCTAAATTACTAAGTATATTTTATGATATTATTACTGTTTAAAATTTTAAATAATTATTTTACTATTAACAACATTACAGATCATTAAAATAATTTTTTCCGAAAACATTATACATATCAGAAAATGTTATTGTGTGAATAAAATGTAATTTTTTTTTTTTTTTTATTAAAGCCTCTAGTATGAACTATGATAAATAAAATGTAATAATATACTTTAAATGTTTCGATACTTATTGGTTATCGTACCCCAAGTCCCCAACGGTCGTCTGGCCGGCGGCCGGGAAATACCGATTCCGTTATCGTACCCCCACTATATTTATCTCAATATTGTCACGTTTCAATGCCAAAAATATAATTAATTTTAATAAAATAATATAATATTATGAAATAATATAAATACAAAAAAATTATAATAAAATATGAAACTCAAAAAATTATTGTAAATAAAAAATATTTATAAGTACTCACGTACTAACTCAGTACCTACGTTTATTTATAAATACTCACCAAAAATATACTAACAACTAACAAGTAACATCGTTGTTCTTCATTAAAATATCTAATTTTGTCTAAATTTGAACTTAAAATGTCAATACAAATCAGCCATATAAATATGATTTTAGATTTTTTGGTTATATAATATAAACTACTTATGAGAAACCTTGTTTTAAATTTTCAATCCTTAGCTATAAAAATTGATAAGATAATGACAACAAAATAAGAAAATCGTTATCTGAGAAATCTGTAGTTTACAAGTTAATATCCAATGTCTAATTTTAAGCGCTCATAAAAAATTAGTTTGACTTTCCAGTTTTTAGTAATTTTTTTTTTTTTTTTGTGAAAGGTAGGAAAACTTATAAAGAATCTTATGTTAAATTTCAAACCTAAAGTTTAAACAGAAATTTTTTTATGGATTTCCTAATCAAAAAAAAACTGCATATCTTTGTGATTTTAAGTAGGTACGCTTTTAAAATACTATTATATTTACAAATATTTGATGAAGCCAAACAATTTTGATGAATCATAAAACCCATTGATAAGCCCCAAAATAAGTAATAAGACCCAAAAATTGGAGAAAGCTGAAAATAAATTATAAGGCTCTAAAATGTATGAATCTCAAAACTCATTGATGAAGCCCAAAAATTGGAAAAGCCCGAAAAATAGTTTTATGAGGCCAAAAAAAATCATCGATAAGTCCAAAAATAGTTGTTGAGTCCAAAATATGGTCATTAGGACATTATTGGTTTTAGCTCATTATTGAGGCTTATTTATAAAAGAATAAAAACATTTGTTAACACTAATATTTGCATTAAGCACAATAAAGTGAAAATTCTTTATAACCAAGTGTATGATATCCTGTACGTTTTATCCAAGAATAAGAACTTTTTTTTAAAAGAAAAAAACGGTTATCTGTTAATATACTTTGGTGACTCACGAAGGGTAAGTAGATTTAACAAAACGAGTCCCTAGGAATATAGTTTAAGATATAGTAGTAAAATGCATCATAAAACGAGTTAACCGCGAAATTACAATCAAGCTGTGAAAAAGTGAGCATCCTATTTTAATGAAAGAATGAAAGATTCCCTATAATAGATTATTATAATAATATTGTGTTTTAATATTTAATTATTACAAAATATATTTTATCAATAGGCCATAATATAAAGTTAAAAAAAATAAATCTTAGTCAAAAGTAAGGGGTTCAAAATTATAATTGTATTAGGCAATAGATTTTTAAATTAAGTTATAATTTGGCCATCAAAACTAAAATAATATTATTGCTGATTGTGAAATACCGGAAAAAAGGACTCTCGATAGTTATAGTATATATAGCTAAATAGCCTATAATATTATAATGTCTTTGAAATTAATATAATATATTTTTTGGATTTATTTTTCTTAGAAACGTTTTTTCTATTTGCGTAATAACATAACGTAAATAGGTACCTGGGCGGTCTATTTTGCAGTACGGCATAAATATTGTTCGTGCATGTAAGATCGTTTGTACGCATTTTATTCGTATTCTAACTACATTCGTACGTCACACAAAATAGACTGACCCACAGATTCATTTTTATCTATAGCCTATAGGTACATCGTACATAAGAGATTGTCGTATGCTTTCGGAAACAATTACCCGTTGAAAGATATCCGATTTTACGTGATTAAACGTCCTGAAAGCTTTTGTCGGGACTAGGGCTGTGCGATAGTCACTTCTAGTGGTCGATAGTCGATTGTGTTAAAACTACCGATTGTATCGATTAATCGATTGTATTAGATGTACCAAGATAGTATTGAACACGGACTATATACTTTAGTCTGGGATATCAAATAACCGATAGTATCGATTAACCGATATAATATTCTATACTATATAAGGGCTATCGATTTGGAATAAAATTAAAATTAACTCAATTAAGGCAAATCTTCCCAGGCAATGAAGTGGATATGTTTTCAATTAATTATAACTAATTGTATACATTTATACTTCTATTGGTAATTTTAATTATTAAAAACTAAAATTATAATTGCTATAAATTTTATTAACTTGTTTATTTTACAATATATTTGAAAACAAAATTCATAAATAGGAGTTGTCGGTAGGTAGTTGGTACTAGTAAGTGAAATCATTAGTAAAATATATTTTTTTGTTTTTGAAAACTGTTTTTTTTTTTAAATCTTATTTAAATCATTTATTTGTTTTAAATGTTTCAAATTCAAACAAAACCATGTTTGATTAATTAGATATGCTATGAACCGTATTACTGTATGTCTGTATTAGTGTATAACTCAATAATGAGGTACAATATTCTCGACGTACTTGTTATATATCTGTATATGACGATTATATATTTATATCCATAGATAAAAATACTTTATTTAATGCCTTTTTTCTAAATCAATATGATCTCAATTCTTAAATTTACCTAACTTTTTATAATGTATTTATGTATGTATTATTTAAATTTATTAAATTCAAGCTTAGTATTAAATTAACCATCAAGTATCAAATACTTTTTAACATGATTTCAAAGGTGTGTGGGGTAATTCAATAAATTATAAATTAAAATTATTATTTTAAAACATGAGTACTGAGTATTGAGTACTGACTACTGAGAAGTGAGAAGAACAAATTTGTTGTTGTTATTTTTGTGGTTTGAAATGATAACTAATGTTATAAATAGAAACAAGTTTGTTTTTTTAACCAATACGATAACTGATAAGCGACAATGATAACAAGGTATCCGTGCGATAAACCGATTATATCGTTTAACCTTACCTACCGATAGTATCGATTTTATCGTTTAACCGATAGTATCGATTATATCGGATGTATCGATTGTATTCGATACATCGGATGATTTTGTTTATTAAGAAACATCGATTAATCGATAGTATCGATTACTAAAAACGATTAATCGATACTATCGCACAGCCCTAGTCGGGACCCCTGGACAGACTTTTAAAATACGGAACGTCTTGCCACCCTATAATATAATGGTATTGATACCTATGGTAATAGACTAATAGCCAATAGGTATTAGGTATTATAAGTATTGACTTTCAAATTGTTTTTGTGTATAGGTAAAGGCGTAAAGCATTGTTAGGTATAGATAGTTAATTAGGATAACTTATTATTCACTATCACAATTCACAATCATAAATACAATAGGAAAGGTTCGACTAATATTTTTAATTTTGGACAAAATTCCGTGTTTGATAGTAGGTATCCTACCTGCCACATAACTGTGCAACCAACATTTTTTATTGTATTATTTAAAAATTTGATAATTATTTTGAAAAAAAATTGCGTTAAGTATATGTAGGTTCTATATACTTCGATGGAATATTTTATTAGTGTATTTTGAATGCAAATCTGGTCACATTTTGTTACTATATGATGAATGTTGAAAATATCTTGTCAAGAATTTTTTAGTAACGTTTTTTCTAGATGATGAATCATCATTCTGTGCTGAGGACAGAAAAGTGGTATAATATAATATATTCTGTCCAGCTACCTATTTTTAAATTTAAAAATTACGATTAATTGTTTTCAACAAATAAAAAGTGATTAAACTTGGTTATACATTTAAATAATATCCACACTGAGTTGCGACGTCTTCTTCATGGGTTGCCTGGATGGCTGGATGCCCTTCTAACGACTAACACTCGCCCTCTTCTTCCACACATGTTCAGATGTCTAGTGCTCACCAGGGCCGGCGTTATACAATTTTGTCGGGGGGGTGTGAGTTCAAGTATTGCCGACTGAAATTTTTTATGCCGACTCATAATTTCTAAAAAAAAAAAACTATGTGAAGTATAAAAATTCCTGGTTTTTCTGTGTTAAGGTGAAGTAAAATAGTTAAAACAAAAACAAAATATGTAACTAAAACAGTTTAAACCATTTTATGCATAGTTAAAATATTTGTTACTTGTATTTCATACAGTTGTAAAGATACAAGGCTGTCGGAACTATTTTAAGATCTAAAAAATAAGTCGTGTTTGAATAAATCAATCAGTGTTTGTCAATAACTCAAAAAATTAAGTAAATAATAAGAATTTTTTTAATTTAGCAGACGGCAGATGGCAGTACATCATATTTAACAAAAATATTACCAGATTACCTGAAGTATAAATTATAAATATTGTATTTCACATTTATTTATTATGTGTTATAAACAAATTTAATAATTAATATTTTGTATACAAAACGTTTATTACACTGCCATGTTACATCTTACATGTGTAATTACTTATTAATTAATTAACTTATTATAAATTGAAAATGTAAAAGCTAATAAAATAAAAAACATTCATAACAATTAAATAGTCATAAATAATCATACATATTATTACATCATAAAAAAAAAAAAATATATATCTATTTAAAATACCTACTTTCAACAAAATGTATACAATTATACGGCGTTCTTTTAAAGTTGCCCAATTTTTTATCATTGCACTCATGTTTATATTGTCGAGTATATCCTTAGAAGTGTTGAGTATAAGTAAGTTGTTCAAACGCTTATCAGTCATGGTTGTTCTTAAATGATTTTTTATCAACTTAAGAACACTAAATACCCTTTCGTTAGACGCAGCAGAAACTGGTGATGTGAATGCAAGTCTACATAAATAATTAGCTGTTGGTATAACAGTTTTTAGTTTATTACTTATATCTATAATTTCATTCAGTGTTTTACAATCATCTGTTTTTTGTCTCAATATATTAACTTCACACAAACTTCCATCAAAATCGCTTACTTTTGACATATCAGAACTAGGAGGAAATAACGTAAAAGCGTTTTTTATATCTTCAGTTGTAATTAATGGATTTATTGGAATCGATAAGATATTATACAACGGTTGAACTGAAGTAAGACAGCTCTTCAAGTTAGATGACATTAAAGTAATTAATGTATCCAACACTTCAATAAATTCTTTTCGGTAAAATGACTCTAATGAGAAATTAACTTGGGAAGATGAGTTAGAATCAATTCTTCTAGGCTTTACTCGTTTTCTATGGTGCTTTTCAAAATCACTAATCGGGTCAATTTTCATTTTTATGGCAAACGCTTTAGCACTAGATATATGTTCGTCTAATTGGTTAGTATCATTGCGGATTTCTGATAATGATTTTATTGCACATTCTATTAATACTATACCATCAATTATAGTAGAAGTAGAATTTACTTTTGAAACAGTCAGTTCTTTAGACAATATATTTTTAGAATAATCTATGTATAACTCGCATTGTTTTTTAAGATCAGATATTAGTTCAATACTTGAAGTTAAAAAGAAAATAGGATTTGGTACATCATTACCAGTAACTTTTTCAAATAGACTATTGCACTCTTTTACAACATGTGTTAGGAACGAAAGTTTACCAGCGCAATCGATCCAAGATCCACAATCCTTATCTTCACTTAAAACATCAACAACCACCTGTAAATTATAAAATACAAGTAATACATTGGTAATTTGTAACTGAGAGTTTTAATTAAGCAGCTATAATAAGCAATAATACTATATTAGTTGAAGGTTTATAATAATACATATTATAATAAGGTGTTAAGGTATAACAGGAGTATTTATCAAATATAGTAATATTTGTAATGGAAATTTGTTAAAAATTCTTGTTATAAATGTACTTGGCATACTAATTAAATTAACTATATTGTTTGGAAGTTTTTTTTTTTATAATTAATATTATATACTATGAAAATCAAAAACATACATTAGCTTTATCTGATTTTTCTGCAACTGTATCGTCTGTATCAACAATGTTTACTTCTGGTTCAATAACTTTTTTAAAACTTTCAGTACTTGTAGCTAAATATATTTCCTAAGACATATTATGAAAAAGTTCACAAATTTTGTTCTTTAATTGGTAATCTTATACCTAATAATATGAAAAAGGCCAACATTTGGCATAGGCAACTAATAATATGAAAAAGGCCAACATTTGGCATAGGCAAATGTACTTACCCGTATAAATAAATTAACTATATTGTTTGGAGGTTCATTTTATATTTAATACTATATTATACTATTAAAATCAAACACTTACGTTGGCTTTATCTGTTTTTTTTACAAATGTATCATCTGTATCAACAATGTTTACTTCTGGTTCAATAACTTTTTTATAACTTTCAGTACTTGTAGTTAAATTTATTTCCTATTAGGATTTATGAGAAACTTTATTACTTTAAACTTAACAACACATTTTATAATTAAATTGGTAATCTTATACATAATATGAAAAAGGTCAACATTTGGCTAGGCAAATGTAGGTACTTGACCGTATAATTAATTTTTTTTTAAAAGGCCCTATCTAGTATTCTAGCTACTTACATTATTAGAATTTTTACTACACGATACAAATGGGTTCAACGGCGACCCTTGGTGTTGAACTTTAACTCTTTTTCCAGCATGCATAGTTCGTTCGTGTTGAAGCCTGTAGTCGTTGTTGAAAATGCTGCCACATTCCATGCATTCGAGTTTAATTCGTTTCCGTTTAGAAGAATACATTTTTAAAAAAAATTCAGCCCGTTTAGGTACAAAAATTACGATTAGGTTTACACATTAGTACATTACACTTATTTTGATGGTTTTAATCAAATCAATACATCGTCAAATAGTCAAATCGTTGAATAGATAACAATATTTAATAAAATAGTATGTAATTCTATAATTAGATTTTTATTTTCCTGCACGGCCTTCTTGTGATATAAACCACCAATCACCAATCATTGTAATAATAACAAAAGATTATATACGGGTACTTGAGTTAGGGATTGCCGAATGCCGATTAGCGATGGCAATGATATGCCGACCGACTTACAACGTACAAAAACAAATATATATTATAGCATTATAATACGGGTCCTTACTCTTTAGCCGACAATATCACTCAGCAGTATTTAGATTTCTAAATCGGTAAATTCTCAACTCCTGACTGCCGGGACCCGTTCCTATATTAAATATATATTTTTTTTTTTCAAAAAGTTTAATTTCCAACGGACAACGGCTCCCTGAAATTGCCGACTGATATTTACAAAAAATTCAACAGGGGGGGTGTGACGACCCACCATACCCCCATTGCCGCCGGCCCTGGTGCTCACTAGTCACTACTCACTCTTGCCTTGTTCATTAAAACTATTTCCATAGGCGGATCTTGATCAATTTAGTTGGGGAGGCTCAAGCCCCAGATTATTTTCTGGAAATAATCATTAATAACTAACCTATGTAGTTTTGGTATAAATTTGGTTGGCTAATCTTAAACTTGAGGGAGCTTAGCCCTCCCCCCCAAGTCCCGCTAGCTTCGCCTATGACTACTTCCTAAATCCACTGGTGTGAAGTTGGGTGACTAATTTACGTACGACAAGTAATAAAAACCATGTATGCTTGGTTGCATTTCGATATATTACAGGCGACAAACCTTTATATTGCAAACTACAAGATAGGTAGCGCCTAAATATTCACCAGTATGCTAAACTAAATCCCTGTCATCAATTCATCATAATATTATTACCACTTCACGTATTGCATATTATTTACTACTGCAAGCAGGCTTGAGTACTTTTAAATTACTGTAATAGAATTACCTACTTAAGTAATTTGTAAATTGTAAAATGAAATATGTCGGAATTTCGAAATATCATTACAATAATATATAGAATTTGCAATAAGGTAATACAAGGTAAGTACAAAACGTCAAAATAAATGTAATATGAAATATTATGATTATCTATCTCAATTGTTTACTTATCTGGATGCCTACCCGTATCATACTGTGTAGGTTTCTACTTTTCTAGTTAAATAACTCCATTGTGCGTCAAATTACATAATAGATTCAAAAGTGTTTTTGATTGGCGTTGAATTCCAGAAAGTATAAGTGAAGTTAATAAAAATCGAGTACAAATGCTTTTTATAAATACAGCTAAACAAAGTTATAGTGAAAATATGAATTCTAATAAATCAGATGTCAAGCAAAGTTTTTTAGTAGGTATGTATTTCTCCGAAATATGGCCAATATATTTTCTACCCTTGTAAACTTGGCAACGCAAC
Source organism: Neotoxoptera formosana (assembly GCA_022818045.1). Lineage (NCBI taxonomy): Eukaryota > Metazoa > Arthropoda > Insecta > Hemiptera > Aphididae > Neotoxoptera > Neotoxoptera formosana. The sequence goes on along the minus strand of CM040632.1, from coordinate 9,269,247 downwards.
ATTAGCAGACATCAAGCCAAACCATCTAATGAATTTATTAGTAAATTGTTGGACAACTTAAAAAATTTGTTGGACTTTATTTTCCATGTGTCGCCAATTTCAACTTTTGGGCAGCCATGAAGCGCAATTTTTTTTGGAACATGTTTTTTATACTAAACATGTTCTTATCTTGATTTGTTGGACACTGTTAGACAACATTCAAAATGTGTTAGACTTTATTTTCGCCGTATGGTCAGAATTTAAAAGCAGATAAATTGGATCTGCTTTTGAATTCTGAGCGAAGCAAAGAATGTATTGATTTTACAAAGATGTATTTTTTTTTCTGTCAGTAAACCCGATAGGTAGTCGAAATAATGCTTCGATTTTCTTCATCAGTAGGCACTATATCTTTTCTGTTAGGAAAGTGAATCTAAGTAGTAGTTTAGATAATTTTTGAAAATTTCCCATAGTTATTAAAAGTGTCGGGGAAGGAAAAATGGAAACTTTTACGCAAAACTTGTTTTTGACATAATTTATTTGGTTTTTTTTGGCGTAAATAAAAAAAGAATGTCTGTAGATACATGCAATTTTCACCAAATGTTTATATAGGCATTTTCTATACACAATATAATTTTCAGTAAATTTTGACTTTTCTGAGCTATTTATAGACATAATACACTTTTGGTTTTTTTTATTATTGTCGATAAAATTTTTTTCAATGAATCAAAATACCTGAAAATTTAATACAAGATTTTTCAAAACTTAGTGAAAATTAAAAAAAAATTGAGTGTAAGTCCGAAATAGTTTTTTTTAAGTGTTTAAAATTGAAATTTCGACAAAATACATAAAATCACAAAAATTTGTGTTTTTTTTTATTTAGAAATTCATAATGATTTTTCTGTTTAAATCTAAGATTTGAAAATTCAACATAAGATTCTCCATACATTTTACTTCTTTTTACAAAAAAAAGTTTAATACTAGGTTCCTTATAAGCTGTTATAAATTAATAATAGCTATTCAAAAATATTAAAAATACATAGGCACAATTTATTTCTATTTAAAGTTTAAAGTCGTTAAAAATTTATAAAATATTCAATTTTTATAGCTAAGAATTGAATATTTAAAACAAGGTTTCTCGTAAATAGATAATGTTGTAACTAATATACATGTATATCTAAAAAAGATCGGAAGTGGGTATGTTGTATAGTTGTAAATTGCTCTGTCGTACAGTAGGTGTCGATTGTCGAGTGGGTCACTTTCATGGATGTATTGAATTTGTATTCAATGTTATAAATCATTGTATACGAAAAACGATTCTGAGAGGACACGGTCTGTCAGCCAGTCAGTCTACATACCCTTAACCTAACTAAGTATATTTTAAGATATTATTGCTATTAAAATAATTTATTTTACAGTAGTTTGAAAATCTTAGACCCGAGTCTAAGTGTAGAAATTCAATTTGTTTTCTACTTGTTTCAATAACAAAATTATGGAATTTTCCAAAAATAACAGTAAATAACAGTTATACTATTACACATTTTAACATTAATCAATTAATACATTTTGCATTGTTTTCATAGTTTTTATTTCTCATACATATGTTATATAATATATTATATCATATTATACTATAGGTACTTATTTGATAGGTATATAATCAATTGTAAACACAAATACATTAAACAAAAAAAACTATAAGTACGTATTATTATATTAAGTTAATATTAATAACTTTTAAACAAACTTTTATATAAACGAAATGGTATACCCACACCCGTTTTTGCTTAGATACTAACTATTTTGAACTAAACACAAATTTATTTCTGTTGATCCGTACAATAATAATATACATGCATAATAATTAAATTTACATTTTAGTGTTGACAAGAAGTAATGCATACATAGACATCAAAATATAATATATATTAAATAATACGTTGAAAGTTGTTTATAATACTGATAGCCTATACTTATAGCATTTATTCTTGATTATTTTCACAGCCTTTAAGATTAATTAAATTAAATAAAACTGTTGACTAACTGTTTACTATTAAATCAGTAAACACAGGGTTACAAGAACATTATTATATGGTAACATAGATTGACTAAAATAAAACAAAATAAATTATGTAACAAGTTGTACGACTCATTAGAATATATATATTTAAAATGTAGTTATTTTCTTTGAACTTCACTATGAAATTTATAATTTTAAAAATGTAAACTAATGTTTTTAAAGTCGAGTCTTTTACAAATAAATTGTAATAAATTAATATAAAAAAATACTTAATAATGAATTACCAATGATAACACTGTTACATGTTTATATCGTCGGCTTAAAGCAAAAACTCATCAACGGTGACACGCAATATTTGATAAATGCGTTTTCAGTTTTAAAAATTGTATTTAACACTGTTAGTAAATTTTGAAAAACCTAAAAAAAAAACAGGTGTTAACTAATAGTTCAATATTTAATGCCCCCATACAAATTATAAACTTCAAGTTTATAAACAAGATGGCATAATAAAAAATAAAAAAATAAAATTTTTGCTGTTAACACGTTTTTGCTCTAATCCGACGATATATTTTAAAAATATTAAATAACTGTTAACAACTAGAATAAATGTAGTGAATAGTTGCATGCCAAATTTAAAATTAAAAATCAAACAAAATGAATCATGAATTCTAATTAGTCGTACAAGTTGCATCAACATTTCAACAAAACAAAAAATATGTACATATTATCGACCTATGTTTTACATATGCCAATCTTAGTATAACAAACAATATCTAAATCAGTGCCGGCCCGATGGTTTTCGGGGCCCGGTGCAGAATTTCGCGAGCCCCATATGGCCAATGGCTTATAATTACTGGCCTGTGGGGCCCCGCACAAGCCCGCCATGCGCGGGGCCCGGTGCGGTCGCACCGCTTGCCCCCCCCCCAGGGCCGGCACTGATCTGAATAATATATTTTTATAACGAGAATATAGATGAATTAAAAGTATGAAAATGAGAACTAGAGCCATTGCATAAATACAAATGTTTTCATATATGTCTAACAAAATAAAATAAAATAATAAACATATGAGAATTTTTTAACAAAAATAACATTTTGAATAAATTTCTATAAAAAAATAATACAAATATATCAATGGAATGCTATAATTTAAAAATACTTGTCAAATAAGATTATAATTTTTTTTTATCCAGGTCATTCTTTTTTTCCTTATGCATGCTTATAAACAGAATGCCTAACAACTACGGTTGATTATTTTGCCACACATTAATATTAATTATATAATTTAAAGCTTAACAGTTATTCACATACATAACGTCCTTGTTGATGAATTATAAGACAAGTTATTGTCATATTAATATTTTTAAAAACAATTTTAAACAAGATCTATTTAACTTCTTAGAACTTATATTTTTTTTTTGTTAGTATAAACAATAACTTTAAAATAAACGTATAAAAACATTAATAGACATAATAATTATTAAAAACTGATTAAGTTACAAAAAAATAATTATAGTTTTTTGTTATCACCTTTCAAAATATTTTTTTTTCTTCAAAATATAAACTTTTTCTCATTTTTTTTTTTATTTTATAGTTGTGAAACTTACATTTCAAGAATACATTCAACGCCAATTAATGTATGATTATTGATTAGTATTCAATTAATTTTTGTACAAAACACATAAGAAATTGCATAATCCATAATTTAAAAGTTGAATAATATTTTTACACAGTTTTAGTCATGTCAATAATTTAAATATTACCTTATTATCTTCAAAAGAAAAAAATTTAAAAATAACCATTAAACTGTGTATTGAATAAAACAAATAGAAATAATTAGAAGTAAACTGACAATACAAAATTTAAAAATAATACAAGGACAACTATGCTGTAAATAAATAAGGTAACAAAACATATTAAAGAGGAATAATAAGAGAATAAAACAATTATTTTTAAATTTATAAATTATTAAAATATTGTCCTTAGGCTAATTTTGTCTACAATATTTATGCGGTGCGATAGATTCAGAGTTCAAATTGTGGAAAAAATACTCATAGTATAAAGTAGTTAAGGAGATAATATAAACATTGAAAGACCTGTCGTGCATTTTGGAGTATACGTAAATTCTGAGATATTTCTGTTCACATTAAATCTAAGGTTTCAACATAATATGGCCACATACAATGTTGCTAAGCTTAATAAAATAAACAAATTATCACATGTATTTAAAATAAAGATGGACATCTGCTCCAGTCTCCTTTTTGTTTGCACTCCCAGTATTCATGTGTAAAAGTAAAACAAGGCTTTTTTGTCCATTTGCACACATCTCGTTTAAACCATGATGGTTTGATAGCACTGTTATCGTTTTCTTGAATTATATAATCATCTTCTTCTTCTATAAAATAAAATTCTAAATATTGTCTACTGATACACATTAAGGGGACATCGCACACCTAATATTTAAGTGGTTTAATTTAGGCAATTTTAAAGACATTTTGAGAAGAATTAAAATGTTAAATGGTAAATATATTTAAACACTAATTCAAAGTATTTAAAAAGTAATTCCATGTCAGTATCAACAATTGTTGTTGCGTAATAATGAGATTATATATAAAAAACGGATTTGCCCAGAACAAAATATTGAGTACATTATTCACATTAGATTCATTAAATGTTCACACTACATAGAAGAGAATATTACCTGTGTCGTAGCAGGGTTTTTTTTTTATTGATATTAAAATGTAATTATTTTAAATAAATAAATAAATGAAAAATTATTAACCTGTACAAATAAATTATTTAAATTTTCTTCAAGTTATCATAAAAATAAAAGCTCTACAACATACAAAAATGTCATCTTTATGTATGGTAAAATTTAGTATGGCTTCCATGAATATTGTCCCCATAAGCTTGTCTAGCCCAAATCCATTTTCATGGATAAATTACAGGTGTGGCATCCTCTTGGATTATTATTTACTACCAAACTAATCAATAATCTAATGTGTAGAAATTATTTTAAAAACATATTCATTATAGTATTTAAATGTTATACCATTTTCATTAATTTGATTAGAATCTGCTACTCCGGAATTTGCTTTGCGATTTCGGATTCTCTGAAATTCCTCTAACCTCAATTTCTCAATATTAGCTTCATCCCAAAGACCAAACTCCATTAAACGTTGATCTGGCCGTAATCTTGAATCTGTTGGTGCTACACCTTCTTCAATTTCATTCAATTGGCTTGCTAATACGGTGAAATTGTAGTATTTTTCATTGTCAGATCTTTTTATGTCAATAATAATAAAACAAAAATACACAACTATACAATTTACCTATGTATTACATATGTTTTTGCATTCTACACAACTTACGGTGGTGCTTGTCTTTGCCAGGCCATTATATAACTTCCTGTTTGACACGTAGGACTTTCAATAGGACCTTCAAATTTGGTAACAGGAGCTATTTCAACTTTATTGTCCCACGTACCATTTATAACCCATTTAATTTCATTATCTTTATCCATAACATATCCTTTTACCTAAATCAAAAATGTATATAGATTATAGATTACAATGCACATATAGATTTGTAATATTTAAACACACCTTTCTCTGCTGATCCCTAGTAAAATAACTATAGGGTATATAACTCAAGCGGCATTTAGAACCATCTTTATGATTTGTTATTGTCATATCACCCGTTTGATCAACCCACAGTTTGCCAACAATTATATTATGAACAGTAGTTGTGACTTTGGTCCAAGTATAATGATTCCCTACAAAAGAGCACACTCATAAAAAATTAAAATCTATAAATAGTTTGCATTTAATTTTAAATAAATTGAATGTTTTAACTAACCAGATGCTGGGAATTCAAGATGAGCAATACCATTAGGAATTGCTTGTAAGTATTTACCGCGGAATTTTGAGGACATTGAAAATTCTTGCCAACAAGACCATTCTTTACCCGAACAATACTGAGCCGAAATTGGAGGATGATGTGAAACCTGTATAACAATTTTAAATTTAAACGATTGTAAACAATTAATTTATAAACACCATTTTTACTTGTTCGTTAAATGCTTTCCAACCAAGGTCTAACATTCTATCACATTCATATGTTTCACCCAACAATGGATTAAAAGGTTTACTTGTCCGATTTACAGTTGTTGAATATGATGAAATCGTAAATGCAGCAACATAAGCCATCTGCTCAAATGAATCCTTACATTGAGCTGCTGTATCTAGAATATTTGAATATTCAAAATCTTCAGTAATTCTTTGTAACATTGATAGTGGTTCAGAAAAATTCACCTGTAACAAAAATTACAACATATACAACTAAAAATATGATTTAACAAATAAATTAAATAATACCGGCATTGGTATTTTAGACAAATCTTTTCCAATGCAATTTTTCAAAATACTCCAAATATGTAATGGATGGTTTGGCTTGTCAGTCACTCTACACCTTCGTTTATCTTTTTGTTTTAAAGGATGTTTAATCACGTCTTCTAGCAATTTTTTTGCATGTTCAGAGAGTTGAGGAAACATCCTAGAAGATTTACTATTTTCATCCTAAAAATAATCATTAATGACAATAATATAATTTTAGATTTGCATAACAAATGATATTAATATAATATATAAACATACACGATCGGTACTTAAGCCAGTTGATGAACAAATCGCAGCAGTTAATATAGCTGATGACTCAGCAGGATCATCAATATCACTACTAGATCCACCACTACAATCTAGTTCTTCGTTAACCAATTTTTCAAGAACCTTAAATAATTTTTGTTTTAGTTGAAAATAATTTTAAAAAGTTCTATAGAATTACCTGTGAGCTTGAAAGAGATTTGTGTTGGATAATATTTTGAGACTGACAGTTAACTAGATAATTATTTGTGGTAACATCAAAGGAATCACCACCTTGAGCATCAAAAAATTCACAGCTGTCTGAAGCATCATCTTCATCGGTAGAATCACCTAATAAAATATAAATATTTACATGAACACAGTATTTATTATTTTTTTTATACTTAAGAATAATATATTTACATAGATTTAAGTTGAAAATATAAAATTATTATGGTATAATTAATATTATTTTATTTTATTTTTCATAATTATTATTAATAAGGTTATCTTTCATCATAAAACACAAACAATAAAACATAGTATGTAAATATAACCTTTGAATCATTATTATAAACAAATACAATAATATCATAATATATAGTAGGACAGAATTTATAAAAAATATTCAAGGCAAAAATAATTAATGAACTTAGTAAAATGTATATATTTTCTTTTGTTACGCTCAAGAAATTAAACTGCTCACATGTATAAATAAAGGTAATATTTTGATCTCCATTATTAGCTGATATTAATTTAATATACATAATTAGTATTTATAAATAATATTATAGGTACAGAATATATATATTTTTTATTGTTTCAGTGATAACACAATGAAAAATGATTATAAATAATAAAATCATATTGGTAAAACATAATATTTATGATTTATATTTTCCATAATTTCAATCACTACTTTAAGTATTTATTTTTATTAATCTGTAGGTAATAAATAACTTATAAATATTTCTCTATTACTTAATATTAACCTGAAAATTAATATTTTATCTTAAAAGGTTACAGCAATTTAGTTTAGTGTTTGAATTGTGATTGATTGTAAATAACTTTGTAATTAAAAAATAAATTTTGTTATCAACTATATGATAATAATAACAATGATGATAATTATTAATTATACTATGTCATCAATAATTATCTATTATCTACTATTAATTTTTTATTTGTATGTAAAAGTTTGTGTTAATTTTACAATTTTAAGCAAATAATAATATTTTAATGATAGCTGGTTGAGGTTGTTAAAACAATATTCTCAATAAGTTTTATTCTATCATTTGAGTTCTAATTGTGAACAGGAAAAAAAATAGGATAACATAAACAGAAAACTAATTAAATAAATGTTAGAAATTTAAAACTGATAAAATTATATTTTATTTTTGAATAATGATTTGGTGACCATTTTATTTATTTTGTTATTTTAATAGTTAAATAGATATTTAAGTAATAATTTGCATTTCAATTTAATCTATATTGGTATTATCTATAGGAAAAATACAGAAATAAGTAAATAAAAAAATCCTGTTAAATATTAGTGACAAATAAAATAATAAATAAATAAACTTTTATTGGGTCTTTAATTTACTCATGTAAGTTAATTATGTTATTTATTTAGAAACTTCAGATAATATTAGTTAACATAATCACATAAATAGTTTATAAATTATTATTTCAACTTTAATTTTACTATAATCAAACACAATACTAAAATTTATCTATCTGTAAATACAAATATAATATAAAATATATCTGTACTGATAAATATCATTATTATTTAATTACCTTGTTTGTCGTTATTAGCTACATGCTCCAAAACAGTCTGTTCCCTAGCAATTTGATCCACCATTTCTACCAACTGTATACGCTGTCGGCGTTCGTTATACAACATCTTTTGCCATTTATTACCCTGACTTTGAGCCAAATCTAAATACTCCGAACAATTCTAAAAAAATAATATATTTTTACAATACTTTAAGAACTTTTTTTTCAGAAATAATTTTAAATATTTTAAATATTATCACTAACTTTCATAAATATTATAAAATAATTCTTAATTTTCATAAAATTAAAAAAATCTTTATAATATCATTCCAAGATATTAGCTTCAAGCTTCAATATTTAACTTTTAAGGTAGTTTTATAACCAATTTGATCTAATAAATACTTCAAAGATGTGAGTAAGATATTCCAAACACTTTTTTTAAAAATTGGAAGAAACTAACAAAAAAAAGGTGGGAAAAACAAATATTTACATAACAACAGTTTTTGATGAAACCGATTTTTTTTTTGTAATTCAGTAAGAAATAGTTGTAGATATTTGATATTTTCACTTAGTATATATATTAGCATTTTTTTAGATATTAAACAATTTTCAAAATATTTAGCCTAATTTTATGCTATTTATACATTTTAAATGTTCTCTTTATTTCAGTTTTAGATTCTGAGCGGAGCGATGAATGTATTGATTTTACAATGATGTGTATTTTTTTATTTTTTTTTGTGTCTGACAACACTTTTTGGGGCAGTAAAAGTGCTTTGATTTTCTTCATCAGAATTTTTCTGGTAGAAATGTGAATCTAGTTGATACTTTAAGGGGTCAAAAGTAATTCCCAATAGTTTTCAAATGAGTCGGAAAAAACAGGAACTTTTACGCGAAGCTAATTTATGACAAAATTAATTTTGTTTTTTGGTGTAACACAAAAAATAATAAATGTATATACATGACATTTTCACCAAATGTTTTGTATTGCTATTTTCTATACACCATAAATGTTCATTAATTTTAACTCTTTTTGTGTTATTTATCAGCATAAGACATCTTCGATAATTTTTTTTTTTTTATTATTGTTGATAACAATTTTTTTTGGTATCTCAAAAAATTTGAAAATTTAATACAAGGTTCTTCATAATTTGTTGTTAGTGGAAATTAAAAAAATTGAGTGTAATTCGATAATAGTTCAATAGTTAAGAGTTTAAAGTTGAAATTTCAACAAAATACGCAAAAATCACAAAAATTTGCAATTTTTTTTGATTTAGAAATATTTTTTGTTTGAATCTAAAGTTTGAAATTTTAACACAAAATTTCCATGTTTTTCTACCTTAAAAAAAAAAAAGTTTACCGGAATGTCAAACTAATTTTTTATGAGCGTTTGAAATTAGACATTGGATATTCACCCGTAAACGGAACAATTTTCTTATTTTGTTGTAGTTCAAACACTTGACAAATAGACACTTGAAATTGTCACTGAATGTTGATATTATCTTTTTCTATATACCATATTAAACTATGTGTATAAAATAATTTTAGTAAAGGGATGAACCGTCCTAAGATATCTCGGATGCATGCTTATATGAGGGGAGAGGGCTGTTGAATAATTCTCTTCCTGGTCAAAATGAAGCAATTTGAAGTTAAGCTACTGATTATAATATAAAAATATAGAATATTAAAATTTTAGTTGTTATACTCAGTTTTATTTTAGATGTTAAAATAGATGTAGAATAAACAGGCCAAGAAAATTATTAGTGTTCAGGAATCCACCTCAAATGCAGTATGTGACATAGAATCTTAATTGACTTTACTCAAAATTATGATATAAATGTAAATTTAAAATTTAATATGATAAGACTTTATCCCCTGTGAGACCAACACAACATACAAATAATATTTGCTTTTATTTTACTTAAATACATAATTGTGTAAAAATGAACTATGAACTACTATGAACTAATAATCATACTTGAATACTTACAGTTACCATACCAACTGATGCAATACGTATCAAATTAGCACGTTCCATCCAAGCTTTTATTTTTGTAGAGACATCAGGAGGTATGTCTATGGTTTCTAGTTCAGTTAAGCATCGTTGAAGAGCTTTGCTATGTTTAGATATAATCTCGCTTTGTGATCGCAGTTCAGATAATTTGGTATTTAACGATGACACTACGGATGAAACTTCTAAATTTGCACTCAATTCTTTTTCCTTGCTTCTATCTAAAAAAAGTTATACATAAAAAAAATGTTATAAACAATTCAAATACATTATAATATTATTATATTAGAGTAAACAAATTGTAAGAAAATGCAAGATTATAAAGTTAATTATTGTACATACTAGTTAGTAAACTTAGTTTAACTATTATTAAATAGTTAAGCCATTGAATTGTATAAGAGCATCAAATAAAGAAGTAAAAAAAATATTTATTTAAAATACATTTTAATATCTTTACAATATTTACCAGTATTTGTATGTCCAACTTCACGAGCCTTGGCCAGCTCTAATTCAGTTACCCATCTTTGCCGTTCTACTTCACTAGTGGCTCGAAGGTGAAAAGTTTGAGTGCCACCATTCGATATAACGATTGTGCATGAATCTTCTGTATGTATAGTAGCCCCATTCAAACTAATCGTACCACGACATAATTGTGATATTTCAGCTTGAGTTCTGAAATAGGAATAGTTATTGTTAATAAAATATATATGCAGTGTTTGTTCCAAACGGACACCATCTAGAGAGGAGGGATAACAAGTAACAAATTTATAGTAGTTTTCAAGTGTCAAGGGGGGGGGGGGGAATTATGAAAAATAGCAATTTTTACCATAAATGAAAAAATTCAAAAATATTTTGACTCTTTATGAGCTATGTACATTGTATAGCAGTGCGATGTTATAAGTTGTTATTAGTGTAATAAAAAAAAAGTTGGGCATAAATCTATAATAATTTTCAGAGCAATTTTGGCAAAATTCATAAATATTATAAAAATTTGCAAATAATGGTGCAGTTTGAAATTCATAAAATTTTTCTTTACATAGCTAACACTTGAAAATTTAAAACAAGATTTCTTTAATTTTCAATTTCAACATTTGTTATTTGTTTAATCTCTCCCTTAAATTAGTAAAATATTTAATAAATATTATTATAACTATAATAGTCTTGGGTTAGTCAGATAAGGTTAACCCGTTCTGATGTTTGAACTTGAAAAAACACACATCGTTGTAAAATCAATGCATTTATTGCTCCGAATCTAAAACCAAAATATGGACACAAAAATGTAGGTTAAGTTAATCTTTAAGAATTGCAATTTTTATCAAATTGTTGAACTATTTATTTTTACCAATTTTTCCACAAGCTTTAAAATGTAACATGTTGTTTTCCAAATAACAACTATAAATGAAAACCATTAGGTTTTACACCAATGCATAACAGTTATGAAATTATGACATTATTTTAAAAGTATTCATTTGTAATTGTCTGACTAAAAATGTATAAAGTAGGTGAAGAAATGGTGTTAATAAATAGAATATTAATTAGTTTTGTTTGAACTCACATATCTATACTATGATAATACTCAGCAAACACACAATATGATTCATTATCTGTGTATTCAGAAGGTTATCTGATATTTAGACTAAAAATATTGCCAGTTAAAAGTGAGGTTCTTGGCATAAACTATAACAGTTTAAGATAATACATTTTTAAAGAAAAACGTTAAACTTCTTCAATAAGTTGATTTGGTTATAGTTTTTAATTTATCAAATTATTTCTAAAAATTTTAGTATAACTATTAGACCAATTAAATACTTGAATAGTTATTATTTTTATTAAGAATGTTGTCATATATGACAAAAATTAGAGCATGGTTGTGTGTACTAGTTGCCTGCAAAATTACATTGGCACTTAATAATGGATTAGCATTAACACCACCAATGGGTTGGCTCGCTTGGCAACGATTCAGGTGTACTATAGATTGTGATACTTTTCCAGACGAATGTGTCAGGTAAAATTAAAATATATATATTTTAAGTAAAATATCAATAATACAATCATTATGAAAAATATTTCTTGATAGTGAACAATTGTTTAAGACTACAGCTGATTTGTTAGTAAGTGAAGGCTATGATAAAGTTGGATACAAATATGTTGTAATTGATGATTGTTGGATGATGCACAATCGAACAGCAAATGGAAAATTACAAGCTGATGAAAAACGATTTCCACATGGGATTAAAGCACTTGCTGATTATGTGAGTATATAAGTTAGTGTTACTATAAAAATTTTAAAAGCAGAATGTTCAGATTATTTATAAATGATAAATCATATAATACCTTAATACCTATTATGTATCTTTATAATAGAACCAAAATATTTTTTAAATACCTACTTTACCAAATTAACTATTATTTATTAAGTAGATTTTTTTAGTAAGTATTTAATGTTTCAGAATAAAACAATTAATCCCACATAACAAAAAATATATATAATATACTCGAGTCATTATTATAAACTATTAAAAATGATCAGGTCAATTTAAAATTAATGGAAAAATAAATAAATAAAATAATATATTCCTTCCACATATGTATACAAATGTATTTTTTTAACTAAAATATTTATATAGGTAATTTTATTATTGATATTATTATTGATATTTCAAGGTCCATTCAAAAGGGTTAAAATTTGGAATTTATGAAAGTGTGGGAACAAAATCTTGTGAAGGATATGCTGGTATTAAAGGTTATGAAAAAATTGATGCTCAGACATTTGCAGAATGGGGAGTTGATTATGTGAAACTAGATGGATGCTACACAGATGAACGAAAAATGGACACAAGTAATTTTATACTTTACTAGTTAAAGAAGTAATTAAATCATTTAAATCTGTTGTTATAATAACATATTTAATTAATTAAGTAAAAAATAAATTCAATTCATATAGCTAATATTTTTAATAGATTTTCCACAGTTTGGAAAATATTTAAATGAAACAGGAAGACCGATGATTTACTCTTGCTGTTGGCCATTTTATCAAGAAGCTAAAGGAATGCAGGTACCTAGGTAGTTAAATCATTTAAAGATAAAAAAATTAAATGTACCACACTATTAGTTTTTACCAGTTTTAGACAGACCGGTAAAAGTCACCTAATAAGAACAAAACATATTTAAATGAAGCATTGGGCACGGTCCAATATGCAACATTTGGTTGAACCGTTAACCGGATCACGCCATAACATGTACTGATACTGGATACGACAAATAGTGTAGCTTGGCACTTAATATTAAATGAATTACTTTATTTCTGTCAAAATAGGTGAATTATACACTGGTAGCTCAATCATGTAATTTATGGAGAAACTATGGGGATATACAAGATTCGTATGTTTCTTTATTTGATGTGCTTGATAATTTTGCGGTGAAACAAGATATTTGGGCTCAATATGCAGGTCCAGGACATTGGAACGACCCAGATATGGTAAGATTTTTTGAATACTTATAAATATTTTAAAATAGTTTGTCTAAAATTCTCAACCAATAAAAAATATTAATACAGAATTGTTTTTCATTTAAGTTATTGATTGGAAATTTTGCATTGAGTCATGAGCAAAGCCAAACACAAATGGCTCTATGGGCTATTTTAGCAGCACCTTTATTTATGTCAAACAAATTGTCTACTGTCGAACCAAACTTCAAGAAAATACTACAAAATATTGAAGTCATTAGAGTAAATCAAGATAAACTTGGCATACAAGGCAAAAGGATCTATAAGGTTGAATATAATTTTACATATTTATAAATGTTAAAATGTATAAAACCATTTAATTGAGATATAAAAATAATAAACACTTGAAATTATTTTTATGATTAATTTTGTACCAAGAAAACTACATATCATATCATTTAAAAATGATCAATTATGTTTTTCAGGATCAAGGAATTGAGATATGGTCAAAACCAATAGAGCCAAAAGAGAAAGAATACTATTCCTATGCAATTGCTTTTGTAAGTCGTCGGACAATAGGAACACCATTTTCATACAATATTACATTAAATAATTTAGGATTAAATAACCCAAATGGATACAAAATAAAGGTATAATGATTTATTTAATATAATTATTTATAGGTACAAATTTTCATATACTAATGATTCATAAAAAACCCTTTGTTACTTTAAAAAAAATATTATTAACTTTCTTTTATTAGTTGCATATTATTATGGCTTCAAAAACAAAAAGTTTTATTTTTTGATCATGTAAACTAACATTTTTAAGACCATATTTTCAATAACAAAACAATGTTCATTGTTCACAGAAACAAAAGAAACATTTGAAATTAATTACATGCATTTATATGCAAAAAAGTAATTTGATACAGTTATAGTCTAAAAATTAAGTACCTACCTAATAATGTATTTTTTTTAAAATTGTTTTATGTGCCTACTACAATTCAAAAGAATTTATTTGACAATATAACTACAGTAGAGGTTTTAAAATCAGATTCACAATTTAAAGTTATAGTAAACCCATCAGGTAAATCAACAATGTACTACTATGCTTAATTCAAGTTAAGGGTATACCGAGTGATAAAAACACATTGTGACTGTCCATTACTTCTCCACTACCTGTTTTCGGTATTGCTGCCTCCACACATCCATTTATCACTCATTCCTGCCACTGTTCCCACCTGTTCTAAGCCATTGTAACGGCAACAATAATCGATCGGTAATAGTTGTACCCGAACAATTAATAAAGGGGTCCAGCCACATATGCACAAGCCGGTGTACTCTTAACTTCAATAGAGTATAGATTATTATTTTGAACAAATACAACAAATATTTAGATTAAATATAAATTATTGTTTCTATAATTTTTAATAAATTATTATTTTTTCAGGGGTGGTCTTAATAAGAGCTAATATTATTTCTAAATATGATTACATACATGGTCCATAATTTTGATGACTTCTTCAAAACAGGTATATGAATACCTGTACTGGAACAGTGTACATCATAGATATAAGTTAATAGGTAGTAAAATAATCAATATTACCTACTACTTACTAGTAAGTAATTAGAAAATCTACAAATTGGAAATCATTGAATAAATATTTTTTTAACATAAACAAGTTAGGGAAGCTTACTCTGGGAGTGTGCAATATTCTTGGTTTCTAAATGTAGGTATTTAATAAACTATAATACTATATGCGTACAATTTATAAATAATTTGGTGATTTTAATATGTTTATGTATAGAAATTTTAATAAATTTAATATCTTAATATTTAACCGATTTTTTTATATTAGCTAGTAAGAATTATTTAACAGTATTATAAAAATCAAAGTTATAACTTTATTTCAATCATAAATAACAATCTGATTGATTTGTTATCTTTGTAACCTATCTTAATATCAACAACCGTACGGGTAATTAACGGACGGACACAACGGTGATATAAGGTGTTCTCAACAAATGTTTAGAAATCTAAAAGGACTATTTTTTGTTTTAAATCAATTAATTAGTAAACTAAACATTTTAAAATAAAATGGCTAAAAATTTAATTTGACTCAAACTAATACATTTTTAGATAATATCATTTTTATGTATTTTCTCAATGACCATTTCCAGGTAATATTTGTATGGTTTTTCCTTTTTTAGTTGTAGCCTATAGCGGCTGTAGGTAGTACCTACTCCACCTTAAAAACTATGTCTACATACAACATACATAGGATTATATCATAGATACAAATGCCTATTTTAGGTTCTGTATTTATTATATTCATTTATAATGGTAGTATTAGTAGTACACTCAATTAATAATATAGGTATTTTGTGTGATATCTTGTCTTTTTTTAGGAACATTTTCTTGATTCTGAGCAGAGCTCAGCTTGTTATTTGTCTGTCAAATACATAGTCATGGTTAGCTTTTAAAGATAATCAAAATTCTAATTTTGACGAAATTGAAAGTTTAAACAATAATTATGGTACTTTTTAGTAGTCTAGTAATAACAACTACCAACAACTGTGGGTAATTATGTAAATATCAATTACATATTGTTATATAGTATAATCAGTATATAATATATATTATATTAAATTGAAGTATAACAAGTATAGTCATTAGTCATTACCTACGCCTATCAGCTCCGGTCGACAAAAGTTTGGCACTTACATATATTTTTAATTTAACACATTATGCACCAGGGTTGTCTACATCTTTGAATGTGTAATGTGTGAACTATAGAACAATAATTATGAATAACTATTTATTAAAGCCCACTACTTTTTTTTTATTTTTTTTTTATTGTGGTATCGATTAAAGCCCACTACTAAAAATGATCTCAAATTTAAGACAATTACTTCATCTTTTTATAGTATAGAAAAATAATTTTTTAAAAATAAATTTATATAAATTAATGATTTTAGTATTTTATTTTTCATAGGTAGATTACCCATAAGTTACCTTCTTATTTTATTGCATAGGTACTTATAGAAAACTACTATTATCAACAAGTAGAGAGAACATCAGTTTAGTTTATTTCATCTATACTACTATATAAATTGAAGTCGCTTTTTTTGTGCGGGGTAAACTCCGAAACTACTTATTCAATCGTCGTGCAATTTTTTTTAAATTAAAGAGGACATCACAGAGAAGGTTTAAGGCAAAAATTTAGTCCGATTAAGTTAATGAATAATTTGTTATTATTAATTAAAATAAACGTGTAAATTGTATACCTATCTATCTATATCTATACTAATATATACAATTTAAGGAGTTTTCTACGACCAGTGACCACGCTAACCAAGAAAACTACTGAACCGATTTGGCTGAACATTTTTACTGTTATATACTAATATCTGACAGTCTGCTGAAGGTTTTAGTACCACTTTTGATAGTAAAAAATAAGTTGAAAATTCTTGAAAAATTAAAAAACAAAGCTAATTTTTGGGGCCTCACTACGATGTCCGCAAGAACAGAACTTTTTTATGTTCCCATTTTGTGACAACAATATTTATCTTTTTTCCATTTTTTTTTTTCACTGAGATGTTCCAAATATCTTCCCGAGTGTCATCACTTCGATCAATTTTTAATTTTTTTTGTCTGGAGGGGATGGGGAGGGGGTGTATTGTATTTAAATGTTCCAATTTTCTGACGACGCTATTGAACTTTTTTACAATTTTTTTCACAGATTTGCTCCAGATACTTTCATCATTGTCACCACATCGCCTTATTTTTAATTTTTTGATGGAGGGGTGGGAGAGCGGGGTTTTTATTTGTAAGTTACCGTTTTGTGACGACACTATTTAACATTTTTCCAATTTTTTTTCATAGAGTTATTCCAAATACCCCCCTGAGTATCACCACAACGCTCAATTTTTAATTTTTTTTTTTCTGGAGGGGGTGTATTGTATTTAAATATTTCAATTTTCTGACGGAGCTATTGAACTTTTTTACAATTTTTTTTCACAGAGTTTTACCAAATACTGTATTTATATTGTATTTTAAACATTTACCTTATAATTATTCATTCATAACAATGCATTGAAATGAAAAAATTGTTTCTACAACAAAAATATATAAATAAGGTACCAGCCCAATTTCTGTAAATTTCCAACCAGTTAAAAAATATATATAAAAAAATATGTATTTTTAAATAGGTACCATAAAAAAATGTTAAACTTATATGCAGTATCTAATATACAATGATTGATAAAATGTAAATTTTATTACTATCAATGTGTACTAAGTTAAGTAGGTACATAATAAACCTACGTCCTACATATCATAAACATGGAATCCTATATAAAATATAGATAGTTATTTAGTCAATTAGCATAAATGTATAACTTGGGTATAATATTCAGTTCTATATGCAATATGCCACTTGGAATTATATAGTATGCAATATTAAATATATTAGGTACAAAAATTACATTTGACATAAAATGGTATTAAAACAAATAATGTAGTAAAACAAAACACCTACTTTATAATATTGAATGATAATATATAACATATTAGACAACCAAGTGACAAACAAACCCATGATGTTTAAAAATGTACAAGACAATTGTTTATTATCTATAGGTATATTTGCGCTTAATGATTGTGTTAAAATACATATTTATAAAATGTCACCAATCAATTTTATTTTCAACTTGCTAGTAAAAAGTTTCAAAGATTTTGTTCAATACATAACAAATAATTTAATAATTAAGTAACTAGGTCAATATGAATGTTTGGCTAATTTATAACAATAAATTTAGTATTCAGTTATTAATTCCTTCAAATATTTTAAATAAACTTAACATAATGTTGAATACAATTACAATATGAAGTAATTTGTTAATTCTATTTAGAACATTTATTAAAACTGTAAATATGTTTTGGATTGTTAAGATATATTCTGAAGTCATTCATTTTAAACTGAGATATTATAGGTATCTTTACCTATTGTATTTGTATATAATTTACCTACCTAAATTGTACATACTACATGCCAAGGTCTAGATCAATGCAGGTACATCTATTTCAACAAATATATTGGTAGATACACGTTAAGCATTGTAATTCACTTTTTGATCCTAGAATTAAATAAAAATAATACCTAGATAATTTAAATAAAGGCTAAATGTTGAAAAGTCTTAGGCTGTTAAATAACATTAGAGGGATCAAAATTGTAATCTGTAGTAATTTAAAAATAGGTATTAACCAATGTGCAAAGCCACATAGGCACATAAGGCCATTTGAATATAACTGCAAACTGATGAAAGCAAACTGATAATGACTTTTGTAATCAGTAAAATTACAAGCCATAATGAAATAATAGCAGACCAAAGTACTGAACATCTTCAAAAACATAAAAGTAATAACTAGGTACCAATGTAAAAACCAAAAGGTAATCACACATCGGTCTAGGCATGTATCTACTATGAATGGTAACAATATGATGATAATCAATCCCATCTCGGTGAGATAACGTACTAATGAGGGGACGGCCACAATAGTAACATACCTAGTTGTGACATTTACCTGTAGTAGGATAGTATGCCGTTGGACAGGACGAACCACCGTTTCTGGTATCCTTTGATATAATTTGTCCACTTGAACAGCCATCCTTTCATATCCTCATCGACCATCGACAGCGGGGGTGGCGGCGTCGAGCTTTTTGCGTCTGCTGCGGCCATCGATAGGAGGCACGACCACTACCAATAAAAAATATGGCAGCAGCGGTGGTGGCGGCCCTAGTCGTTCGACATTTCTCTACTCACTACCAGCAAACTCCATGCACACAAGTGAAACTAAAACGGGTACACACAAGAACTTGCAGCGACACGACAGATAAATATTTTTTCAACTTTTGAGCTTTCGCAATAATATATTAATAATAAATAATATTTTCAGTTTTCGCTGAAAGATAATTGTTAACCCTTTGCCCCGTATCACCGTCTGCCATAACATCAGTTGACGATAACGAAAGAACAGCTGACAGTGTGACAAGCCGACAACGACGTCACAACGACACTCGGAAATCGGAATTCGGAATCATCGAAGTCCCAAACAGAACTATAGCTTGGCCCGGCGGTCGGCATCAGTGCTGCCAACGGTCTTATCTGTATTCTGTATCACAGACGACCGACTATATGCATAGATAATAAAGTAACTATAAGTAACTTACTATATTAAGAGGACGTTATACCCGCATGTGTTGTCTCTGTCTTACAAACGTACAACATAACAAAAACTGTTTCGCGCGGGGAAAGAACCGAGAAGGCTACAGTTATAACTAAGAAACCAAAATTGCACACTTTAAAGAGGAGAACGTTTACTGTGCAACTTCGTTTTAATTTTTTCGATATCATATATACAAAAAAAGTTCTTATTGTTAAAAAATGAAAAAAAAATGGTTTATTTAAAACTTGAATAACTTTTTTTGTATATATGATATCGAAAAAATTAAAACGAAGTTGCACAGTAAACGTTCTCCTCTTTAAAGTGTGCAATTTTGGTTTCTTAGTTTTAACTGTAGCCTCCTCGGTTCTTTCCCCGCGCGAAACAGTTTTTGTTATGTTGTACGTTTGTAAGACAGAGACAACACATGCGGGTATAACGTCCTCTTAAGTTACTTATTATCTATGACTATATTATGAGCACAGAATAGGTGAAACTATAGTTAGGTTAGGTTAGTTAGGTTTCACCTATTCTGTGATATGAGTTTCATATAGGTAGTCTGTGTCTGCATCCTGTCCGTCGCTAAAATATATAATATATTGTAATAATATATCATATTATCCATACTATCTGGCCAAATAGTCAATAGACTAAGTTTAATTAACCATGATATTATCTTTATAGTTTATTCTTATTCTTTACTTATGACTTATGAGTTACTATATAGTTTAGTCTTTACTACTTTCTAGATACTATAGTTTAGTTCTTTAATCCATAGTCCATGGTTATTGGTTGCCATGGATAGTTGACTACTTGACTATGAATATTATCTTTACGACTCCTTTTACGTAAAAAAAAACATCAAAAACATTTTATAAAATGTCCAATATTATTACTCATTATTAAAAATATTGCACATTTTCACGTAACCTTATATTAGGTGCAGTTAGCTCCTCAGATTAGTAATTACGTATACCGTGTACGGTGTACATAGCTTGTGTTCAGTATTTTTCTAACACTAAAGCGACGCACTGAATCAACGCATGTCCTAACCTAGGTGGATTCTGGCTAGGATCTTTAATAGGTACCCTATATACTGCAAAGTGCACACCCTGATCAGTGATCTAAGGGTTCCATCCAAGGCGTATTGATATAATTATATAAATTACTATATTACCTTAGAGCTTAGATCGTGTACTAACTACATGATCTAAGATTCTAAGATATCAATACACCTTGGTTCCATGTCCAATGTCCATCACAGATATATCATATAATAACATGTTGTCATACATATCTGTGGTTCCATATGAGTGACGCAGTAATCGACAAAAGAGAACCAGGAATAAGAGAACAATAAATAAAGAATATTAATGTATTTAAAATCTTAATTTATTAAAATTTCATATTTATACTCGTGATTATTAATATTAAACACGCCCAAACAAAAATACCACTCCCCATGTTCATTGTCGACCTCGATCCACAAGGAAGTGACGGCGATATCTTCTCCATCACTACTCTGCTTCACACAAAAGTAAAAATAGAAGAACCTCATAAAAAACGCCAAATCCCTCAATGTCAAAACTGTCAGTCATAAGGCCACACTAGAACATATTGCGCACACAACCCAAAGTGCGTCAAATATGGAAACGATCATCCCACTTCTTCCTGTGTAAAATCTCCAGACCTCCCAGGAAAATGTGCCTTTTGTGAAGGAGCACACCCTGCTAACTACAGAGGATGCACTATATACAATTATACAAACAACTATCCCAAAGACGCTCCAACATCTCAAGTAAAAAACCTAACCTCCAGCAACCATTCAACTTCAAGACTACACACCAGCCCCACCACCAACAATCAAATTATGAACACCTGCCAAATCAACGTATGCTAATGTAACAGAGGGTCACCCTCCCCTCAATAATATCCCGGCTCCAACAAATAACAACGAACCATCCTCTTCTAAATTCATAGAAGAACTTAAATCAATCATAAACCCTCTTATTTCTCTTCTCACCACTCTTATTTCAAGTCTCATTTCTAATAAAAATGGTCCCACATCCCAGGTGACTCTGAAAGACGTTTAAGACGAAAATAGTGTCGGGACCTCCTGACTGAATAAAACCCATCCACAACTTCAAGAAATCCCATCACTGGACGGATTCTTCGCTCAAGTCATCAGTCCCTCTTTATTTTATTTTAATTTTTTTTTTTTACTTTTTATTTTTTTATTATTATTCTTATTCTATTTCCATCACTTATACTTATTGTAGAAAATAATATATTTACAGATTGTATAATAAAACAAATTAAAAAAAAATATATATTTATACTATAAATCATTTATTACCTTAAAATAATAATAAATTAATTTTATCGAATTAGTTAGATAATTAGTTGTGTTTTTTTGTCGAACATTTCTAAGTAAAATAATGTTTTCTCTTGTCCTTTGTATTCAGTAATATATAGGTAAGAATCTTTCAAAACCCATCTTTTCACCACTTAATTTGTTTAAAAAATTAACACCAAGATAACAAAAAATAATTTGTAGCATATTTACACATTGGTGCTGTTGAAAGTCTAAATTTCGTTCACTCAAATAATACCTAACACATTGAGAGACGTTTTTTTAAATATTTTAAATATTATAGAGTTTAGTTGTTCCAAATCCTGGATGTATATTATATTATGTACTCTGTATAATTAACAAACGTATAACAAAAATTAAATTCTAAGATTTTATTTTATAAATATTCGATTAAATTAATAAATATAGATTGAAAACACCAAAATAAGTACGGATCTCGAACGTCTTTTTTTCGGTAAACACAACTACCTATAGTACCTAGTACCTACAGACAACACTACAACAGTGTAGGTATATTATTACCAGTGATAGTGATCACTGATCAGTAACGTAACCAGTATAATATAACAAAGATAAACATACCCAACAAATAACAATATAATCTATAGAATTTGAATATTCATTATTCACACAATCACGCAAGCGACAACAATAATGAAGACAAGTATAATAAACTAATAAGTCATTTTAATCATCCAAAAAACTTGAAAATTGAGAAAGTTAAGCACTATAATACTATATGTTTTAGATAAAATTTATCTACACAAGTTTTATTTACCTACATTTTATATTTACTAATTATAAGAGTAATTTTCTAATTTCCTATATTGTGTAATGTCATTGCGACATAATTGTGTAGGTATACTGTATATACCTAATAATATACGTAAAAGTTACAAATTAACTAATATCACTTTAATCTTTGTTTGAATATCTTCGTCCAAGTTTGAACTTCAAATGAATTGAGGAATGTTAATACATTTTTAAATCTTAGGTATGAATTTTAACAAAGTAGGATCAAAATAATTTATAAATTTTCGTGATTTTGACTAATTTGTCCAAATTTTAACTTTAACGCTCATAAAAATCATTGTAAATTTATGGAGAGTTTTTTTATTACGTTCGTGTGCGCCTGGCGATCCCCGGCCTTATACTCGTCTTACGTATTAAATTTTTAATAGGTTCCTACCTAGCGTCCCTGGTAATGAAGGTGGCGTGCTCCACCGACAGCACGGTTGCAAAGAGCTGGTGGCCGTGTGGGACATAGACGAACACGAGTCCGGGTGCCGGTTCGTGCAGGGACGTCCGGTGCCAGATGTCTGCGTGCCAGTGGATCGGCATGTACGAACAGCTCTACGAGCACTTGTGTAACGTGCACCCCGGTGTCGCCACACATACGTTGGTAACGATAATAATAATAATAATATTGATATTAATATGACGAGACACCACCACGGTTTAACTGCATATCTAACTAAATCATTGAGCATCCCCCCCCCCAGTCCTCCAAAAAAACCGTACGACCCCCACCAGAAGCCAACGCGTCCGGTGCCGCACAATTCGCCATAGACGGGAAATTGGTTTTTTGGTTTTGTATTCGCAGTTTTAGAAAACATTTTTTTCCAGTTGATTTTTAAACGTTACACAATACTAATTTAACAACACTGCAGATATATTATTATATTCGTATACTATGTGTAAACAATATTTTTATGCCCGTAAAAACCATCGTTTTCCCGCATCAGACGAACCGCTGATAGTGGCCGACGCGAACGAAATCACATCGGACCGGCCCCGGACGTACCTGGTCCGGTCGTCGAGCGAGTCGATGTGGGTGCTGTTGTCGCGGTCGTCGCGGTCGCGTGCCCAGGTGGAACTTCTTGGTGAACGACTCTTGTGTCGGATTAGATTGCCTCACCGACTTGGGACCGTCGCCCGAATTGTCGTACTGGATCACGTGGATGGACTACTGCTAGCGGTCCAGGACGAAGGAAGTCCACTGGAGCAAGACCCTGAATGCGGGAAACCCCTCGAAGGTTTCCAGCGCGTATTACCATATTCAGATCAATGACAGGTCCTATGAAGATCTGTGGCTGAGACACGATTGAGCATAAAACACCTTTTTTGCGACACGATTGAGCATAAATTGTCGGCGTATCAAAGGAACTTGAAATACAAAAGAAAACCAACACGATTGAGCATACAAAACTCTGCAACGTTGCCATTTTCAATTTTAAACTCTACTATACAAAAATATTTATTTAAATAATGAAAATAATAAAATCAAAATATTTATAAGTCAATAATAGTCAATAATATAAGTCTTTTTGATAATAATAAAATAATAATAAATTAAATTGATATACCTTGGTATCTGTTTCCAAGTTGGCTTAAATATATTAATAAAGATTCCGTTTTCTTACGATTTAAATACTGGTTGTAGGCTTGAATATTAAATTCAATTTTTTTTTATTTCTCAGATATCATAATAATTGGTGTAATAATACGAAAATAATAAATTACAAAATATTGGCAACGTAAATTTGGCAACATCGCATAAAATATTCTATGCTCAATCGTGTTGCTAAAAAGGTCTATGCTCAATCGTTTTATGCTCAATCGTGCTTTACCGAGATCTGTTGGTTCCTGAATTTCCGGAACGACTATCACCTGTGAGATCGTGTGCACGCGTGGGACGCCCGCAACCATTCGTTGCTTATTTAGCTTATAAGAAATGATAAATTCACAGTTTTGTCAAAAGGTAAAAGTTTTTTTAAGTTTCAGTAAAAAGTTTTGTAGATTTTCCAATTATTTAGGTGTTAATTTTCGGCGACGATACGGTTGATTCTTTATAAAATTAATATTCTGAAACGTGTTATGTTATTATTATTGTTATTAATTGTATTCTTTGTTGTCCATAATATATATATATGTATATCATAATGTCCATAATGTGTTTTAATATTTATTTATTTTAGATTATTGATAAATTTAGGATTTTTTTCTTTAATTTAAGATTGTAATTTTTAAATTTTGGAATGTACCTACAAAATATTTTAATAGTTTTAGTTTGATAATTAATTTTTTTTTTTGAATATACTTCAGTATTCGAAAATACTGGAAAACTCGCTCTGATGTATAGTCGTATAGGTAGTAGATTTAGAGACATAGAGTGCACCTAACCATTGTGTAGGTTATGGACATGTTTTTTTTTTTTTTTTTATTTATTTGAAGAAATCTACAATCTATACATGCTTTTTGGACATGTTAAATCTTTTATTTTGATGATAAACGTTTTTTGTTTCTTATAATTGATTTGCCGGTGGGCGCCGGTGTTCCTCTGGTCTTGTACTTAAGTGGTCGTTTTCAGTAGAATTTCGAAATAACCGTAATTAAATTGAGGACTGATGTCGACTACTCAAATGTAGTTGTTGCAGTTTTTATAAAATATATGGTTTTAATGGTTAAGTTGGCGTCTTGGTGACGTTGGCGTTGTAATTTACGACTTACGTTAGCAGTGATTACGATGTAGATAGATGTATGTAGTTCTACATCATACAAATAATATGTAGGTTTATTATAAATGTCACATCGTGAGTCAGATATTTCATTGATCAATGAGTTTTCGTGCACTTTTCAAGACTATTCAAATTTTCAAAACGATAACGGCAGATGACGCTGCCATTATGTTCGGGACGCTTGACTGAAATACCCAATACCTACAATGTATTGAAATTGAACTTTCGTTGGTAAAAAGGAATAACAAATCACTACTTTTTACTTTTATTAAACCACAGTTATCTACGTCATGACTACATCGTAGTAAATAACCATGGTGCGGTGGCGGATTGTCGATTGACACGATTTATATTGGAGTTTGTAAGAATAATTCATGCTAAATAGTTCAATACGCATCAACATGTCTTAAGTATCTTTTTATGGATTAAATAGGTATACGTTTTAAGTACCTGTATTTATTAATCTACGTCCTTATGATAGAAAATAATTATTAAAATAAAACTACCTAGTCATCATCATTCATCAGTCAAGGTTTTTTCATTAAAATAAACTATAAAGTAATAATTTTGTCTGAAATAGTTGAATCAGCACGAATTGTCAATTTTTAAATATATTTATCATTACATAACATAATAAAGTCGGCACGGATTGCCAAAATCATTATTCTATATAGTAATAAATCTAATAATAACCTTACTTAACCCAACTTCTAACTTTGATTACTATATTTTAAATGAAGTATATAGCTCTCATAATAGCTACGTATCCATCGTGAATTTTATTAAGATAATATTATTTGTTTTAATTTTGTGTGTATTTTAAATTATTTGGATTTTTAGGCGTTTGCAACTGGCTTGAAGATTGCGTATTACTAGTGGTATGTGAGTAAAATAATTTTTTTATTATGATAATATATTAATATGATACAATAGGTATATCGTATGTATTAAAGATCCAACATCCAAAAGAGCTAGTTATATAATACAATATAATAATATAATATAATATATATAATATACCTATTACCTTTTTATTTTTAATATACCAGTTGTCATACTTTGTCATACCTATCTATATTTTACATTTTAGATTATGAGCGGATAATAATATATTGGTTTGATTGTTTTAAAATTCTGTTTTTTTTTTTTATAAGAACATATTTTTTGGATGGGGTTTATTGGAAATTCGTAAGACACTTGGATTAACTTTAAGTTATTTATACCACGAACCTAGCCACCTAGGTAACCTGGTTACTGGTACGTTGATATAAACTTACAATGTATTAGTTTTAATAATGGCTAGTAGTAATAGTATATCGTCAATGACCGCCATTATTATTCATCATATTATATTTCATAAATTAAACTAATTATTTTTGAAACTGTAGATCACTTATAATTTTTACACTATCACTTTTCTCCAACGAACTTTAAAACCGTTTGTTGATACTTAAAGGTATTTAAACATAGCAAACATTTTCCACGTTCGCTGACTATTTAATTCAATGTATTCATCTTGAAATGAATGGATGAATGTGCTTAATGTATAATAATTTGTCGAACGCGTTCTTACCGTGAACGCTATGATATTTATTAGTCAGTGTAACAATGTCGTTTAATAAGTCGACAGTAAAAATGCTGTGCAGCTTTTCTAAAAATAGTTGTAATTAGCAGAGTTTACCATCGGTGGAATTTACACTTTTCAGGTACAAAAAAGTACCAGTAGAATTTACATGTAATAAATCCAACCCTAAAATCAACTACCTAAAAATCGGTGGAATTTATAATCGCCCCGTCATTTACCTGTTTTTTCTCTTTCTGTTGAAATCTGCCAATAAGTTCAACTTATTTTACAGATTGTTACATTTTTTCTAATAACAATTTAAAAAAAAAAACTACGAATTGGTATGTAATATATGATTAGAAATACAAGATGATTTAGATAACGTCAAACACTCATTAAATTAAAAAGTATTGTTTTTTTTCTAAATTTTTTTTACATGGATTCAAGTCGTTACACAACAACAAGAAATATATTTTTTTTATTTATTATCATTGTAGTTTTTTTAATTTTTTAACTTTTTTGATTGACAACGTACAGTTTTGATTTCATATTTCAAAAGAATCAAAACAGAATATTTTTTTAGTAGTTCGAAGTATACAAATCAAATTTTGAACGAGTAGTTTATGAGTTATGACTTATAACTTATAAGTATTAAAAGTTAAGATGAGCGGTGGACTATAACATTTTGCTGGGTAATCGCGCACCACTCCACTCCGCTTATCTATACTTTAATTACTTATAGCTCATTATATTATTATAGCTTATTACCTATAATCTACTCGTCCAAACTTTGATTTTTATTGAAATAATTTGAAAAATATTCTGCTTTGGAATATGAAATTAAAACTGTATAAAAAAGTAAAAACTTAAAACATTATAAGGATAAAAAATTTAGAAAAAACTCAATACTTTTCGATTTAATGAGTGTTGTTTTACCATAGATGAATCATCCTGTATATTTTTCAATATATATACAATGATTTATCATTGAATTCATATTCAATACATTCATTGCGTATTTGCGTGGTACTCTCTACCCCTTATACCTATACAGTAGAGCTATCCCTGTTTTTTTTTGGTATTATTATATATTCAAATTTTAGATTTAAAATGATTGATTTTATGTTAATTTAATTATTTATTTCTGTGTTAACGAGTAGTGCAATGTTTGATTTAAAATAAGAATATATATGTGACAGGTGGAGAAGTAATATACATGAATGGTGAGCATACATCTACGTGAACGTCGTTTGTAGTTAAAATATCTTCTCATACTAGCACAGAATGATGGTAACATTCGTTGGCAAAACAGCGTCCCTAATCGTTTGCTCGTCCTTGACTGTTATTGTCGGTATCCTGTACGTGTCCGGACGATGGGGCGAACAACATGGAAACGCCATCATTGGTACCGGTCAGACTGTGGATTCTTCCCTCAAATTCGTTGCCGTGGTAAGTTATAAATCAAGTTCAGATTTTGTAGGTATTTACTTTTTTTTCTATTGGTATAAAATGAAGCTGTCACCTATAAATTCGATTGATACTATTTAGTAAAAAGTTTGACATTTTATTTTGCTTTTTTAGATATAATTTTTTTTATAGCTTTTTTGGTTTTTTGGCGTTTTTTTACGTTTATGTTTTTTGTTTTGTGCTTAATAATATTATTTTCATATTGTGTTTTAAATTAACATATTTGAAAGGTCAGTAATTACTTTTATACCATAGAATAATATAATATGTTTCATTGACATAGCTCAATCGATTGTGACTCGTTATATTTTTGATGTAATCAATATGGCTGCATCCGAGTTGAGTGCTGAAATCAAAACTCCTATATAAATCACAAAATAATTAAAAATGTTTAATATTTAGATGCCCAAATTTAAACTTAAAATATCTATAAAAAACAACCATGTTATTATATTTTTTGGATTTTTTAGTTACACGATTAACTATTTACGAGAAACCTTGTTTTATATTTTCAATCATATTAGCTATAATAATTGAACATTTTATACATTTTTAACTACAAAATAATTTGCAAACAATCAAGATTTTGATGAATTTTGGTTAAAATTTGAATTTTAAATGCTTATAAAAAAAGTGTGCCTATGTATTTTTAATATTTTTGTAGTTAAAAATTTATAAAATTATCAGTTTGTATAGCTAAGGATTGAAAATTGAAAACAAGGGTTTTCAAAAGTATTTAATAGTGTAACCAACAAATCAAAAAAATATATAAAAAAAAAAATAATTTTTTATAGACATTTTAAGTTAAAATTTGGACGAAATGATATTTTTAAATAAAGAATATGTATATGAAAATGTTATTTATTTCGTTGTTATTTTAAAATATTTTTTGAGGGTTCTTGACATTTTTAAAGTATGTTATTATTTATTATATTTTATACACTTAATTAATTTTTGAAATGGGATGTTTTCTACAAAAATTAATTCAACCTATACTGTATTATTATCAGTAATTAAATTAATTATTTTAATAGCAATAATATCTTAAAATGGGCGAATGTAAGTTGCTACACGAGACCAGCATGTAAAATACGTATGTTAGTTCCTACATGCTAGAAAAAGGTGCATATGTAAGTTCCTACGAGGCAAAACACAGGTACAGATGTTAGTTCCTATAAGGTAGAAAAATGTCAGTAACTGTATACTTAACCTATATTATGAATTAGGCGACAAAATAATAAAAATAGGTACATTTTCATAAATAAATAGATAATGATACTAAAAAAAATCGCATAATGCATTATCAATACAGTAAAATAAAAATCAAACAATACATTATCATAAATAAATATAATAAAAACCGCATAATGCATTGATGAGAGCTAATATAAAAAAAAAATCGAATAATTCGATAAATTAAATATGTAAGTTCCTAGGTACAAAAAAATGTCAAATGTCAGTAAGTGTATAAAAATCGAATAATATTAATAATATAGGATCTAGTTACTTTTTTGTCGTGAAGGAACTTACGCATGTACCTGTGTTTTTGTGTGTAGGAACTTACACGTCCCGTTTTTATATTCGTGTAGGGATTAACACATCACATTTGTAGTACGTATGCAATCGCCTACCTGCTAGGTCTCGTGTAGCAACTTACTATTCCCCCTTAAAGTAGGTACACTTAGTTATGTAGGCTGACAGATCGTCTTTGCTCAGAATCGTTTTTGGTAGGTATGCAAGATTTATCGCATTGAATTAAAATTTAACATATCCATTAAAGTGACCTACTCCCTTTTTTTAACGCGTAGAACTTTACACATATCATTTTCCCGCCATGTAGGAATTAACATACGCACCTATTTTTCACCGTGTAGGAGCTTATACATATACATATTTTTACCAGCTAGGTCTCGTATAGGGACTTAACTTACATTCCCCCCAGCAGATCAGTACCCATCTTGCCCATCTTTTTAAAATATTTATTACATTTATTTGCTTAATTATTTTTAATTTTAATTTTGTTTGTATTATATTTTTATGTATTCAATATTTTAATTACCATTTAAAATATTAAGCTAATTGTAACCCGTAGTAGGCATGGTTATATCTTATTTAATTATAAACTTATAAAATGAATAATAATAAAACAAAATTAATATGCATTATTAATAATAATAGTTGTTAAGGTGCAGCTTTTTTATCAGCTTGATTTTTTGTGCGTTTTTGCTTCATGTAAAGAGCTTCTTTTGTAGTTATATAGAGCTAGAAAATTCTACCTCTATTATTTATACTTTTATAATTCTTGTAGAAGTTCATAAGTTACTATCTATAAATAGTTTGACGTAACAAATAACCGTCCATAGTATGTTTAATAAGAAAAAGAATATAACAATTCTTGAGTACAGTAAGACAACAGGTATGGAACTGGATTGTTATTTATAATACAAATTTTGACATTTTGACTGTTATGAGCAAAGTTCATTGGACTTTATTAATTCGTTGAGTTCAATGTAGGTATAGGTATACCTATAGTTCAGCTTCCATGTTTATTTTACATCCTATCAAATAGTAACATAACGCTAATCATTGATGTATTATTAATGTATTATTATAGTAGGTTTATAAACATTAATCAATCATTAAAATGGCCCAGTTGAAAGCTTTAGCTATTATGTTATCAGTATTTTGATACAACGAATAACCTCTATCACCACAGTGTTACACAATAAATAATTCATCCGGTCCAGTAAGTAGGTTTCCATACTGGTGGGCTAATGTAAGTTCCTACATGAGACCCAGCATGTAAAAATACATATGTTAGTTCCTACACGATAGAAAAAGGTGCATATTTAAGTTACTACACG
Source organism: Neotoxoptera formosana (assembly GCA_022818045.1). Lineage (NCBI taxonomy): Eukaryota > Metazoa > Arthropoda > Insecta > Hemiptera > Aphididae > Neotoxoptera > Neotoxoptera formosana. The sequence continues at coordinate 9,237,365 of CM040632.1, read as the reverse complement.
GTAAAAAACAAGTACTTATATTAGTTCCTACACGGCGGAAAATAATTATATATGTCAGTATAAGTGTATACTTCAGCTACACCTATTATAGGTTAGGCTACAAAATAATAAATAATGGTATATTTTCATAAATATATAGGTGATGATACTAAAATATAATAAATCATATCGTCATACACTATTAAGTGTAGTCACCTGCCACTCTCTGGTCAGCATAACCGTGTCATAATTTTAGTCAGTGCATGCACGCCAGTCATATCTTAGTAATAACCTGCCAATACCGAATCCTGAAACTGGACTTCTTATAACGAACAGCAATCAATGTGTTTTATTATTATGATTCATGTATTTTGAGTAATTACTTTGTGTCACCTAATTTTACTGCAGCATAGGCCATAGGCTAGAGCCTGGCAAGACACATTATTAGCATAGTATATATTTTATATTTTATATATAGGTATATAATAAAAATGAATTTATAAAAACGCGTTAAATCTAATACATAACTGAATTTCTTCTCACAATTTAAAATGTATAAAATCTGGATTACGTTTAGATTAATCAAACACAATACAAAGGTAAATGTGTAAATATTTGTTTTAAAAAGTATTTCTCGTACCTAGTCACTTAATTTTTAAAAGAACATGACACGAATAAGGTATTTATTGTAATAAAATAATAATAATTATACTGATGTCAAATAGACGAAATATGATAAAGAATTATTCGTTACTCATAAAAAAACTAATTAAAATGTACATGCTTTTCTAGTATAATATGTTTACAGCTGTTCCGCCATGGAAATAGAGCGCCAATGTTCAAATACAACACAGACCCATACAAGAATGCCTTTCCTGAAGGAAAAATGGAATTAACCAAAGTACGAATAAATTAATCATCGCAATGTTATTAAAATGTTTTAATGTATCAATAAAAACGGAAAAATGACAATACGATCTTTTATCATAATAATATTTGTCAACAAAACATTACAATTTAGATGTTGAGCAAACGAAAACTGAATGGATTTTACATTTTTTTTAAAAAAACTTTTTTGCTATGTACACGGTATCTTAATATGCTAAACAGCAACAATATCGTATTTATTTATGAAAGACACAGATTTCAAGTTCAAAGATTTTTATATGAATTAATTGAAATGCACGACTGGCTTTTATTTTTAATTTATATAAATAGTTAAAATAAAACAAAATTGTTGCCAAATCTAGGGTTTTATTTAGTACCTATATGGCTATATTTAACTACCCATAAAAAATTGAAAATTTACTAAGTTTAAAACGGGATGATGCCGTGCATTTTTTTATTTTTTTTTTTATAAAAAAATCAAAAAAGTACCAATTTAAAATAGGTACCTAATATGTATTAAATAAATAAAACTTACCATCGATAAATAAGGTAATATAAAACTTTTGGAGCACTCTTTTTACTATTTTCTCTTATTTTTTTAAATGTTTAATCTATACATTACTGCTTTCTTTGACCACAAACAAAAGATAACCAAATAATAAATATACTTACATCAATTAAAAATGTATGTTTATTGAATAATTTTCTTATATTTTGTTGGTGTTAATAATTGATAGAAGGGAAAGCACAATATGTACAAAAAAGGACAATTATTTCGACGCTTATATAATGGTTTCTTAAATGACTTATATTTGGACAGTGAGATCTTAATTAAAACTACCAATACAAGTCGGACGTTCATGTCAGCGGCAATGGTTTTAGCGGGAATGTATCCGCCAAAAGATTATCAAAAATGGTCAGACTCAGAAACTGTGTGGCAGCCTATTCCTATTTACAGCGATTCACCAGATCGCGGAACAGTATGTATCTACTGAATACATATTTAATATAAATTAAAAATACTAAATACATAATAATACTTATTAAACATGTTTTATACACTTTCAAATTTACATATCACATTTATTAGGTTTGTAAAAAATAAACTGTAAATAGCCTCTTATTGTCATAAAAGTTTAAAAAGTAGAAAATAAACTGTTATTGTCCTATTGACTTCAATTTATTTATACTTAATAACTACTTTTTATGAGATCAGAAACCTTGCTTATGATATAATAGCTGCACCTATTTATTAGTAATCACTAATTACTATTATGCTGTTTTACACAGTTAATCGGAAGGGTAGGAATATGTCCGTCTATTGATTCTTTCGTCAAAAATCTCCTACAAATAATAGACAATTATGCACACGAAAATATAACAGCGTTGAATTCGTATTTATCTGAAAATTGCGGACAACCGATCACTGTCAAAAATGTTTTACTACTATACGACCTTTTTTTATGTCAAGTAAGTTTTAATATTGGTACATATTATTAATTGACCATAACTATGATATTTTAATATCATTAAAGATAGCTGAAGGCTTACCAGTACCGGAATGGATTAAACCTCACCACCTTGCAACAATGAAATCAATTTTATTAAAAAAAGAATTTTCAGATATACTTTTTGAAAGTACGAGTTTACTGAAACTACTTGTAGGTAAGCAATATATTTTATTGTAACTATACCGGGTGATTTACCAATGCAATCACGCTGTACCCCATTTTATTTCTTTAGTAATGAATTTATTCAAATTTTGCTTTTAGAATTTGTATATAAGAACTTATACATAAAGACCACATTATTAATAACTATTTAGATTGTTTATAGGATTTATAAGGAGTGGCCCCTGTGGCGGGACAAATTTCTTTTTTTGAAATTCGATCCAATGTTATTTACAGTAAATTGTTATTGAAAAACAGCGGTTTTAAAAATATTGATGTACCTATCAAAATAAAAATTCAAACTAGTAGTTTCCAATTTATTAAATTGTATAAACTAAGGACTATAGGTAGTCCTTAAAAATGGTTTTACAAAAATATAAAATAGATATAATATTGAATATAGAATTTATTATTTTATTATACACAGAATATTTTTAGAAGTTATTAAATGTTGTTAGATTAATAATTATAACAACATTGATCAAATCATCATAGCCTTCATATCTTCCAAACCCATCACATATTACCTACAAGATATAAATTAGCTTTTATTCTTAATACCTGCACAAAATTAAATAACTCGAAAACTACTCGTTCGAATTTCTATTTAAATAAATTATTATTTTCAAAAAAATCATCAGTCAACTTACTACAAAAGTGTGACTTTTATTTTAAATGATAAAATTTTCAAAATATTTTGTTCTATAGGCACTGCTTTTTAAAAGCATTAAACATTTTTGTCTTTTTCTCGATTTATGTATGATTTAATTTTTGTTTGTGAGGAGAAAAGACACAATTCCATTGATTTATTCGATATAAATAAAGTTATATGACTTATCAGCTTTTAAAACATTAGTTTTTTTCTAGCACTATATAATTTTATCAGACCAAAAATACTTCGTCATTACTCCATGTAAAAAAAGCTAAGTAAATTAAATTTAGTGATGATTAAATCTTTAAAAGAAGTGATATAATATGGAAACTAAGTAAAATGCCATTTTATAATATTAAAAATACTTATGACGACAAATAAGATCAATTTCAAAGTTAAATACTTAGTCAAAATATTGTTTAACTACTTGGCAGGACGAGTAAGTATACTTAAATCTAAATATATAAAATCCAAATACTACTGACTCACTGATCGCTGTTTCTCAAAAACTACTCAACGTACAAACTTGAAATTTGGAATAGTGGTTCCTGAGTTCCTCTAATACTTTTACCGTGCAATAAGAAAGGATTTTAAAAAATGTGTTGTTTAAGTGGATCAATCAATAATAATCTGTTTCCTGTTACTATACGTTGGTGGCTACTATGCTATTTTTTTTTTATTTAGCTTCGCGCCATCAAAGTCGATCTGAATATATTGTATAATTTTTAATGTAGATACTCGTAACTTGTAGTTTATAAAAGACTGTATAAACTTGATTATGTAGACATTTTTTTTAGATAGCTTCGAGTACAAGTACAAGTAACTATTTAATAAATTATTCCCCTAAGACTATTATTTAAAATTATTACTAACTACAATACTTGAACCCTAGGTACGCCACTTATAAAGTCATAAACCAAGTACTGACATAAGGAATTTTTAAATTCAAAATATTAATTCTGAAACTTTTGATTTTTTTTAATATATGTTGAAGGACCTCTGCTAAATGAAATTGGTTGGAACATGGAATCGCGTTCAAATAATTATAATACAACAAGAAAAATGTATCTTTATTCAGGACACGATATAAGTGTATTAATGGCAATGAGCTTTCTTGGCAATATAATTGAATTGCCCGGTTTCGGGGCTTCGTTACATTTCCATATGTACCACGACTTAACAAATGGATACACAGTTAAAGTAAATAAATTAATGCACTTAAAAATTAATTAATTATATCTTTTTATAAGATAACATGTTAACTCAAAAATCAAAAGGTTTTGTTCTAGTTCAGTATATATTTAAAATTATTAACAGTTGATCTCATAACAGTCACAACAATTTTAAATAATAATTGACAGCCATTGTAGGGCATTAATTTTAAATTATCTTAAAAACGAATTAATGGTTGAAATATAAATGATTTGAATATCATAAAATAAGACAAGCAATAGGTATAAATGTATAATAGTCTTAAATTGTATAATTTCGATAAACTTAAGTTACTTAGTTTATTGAAGAAAATATTTTACTTTTTAACCATAAGAGATAATTTAATCTCCAAATTCTTTAAGAACTAAAACAAACAAAATGTCCCTTAAATATTCTTAAAATTATATGGCTTAATCAAAAAAAAAAAAAAATAATGAATTAGCTATTTGATAACTATTGAAATAAGTTTTTTGTTAAATCAATAATTGATTTGGATTTTGATTACTCTACAAGACTACAATGCATGAACAACAAAAAAGTCTAATACATAATTATTAAATAAAGCAATGAGCAATAGTCAAGTTGAGTCATAATAACACATTATCAGGGACGCCCGCAGAAAATTAGCTCACTAGGTGCAAAATGCTTTTGGTGTCAATGTAAGGAGTTTTTTAGCTTTACTGTCTCCCCCACAAAAGTACAAAACCCCCACCCTAATGCTACATTTATATGAAATCTTTACACAAATAAATCATATTTAAGTATAATAAAACAAAACTAATTTTGGTTAGTTAAAAATTACACTGGTCATTAATTTATTAATCATATATCAAAATATAAAATATTTCGAACACTGAAGCTCAACAATGATGTACAAAGTAGATTAGAATAATAATAATAGCCAATAAGTATGATATAATCACATATCATGAATTTATTGTGATGTCGATGTTAGTAAAATTAAAATACAAATTTTAGTACTAAGGGCTAAAGTGCGGCAGAGTCTTGTAAAATATCACTATTTTGGAAATAAATTAACAAAGGAAAAAATTTTACATTTAAATTAGCTATTTTAAAGTCCAAATTATTAAAAAATATTTTTTTAGGTTCAAATGTTTTCCTAACTACTGTCCCTCCATATGACGTCCCCGCATAAGTTACTAATGGATAAGTACATTAATCACCAACGGGAGATCTTTACAATTTAGATAATTACCTATTATCTATAGTTAATTATTATTTTAATAAAACCTCCTATTGCCTAAAACTATTCATAGACCGTTTGATGACGATCAAATTTAAACTTATACAAAAATTATTATTTTAGGTATACAGTTTTACCAACAAATAACTGAAATAACTATCAAATTTTAGGTGTTCTATTTTGATCGATGGGACGACGAAAACGGAAAAGAAATCTCAATACTTATTTGTGGTAATCCCTGCAAATTTGAGGACTTCAAAACACTTTTGACCAATAATTTTTCTGGAAAATGGGAAGATGAGTGTCAAAAAATATAAAACTACCTATGTTATAATTTCTTATCTTATAGTTTATTCTTTTGACTGCCCAATGATAAATTGTATTAAATTATTAACGGTTGTCAAACATTCTAAAAATAATTATGTTAAACACTATGTTTCAAAAATAAATATTAAGTACACTATTTATAAAAAATAGCTTATTTTTATTTTATAACTACACAAAGTTGAACGAATAATAGAATTAGGAATCCGACATTTGACAAAAATAACCATATTATAGGTACTTTATTTTTTTACATAATGTGACCACTCGACACCTTCTACACACCTGAGTGCAGGTACCCTCTAAACATAAGAAAAGTCATCAACGGTTCTTTACAACGAATCCCCGCCCCACATAAACACGTGTTCCTAAAACCAACCGTAATTCTAATGGCCATAATTATCGTCGATATTGGAAATCGAATAAATAAAAAAAATACATTGCTTCAACTTACTACAAAATAATTTCCAAAGAATTTTTTTTTCTCACTACAGATATATACGCTGCTTGTATAGGATAGGTAAGGTTCCCCCGAGTTTTTGGATTCCCAGCATTTGATTACAGTTACAACTTAAGGCTCGATTTCATAATTTAATTTTTTACTTATGTTTGTACTAATTTCTAATTACCATTTAAGAATAAAATTATGACCAAACACTCATAACCAGCCCATTCTTTGAGATTTTGTCTGTAGCTCGCCTGCTCAATGTAAAAATCACTAAAATATGTACTATTATATACTATACTTATATAATAAACTTAAAAATATAAACAAAAATTTAAAAAAGCACTTAAAAAATAATAATTAACAAAAAGGATTTATTAGATATAAAAAAAAAATGTTGTCATTGGACATTTTAATATTGTAATTATAAATGTATAAATCAATTAATGCTATGTATCTATATTATTATTAAATAATAAATTAATGACTAAAAATACTCTTAAAAATTGGTTTTTAAATGTTCTGAAAAAAATACACTTACCTATAAAATATAGGTAAATATTTACTAAAAATTTGTTGTTGCTAATAACATTTTTACTTTGTTGTGATTGCATTGAACTATAAAGTGTTTTCGAATGTTTTCAGACGGGAAAGCTCTCCTATTATCGGCTAGAACTATAGACTTACTTCACTTATATGCCGAAAATGAACGACCATAAATGTGGGCTACTTCTTTTTAAGGATAAAAAAAATTACATAAGTTATTTAAATAAAAAAAAAAATTAAAAGGGGGACCGGGCACCCGAAGGTATTTTTGTTTTAATAAGCAAAAAAAAAATCAAAAAAATGTTTACAGGTATAGAAATGAGAATGAGACTGCAGTCTGATTTCTAGATTCTTAATCATGAAAATATAAACAAAATATTACATTTTACCAATTTATTGGTTATTTATATAGGGATCACAATTGCATATGGCTCTTTAAAGATTTAAATAGGATATTAATTTATCATTTATTTAAAGAATGAACAAAATTCACAGACTATACCTGTAGGCTACTCCGTTTTGGGGGAAAAAAAATTTACATATGTTATTTAAATGCAAAAAAAAAATTGTAAGGGGAATCAAGCACACGAAGGTTTTTTCAAAAAAAAATTCAAAGTAATTGTACAGGTATAGAAAAGAGAATGAGACTGCATTCTAATATCTAGAATCTAGATTCTTAATCATAAAAATATAAACAAATTAATACTACATTTTACCAAGGTATTGGTTATTTATATAGGGATCACAATTGCATATGGCTCTTAAAAGATTTAAATAGAATATTAATTTATCATTTATTTAAAGAATGAACAAAATTCACAGACTATACCTGTTAGATACTGCATTTTAAGAATAAAAAAAATTACACAAGTTATTTAAATGAAAAAAAAAAATTGAAAGGGGGACCGGGCACCCGAAGGTATTTTTGTTTTAAAAAGAAAAAAAAATGCAAATTAATTTTAATGGTATAGAAAAAAGATTGAGAATGCAGTCTAATTTCCAGATTCTTGAAACAATAAATTAAATTAAATATTTAATGTTCACTAGCTATAAAGAAATTAAAATTTCTAAATAAATGTAGGAACTAAATCTAAATCTTATCTGTCCTATACCCAAAAAATCTTTCATCAGAATATACGGTTTTTAGTTTTTTTATTATTATATATTGGGAAACGCTATCCTGGCTTTAAAACAGCTAGTGCTTAAAATATGATAATATTATGTTCGAACCTTATTAATACCCACCTAATTTACTATGCAACTACCCCTACGTCTGATATTCTCTTGGTAATATTTAAATATTTCCTTTCATTGTTATGTTTACAATATCGAATTCGTTTTTAAGAAAAGATCATTGTAAAGCTCACGACCAGTGATGATTATCTATTACCATCACAATATAGCTTCAACGTAGCTTTTATAGGTTTGACAATGACCCTGACCTATAGTCTCTTGGATAAAAAGAGTCGTGCGAGTTGTGCGTTGCCGATCTCTTGAATTTTGTGTCTGCTTATCAAATCGAACTAGTTGATTGCGGCACGGTTTCTTTGACGCTATTGACCGCTGCGCCACAGCGCCGAGCCGCACAACTGCTCACGGATCAGCCTAGTCGTCGACCTTTACGACTTTACGGCTGGTCCAATAGCAGTCATTGCGGCTCATCGCTGAGGCCGGATGCGGCGATCAATCGCGTCTTCTATACTCTATTCAAAATAATAATGCCCAAATTCGGGCATAAATACTGTTAACCTAACCTAACTGGTAGTAACTATCGTATCTTTTTCTTATGCACCCCAAGTCGGGGACGACTGGCGTCGAGTCAGGCTCTCTGTTTGGGTGGCGTTTAGCTGCCGGAATTAGTTGCGCAGCATCCGAACGCGCTCACCCCACCTGAGCTGGAGACATCGGAGAAGACTACTTCAACGTTAATAAGGAACACTTTCCTTTAAATAAATTAATAAGAACACTTTGGGTACATAAAAAATCTTTTTTTCTTTTTTTCATATTTTTGAATGAATATAATATAGGTACAACAAGTTTTTTACATATTTAATAACGACTAATAAAATGGTAAAAATATTTTTTTTCAACATTACTGATACGATAGTTACTTATAACTTTAATAGGTTGAGTATTTATGCCCGAATTTGTGCATTCTTATCTCGAATAGAGTGTATGAAACCGTACCTAAAGTTAGGTACAACTTTAAGGTATGATTGGATGTACATTTTCTAATTAAGACAAATTTGAACACTTGGAGACAACAGTACAATATACAATAAGCAGGAGAAACGTACTCTTAAAATCAAAACAACTCTTATGTAAAAGTATTATTAAATATTTTTCTTTTAGCTTCATATATTTAGTAAAAATACTATAGAAATTTGGAGACTTTGAGCAACATTATAATTTTTTCAAATTTTTATAAGAACTTCTTGAAATATGATCTGGAGAATACAATACTTCATTTAAATTATTCAAGTTTTTGGTTGAATTAAATATTTTTTCAGGTTATTTAGCCTTATGAAGTTTACCATGATACAACATTGGTTATGTTAGGTATTATATGTTATCTTAAAACTATAATTCATATATTTCATAGATTACAATGATTATGATTTTAACTTAATAAACAAATTTGGGTATTTTTTAATGTATTATCACTTGAGATCTTACAAAACCGAAGATAATATTCAAAATGGGTTCAAAATCGAATAAACAAATAAATTAAATATTCGAATTATAAAATTAAAATTTTAACTTTTACATCCGATTTAAATATAGTTCTATAATCTATAATATCTCGACTTACATACTTATTGTCAGTTATTACTTTGGAGAAGTTGTACCAAATGTACCATAAGACTCCAACAGCCAATAAACTCCAAAAACATCAAATGTTTTGACGTGAGCTTTAGTAGCCCCGTGATAATCATAATATATGTATAAATAAGAACCTCATAGGGGCCGTCGTTCCTGTGGACACGATCGGACAATTACCAAAATAAAGACAGTTGCAGATACAACTATAAGTATAAAGTATATGTACACACTAGTACATTATTAATATCTACTTACAAGTAGTATTTAACAATACCGGCTGGATCACCGCCATACATGATTATAGTTTTCACTCTGTCTTAATACATTACAATATCAGTTTGGTTTTGGTATGACAATAAATAGTTTACATTACAGGTTAACACTAAGTATTTAACAATACTATTTTATACTTAAAAGTTGATTTCAATATATCGTTTTTACATAGTGAACGGTGAAAATGTATTTTGAATTTTTAAATCTCGGCTAAATATAATTAAAATAGTATAATATACTCGTATATGCCAATACTTGACAAAAATAAAACTGTTTGAATATGAAACTGATAACTAACCTAGCATAACCAATTATTTGTTAACATTTAATTTTTATTAAAAATTGTAAGTCTTTTAAAATAATTAGAAATTGTCTTTAAAAAGTTTCTCAATTTACACTCTCAATATTATAGTGTCACACATCCAGAAAGGAAAATTACAAGAAGATAAAATATTATATTTTTAAATAAATGTATGTATTTTTCGTTATGAAATAGTTCTTGTCTTATTTATTTTAAAGTCTTAAACCCTAAAAAATATTTTATTTATTATGTGTTAGTCTGAATTAAAAAAAAAAAAGAGTTCTGGATTTGTTGACAATTAGAAACTAAATCTGACAGAAACACATAGTGAAAATAGATAGTAATAAGAGAGTAAATATTATAGGGTTCAGATTTTAAAACACTAAAAAGTACTGAAATATGCTCTAAAAATATCAAAAATAGCAACAAAAGAATATGTATACCAAAATAGTTTTAAATTTATTACCTATTACTGACAGTTAAATTTATCTTAAAACTTTAAAGGTAAACTTGGAGCAGCCATGTAAAATCAGTATGTTAGATTGAACAGTATTTTAATATTTATTAATATAATGAAAGCAAGACCAAACATTGGCACATAATTGTTATATGTATAAAGAGACAAAGAGTTTAACTCAAATTTGGCCCAAGTATAGCACTTTATATATATATTTATTAAGATAGAGATTACTTTTCTTCTTCACACTTCTTCTCCCTTACTCTCACAAGTTCACAACTACCTTTAACCTATACATCTATATGTTCTGCATTCTGACTATCCACTTCTACCGTCTTTCCATCCAACCTTTTCTCCCTAGATTTACTTTATCAACTACATTCACACTGTGCTCTACTGCTCTCTTATAGTGTACACTCTCCAATCTCTCGACCAATACAACCTGCAGTGGCGTGGCGAACTTGAAATTGTTCAGCTGCTAGTATTACGTGTCACCCACCCAACCACCCACTAACACTCGATAATTACATATTTTTAACTACATGTCATAGTAAACACTAAAATACTATAAATAATTACCCATTATTATAATTTTCCATCTACCCCCCTCCTGAAATTCAGTTGCGGTTACACGCTTCGTCAAGCCACTATAACCTAATCTTACATCTCTTTTGCATCATTCCCTTTCATACACCAAACATTCCGAAAAATTCTAGATCTCTTGTCTTAACTATCTTCACACTATATCATACACTTTCTATTTTCTTTCATTCATCTCAGTCTCTCATACAGGTCATCGTACCTGATAATCGGAGAAAATGTTTAAATATTACCAAGTGAATATCGGACCTGACTAATTTCCTAATTTTTATCATGACTTAATTGGTAGTCGGAATAGCGTTAACCAACAGTTATATTCGATATAATCGATCCCCTGATCGATTTACAATATTAATAGCGGTACAGAAAAAAATGTAAAACCTCTGCCTAACATAAGTAACACTAGTTTTTCGTGTATTATAATAAATAAATAACAATAAATACTGTTTACTAACCTTCTAAACCAAACGATCCCCGATGTCGTGTCCGAATGAGAATCAACTATTCATTACCTTATCTCCGAAACATTTTGACGTTAACACCATCCACATCGTTCCAAGTTGGGGACATCCATTGTCGAATACCATCTCTGAAATAACACTCAGTCAGTACAATTTTTAACAATTTATGAGTTGTTAATATTTATTTCATTACAATTCGTTGAATGTTTATTCCCAATAAATATTAATAAAAAATGTTTTACACCCAAAACCTTGAAAACATAATACAAGCTCCTTCACAATGTGTAATATTGTGAGTTTCTATACACACAATGTAATTATTAAACTGTTTAACTAATTTTAAACTATTATTTCCACGAATCTATTTACCTACACCATTATACGATACCTCAGTAAAAAAATAAAAAAATGATTGATCACCTCTGTACTCTGTATAAGTACTATGATATTAAAAAAAAAATGTATTGAAAATGGGTGACATGCATTTTGAGCTCGTAGGCTATATTTCTAATAACGACCCTGCTGCCTGCTCTATATGTTTGGATGAAAATATATTAAATTTACTATATTCTAATATAAGGTAACTGATAATAGAAAAATAATTTAAATATTATTAAGAATTTATAAAAATATTGAATTTAAAATAAAATTATAACAGGAATGTTCAATGTTGATAGATTGAAAAATAGTAAAAATATTTCTATGCTCACAAATATTAATTGTTGTTTTTACTAGGCATAAGAACTTAAACGGGTATGTATAACTCTATTAATTTAGGTATATTATATTATTATGCTACGACCTGGGCGCGGTGAAACGACGACGACGTTTGTATTGCTCACATGAATAAATTAATCTGAAAAGAATACGAAAACAATTGCATATACTGCAATTGCAGACCTTTTTTATTTAAAGTTTATGATGGTGCTATTATTAAGCTATACGTCTATACCTGAAGTCTGAGAGTGGAATTAATAATTTTTTTATTTCATAATTGTATCCTATATTTAAATATGAATGGTATTTGTCGTACTCACCGTGTCGTATACTCACATCGCCGAAATGCAGGAAACTGCTTTAGTGCTTTGAAATAAAAAATAAAACCGAACTCAACCATTTTTTGTTGTTTAAAATTTTAGAATCGTTAATGTCTACGTCCTACATCTACGTCCATTGCAACGATTGGCAATTGACATAGATGATAGGTTTAATATTTTTAGGTCAATATGAAAAATCCACAGACATAATAATATATTGCAACTATCGATATCCGACATTTAGTGGCGATGGCGTAGCGAACTTAAAATTATATGGAAGCGAACAAATTATTTATGACCAACCCCACCCCACTCGGATAAAATAAAGACTATGCAGACTACGCTTTATCTTTTACCCGCCTAAAACTGTATAGGTACCTATTCCGGGCAGAACTCTTTTGTATAATTAATACAATATTACATAAAACATTTTAAACATTAAAAAAATGTCATTTAATTATCACAATTTTAATTGTCATTTGATATTTTACTATGTAAATAAAGTTTAATAGTCAACTATAATTTTGTTTATTTTTTAAATAATAAATATGGCGTGTTGTGTATCTAACCATTGTGTCCAATTAAAAACTAGTTTGTTTGATGTTTCTAAAACTTCTCCTTTAAGGGATGAAAAACCAAACAGTAAACACAATACCAAAAATAAATTTTCAAAATTAGTGACCACATAGATATTTAGTATTGTAATTATACACTAATATATTATTACTATTATACATTTTTTATAACTTTATTATATTTTGTAATCTAGAATATTGTTTGTAATAAAACTATTATGATTATTGAATTGGGATCCGATCAGTGGATAACATTTATAAAAACTTCAAACTTGAGTCATTTAACCATTTAGTATAGGTACATAATAGAAGCTATAGTTATATAGATCTATTATGTTATAACTTATCAGTATTTAGGCAGAGTGCCACAGTGGATAACCTCTATCACCTGTGAGATGTTTCACAATGAAAAGTTTATTCGAGTCTGGTTTAATTAGACACTAGTAATACCTGCAATTAAAATTTGTCTACTGGGTATCTATAAACTTATTTACTATTCAATTCTTGAAAATGTAGGTCATTTATTATTACATGATTTGAACAAATGCTCAATGCAATAAAATCATTATTACGTAATTAGTAAGCGATGACTTTTGTAAAAATAAAAACAAGGTTACATTTTAAGCGAATTGTACTACAATAAATAGTTCATCCGGTCCAGTTTACTATAGACATTATAGTAGTACAATTACAATATGTATATAATGTATATTGTATATACGGTTTTTAATTTTCGAAAATGTATGCTCTTGTTTCTTTACACGATTTGAACAAATGCACAACAGTTATCTTAATAATGTAATTAGTGCGTGAGGGCTTTAGTTAAAATAAAAAACACGAGTACATTTTACTCGAATCTGCAACAAACTTCGTATGTTCTGATCTTTTATACTTTCACGGGATGGCACTAGATTTCAAAAAGGTTGCCTTGGTCGTCGTTGTTTTGTTAGCTGTCATTGGCGTCTGCAGCATTGTGTTATCTATACAATGGGAACAACAAAGTAACACCGTCGTTGGACCAGGAATCTTTTCAGATCCTTCACTCAAATTCGTTACTGTAGTATGTATTTATATTTTATACCGAGATTGTCAAAATATGTACCTCTAGAGCAAAAAGTTCGGAAAGTGGGTATCACTCTGCTGTATAATGGGTCACATTCATGGATGTGTTAAATTTGGGTACAATATGGTATAAAACTATAAACCATTGTATACGAAAAACGATTCTTAGCGAAGTTTGTCTGTCAGCCTAAATTACTAAACATATTTTATAATATTATTGTTATTAAAGTAATTAATTTTATCACTAATAATACAGTAGGTTGAATAAATTTTTGGCGAAAACATTGCATTTAAAAATGTGATCAAGACATTAAGTGTATAAAATATAATAATATACTTTAAAAGTTTCAAGCACCCTCGAAAAACATTTTAAAAACTTATAAGAAAACTTGTGTTGAATTTTAAAATCTTAGATTTAAATGGACAATTTTTTATGAATTTCTAAATCAAAAAAACTTCAAATTTTCGTGATTTTTACGTATTTTGTCAAAATTTTAATTTAGATGCTTATAAAAACTATTAGAGACTTACGCTCAACTTTTTTTTAATTTGCACTTATAATAATTTATGATAAACCATATATATAATATTTTCAAGTTTGATTACAGAATGAAAAGCTTTTTATTGACAATAATAAAATTTTTTTTAAAAAAAACTTAAAAAATTGATTATGTTTATAAATAGCTCATAAAATGTCAAAATATATTGAACATTTTATTGAGTGTAAAAATTGCATATATAAACATTTTGTGAACATTTCATATATCTACTGTTATTATTTTTGGAGTTTTTCCTGACTCGTTTCAGCGTTCCTCTCAGAATCTAAAATATATAAAAATCGAAAAAAGTAATATGAGTAAGGTATCTACTACTTACCTCATCTTATACTATATTATAATATAGAATCTATACAAATTATATTTAGTCCAAAATAGACGAAACAAGATATTAAGAATTAAACGTTTTATAGTTTCCTCTATTTAAAAAAAAATATTAAAAATATACATGATTTTCAAAAAATGTTTACAGCTATTCCGCCATGGAAATAGAGCGCCCAACTTCAAATGCAACACAGACCCACACAAGAATACTTTTCCTGAAGGTAAAATGGAATTAACTAAAGTACGTATATAAATATTAATCATTATATCATTGTAAGCATGTTTACAAATATCAATAGAAACTAAAAAAATCCTTTTTTATCATAATACATCAACAAAAATTTACAATTCAGTATTGAGTAATAGATTAAAATTTTTTTTTAGCCTTATAGTTATGTACAATATTAATCTTAGCATGCTAAACAGCAACAATTAATTATTCATTTTCTGTAACACTAAAGATTTTAATTTAAATCAATTGAAATGAGCGACTGCGATTGGTTAAATGTATACATTTATACAGGTAAGTATTTATAATTCTTGGTAAAGCTAGGGGTCTGTAGGAACTAGGCAGAGAATTATACTGTGAACTCAACTATTCATAAAATAATCAAAATTTATTACATTAAAGTCGAGCACACTGCCGCGTCGTCAAAGTCTAGTTTTTAATTTGTATTTTATTTCCAATGTTTTCGAAGTTTTGAATTTATGAAAGAATCAAAAAAGAACCTATCTATTAAAAGTACTAAATTAATTAATTTTCAATCGATAAACAAGATAACATAAACATTTTGGTTTGCTCTTTTTACTATAAAGCAGAATTAATAAAAATGCTAAACAATTAACCAATACATTAACCTACCTACCTACTCTTTTCGGACACAATCGAAAAAAAAACATAACACATGTATTGATTAAATATATGTGTATGGTATTATTTTCTTAAACAATGTTTATCAACAGAAAGGAAAGCAAAGCATGTACAAAAAAGGACAGTTATTTCGACGCTTATATAATGGTTTCTTAAGTGACTTATATTTAGACAGTGAGATCTTAATTAAAACTACCAATACAAGACGAACGTTCATGTCAGCAGCAATGGTTTTAGCGGGAATGTATCCGCCAAAAGATTATCAAAAATGGTCAGACTCAGAAACTGTGTGGCAGCCTATTCCTATTTACAGCGATTCACCAGATCACGGAACAGTATGTATTTATTTATTATGAATACTTAACTATTGGACATATTTTCACTTTAAAGATTATGGTTGATGTGAGTATGTGACTGCAAGAGTACCTAACAATTTGTGATATCTTATCTCTATTGTAGGATTTTTGATGAACATTAGTATTTATTAAGAAATAATTCGGAATAGTATGAAAATACTGCAGTGTTAATTTCTTGTATAGACGTCCAAGAGTATAGTTGTATTCAAAATGAATGTACGTGAAAATGGGTAAATGTGTGATGCATTATTCCTATTCTGATATAGATATCTACCGCTGATAGTAAAATATATTACGATAACAAAATTACAGAAGTACAAATACCTACTCATAATAATGCACATTTATTTTTAAAATAATTGTCTGGGGGCGCACCCCTGAAAGATTCGTCCTATTTGAGCCACTTACGGTATGGGCATACCACATAGGTACCGACTAAAAAAAATCTAATCATATCTAAACATTATACCAATTTTCAGAATATAGTTTTCTTATAAGATGTATGTCGTATCCACTTCATGAAATGAATCCATACATAATATGTATAATTTTTTTTACCTTTTCGAGAAAATATAATTGTTATATATACAGGGTGGAGTGTGGTGGGATTTTTGAGAATCTTGCGGGCTTCCGTGTATTTGGTGCAATTTATGATTATATGTTCTATTGTTAGTGTCACATTGCAAGTATCGTATACTGGGGCTGGTTCTTTTCTTATGAGATAAGCATGTGTTAAATGTGAGTGGCCTATTTTAGCTCGAGTAATATTTACTTCCTCTCTTCGTTTGGTGTTACGAGGGTATTTAAATTTTTTAATAAATAATTTTAAATATTATTATATTATCATAAAATATGTATAAGCTTAAACTATTAAGAATATTTAATGATAGTATTGTTATTATAGTAATTTATTTTACTATTAGACATTGATAAATAGTAACACAATAGGTAGGTAAAATTAATTATTGCAGAACAATTTTAATTTGAGAACGTTATTGTGTGTATTAAATATGATAATAAGCTTGAAATGTTTTAATTATTCACGAATAAATTCAAATTACAGCAAAATAACTAAAATCATGTTTACTTAAACCCCTTCCAATATTTTCTTTCAAATTTGAACTTCAAATATCTATAAAAAAAAAATGAGTTTATATATATTTTTTAGATTTGTTTGGTTACAGTATGAAATACTTAGACGATCTCAATACAAGTACAGTAGGAATACATTTCTTCATTTTTATTTTTTAATACAAAAAATTTAAAATTTAAAATACAATTTTAGAAAAAAATTAAAATAGCCAATTTATTAATCTATTTTTTAGAAAAATTTTAATTTTTAGGAATGTTTATTGAAGTCAAGTAATTTAATTTTTACAATTTTTTAAAATATCAATATTTGTTGGACTAAATTAATTTGAAACGTATAATAAAATTTTTCAAATATTATTTTCGGGAATTTTCAGACATGATATGTAAATCTTAAATTATTTTTTATTCATATAATGTTCATAATATTTTTTCATATGTCTAACTTGTATCAATTTTTCATTTTTATTTGACATGTTTTTTAATTTTTGTTTCCCTGTATAATGTATATAGATTATAGGTAAATGGTTGTAAATTGTAATTCTAGTACAGTGTTTCCCAACCTTTTTACCACCACGGACCACTTCGACAATATTTTATAGGTCGCGGACCACCTCAATTTTATGCAAACTAGGAAGGCCTTTTTTTTTGCTCATTAACAAGAATACACAAAATTTATCGAAAAAAATTAACTTTACTAATAATTTACTTAGTGTGATTTTTGTGGCTGCATTTCTTTGACCAGTTTTTCAATTCTCGGATGAATGTTGCTAATGGCTAAACGCGCATGTCGTCACTTACGTCCAAGCGATTCCTCTGTTTATTTTTGATCACAAGTAGACTGGAAAATCCTTGTTCACACAAATACGTAGTTGAAAATACTAGTAAAGAACATAAGGCAATTTCCCGTAGTTGAATATGTAATGTTGCCCTTCTGCACCAAAATTCCTCCAGGTTCATACCAGAATCAAACATATTTTTGCAGTCGGAGTCATTTTGCAGTTCGATGACAGCTTCTTGAAGATATTCTGGGGCTTCTTCAACTTTTGCACAAAAAGGGTTTTGATTTCAAAAATAATTTTTAATAGAAAACGAAGAAAGGTTACGCGGACCACCTATGACTGGCCCACGGACCACCGGTTGGGAAATACTGTTCTAGTACATTGTAAACCCACTGTCCCACTACCCACATCTTTCTTATCTATGCTATTATAGTAACTGTAAATTTGAAAACTATAGACTATAGTACTAATTAATTCAAAAATAAATTCTATTAGTATTAAAAGTTTGTATATAAATAAAACAATCTAGCTTGTGCACGAAACATTGTTCGTAATAATAAGCCATTCAGTTCTGTAAATAATAATAATCGTTAGTACCATTTTCTGCAGTTGTTTGATGAGCGGGGAAAATGTCCGGCTTTTGATTCCTTAACCAGCAAGATTTTTCATCAATTAAACAACAATACCGACAAAAATATAACAGCATTTATGTCGTATTTGTCTGAAAAATGCGGACAACCGATCACTAATCATGGGAATATAATAAAACTATACGACTTATTTTTATGTCAGGCATGTATATAAAACATAGATGCATTTAAATAAATTTCCTAATAATTGTAATATTGTGTTATTTCTAAAGATAGCTGAAGGTTTACCACCACCAGAATGGATTAAGCCTTACCACATTGAAACGATTAAATCAACTTTTATGAATAAGGAAATATCAGAAATATTTTTTAAAAATCAAAGATTTCAGAAATGTGTTATAGGTAATCAAAATTTTTAATTGCGATAATCTATTATGATTCTCATTCAAAAGGTAATTAACTGATTAACATACAGAGTGATCCGTTTAAGTGTTTACGCCATGGCCTAAAACCGTTAAAACCCGTAAATTTTAAGAACCATATAGCCTGGTTACCGATTCTATTGGCTAGTTTTTAAAGTAGATATCAGTATTCAGTGGTTAACAAGAGTTTATATAGTCGTATACCAAAAATCAATTAGCAACATCTCTGAAAATCGTTCATTTAGCAACAGGCAAGCACTCATCATTTTTTTTTCGAGGAGAGAGGGCTTACACACTTTCTTACTCTCCCGTACACACTAATACACAATAAATATAGCACAGTAAATTTAAATAATTTAAGTTAGGTATACTAAAAAAAATTGTGAGGGGGGCTTTATCCCCGCAAAGCCTTCTTCCTCTGGGTGTGCCACTGTTTAGCAACACCCAGTAACCAGTGCAAAAAATAATAATTTTTTGGGGGATTTATTAATTCCGCAGGCTACTGTTTATAATATCTACATATCAATTCCAGATCGGTACTCCAGATCGGAGTATTTCAATCTATAAAGATCAAATTTTGGACTAGGTAGAAATTCATTGTTATAAGTATTTACAGTTTTGTTTAGCGGAGTAGAGTGGTACAGGGATACCCACTACTCAATACTTAAAATACTTATAAGTTATAAGTTAAAACTAATGAGCTCAACTGTGGCGGGGCTCACTGTGATTTTCAACATCTATTACTTTACCTACCGTCCATCACTCTCCCAGCAAAAAAATCAATTAAAAATCCTCTTTTTAACCCTGAGTATTAACTGTTTCCTTCCTACTGCTCTTTTAGCCAACAATTTATATTTACTATCAAAAGTACACTTCATTTTATACTACAATCAGCTTTAAAAATTTAGAACTATGAGCTTTACCAAGATTTTCTTGTCGGTGTCATTTTTATAATGTTACAAATAATAGGCAAATGTCAAAATGTAGTAGTTTATATAATTTTATGTTAAAATCTCAATGAAGGAAGAAAAAATAACTAATAACCAGCTTGTTCGAAATTGTATTTTTATAGATTGAATTACTCCGAATAATATTCTTCTTCGGAATTTGAAATTAAAAATGTATGGTGGCATTAAAAAATTTAAATGTTTTATAAAAACGATAAAATTAGTGAAAAATATTGTTTTGGAATGAATACCTATCAAGTTGTATAAATAAATAATATTTTTAAAAAGTTAAAACTTTTCGAAATATTTAGTGTATACTGTAGAGTGTAGACACTTTAATGGATCACCTGATATATATATATATATAACGATATAGGAATGTAGCAAATTAGGTAAATACCTACTAAATTACTAAAGGTTTAAAATTTTGTAAATCTAAATAGTGATGAAATTAGTGAAAATGTATATCTCGAAATATCCTAATAATTAATACATTTAAAAGTAAAAGATATTAAAATTTGAATTGCCGTGATCTGCAGTGTAAAGCTTTCTGAAAAATTATGACTTGGAATCTTTAAAATTATTATTTTTTTAAGGAATAATACACTATTTGATATAACTAATTCATTTTTTGGTTTCAAATATTAATTTTGAAACTTATAAATATGTTTAATATGTTGAAGGACCATTGCTAAATGAAATCGGTTTTATCATGGAATCGCGTTTAAATAATTATAATGCAACAAGAAAAATGCATCTTTATTCTGGTCACGATATTAGTTTAGCAACGGCAATGATGTTTCTAGGCAATACTATTGAAATGCCCGGTTTTGGTGGTTCGTTGCATTTCCATTTGTATCACGACGAAATAAACGGGCACACTATCAAAGTATGATATCAAAATTATAATGTATGTCTTACACGACTATACACTTAGGTAGTAGCAATAACTATTAATTACCTACAGTGTACCTACTATAAGCTACTGAACGAGTAGGTTTATACTTACCAATAATTTTAACTCTTTTAAAGGTGTTATTTTATGACCGTTGGGAAAATGAAAAAGGAAAAGAAGTCTCTATACCAATTTGCGGCAATCCATGCAAATTTAAAGACTTTAAAAATCTTTTGGAAATTAATTTCTCCAAAGAATGGGCAGATGAGTGTCAAAAATTAGAAAACTAATCTTAATCATTTATTTTTTGTATGCTTATCTATTCCATAAAATTTTTTTTTTTAATAATCTATGATTATTTAAGATATTTTATTCTTAATAAAAACGTGATAATATTTAAATATGTAACACAACTTAACAGTTAACCTTATACTCTAATAAGAGCGGTATCGGGAGGCCGACTTGTGCTCATGGATGCGGCTTAGATTCGAAGCTTTGCTAGCGCGTCAAGTTTGGTTGGAGAAGCATCTGACCGCCACCGACGAAAACCGGTCGCTGACCGCCAGTGACCGGTGCCGTTCTTATTCTGAATAGAGTATAGTTTGTATTACCTTTCTGTTTGCTACATAGTTCAGGCTTATATTTTAACTCTTTTCATGTTATTTATATACAAATGTATAATGCTACTATAAACAATTAAACTACCTATTATACCAAATAGCTAGATTCATTCTGACATTTGACGTTTTTGTAATAATTATAGATTCGTGCGATGTCGCTGTGCTATACGTATAGCCGTATAGGTACTATCAGATTGATTAAAACATCTATAAAAACAACCATAGTTATATATTTTTGGTTACACTATAAACTACTTACTTACAAGAAACCTTGTTTTAAACTTTCAATCCTTAGCTATAAAAATTGATTATTTTATACATTTTAAGCTACAAAATAAATTGCAAACATTCAAGATTTTGATCAATATTTAAACTTTAAAAGCTTATAAAACAGGGTGCACTTTTACATTTTTAAACTGCTTTTAGAACAACTTATGAGGAACCTAATAACCTGCACATATAAAAATCATTAGTTGTTTTAACTCCAAAAGTAGTTTATGTCATACACTTACGAGTGTCGGTAATGACTTAGAACTCAAAAACTGTTAATTTAACTATTATAGTATTATTCAATATAATAAAAATTACTCCAAATATATTGTTAAGACAAATACAGTATAGTGCTATTTAAAGTGTAACGTAGTAAAATTAACTGTCATAATGTTGTAAATTGAGTTTTTAAATTAGTTTCAAATTGAAACTACGCTATAGTAAAAAATAACACCCAAGACACGGAACAATATAGTTAATCTCCATAAAAAAAAAAAATCGCGGCTCAACCCGGATTTGAACCCAGGATTCATCAAATTTCATTATAACTTAATTCTATCCTAACCCCCTAAACGCCTAATAAATTTTCATGTATCTACTATTATTATTTTTTGTGTTAAAAATATACTCCTAAAAAACAAAATTGATTTTGTCTGAAATTGGTTCTGCGTAAAAATTCGCTATTTTTTGGTTTTTCTTGATGCCTTTGAAAACTATATAGGGAATTTTCTAAAATGACCTCTTGAATGCACCAACTAGATTCACTTATGAACCAGAAAAGTTACTGAAATCGATGTACAATTTTGACAACTTATCGTATACACAACAGATAAAAAAAAAAAACTACACCCATCATTGTAAAATCAATACATTTGTCGCTCAGCTCAAAATCTAAAATTTAAAAGTTATAATAAACCATGACATAAAAAATGATTTTGAGTGGAGTTTGTATGATAAATATACCGTATTTATCAGTAATTTTTTTATACCCTTTAAAATTTTTAAGTAAGTAGTGAATAATTAGATTTCTATAATAGGTATAGGTAGGTACTACCATTTATTATAAATACTAAAAAAAAATAGTATCTATTATATTTAATACCCAAATTCTTCAGCAATCTTAGATTCTATAAAGAAAAAATAGACTTTTTCCGATCTCAAAAATGCTAAACGAAAATTTTGGAGTAACCTTGGGTAGGTCGTAATAATCCTATGTACTTTTACCAGTAAAAGGTAAAAATTTTAATAGAACAACTAATAGTAAAGTTTCATAATAATGAAATCTCCGCAACGACAATATATTGGCATATTCCTTGCCTCACCCTAATCTAATAAATCTATACATATTGTAGGATAGATACTAGGATGACCAATGTATTTAATATACTATATGGAATAAATACCTAGCAAATACCTTTGGTATTCTAAATTTGCATCTCAAATAAATACATAGTAGGCAGTAATTATAGTAAGTAGTAGGTACTAAACTACTAACTATGTAACAGACAACAGTAGTTTAAGTTAGATACATATTAATAATTGATAAAATACCTAGGTATTATTGTATTTATTTTGTTTCTACTCCAAATAATTTAAGCTTACGCGTGTAAGGTTACGCATCAAAATTAAAATTTATCAACCTATACAGGCTACAACGATAAAATACGATAAAGGTACGATTACTAGTTTTAAAATTAAAATAATTTCAATTGAATATAAATTAATAAACTACTTGTTTGTTTTATATAAAAAAAAAGTTAAGACCACGTAATTTTATGAATGGATTTTCAAACGCCCTGTATTATATACCTCCGCAACAAAAGTTCAGGGGTACTCAAAATTCGTTGCGAGACAATTAACCATAAAATAACGAACATAAGAAACATTTTGTTTTCTATTAATTATTAATATACATACCTTAAACAAATTTGTGTAAAAACGTAAACGTTTTTTAAGGTTTAGAAACGAAAAAATGGGTGCGAAGTTAAAAGTTATCTGTTTTGTTTCAAATTGTAACATTTTGAGATACAGCCAGAGCAACATTGTAGTTTATTGATTACCAGGGTCAGCCCATGTGGACGAAAATAGCCAGATAGCACTACAGTATTTGAGTATCGAGTGCTGTAAGTTTAAAGTTAGTAACTCTGCAGACTGTGTGTCAAAGCAAACGTTTGTTCATATTAATATAATTTTGTAATGCAAAATGGAAGCACCTCTGATGTTTGAAGTGTTAATGTACCTTAATTCTTATTACTTTGGAATGTTTTCTATGTTTGAGTTCTCACTTATATGTGCCAAATCGATAGATGATGCTCAAAAAAAGTCAGTTTCTCTAAATGAACTCGGGACTAATATGACAGTGTTTGTGTTTCTTTGTCTCATTGAAGTGTTCCGCACATTTTTATCACGCCGGGACAATGCGGCCGACAAGGCAATATGTGTCGTCCTATCACTCATTCTAACTGTGCCATCAGCCATAGGAGTACTGTATTTTTTGCTGTGGCAACAAAGAACTTTCCGGCTGGAAAATATTTTAGGATGCATACAACTTATGCTTCAAGCAACTCAAGTGTTCTTTGGCATTGTCTCATTACTGACATTCAAAAGCAGTGATTCAACAACATGAAATTGTAATTTAAAAACAATTACTTGTTACTTTTTATTTGTACATAAACACAAGATATTTTTTATAAAAAATCATAAACTAGTCAATTTTATTTATTACCTTCATTTATACTTTAAATGATGTATGATTAGGAACTTTTTTTGTCTTAATACGGAAATGACAATAACAACGTACAAATACTGAAATGAAAACAAAAACAATTCCAAGTGCGGCCATTATACCAACAGGGTGATGGTATCTTATGCAGGAAATTACTATTGATAGACCCTGCAAAATAATATTGATAGTTTAATTCATTTATAGCATAGAAATAGTTGGTAAAATTACCAAAACAAAATATAAAACATACTTAATACAAGTACAAATATGCGATTAATATTTAAGAAAACATTAAGTATACATACATTAAAAAAAAATTAAAACAGCTATACCTAGTTTGTTTTTAATTTTAAGTTTGATTAAATTTGTATAGTTATAAACAAATTATATTAAAATTAAAAACAATTTGAATAATATTTTATAAAATATACTTTAAATATTGTTAAATAATTGTTTTTTTTACTTGTCTTATGGTCATTATTATAGTCAACACTATTGGTCCAAACTTAGAAATAGTTTTATATATGAATAGTTGCCCACATGCAGAGCTTACAGACAAAACTATACAGTCAGTTAAAAAGGCTGGATACTAAAATAGAAAATGTGTTACTATTTTGTACATTTGAATCATTTGATAATAAATCCAATATCAACTAAATACCTCTTTAATAAATTCATATGTTTTTTTGAATGAGCCCACTTGATAAAGTGGTATAGTTGTAAGAAGTGATGATAGTAATGAATTAGCAAAAACCATTTGCATTGAAGTAACTTGGTATTGTGTGAACATTTTCCCTTGCCACGTTGATGTGAAGCTATCTGTTGCTAAATATCCTACAAGCAAGATAACTCCAGCTGCACAAGTTGTGATGTCTAAAGAAGAAAAAAATATTGAATATAAATTTCAAAATGTTGATATGAATAAGTTAATCAGAATTAAAAATTAAAAACAATTACAGTATTTACCAGAATGTTTGTTTTCTGTGAAAAATTGAAATATAGCCATACCAATCCAAATTCCTATTGCTGTGACATACTCATAGTATTGGTACTTTTTACCAGACATTAATTTTCCCATTAACATAACTGGGATAATTTTACAAGTTTTGGCTAATACCTATAATATTATAATACAAAATGGTAAGTATAAATAATATCCTTAAGATAAGTTCAGCATACCTGGGTAGGAAAACTGACATATTTGAGTGACTCATATTGACACCAAGAACTTATAATGTTGGACACTGTACAATAGCTGTATTTATATAATGGTGGTGATTTCTTGGATCGTATGCCCTCATTTATAAATAAAAATATACCAGACAAAACTGTGGATAAACCTCTATTCAAAAACACCAACATTTGAGAATCACGGAACTTTGAAGCTTCATTTATACCATAGGACTAATAAAAAAAACAAATAATTATAGAAGAATAAAATGTAATTAATGTTGATTACCTAAATTTATTATTTATAATGCTCCGAATACCTCAGACATCATTTTTTCTTGAATAACACCCCAAATTAAATAAGATATTTGCAAGCCTCCAAAACAGTATACAAAGGTTATTGCGTCTTTTCTAAAATTAGCTGGTCCGTTATAACTGGGCGATAAAGGTTGTTCAGGTTCTAAATCATGCTTGTCTCCAAACAATGTTTTTAACAATCTACTTGTTAAGCGGTTATCTGCTTTACATTAAAATAGTAATTATGATTTTAACTTCAATTTTCTACATAATTTGAGCATTAAA
Organism: Neotoxoptera formosana; assembly: GCA_022818045.1. NCBI lineage: Eukaryota > Metazoa > Arthropoda > Insecta > Hemiptera > Aphididae > Neotoxoptera > Neotoxoptera formosana. Next base: position 9,210,656 of record CM040632.1, on the reverse strand, counting down.
TAAATTTAAACAATCTACTTTACCTCCCAAATCTTGTTTTATTGCATATTTGTAAAGCCAATATCCAGGGATTAATATTAAGCAATATCCAAGACTATTGTTGATAAAAGTACTTAAAGAAGATACATTTTGATTAAAATTTGATAATGCTGGTAATACATTTTGTAAAACAATTATTGTAATAATAGATACCAAAATGGAAAACCTAAAAATAATATATAATTTATAAAATTAATATTTAGGATATAATAGTTAACTCTTAACATACCACACAATAACTTATTTTATTAAAATTTTTATCACATACAAATTAGTAATTACTAAGAAGTAAGCTTTTTAACAAATAACAATAAATTGTTTTTTTTATACAAATTTAATATTTCATTCAAACTAGTTTTCAAAATTAAAATTTAAGTGTAAAAGTTTTTTTTTTTATTACGTACAAAAATAACTTTTTTACAATATAAAACATAGTTAATTGACAAAATGTCATATTCAGATAGTTTTCAAAAAAAATTTAAAATAAAATCAAAGAAATTAGTACATTTTATCTATGTAATATAAATTAAATACTTGATCTTTAGTGCAGCACATACCTAGTCAAATTAATTTTTATTAATACATATTAATTTTTTCTATCAAATACATACCATAGTTTTATACATGAAAGAAATGCCATTGCAGATGTTATATTTTTATTGTGGAAACCAAAGAGATGAACTTATTGGTGAATTATCAAAAATCTTCATACAATAATTTACATTATTAACTGCTAACATTATTGTATTTTTAAACATTTTAAATTGTGTGTATTAAGAGAAATGCAAAAGGTTTTACAATAACTAATTAGGTAGGTATCAAATCAAAATTCTAAGTTAGGCAAAGCAAAGTAAAAAAAAGAAAAGAATGAGACATAATGAAGTTTGATAGATATAACAATGGCCAATCAATGTTATTTAGTTATTATTATAATTAATTAAAATATTAAATAATTAATTATTATTTAATATTTATATTAATATTAAATATATTAAATTAAGTTAATAAGTTCTAACTTATAAGTTATAAGGTACAATATCACTGTATAGTAAATGTTATCTCAAAACGTGTATTGATAAGGTCAATCCAAGGTGGATAATAGTCTGGATATATATGTCTAGATATCCACCTTGAGTCAATCATTGTGTTATCATTCTGACCATTGAGTAACTCTACCACAGAATAACTGTTATTCTGTGACTCTACTAGGTATAAGATATAATATAATATATATAATATATCTTAGTCCGTGAGAAACACCTCCCACATTCCCACAGAATAGATTAAATCTAAATTTAATCTATTCTGTGGTAATACTACATAGATAATAATAAATTAATAAAGGAATTCCTTTTACGTCTTATAAATTATAATATAAGATCAAGATGCACTTCAATGCACTTCAGTGTCTTGCACACACACAGATTTTATTGAAATAATTAACAGTTATACTTGCATTGATCCTTAGATCATTTGACCACCAGCACTTCCTATCCTATTAAGTACCAATGCCTATGATATCTTATTATTGAATATTTTAATTATTTTAAATTTTTAACTAATTTTTTTTTTGTTTTTAGAATCAATACATATATTAAATTATCTATGTTATATAATTATAGTACAATACTCAAACCATACAAATTATTAACCCTTATTTAATAAATTGTATTGTTGCTAATGAGCCTTCCATTGTTATAACTATAGATTTTTCCAAAAGTGGCCAATATAAACATAACTAAGTCAAACTATTTCAAAACATTATCGAGTTCGACTTTTGTTCTTAAAATTTATATCCATGGGCCAATGTGGGAGAAAATTGTATGCATTGTATTTTCAAGCATAGCTATTTGTAGATTTATGTTAAAGAAAATCACAAAAATAATAGATTTTAAAATACATTATTTTAATGTTTTAGAAGATTCAAAAGTACATTCATCTTTATTATTTTCAGATGGAGTATAATGTTAGTGTGTTATGCAAAACATTTTTTGTATTTTCATAACTTTATTTTTCAGCAAAAGAATAACATTAGTATCACCAAAACAATTTTACTATCTAACATTATATTATAGTATAATACTATTCACAAAGTTTAATTTTACAGACATAATGATATTTGAAATATTTTTATTTTATTAATACTTAAATATATTTTTGACTTTATTTTATATATAGTGTATACAGTATACATGGGTGCAACTAGACTTAAATTTTAGGGGGTGCTAAAATTATGGGTATACCTGTTACAATATATTATAATTCTAATACCTACAATGAGCATATTATGTGCAATATTATATGTGATATGATTTGACAGTTGACATACATAAATAGCCACTCAATGGTGATATTTTATAATTTGTTCAACCTAACAGGTAGTATATAAATTGAGTCAGATGAGAAAATTTGTCATGGTTTATTTTTCATTTATTGTACTTGTAAGGATGACATGAAGTCTAAATTATTTTGTAAGTTTCGGTAGTTCATAAGCTACTTAAGCTGGATTAAATATCATCTGGGTGACATTTTGAGAGAAAATAACTTTAAATAATATTAGACATAACAGCATATACAATTTATTATTTCATAGAAAAAGTCATTCAAATTATATACATATTTTTATCAACTATACATTGTAAATTATATATTTTATATTTTGTTATATATAATTTAGATATTTTAAAATCTAACCTATCTAACTCCAAAGGGAGTAATAATAGTTTAAAATTATAGTTTCAATAATTTATGAAATTTAAGTCATGATTTATGTTTAAACTGTTAGCCATTGAAATTAAAAACTATAATTTTGAAAAATATAATAACTATAGTAAAAATAGGTACCAATTATTCATGTATTTGATAAAGGATGTCAAACATTGCTATGGATCAATTTATTTTTATTTATTTCAATGTTGAAGAACTGCATTGTGATTGCAATGCACAAATTTCATCTTTAAATTTGTTTATAGTTTCTCTTAATTTTTTTAAACGTTCTTTGTACATAACTGTGTGTTCTTGTACTCTTTTTCGCGATTTTATCATTTTTTCAACTGTGGTCTTCTTTATATGTTCGTCTAAAAACAAATGTTAAGTATGACAAATTAAGTTAAAAATTATAACAATGGTACATACAATGTAGATTTTGTTCATCAATAGGAGGATTTTTACTCAATGTATCATTTAGTACATATTTCATGTAAGTTGATGGGTCTTGAAAAATAATTTCCTCATAAAATTCAGACAAAACTGGTTTTTCACTTAGTTCAGAATCTTGTCCATTGCTGTACAACTTGAGTACATGATAAAGTGTAACCTATAAATTATACAAGTAAATAAATATAGTTTTTCAATAAATAAAAACTCATTTTTAACCAATATACGATTATAAATTATAAGTACAAGGTGAATATTATAAAAGAAAACAATTTTGAAATGTATTAACTTTTTTTGGAAATGTTATTTATACATACAACTATACAAGTTGTATATTTCATATTCAATATCGACTTTATTTGTTCACCATGATGTTAATTAGAAAAAACCATTCTCATTTTTTTAATTTTAAAAGACAACAAAAATGTTGTATTTAATTGATATAAAATCATTGTATACAATTCTAATTGAAATAAAACTAAAAATTATCAAAAATGTCTTATACATATAAATAGCTCAAAAAGAGTCAAAATATTTTGAAAATTTAAAGTATCTACTGTTGTTTGTTTTTGAGTTCGACTAAAAAAATTCTGAATTTTTTTTGTTTGGTTTTTCTCTACGCTTTTGATAACAACTGAGAATTTTTACTTTTGACCTCCTAAAATACCAACTAGATTCAGTGAATCCCTACCAGAAATGATATCGAAGTAAAAAATTGAAGCATTTTTATTGACCCAAAAGGTAATGACATACACAATTTTTTTTTTAAGACACATTATCATAAAATCAATACATTCATAAAATGTAATAAGGTCATTTTTTGATGACATTTTAGTTTTTTGCTTACTTATTTGGATACTAAATTTTTAAACATTTGGATCTTTTCTAGAAATGGTATATTAATTTTCATAGTATAAAACCAGGATCAAAATTTTAACAATGTGTAGTTGAAAGACATACCATAACAATTATAACTAATATTGAAGAATTATAAATTATTAAATAACAGTTATGTGAAAGTTTAATTAATTCACCAAGAGCATCTTATATAATAACTTTTAAAACAATTATATATATTTCATTTAATTAAAAAATGCATTTAAAAATTAATTTTAAAAATTTCTGTTGCTAAACATAATTATTGTCATTTGAAAATCAAAAGTAGATAATGGTTTAGTATAAAATATAAAGGTTAACAATTCAATAACATAAACAATTTAGAATTGTATGCAATTTTACTTTCTATATTAAAACGTGTAGGCAATTTATGCTTTTGGTAATAAAAAATATTCATTAATAGAACATTAAAAACTGTATTAAATATACTTTTGTTCATAAACTCAACTACATATTAGTAACTTTTAAAAAGAAACATAATTTTTGTTAAATAGCAATTATTTGAATATTATTTTTAGGTAAGATAATAAATGAGTTATTAATCTCTAAGTATAAAAGTAATATAGTTAAGTCATGGTTAATACCATAGTAAATACATTTTATTATACTATTAATTTTAATTACTGGTCTTTCACTTGTATCTTGAAAAAATATCTTGATTACTAATTCGAATTCACCCCAGCCTGTTTCAGAGACCTCGAACGGAGGTTTCTGCACCACTCGAGTTGGACTTTCATAGCTATCGTGTAATTTAAAATGGACTTTTTTGACCCAAGTTCCAATATCTTCATTTACATAAGGCCTTACATATACACACCATTTGTGAGTATGACCATCTTCATGACGTTTTTGGCCAAAATATTTAGCAGTGTTTCCATATATAATTGGTTTAACAATAGAAGTTCCCTAAAAATAGACAAAAAATTATGCTTGAAGTATAAGACATAAAAACCATAACTTATCTTACCTTTACTCTAGTCAAATCATTAGTTGCCATTTTTATAAGTTTAAGCTTAAGTGAATGATTCACAATATTGAATGAATAATCATTATTTTATGTTGACATGAGTACACGACACTATAGTCTAGAGTCTACAAATAAACTGTTTTAAATTACTAATATTTATAGACATTACACAATTTAGAATGAAAAATTTAAAAAATAAACTGCATTATTTATTTGAATACTATTGTTTCTTATCAATAGACCGTATAAACAATGATTTGTTTATACCACAGTATTGGTCATGGCTTCCAAAGACCACGGTATTGGTTAACAAATAATATGATAATTGTTGCTAAATAATGATAAGCATATTTTGGAGTTTTTGGAGAATCATGGGCTTGTACCACGGACTAAGATATACAGGACTGGAATCGAAAACATTATAGTTAAATGTTACTAGAGGTACATGTGTAGTACTTAGCGCTATCTGTGTTAAGAATTCGAAAATACACAATTTTCATAATATACATATTTAAATTATTTAATTTGATGTTTTCTTTAAAATAATTATAAACAAATTAACATTAACTATTTTAATAACTAAAGGTATATTTATTTGATGCTTAGTACAAATTACTGAAGTAAAAAATGTCTGAACCAATAAAAAATTTGAAAAATGTAATGTTCACATGAGTAACTTTACATGGATAGAGAATATGATACTATTAGGATTAATAAATGTATTTGTGTGTGTCTGATATTCAATGCAATGTATTTAAAATATAAGTTTTTATGATTTAAGACAATAATATTTAACCATTACCATGACTTAATTACTTTAAGACCACATTTTTACTGATTGGTAATATTACCGGGTAAAACAACTTACCTACTAAATGATTGGTTTACTAAAACAAACTTTATTTTAAAAAATAATATATACATAGATAAATATAAATGTCCAACAGTGTATGTATATTTTATGAAAACAAAAAAAGAAATTGCCCAAACTTTTAGCAAAAATAATGTTGGCAAAGTGTAATAAAATTAAATGAAAATTGCCAATATAATTATAAATAAAAATTACTGTCGTATATGCACCTTTCGGCGATATACCTCTATTGACTTTTGAGTTGCCAAAAGACCATAAATAAACCGGTTACAATTTGGCACTCAAAAAGAACGATATCGCTACCTTATTGTTTAAACTTTCAAATCCTCAACGACCATAAATTAACCGGTTACAGATCGGATTTGAAAGGAAACAATTAACGTAAGACAACCTTCGCCGTTCAAGCCTTAAATCTTCAACTACCATAAATCAACCGGTTACAGATCGGATTTAAGGTGTACGGTAGAATTGTGTGGCTACTCAAACAAAACAAATGATTTTACTAGTCGGAAACACTTTTATTATAATCAAAAAAAAACAATATTTTAAAATTAAAAAGACTTAGCCGTACTGCGGTCGTCGCTTTCGCGTACGATCGTGGTGCAGTATGCGCGTGTCTTCGTCGAACGACTCAACGAATACCGGCCCCGTCACCGTGAGTGTGGCCGTCTTATATATTACATTATGTTTGTCACCTCAGCACATTTCGCTTCACAGGCATGACCTATATTAATATCTTAGTTGCTAAAAACATCTAAAATACCTAACTATATAAAATAATAATATGTTGACGACTGTCTACAATATACGACATTACCAAACTTAATTTATTTTATTGAAATAATAGAAATGAAATAAAATTATATATTATGTACCTGTTTATATAATAAGACGATGGGGCAATAAATGTTAAGTATAACAAAATGTAAAGATTATTAACATTACCTAAGTATTAACCAATTTTGCAAACTTTTTTTTTTTGCATTAATTTTGGGTTTATTTTTATTGTTAATGAGGGAATACTGTCTCATCTTCATAATTATACGATTTGAAACAATATGTGACAGGATTTCTTTCTTGTGTATTGTACACGGAAAATTAATAGACTTATTATTATTGAAAAAGTCATCAATATAATGAAACACTAACAACGAACCAATATTAATAACAGTTAAATCACTTAACAGCTTTAAAGACTTTTCTTAGGAAGTTAGGTCTGGTGGGCGATGAACCGATGACAAAATACTAGCCAGTAGCCACTAGGTCTAGGTCACTAAAAAATAAAAATAAAATTTTTATAATAGATTATAATAATAATAATATACTAATATTTAAAAAAAATTATTTTAGTACATTGCCAATAAGCTCAATCAGAATGCGCTAGTACTGCCTACTACTACCCCCCGGCCTTGTCGATTCCAGTCCTGTATATCTTAGTCCGTGGCTTGTACCCATAGAGTAACAATAAAAAAAAAACCGATATGGTATTAATTTTTGGAGAATGTCATCAAAATTCGCGGAACGCAGCAGCATTTTATGGTGAGTTGCTGAACGATATCCCGAGAGGTATCATCCACCACACAATTATTTTTTACGAATAGTAAACAATCTTAGAGAAAAGGGAGAACTTCCAGATATTGCTAACCGCCGTCGCAATAGGAGTCCACGAGCACATGAACCTAATGAAAATGAATAATTACAGCCTACAGGTATTAGCATACATTCAAATAAATCCTCGTTCTTCTGTTAGAAATTTGGCTAGAGAAATTGCCAGTCGGTGTCTCTGTAGGGAAAGCAGTAAAGCACATTCAATTTTCAAAAAACATAAATTACAAGCTTATCGACCTACCATAATACAACATTTAATACCCGGTGATTCTGATAGAAGGCTAACATTTATTGCATAGTTAATGGTACAAATTGAAGAACCACTATTTTTAAAATATTTTTGTTGGACTAATGAGTCAAAATTCACTAATAACGGAGTTATCACCAAACAAAATAACCGCTATTGGTCAGATCATAATCCTTTTTGGACAAATGATTCAAGGATGTGTGGGGAACGAATATCTGGTGTGGGCTAGCTTTTATGTGGTAAATTACTAGATTCTTACTTTTACGACGGTACTTTGATAAGTAGGAGGTACCTAAATTTTGCGTGTTGCTACTTGCTGGATTATATAATTAATAATAAAATAATAAGTACATTATTCGTATCATGAAATGTCTTCCGTATATTACGCGAAATTGTACGGCCGATCGGTCATTATTTATATTCGTCGTCAATTAACTTACGTACTCAGGTCTCAGAGGCATCGATGGACGATGATATTGCCATGATATTACCATGATATTTAGATTATGAAAAACTTTTTTCAATTTAAAAAGTGACTTTTAGACCAAAATACTAGACAAAACTGAAAGAATTTGGAATTGACGGAATTCAATTTTCAAAACTGTTTTTAATCGATTAGCACTTAATTGGTTTCAATAGGGGCTATTTTGAATATCTGTTTTTTCAACTGTGATATCAATGAATAAAAAACTGATATTTTTTATTTATATTATGCATCATGACACTAACAATATTCGGTATATTAAAAATTATCCTGATCAAATCCATTAAACTTGTTAATCAATCGTAATCCGTTTTTAAAATTAAAATCTGTCGAACCAAATTCTTTCAGTTTTTTCTAGCTTTTGGGTCTAAAATACCCTTTTTTCATCAACTGCAGCCCCTTAAATCTAAAATTAACAGATACATTCTGTAATATATTTATTTTGTTTTTTTTATAAATAACTAAAGTTAAGAGTTAGTAGTTATTATAGTACGAGTATAATAAATCACTTGCAATAAATTAATAAAATACAATTATTACTTTATATCTTAGGGGATCTTGGTCTTGCATTTTGGTCAGCAAAGAATTCAGCTTAGGTCTCTTCTTATTCACCCTTAGCCTTTTGCACCGTACACGGTTTTGTGGTTCATGATTCAAAATCCGAAAATACTAAATTAATTCCATGTAAAATTCACAAATGACCAAGTTTAGTGTACATAGTCTAAGTGATATTTTTGGTCAAAATTCGTCGTCTTATCGATTTTTAGTTGCGTTCAGATATTATCGTATTTGACAGTTTTCACTATTTGAGATAATGTGATTACTTCGTGCATGAAACTAGAGCCAACGACGGTGGGATTTTGGTGGTTGCGGAGGGGTACTACGTGATTGTGAGCAGCCACTTTTTCTCGGCGAACGAGTGAGAATAGCAAAAATATAATAATTATGATGGATAGTATTAAGCACTGCAGAAATGTACCTATTTTGCCTATACAATACGCCGGGCAACATATTATTTTGTTTGCTCGAACCTCGAAGTATGTAAAACAATTATTTATGTAAAATATAAAATATTGATCATGGGTAAGTTTGGGACGATAGTGGGAAAATGTATTACAAATTCTTATAAAATTAATGAATTTCTGTGTAATATAAAAAAAATATTTGTAATGGGACCTAACACTTTCAGCATAATATACACAGAAAATAAGCAATTTAAGGAATTTATTATTTTTTAATAAAGAGAAAAGTTTCTAATGGAAAATTTTATATAGTATGTAGGTACTTTTAAAGGGTAAAAACTGGAAATTCCAAAGCGTCGGGAAAAATAAAAATTTAAGAAAAAGGAGGAATTTTGACATAAGACTAGAACGATTCGATATCATAGATTATTATACTTATCTTTAAATTGTTTTGTCGGCTAGAAATAAATAGAATATTCCTGGTTGCAATTAACACATACGATACATTTCGAAAATACCCGTATGCCGCAATTTACGTCTCAGCTAACTCGACATTATTCTGGTACACGAGTTGTGTCCCAATGACAAGATAGGTGTACAGTGTTCACGTCTTTACGAGTTGTGTCCCAACAAAAAAATTGGGGTACATTACTTTTCTCGATTTTAATTAATAAAACTGTTTTGATAAACTTACACAAGTATACAGTGTGCTGATAAATTCCAATCGAGAAGTTTGTTCATTAGGTAGTAGGTACATTAAAATATGATGTTTCGTCAATAATTGAAATAATAATGAATATATCAAAATTGTTTTAATTAAGTTTTTCCCAATGTTTAGTTATTTTTAATTTTAATTTTTATTAGTTATAAATAATATGACAAACAACATTTATTTTCGTGCAAAAAATATAAATATTTATAATATTGTAATGAACAAATTTCTCGATTTGAATTTGATTTAATTAAAAATCAACCAGACACAACTCGTGTAGTCGTGTAACCCAAAAATATCTACCAGACACAACTTGTTTAACCTGAAAAAATCAGAGGGACACAATTCAGTATTTGGGACACAACTTGTTTGCAGCCATTCACGTAACATATATAACTGTGACCTTTTTTAAGGGACGTAATTTACCAACTCCGATGTTAACGAAAAATGTATCCAGTCTTTACAATCGACATTTTTACTGCCTGCATAATTAATTCAATTAGACTTTTATACTCTTATTGTCATTCTAACATATAATTACTGAATTTGGACAAAATATTTTTAATCGTTAAAAAATATAATATAGATATTAGGTTGATACATCACAATAAGTATAACACATTTATTTTGATACAAATTTACATGAGTCTAGAGTCTAGACTAAAAGTATTTTAATAAACGAACATCTGTCTAATGGCATTGATTAAATATAATAATATTGTATATTTAATCAATGCTAATACTATTCAATGTTTAATATAATATTTTAATATTAAAACAAAAATAAAAAAAAAATTTACTATCTACCGATTAAATAATATGAAATTGTTCATTTTTTTTAAAATTAACACTCATTAATATTCTACATAATCAATATAATAAACCTATTGGCTATCATCTATAATTTTATACATATAGTCATATAGATTAGGTTACTAAAGTTATGTACCTAAATAAAAGCTTTAACTTACAAATAAAATCATACATTTTCAATCTGTTAAAATGTAATGAAAATATGTTTACGTATATTGTATATTTGAGTATGTATTTAACATAATATGTACTTATATGTAAGTATAGATTTAAATTATCAATAAATATAAAACAGAATTATTACAAAATACCAAGACATAGTTAAACCAAAAAAAAATGTTTTGGATTTTGTTTACATTATTATGTAATGCTATTAATACAAATTACAATAACACTTGTATATGCATGCATGTATGTATGTATATATGTATGTAAGTATAGATTATAGGTAGGTATTAAATATTTACAAACCATACATAGGTACCAACCATCAGTGGCAACTAGTATATTATAGATAATATAGCAATGTTTACACATTCATTTCTTTTTTAATCTTTATAGGAATAACGCCACATAGAAAGATGACAGAAAAACTTCCAGTCGTACGCTGCTTCGGCTTTTCGAATCATTAGATCAGGATTCTTACTTAGTGGCAGCGTGGACACAAAAAGATCGACAGCTTCGGCTGAACATCCAAAGCTTGCCAATACGTCTACTTTGCATAAGGTTTTCAGTCCATCCAATCGACATTGTTCGTTAAACGTACTCCCTACATACTCTAAACGAGCCACGGCCGTTTGAAAGCATTCCTGCCGTACCTCCCAAAATTCTTTTGTCACGCCGTCCCAATGACGATTGTATTCTTCCTCTGTCATCGACGTTTCGGTTCGATTTTTTCCGTCGATTCTGGTGGTTTTATTTCTAATTTGCTTTGATTTCGTATCATAATCTGATGTCATAACTGATAGATCAGTATCTGATAAGCTTTTCCGAATCTGGCCCGAAGATTTCTGATTTCTGATCACGTCCAAAATCTCAGTGTTCATTTTAAGTTTTTTACCATCGATGGATTGGTTTGATATACATCGGTAATTATACACTTGAATGTTTTCGGCGCTATTTCGTTCTGTAGTTCGTTTAACTAATGTACGCATATCCATTGAACTTTTTGTTTTGTTGAGCAATTTAAAAAACTTATTTTTTTTTACCTTTCCTATTTCACTGAAATTTTCGTTTATTTCGACCAATTTGGAATTGTTGTCATCGTAGTCATCCGTCACTTTAAAATCGTGATAATTTATTTCAGAAAACCTATACTTAATTGTATCTTCTAAAGAATTACATATTTTTATTTTAGAAGACTTCATTTGTTTAATATCTTCCAAACAATTCAATAAACTCTGCCATGTATGCAATTTGTGATTGATCAATTTTGTGTAGTCATCCAAAATTTGTGTATCAAATTCATTTTGAGTTCCACGAAAAGCATTTTTAAAAAAATATTTAAATTTATTTGACGACCCAAATTTAGTTGATTGTTCATTTATTTCTATATTTGAGAACAATTTATCATTCTCATTTAATGATTTAATTAGTTTTCGAACTTTTTGTTCCATTTCTTTTGCTTCAAAATCTAGTAAATATGTATTGTAATTGTTTATTTGATCACAGTTAACTTTATCAGAATATTTATTTTCTTTGATTTTGTCATCTTTAATATCTTTATCTGGATTATAATTGTTAACTCCATCAACTGAGTCCAACCATTTTTTATACTTCCACAAGTCATCCAAAGTGCATGATCTATAACTATCAAAAGCAGGTAATTGCTGTACTTTTTTAGATGGTTTGACTTGTTTGCTCGTATTTTTATAGAAGGAAAATGTTTTCAATTTTTTTTTTGTTCTTTTATTTACTCTGTTGTCAACAATTATTGATCTATTTTCATGAGTTTTCCCATCTATATTATTATTTAAAGTTTTAGAAAATCCTTGAATATCTGAGTCGTCTTTGTATTTACTTTTTAAAGAATTATCATTAATCTCAACATATTCTTTGTTTTGAACTTTGTCTGAAATAATATCATTGTCAATAGTGGCTTTTGATTCAAATTCAATGACATTTCTGTGATAACTATCCGCAAATAACGACGATGGTGTTTGTAGTTCACTTACTGAATCTGACTGTAAACTATTGTTTACTTTAACTTGTGTTTCGTTTACTTCCCAAAATTCAAAACATAACTGTATGAGCTCTTTTTGATAGTTTTCCCAACCATCTACAGACAAGAGCTGTGAATTGTTTAATTTAGCTTTATTATCTACATCTGAACCAAGCGGAATTAAATTACATGTGGATGTGTTGCCAGTTATACTATTGTCTATTGGGAGAATGTCAGTGTGTGAAGTAAAAGATATATTTGTACCACAGTTATCCATACTTAAATTAAATTAATTTTTTTATTAAGAAAATTGTCAAATAAATATAATTAAATGGCATGATTATAATATATTAAAATAATGTATCATGTATGGTGGAATTAATTTTTTAGTTACTTATTTTGTGCTGTTGTGAATAATACCAGTGTACCTATTATTACTTTACTTTTTCCTAAATAATAATTTACTTTTCAAGAGACTTTGTTCATTATTTACCTTAGAATAATCCGTAAAGAATATCCAGTTTTTGTCTATTTTCCAATTATTATAATCAGATTTACTGCATCTTTTTTTTTTCAATGTTTTGATTGACTCATTTGACGTTTGTAGATGTTCCTTAAAAGAACGTGTGTTTAATGTTAAGATTTGTTTTTCCTGTACAAATGATGTTTCAAATTGTTTTGTTTTTTCATTTAAGGTATCTTTTTTTTTAATTTTATTATGTAGGCCTTCGGGATAGTCAAATTCGAATTTATTTGTTATTTGTATTCTCTTTGATACTATATCTTTATTCAGATTGTTAAATTTGTTGACAATATCAGTATTATTACGAGGTTTGTCTACGATGTTTTGATGCGTTCTCTTTATTGGAATATCACCAAATGATTCAAATTTTTTGATTTTTTCTAGAAAATTGTGTTTTATATTATTTGATGGTTTATTATATGTTACCAATATTGGATATAATTCAATATTATTTATTTTATTTTCATAAATTATCGAATTTTCCAAAGAATTTTCTAAAATCAATCGTCTTCTAATTAATTGTTTGTTTAATTGTGGGTCCATTTCCAATTATTGTTATCAATACAAGGTTTTTTTGACAATGTTCCTGTACCATTATCTGAAACAGAATTAATAATAGGTAATTTATTAATTATTATGCTAATCAGTAATCAGTAAATAATAAATATATATTACAGACTATAGACGTACATTCTACTTATATAATATGATATTTAACAAGTATATAGTAGACGCCGCTTATAAGACTAAGATTGGAACCAGCTCAAAATGAGTCTTATAAAGTTATAACCGATTAAATCTTATAGACAAAGTGGGAATAAACAAACAAACATTTAAATTAATTAAGTATTAATTTTATTTTGTTACCTACCTACTTTTCCTATTACATATTACTATATTAGATATTATTAAATAATTATAAATATATAGTACATATATATTATTAGTTAAATACATATTATACATATTAACTTCCATAGATTTTAAACTTTTAAAGATTTGAAATGCGATAAAATTTGTAGTATAGATAGCATGATTAGAAACTAGAATAATAATTAATAGGTATTGTTTTCTAAGAATAATAGTTATGTTAGCACAACACGAATCTTATGCTTTAATCAATATGGATTAGAACAATGATTTTTTTATGACTTATTCTTAGAAAATCAAAAACTTAAATTGCTTTAATTTGATCAATTTTTGCTCAAATTTAATGTTTTTTTTTTTAATTTTTGAAAAAAAAATTGAATTTCATGCCATTCAATCGGAATTTCTATACTTATTACTGTAAAAAAACCACATTTAAATATATTGATTTTCCACGGAGATACTAAGACACTACGGAGATACGGGACTTCTGGGACATGCTTTAAAAAATGTCTATCGTCGAAGTAGGTACTTAGACTTTTAAAACATTGTTTGTCATCAACAGCAATAACAAGCATTAGTATTAAGTATACCTAATTGTTATATTGTATATATATACTAGCTGTACGCCTGTACCCCCGGCGTTGCCCTAGTCAAAGATTGAAAAATGTAATAACTAATAAGTAATAAGTAAGCAAGTGATATCAGAATATTAGGAGCACGAAAAACATCACAATGGTGGCCTGTGACAAATATTTGTTTTTTTTTATAAATTTATTTATATAAATATGTATATGTCATATTCCTACTAATTATAATAGTTTTAATATATGTAACCATTGACAACCCTATAAATAAACAGAGATTATTCATATATATCTCATCAAAAATAGCACTTTCAGTTTTTCCAGAATTTTTAGCGTATAATAATGTACGTAGGAATGTAGGATTAACTGTTACTGTAACAACTGATAACTAATAATTGTAACCAATAGCAACCATTTATAAACAAAATACAAATTTTCGATTTTCATCATGAATTTCAAAATCTTTGTGTGAGCACCTCTTTAAATTATACTTAAATATTTTTTTGCGATAGGAACCTTCTCCATGATATAATCTTTCATTAAAAAAAAAATTAAGACAATCGGTTGAGTAGTTTCTGAGAACATTAGCATCAAAGGTTTCAATTTTCGGTTTTATATATTAAGATATATATATATATTTATAAGTTCGGAGTTTCAAAGAAACCGAATAGTAGTAGGATTTAGAAACATATGATATAAATATCTACCAAATATTAATATTTATAACCCCAATTACTTCTAAAACCAATTTACCACACTATACCCCTGATTAGTAATTTATACTATTTAATTATTAAATTATCTCGCGAAACAGAAACCAATATCATTGATTACTTATTATGACTTATAATATTATATAACATGTGACATACCATACTGACATGTGTCATAAACTCATAGACCATACTCATAGGACATATAGCCTATAAACCCAAAATTCAAGGTTCAGAATCTTTTTTTATATTGTTAGGTTGTTGGTAATTGGTATATTATTGGTTCAATTTAATAACTTTAATTGGTATAGATACTAGATAATAGACGACATTCGTACCTATACCTATTACATTAATATATTATTACAATCGCAAATAATAGTTAAAGTAATTTGTATGTATTTATAACGTTGAGTATTTTAAGTAAAACCTATAATATAGGAATGACTAATGAATATTATATGAATTCATCATAGCTCAGATTCTCAGAATAGCTCGTATTGAATCACTATTAGCTACAAATAACATAGGTATATGAAAAAATTACATCGTTAAAGGAAAACATATTTGTAATAACATAATATTTACATAAATAAATACAAACTACAAATATTTACTATTAACTTATTACCATAGGTTATAGCTAAGTACAACAACATTATGGTTATTTAACTTGTAGGATAAACCTTATATTAAACTAATCAAAGGAATCGTTTTTATTAAAATTAAATATCGAGAATATAAAATATTATGTTATGTTTATACTCACATTTTAAACCAATGATGTTTTGATAATTATTGAAGAAATTGAAATATTGAATAACTGCGTTTGATGTAGTTCATAAGCAATTATGTATAGGCACCTTTATTTTAGTAGAAAAAAATGATATAGGACTTCGTAGAAACATCGACCAAAAGTATATTCTATATTATAATTTAGATTGTATTGCTTTAAACACTTAACAATGTAAAAAAACTATTTGAAACATTATGTTGGAGAAATATCAAAGCATTAAAGATTATTAACTAATAAAATATATTATTATAATAAGAACCTCACTAGTCACCTACCTTATAATTTAGTCGTACTTATAGGCTATAGGTAAACTATAAATTATAACTTATATAGGTAAGCCACAAAGTGTAAATGTGTAATGCTTGAACATAATTCTTAACACGTTTATTTATACTGATAATAGTGTACGTGTAATGTTAAACTTAACATGTACATAGTACATACCTAGGTATACGTGTATTGTTTATTTATTGATTCTATTCTACAATAATTGTATAAACCATCTTAATTTATTTAATCATTGTTGTCTTTGTTATTATAGTTTGTGTTTTATGCTATTTAATCGTAACACTAATATAAATATTAAATATTTTGCGATTACAAATTAGTAATTTATTACAATAGAACTTTCTAGTTTTTATTATGTACCTACCTATATATTATTTGTAATGTGTTGTGCCGTTTCCTATATAAATATGTTCTAAAATGTAACGGCTGCTGTAGCGTGTTTCATACTTTCATTATTATGCTAGTATGATTTTACATTTTTACCCAGTTACTAATTACCTACATTCACAGTTTTACGTTTTAATTAAAGTTGAACTATTATCTATACTCTAATTTCTCTGTAATTAACGTCATTCGGCTTTTAACATAACGTATAATACATTGTACTACAATATTACTGATATTATAGTTTAATTATAGGTATACAGTAAAGAAGAACAATAAAATATTAGGCCTAGGTACAATTTTTATTGGCTACTCACAAATGCACAATGCACATCTGACATCAATACATCAATCTATAAATAAATGTGCATTTGTAGCGAAATGAGACCGACTTACCGAGGGCCTGAAGCAGTAGTATTGATGTATAGGAATACCGTGGATGCTAATAAAAGTTCTAATAAACGTTGTGCGTCAATGCAACCATGACAATCTACCTACAATCCTAAAATTAAACGATGACTGAAGACATTACGTCTGACAGATAATTTTTCGACCTAACCTTTTTTTTTAAATTATAGGTCACTATAGATCAGTAATCGTGGGCCGGATGGGCAATATTTAAACAGCATACTTGCTTTGCAAAACTTAGAAGCCGGTTAGGGTAACCGGTAGGTAATTATAATTTTTTGGATTGCCTACTAACTATTATTAATTAAGACAACGGTCATCGTTCTTGAGTCTAGACAGCCGGCAGTGGACAGCTAGATAGCATGTGACGTTATTTTAATATTAAGCCAATAGGTATTCTGGAATAATTGATTTTGTAGTTGAAAAAAGTTTGAATTGTGTAAATAAAATAGTGAAAATAATTAAATAAAGTTTTTTTTTTAACTTTCCTACCAAACCATTAAATTTAATTTTAATTTTAAATATTTTTAGTCCTTGTCCCCGTGTGTTTTATAAAAAAACAAAATTGTGATATCTTCACTATTTCAGCCTTCGGGAGATATCGTAATGGGTAAATCCTCACTGGACACTCTGTATGTAGGACGTAGGTATATAAAAGCCGAGGTAAACCATAAATGTACATCTTACATCTAATCAAAAACGTAAATATAGTGGGTGGTGGGAGGCCTCCTAGACCAGGGCCATAGCGAAATTTCATGTTCAATTAAAACATTGCATGCATATTATATGTATAATGTATATACTACCTACCTATATACTATATTACATAACTATACCCCATGTTCTGTAAGTACCTACTTTTGATGCTTTACGTAAGGTTTTCTGTTTTTTGATAATCAATAATATTTAATAATTCATATAGACTATATCAATTATTATGAAAATTGGAATTGGAATTTTATGTTTGCAGACCAGTGTGTCGGGTACTTGGATGACAATACGAAAAAAGTACAATACGAACCCATTGAACCCTTAATTTTCCTACAAAGGTACATCGGTACCAAATTATACTTTATAGCAATTAGCAGGACAGTAGCTAGGTAATATATGTAGCTGGTATTTATTATCATTAATTGCGATGTATTATTAAAATATTAATTAGTTAATCTGTGAGGAATAGGCGGCACGGGCAGTTAATTGTTATCATATTGACTGTAACGTGCGATTAAGTAAGTATTAACTACTATTAAGTAATAATAAGAATAAGGGAAGTATTGTTTGGGAGGTAACGTAGTGACTATCATAAAATAGAAAATAATATTTGTCGAATGCGATTTTTCATAAACAATATCATTACGATGATACCTGTCTTATCGACCTGGGTGTGGAGGGAAACAATAAAGGAACCAAAAACGGAACATTTTGGATTTTGAACAAATATTGAGGACAGAAAAAAAAGTGAAAAATACGACGGCCGCATAATACAAGCAGCGACATGGGATGACATGGTCACGCGTACGGCACTACGGACGTACTATAGTGTCTGCTACATTCGTAGTCCGTACGTAGCGTAGTACAACACCGCACTGGCGGGCGTTGGCGGCCGAACGTGCGTCGTCAATCGTCGTCCGCCTCTAAACGACGGCAGTGCAGTCAGGCTCAGCAGTCAGCAGTCGCCAGTCACCACTCACTAGCATATCTTTCCTAGTTTCCTATATCCTATTCCAGTTGTCTTGCCAGTCAGCACTCGCTAGTCGCTATCGGTACATTGCGCGAGGTGGCCGCGCGCGTTTCAAAGTGGACCACACCGTCACACCGACTCCGTAGTGTAGTAGTTGTTACCAAAATTGTGCGCGCGCACACTCTCTCTCACTCTCTTTCACACTGGCTCAGTGCGCTATCACACGCAAAACACTCCCCCTCGCACATTCTTTATCTCTTGCCGTCGGTTTGTCGCGGTGTGTTTGTTTCTCTTTCTTCCGAAATTTCGTTTTTTTTTTTTTTTTTTTTTTATTATCACATTAACATACACAACGACAACGCACACACGATAATATCCCACACGCGGTGTGGCCGACATCGGGCACCATCGTAATTCGTAATAATAATATAGGCGAGCACACAATTTTTTTGTGGGACGACAAAAATCCTCTCTCCTTGCGCCACTCTCCCACTCGATCATTCCGTCGCCGTCTCTCTGGTCGTTCGTCGTCCGTTGAGGAAACGTTACAAATTACAATATTATTATTAGTTATTATTATTATTATTATTATTACTATTATTATTATTATTATTCTATACATTATCGCACGCACTTACACACGCGCGTAAGGGTCCGGTCCGGTGCGCGCGCGGCGTTATCGTGTTTCGAACTGACTACGGTGGGAAAAAAAACAAATAAATAAATAAACGATATTACGATAAACGTTTCAGCAAACGTTACACCGAATCTCGAAGTGACCCGCTGGCCACTGCCACAGTATTACAGAACAACAACAACATAACAAAAAATAACCACCGTCGCTGCATTGTTTCGCGCGCGGCGACAACGATCAACACTCAAGACGTCCTTGGCTCGATCGTGTCACGCACACGCACGCATCACTTCTGCTCGGCCGAACCGAAGTGGCGTAGTCATTAGTCATTACTCATAAGTCGTCGTGAATCGTCGCTCGCCACTGTCGTTCGCTGGACCAGTCGCCGAGACAACGCGTGTGCGCGCGCCACCGAACCTGAGCGACGAACACGTATGTAGTGACTACCTATAATAACGTCATCACGGACGACGCATAATCTCGTGGTCTGCAGGGACCATCCACCGCCTCCGAGGGAACATGGGTCTGGCCACCGAAAATCTGGTGCACGTGCGCGTCGACGATACGTGAGCGGAGGCAGTGATAGCGACAGCAACGGGCGGTTTGCCGCCGAGAGCCCGGTACAGGGATATTGGTGATATTATTATGATGGTGGCGGCGGCGACGTTGCGCTTTATTGTTGTTTGATGATAGCCGTATTGCCGTGGAACCATGACCGCCCAGCAGCAGCAGCAGCAGCAGCTGAAGTTGTTCACATACTCGGTAATCGAGCGCAAGGATGAGATTGAAGAGGTAAGCTGTAAGCGCAGTCGTCGACGATCAACCGCTCTGTCGCGCCAAACCTTGCTCGCACTCTTGTACGCAATGATACTATAACAATGCCGTGCCGTGTGTGTGTGCATGACCCGCACGTCGTCGTCGTATAATATCGTACGTTGTGTGCGCGAGCCGTGTGCGTTGACCGTCGTCGTAGTATCCCATCGATGTCGGGTCTTTATTTTGTTTTATCCCTTAGAAATATGAACGATGCTATCAAACCCTCCAGAGCCTTACGACCGGCCTCAACGATCGTGAGTACCATGACGCGCTTACCAGCCACATCAGCAAGGACAAGAGCCAAGAGGAAGTCATCAGTTTGGGGCTGCTAACTGCTGTGCTTCTAGACACAAAAAACGCTGACAAAGTATGTATGCTTGTGCTGTGCCTTGCTTATTGTTGAAAATATCTGTGTAGTTTGTAGGTACCTACTTACTATGGGGTCATGGGGTTTTAAATCTTTTTTCTTGGCGTGTTGTATAAATATTATTTTTTATGGTATTATGCGCCTTAATCATTTAACTTAATTTATAATTACCTATTGTACAGTAAATGAAAACTGTAATTGTTGTTAAAAACTTTATCATATACTAGAAATTTTTTAAATATTAATTCTCAATTCTCGTTTGTTCATGACTTATTTTTGTTTTCTAGAATAAAATTATTAAATAACTACTGGTTTTTAATTTTGATAGGGAGGGTCAGGTTTAAAAAAAAACCATGATAAGGTCCCCTTAATATTTATAATATTAAGGTCATAGCTCTTGAGTATGACATACATATTGCCTTTTTACTGTCAGCATTGCTACCAGTTTCTGCTCTTAATTAAAGGTACTATATTTAATAAAACACCTATTGGATAGGAGCCCGCCTAACTAGTCTGTCTAAGTACTTTATAAATATGTATACATTTTTAAGCACTTCACTTATTTGTCGACAACTTTCTTAATAGTACAATCTATCAACGTATTTATAGTTTTTAATAAAAAATAATAAGATTTCTACATTTATTCTTTCAACAGATATATAGAGATTTAACTTTGTTATCACGTGATGGTCTACAAAGTGTTATATCTCATTTACAACAATTTACATTAGAAAAATGGAGTCGACTTCTAGATCCTCCTCGCAAACAACTGTTGTGGCTAGTCCGTGAAATGGTACGCAACAACATTGCTGGTGTAGATAACCTCTGTTGGAACCTGATGCGAAATGCAGCAGGTGGTGACATTTCTACAACTAATATTGCACTCATTGAATATCTCCTGGATCTTTATCAAGACCATAGGTATGATTTAAATTTAAATATTAATTTTTATTACCTACACTTCATATTGTTTTTTTTAAATTTTTTTAGAAAATGGTTAGAGAGATTCCCTTGGTTGATAGCATCTGTTGTGTATTCTTTTTTACGTTTTATTGAAGATCACTCTAGTTTAATTCCTCTACGCAACCGAGAAGTGGCATTCACTATATCTTTACTACGTGATCGATTCACAGATTGTTTGGTTATTGGTCGAGATTTAATCAGATTATTACAAAATGTTTCACGTATACAAGAATTTGAAATATTGTGGAAAGATTTACTTCATAATCCTCAATCATTAAGTCCAAGTTTAACTAATGGTAGTTATGATTAATAGCACAATTTGACGTAATGTTTAAGAAATTTAATTAATTAATTTAATTTTTAGGTATTATACAAATACTGGAAACCCGAACATCTCGAAGATTTTTACAATCACGTTTAACACCTGATATGGAACGTAAATTAGTGTTCTTTACTTCTTCAGTTCGATTTGGTCACCACAAAAGATATCAGGAATGGTTCCAAAATAAAGTAAAAAAACAATTTTGTTTTATTTTCTCATAAATAATAATGTTTTATCTTGTAGTATTTGAATACGCCTGAAGCCCAATCTCTAAGAAGTGATTTAATCCGATTTATTGTTGGACTAATACATCCTACAAATGAGTTGTTGTGTTCAGACATTATACCTCGTTGGGCTGTTATTGGTTGGCTTATAACAACATGTACATCAAATATAGCTTTAGCAAATGCCAAAATGGCTCTATTTTATGACTGGGTTTGTTATGATCCAAAACATGATAACATTATGAATATTGGTAAGTTATCAGTTGCTGTTGAAAATATTAAGAGGATATTACACCTATATGTATTGTCTTATACACGTGAAACAGCAATTCTATGTACCAGATTATTATAACAATTTTTTCTAATGAATATTAAAACAAATTTACATGTTATCAAATTTGTAGAGGATAATATAAACTAGTCCTAAGCAGAGTTTTTTTTTTCTATAATGAGTTAAAAATACTTAAATAATTCTTTTTTTAAATTCATATAACACTTTTTAAAATAAATGTATGAATAAAAACTATTTTTGGGCCCAGCTTATATTATCCTCTACAACTCGATAATAAGTATGTTTTCTCTAATACTAACTATAAGTAAACTGGTAAGAATCTGGTTTATAAATTTACTATGTTTGTTTGTGTAAGACAGAGACAAAACGTTTGGATGAGGTCCTCTTAACCATAACTGAGATTTTAATTAAATATACTTCATTGAAATGCATTTTAATCATTTAAAATACTTAACTTATCATTTATATATAAAAGAAAAACATAAATTACTTACATTGCAATTAAAAAAAAATGTTTAATTTTTATTTTTTGCAGAACCAGCAATTTTAGTTATGCTTAACTCTTTACGTATTCATCCAACAGTAACGGCCAGTTTGCTGGACTTTTTATGCCGAGTAATTATATTTTAAAACTTCAGTTTTTAATAAATTTTAGTATTACTAACATAGTTATTACAATTTCTCTGTAAAGATTTTATTAATTAATTAATTACCTTGTGCCTGATAGGTTAAGTTAGGGTAGGTCCATAAATAGCTAATATATAAACAAATTATTCGTCTTCAAGCTTAAAAAAGGCTAGGCAATGATAAATCCGTCAGGACATGTTATTTTATGTACAGTGTGTCCCAGAAGTCCTGTATCACCCAAAGTATCTGCATGAAAATCAATATATTTAAATGTGGTTTTTTTTACAGTAATAAGTATAGACATTCCAATTGAATGGCATAAATTTCAATTTTTTTTTTCAAAAATTTCAAAAATATATTTTTTATAGAGTTAAGTTTTTTACATTTTTGAGAAAGCCATTTTTTCTATCATATTTATTAAAACTGTTTAAAAAAAAAAAATTAAAATTGAGCAAAAATTGACCAAGTTAAAGTAAATTAAGTTTTTGGTTTTCAAAGAATAAGTCATAAAAAAATCATTGTTCTAATCGATATTGATTAAAGCATACGATTCGTGTTGTGCTAACATAACTACCTATTTCGGTTATTAATTATGTCAGTATTTATATCTTCCGAGGAAGAAGGAGTGTCTCCAGCTAATAATCTACCCCCTATTATACTTCTTTTGGCCAGCAAAACGAGCTTCGTAAACCGCAATTGGATTTTGTACATTTCCAACCATTTTTCTTTTGCTCAGCACAAGCTCAACCAATCAGTGACATACTCATTGCTTCTTCCTGTCTAATCTATTTGTGTGGGGAATTCTAATACAAACATAAATACATGTTCAACAATTTGACAGTGTTGACCCGCTGTTGTAACGTTGGTTCAAGTCAGTAAAATGTAAAAGCTGCTACCTGCTCATGGCGATCTTGTTGTCTGACAGCCACTTTTTGGATGATCGGAAAATGACCATCCACTCTCCTTTACGGCATTTCCTTAGTTACATTAAGTTGCTGCATTTATGACATGTGTTGTCTTCAGAACTTTTTAATGATCCTTTTACTACTAAAAGCTTATGACACATAATCTCATTTGGAAATACTGTAGAATAAAACTCATAACAATATCATAGCCATAATTATTAATAAATAATGTATAAAAAAAAATCATAGTTTACTAGTAACAAACAAATTTCATGAGCTCTAGGTAACTAAAAAAAAGTATGAAACAACAACTTTTATAGAACTTACAGTAATAAAATTTAAGGTAAAGATAATTAGAGATAATCAAAGATAAGTTAATAAAGTCAAAGAAATACCTAACATATAAATAAAATTGATGGAAGATAACGCATATGAAATACAGCATTGTCCAATGTCGGGGTACCAAGCATACACCGTGTGTAGAATGGGGGGAATACCTATAGAACGCATCCCGAATTAGCACCGAAAATTCTGCAGTGTATCAACAAATGATCTAAGTCCATACAGATAGGAGAATATAAAGACTAAAAGATGGATAAAAGAATTGTTCTTACATTGGTTCTAACCAGTTCATTTTTAAACCTGACAATTCTTCTTAGGAGCTAATTCAAAAATTCTGCTCTATACTTACATTGAGTTACACGTGTTGTTATTTTTTTTAAGTAACTTCTTAATTTTTTAATTAAACCCTAAAAAGAAAATTAAATTAATTTTGTGTCATAGTTTTAAAATATGCTATAGCCTATGTAATGTTTCTTATTTATTAGTCATCAGAAATCAGAAAGATGTTTCTTATGGTGGGCAATAGTAAATTGAGCCACTTACATAAATACATTTTGTTCTATAAAATAAAAAATATAAAATAATAATTATTGAATTTTTTTTTTATTTCAGATTATTCCTAATTTTTATCCAGCTCAATCTGAGCGAATACGTAATGGTATTTTTGTTTCACTGCGGCAAATTCTTGATAAAAGAGTGTTATCATCATTAGTTCCTTTGTTTACAAATCCTCGAATAGATGGTGAACTTAGAGCCATGATACAAAATACTTTCCGAGAATTTTGTGATCCCCCTGCTGTTCAAGGTAATATTTTTATTTTATTTATAATAATTTAATTATTTAAAACTGTATGCGTGAATATATTTTAACATAGGACATTCATTACTTCTAAAAGTATTTACTTTTTTGGAAAATATAAGACATAGAATTCTCACATTTTATATCATTTTTTTTCTCCTTTATATTGGTAAATCCACTATTTTTTTTAAATTAATTTAAAGCAGTTGATTTAAAAAAATATATTGAATGCGAAAATTGAAGATCTATTGAGTTTACCAACAAATACAATGTTGAAATATATAAATACCTTATATAATAAAATGATTTAATTGCAAATAAGTTCCAAATGTTATACATTACTTCATGTATCTTAATTTTTTTTAATATTATGTGATCACTGTTAAAAAAAAGTTAAACTGTATATTAAATAAGAAATATATTATTAAATTAATCTAGCTAATTTTTATTTCAGGTGATCCTATTAAAAATGATGACATAATGGATAATATACTTATATCACTTAAAGATGACTTAATATCAGAAAATGATGATATCTCATTTAGTGATGAAGAATCAGAAACAAGTCCTAAAAAAAACATTATCCTTGAAAATAGCAGTGTACCTTCTATTAAAACAACCCCATGTATGCTAATTCATTAAAATAAACAAGATTATCCAAATTATTGATTATATAATTTGGATAACTTGATGTAATAGTTAATACAGTAAACTCTCAATTATCCTCGGAATAGGGTGGCTCAGCAACCACGGATAAGTAAATTCCACGGTTAATCCGCAAAATACGAATTGAAACAAAGTTGCTATTATTATGTTATGAAAAAAATTATATTGTGTAATATTAAATATTATTAATTAAAGAAAATTAGCTTAAATTTTTTTTAAACATTCATATAATATATATATATATATGTTTATAACGTTTATATATTTTTTCACTAAAACAGTACACAAACACTATTTTAATTTTGTTGTACTGTACATACTACCAAGGAGGACCATGGATTATCTGCAGTGCGGTTAATCGAGAGTTTACTGTATATACTTTGTACACTGTGAAAAAAGATCCTTGGTGACGATCAGTTTAGTCAGACTGCTAGACTTCCACTAAGTGGTATAACTTAAACACCAAGATCATTTCTCATTTTGTTCAGAAAATGTATTCAAATTATTTTATTATTTATTTGAATACTAAAATTA
Source organism: Neotoxoptera formosana (assembly GCA_022818045.1). Taxonomy (NCBI): domain Eukaryota; kingdom Metazoa; phylum Arthropoda; class Insecta; order Hemiptera; family Aphididae; genus Neotoxoptera; species Neotoxoptera formosana. Next base: position 9,184,001 of record CM040632.1, on the reverse strand, counting down.
ATTGTATTTCAGTAAAAGTTAAACTAAAAGAAAAAAGTGTGCTTCCGCCTGATTTGGATAAAGAAGCTTTGCAAACTTTAACCAAAGAATTGAGACTGGAGACTGAAACTTTGTATTTTGAAAAGGATAACGAAAGAAAATGTGAATCTATGGAAAAAATAGTTCAGTTAATTATACAAGATGATGATATATATCCTGAAATGATAGCAGCATTAGGCTCTTGTATTTCGTGTCTATTGAAAAATCAAATTGAAGAAAAGATCTTCCCATCTATACTTAATGATGAGTAAGTTATTATTATTTATTAAGTTGATTGATCAAATACCTCAATATTTATAGTATAAATTATTTGTTTTTATTTATTATATATATTATATTATAAAATATTATATTATTTATTTAATCATACCTTAAGATAGGAAAGTCTAGGAATTTAAAGTATCAATTAATAATTGTTGATTATATTATTATAATTACTAATTAATTTTGATTGTATATTAAATTTCATAGTGCATTGGAAGACAGTATTGGAAAACCAATATTTGTTATGTTCCGTAGTCTAACCCAATTTGCTGAAGAAGACTCGCGTAGGTTACAACTCTTTTCATTGCTAGCTGAAATGAGAACACATCAAACCAGAATTGGATATTTATTACTCTATTACTTGCAAGTGAGCAGCTTAATAAACAACAATGCTGATAGGAAAATGAATAAGTAAGCTTAAAATTTAAACATAAATTAATGCAACAATAATCTTAACCTTAGTGTCTTATTTTAAGTGGCATCAAGTCTCATGTGTATAAAGAATTTTGTGAAACTCAAGAAGTAGAATTAAATGAATGTTTATTGAATGATCTTCAGTTGTGCCAAGAAGATGATACATCAATGTTTTGTTGGCTAATTCCGGCTGTTTTTAATCAGTTTTCAAAGATTGCTGTTGGAAATGAAGATTTCTTACATTTAGTTGTATCTTCTACTGATGGCTCACAAATACAAGAAATAATTTGTCTAATTTTACAAGGTAATTTTTTACTCTTGAAAAATATATTTTTTTAATTTATCTATAATTATTGTAATTATTTCCTAGGTAAATTAAGCATGTTTCGATCTGACACAGTACCATCATTAGCAACTAGTTCATTGGATTGGGAAACAATGGAACAATATTTTTTTTGGCAATTAGTGTCTGCGCATGACATTAATATTAAAGTGATATTATCAAGTATCACAAAATTAGACTATAATAATCACCCCGAAATCCTGACTAGTATTTTGCTCATGCTAAAAAAAGAAAAGTAAGTCAATTTTATTTTAAATGCACGATAATTATTAATTACATCCAATTCATATTTTCTAGGCCCACTTTAGATTTATTGAAACCAATACTATGTAGAGAAATTAAACCTTTAAATGACCAATTTGTTATATCTGTGATATCTAGTTGGTATTTGGAACATGGAGATAATGTAGCTAATCTTGTTTCTCAACTACTAATTAGTAGATGTCCAGTTGTGTCTCCAACCAAACGAAAACGTGGACAAGGTACTTTTTCATTCATAACTGATTGTTATGTGTTTTTTTATTATATAATAAATTTGATTTCAGGACAGGGTTTAGGTTCTAGAGGAGGTGTAGCACCACCCAGTGCTGAGCGAATACTTGGTCACATGGAACGCATTCGCAGTCGGGGTACTTGTCCTGTACTGTTTCGTGCTGAAGGCATGCAAAAAGCTTTGCAAATTGCACAAGCTGCATGTACAGATACACAGCGCATGTTGTTTAGCAACCTTTTTCAGTTGCTTGAAGAAGATGAACCACATACACCAACAACCAATAAAAATTCAACAAGTGGTAAACGTGGTCGTAAAGCAGCTCCTACGTTTGGTAATAGTAACAAAAAAAATGCTAAGTCTGTGATAAAAGACCTGTCGGAAAGCTCTGAAGAGTCTAGTGAAGTGAGTCAATAATTTTTGTAGAATATTATATTTGTTCATTTAAATATTTATGTGATTTTTGTATTATTTTAGGAGGAAGAAGTTATAAAACCAAGACAGACAAAAAAACGGAGAAAAATAAATGCAGTCGCGTCTGAAAGCGATTGATATAAGGTATCTTTACTCCATGGTAGAATCATTTATATTCCACCATAAGTTATTATACAGTGCTAAACAGACACAGTTGTTTTCCACAATTTTATTCCTCCCCCAATTTTAATTTAATTGTAATAATGTTAAAACAAATATATATATATATATATTTATATATATGTGTGTGTATATAGTATATATATGTATACAAAAAAAAAATCGGTGAAAAATTATTTTCTTAAATTGTTAATCGATTAACATGTTAATACAGTGTAGTACATTATTTTTATTGTTTGTAATGTGACTGTTTTTGTAAATACTAATATTTTTAACTGAATATATTTAAATGAATTAAATTTTTTCATCATTCATAATCATACATTTTTGTATATCCTAAACAAACCAACCCATAATTGATTTAGTGAGGTGATGGTTGTAATTGGGTGAAAAGAACCTTTTGTTACTAATGTAGATTATATATTCACTGTTAAACAAATTTAACTGTTTTTTTCAAAATCATGAAAAATTATGTTATTAAGTATTTTAACATAATGAACATTTTCTCATTAAGTAATCAAATGTTAAAGAACATTTAACATTTTTAAATACTTTTTCTGGGTGTCTATAGCTAATGTTTGAATACTTCTTTTCTTATCTAATTTTTGTAAAAAGTAATAAAAAAATATATATATATATATCAACATTTTTTAGTTTAAATTTAACTATTCTTATCTCGAGGTTTACTTTGATTGATATTAGTATAATGTTAAAAAAAATAATAATAATAAAAGTGAAATACATAAATTGGCTGGTGTTTTAAGGTATGTAATTTATAAATCAATTGAATCTGAGCAAAGATTAGTCCTAAGTATTCAAGAATTTGTTAAATGGATTCTTTTGTACTTTTTGTTCACCGGTTTTTTTTTTATATGTATTTTGGCAAGTTTCTCAACAAATGAAACAAAAAAAAAATTATATGTTTAAGAACAAACTAAAATTTATATGGCACAGCAGTACACTTTTTTACTGCCACAAAAAGTATTTTCTAGAAATAACAAGTATACAACATTTTAAATATAAATTCTCAACACAAGACATAATTTTGATGAAGCATATTATATATTTATATTCAATTCATTCTATACCTACATTTTTAAATTCTGCATTATAAAACTCTTAGATTATGCGACTGTTCTGTGATTTTGTAGATTAATTTAACCACTGTGGAGTACGGTTATTTTAACCCCGTGCAGATTATAGTATCAATATTAAAATTATTAAAACAAGTTTATTATCAATTAAAAAAATAATTATATTCAAAATTTAAAAGAGCAAGTGGGTACTACAGCTCTGTTGAACTTACTATGTCAAATGGGTTACTGTAATTGATGTGTTAACATTTAATTCAATGATATAAAATCATGGTATATGAAAAAAATATTCTGAGCAAAGACAAAGAGGTTGGAGGTCCATCAGCCTATATTACTAAGTATTTTTTATGATATTGTTTTTAAAGAAATTTATTTTACTATTAATAGGTTGATATAATTTTTGTTATTGTGAGTTGAATATATAATAATTAATAACGTACTTTAAAAGTTCCAAGTACCTACGCAGTGACAAATAATATTTTTAAATTACAAAAAAATAATTAACTTTGTTATTCTTTATGTCCATATTTTAACTTAAAATGTCTAAAAGATTTTTGGTAACAATAATATAAACTACATACCAAAAACCATGTTTAATTTTTCAATCCTTAACTATAAAAATTGAACATTTTATCATTTTTAAACTACAAAAATAATTTACTAACTTTTGATATTTTGATACATTTTGTAAATTCATAGAAAAATGTCCCTAATATGTACCTAATATTTTTGAACTGCTATTATAAAAACTTATAAGGAACCTTAAAATTAAATTTTAAATTAAATTAAAGTTGAAAAGGGGTACCAGGTACTAGTTAGTTATGTGATGTTTTACCATTTGGGCTTTTAACCAATTATCCATCTAATTAGTTCCACCAAATTTTGAATAGTTAAAAGTAAAACTGAAAACACTACAACAATTGTTACATCAAAACCTTTGTTGGAAATTCAGTGTCTTATATCTTTTAGATATATTTATAGAAAAAAAAATAGGAAATGGTAAAAATATATTTGATTGCACAACTAATATCACCGGAAAAAATTGAAAATAAAACTGGTAAGTTCACAGATAAATCACAACGAATAGACACAGTGTCGGGTAAACCATCAGTGTATTGCACTGAGGCTCCATTGCTTTAGAATAAAAGGGCACTAGAAGATTATAGATGTTTAAACTTAATAGTATCATAATTCATAAATAACATAAACATAACAGCCTAGTACCTCAAGCAGATGACTAAATAGTATATAAGAACTATAAATTATAATAATATTATGTAAATTATTTAGACAGCTAAAGATTTATTTAAAACTGTATACATTGTAATTAATAATAAATCAGTCCTTTAATGCCAACATTTTCTTTTCCACCACGGACCCAGAGTTGGATCTCGTGTGGATAGTGAACCACATTTTGTTATTCATGAATCTAATATGCATCAAAAACAAATTTTTATTAAGATATCTTGTACTAGATATATGTACTGGAACGTAAAAAAGGTGGGCGAGTAGGTACCAACCGCTCTGCTGTACAATTGGTCTCTAGAAAGATCATTGTAATGAGTAATGACAGTGTTAAATTTGAATTCAATGACATAAAATGATGATTTCAAACTAAGACGGTTTGTCACCCTAGTAATTTATTTTACTATTAGACATTAGTAATCACGATTTAAGATATACTATATCTTAAACCGTGTTAGTAATATAGTAGATTGAATTAATTTTCGCTAATAAAATTGCATTTTAAAACGTCATTGTGTGTATAAAATATTATAATGTACTTCAAATGTTTCAAGTACTCATGAATAATATTATTAAATTATAACAAAATCAATTTGCCAAAAATCGGTTTTGAGTAAAAATTCACGTTTTTCATTAGTTTTTTTTTTTATTCGCCCCAAGACCCCAACGCTTTTGAAAACGATTGGGAATTTTCAAAAATGACCTCTCAAAAGTACCAACTAGATTCACTTTCTCATCAGAGAAGATGCTGATGAAGAAAATCGAAGCATTTTTTATAATAGTAAAAATATTTACATAGAAAAAAAAATATATCGTAAAATTAAAATAATTTATAAATATGCAACGTAAGCCGGGACCCACTAAGAGTCAGTTTTTTCTTCTGTTTCTGTTTTTAAATACAATTTAGATTGTCCCGTCTGTGTGGGAAAAAGTTGAGTTTAAGCAGGGGCGTCATTTCAGTTTTTTTTTGGGTGTGCCATTTTGAAATTTCACCAGGCCATTTAAAAATAGAGCGGATCTATAAGGGAGGATTCCCTTATTTTAGCAGGCCAATTGAGAATATTTTAAATGTAAGGGGTGCCACCGCACACCCTGACCCCCCCCAAATGACGCCTCTGAGTTTAAGTTCTGTTTTGTTTTCTTGTCCTGTATAGACCCGTCATAAAGTTACAGTTTTGGCTTTGTGCCTTTATCATAATAATTAATATGAAACAAAATTGTTTATAATTGTTAATAGTTGGTGAATTGGTCTCTTTTTACGATTGCGCAAAACAAAAATGGAAGTCCTATGCCCTAATTATGACTTTATGGATGGTAGCTAGGACGCTAGGTACTAACTAGTAGCCAGTAGATATTTAAGTACAAAATACATTCGATCAACATTTTGTTTGCTTAAACATTGTTTATTATTTGTAGGCTTTTATAGAAGATATGTATACAAAAATGTGTGTTTAATTTTTGTGATATTGAGCATGTTTCTGAATATTTGATATCAGTTCATACTTCATATTATACACATCAGTACATCGCCTATTAAATGTTAAGAAAATTAAAGTTGGTTATGAATCATGATAAATTGTTGTTGTTTAAACTGTAACAGAAAAAGTTTTTTCAAAGTCTTCAGCGAAACATCTTAAACATTAAGTATTTGTATTATGTAATACATTTAACATTTTTCAGTGACAGTACATGTTTAAAAAACGGGATAAAAATGCAAAAAATGACTGCGATGGCCGGGAATCGAACCCGGATCAACTGCTTGGAAGGCAACTATGCTGACCATTACACCACCATCGCAAGTTATTTACCTTTGTAAAAGGTACTGTATATAAGCATCACAATAATGTTTTGCTATTTTTTTTTATTTTCAAAAATTATGATAAGGCATGTTGAATGTTAATCACGGAAACCGTTATCCGATAACGTCTTGAGTGTCTGACAGTAATAATGCTAAATTGAATAGTTGACCCAGTGGTCAGTCTAGAGTTTAGATAAGTATTATAGAGACTGGAGTCCCGAGTCTCTGATTACTTTGGTACATTGGTACTTTATCGGTACCATTCATGATTTATTAATTTGTATTTTGGCATATGCCCCGGTTAAAAATGTTAATGTTAATCTGATTACTGAGAACAACGTAACTTCTTATTTCATTGTTCGAACGAAAATATTTTAAATCCAAGATGACTGCAGACCCGGGACCAATACATTCAACATCGTCGGCGCCATTCCGTTTGACCGACTCGGAAACGAATCCGATGTGCATTTATTTGGTGAAAAATGACAGTAAGGGTGACAAACTGTTGTTCCGCTATCCGTTTCACAGTTTTGGTGGACCCGTCAAGGTGAGCCTGAGCGATCACAAACGTTCTTTGCACAAAGACTCAGGATTAGAAAAGACAGTGCGACCTCACGATCTCACTATCTTCACGGATGACGTCATATCCAGCTTGTTTGCTGTCAAGATGGAGCTGTGCAACCGCAAGTTTGAACTAAAAGTGAACAATGTTCGATTTGTCGGTCATCCAATGCAGTTGCAGACTGGTGGGAGCGATGGTGGCGGTGAAGGCAGCAACAAAAAACCGCAGAGCCCATCGATATTAATGATCAACATTGTTTTTGCATTAGATGCATTTGCTCGCCGTCAGATATCTAACTGCTACTACGATCTGAGCAAGGTATTAGGCGTTGCTCTGCGACATGAAGAAAAGCGTTGCGCATATCTATCCTCACAAATAAAAGATATGCTCTACATACATGATACCATGGCCATGGGTGCAAAGTAATAATATCTTATATAATATAATCTGTATGCTATTAATTAATACTGTTATGAGGATGGTAGCTCACCATTTGTTTTCTCTGATTCACTCACAACATACCAAAATTACATTCAGCAAAACCAACCCCAAGTAGTTACTTTTAGTTTATAGTAAGTATACTATTATCAAACTTTAAGTTAAGAACATTACCAGTGTCGCTACCTAACTTCTAAGCTTGTAAATTATTACAATTTAAAAATGCTTAAAAATTGCATAAAAATTACAATATTGTAAATAAAACCAACATAGTGACATGGGTAATGTTCTTAACTTAAAGTTTGATAATAGGTTGGTGAATTCACTGTAATATTAAAAGTAACAACGTTGGATAAGTTTGGCTAAACACAAATTGTCTATGTTGCACGTGAGTTAGAGAGAAAAACAAATGGTGCTCTGTCATCCTCTTAATATAAATGTATGATACTACTAGATGACGGGATTTAGAAATTATTTTGTATTTTAAGTAAAAACCTATTTAAATATAAAAGTGTCAATGTACTTAATGTACTCAATGTACTTCAAATACTTAACATAAACTTTGATGTAGGTAATTTAAAGGTTTGACAATCTTAATATTTAATGTACGATATAAAATTGTTATTGAAATATCTATTGACCTTAAACTGGTATTTACTTGAAATAAAAAATAGCTAGGTTAGTGCCTAGTAGGTTATAGTACCTACTAATTACTGTTGTTTGTGAATTTAAGTATTAATTACTCAAGAATAATCAGAAAAGTTAATATATTTTTAAATATGAAGATTATTTTTCTTTATAGTGATTGTGACCTAGACTCTGTTGATAATAATAAACATTTTGAAAGAATCCTCGAGGACAGTTCATTGGCACAGGATTTGAAATCGGTGTTTGAAGGTGTAGTTACCAATGGTTTAATCAAATTAAAAGTGAATGACTGGGTAGATGTCAGCTTCTGTTTACCACACAAGGTCCATCATTTCTATAGAGACGGACAATACTTTGAACCGGAATCTATTAACAAGTGGGAGCATATTTGATTTGATGATATGAATCAGTACTAGTATGTTTTATGCTTGAAGGTGTTTAAAAGGACTTAGACCATATCATGGATTGCTGTTAATGGCTGAACGTAAAGTTTTGTTGGACAATTTGCCACAAGATTCGAGTCCATCAATTGTTCGACTAATCAATATGTATAACCCTGTTAAAAGTTTAGAAACCTTATCTGCTGATTCGGATCTTACCTTGGCTCAGGTAAGACATAACTGTCAATGTTTCAGTCTTAAATATTATTGTAATCCAACATGTTAACAGGTATTTAATATAGCTGGACATTTGATTTATTGGGGTGATGCAATTGTAATATTTCCATTGTCTGAAACAAACATGTATGCTATTGCTCCTAACGTTCCAACAGAACGCAACAATGAATTTGCCAAAAAATTTGAAAAGAGATTTCCTGGACAAAAATTATTAGATGTAATTGTTTTTTTTTCCAAATAATTGTACTCTGTAAATAACTTACATATATAGTTATATTTAGTCATTTAATTTTACTAACATATTACATTTAAAATTAGGTAATGAGTGAATTTTCCTTTCCAACATCATTGCAGTATAAAATGTGTCCAATAGAAGATAAGAGTAGTGGCTCAACAACGATTCAAATACTAATTTGGTTGTTACAGCACAAAATACTATTACAATATCATACATACATGTATTTTATGCCATCCAGTAAAGGACTTGTAAATATTATATGTTTTCTAGTTAATAACATTTTTATGTATATTGGTATATGTTTTTGTAGGGTTATTATAATGATGAATCAGAATTTCAAGACTACAATATCAAACACCCGTCTGAAGCACCAATGACTACATACCAGACACTATCAGAAAATTGGCTGCAGTTGTCGTCAGGGGGATACAGTTCTTCCATGTCAAGTGCTGAAGAAATGTTTCACAGTTTGGACGAAGATGAACAAATAGCATTGATGCATATACCTGCATCAGCAAATCCTGACGACTTTCGTTTATTAATGCGCTTGTTAAAACAAGGTTATCTTTCTGGAGAACATCATTTAGAAGAAATAATGTATTTAGAAAATATCAGGCGATCAGAATTACTAAAATTGTTAGACAAATTCAAAGATGTACTAGTAACGGTTGAAATGGAAGATCCAATAATCAGTAACTTTTATTCCCATTAAGGACATAAAAATATTTTTAAATACTGTTAAGTTGTGTAATATCAGGAATATAAAAATACTATTTCTGAATGTTTTAAAGATTTAATTTTTCTATTATTATTATTAATATAATTAATATGATTAAATTTACTAAAATATTTAAAATTGAAATTACCGTTTATATGAATAGTAAATGTTAAATTGTATTAGAACGAGAATTAAATATAAATATATTCAATAAATTTTATATTATAAAATAACCATGAATACGATTCTTTTTTTGTCACAAAAAAGTTTTTATAAATACTATATATTACTGTAAATTGTCATGTGCATATTAATTCTAAAATTAATATTTATTTTTTGCTTTTACTTAAGTGTGTAAGATAATATAGACAATTTAAGGAAAAAGTTTAGATTGGAGATTGCAGGGAGTATTTACTTTCACATTTACTCAAATGGTGCTGAGTCCCAGGGTTTCCATTTTGATTTTCAGAGGATATCTGGCTAAAGATATTAATTATTCTTATTCTTATAATATTATACCAATAATTACTAATTAGTTAGGTATATATTGATTTTTGAAACACTGTTACAGAAAATATGCGAAAAATGTGATAACATGTAAGTACCTAGGTACTTTAAAATTTATATACATTTTATTTAGCCTATTTAAACAACGCATTTGAAATGTTTTAATTTGTAAAGCTTATTCCAGATAAATATTAATAAAAAAAGTTATAGGTACATCAAAAACCTTGAAAATGTAATAGGTATACAAGCTCCTTAGTCCTTATTCATAATGCGTGTTTCTATATACACAATGTGATAACTGATAAGTAATAACTAATAATTATCAAACTGTTTAACTAATTTTAAACTATTATTGCCATTTGCTACGAATCTATTTGCACCATTATATACGATACCTCAGTATTGAGTTATAAGTTTATAACTTATAAGTGAATAACAATTTAGTATAAGATAAAATCACGGACTAAGATAGAGATAGAGACTCTATCTTAGTCCGTGGATAAAATACCTCTTATTATAGTAATTTAATAGTATGATATAGGTACCTACACGGTTACACCTATACGTTATGGTGAAAATAATATATTCAACCTACTGTAAATAAGGTACCTAACTGATAATAGAAAAATATTGAATTTAAAATAAAATTATAACATTATAATTTTTTTTAAATATTTCTATGCTCAAAAATATTAATCATCGTTTTTACGGGACACAAGAAATTTTACGGGTATATTTATATTGTATAACTCTATTTATTTAGGTAGGTATATTATATTATTATTCTACGACCTGAGCGCGGCGAATCGACGACGACGTTTGTGGTTTGTGTTGCTCACGTGAATTAATTATGCCCAAAATAATATGAAAATAAATATCGACTCTTCCGGCGAAACCAATGTCTAACCGGTCGAACATACATCGCTGACGTACAGGAAACAGCTCTGAAATGAAAATTTTCTGATTTATAAAAAATAAAACCGAACGGAACGCAATAATTTTTTGTTCATTGACTTTTTAGAATCGTTAATGCCGTCTCCTGCAACGATTGCCAATTGACATAGATGATAAAAATTATATTTTTTCGTCAGTATGATAAACCCATAGATATTTATTAAATATATATATATACTACAACTTTAGATAGCCGATTTGAATTTTGTGTATGAAGTTCGGATAAAATTAGTTCCTAAGGTTTTAACGTCTTTGGGTGAAACAAAAGCTATGTTATATGAAAGTAAAAATGATATGTTTACAAAAGTGAGCCTAACATTTTTTCTTTGGAAATATTTGGTCTGTTTTGTAAAAAATTTAATTTGCTTTAATATATTATTTTATTTATTTTCTATGATACCCATAGACCTTTTACTCTGAGTATAAGGTCTATGATGATACCACAATTATAATTCTACCTATCTATATATAGGTGTTTATATAGGTATTATTGTATTAATAGGTACATATATAATAAACCCTAATACCTTTGGAGTATTCCCTGGTATTAAAAACTATTTACGAGAAACCTTGTTTTACAATTTCAATCCTTAGCTATAATAATTGAACCAAGGTGGATTAATAGGTTAGCCTAACCTATAAATCCACCTTGAATTGAACATTTAATACATTTTTAACCTCAAAACAATTTGAAAACAATCAAGATTTTGATGAATTTTGATCAAAATTTGAACTTTAAATACATTAAAAAAAAATTGTGCATATGTATTTTTAATATTTTTGAACAGCTATTATAACAACTTATGAGAAAACTATTGTATTATGTTTTCTAGTATTTTGGCTCAACAAAGTTTTGTTATCAATATTTATAGAAAACATTTTTAAAAAAAACGAAAATTTCGCAGGCTTACAATATTAGTTCAAAAAGTGTCAAAACATTATTTTAAAATTAAATATTTTTAAAATTTTATTGGTGTATACTATAGCTGATCCCGTGCACTTCGTTGCACATTAAAAAATTAATAATGCTAACTCTATACATGATTAATATGTTTTATTTTATATAATATAACGATTAACGGTTAAAATATACTAAGTCATATAGTTATAAAAATATTCAATTTAGTCCCACCCGGCGTTGCCTGAGCCTAAATACTAAGTTAAGATTAACCTGAAGTGATTATTACATGCATCTAAAATTCTAAACCACCTATAGGCAGTGCTCGACTTGGGGGTGGACGCAGGGGGACGGAGTACCCCAACTAATTTTTCAGAAATTTTAGAGTACCCCTACTATTATTTTTAAGGGGAACTCACGGGACTACATTATTCTGCATTTTTGTCAAAATGAGCGAGATACCAATCATAATTATTGGTCTTATGGATTATTTCATAACCGCAGATCTATAAGTTAGTTAATATTAACTAATTATTACTAAGCTATTTATTTATCTACATTTATTGTCATTTTGAGTTTGATATTATTTATAACTATAATATAATATGTACAGTAGTTATTAATTACCCATTATATTACCTAATATGTATTTTAATATGATTTAAATTAGGGTTATTAGGGGGTGTGGGGGAATAGCCCCCGCCGCTCAGTAACGTTTAACAAGTGATGGGGTCGCTCTTTTTTTAAAAGTAAACAGAGTCCCCCTAGTTAAATTTTTCCAAGTCGAGCACTGCCTATAGGTAGGCAATCCACTGCACTAGATCACGGACCATTGCGAGTAGTATTATATTATCAGGCAATCAATCCACCGACGGTACTTGTAGAAAGTGGGTACTATTTCGTCCATCACCATTCATTTTGACGATTACAAATGCTTATCAAACAAAAATACGTGACGATGTATCTTTAAGGGGATCGGTGGTGGACAGTTATTTTAGCCAAAACATCCAATTTTTATTCCATCATACTGATCGATGTAGTAATGCGATAATACTTTTTAAAACTGATTTGAATTTTTTATTATGTCTACTTGAGATCGGTCAGTCTATTTTTCTCAATTTCACCCCCCTAACAACTAAAAATTTAGTTTGAATATTTTGAAATTTCGGCATTTTTAAACGTTGATTATTCGGAATATAAA